>CM066032.1:1504465992-1506865992 GCA_033557465.1 Ichthyophis bannanicus
CTATATTTTGTTCTGGGGTCATTTTCAGTGTTTATTTGCCCTTTTGTTTGTTAGGACTGTGCACTGTAGACCCACACTAAGTGCGCTATCACTTTTTTTTGAGGTTTCCCTTAGTTTGCCTGTACATTGCTTTGACAGAAATGGTTTCTCTTCCCTTTAAATCGGCTCTAACAGCTAGGTTTTCCACTCGCGTATTTTTTTGCCCTCGGATATTCAGCCTCGCAAATGTGCGGACTGTAGTCCTCTCCCTCCCCACTCTCCCAACCCATTGACCCCTTCTCTCTGCCCCCCCTTGGGAGCCTTCCTCCGCCCTTCACGGGAGTCTTTCCCCCCGCCTTCAATCGCACATTAGCAACCACACGCGCACATGAGCGTGCATATTTGGGCCCCCCGTATGCGACATTAGCGTGCACTAAGGCTACCTTAGCACAATCATAACATCCGCGCAGGCCGCACATTAAGCGCAGTTTAGTAAACATACCCCTTTATTATGTATATCTTTTTTTAACATAGCAAAATAATCTGAAAATTTTGGAGCATATCATTGTACTCGTTGCCCAGGACCCAATCGGCAGGCAGAGCATTCCGGAGTCATCAATGCGTGGATGAGACATGATGGTGCAGAGATGAGGGGTTCGGATTTGATTAGGAACTGGGGAACATTCTGGGGAAAGGAGGGGCTCGGGGGTTCCGAAGGGATTGGCTTCACCGTTAACCGGGATTGTAACCAGGCTGCTGGCATTAACCTTTAAAGAAGGAGATAGAGCACCGCTTTTTAAACTAGATAATAGGGGAAAGCCGACAGTCGCCCAAGAGCGCATGGTTCGGAAGAATGGTATCCTTGAAGGATACTACAAACAGCAGAGAGGTTTGCTCAAAAAGAGTAAAGTAGCCCCATATGCCCTCGAGCTATTGGCGCATACAGAGCACTTAAAGATCCCAAATTACCCCCATGTCTACCAATAGCCACATTAAATATGAATAGAATACAGTCTCTACTAATGCTTGTATGCAAATTCAGAAGTCTACAAAACAATGATGGATAGAGTTAGTAATATATAGCACTAAACGACGAAGGTTAGATATGATTGGAATAGCAGAGACAGGGTGGAAGGAGGACAACCAGTGGGACAGCTGTGATACCTTGGGTACAGGAACTATATCGAAATGATAGAGGGGGCTTGGGGAAAAAAAAAAAATCAAATTGGTGGAGGGGTTGCGCCTCTATGTTATGAGAGGGCATTGAGTCAAGAAAGAAAGGATTTAAATTTTTTTGCAAGCAACAAAAATTTGCTGTTAGATCTCTATGGCATTTTGAAATTCCATGTTAAAAAGGAGAAGGCGATGGCAGGGGGGTGTACTAATCGTCCGCCTGGCCAGAATGAACCAAATGGATGATGAAATGCTCAAAGAAATCAATGGGGAAGCTAGCAAAAGTTACAGTGCAGTAATAATAATGCGTGATTTTCAATTACCCCGGCATCGACTGGGTCCCAGTGTCACAACAGGACATGCACTAGGAGATATAAAGTTCCTAGATGAAATAAATGGACCTGCCTTCTTGGAGGCAGCTGGTTCCAGAACCGACACAAGATGGAAGTCAAATATTAGACCCTAGTCCTTAGTGGAACACCCAGATGTAGTGCAAGAGACTTAAGGGTGTTGGGGGCCACTTGGCAATAGTGATCATAGCATGATCGCCTTTGAATTTAATTAGTGGAGGAGGGATAGTAAGGAAACTCCACAGTACTACCCTTAACTTTCCGAAAGGGAGACTATGATAAAATGAGGAAAACAGTTAAGAAAAAACTAAAAGGAAGCAGTTGCAAAGGTTAAAGACGTACATCAAGCTTGGGTGTTGTTGAAAAATACTATCTTGGAAGCCCAGACCAGCTGTATTCCACGCTTTAAGAAAAGTGGAAGGAAGTCCAAAAAATTGCCAGCATGGTTTAAAGCTGAGGTCAGAGAGGCTGTTGTTGCCAAAAAGCATCTTCAGGGAATGGAAAAAAGAGCCAAACGACGAAACCTGGAAACAGCACAAGCACTGGCAAGTCAAATGCAAGGCATTGATAAGGCAGGCAAAGAGAGAATTTGAGAAGAAGCTTGCTGCGGAAGCAAAAACGCGAAATAAAGACCTTTTCAAGTACATGTGTAGCAAAAAACCTGTGAGAGAGTCAGTTGGTCCATTAGATGATAAAGGGGTTAAAGGAGCACTAAGAGGCGACAAGGCGATAGCGGAGAGACTGAATGAATTCTTTGCTTCGGTCTTTACTGAGGAAGATGTAGGGATGTTACCCACGATCTGAAGTGGTATTTAAAGGTGTGGAAGAATTGAAGGAAATATCGATACATCGGGAAGATGTCTTACAACTATTAGATAAACTGAAGAGTAGCAAAATCACCTGGGCCGGATGGTATACATCCAAGGGTGTTGAAAGAACTGAAATTTGAGATTGCAGACCTGCTATCAGTAATCTGTGAACTATCATTAAAATCAACTCTAATACCTGAGGAATGGAGGATCGCCAATGTAACACACAATTTTAAAAAGGGTTCGAGGGGTGATCCGGGAAACTACAGACCGGTGAGCCTGACATCAGTACCGGGAAAAATGGTAGAAACCATCATAAAGAATAAAATTACTCAGCATATAGATAGTCATGACCTAATGGGAGACAGCCAACATGGCTTTAGACAAGGAAGATCTTGTCTTACTAATCTGTTATGTTTTTTTGAAGGAGTGAATAAACAGGTGGACAAAGGTGAGTCGGTTGATATTGTGTACCTGGACTTTCAGAAAGCCTTTGACAAGGTCCCTCATGAGAGACTTTTGGCAAAACTAAAGAGTCATGGGATAGGAGGCAGTGTACTACTGTGGATCAGGAACTGGTTAAAAGATAGAAAGCAGAGGGTAGGGCTAAATGGCCAATTTTCCCAATGGAGAAAGGTGAATAGTGGTGTACCCCAGGGATCTGTGCTGGGTCCGCTGCTTTTTGACATATTCATAAATGACCTGGAAAGTGGAATAACGAGTGAGGTTATCAAATTTTGCTGATGACACAAAAACTATTTAAAGTTGTTAAAACCCAGGAGGATTGTGGAAAATTGCAAGAGGATCTTGATAAATTGGAAGACTGGGCATCAAAATGGCAGATGAAATTTAATGTGGAGAAGTGCAAGGTTATGCACCTAGGGAAGAACAACCCAAACTATGGTTACCACGATGCAAGGTTCCACATTAGGAACCACCACCCAAGAAAAAGATTTAGGCGTCCTTGTGGCTACCATGGTAAAACCCTCGGCCCAGTGTGCAGCGGCGGCCAAGAGAGCAAATAGAATGCTAGGTATGATAAGGAAAGGAATGGAAAATAAATCAAAAGATATTTTAATGACTCTATATAGTTCCTTGGTGAGTGCGCACCTTGTATATTGTGTGCTATTCTGGTCGCCATATCTTTTATAGGATATAGCTATTTTAGAACAGGTTCAGAGAAGAGCGTCCAAAATGGTAAAGGGGATTGAAGGCTACTCCTATGAAGAAAGGCTAAAAGGTTGGGGCTCTTTAACCTGGAAAAGAGACGGCTGAGGGGAGATATGATAGAAGTCTATAAATTAATGAACGGAGTGGAACGGGTAAACGTAGATCGATTGTTTACGTTATCAGAATATAGAAAGACTAGGGACATGCAATGAAGCTACAGGGTAAACTATTTAAGACTAATAAAAGAAAATATTTTTTCACTCAACGTGTAATCAAACTCTGGAATTTGTTACCGGAGGATGTAGTTAAAGGCTGTTAGTGTAGCTGGGTTTCAAAAAGGTTTGGACAAGTTCCTGGAGGAAGGTCCATAAACCATTATTAAGAAGGGACCCAGGATATCAATGCTTGAACCAATACAAGCATTGTGGAACCTGTGTCCCTTGGGGAAACTGCTAGGTACGTATGACCTAGATTGGCCACTGTTGGAAACAGACTACTGGGCTTGATGGACCTTGGTCTGACCCAGTATGGCATATCTTATGTTCTTATGTTCTTATGTTTTAAAATGAGGCCTTAACTGAAGTAATCATGCAAAAAAAAAACCACACAACTTTCAGACATGAACTTTTACAGTGATAATGCCTCCCTCCCCCAGAAAGAGGCAATTCACTTTTTCCAAAATCAAAAAACTTCTAAAAAAAATTGCTAGCTGCACATCAGATGATAAGGTGGTAGGCATGTACCCATCTATATACCATAGCACAAGTAAGCACTCTGGTCTTGCTGTGAACTAGATGCTTCTAATGGTATAATTACTTTTTGGTGAGTAATGAATAAAATGAGCACCTGCCTGTCTTCTGAATCTAGCATGGCACTATGTGCTACTGTTAGAAAACACAGTATGTGCTTCTTCTGACTGAAGTGCCTTCCAGGACTTTATTTTTGCAAATTAAAAATTCCTCTCATGCAGTAGTACATCATTAGGATCATTCCCTACAAATAGTTTCCCTCTAGGAATAAAAGGTGGCTACTCAATTCTTAAAGCTGAACTATCATACTATTGGAAAGGGATAGTTATACGAGAAGCTGCTGACATTTTTCAGCACCTAATTTTTATAGATTCAGCTGTGACAGTGGAGCATGTTTACTAATGCTTAGTGCACAGTAAATTCATTACTGTGAGCTAAGTGCTGCCACGATCAATTTATATTCCTATGGCATCGGTACTTAAGTGCACGATAATGTCTATTAAGGTGTGTTACGCTTTAGTAAACATGCCCCCAATGTGTTCCTTTTGTGAGAGCAGGGGTTTATAAGCTGCAGAGTTAAAATAGAATCTTAGAACTGTGTACAGGGGAAAGTAAACAGCCAGAACTATGAAAGATATAAAAAAGTAGGGAGTCTTTCCCTCCAGTGATCTTAGTTATTTGTACCCATCTGCTGAAAGGCCACAGATGAATTTGCAGGAATCTGGGGTGCCCAACATGATAAATCAAACATAACTGTAAACGTCAGATGTGGTTTAAACGTATATATTTTAGACTACATGCCTTGCTAGCAGCTAGTCCTTTAAAGTATGTTTATATATCATAATTGAATAATATTTTGTATGTCAGAGCCATGTGTTTCATTTCTGATTTATATTTAACCAGATTAACGAGGGAAATCATACCCTGGGTTTAAGGTAGCATTAGAGCCAACAGTTGGAACCAACATACTAAAATTCATTAACATTGGCTGTTAATGTGCAGTAATTAGTTTACATTAGCTGCCTATATCAATAGCATGCAATTGACAAAAGTTAACATGAATGTTATTGCAAAAACTTAACTACATCTCCCTACAGGTGGAGTTAGATTTTTTTCATTACTTTTAAAGTTCTAAACATGTCATTTTTCTATGCACGAATAGGTTACGAGCTACAGTTCATATTTTTTTTATCGTATGACTTCAAGTTTTTGCATTAAAACCCCTGCTAATTTAAGTGAAAGTATTGTGTGTCATAGTACATTATCCCCCCCCCCTCCACACACACATATTTTTCCATTTGCAGGACTGATAGAAAGATGCATCTTTTTTTTCCAAAAGACTTTGAAATCTGGGTCTCAAGGAAGACCTCAAACGAGGAGCATAACATTCTTGCAAATCAAAGAATAAAAGTTCCAAAACTGAGGTTGAGCAAGTACACCCAGTGATTTTTCTGGATTTTGATTTCAGATTCATTACTTGCCATTTCCAAATTGAAACTCAAGCTAAGTTACATTCAGGAGCAAGAGTTCATTTCCTGCCCAAATGGGTTCACAATCCATGCTGTACCTGAGGCAGTAGAGGGTGAAGTGACAAGTAGTGTCAGTGGAAGAAGTGAAATTTAAACCCTACTTCCCAGCCTGCTTTTCTAACCACTAAGCTACACAGCCACTCTGAGAAAGCTACAGCAACCAGCAGGGAACATAAGGAAACAAATGTTGACCAAGCCTCTGAAAACATACTGCAAAAGGTCAGAGACCCACCAAGCTTTTCTCAAGAGTACAGCTCTACTGGTAGAGATAACAGGAAAATAAAATACAGAATTTCAGTCCTCACCACCGTAGCAACAATATGAATTAGCATTCAGTTATTTCACATTGAGGTATTAATATATATTGGCATGGTTTTGGTGCTTTTTTTTTTAACGCAAACGTCTGTGTCGGGGCATGAGCCAGGTTTGTGCATCAACCAAAAATAATAATGTTGCAAGGGAATCCTGCTACAGAGATGTTTGGGAGATCAGCTGTTTTTATCTAGATAGGGGGAGGTTTTCACTTGGATCCAAAAACAAACAGTAAGACATTCTGCCATGTACAACAGCCAAAATATCTTGAGATACTGAACTTACAGTAATGTTTGTCATGCTACACAAAAGGTATTTGGACTGGCTCAAAGATGGGATGGGGAAAATATTGTTTTTGTCCTGCAGAAACTGCTACTTTTGTGTAATTTTTCTGAGCATCTGATTTTTGCAGATCTAAGGCCCTAATGAACTCTGTTGCTGTACAGTTTTCATTTTTTTCTCTGTTGCAAATTCATACCATTCTTATTTTATAAATCAATACACATAGGGGTAACATGGATCCACAATATAAATACCAAAAACATCCATGAAAGTTAAAAACAAAAATGAATGGTGGTATTTCTTAAATATGATTTTGTCTAGCACCTAATCACTGTCTATGAGACACTACTTTGTGTGTAATATATGAATATATATGCACATTTCTCTATATCATCTATATTAAACCAAATAAGAGCTGTGTCATGAAGATCTGCTCAAGATTTATTTTAATTGATTTAAAGAAGGATAGGTACTGGCAGACCCCATGTGCGAACTGAAGTGCACAAAAATATAGTATTAAAGAACAGAAAAAAGTGCTACTCAATATACATTCATATGACATCCGCATATCTACTTTGTAAAGTGTAAATATTTCACAAAGTTAGTCTTTTTATTCAAATATAGTCTATGAATCTTATGCACAATTTATTTATGTTGACAGTCTGGGTGAGGCTTTAGTTCAGAAAGCAAGCTTGTTCTTAACAGTTTGTTTGATGAAATCATGAATATGGGCGTAAGCAATGCAAGCCGCAACAGTGTTTTTAAGATATTGGTGATTTATGTTAGATTGCTCCTGCCCATTCACTTGTTTCTGTGGTCACCCCAGACACACGGGATGAGAATATGTATTATGTACCCTGTGCACAGTATAACCTTCGCAGCACATAGTTCCCTTATACCATGTTTATAAAAAATATGCTTAAAATATTTCCTATTAATATTTTTATCCTAAAAAACAAAAGGAGCATTTTTTACTGGAGTGCAGTAAGCACTTAGCACATGGTCGCAGTAACAGTTACTGCTCAGCCAAGACACCTAGTGAATGCTAATTTACATGCTGCCAGCCACAGAAATAGATAGAAAATGGGTGGAGAATGGGCAAGTTATGGGTATGGATGACACCCTGCAGTTAGTGCATGGTAAACGTACATGCAATGTCCTGCTGCAGATAGCACAGGTGCACTTATCGTCTCCTGAAGAGGAGGCAAGTAAGCGCATCTCTGCTCTCTGCAGCCGCTGTAGATCCCCACTCCTCCAGCTCTTACTGGAATTCCCTAGTGGCTAAAGGGGGCACCATTTTATACTCTGGCACCCAGGGATGCCCAATCATTAGGCAAGACTAGATGGTTGCCTAGGCCTCAGCTTCTGAGGGGGCAGCCAACAACTGCATTTAAAGCAAAACAGATTTCCGAGAGCCACACCACCTCAATGAGTTATCAGCACATTCTTTTACCAGGAAAGCAGGCACACCCATACATACAGAGCAAAGTTTAAAGTATGATGTCCAGGTATGCATTTTTTTACAGGATTGTTTGTTGAAAGGGTGGTGTTCAGATGCTAATGACTTGAGTTTAAGAATCAAAATCTAGGAGGGGTTGGATATGGCTGAAGGTTGGCCTAGGGTACCCACTACCTTGCACCAGTCCTGGGCCAGCCCTTCTGGCACCGACAAAGCAGGTGTGTCCGAGGATCATGCCTGCGTTCCTGCCCCCCATAGCCACCAAAGCTGGGGAACACTTCTAGATGGCAGTGTCTGTACTGAAGGTGCTGGAGTGTGTCCTATGGTGGGGGAAGAGGTATTGTAGCTGCATGGGCTATGGTACATGCATTGCCTACAATGCAGAGGTATCTGTATTAATGAACAATTTTACTGCAAAATAAATGTATGTTTTATGTGGTAATTGAATAGGCAGATGCTAACTACACAACCCCATTACCACACAGGCTCTGCAGTTACCACGTGTTAATTTTTGCAACGAACAAACAGCAAGAGCAAAACTTTACTGCACTTTAGTAAATAGGCCATGGCATCTTGGGTTTTCTTCTGGCCGCTCCTCAGAGAGGTTTGTGCTTTACCGAAACCTGAGCTGTACATCACCCTTCAAAGTGCATAACATTTTTCTACAAATACTGTTGAAGAATGCTTTTATTAATTTAAGAATTCAGCGGAAAGGCTTCTGCCGTACCGAGCAGATCGAAACTTGAGCTCATTGTAACACTGCACGAAGCTATGGTAAATGAAAGTAATAGGCAATGCCAGCAGAACAATGCCACTAACCACACAGACTCCTCCAAGAATTCTTCCAGGTACAGTGATGGGGTACATATCACCATACCCAACTGTGGTCATGGAGATGATCACCCACCAGCAGGCTGCAGGGATGCTGGCGTAGTCCTCGTTCTTCATTTCAAGGTCCAACCCATGTTCAAGAAGCTGGGAAAGTGCACCAAAAATTGCCATGGCAACACAAATAAAAACTAGCAACATAACCATCTCTCTATAGCAGCGTTTCAGAGTCAGCCCCAGTGTCTGCAGACCAATGAAGTGGCGGGCCAGTTTGATCACCCAAAAGATCCTCATCATCCTAAGGACTCTCAGGGTAACTCCAGCCTCTGCAGTTGAGGGTTTTCTCCTGTAAAAACTGTCATGAACACTGAGATTATAGTATGGAGAAATTGCCAGCAAATCAATGATGTTCAGGGGTCTCTTGACAAACTCACACTTATCCTCGGAGACAATGAACCTTACAATACACTCTGCAGTGAACCAACCTATGCAGACTGCTTCAATTATCCTGTCAAGAGAAAATATGAGGAATAGTTAAATGTTCATAAAAATTTAGGAAAGAAATTTTAGATTTAGCTCATGCCTTTTTTCAGTAGTAGCTCAAGGTGTTATTCAGATTACAGTAGGTATTTCCCCATCCCCGGAGGGGTCCTACAATGTACATTTGTACCTGAGGCGATGGAAGGTTAAGTGACCTGCCCAATTTAATAACATGGAACTGAAATGGGATTTAAACCCTGGCGTTCTACTACTCGAACACTAGGCTGATAGTTTTGTTTTTGCAAGGAAAATTGCTATCAAATACTCTGAAAATGCTCTAATGTTTTTATGGGGTGAGGGGAGTGTTGGGCGGGGACCCGGTTTTGCCATTGGTCCAAATAGTTGTCTTCCCCCAGTGGTACTGGGTACCAGGGTTCATTCCTCCCTTCCACAGTCACCACAACCAAATGGTTATCCTCAAGAGTTTACATTTTTCATTTAATCTTGGACAAAAAAAGATCAGGGGAGTGATTGCAATACTCTAATCTTATAATACTCTTTGAAATTTTGCCAGACGTAGTGTAATATGGTTGTCAAAATTCTATCTGAACAAATAATTTTAAATGCGTTATATTTGAATTACTCAATAGGCACTTACTGGGATTACAACCTTTTAAATTCAGTAGATGTGCATTACAGTAACAGAAGAAACCTAACACAAAAACTCCCCTATGGAGATGACATTACAAGCAGATTTTATTTTTATGAAAATATGAGCAATGATTAAGTAGCAGCACAAATATTCTCTAGCAGTCTAGCTAGTAGCAATGCCTCCTCCAATCTATCAGAAAGTTGGGAATAGCCTTTGGTTCTGCCAGGTTGGATATCTTGCATTCAATCCGAATTTCTGATTGTCTTTTTTGGTGTCTTCTTTTTCCAAACGAAAAAGAAGACGCCAAAAATCCTTTACAAAACGTCTTTCCCCTGGCACCTACCATTGAAATGTAAATGCTCAAGTAGTCTTTCAAACGGCACACCCCTAATGTGCTGATTGAGAATAAAGGGCCGTTTCCTTTTCCAAACGCACTGATCACTATAACCTCTCCTGTCCCACAGCTCGAAAGGAGAAAGTCTTTCTGTAGAAGCCCATCTCCTCTCTTTCCTTACAAAGCCTGACAGCACACCTTCCCCCCAGTGCCAACAGATTACTCCCGTTTCCCTAAACCTGCTCCACCCTGCCAAAAAGAGATAGCAGTCTACTTCCAAGGCGTTTCTGTACAAAATAAAAATCCAGTCCTGAAGTCTGACACTTAGCTCATTTTCCATTTAAAAAAATCCTGTAATTCATTTGACAATTGCTTGAAATCTGCTATTCAGTTTCACCTCACTGGCTTTCTCTTCCAGTAAACATCTAAGCAAGACCCAAAAATCAAGAGGCAAGAAACGGAAAGTACCGGTAAGTCATTTCCCAAAGTTTGTCCATTCAACGCTAGTAAACTACGAAAAAGTGATTTGGATGGGGCTAGAAAGCTCTGGAGGTTTATTGCCATGTTCTATGTGTGTGTACTGTATGTAATTCTGGTATGGTTTTGTGTCTCGTCTATATACCACAATGTACAGTTTTAAAAATCCCTGGAAGTTATATTGCATGATTTTATAATCATGACCCATATTATTAAAATTTCTCACGCCAGTTCTTTTTGCTCAAGAGAATAAACTCCCCCAATAGTGAAAATTATTTTTCTATGAAAAGGTTATACTGAAATCGTTGAAGGTTCTCTCCGTTCCCCACTCCCTTTAGTCGGAGAGTTCAAATACTTGACAAAGAGTTTTAAGAGCAGGCTTTCACCTCCTTGCACAAAGAATATGGTGAATGCATAGACGTAGTTTATCTACCCCTCCACTCCCTAGTGTTGCAGGCACTAGTGGTGAACTAGTTGTACGACGTCCTTATTTTTTGCCCCACCCCCATAGTAAGAAGGCAAATTATTACGATGGGTGAAAGCAGCTGTTTCTGAAAAGAGAGCGTCCAAGAAAGAATCTCCAGCGCTGTTTATACCTTGTAGCGCTATAAAATGCTCAATAGCAGTAGTAAGAAGTAGCAGCTAGCAGCCTGCCCCTACCCCATAGGAAACGCAAGGGAAGCAGCCGGGGTATTTCCTCCTCCTCCCCCACCCTGCCCAAGCCGGCACTGCCCCCTTTAACTTGCCACTCAGCAAAGGGGGTGCGCGCGCACAGACTGGACGGACAGAGAGTGCAGTAGTAGAAGAGAATGGCGGCTTCGTACCCCGAGGGCTGGCTCTGCCCAGCTGTGGTATACCTGTGCTCCTCCACGCTGCGGTTCTCCGCCGTCTTCCAGTCGGGCAGGGTGCTCGCGCACAGCACCACCATGGACACGATGACGAACAGGATGGAGATGACGGCCAAGATCTGCGCGGCCAGCGACGAGGTGGGTTCCTCGAAGGTGCGCCTCATGCGCTCCAGCCACTTCCTGCCGCGCGCCTTCTCCTCCTCCCCTTCGTCGCCCCTGCCTGCAGTCACCTCGTCGGGCTTGCTCTCGTCCGACAGGTAGGTGTAGGTGTCGGACATGCGGTCGTCCAGCCGCCGCTGGCAGCAGTACTCCAGGTGCGAGCCCCTCCAGCCCCCAGTAAATCATCTCGTTGTAGAAAGAGAGCTCGCACATCTGGGGCACAAAGCGCAGCTTGCCGTGCTGCACGTAGAGCATGAGGAAGCCGAAAGCCTCCGAGTGGCGGTCAAAGAAGTACTCGTTGCGCTCGCGGTCGTAGTCATCGCACACCTGCAGCACGTCCTGCTCCGAGGCGCAGCTGTGCAGCCGGCTCACGCGCCGCAGCGGAAGTCCTTTAGAACGTCCCGGGAGAAGGAGTAGCGCGTGCCCCCCACGTTCAGGATGCAGGGGCCCCGCTCAAAGTTCATGGCAGCGGACCTCAGCGCCGTCCCGCGCCGCCTCCGGGCTCCCTCCTGCCCAGGTTCCGCTGACTCCCGCCTCGCATGCTTCCTGTGCCCAGCCTCCCCCTCTGCAAAGTTGGGGAGATGCTCTTACGACGTCTCCTCCAGCCTAGGAACCGCCGCTACCGCTCCGGCTTCAGACCTGAGGCGGAGATTCCAAGGGAAGAAGGGGCGGGGCGAGGACACGCCTCCCCTGGAGCCGCCCAGCTGCCAGACCTGCACTGTGTGACCGCTCGCTCACTTGCGCTCCTCGTCTCTGGTCCTCGGTTCTTCGTAGCACCGATCCTTCCGATAACGCCTTTTTCTCTCGGCTTCTGACGCCGATCCCCTAGCCTCGCCTCTTCTAGCTCACTTCCCTCAAGTACTACCTGCCTGCTTTCCTCATCCTATTCCGCCCTGTTTCGCACGTCTAACTGACCTCCTTACTGGGCTTCCTGCCACTTTTTCTTTAGTCTGTGCCCACCTTCGCTTCTGTCTTTCTAACATATTCTCTCTACTGTATTTCCCCCAAATGCTTCTCTCACCTACACACCCTTCCTCCCGGCTCTTCTACATATCTGCCTCCTTACCTCTCTAACCCAGGATTTCCTTCCGTCCTCTCCGATCACTACTGCTAGTTTTACTGTGACGCTACCACCCCGGCTTTCCCTAGAACTATTTTCCGGGACATTCTTTAGCCAACTTCTTCCACCTTCTCACTAACTTCGCTTTGGCTCTTTTTATATGGATATTTTATTTCATCTAATCTATAACCCTGCGTTATGGCAGTTCTTCATTATTGCTCTTCCTCCCTGCAGTCCCCGTCCCTCTGAATAATCCTTTTTCTCGTGCTTTCTCCTAGCACATTTTCCCCAGGCGAGTTTCTCTCCCACGGTCCCTCAAGTAGCTTCCAGTTCCATTCTTAGGCAAGGGGAGAGAGAGTCTCGCAGGAGCTCCTGCTAGCACAGGAAGCGGAGAAGACTTAGGGGCTATCGTACAGTTCTTTCTCCCATAACAAAAGGCAATGCGATAGCTAAGCCCCACGCAGAGCACCATTGGTTACCAATCTTTGCAAAAGAATGAAGTATTTTGCAAGGGTGAATGTGATTTAAAGTCGGAAACAGAAAGCGGCTTCTGGGTAACAGGTCTCCTGTGTAATCTGTAATTTCTGCCAGCAGCTAACTTCAGCTCCAAAGCTACAGATTTCATTTACATTTGTCTTTACAAATTAGTTGCGCTTGGTGTAAATGAAATTCTTGTTTATTCCTCAGGTGTTTTAGATGTTTAAATCTTTTTCATCATTATGTAAACTACTGTACTTAATAACGTTAAAGATCGGTCTGGCAGTTTGGCTGGATATTATTAACAGAGGTCTTACATTTTATAGTCAATTCTGTTTGTATGCTCATACAACTAATTAGGTAGCTTACCCTGTTACAGTATGGATGAGATGCAGGGGGGGGGGAATAAAAATAAACTATCCCAGAAATTGGCCAATACTACAGCAGATACCTGGAAAGAGTTATTTGTTTTCATATACATACACTTCAACTTTTATCTTCATGTGACTTGAAACATAGGGGTATGTTTACTAAACGGCGCTAATGTGCAATACGTGATGTTAACGCGCGATAATGGTTCTTTATCACGCGATAATGTCTGCAGCGGCGTTAAGGCTCCCCAGGGGCGGAGATGAGGGGTCAATGGGCGGAAGAGTGGGCGAGGAGAGGCCCCATGCACACTAACGCCTTGAAATGAAGGTCTGAAAATTAGCGCCAGTGAAAACCTCGCGCTAGAGGCACATTTGCAGGAGAGAGAAACAATTTCAGTCAGCAATGTACAGAAAAGCCAGGGAAACACAGAAATGTGATAGTAGTGATACATGTGCAGGAACCAAAAAGGCAAATAAACATATTAAATGACCAGAACCACATGTGAAATCCCCATAACCAAGCTGGCCAATAGTGCTACTAATGATAAACATAAAGCAACACTACTGACAAAGCATAAAAAGGAAGATATCGTGTTTGGAAGGGCTATGCTCTGTCCCCCTACAAAGTGAATGATCCCATAGTGAAATAGCGGTGATCAAGGTTTTGTCGTTTATATTGGGCAGGTTTGTTATGCTGTGGTCCAGCTGGGGCACAGTGCGGACTAGGCAGATGCCTAGGTGGCACATAGGAATGCCGAAACTGTAAAGCAGCAAGACAGCAACTGACGAGGGTCCAACATGGGCACGAGTGTGTATCCCACAGTGTCACAGGGGATATTACCCAGCAGGTACCCACAAGGGCACATAACATTGGCAGGTAGTGCCGGGGGGAAGTGCGCATGTCCATGTAGGCACCCCTACCCGAGAACCCACACCATAGGCAGCTGCCTTCCGGCACACTGGATGGCCTGGGACTGCGCACCACCAGCACCACTGGCATAAGGGCATGTCAGCATGGTGGCAGAGGGTTGCTGGTGGTGGAGGGGACAGTGGCATCTGCCCACAGCAGACCAAGGCCAAACCCTGTTTAGGTGGGTGCCATGCGGAGCAACAGACAAGGTCTGTCTAACGAACACTAATGGTAGCCCCAGGGAATTATCTGCCTCTGTGGCAACAGTTTGGTGCAGTACACACAGCCAGTGTGTTCAGGGGCAGAAGGTCATAGATTCAAGCCCCAGCTGTGGCTCCTGCAAACCATGTCCCTATATTTTACCCAGTACTAAACCATGGTAATAAAGACAGAACTGTTATTGCAGATTAAATAAACAAGCCATAAACGCCTATATTTTACCCTACAGGGCACAGACACCATAAACATATGCAATCCCTAGAGCAGATTTTCCCAACTGCAGTCCTGGAGGACCAAACACCATTCCAGTGTCATGCTGTCCCTAATAAATATGCCTGTGCTGCAACTGTATTCAACGCCCCCATTGTATGCAAATGTATCTCATGCATATTTATTAGGGACAGCATGAAAACCTGAATCGTGTTTGGCCCACCAGGACCGGAGTTGGGAAACTCAGCCCTAGAACAGCGGCCAACAGGCGCATAAACACCCACACCCACAGGCTTCACTATCCAAAGCCTCATGGAGAGTCAGGCTGTTGGGCCCTGTGCGGAGCAGCATCTTCCAATACTAGTACTTGCATACCTTAGCAATGCCGCCCTAAACTTGGGAACACGTTACACATATATCAAAAGGTTGCTATGAGTAATGGCAGATAACAAATCCTAAGTTAAACACAATTTGTTGACAGAGATTCATCATAGCATATCTGTGGGGTGTGTTTCAGGTTTGGTTTCTGACAGCGTTTATCACCCCGGGGAGTGACCCCAACAGTATTGCATACCATAGCCATGCCTGCACTGTGCCCAGGACTGGTGTGGCCAGGGCTTCCAAAAACCTCTATATTTGCACAATGCTGGCATAGATGTGGGAGTGTGTGTATGTCTATCCAGTGTGTTGTGGCTGCCTACACCTTACTGAGCCCACACTGCTTGCACTGTTTCCAGTGTTAGACTGCCAATGTGCATAATGAGGAGCAAGGTACTGTGGGTATGGCCTGGACAGGGTTGCCTGGGCAGGTTGCATCTGCACAGGGCATAGGGCAATGGCTGGGACATTGTAGTGCCCGACCACCATCTGCACGGACAGGGTGGCCACAGCATGTCCTGCTGGGAGGTCACTCTCACCCTGACTGAGCAGTGACCACGGCATGGCTAGGTTCCCCCATAGTGCTATACAGTATTTCTCTCAAGTGATTTTTATCGTTTTTCTTTTCTGGGGACCAATCGCTGACATACCTGCTTGGTGTGCGTGCTCATATCCTGTTTTTGAGTGCACACATTTCCTCCAGGAGCATGCACTATGTTCTAACTAGCAGACTGTCTGTAGTTAGCATGTGTATGGCTGGAGCACCTTGCAGGGTGCAGTGGATGGAGACTGGCTGTGCCCTCTGCTGGTGAATGTCAGATAGTGGTGGGGGGCAGCTGAGCTGAGCTTTTCCAGCATTCTGCCTGTCTGCCATTGCCTTATTGATGCGTACAGATCTGCATTGACTGCCCTGTAGGGTGCCCGTTTCCCAGTGGGTCTGGGGTTGATGGTCCCCTTTACTGCCACCATTGCAGAGATGTACAGTGTGGATCTATTGGTGGGAGATCCTCAGCCACAGAGAGCAGACTGGGTGGCGCTACATAATCCGCTTTGGGGTCCAAACACCCCCCTTCACTTATAACATGTGACTATGGCACCCACACAGGATATGCACGATGCTGGGTACATCATAGTCCACAAGGGCTATACCCAACTGGGAAATACAGATGGACACAGGTATATCCTAGGTGTGTCTGCAAGGACTACCTATCACTGGCACTGATGGCAACCTACAACCACTCTGGACTTGGTGCTTGGTGCTGGGTGCCCCACCTCACCCTCAGGGTGAGCACAGGACCCGCACAATGTCACGGTCTGTGGCTACTCTGTGCCAGTAACACACACGGTCAGTTCCCCCTATCAGGCCGAGGTGCTGTGGGGGTGCACACGGTCAGTTCCCCCTACCAGGCCGAGGTGCTGTGGGGGGTGCATACTGTGGTGAACAGCAGCTTCCTGAGCCTATGGAAACGGATGAAAATCCTGAGGTTCAGCAGGATTTATGCCTATTTGAGAAACCAAGGAAGAAAGAGAGACTCTATTCCACAGAGCTGAGCATGGAGACCAGCCCAGGGGAGGAGTCCTGCAGTCCTGATTGGGCACACCCTGCCCTTGGAAGGGGCATGTCCAGGAGAGAACGTGGTTTTAAACCAGAGCATGGCTTTGCTAGTCAGAATGGGATTGAGAGGAATGAGGAGAAAGAAGGAGAAGAGGAAGAATGATTGGAAGTCCAGAAAACAGTATGCTGATACTTGGGAACCTGGCATTGGAAAGAAACCTGCAAAGTTCTATTCAGAGGCAGTGAGTAGAAGTCCCAAGGAGAGAGGACCTAGCCCTGAATTAGACAACCGTTGGAAGGCACAGCCCTGGGAAAGGAAGCCTTCAAGGTAGGCACAAGAAAGAAAACAATCATTCTGTGAAGTACCGTTTGAGCCAGAGAGCAACAAACATTCTAACAGCTGGAGAACGTTGGAGCCATCTGAAGTCAGAACGGCATGGCAACAAGTAAGTGAATGGCCACAAAGTTTCCAGGCTGAACGTAAAGCTAACTCTCCTGTGTGTGAAACATTAGCAAAAGAGACTAGCAGTTACTCTGATACAATTAATCTAAGAGAGGAGAAAATAAACAGCCTAAAGCCAGAGGGAAGTTGTATAGCTGATAGCAATTCCCTACCTCCCAAACAGCAGGCTGAATTGCTCCTACAGAGTTTTAAGCAGTTTTTAGAGTTGCAAGCTAGAAGACAGCCAGTGTTACCAGAAGCCAGTAATTCCATACAGCTTGAAGAGTTAACACAAGATAATACAGACTTACCAGATTGTGAGAGCATGGATTGCACGGTCTGCTGTGTAGAGATGCCAAGCTGAAGGAAACTGCTTTTTACCGTATGTGAATTGAATGCTACGGAGCTGTTGTATTGCCTTGCTGAGAAAGCTCTAATTATGTGCACCTGATTTTCCCCAGCACTGTGAAGGTAACAGTGGCTGAAAGAGGCTGCAGTGAATCTAACTGACCTCTTGGGGCAAAGTGAGTAATTTGCTTAGAAGTGAAAAGAAGCAGTTATACTTTAAGTTGCCTTTATCCTAAGTTTACCTGTTAGCATTTGAAGCACCTATTTTGTTTGCATTTACTTGCCATGTGATGGAACAATATCCTTTACTATAATAAAAATACTGGAAACCCCATAACTACAACTCTTTATTTCGGAGCGAGAGGAGCAGGAACTACAATACCCAGCATTCCAGGGTTACAGGTTACTCTCCTTCCTCACGAAGCATCAGACCGCCGCTCCTGTCTTTAGCCCCAAGGCCAGGCAGGAGCGCCGCAATACCCCATCTTGTGATCAGCTGTAGACTGCTGATCTGCATGTGCAGTGCATCATGGGTACGGGTGGGTTTACCCTATCCTGGTAACCACAGCAGACAGTTTGTGTGGTGACCTGCAGTCTTTCTGTAGCCAGCCAGGGGTGTGTTAGTAGCTATAGAGATGTAGCCCCCTTCAGTGACTGTGGAGGCAGAGGTCATGTGTTTGATCCCATAGTGGTGTTATTTAATATGGCTGTCTGAGGCTTTTCCTTTTCATTTAAATCAGTGCTGCCAGCAAAATGCACCCTCACAATGCTGTGACCTTAAGGTGTCTCATAAGGTGCCCTATGAAGCGCCCTATAGGGCACATTATAAGGTGCCTTGGCGGACAGGGCACTTTATAATGTGCCCTCTGGAGTGCCTTATAGGGCGACTTATGCTGCACCTTAGGTTACGGCACTGTGAGGGTGTTTTTGCTGGCAGCACTAATTTAAATTAAAAAAGGAAATGCCTCTGACGGCACTGATTTAAATTAAAGGGTAATGCCTCAGACAGCCTTCTTACATAACACCACTGTGGATCAAACCCATGGCCTCTGCCTCCACAGTCATTTGCCTATGGTAACATGGCCTGGAAACTGCCTTAGCTGTGGGTCTCCCCTAGCCCAGTAAGCACAGCAGAATGTATATGCGTTGACATGCAGTTGTTGTGCAGTCAGTCCTAGCACTGACAATGGCCACTGGTTAGTACAATGACTATACAGCCAACTCTCATAGGTTCAAATCCCCAGTGCAACAACATCAGGAAGAGTGTCTGAAGTGGCACCTTTTTGCATAGCTGTAACAGTTAGACACATCTCGGTAGTGTGCAGGTAACACCAACATACCCACTCACCCTAGTCCTGTAGACTACGGTGACGCTGAGCATGGGCGGTAGAAGGTGCATCACAGGGTGCCGCAAGATAAGGCGCTCTATAATGCGCCCTCTGGCCAAAGCAGGGGAGCCTCACCGCCATAACGTAAACACCAATTCACCAGTTAAATTAATAAATGGTGGCGTGTCGGCGAGATCAGGTGTATGGGGACTGGAGAAGCGGCCCATACTGTTAGCGCCGCGTTTCACTGTTCCGATAAGAATACGATGATGTGATCTGGGTGTCAAAATCCCACGTGTTCTGTGTGCCATAAATGTGCCAGGTAGCATGTAGTACCGCAAGATAGTGCGTGTATGTGCGTGACATGGCGCATGCACCATGTGCGTCAGCTCATGTACGTGCGTGACAGCTCGATCTCGAGAGTGAAAAAATGGACAGCTGTTCGCGGAAGCCCGCATTTACCCAGAGGGAGATCAGGATCCTGAGCGAACTAATCTGCACCAGACAGAGCCATCTGTTCCCGGGTGCAGCAAAGAGGCAGGACCTTGCACGGGTGAGGAGGGCATGGGTGCGCCTCACCAGGTGGTACAACCGATCTGCTGACTACCCACGTGAAGTAAGTGTATGGGGACAGGTCACATAATGACAGTTGTGCAACACAAATACAGCAAGCATCGCATATCATACATGCAGAACATGGTGGAAATACCAGTCTGTGGGCCAAGCCGTTGCCACTGTAGATGCGAATGGTGTGGATTGCAATCCTGCCCTAGCCCCAGAATGCCCGCAGACCTGATCACACGGGTTTATTACACATCCTGGTGTTATGTTACCTGCGTGTGATGTGGTCCCAAATGTCTGCTCCATCCCCAGGAGGCATCACACATGGTTACAGAGGTCTAGCATAGATCCTGGTGTTAGGTTAACTGCACCTGTGTCAGTCTCAGAGCTCTGCCCTAACCCCAGGTGGCCCTTGACCTGATTACAGTGGTCCATTAGAGATCCTGGTGTTAGGTTAACTGCATCTGTTTCATTCTCACAGCTCTGCCCTAACTCCAGGAGGCCCTGGACCTGATTACAGAGGTCAAATATAAATCCTGGTGTCAGGGTAACTGCATCAGTTGGGGTTTCACAGCTCTGCCCTAACCACAGGAGGCCCTGGACCTGATTACAGAGGTCTATTATAAATCCTGATAACAGGGTAACTGCATCAGTTGGGATTTCACAACTCTGCCCTAACTCCAGGAGGCCCTGGACCTGATTACAGAGGTCAATTAGAGATCCTGGTGTCAGGGTACCTGCATCTGTTTCATTCTCACAGCTCTGCCCTAACTCCAGGAGGCTCTGGACCTGATTACAGAGGTCTATTATAAATCCTGGTGTCAGGGTAACTGCATCAGTTGGGGTTTCAGAGCTCTGCCCTAACTCCAGGAGGCCCTGGACCTGATTACAGAAGTCTATTATAAATCCTGGTGTCAGGATAACTGCATCAGCTGGAGTTTCACAGCTCTGCCCTAACTCCAGGAGGCCCTGGACCTGATTACAGAGGTCTATTATAAATCTTGGTGTCAGGGTAACTGCATCAGTTGGGGTTTCACAGCTCTGCCCTAACTCCAGGAGGCCCTGGACCTGATTACAGAGATCAATTAGAGATCCTGGTGTCAGGGTAACTGCATCTGTTTCATTCTCACAGCTCTGCCCTAACTCCAGGAGACCCTGGACCTGATTAAAGAGGTCTATAGCCCAGCTAGGTGTGTTGGTGCATGCTCCTGTTGCAGTAGGCCACAAATGCCCTATTCACAGGAGGCCCTAGTTGTGTCCATACAGATAGAGTAGACATCCTGGTGTTATGGTAGTGGCTCCTGGTGATGTGTTCAGGGCCACCCAATCCCCGCGCGACACCAGAACACATCACACATGTTCCAATACAGATATCATGGTGGCATGGCGTGTGTGTGCGGATGTGTGTAGGTCATGCAAACACACAGGTGTGTGCCGGACCCCACAAGGGTCAAGAAACACCTCCCCTGTAGATCAGCATACCTACCCCACACATGGCATGGTGCTGCCATGTAATGCAAGGAGAGCGTAGGATCTGGGTAAGGGTGGTCCGGGGGCTTGCCCAAACGACACGTAGGTGGCACCCCACACATGCCCAGACCCACAGCCACACATGCAGGCGGCGCTGGCAACAGGTAGTAGAGGACCCACTGGCATGAGCAGCAGCAGCACCCTGCTGCACGCAGTGATGTGTGATATGCGTTGGGCACCCACCAGAGATATCTGGCCCTTAATGTTCCCACCCATTGCATTCCCACCCAGGTGGAGGACCTACGGAAAAAGGGACAGGAGTTGCGGCTGCACTGCCCGGGTGTCCTCGAGCGGCTACAAAGGAGGGCGCTGCAGCAACATGGCAGTGAGTGTTGTAGCCCCTGCAGCGCAGTACAGCATGTCACAGTGGGCCAACAGCCTGTGGGAGGCCACACTATGTTTATGTGGGTTCATAATTGCAGGATGGTGTGCTAATGACTGTCTTCCCCCACAGAAGCTGCTGCTGCTGGTGAGGGGACATCAACCTCAGGGCCCCCCACAACACGCCCCACAGCTGCAGTCCAGCCAGTCGAGGAGGAGGAGGCAGCAGAGCTGGAGGAGGAGGACGCGGACATGGTGGGGGAGGTGGGTGGTGTGGGGCGGGAGGGAGAGGAGGGTGAGAGGATGCTGGTGAGGGAACATCAATCTCGGGGCCCCCCACAACACGCTCCACAGCTGCAATCCAGCCGGTCGAGGAGGAGGAGGAGACAGCAGAGGAGGAGGAGGAGGCGGCAGAGGAGGAGGAGGAGGTGGCAGAGGCGGAAGAAGACGACGGGGACGTGGAGGAGGTGGAGGGTGGGGCGGGAGGGAGGGGAGGGTGAGAGTGTGTGTGACGTTTTGGGGGGTGAGGAGGAGAGCGGGAAGGGTGGCGTGGGTGGGTGGGAGGTGCCAGGGGGGGAGGAGGGGGTGTGGAGGGGTGGGAGGGGAAAGCCGACAGTCGCCCAAGAGCAGATGGTTCGGAAGAATGTATCCTTGAAGGATACTACCAAAAGCAGAGAGGTTCCAAAAAAGAGTAAAGTAGCCCAAATGCCCTAGAGTATGGAGCAGACAGAGCTTAAAGTTCCCAAATTACCCATGTCTACCAATAGCCAAATTAATATGAATAAAATACAGTATCTAAAATGCTTGTATGCAAATGCTAGAAGTCTTAAAAAATAAGATGGGAGAGGTCACGTGACACATGAGCAAGTGAGGACGTTCTTTTCCTTGCTCCGGGGCCGCCGCGGCAAATTGATGTAAAATCGGCGATTTAAATTCCTGGTGACTGGTGCCGCCGGTGGGGACACCTGCTCTATTATACTCTCCTTCTATTGCTGCTATTTGGTGATCCTAGATGCCGCCTCCGGTACGAAGGGAGAGGGAGAAAGAAAAGGCGCCAAAAACCCGGGCCGCCACAACGACGGAGATGCAGCCCTCCTCGCCGGGTATGGAGAGTGGAGACTCGGCGTCGGAAGATTTAGCGAGGGAGGTGGCCCGCCATTTGAACCCCAAGCTGGATCAAATTCTCTCCAAGTTGGAGGTGATGGGGGAGACGTTGGCTGCTCAGGGCCAAAAGATTGAAGAATTGGAGCACCGCGTGTCGGCTATTGAGGACGATGAGGGCCGGCAGGAGAGAGTGCACGCTGATACACGTGCACAGATTGTGGCTTTGCAAAATAAAGTGGAGGATTTAGAAAATCGCTCCCGCCGGAACAACCTCCGGCTGGTCGGCATACCAGAATCAACAACCGATATTCAACTTTTGCCACTAATTGAAAAATGGCTCCCGGAGGAGCTGGGACTACCTACTTTGGTCGGCGACTTAAAGGTGGAACGTGCTCATAGGATCGGCCCTCGGATGGAGAATAGAACCAGCCCCGAGTGGTGATTGCAAAAATTTTAAACTTCGCTCATAAAGAGCGCCTCCTCAGAGCCTACCGACAGCACGAAGGTCTTCTGTTGAACAATGCTAAAATTCTGCTGTTCCAAGACTATTCTACTATAGTGTCGGCGAAGCGCAAGGAGTTTTCCCCGATTTGCACGGCCCTTTTTGAGAAGAAAATTCGCTTCTCCCTGGCCTTTCCGGCAATGCTTAGAGTGCATCATTTGGGGCGCAACCTGACCTTTGAGTCTGCGGGAGCGGCCAAAGCCTTTTTAGAGCAGCTCTGCAAGGAACAACTGGCACAGGCCGCTGTGAGTGCCGAGGAATCTGTGGCTTGAGTACGCCTGGGCTTCCGTTGCTCGACAACCTGTGTCCGCTGTGTGGAGGCGGCGAGAGTCCTGGAGTACGGGGGTTCCCTTGTGACTGTGGCTGTTGGGGTCCGGAGCTGCCTTCCCGCTGACTCCAGCGATATGTGACATAACTGGACTCTATGTTCTATATGCGATGTTACTATGCAGGTCTATTTGTTATTTCTGGTATTGTTTTCTATCTCTGATTTTATTCCCTATTGCATTAGTACAGTATGTATGCGCTCTTTACCTCTGGGGCTTCCAGCTACTTTAATGGGCTGTTCTCTGTGTCCCTTTTTTTTCTCATAGGCCTCCCCCCCGTCCTCTTCTTTTGGCTGTGGCGGGGTTTGGAGATCAGAGGGGAGTGTTGCTGTTGTGCTGTTTGCACAGTCTTTTGCCCCAGCAGCATTGCAGGGTACTCTACGGTGGAGAGGATAGCAGCGGAGATCCTGGGGGGTGGAGGCCTTGGTCACCATCTGTGGCACCGGTGCTGGGTGGAAGTTCCCGCGGTGGTCCCGTGGTGCACAGAGGTGACTTTGTTCAGTTTCGACTGAAATGGGATGTGTGCTTTTAAGGGGGGTAGGGTATATAGTGGTGGGGGGAATTGAGGGTATGGGGAATGGGGGTGGGGAGGGGGTAGTGGGGGTAACGGGGGGGGAGGGGGGGAGGGAGACGGGGGGATAGAAACGGGAAAGGTGCCCATATCAAAAGAGATTTCAGGGTTGGATAGGGGGAAAGACAGGTTTCTTCTCTGGAGCCGAGGCTGGGCGGCTCCTGGGGACTACATATGTCAATTAGCAATGCATAGTCCTCGCCTCTGCTTCACTTAATCAAACTCTTAAGTTAGTCTCCTGGAATGTGGGGGGCATAAAATCCCCTATCAAACGCACCAAAATTTTACAGGCCTTGAAGCGGAAGGGTGCCCACGTGGCTTTGCTGCAGGAGACCCATCTTTCTGAGCAGGAACATCAAAAGTTGGTGAGGGACTGGGTGGCTTGTATGTATGGGGCTTCCTCTGGGGGGAATACAGCGGGGGTGGTGGTGTTGGTGAAGAAGGGTATTCCTTTTGAAGTACGGAAGATTGATGCTGATCCGCAGGGGCGGTTTATTTTTCTGCAAGCTAAAGTCTATAATGAAGAAATATGGATAGGAAATGTCTATGCCCCTAATGTTTATGATCACGCTTTTTTCAAGCTTCTTCTAGGCTATGTGCAGAGGGTGGGGGATGGTCAATTAGTGTTGGCTGGAGATTTTAACTGTCCCCATGACCCACATCTGGATAAATCGGTGGCGAGCAGGGGGGGAGCTTGGTCTCGAAAAGGGGTGGGATATCTTTGTAGGCTGGGTGGCTTGTTAGATGTTTGGCGTACCCTGCACCCGGGAGAACGTACTTATACCCATCAGTCGCGGGCCCATCTGACTTGGTCCCGAATTGACTATATCTTGGTAAGTGAGCGGGCTATTTCCAAGGTGGACCAGACAGATATAGAGCCCATATCTATATCTGATCATGGTATGGTTTGGATGACTTGGGCTTGCCCGGGGGTGGGAAGGGGGAGCTGGCGCTTTCCGGCCTCCTTATGGGAAGATCAGGATTTTCGATGTTTCTTGGAGAACCACTGGGATGAATATGTTCACTTTAATGATACCCCTGACTGTTCATCTCTTTTGTTTTGGGAGGCCAGTAAAGCGGTTATGAGAGGGGTCATTATGGATTATACTGCCCCGGCGACGACGGCACTTGGATCGTAGCATAGTAATTCTGGAACGAAATCTTCGGGCACTGCAGTCCCACGTAGGTGCCTTACATGGGAGGGGGGCCCGTGAACGCCAGCAAGATCTTGTTCAGGCCCAGCTGGCTCTTAATGAGCTTCTTCAGAGACGAGCTAAGATGTCTTTGCAATATTATCAGCATAAATTGCATAGATATGGTAATCGATCGGGCAAGCTGTTAGCAAGGCTAGTTCGCGATCCGGGTGGGGCGCGATTTGTCCCTGTTCTTCAAGATGGCGGGGGGCACTTGCAGCATCAACCGCAGCGTATTGCGGAAATCTTTCGCCAGTTTTATGCACGCCTTTATACGGAGGAGGAGCGTGATGTCATGCAGGGTCGAGTGTTCCTCGATAAAGTGGCTCTCCCATAATTATCTGAGCGGGAGTTACAGGAACTTAATGCTCCCTTGACAGGGAAGGAAATCCAAGATGCCATCAAAAGGGGGAAACCGCACAGGGCCCCCGGCCCTGATGGATTTGGTGGGGAATACTATAAAATATTGTCATCTCGGGTAGCCCCTACTATGTTGGCCATGTATACAGAGGTGTTGCAGCGGGGTGGCTTCCCCAGAGATATGCGCTGTGCCAACATTACTGTCATTCCGAACCGGGTAAGAACCCCCTTGACCCTGCGTCGTTTCGGCCCATCTCGCTTATCAATAGTGATGTTAAGATTTTGGCCTCAATACTGGCTCGGAGACTGAACCCCTTCCTGCCGACCTTGATTGGGGATAGGCAAGTTGGTTTTGTTATGGGGAGGGATGCAACAAAAAATATTGCAAAGCTCCTCTTGGGCATGGAACACTGTATAGAACGGAATTCTCCTCTATTGCTAGTCAGTCTGGACGCTGAAAAAGCCTTTGATAGAGTTACCTGGGAGTATTTGTGGGATGCGTTATGTAGTTTTGGGATCCGGGGTGATTTCGTCCAGTGGATTCGGGTTCTATACCATCTCCCCGCTGCTCGGGTGGGTGTGAATGGGGTTTACTCGGAACCCTTTATTTTAGAAAGGGGTACGCGACAGGGCTGCCCGTTGTCTCCACTGTTATTCGTTTTGGCGCTGGAGCCCTTACTTCAGACCATCCAGCAGGAGGCCCAAGTGCAGGGGATACGGATGGGGGGGGAGGAAATGAAAGTAAGTGCTTTTGCGGATGACCTGCTTCTCTGTTTGACATCCCCACAGGCCTCGTTACAGAGAGTCTTGCTCCTTATTCGCGAATACGGTACTTTCTCCGGGTTGAAAATCAATATGTCTAAATCTATGGCCTTGGATGTGGGTGGAAAGGTGCAACCTGCATGGCGTGGGGTCTTCCCCCTTGCGTGGGCACAGGGCTCTGTTAGATATTTGGGCATTCAGTTGCCGACGAACCCTGCTAAGCTGTACTCCGATAATGTGGGACCTATGCTTGAAAGGGCTAGGTTAACGTTTCAACGCTGGCGGGCACTGCCCCTGTCTTTACGAGGTCGAATTGCCTTATTCTCGATGGTAGAGCTCCCTCGGTGGCTATATGTGCTGCGGCTACTGCCGATTTGGGTCCGGGCAAAGGACTGGAAACTCTTTGATCGTTATTTGACAGGTTTCCTCTGGGGAGGTCGCCGGGCCCGCATTCCGCTTCGGGCCCTGCGGCGGAGGAAGGAAGAAGGGGGCCTAGAATTGCCATCGTTGAGAAACTACAACCTCAAGTACTTAGCACGACACATTTGGGGACTGTTAGCGGCTGATGGTGGTTGTGCCCCTGTCCAGCAGCTTCGAGCAATCGCCTCTCCATGCCATGGTCTGTATTTACTGCACACCTCACGCTTACATGGCCAGGGGCGGGGACCGGACAGCGAGTACTTGCGGAATTTGAAGATGGCCTGGAGGGAGCTTTGTAAGAGGGTCGGCTGGGATTCGACTTGTTCTCTTATGCTGCCATTGGTGGGGAACCCGGACTTTTTACCGGGTTTCGCGGCTTTTACGATTTTCCATGGTTGGCAGCAGAGGGGGATAGTGTGTTTGGGAGATCTGGGAAGGACGGAGGGTGGAGTGTTGGAGAGCTACCAAACCCTGAGCCATACTTATCGACTGGGAGCTGCAGACTTTTATGGCTACCTCCAACTTCGGCATTATGTCGATCAGTTGCGGAGGAAAGTCCCAACCCTACTTTTAACCAAAGATCCACGCAAGTTATTTGGTGGCTGGGTGGATAAAGACATGTTTGATTGGTCTGAGCGAAAACACCTGCTTTGCCCGCTGGTAGACTCTGAATATCTTCGGACTCTTACCCTACGATGGCAGGGAGATGGCCTGCAAGAGCTGACCGTGGAGATCCTGCAGTCTGCCTTTGAGCGGATTCCTGGGGGGGCAGTGTGGATGTATTTGCAAGAGATGCAATACAAGTTCCTTTGGAGAGCATATGCTAGTGATACTTGGGCACATAGGGCGGGCCTTCGCGACAACTCCCTTTGTGGTTGGTGCCTGGGGGGTGTGGGGACCCTGTATCATAAGTTTTGGCTGTGCCCTAGAGTTCAACAACTGTGGCACCAGGTGACTGATCAAATGGGGGAATGGCTGGGGTGTGAGACCTTTATGATGTGGCAGGTGTGTTTGTTCCATTGTTGGGAGGGGATGGGGTTTCCACTCTCATCCTGCCACCGTGCTTTGCTTGACAGAGGTCTCCTTCTAGTTAAGAAAGTCTTGTTGGGCAGCTGGCTTGAGGGTTCTCCCCCAAAGTTCGAGGTTTGGACCAAAGCTTTGATAAATTTGATGTATATGGAAAAGCTCACGGCGAAGCAGTTGGGGGGGACACAGTGGGATCGCTTTTACTCGATCTGGCAACCGCTTCTTGATAACCTCTCTGTTCATGAGCGGAGTGCGGTACTGAATGTCTGAACCCCTATCATAGCTATCTATCTCAACCTTATCTTTCCCTATTTTCCCTCTTTCCCTTGGGAATGTGGTGGGAGTGGGAGGTTTAGAGTCGAGGCACCGGGGGGGGGGGTTAGGGGGGATAGTTTGGGGGGTAGGATGGGGGGGGTTGGGGGGAGGGTGGGTAGTGCTTTGCTTCTTTGCTCCTTGTTTCTAGTTCAATAGTTCCTGCCATTACAGGTTTTCTTTGATTGTACAATTGCAACTGCTTCAGTTTCGCACTTCGCCACGATGGTGGGGCTCTTAGCCCCGTTTCTTTAATATTCGGCTATCCGTATTTACCTTATGTATGTTTGTATTTTTTTTTTTTTTTTTTTTTTTTTTCTTGCCTCTGTTTGTTGCTACTGTTAAGTGCGAGTTTCCTCCTTGGGTTTGGGGTTGTGAGGAGGGTGGGGCCTGCTTAGTGTGAGAGGCTCTGGGCCCCTTGGGACTCTTCCCGGGGTACGAGGACTGCTCTTGCTTTGTAGGTATGGTGTGATCTTTGCTGTTCCATGGCTGTGGTTATATTTGAAACCATAAATCCCCTTTGCACTCAGTAGTGGGGTGCAAGAGGTTATACTGCTATAGTTTGTCCTCATCGTTTGTGATATAGGTCCTGCTACTCCTGACTCCTGTCTATTAAGACGGTTTCATCTCTGTGATGGTACTACTCGTGGAAGTTGTGCTGCAGCAACAGAGCTGGAAATGATGTGATCGTTTGCTTTTGCCTTGCTGTTTGTGTGTGAATTTTTTGGGTTTGTATGTACTTATGTGAGAAACATTAATAAAAATGGTTTGAAATAAAAAATAAGATGGGAGAGTTAGAATATATAGCACTAAATGAGAGGTTAGATATGATTGGAATATCAGAGACATGGTGGAAGGAGGACAACCAGTGGGACACTGTGATACCTGGGTACAAACTATATCGTAATGATAGAGCTGATCAAATTGGTGAAGGGGTTGCGCTCTGTGTTAGAGAGGGCATTGAGTCAGAAACATGCTAGGGAGATAAAGTTCCTAGATGAAATAAATGACTGCTTCTTGGAGCAGCTGGTTCATGAACCGACCAGAGGGGAAGCCATATTAGACCTAGTCCTTAGTGGAACACCAGATCTAGTGCAAGAGATAAGGGTGTTGGGGCCACTTGGCAATAGTGATCATAGCATGATCGCCTGTGATTTAATTAGTGGAGAAGGGATAGTAAGGAAATCCACAGTACTACTTTTTAACTTTCGAAAGGGAGACTATGATAAAATGAGGAAAATAGTTAAGAAAAAAACTAAAAGGAGCAGTTGCAAAGGTTAAAGACTTACATCAAGCTTGGGTGTTGTTGAAAAATACTATCTTGAAAGCCCAAACCAGCTGTATTCCACGCTTTAAGAAAAGTGGAAGGAAGTCCAAAAAACTGTAAGCATGGTTTAAAGGTGAGGTCAGAGAGGCTGTTGTTGCCAAAAAAGCATCTTTCAGGAAATGGTAAAAAGAGCCAAACGACAAAACCTGGAAACAGCACAAGCACTGGCAAGTCAAATGCAAAGCATTGATAAGGCAGGCAAAGGGAGAATTTGAGAAGAAGCTTGCTGCGGAAGCAAAAACGTGAAATAAAGATTTTTTCAAGTACATTCGTAGCAAAAAACCTGTGAGAGAGTCAGTTGGTCCATTAGATGATAGAGGGGATAAAGGGGCACTAAGAGGCAACAAGTCGATAGCGGATAGACTGAATTAATTCTTTGCTTCGTTCTTTACTGAGGAAGATGTATGGATGTTACCCATGACTGAAGTGGTATTTCAAGGTGCGGAGGAAGTGAAGGAAATATTGATACATCGGGAAGATGTATTACAACTATTAGATAAACTGAAGAGTAGCAAATCACCTGGGCCAGATGGTATACATCCAAGGGTGTTGAAAGAACTGAAATATGAGATTGCAGACCTGCTATTAGTAATCTGTGAACTATCATTAAAATCATCTCTAATACCTGAAGAATGGAGGATCGCCAATGTAACACCAATTTTTAAAAAGGGTTCCAGGGGTGATCCGGGAAACTACAGACCGGTGAGCCTGACGTCAGTACTGGGAAAAATGGTAGAAACCATCATAAAGAATAAAATTACTTGGCATGTAGATAGTCATGGCCTAATGGGAGACAGCCAACATGGCTTTAGACAAGGAAGACCTTGTCTTACTAATCTGTTATGTTTTTTTGAAGGTGTGAATAAACAGGTGGACTTTCAGAAAGCCTTTGACAAGGTCCCTCATCAGAGACTTTTGGCAAAACTAAAGAGTCATGGGATAGGAGGCAGTGTACTACTGTGGATCAGGAACTGGTTAAAAGATAGAAAGCAGAGGGTTGGACTAAATGGCCAGATTCCCAATGGAGAAAGGTGAATAGTGGTGTACCCCAGGGATCTGTGCTGGGTCTGCTGCTTTTTGACATATTCATAAATGACCTGGAAAGTGGAATAACGAGTGAGGTTATCAAATTTGCAGATGACACAAAACTATCTAAAGTTGTTAAAACCCAAGAGGATTGTGAAAAATTGCAAGAGGATCTTGATAAATTGGAAGACTGGGCATCAAAATGGCAGATGAGATTTAATGTGGACAAGTGCAAAGTTATGCACCTAGGGAAGAACAACCCAAACTATGGTTACACGATGCAAGGTTCCACTTTAGGAACCACCACCCAGGAAAAAGATTTAGGTGTCATTGTGGATAACATCTTAAAAGCCTCTGCCCAGTGTGCAGCGGCGGCCAAGAGAGCAAATAGAATGCTAGGTATCATAAGGAAAGGAATGGAAAATAAAACAAAAGATATTATAATGCCTCTATATCATTCCATGATGAGACCGCACCTTGAATATTGTATGCAATTCTGGTCGCTGTATCTTAAAAAGGATATAGCGTTATTAGAAACAGGTTCAGAGAAGAGCCACCAAAATAGTAAAGGGGATGGAAGGATACTCCTATGAAGAAAGGCTAAAAAGGTTAGGGCTCTTTAACCTGGAAAAGAGACGGCTGAGGGGAGAATGATAGAAGTCTATAAATTAATGAACGGAGTGGAATGGGTAAACATAGATCAATTCTTTACGTTATCAGAATATAGAAAGACTAGGGGACATGCAATGAAGCTACAGGGTAAACTATTTAAGACTAATAAAAGAAAATATTTTTTCACTCAACGTGTAATCAAACTCTGGAATTTGTTACCGGAGGATATAGTAAAGGCTGTTAATGTAGCTGGGTTTAAAAAAGGTTTGGACAAGTTCCTGGAGGAAAGGTCCATAAACCATTATTAAGAAGGGTCCCAGGATATCAATGCTTGACCCATTACAAGCATTGTGGAACCTGTGTCTTTTGGGGAAACTGCTAGGTACCTATGACCTAGATTGGCCACTGTTGGAAACAGGATACTGGGCTTGAACCTTGGTCTGACCCAGTATGGCATATCTTATGTTCTTATGAGGGTGGGAGGGAACACAGGACAGCACAGGGCACTGTGGGTCCCTGCCAGCTGCCACATGTGTGTGGCCATGGTGCCCGTCTGGGTGTAGCTACGCCACCCATTGCCACAGATAGGGCCCACGCACATGCCACCACACAGACACCTGGCACCTTGTGTGTATGTGGTGGCAGGTACGTCCGGGACCAGTATGTGGCAATGGATGGCATGCTGCAACGCCAGCGGGCCCAGGACTGCACCATCCGGTGGCTGGCAGGCGCCATTCAGTGGATGGCTGCCGAGATGCAGCGTGTGGCTGGTATGGGCGGGGCATCTCGACAGCCATCCCCTGATGGGCATCCCCTGAGCATGTGATGGTCCCTGTGGCGCCCACACACGTGCCCTGTGCTGTCCTGTCTCCCGGGACCCAACATGTGGGCTTTTGTATACAGTAGGTTTTGTAAATATGGTTTTAAATACAGTTGGGTTACTACATCACAATGTTCATGTGTCTCCCTTACAGACAGACTATTTACGTGAGCATGGGTCATGTGTGTAGACCCCTATGTGTATGTATGGTAGACACAGATAACATACATGGACCGTCTCCACACTCAGGTGTGTGGGCTGGCCATATGCGTAGGCGTCTGTGACCCCTGGTGCCCCTGTGTTGTACCGCTATGCTGTGTACCCCAGCAGCTATGGTCAAATGCATGCTGCCTGTGATGTGTAGACTGCATATCTGATGCATCATCCTCGTAGGAGGATGAAGGGAAAGGCTAGCAGTAGGTATGTGGCAGGAAGGATAAGATGGACTTCTGTACCCAGGAGCTGCCCAGGGGGATAGCTGGTGAGGCCAAGACAGGTGGATGTTGGTCTGGAGGGGGATCAGCGGCTCACTACAGGCGCAGGGGGATAGTGAACAACTAACTGTAGCTAGTAACCTATGTCTGCCTGTGTCTTCCACAATCATCTGCGGCCTAACAGCCACGTAGGCCCTGGTGTGGGTCAGAGGGAATGGCACACATGTGGGTGGAGCAATGGAGAGGATATGGGGTGTGAGAGAGTGACAGATCCATAAAACATACATGTACCACCATAAACATATTACTGCTTGACCGGAGAGGTAGGGTATACCCCCACGCATAGGTAGAAGGGTGCACACATGGCATGGTGCATGGCACATAGGGCATGGTATAACGTATGTGCGTTGATTGGTGGTAGTGCATACACCCCACCCCTAAGGGAAATGGGGAGGCATATGTGACCAGGGTGACAATATAGGGGACAGGGTACTCAGGGGAGTACAGTGGCAAACACCAGAGATATGCACATAGGTATAATCAAGTTTAGTCGTTTTTATTGGCACACAGTGACCTGTTCCCTGCAATCACAACCTGCGTGGCCGCCCACGTCCACAGCGACCACGGCCCAAGCCATGCCATTGTTCTAGTTCCACTGGTGCTGCCGCTGGGGCTGGCTACTGGGAATGCCCAGCCATGGCCTCCTGGGCATCTGCAATCCGCAGTAGCACCACTGCCATCACCTCAGCTGTGCCACGCAGCTGGCTCACCTCCTCCCGAATGCCCATCAGAGCCTGACGAGTGGCTGTGAGACACAAGGTGATGTGTGAGACATGTGTTGCATCCCCCACCGTGACTCATGCACATGTCTGGCGTATCCCAACAGACCGGTCCGCAGAGCAATCATGTATGCGATGGCTAGCAACGCAGTACCATGTTTACATCTGTGTGTCCCATGATCCATCCTCAGGCCAGGAAATTATCCTGCTGAGGGGTCGTGGAAATCACAGATATGACACATGGTACTGTGTTGCAGTTCATTGTGTCACTGCTGTATCTGCGCACTGGTCGTATGGGATGGGTTGGTTAATGTGGGGATTCATGGCACACAGATAGATATCTGGGGGGCGCTGTTCACTCTAAACCTGATGCACAGTACTGAGTACCCCGACTATCTATGCTACGTACCACAACCCAGGGAGAGGGGTCCGGCGAGTAAGCTGTATAGGTGATCTGGGGTAGGTGTGTACCACTGTACGTCTCCATGGGGTATTTGGTGGTGAATAGTAGGTGGATGTATGAGCTCATTAACATGATGACACCAGATGGCACATGCTCCAAGGGGGGGAGTGCACATGGCACACACCCCCACTACACATACAAAACTATGTGCTATGGTGTCATAATATTAGGGGGCTCATGGAATGTCATTGTGGATGTTACGTCAACCCCCAAAGGGCTTGTTGTGTTTTCTGTTATCCACCTTCTGCATCGTGCCTTGATGAGGCAGTATGAGCCCGCAGCTCCACAAGGATGACATCCATGCTGGTGTATGAGGTGCGTGATGTCCCCAGCGCCTGCATTGTGTGGCGACTCCCCTCCGACTCTGCGTCCTCCACAGCCCATGTGCTGCTGCTACTGGCCCCCACTTGTGTATCGGCATCCACTGCCCTGTCCTCTGCCTCGGGCACCACATTGCTTCCTGGGATCTCCCCACCAGTGCTGTCTGCGTCCCCGGACTCACCGGCCTCTAGCCCCTCGGCATCCTCTGGCGCCAGCACATCCCCCTCCTCATATGCCTCCATGGCCTGGATGTCACCTGAGGGGTAGAACAGGGTACACAGCAAGGATGAGTTAGCGCAGGTCACATATCTACACCTGTGTAGTAAATCCCCGCCAACAGCAATGTGGTGTCCGCCTGTACCTGATGTTACTGCACCTACAATGGGGACAGCACATGTGCGTACAATGTGCTGTACCTGACGGGGGGAGGGGCAGCCTCTCACACTGGTGGAGCTGTGTCACATTTGCTGTTATGTTGGGGGGGATGAGGTTGCGACTGGTGGGCCCACTATATGCAGCACTAGGTATGTACTGTGTGTGTGACCTTGGATGCAGACTCAGCGCTACATGTGGCTAGGGTGCATGTGGGAGCCCTGAGTGGGATTGTGGCCTGTCAGTGTGTGTGAGCAATGTGTATGCATTGGCCTGAGTGGTATGGACGGCAGATGTTGCAGCATTCGTCCAGGTCACCCAGATGTGTGTGGGGACTGCAGCTCTGGTAGCCACTGTGCGGTGTGTGTAGACAGCTAGCACATACTCGGTGTGTGTGGTGGATTGTTTTGGGGGATGGGTGGAGTGATGCTGGGCATGTGGTTGCACCATGGGTGGGGGTCATGGGAATGTGTCTGTGGCACTGCAGTACCTGTATAGATGATGGCCCCAGGTGGTGTGGGGTCTTGGCTAGGTGCAGTTGGTACGACTGTGGCAATGTGCACCCCAATGTCTTGTGAGGGTGGGTGGGGGATCCCCACTGTATGTTGGCCAATGACAGAGTGTGATGTGTTGGACATCTGTGTGATGTGGTCGTTGGGGTTTGTTTGCGTCTACCTCGCCATCACAGTGTGATAGGCTGTCCTCTGTCACTGGTCTGGGATATGTCCTTGGACAGGTAATCTCATACACACGTCACAGCTGTCATAGGTGGTATGTGCGGGTCCCCCCAGGTCAATGTTTTCTGGCCTAGTTGTATGTACCTCCTGCCTCTGTCCCCCTGTCATATAGTGGTGTGTGCCTGGCTGCAGATGTATGCTGTTCTGTGTTTATTATTGATTTATTTATTTAACATTTCTTATATACCGCCTTCATGATATCAAGGTGGTTTACATTGAACAAACTGAATTTACATTGAACAGGGCATTATAACTTGGAGAACTATTTTACAAGGAACATGGGCAATGGAGGGTTAAGTGGCTTGCCCAAGACCACAAGGAGCACCTGTGGGACTAGAAACCCCAGTCCTTCCAGCCCAAGGTTGCTGTCCTCTAGTAGGATTTGAACCCCCGACCTTCCAGCCTGAGGTACCTTGCCCCAACCATAGCTTCTGCATGTGCTGGGTTCATGGGCTGGAGGGTGTTGGGCCCCCCTGTATGTACGGTCATCCACCCCACTCACGCGCAGTCAAGGGGGTGGCACTTTGCCTGGCAGGGGAACTCCCCCCCCCCCCCGGTTCTGTACACCTGTGCAGTGCTCTACGATGTCCAGGATTGTGGCTATCGTGCATGCAGCCCCAGGTACCTGTCACACCCACCCTGTACCTACACAGCCATGTTTTGCTGGATATGTGGCCCCCAGTTGCCTGTGTTAGGGCACACATGTTCTCAGGACATAGGCCCCCACCTTCCCCTCCATGGCTGGCATGTGCTGGGCCATGAGCTGTACATGTGCAGCATATCTCTGACTTACCTGCCTGTGGATGGGCGGTGTCCAGTGCTTCAGGCAGTCCATGCAGGTAGATGGGGCCAAGACAGTCTGCGAGTTCCTGCTCCAGGAGTGTCAGGGTTGGGGCAAAGGGCCCACCCCCTCCGGTGCCCATAGCATGTTGCCTTTCCGCCACCTTGTGTGCACGGACACCATGCTTAATGTCGTTAAATCTTTTCCTCAGACTATCCAGGTCCCTGGATGGCCCCCCTGCCCGGGCTGCGGCCTCCTGGATCTCCTCCCACACATGTATCCGTGTGCCCACAGTGGTGCTTGTGCTCAACCGGCCATCTTCAACTCCCCCTGCATCGGGGTAGAGCACCGTCCCCTGCTAAGCCAGCTGACCTGCTTAATTACTCCAGCTCAATCGGGGCTGTGGGAGGAGGAGCAGCAGCTCAACAAAAGCAGCCTGCGATCGGCGGGAAAATCGCCATCTTCAACTCCCCCTGCATCGGGGGTAGAGCACCGTCCCCTGCTAAGCCAGCTAACCTGCTTAATTACTCCAGCTCAATCGGGGCTGTGGGAGGAGGAGCAGCAGCTCAACAAAAGCAGCCTACGATCGGCGGGAAAATCGCCATCTTCAACTCCCCCTGCATCGGGGTAGAGCACCGTCCCCTGCTAAGCCAGCTGACCTGCTTAATTACTCCAGCTCAATCGGGGCTGTGGGAGGAGGAGCAGCAGCTCAACAAAAGCAGCCTGCGATCGGCGGGAAAATCGCCATCTTCAACTCCCCCTGCATCGGGGTAGAGCACCGTCCCCTGCTAAGCCAGCTGACCTGCTTAATTACTCCAGCTCAATCGGGGCTGTGGGAGGAGGAGCAGCAGCTCAACAAAAGCAGCCTGCGATCGGCGGGAAAATCGCCATCTTCAACTCCCCCTGCATCGGGGTAGAGCACCGTCCCCTGCTAAGCCAGCTGACCTGCTTAATTACTCCAGCTCAATCGGGGCTGTGGGAGGAGGAGCAGCAGCTCAACAAAAGCAGCCTGCGATCGGCGGGAAAATCGCCATCTTCAACTCCCCCTGCATCGGGGTAGAGCACCGTCCCCTGCTAAGCCAGCTAACCTGCTTAATTACTCCAGCTCAATCGGGGCTGTGGGAGGAGGAGCAGCAGCTCAACAAAAGCAGCCTGCGATCGGCGGGAAAATCGCCATCTTCAACTCCCCCTGCATCGGGGTAGAGCACCGTCCCCTGCTAAGCCAGCTGACCTGCTTAATTACTCCAGCTCAATCAGGGCTGTGGGAGGAGGAGCAGCAGCTCAACAAAAGCAGCCTGCGATCGGCGGGAAAATCGCCATCTTCAACTCCCCCTGCATCGGGGTAGAGCACCGTCCCCTGCTAAGCCAGCTGACCTGCTTAATTACTCCAGCTCAATCGGGGCTGTGGGAGGAGGAGCAGCAGCTCAACAAAAGCAGCCTGCGATCGGCGGGAAAATCGCCATCTTCAACTCCCCCTGCATCGGGGTAGAGCACCGTCCCCTGCTAAGCCGGCTGACCTGCTTAATTACTCCAGCTCAATCGGGGCTGTGGGAGGAGGAGCAGCAGCTCAACAAAAGCAGCCTGCAATCGGCGGGAAAATCGCCATCTTCAACTCCCCCTGCATCGGGGTAGAGCACCGTCCCCTGCTAAGCCAGCTGACCTGCTTAATTACTCCAGCTCAATCGGGGCTGTGGGAGGAGGAGCAGCAGCTCAACAAAAGCAGCCTGCGATCGGCGGGAAAATCGCCATCTTCAACTCCCCCTGCATCGGGGTAGAGCACCGTCCCCTGCTAAGCCAGCTGACCTGCTTAATTACTCCAGCTCAATCGGGGCTGTGGGAGGAGGAGCAGCAGCTCAACAAAAGCAGCCTGCGATCGGCGGGAAAATCGCCATCTTCAACTCCCCCTGCATCGGGGTCGATCACCGTCCCCCTGCTAAGCCAGCTGACCTGCTTAATTACTCCAGCTCAATCGGGGCTGTGGGAGGAGGAGCAGCAGCTCAACAAAAGCAGCCTGCGATCGGCGGGAAAATCGCCATCTTCAACTCCCCCTGCATCGGGGTAGAGCACCGTCCCCTGCTAAGCCAGCTGACCTGCTTAATTACTCCAGCTCAATCGGGGCTGTGGGAGGAGGAGCAGCAGCTCAACAAAAGCAGCCTGCGATCGGCGGGAAAATCGCCATCTTCAACTCCCCCTGCATCGGGGTAGAGCACCGTCCCCTGCTAAGCCAGCTGACCTGCTTAATTACTCCAGCTCAATCGGGGCTGTGGGAGGAGGAGCAGCAGCTCAACAAAAGCAACCCGCTCTCAGGCAGGCCCGCGCCTGTTGGGCCCGCGCTGGAGGGCCTCGCCAGAGGGCCCTTTGGCGTGGCCCTTAGGCAGTGGCCATCAACAAAGGCATCATACTATCCTAAATAACCTTGGAAAGAGTAGTTACCCTGCACGCACCATTCTGAAAAAGCTGCAAAGACGCTTCTAGATCATCGATTCTGCCAAAACTCGCAAAAGAATTACCACGGAAAGAAAAACAGACTCTACAAGGTACTGCTGAGCTCCTTTAGAGTTGAGCTCGAAGGGAACCACCGTTTAGACACCCCATCAACTTGCTGCAAGTATACTCAACCAATATTGTTGCTCATATAAGACTTAACTTGAATAGCTAAATCTTACCGGTCTATCCTAAGCATTATACATTATTGTGCAACCTAAGTAATCTTGGTAACAATTCAAATCCTTTTCTGCATAGATGCTCTAATAATATTATACTGCTTAAATCGATCACAGTACTCAGCATTACTTATAGAGGAACACCCTACTATTGTCAATATTAATGCATTTAAGCCTTAACATTATCCTGTATGAATTTAGCCTTGTGTTTTAGCATTCGTAGCAATTCAAATATTACTTTTAATTTACATCAGACTTATTTACTGTTGTCAGTAGCTCTCTTAAAATATACTCCTGCCACCTTTGATTCAACTCAGATTTATTACTGTTGTCAGTAGTAGGTCTCAGATATTTTACAGCAATCTATAACTCACCTTAGATATATTCCTGCCAATTGTGACTCTCTAGATTTATTACTGTTGTCAGTAACTCAATTTGAAATATCACTGCTATCTGTGTTTCATACTAAATTTACTACTGTTGCCAGTAACTCACATCTAACCTACTGACGTGGCCTCCATATTACCCCACTACTACCTTCTAATATGTAACAACTGATTGTTCTACTGAGCAAGCCAATCGACATCTCTACAATAATCACTAACTGTCCTTCCTACTGTTGTCAGTAACTTATTTATATTATCACATCAGTTATTACCACGCCATCACTACACTACTCAACACATCAGTTATTACCACGCCATCACTACACTACTCAACACGCCACTGAATCAGATACATTGGCTAACATACCTCTGAACCAGATTCAGAAAATGACACACTCCAACATCATGTTCCCAAGAATATCATACACCTTTATACTATTGACAATAATAACAATTAACCTATCACTAAGTCTAAACAGCAAAAATTACATGACCATCCCTATAATACACAATCATACCCGATATGACAGCCATATTGGACACACTCACCCAAACAACTATCCAAAGATAAACTACCATAGACTAATACACATAAAACAAACAAATTCACCTCAAATTTGCAAGGAAATTTCCTCAAACTTATCCTCCCTATCATGCATCCTTATTAATGCACGATCAATGAAAAATAAACTCCCCATATTGTCAGACGGCTGCCTAGGGTGAGAACTTACACAATCTTGACGATGCATATATTCATATGATTCTTGCAAGGTATTGTGGGTATTGTAGTTCATTCACTCCCAAACACAGCTGATGACAATAATTTGAGTTGTGAAACCAAGTGGTAAGATCAATAAAATACTTCTTTTATTGATGGGGTTTAATTCACCCAGCACATGTATGCTTGATAGCACTATAAATGAGGTTACTTGCTTGCAGTGTTTAAAATGGATAACAAAAAGTCACAAAGTAAACCAGAAAACAACCTTCAGCTTGTCAGGCAATTAGCTAATGTTTTCTTAGCAAATAATTACCAAATACAAAGGCACAAAGTAAAGAATAAACTTTGCTGGTTAGGTTAACTTCTGCTTATTTTCCACGCCGATCTCAGCAGGGATTCTCCCTTGCTCACACCCACAATCAGGTGCAGCCCTAATTACTATCAATGGACCAGCTGAAAGCCTTTAGCTGGCTGGCTGCTACTGTGTGAGCCCAAATCCTGCTTTAAGAGCTGTTTGCAGTGGAAATAAAGAACAAAGTTAGGTTTCTTTGTGATGGCTGATGTGTTTGCTCATAGAAAACTAGCAATAGCATTTAGATAAAGAACAGTCCATGTAAATAGTTTCATCTGCTGTATTTCCCCCTGCATCAACAATCATAGGGTCAATATCATACATTGGCACAGATGAGTCTTTCATTAAGGCACTATCATGAGAATGCTTATTCCCTTGCTGCCATTCTCTATTATAGATAGGGTCTGAATCAGTGTTCATACCTGAGCCTCTCCTGCTATCATTATTCCTCTCTGTATAGCCTGGCCAATATGTAATCCAATTCTGATGTCCAGCCTTCCAATCTTGATCCCTGGACACTGGATCTTCTCTCACATACCTTCTGGCCTTGGTCTGAAAGTCCCTTCCACATGCAGTCTTCTCTCTTCCAGGTAGCCACTGGTGATTCCTATCTCTGCCACTCCATTCCTCTGGCTGAATCCAGTCCAATGGACTCTGCTGGCTTTTGGAATACCTCCCAGTATGAGTACTGCCTTGGAATCTCCCAGACCTTCCAATGGCCTTTCTTCTCTTCCTTCCAGAGAGTTTCCTTCTCTCTCTATCTGCTTGGCTTGGCTTCTGTTTCTCCAGGTGATACTGGTGCTTGTAGCCGTTGCTGAAGCTCTCCCCTCTGTATCTCTTCCTGAAGCTGTTCTTGAAACTGGGCTGGAGCTTGTAGTAACTGTTATCTGAAGAATAAGCTCTATTCTTATTCTGTCCTAATGTGTGCTGCTCCCTAACACAGCGCAGCTGTGTTGAATCAGGCCCTGCCCTTTGAGATGAGTGCTTAGGGATTACCTCATAGCTCTCTTGATTGCACACACATTCTCTCACTTCAGCCCCTCTCATGGCTGCTGGAAACCTGGTGCATTCTGGGACTGGTAGTCTTTTATGTGAAAACTCTGTTTTCTTGCTTCTACCAGAACTGACAGGCTGCTTGTTCAGAGTCACATCATCTTTTCTATAGCTCCTACCTGAGCTATGATAAGCTTCCTTATCACAATATTTAATGATCTAATAACAGACTCTAAACCAGACATCTTATGTGTCACAGAGACTTGGCTTTCTGAAACGGACACAGTTTACCTAAATCAACTTGATAATGAAAACTATGACCTTTTTTACAAACATAGATCCAACAAAAAAGGCGGAGGAGTCCTAATGATGACGAAAAAAATATTAAATGCCAAATCAATCCAATCAAACATATCTAATAACATAGACACATTATTGATAAAAATCGGCCTCATGAAAATCTGCTTAATTTATAGACCTCCAGACCAAAGTGCAGATTGCCTAGACTCCTTTATTGATCTCCTTAGCTCATCCACTGTACAAAACCCTGTAATCATGCTAGGTGATTTCAATCTCCCATCACTATCAATACATAATTCCAAATTATTTCTCGATACTATATCAGATATAGATTATCATCAAATAATAAATACCGCAACACATATAAAAGGAGGAACACTAGACCTGATTTTTCTCCCTGATGCACTCTTCAAACTAATCAACCCAAATTCCATAACACTCACAGAGACACCCTGGTCTGATCATTATACTATCAAAATAAATCTCACATATCATACTACTAATGTCAAAAACTATACATTAAGTGGACCCACGTCAAAATTTAAAAAGTTTAATGAAACGGAATTCCTCGACACTACAATCCCCCACCTCTTGCCATCCACATCAGATCTAGATGACGCTGTCAACAACTGGTACGAAACCATCAATAATGCAGCCAAAAGCAACCACACAAATAAACAAAGGATACACCCCAAAACATACAGTACACCATGGTTCAACAACACACTAAAACAAATGAAAAAAGAACTAAGAAAACACGAAATTAAATGGCGAAAATCTAAGTTGACTATTCACAAGGAAATATACAATAACCATCTCATAAAATATAAAGAAGCAATAGATAGTACAAAGAAAAACTACTACGAAGCAACCTTATCAAAATCATTTAACAGACCTCGAGAGCTATTTTCTATTGTCAGAAACCTTACCAATAACGCTCAAACTACTAGCAATGAAATCACTGACATCTCAGTACAAACACTAGCCAATCACTACCAAAACAAATCAAAAAAACCTCAAATGTCATTAGATACAATTAACACCTCTCAGCAGCCTACTGACGAATGGTCAGACTTTTACCCCATTTCAAGTACTTCATTAAAAACTATCATATCTGGTCTCAATACCACAACGTCATATTTAGACCCATGCCCAGTGTCATGGATAAAAAACACACTGCCAACTCTACTATCATTCATTCTCCCAATAGTCAACCTCTCATTAACCCAAGGTTACCTCCCACAATCACACAAATACGCCCAATACTAAAAAACAGCAAATTAGATAAAACATCCCCAGTATCATACAGGCCCATCTCTAGCATACCATTTTTGGCCAAAATAATAGAAAAAGTAGTGCAATTACAGACACAGGAATACATAGACACATCTTACCCACTTGATGAGCAACAATATGGATTTCGGCCCCGCCACGGAGTAGAAACACTACTTACTGTATTAATTGATACTCTACTAAGAGGAATCGACAATCATAAACAAGCATTCATCCTCCTCTTCATTGACATATCAGCGGCCTTTGATAGTGTACATCACTCAATAATGCTCAGCAACTTAAAACAGATAGGAATAAACTCTACAGTACATAAATGGTTCACCTCCTATTTAAACAACAGAACACAAAATGTACAAATAGGTAATCACACTTCAACTACATATAATCAAGAAATAGGTTTACCACAAGGATCTGCACTATCAGCCCTACTTTTTGACATTTACATAAAACCGGTCTGCAATATCTTTAAAAAATTTGGAGTACAATATCACCTCTATGCAGACGATATTATGATGTACATTCCATTTACTATCCCCAACCTACCGTTACAACTCCTCTCAGACTGTTATAATGAAATCACAATTTGGCTAAAATCTCAAAACCTCCACATAAACCATGCTAAAACCGAAGTCCTAATAGTAACAAAAAATCAATCATTTATCCCCCCAACCCATATAACACTACAAAATCAAGAAATTAAAATAAAAAATGAAATAAGATATCTAGGTGTTATAATAGATACACACCTTACAATGGAAACCCACATTAGAAACACCATAAAGAAAATCTATTTTAAACTTAAAATTCTCAAACAACTACGCCCGCTAGTATTTGTACAAGATTTCATTAATATAACACAAGCTATCATAACCCCTCATTTCGATTTTGCCAACCTAATACTTATGGGCATTTCAAAACAGAACATTAAAAGAATTCAACTAGCCCAAAATGCAACGGCAAGAATTATACTAAAAATAAACTCACTCCAACACATAACACCAATACTAGCATACCTTCATTGGTTACCAATACAGAGTAGGATAACATACAAAACTTTAATTACCTCATTCAAAGCATTAAACGACATGGCTCCGACTACACTATGTAATCTAATATGCAAAGAAACACCTAAGCCTACCCACAGAAAAGAACAATTAAATAAACTAAAGATTCCGAAGGACTTCATAAAAGCACATAAATTAACCAATAATAGAGCCTTCTCTCATATAGCTCCCACTATCTGGAATTCCCTACCAGAGGATCTACGATCTCTAACAGAGATCATGGAATTCCGCAAAAAATTAAAAACATATCTATTCACCAAACACTATAATACCATGGAAAACCTTGCACTCAACTTAGATAAAGGCTAAACAAGTAACTGACCACATAAAGCACAACCCTCCCACCTAAATGGACCACACACATAGCGCAAACGAAAAGACTATTCAATCTCTTATGCCTTAATACCTCCCTCATGTATATAGTTGTATCTGTTATGTACTATATTATGTACGTAGACGCCACATTCTGTTAGTTAATTGTTTTAACACAGTTCCAGTTGAAAATCACTGTTTAATTTTCCTAGATTTAAGTTTGTTTAATTTATGATACTTTAAGATGTTCTATGTATATTTAAGATGTTCTATGTAAAACAAACTTCGATTTGTTAATTGTTGTTATTTGTACACCGCAACTGATCTCTGGAAGATGCGGTATAAAAATGAGTGTTAAATAAATAAATAAAAAAAATAGAGTACCTCATACTGCTCCAAAACACTGGCCAGCAGGATGATGTTTTCCGGCTGGCTGAATCTAACAGCCCTCCTCCATTCCTCAGCTGGCACCGGTATATGCCTACGTTTGGCGCTGGGTGGCCCCTGGATGGGCTGAGACACACCCGATGGGCCTGAAGCTACCACCGTAGGACCACCTCTCCCTGGTGGCTCTGGGTCCCGCTGAACATGTGTCTCACCCTCCTCCCCCCCCTGCCATGTCTTGTCGCTTCATCTCACTGCCCTCTGTGCCCTCTCCCTCCCTGTCACACATCACCACCTCTCCTGTTCTTCCCCTGCTCCCCACTTCCCTGCCCCTCGGCTCCTCTGCTCCACCTCACGCCTGCACCTCACCTCCCCTCCTCTTCCTGCTGCCTGCTCCTCAGATCACCTCCTGTTTCTCTTGCCTGCTCCTTGCCTCCCCTCCTCTCTCTCTCTCTCTCTCTCGCCTGCTCCACAACACACCTCTCCTCACCTGCTATAATCCTGATCTCACCCTCGCCTGCTCTACAACTCGCCTTCTGTCTCCGTTGCCTACACAAACCCCTCAGCGTGTACCACGTGTTCATGTGTATTTATGTGTTTTTCTACGTGTGCGCGTCCTTGCGCGTGTTGCGCATGTGCAGCAGTGCAAGTGTGGAGGCTAAACGCATTGTGCATGTGCAGGGGAGATGCGAAGGTGCGTGCCCGGGACCCATGTGATGAGTACCAGTCCACGCATGTGACGTAATGCCGGCCACATGCACGTAACATCACACAGCACATGCACATGTCTCACGCTCACACACATGCACAGTGCATGCACAATGTGGTGTCCCCGTGCACGCACCTTCCGCATCTCCCCTGCGCATGTGCAACACGCGCAGCCCACACTTGCGCTGCTGCACATTCGCAACGCGCACAGCCCCACGCTTTCGCCGCTGTGCAATGCGTGCAGCCCCATGCTTGCGACAGTGCGCATGTGCAACATGCGCAGCCCCACGCTTGTGCTGCTGTGCATGCGCAACGCGTGCAAGGATGCTCGCACGTAAAAAAACGCATAAATACACATGCACACGTGGTACACACTGAGGGGTTTGTGTAGGCGAGGGAGATGAGGCGTGCAGTGATGGTTGTTAGTGAAGCAAGGGAAGTGTCAGAGGCAGGTTTGGTGTGGAGAGTGGCTGGGTTGGTGAGTGCTGGTGGAGTTGTGCGGCTGGGTTGGTGACTGGTGGGTGAGGTGAGTGAGTTTGAGAGAGTAGTTGAGGGGGTGGAGTTTATGGCGGGCTTTGTGGTTGCTGCATGTGCAGTGGGAGGTGAGCAGGAGCTGCGATTGCCTGACGGGGGAGATGGTGTCCATGGGACTGAGGCACAGGGCATGTGTTTAGTCCCACTGCAACACAGACCTGCAGCTGTGGGGGCAGACCAGGCAGGGGCTGTGCCGGCACGGCGCAGGATGCGTGTGGTGTTGCAGGCTCGCCAGCCTCACCTCTACAGGCCCAGGGCCCAGCTACAGGGCATGCGTGAGGACCAGGTCATCTCCCTCTACTGCCTGAGCATGGGGGCTATTAGGGAGCTCTATGAAGATCTAAGACCTGACCTCGAGCCCCTGACTGGTCGGTCACATGCCATATCAGGTTTAGTCAAGCTCCTCGGTGCCCTACATTTCTTTGCCTCTGGCTATTTCCAGTCATCTGTGGCCGCAGTGGGTGGCATGAGCCGCCCAACTTTCTCACGCTGTCTCCACCAAGTACTGCGTGCCATGATCAGCCGGGTGGGGAATTACATTGCCATTCCCAACACTAGGCAACAGTGGGGGACCCTGAACCAGGCCTTTACCATGAAATGAATCTGTACAGTGTGATGGGGAACAGTCAGTCTGTAAAGGATCTTGGGGGGTCTGCGAGCTGAGGACATGAAGGTGCAGTATGTGTTGCACAGCTACAACATGACATATGTATGTTTCTCTTGTGTTTCTCAATCCACAGGACATACTTGGTGACCCTCCTAGTGCTGTGGTGCATTAGCAGCTGACTGTACGTCATCCAACATGCAGTAGTCTGGGGTAGGTGGACCTACAGCTACTTTGTGACGACAGTCAGGTGGAGCACATGTCTCCAGTGATCTGTCATATTGTACATATGTTCACCTCTTTGCCCTGCACCCCTATACCCCATATGTTGCTGCTGGCACACATATCCACATGTGTTCCTGGCCAGTTCGTCTTCTCCAACACTGTCTCTGAGACATGTCCAACAGAGCTGTGTGTGTGTGCAGGTCCTAGGTGTTCGGGTGGTGGGCTGCACGTACACCTTTCCCTGACATTGTAGCATCAGCCAACAGCAGTGTATCATTGCATTTGACAAGCCTTTATCTACACTAATTGTAAAGGGTCTGTTTCTTGTTGGTCACTCCAGGCCAGGAAATCCCGAACCCTCATCTGCGGTGTGCTGCTCCGGCTGGCTGGAATCCAGGGGAATAAAACTCACAGACCACACAGAAGGAAAGTATGCAAGTTTATTCCAAAGGGTGGAGGGATTGTCCATATTTTATACATTATCAGAAACATATCCATACGTCATCCACCCATCTTCTGGGGGCCCACTATAGTTTATCAGTAACTAATGCAAATACAAGTCATCCTTGAGTAGAACAATCAGTTTAGCTTACACAGCACATTCCTTTTTCCATACCCACCAGAATGTACAAAGGGCACACACATAGGATTCTGATTTCTATAGGATTCTAATTTCTCTTGTGCAGGCCTCCTGTATATGCACTTAAACTAAGCATTATTATTACAAAGGGCACATATATAGGATTCTGATTTCCCTAACAATCCCCCCTTTGGGCCTGCATAGGCCCACTATAAGAACAGCCTAACAATCTACTACAAAATAACTAAACAGACATTATTAATGGAACATCTGTATGTGGCAGCTCAGGTACATCAGCCACCATAAAAGCAGGAGTATAGGAATACATAAAAGTGGTAGAGCTTTGTAGGGCCTTTCAACAACAGTCAAGAACAAATGAAAATATACAACAAAAAAGAACAAGAATTATAAAACCGCTCAATAGGGCAATAAGCAGTCCTTTGAGACCACCCCAAAGAAAGATACATAGAAACTTCCCTGTAGTTGAAGAACAGTATAGAGCAGTATTAAACAGGCTAAAAGCAGAGAAACAATAAAACAATCCGTAGCATTAAAACTAGAGACAGTTTACAATGAACAAGGGACCTAGTCATATCCCAAAGAGAGGCGAGTAACACCAATGTTATACAAAAAGTAGAAAAAGAAACATGGGGCTGGGTGCAGTTTAAATTGTAAACTTCTGCATTTCACACAGATTAGAAGGTACAGTAATGAAACATGTTGAGAGTGTTGGGATATATTTTGGCTTAGGGATAGTTCTCCTTCAGCTGCTATCTGTGACTGTAATCATGGCCTGCCTGCAGTTTGCACGATGAAGAAAGAAAAATGTCCTGTGGGCTAAGAAAGTATATGCTACAATACAGCTTTGCGGCCTGCTGTAGTCTGGAGGCCTTGCTTTGAGTAGAAGTGCATAAAGTTAGGCTCAGAGAGAGAAACAGGTCCGCTCAGAGAATTAATTAGCAGGAAACATACTTTCGGCCTTGAAGAGAAGAAAATGTCATTTAGCACCAGGATATGAGAAGACCATAAAACAGGCCAAGGAATGCAGGAAAGATTTGCTCTACAGCACAGATAAGAAGCACAATTAAGCAAAGTCCTTGAGAGCACCATCTGCAAGGGAGGGTAGCCCTAAGGCATAATTGGCATTATTCATGGGAGGGGGCCTCAGAGAAGGAGTTCTAGCAAAGTTTTCTTTCTTTGCAAGTAACTCTGACTTTTACAGAATGACATCAGACTTCTAGAAGTTTTTGTGACGGAGAATATCTTTATAAGGGGAAGGCTCCATTACTCAGTGGGCAGTCTGCTCCCCAATTCCGGTGAGGGAAGTGGACTGTCCACCACTTTTCTCAGACAGACTTTTGCTCAAAACAGTTGCTGTTTGTTTGTTCTGGTACCCGAATAAAGAGCATTGTATTCGAGCAATTTGCAGTCTGAGTGATTTGTTGCTAATTAGTAATTGGTGATATCTAGAAAGAACATGTTGTGGGATACAGGGCCCCACAAGAGAAAAGCTCCAGGTTGTAGCGAGCTGTGCACACAAAAAGTAAGGCAGTCTGGGCAAGTAGTATTGCCGTATTAACAGTTCCCGAAATGGACTGAAGGAGGCACCACATGAGTGGTAGGAGGAGTCAACACAGTCTTGTGCGTGATGGTCAGGAGGCTGGAACCGAAGATGTCAGTGGAGACGATACACGCTTGATTCTTGACGCATGGATCCACGAAGGGGAGGAGTCACACAAGATGGCTGTCCATGTGATGGCGATCACTGTAGTTTGGAGGTCCGTAGAGCGGGTCTAAGGTACCGTGCTTTTGAGGTGCTCTGACCTGTCACCAACCTTGAAGGGATATATTGGTTCGGTACCTCTAGGCCGAAAGCTGCTTTTCTTCAGGAGTCTTCTCCTCTCCTCTCCAGTTGCTAGGGCCTTGGCTGCCCCGGCGTCAGCTACTTCTCATCCTGGTCCTGAAGCCTGATCTGTATATGGAGAATGTTTCCAGCGAGGGCAATGGCTTCAGGATCTTTTAGCCGCCACCTTCACTGTAATCGATGTTATCAGAAGAACTTGGAACGGTCCCATACTGGAAAAGGGGCTTGTACTGTGTGCTGGTGGTATGTCTTTACCAAAATCCAGTCTCCGGATTGAAAGAAAAGAGCTGAGTCATCCAGCAGAAAGGACTGGACCTGCTGAGCATACCTGTGGAGGGAAGAGAGTTGCCTCTGCTGCTAGGAAATACAAGAGATCAAATGTGAGGCTCAGGAGCATAAAAGGTAAGCAGTCTTCCATATAACAGTTCAGAGGGAGAAAAAGTTCGGTCTACTCCCTTAGGGCAATTTTTTTTTTTGGTTGTTTGTTTGTTTATTGAACAGAGTCAAAGGCAAGACAGTTTAGTGTCTTTACAAAGTTGTTGGGGTTTTTTTTGTTTTATTTTTAAGATTTCGGAGGTTCCCCCCTTTGTGGGTTGCTGTTTGCATACAACAGCCAATCCTAAGCAACTCAATTTAGCTAATACATTTTTCACAAGATGCCCACACTTCCTCAAATTTTTTTCACAATTTTAGAATTATACCAATTTGTAAAAAATTTGTATAAGTAACTTTCCTCTTTTAGCTTCATGTGTCGGGCCAGGACACATAGAGGCAAAAAGGGATAAAAGCATCTGAAAAGCACCACATGGCCAGTGTGGATCTCCCCAAAGCTCATTAGGATGAAAAGTGCACTCAGCCTATCTCCAAGTGTCTATTTCCAATTATTGGATATATCTCTGGGCTAGATGACTTCCAAAATTGGAGTTAATGGGGATGGCATAATCAAATATTGTAGAGTATTCATTGTCAGTTTTCTTTCTAGGTGGATACATCGGATACATCATTTCACATTTCAATTTACCCTCACCATTTTATAATATTAATCTGAGTTCTCTTTTCCAACATGAATATTCCATCACGCTCCTCTCAACACCACTTTTTTTTCACTTACATCATTCCATCAAACTACATGCATAGGTCCTTCTGTCCTTTTTATACCATACTAGTGTATCCTTATTTGGCAAGGCTGCTAAGAACATCAAACAATTATTAGAAACTTAGTATTTTTGTAAACAAAGGTATATATACATATAAATGTAGATCCTTTTCAATAAGCATAACAATATGAGTAAACAGTGCTCATTCTAATTAGCAACTGCCTAAACAAAATATAGATAAAGTCCTTACAATATAGACTAGTGCTTCACGGCATTTTATAACATCAATCCCAATAGGAAGGAGTATGGCTCATATCTCTCGTATAACTAGAATCTATCGTATACACTGTTCTCAGCGAGAGTGCTGTTGGACTGATTTTAAAATTGCAGTGTTCACAAGGATTTGGGTAAGCTACTCATTAATTATGGTGTCAAAAAAAGATCCTTTTGAGGTGAGAGATCTAAGAGGATACAAGGCATTGGTGGTTGGGCCTCATGTCGATGTTTCCTCGGGTTCTTCTTGGCCTATTCCCCCCTGCCTAGTCATGTCTCTTCAGAGGCATAAATATGCAAGGTTCATGTTCTTCAGGCCTTCTGGGTCCTCGAGGAGTCTTAGAGCAGTTAGAATTCCGGTGGCCCAGATCATCACACTCGGAGCAGCACGTTTATTGCCTTTCCCAAGGCTGTAGCCTCACCTTCTGTCTCTCTCTCTCTCTCTCACTCTCTGCTTTTCTTTTTTTTTTTTCAATGAACTCACGTTAATGTTATTATTTACAAATATTCTCATATTTCCTGGGAACTAAGCTTCATCTTTCCACTAAATGAGATCTATATGCTTGGGAACAGAGCAATTTCAGATCAGCCTCTTTCCAAAATTCTATAATTTCTGTGTATACTGAACCTCTACATAATGTACTGCTACAAGTATTTTTGGTAACATAAGGTGCAAGTGTGTAAACTAAAGAAAATTAATATCTCACAGTGCTGCAACATATATCTGTTTTCTCTGCAACATATATCTATTTTTTCTCAGGAACTGTGCTGAAACTGAAAATAGAAACTTTTAGAACAAGGTACACTTTTTCTCTGGACACTTAACACGTAAAATTCAAATACAGAAAAACAGATGAATTTATCCTAAAATCCAATATTGTAATAAGTCAAATCAGAAAGATCAGCACCCATGGTGCTACTGTCTTGTTCGTCAGCCATCCACACCGAGCTAAATAATGCCAAGTAGTTAACTTAAAATCCTACAGTTCAGGAAACAGACATTCAAATAACATGAAACTGCAAAAAGGTGAATTCAAAATCATGCTTTGTCACATTTAAATTAAAACCTTATACATAATACTTAAGACTAGTATCAAACTGATCTGAAACAAAGAAATTATGTTAAAGCAATTTGCTTAGAGTAACAGTTCAACCTTGATGTTATCTCAAACACAAATAGCAAAGTAAACAGCAGGTCTGTCTTGTGACCAGATTCCTTCAGGCAAATGCAGATAGCTGAACAAGAGAGACAGGAGTCCTAAATGCTATAAGTTTAAAAAGAAAAAGTTGCTTGAGAATTGTCACTAATTGTGATTGCTATTAAATTCCTATAGTTACAACTCTGTGTTTCTATAATATATGAACAATAATTATGACCTCTGAGGTGCTTGCCACAAAATATAAAATAATTGTATTTTAAACTCTTTAAGTTTACTCAATAGCATACACAAACAAAGACCAGACACATAACATAACCTTTTTTCAAGTTGCAGTCTTTTAATTACTGGCTCAGGATGCCCCATTGTCCTGACAGGGTTCCCAACCCCTACTTTGAAGGTTAAAGAAAAACAATCCAAAACCATTTGTGCCTTCTGTAGCCCATGGGAGGGGCTGCCCCCTTTCCCTCTCTCTTTGTTCTCTGTTCGTGTTTTTTAAGTTTATTGTTTCGATTCTAATACAGTAGGGGGAAGGGATAGCCCCAACCTAAAAAAAAATTTTTTCTCTCTTCAGGACACCCTGAAACCCTTCTTACCCAAGAAATGCAGCAGATTGTGAATGGCTTCTATCACAACTGGTTTCTCCTGCCCCAAACTTTGAAGATCATCTACGTAGTGCCTAGAGAGCAAATTCAAACATATACCTCAAATCTACAATACTAAACCATTTGTGTTCATGCAAAATTTAGCTCAATATTTTTAACCAAAAGCATAAATATACAAATCAAGGGGTTTCTTTTGAAATAAGGTTTTCAAAGGAAAGTATCCGTTGCTAGGTCTGGACAATCTTATTCAGATTCCTTAAATCCTGCACCAACCAGCAAGTAAAAGAAAACAATATTTACTGTAAACAAAACATTTTTTTTTTCAGTTTGTTGGGAAGGACACAAAGGAGTTACTTATTTGGGAAACTTCTGTTTCAGTTCTTATTTAAACAAGAGACAAATCAAAGCTTACAAGTGCTTTCTTAAGAAACTTCGCCCTGCATAATGAACTAGACCCTCTCCCTTGATTTCTCCCCTTCAGACTTACCAGTCACATAAAGGGTTAACACCTAACAAATCCAAGCAACCAAAACAGCAGGAGGAGAGATACATTCCTTTGCGCAAAGGAAACAACAGTATTTCATCATTAGCATCTTACAGTTCTTATCATTCTCCCCCCTTTTCCTTACCGCGGTCTGTGCACAAAATTCACTTGGTTGCTGCAGTGCCTGCTTTTAATTCACTGTCTGTCCGATTCACAATACCTCTAGTCACCCAGGACCATTACCAGCTAGTAAAGAGACCTCTCCGCAGAGAAGGAGGTGAGACTGTTGAAATCAACAGGACGCGTCTTCGCACCTCCACTCAGCAGGAGTCACTCCACTGTGGGAAAATCCAGGCGAGCCCCAGCTGTTATTTACACTTTTACCTGTGGCCAATTCACCTTTAGCCAACCTGGCCAATGAGACTCTGAGAGGGATATTGTGAAGCAGATTAAGAGCTCTTTTAGTATTTCATTATTCAGTACATTGCTATAGCAATGGGTGTCTAAATACAGACACACCCTATTACATATTTCAGTGACAGTTATACCGTTGTTAAGTACAAAAGTAATTTTCTTTCTGTTTAGCTTGTCTTCTTACAATATGGCAATAAATAGACACTCTGCAAACAAATAATAATTTACGTTTTAGTATGCTGTTTAACTTTAAGTTTCTGTTCTGTCTGCCTGTCCGTAACCTTTGAACACAAAGAACAGGAAGGGAGGGGGAGGGAAGAGCAAATCAGTGGAAGAATAAACAAACACCACTTGTCACTTGCATTCCAGAGTCATCAGTTCTAGAGGGGGGGGGGGTGTCGTATAGGCACAGAGATAAACATGGTAACCGACTCCTGTAACTTACACTGACAATTTGTGTAGAATGTCTGTTGTTTTTTTTAGCTGCAGTTTTTAAAACTTATCACAACATATAGCAAAACATGCACTCCCCGCGGATTCTGGAGCGGCCCCCTCACCTTGGGACCCCTCCATCCTCTAATTAATTCACAACAAACGCACGGCTGGCCAGACACACAAGCACACACACACAGCCCTCACAGCAGCCACAGATGAGAAAGAAAAAAGATATAGCTTTCCCACCGATTCCCACCAAGGGAACAGGAAAGTCTTAATTACCATTTAACCATGCTTAATTACCATTTAACCATGCTACCAAAGCAATAGGGACACTCCCAACCAAAGGAAGAATACCAGTTCTAATTTAAACCGTGCTACCAAAGCACAGGGATCCCTGGCCACCGGGAGTATCCGACACTTCTGCCACCAAATGTTAAGTGTCTGTTTCTTGTTGGTCACTCCAGGCCAGGAAATCCCGAACCCTCATCTGCGGTGTGCTGCTCCGGCTGGCTGGAATCCAGGGGAATAAAACTCACAGACCACACAGAAGGAAAGTATGCAAGTTTATTCCAAAGGGTGGAGGGATTGTCCGTATTTTATATATTATCAGAAACATATCCATACGTCATCCACCCATCTTCTGGGGGCCCACTATAGTTTATCAGTAACTAATGCAAATACAAGTCATCCTTGAGTAGAACAATCAGTTTAGCTTACACAGCACATTCCTTTTTCCATACCGCTTTGACCCGGTGAAAAGCGGGATATAAATGCAGTTAAATAAATAAATAAATACCCACCAGAATGTACAAAGGGCACACACATAGGATTCTGATTTCTATAGGATTCTAATTTCTCTTGTGCAGGCCTCCTGTATATGCACTTAAACTAAACATTATTATTACAAAGGGCACATATATAGGATTCTGATTTCCCTAACACTAATCTCCAATAGTGCACATACAGGCCATATGCTACTGCTGGCACGCTCACCTTAGCATACTGTGTGGGTGGGTGTTTTTGGGTTGGCTGTGTGATGATACAGCGTGCAGGCATTTTGCATTATCATGTGGTGTGAGGGATCTGTACACCTGGGGAGCGGTGGTGACTGTGCTATCTCTACATTACTGCTGTTTACCTTGTGAACATTGTGGACATGTGTTGTATGTTGTGAGCTGACCTATCGTGTGCTGACAGACCAGTGCACAACAGCATTTTTGTATCACAGATATCGCCATAATGTGGACATGCATCAACAGTGGCTGGACATGGGGACATGGTGATTCTGCACATTTCTATGACATCTTCTCCCTTCACTGTGACTTGCTGTGGCCTTTGAGAGCCTCAGGGGATCCCAAACAGACACTTGATGCACACGGTAGGTTGCACCTTTGGTCTTTTGGGAATGACATCAGCCTTTACATGTTAATGACTTACTGTTTGTTTCATGGTCATTTCATGTTGGGTCTCTGTACACGAATGCTGATGCACATGGGGTGGAGCTGTGAAACGCCTGTGTAACATGGGCATGGACATGACCATATCCATGTGACACTCTCGCCTGCGGTTCCAATTCCAAATGTCCACAATATGCACTGTGTTCTGTGTTGTGATCATGTTATGTTTGCCTGTGTGACGTTTCATTACGTACATATTGATGTTTGACTCTGCAATTTGGGCTGATGATGCAAGCAGCATACCAATACATTGTTTATCCTCTTCTGACACAGGGCAGAGGACACACAAAGCACATCTACTACAGTGCATCCGGCATCACCATCACCCACCTGTTGGAGGACACAACAACACCATGGAACTATCCCTGGGAAATGGTGCCATAGGATATTTGACCTTTGCGAGTGGGACACATGCCTAGGATGGACAGTATTATTGTTGGACTGCTACTTTGGGCATGACAGGCCTGTCCAAAACACCATTGCTCTGTGCTTTGGCTGGTTGTTGTGTTCATCGCAGGAGACACACATGACCTTTCCAGTACTGTGGCATATTGGGATGTCACACTTGACTATGCATGCCCAGGGTTTCAAGGACAGTCTTATCGTGACTTGTTGGATTGCAGACACCCTTTGCACTGTGGACACTGTGTACTGGTCCCCACATGTGCAGCAGGGACTGACCTTGTCGCTGTATGTTGTACATCCTTCTGACATTGTGTTGTTGTGTTTTGCCCATGTGTGTGACATGGAACACAGGATACGCTCATCTGTTTTGTTCAACACGAGCATACAGCCATGCGTGTGGCACAGGGGGAGCAATGGAGAGGTCCTTTTGTCCATGTCCACCTACCCTCCACTTGAACATGACACAGTATTTGCCACCACACCACTTTACTGAACACCAACATCTTGGATTGATGTTTGCACTCACCAAGGGTGTTACAGTGCAAGTGTGGCATCACTGTATCATGTTTCAACGTACACGGTGCATGTGCATGTGACTGACTATGTTGATGCAACACAGCATGTGGCAATATAGCTTCTGTGTGGGTTACTGTAACATGTTTGACCTTTCTTTCCATCTCTATATACAGGTTATTGTGTTTGTTTACTGTACAGATGTGTCGCTCTGCATTGATTTACAAACCTAGCATTGCATGTCTGCACAGTCCTATTTATCCCCTGAGGTAACGACACTCACATTGCCCCATTATATTTGGAGTGTGGCAGTGTGAGTGTCCATTTTCTTCCTTCATTTGTGCATTCCATGTACCGTGATATATGTGTACAGACACTGTATCCACACCAACCAGTGCAGGGGACCTTCTGCATAGTGCTATCTCTGCATGCTTCTGCGGTTTGTTTCATTTGAATTCTCTGTGTTCATGTGCCTCTGCTACCTGTTAGCATATCCTCATTGTGCATTTGACAATTGTTTTGGGTTACATTGTTGCTGCTTTGATTCCTATATCAGGCATTGTGTGACAGCGGTAACATATATTTCGATATCTGTGTTTACACTTTCTTACTTTTAACAAGATATGCTGTTTCATTTGTGTGCCTCCTTTGTTGGCAGATAGATATGTTTTTATGAACAGATCATGATTGATGTGTGTTGGGCACTCATCATGCACTGCCTACTGTCTACATGCACACATATGTAACTAACGCATTTGGGGCGTGCAGCAGCATGTGGGGGGTGGGGGGCTAATGCATACTGCACACCATGCACCTAATGCACATTATCTCTCCTGCCCATCATCTGTAGGCGGGCCAGTGACTTTTTTGTAACATGTGGGTTGCTGCCCTGCAAAATGTGTTTTCAAATTTTCCCCTGTTATCCACTCACCTTGATATTATGATAGGCGGTATCTACACTATCTGTGATGATTAACCAAAATAAAAATATGTGTTGGACGTACATTTGTCATTGCTGTTGCTTGATCACACTGACACACGTATTTAGTGATTTCGTGGTCATGTACATGGCCCACCTTGTGCTCACATCCTTGTACGGTGCCAGCTGTCTATCTGCCAGCTGTTTGCAACATCACTGGGTGTTACAGGTTCCCATACACACATTCCCTTTGAGGTAATATTTTTGCATTGTGTTTGCTGTGGTTGTTTGGGATAGTGGTTACGGACATGTGTTGTTACACCATAGGTTGCAGGTTTGATCCACACATGGGGTTTACTTATTTTTTCTGTTGTGCTAACCTGGCCATGAGCTACCTGCAGGTTCATCACCTATGCACACACCCTTCCATCTCTTCACTGTACACCAAAGTGTGCCCTCTGTGCTGCCTATCCATCACATATTAGCTGTTACATATGTCTCTTTCTTTATAGTATTTACATGGCAGCCCACTTGGGGGATTGGCATTGCTGTGGTTCAGCTGGTCTGTGGCACACCTGTTTTCAGGTTCAATTCTCTCCTGTTCTGTTCCATATTTTGCCCTACTCCACAGAGCATCCCCTGCCGCCCTTTGGGTTTAGGTTCTTTCCTCTTTTGCATGCTGTATCCACTGTATAACATTTCATTGTGTATGTGCATGTAGTTATATGTGGCTCTGGTCCCAATTACAGACTGTGATCTGATCTGTACACACCAGATCTGCATGTGCATTTCATCATGGTTACTGTTGGAGGTTTGCCTATCCTGGCAGCCAGCAGGCTTCTTGTGTGATGCCCTGCAGTATTCTTGTATGCAGCCTTTGCTAACGACCTCACGTTGGTGGTGTGGCCTACTGGTTTGTGCATTGACATTTGTGCTAATGGTCACAGGTTTAATTTCTCTCTGTTCTCTTTCATTTGTATGCCTGTTGTGCACAGCTACTTTTCATTCCTGTAATAGTCATATCTGTGCAGATCTGTGCTGTTAGCACATTGTACCCTTATCACAGTTGCCAACCATCCTTCTGTCCGTCTATGTGTGTCTGCCAGCTGTGTGCCGTCCTGCCCTGATATGCAAGCTGCTACCCCATGTCCTGCACTGATGCACGTTTCTGCATTGCAGCTCTTCCTGGTTGCCTCTCCTGTGTGTGCTCTGCACGGCACTGCTACTCCTCTGTCCTGTCATTGCACCTATCCTGCCACCTCTACCTCCTCTGCTGGACACGTCTTCCCATTCTCTGCCACACACTGTCATTGTTGCATGGTACATTACCATCAACCTGTGCATCGCTACAGCTGCCCCCGATATGTTTGTCCATTTTTCCAACTGCCACATGGGCTGGACACAGATTTGTCTGGTCCATCAGCTCAGATCAACTTCCTTCCATCACTTCTGCATTGTCTTTCCTTGGTGCATCTGTGTTTGGCCCATACCTTTCTTGCTTTTCAACTTGGGGGACCTTACTGCCCTTGGCCAACATTTCTTGAGTCACCTATACATCCTTGGGACATCTTTAGCCACACCTTAGATTCAGCCAGCTTATGGGATGCCTACTATGGTGCCTTGGGAGTTGACAACCTTTCGACATGCCCTCTGGGGCACATTATAACCCGCCTTGGCTGATGTGGTGGTTTAGGATGTGCCTTCTGGTGCGCCCTAAAAGGTGCATTAGGTTATGGCACTGGGGTGCGGGTATTTTTAGCTGGCAGCACAGATTATTGAACTGTTTCAAGCAGGAAAAGGAATTGCCTTGGCCACCCTTATTCATTACACCCACTGGGGGATCGAACTCATGACCCCTGTTTCAGCAGTCAGTGTGCTACACCTCTGTTGCTGTGATTGCAGGTCAGCATGCGAAGTTAAGGTTAACGCACGGTAACGCACACGGCTCCCTCTATCGCGCGATAACCTGCGATTGCTACCTTAAGACCAGAACGCCCACTCCTTATATGGCATTCTTCACATTATCGCTGCAACTAGCGCCGGTAACATTAGGATGGTTTAGTAAACATACCCCATAGGCTGATGACCTATCAATTAGTTTTGTTTTATTGGGCTGGGAGAAGATAGTGTCATCTTCCATTCCCTTTGACTCTTCCACCTGAATACTTGAGGAGGCATGTGTGTGGTATATCGAAACAGTGGGTTAAACATGGGGGCTGCTGTTCCATCAAAACTGATTCCAACCATATTGTGAAGGTTTGCTTCTGAAACAGCATAAACAGTAGGCTTAAAATTGGTTCTACCCAAGGTGGTGACTTTCTCTTGGGACAAGGCAGGATAATCAATCCTCATGAGTGGATGATAACAATGTCATCCAGGTCCAGGCTTGTCGCTCTCAAATACACAGTCTCTCTGTAATTTCCACACTATTGAAAAACTTTCAGGCTATTGAAAATGTGCTTCCCTGCCTACCCTGCATTCAGTCTACTATATCCATTGATCCATCAGATGTTTTCGTCTTTTCTGGGACTGAATTCCCCCCCCCAAATGCCCTATACATAATTCATGTTTCAGCACTCCAAGTCCTCCTCCCTCTGTATGCTATGAAGTTGTACAGTTATGTTTAACTTGCTAGTTGTAATTATTGCAAGATCTCTGTAAAATTGAAGTTACACTGTAGACCACCTTGATTTTAAGATAAGGCGGTATAAAAAAAAACTGTTAAATAAAGCAGTCCCCCCAGCCTCAGCTGCTCTGTTTAACATGCTTGAGCCACATACCCCTATAGGCAAGAAAAAAGCAACTGTGGGATCTAAAAGGCTTAGAATACTGAGCTCCTTAGGGAACTGAATGGGATACCCACAGGAACTACAAGGTTGATCAAGAGACCCAGGATCAAGTGGCCTGCTCCAATGAACTGTGGTCTTCATCCTCTAGGCCTGCACAGATGGGCCGATGCAGAAAACCAGCACGACCTTTACGTACAGATAAGCAATTTATACGCACAATTTCTGCCATGTCAAATGCAGAAAGAGATGGACACCTATGTAAGCAGCAAGAAAAAAATAAGCACCCATGAAACACCATGCATATTTATTCAGTACCCAAATGAGCTGTACATTTTCAAATGGCATGGTAATGCTGTACCCAATGCCGAAAAACACATAAAGGAATGCCTAATCAGGCATAAAGTTCAAGAACACCAGCATTACTATGTCTGGTTAGGAGGTGAAGTTAAATTCTTATGTGTCTCAAGAGACACTATTTTGACATGCTTTGAACTGTTACCACTGACGTAGGCAGCTTCAGCATGTGTTCTTCAGCATATAAACTACGGTATTCAAGAAGAAATGTCTTTTGCTGCTTATCCTCCAGTGGCTTTGCTGCTTGCAAGAGCTAGCCAAAGAAACGGAGAGAACAATAGAGACCCAAACACAAAAGGAGAGGAAGAGGAACAACAATATGCTGAATACCTCATCATGAGGCCCTGCAGCTGGTGCCTAGTCTGATCCAGGGCAATACTGGATAGACTCTCAGAGAAGCTTGTCCTACATAACTACCATTTTTGCACACTAGCCATCTTGTCCTTGTATGAGGAAATTAATAGTGATCCAGCCACTGCTGGTGAACACACCATAACAGGACTGGCAAAGTTACTTGACCCCTTACATTTTTTGTGCACCAGATTATTCCAAAATGGTGTCAAGGGTGGCCTGTAGAATGGACTGGTCATCATTTTCCAAACATTTAATGTAGGATTTGCAAGCCGTGAAAAATCAGATTGAGGAGCATAATAGGTACCCGGAGCAGGAGGCAGAAAGGCAGGTGTTGAAGGGTGATATCTTTAGTATTGCTGAGATACCAAAAATGATCAGAGCAATAGACTGCAGTCATGTAGTTCTAACACCCCCAACAGACAAAGAAATGGCATGCCAGAACAGGAAAAGCTTCCACTTAATGTCCAAGTGGTGTGCCATGCACACAAAAATCCTGAATATGGTCTCCAAGTTCCCAGGCAGCTGTTACAATTGCAATATCCACTCCAAATCAGCACATAGCCACAACTTTGAAGAGGGAAAGTATTGTGAAAGCAGGCCTTGGATAAGTGTCACATCGGCGTATTGAAACTTTGGGGAAGAGGAACAGCTGTATGTTTCTGCATATTATATAAACCATTGCATATTATGCTGCTAAGTTGTTATACATTATACTATTATATAAGCTGGTTTTGTTTCTTTTTAATACACAGGTGATGCCAGATACAGGTGTAAAACCTGGATGATGACTCCTCTACTTCTGCTACACACCGGCAGAGATGCACTACAAGGAGGCACACATTGCTACGTAGTATGATAGAGAGTGCACCTCTGGGCTCCTCAAGAGTCTCTTCCGTTGCCTGGACCATTCAAGGGGAGGGAGGGGGGAGTTACATTATATAGAAACATGACAGCAGAGAAAAAAAATGACATGGCCTATCTATTATGCTTTTCTATATCAACTATAAATAGTGCCCTTTTTGCCTTGAGAGATCTTGTGTGTTTGTCCCATGCTTTTTTGAATTCAGCTACTATCCTCATGTCCACCACCTCAATTGAGGCACTATTCCACACCTCTACCACTCTTTCCGTAAGAAAAAATATTTTAGCATATTACATCCAAGCCTATCCCTTTTCACTCTTATCCTATGTCCCCTCAGAGCAGACCCTCTGGTGCATTTATGCCATGGAGGTATTTAAATGTCTCCATCATATCGTCCCTATCCTACCTTTCCTCTAAAGTATACATATTTAGATGTTTTGGTCTGTCCTTATATGCTACATTACGAAGACCACTAACCATTTTAGTAGCCACCCTCTGCACCAACTCGCATCTGCTTATATCCCATTGAAGGTGCAGGATCTAGCATTGCACACAATATAGCAAATGAGGTTGCACCAAAAACTTATACAGAGGCATTACCACCTCCCTTTTTCTGCTGGCCATTCTTCTCCCTATACACCCAAACATCCTTCTGGCTTGCACAGTCACATTTTCTATCTGTTTAGCTACATTAAGATCATTAGACAACATTATGCCCAAGTCCCTCTCTTCTTTTGTGGACAGAAGTACCTCAGCCCCTACATTTTAGATTTTTTGCAACCTAAAAGCATGATCCAGAATTTTTTAGCTTTAAAATTTCAGCTGCCAAATTCTAGACCATTGTTCAAACTTAGCTAGATCCCTCCTCATGTTGTTATCTATTCCTTCCTGGATGTCTATTACAAATTTTGGCATCATCCACAAACAAGCAAACCTTATTCAACAGTCCTTCCGCAATATCACTAACAAAGATGTTAAAAAGAATTGGACCAAGGACGGATCCCTGGGGCACACCACTGGTAACCTCCTTCTGCTCAGGATGAGCTCCATTTACCTATACCCTTTGCGTTCTCCCACTCAACCAATTTCTAACCCAATCAATAACTTTAGGGTCCAGCCCTAAGGTGCTCAGTTTGTCTATAAGTCACCTGTGCAGAACAGTGTCAAAGGCTTTACTGAAATCTAAATACACCACATCTAGGGCTCTACCTCAGTCTAACTCGCTGATTACCCAGTCAAAGAAATCAATCAGATTTCTCTGACAAGACCTGTCTATGGTAAATCCATGCTGCCGTTGGACTCCAGAAACTGCATGGTTCTCTCTTTTAGTAGCCTTTCCAATAATTTACTAACCACAGGGGTTTAGAGTAACTGGCCTGTAGTCCTCAGGGTCATCCTTACATCTGTTTTTGTGTAGAGGGACCACATGTGACTTTCTCCAGTCCTCTGGCACCACTCCCGACTCCAAAGAGGCATTGAAAAGGTCAGACAGTGGAGCCGCTAGAACATCCCCAAGTTTCTTTAATATTCTTGGATGTATCCCATCCGGCCCCATCGCCTTGTCTACTTTTAGTTTAGCTAGTTCCTCACGAACACAGTCTTCTGAAAATCTTTAGAGATCCCCATCACTTCTATTCCTACTTGTGGGTGTTTTCTGAGGTTCTGCTCCTGGTTCTTCATCTGTGAACATAGAACAGAAATATTTGTTAAGCAATTCCACTTTATCCTCCTCAGTTTCTGCATATTCCTCCCCTTCACGCCTGAGTGTGACTATACCACTTTTGCCCTTCCTCCTCTCCCTAACATATTTGAAAAATGTCTTATCCCTCCATTTTATTGCATTGTCTATTTCTTCTTCTTTCCTGACTACTATGCTAGATTCTCTAGGTTTTCTCAAATATAGATGCCTGTCTTCCCCTCTGTATGATCTCTTGTTTTTTTCTGAAGGCCACCCTCTTTTTCTTCACCTTTTCATCTATTTCTTTTGAGAACCATAGTGACCTCCTTTTCCTTTTACATTTTACCTTTCTAACAAAAAGAAATCACTAAGTCCAGTATGGCCCTATCACATGTGGGTTCCGTTACGAGTTGCCTGAATAGTTCTCCCCTAGAGAATCCAGGATCTTCTTACGTCTAGATGACACCGCAGCAGGGTTGTGCCAATACACATCTGGCATACTGAAATCACCTATCAGTAGCACTTCTTTCATGGCAATGCTGTGTATGTCATTATTAAATCCTCATCCACTTCTACCCCCTCTGATGGGGATCTGTATTTAACTCCAATGCAAATGGATTTCCCTTTCCCTCTTTCTAGTTTAACCCACAGTGCCTCCTCTCTTCTTTTTTAAGCTCTGCAATTCTATAGCTTTAATATTATTAAATATAAGCAAAAAAAGTGGATTTTTCGGATGTAACAGACGACACCATGTCTTCGGACTCTAACGCATCAGGACAGACTGGGCCTTTTTTAGAGCAAGGCAAAGACATTCAACAGAAGGACAAACACAAGAAACAGACGGAGCCAGTCAAAACTCGTACACGGGGCCTCCAGAAGAGGAAATAATTTTGGAAAGTAGTACAGTTGAAACTTCTCACTTAGTAGCGAATATTTCGGGTGTAGAATTGACTCCTCTTGAAGAAGTAGTCTTGAACAAGGGGTTATCATATGTTCCTAGAATCAAATTTGATATGTTTCAATTTCATTTAGATTTAGAACGATTTCTTAGGAAAATGTCATTAAAACATTATTTTGCATCTCAACCCTTGTTGTCGCTAACTTCTTCGTCGACAACGACTTCCACACAAGCTTTGCAGGTACGAATCCCCTTACCTTTAAAATCAAAATGGACCCCTCCGGGACCGCCACCTCCCGAAATTGAAATTTACAGACAACTCGTTTTACGTGATATAAAAACAGCATATACCTCTAAACCAATAACTTACCATGCGTTAACACATGTTGAGCAAGAGGCATTGAAATTGTTAAAATCACGTACCAACATAGTAATCAGGAGAGCAGATAAGGGGGGTGCTGTGGTGGTTTTGAACAGGACAGATTATTTATTAGAAGCTCAGTGACAACTAGCGGATGCACAAACATATGAACCCTTGCTGGAGGACCCAGAACCTTTTTTACGAGCTCAAATAAAAGAGATTACCACATCAGCGTTGCTAGAGAAGTTAATCTCTAAAAAGGAATATGAATATCTGAATGTGAAGTCCCCAACAGTGGCCAAATTTTACCTAGTACCCAAAATACATAAAGATGCAATTCGACCACCGGGCAGGCCTATTGTCTCCACTAGAGGGAGTGTTCTTGAGCCCCTCTCTACTTTTGTGGATTCATTTTTGCGACCATTATTACCACAAATACCTGCTTATTTAAGGGACACCACTAGTTTTTTGAGTTTGTTGCATGAGTTAGACATATGGGCGGCACGGCCTGATGTCTATCTGGTCACTATGGACATAGTTTCTTTATACACGAACATCCCTCAAACAGCAGCTTTAAACATTGTTAAGAAGACGCTGGAAACAAGAAATGATCTTTCTAACACAATGATAGAATTTCTAATTAGAATTGCCACTTTAGCTATATCTGAGAACTATTTTTATTTTGAGGGTCAACTGTTCAAACAAAAAACTGGAGTGGCGATGGGAGCCACCTGCGCTCCATCGGTGGCTAATTTTTATATGGCAGGTTTTGAGGAGTGTTGGTTAAAGGATTCTCCTTATCTGTCCAACATAAAAAGTTGGAAAAGATACATTGATGACATTTTCCTGCTTTGGCAGGGTTCAGACATTGAGTTGTTATCTTTTTTTCAATGGCTTGATCAACTAGATGAAAATATTAAATTTACTCATATGTATCATAAAACTACGATAACTTATCTTGATGTACAGATAACGAGAGGTGAAGATCAATGGTATACCTCCATATATAGAAAACCCTCCGACAGGAACACCTTGCTTCATTATAAAAGTGCTCACCCGATTGCGCTGAAGGAGGGGCTTCCATTCTCACAATTCCTACGAATACGTAGGAATTGTTCCACCGATCAGGATTTTAAGGCACAAGCACGACAGTTACAACATAATTTTGTACAGAGGGGTTACCCGAAAAGAACAGTTAAGCGAGCGTATCATCGAGCACTCTATAATAATAGGACACTATTGCTCACACCTCGTCCCCGACAATTAGAGGACAGCAACGATACCATTAATTTAATAACGAAATTCTCACCCCTGAGCCGAGATATACAACGTAGCATACAAAGACATAAGAATGTTTTGTCTACTCTCTCAGGTCTTGAGGATAAGCGATTGAGATGTGTGTGGCAACGCCACCGGAATTTAAAAGACTATGTGAGTCCAGCAGTCTTATTACCTTCGGATCAAGACCACAGGGCGAAAGGACATAGACCTTGTGGAAAGTGTGACATTTGTGCCATTACCGAAGAGACGATGATTTTCCAATATCGACATGTCAAATATACAATAGCTTCAAATACCACTTGTGACTCTACCAGGGTGGTTTATGTAATACGGTGCCCGTGTAATCTTTTATACATAGGTAAAACTTTAAGAACATTCCGCACTCGCATGAGAGAACATCGCAGTAAAATACACTGCAGGACAGTAGCAGCTCCTATAGTTCAACATTGCCTAGACCATGCACATAGTTTTGAACAACTAACATGTTTCTGCATAGCACAAATAACTCGCGGTACTACAGATCAGACATTAGATCAAGTTCTGATCCAGCGAGAACAGCGCTGGATATTTGAGTTGGACACGGTAGCACCGCAAGGGTTAAATGCTATGGTCAAATGGTCGCCGTGCCTGTAATTTAGGGTCCAGTCATGTGTTATTAAGATCAAGGATTACGAGAATGAATAACGTAGTTTATTTACAATACCACCGAAATAAATATTTAGTGAATGAGCAAGGAATAGATAGGTTTGTTCAGAGGAGAATAGTCTATTGTTGAAATTGATTACATCGATCGACCTATGACGTAATCAAGGAGCTCCTATAAAGGTGCTGTCAGGTCTACGATCCGCATGCGCGGCGTTTTTAACTTTCATCTCGGTGAACATAATATTGAAGAACGAACATCTTAAAAACTTATCTACAAAACGTGGGCAGCTATTTGTGAGTATAGGGGGAGACGGTCCTGATTTAGTGATAATTTAGGTTTTAATTATGAGTTTTAATAGTAGGATAATAGGTTTAGGTTAAGACACGGTGTTTTATATATCCTCAGGATTGATACCCCATCCCCTGAAGAACCGCATCAGGAGAAACGCTCTGAAGCGCTGAGGGGAGGCGTCGGGAACGGGGGCAACTTGAACACTTGAATGAATTTAAGTTTTAGTGTGGCATATGTATTTCAACGAAGCCAATGCTGTGAAAACTCCTGGGTTCGATTTGTTCAATATGTGCTGTTTAAGATCATTATAAGCAGAGGTCTTCTACATGAACAAAGACAACAGGATGTGAATATTTAGGCTCTGAATGATTAATGAGCTGTGGACATTAGATTTAACTTCAGCATTTGCTTCTCATAGTATAACCGCACGACGCTATTGAGGTCATTGATGCTAACTAGCAAAACTGTTCCCTATCATTGGCATTTTAGCCAAAGGGACGGTTGCTATTGTAACTCTGAGACCTCCTCACCTAGTTAAAATAATTTTATTCCTTGAGATAGAATAAGCATTGTCTCTAAAAGTGTGTTTGAAATTATCATACTCAGTTACATTGAACGTTTTTCTCTTTAGTAGTTAATATTATTTTTAACATATAATGTCGTACCGCCTCCCCTTCTTCTACCCTGTCCTTCCGAAATAAAGTATAGCCCGGTATAATTACATCCTAGTCATGTTTTTTCGTAATCCATGTCTCCATAGCCACCACTAAATCCAAGTCAGCCTCTTCCATTAAAGCCTCAACATCTGAGATCTTATTTCCCATGCTATGGGCATTTATAAACACCACTTTCCAGATGTTGCCCCTATTACCCATTTCTCTAGAGGTATTTAATGTTTCACTTACCTGGGGGTTCTCTTCACCCATCCCCAATGAATCTAGTTTAAAGCCCTCTTCAGTAGGTTAGCCAGTCTGCTGCTGAAGACACTTCGACACCATCTCTGCTCTGCAGCCCTTGGAACATCATCCCATGATCCAGGAAATCAAAACGCTCTCTGACACCATCCATGCATTCATCTCCAGGATATGAGCTTCTCTGCCTTTTACCCTCAAAAGGGAGGATTAAAGAGAAGACTACTTGTGGGTGGGGACATTGTTGCAGTGTGCTGCAGCCTGCACAACATAGCCCTGCAACACAGAATGCATGCAAAATAGCTCTTAATTTACCACCAGAACCTCTCATCTGTGCCTCTGCTCGAAGTGATGCCACAAGGGGGAATGAGATACGAAGACTACTTTTCATCACTTTTACATTTCTTTTTATGCCTACTTATTCTTTAATAAATGTTTTTGGGTGAGAATACTGTTGATTATTATTGGGGTGGGCATCATCAGGTTTAGTGACCTCTTTTGGTTTCGTGTACACTTATGCACAGAGAATATGATATGCATCTCTGTGCCTTTTTTATTTTTATAAAGCATTTTAACATTATTTACTGAGAACAGCAAGGAAATATTCCATATATGCAAAAAGGATACATAACAACAATTATTACAATGAAATAATAAGAAAAGTAGACCATATCAAGGGATCTGTTTCTGAGTTAAAGAACAAGAACATAATAGCAAAAAAGAATTAGGCCTAAGCCATACAGGAGGTACAAAATCAAATCAATCCATTACCTACCTCATTTCGCACTTCCCTGTCAGTTAAAAAATTTTCTAAATGGGAAGCATGCCAGTTAACCAAGCACTGGCAGGGGAAACGGAGAAAGTAGCACCCAATGCCAAAACTTTGGATTTTAATTTAAGAAATTGCTTCCTCCTAAACTGCATGCTGCAAGAAACATCAGGAAAAAATATTTATACACTGCCCACAAAATTGGACATCCTTCCTTCGAATAAAAGCCTTAAGAACTTTAAGCTTAGTGGATTCTGAAAGAAACATGACCAAGAGTGTGGAGCGGAGAGCTATATTTTCAGTGGAATCTTCCAGGAAAGCAGTGAGACTGAGTAATTGAAGGAGACAAAACATCAAGACCCCCCTCTGAGGGTTTATCACCTTTTGCTGGGTAGGTAAATAATACGCGATAGAATAATCAATAGGTTCAGAAAAACACAAAACCTCCGAAAAATATTTCTTTAATAATATATCCAAGGACAATAAACGTGTCTGGGGGAAATCCAAAAACCTCAGGTTACGAGCCCGGGTGGAGTTCTCCAGTGCCTCCAATTTAGCATGCAACACTAGAGAATCAGAAACATGTGCAGCATAAAATTCCTGAATAGGAGGAAACAGACTCCACCTGAGACACTGCCTGATTAGTTAAAGACATTTTTTTTATCTAAGGCTTGCAAACAAATAGAAATGTCTTGGGGGGGAAAAAACACACAATGAAGCAACAGATGAACCCAGTTTAAGGTCCAAGGCCCAAATAGCGCACCAAATATCCTTAAGAGTGATCTCCCCCTCAGAGGGAGCAAGGGTCTGAAACTCACCACCGAGTTTAGATCCACCTTGAACCACAGGAATAGATTCTGTGGAAATTATCTTTCCTAACAGCTGCTTACCTGGAGATGCCACATTAGATATAGTAGAAGACATCATAAGAAGTGGGTGAGGTGGGGTCCTACCGCCGGAACTAAGTGAGACCCCATCAGGAGAAGACTCCACAGGAGCAGGAATTAGGTGGCAGTCCATCGGACTAGCTATTTTTGCAGCATTGCCGATGGCACCGCTCACCAAAGCTCTTTCCTTCTTCTTACACTTCCCCATTGAGAAAAAAAAAGAAACAATAAAGAAACAAGCAAACTAACACGCTAAATGTCGCCAAAGGGGCCTATCAGTCCCTTTAGATGCACCCCTACAGATTGCGCCCTGTGGTCGCGAAACAGAGGAGAATGGACTTAAACAATCCCAGAGCAGGTCCTTCCAGCAAGGCTGCCCCCTCCGTGATGGTACAGAGATTCCTGGAAGGCTCCCTCCTCAGCACACCAGCATGAAACAGGCAATCCAAACGCCGATGGTTGGGCTAACGAGTACACCTCTCACCCTCAGAACAGGTCCTGGAAAAACACACTGTGCGACCAGATATAAGCTGTCCCAGAGGGGGTCCTTCCAGCAAGACTGTCCCCTCTGTGCCGGTACAGAGACTCCTGGAAGGCTCCCTCCTCAGCACACCAGCGTGAAGCAGGCAGTCCAAATGCACACAACAAGCACACCTCTCACCCTCAGAACGGGTCCTCTCTGCGCCTTTATATGCATGTGGAACCTAAACACAGAACACGGTACACGTATGTTCCACATGTGTGAACGTGGAACCGCTTCTAGAAAATAAATGGTGGCTGCCCAAAATGAAGTAGCATGAGGAGGACTAATGGTAGTACCAAATCCCGGGAGGAAGCCAAACTCCCCCCTGGAAAATACTGAGCTGCTGGCCGCATTAATAGTGTCCAATGAGAAATGCCTCTTCCCCAGGCCAGGGAGGAGGCAGAATTACAAACTTATGAGAAGTTCATGGATGAAACTCCACAGGGAGGTGAGTGGAGCAGGGGTGTAGGGTTTTTCTTTTGGGGGGGGGGCTACTAGACCATAGGGATTGGTTTGGTCTGAATGTGCTGCTGCAGACAGATGTTATGTTCTTGTCTTTCAGATTGAGGGCCTTAAGAAAAATACCGGTGAACTGAAGAGGGACTGGCTCTTCCTAGAGTGGGTGCTGCGCTTGTGGGTGATTTTGTCAGGTAGGCATAAGTTGAGGAGGCTGTTACACTTTGCCCAGTTTCTATCTTGCAAAGTGCTTTTACCTGGATGACATGTGCTATGCTTTTCTTTTGGCAGAGCCCAGTCTAGATCTGGATGAGAAGGATCCAGACCCCCATGTCTCCCTCTCCCCACAGTGGCTGCAGCCATGCCCCTACGTTTTTGCCCCTAATTTCCATTCCCCACGGTCCCCACTCTAGCCCCATAGCTGGGGGTTATTCATTATGTCCCCCAACCCCCACAATCCAGGAGGAAGGGGATCACAGAAAGCTGCATGTTGTGTCCCGTCCCGTCCCCGCCCCCCCCCCCCCCCCCCGTCTTGGCTGCAACCGGTTGTTGCTGCACAGGAGGGGGCCACAGTATGCTGGTGGGCCTTTGGTGACAGTTATTTGCAATGGGCAATTTGCTGAATTGCCTTAGAGGACGTCGACCATATTGCCCAGTGTTTCCCCCCCCCCCCCCTCTCCAATCTCCCTGGAGTCTTTTTTTTTAAAATTTTTTAAAATAAGTATATACCCAAGATCTAAACTACAAAGTACAATCGCAGGAAAAAGGTCAGATCAAAAATCGAAGAGCAAATATTCTTTTTATGTCAGAACATTTGTTGTGCAAGGTCAAAAAAACTTCCAAAAACGAACATATCCTTTTATTCTTAATGAAATGGTGCCCAACCACCAAGGTGCTAAGATATATACAAAACTCTCATTTTGATAAAATCACATTTATATGGCCCATAATCAAGGCCACAAGCAAGTACTTAGCTGGTAGTCAAAGCCAGGAAAAAGCGTTACAGCACTGCATCTCGAGTCTCAGAGATGGCTCTGTTTCAAGCTTTTGGTAATGAGTTGCTAAAAACCAACTAGCAATAATCCAGCCTTTCTTCACAGAAGTTTAGTCGAGTGAAGTCAAGCAAGTGACTTTCAGTTTATGCCACTCTGTTAGAAGGGACCAGTGAAGCTCTTTTCAACTTAGATGAAGCCATCAAGCGCGTCTGACGTAAGAGTCAGAATCAGCTGATGCGATGTTAATTCATCGGTCACAGCAGACTCCACCAATCTACCTCCAAATTGAGGCCCCCAGATTATTCCATATGTAGGTTGAGAATTTGAGAATCCAGTGCTGTTCAAGACATTATATTTGTGTGAACATGGAATCAATGACTCTCCATTTGAGATCTGATAACTAATGTTGAAATTGGACACAATGGGAAACAATTGGTGCATACATAGTTTTGGTGTTAATACGGGAGTTATATTCTCTCAAATATGATTTTACCTGTTGTATGATTTTGCCTATGTATTTTAAATTATATGGACAGAATATCAAATATACTACAAAAGAGGATAAACAAGTAGTATGCCAACGGGTAAAGTGTTCCTTACCCATGGAACTATCCAACTGGAACCAGAAAAAGTCGTAGCATAATAACACTAGGAGCATTGAACATGCCCATGTGTGTTATGATTAGCTTGAACACAGTCACTAAATTCTGCCACATGTACAACTAAATCTCTGATAGATCTAATGATAGTCTACAAGATAGGCTTTCTGAAAGCAATTATGTAGAGGTAAAATATGCCACTGCTTATGAAGTAGCATTGTAACTTGTGAGTCACTAGCCATGTATGGGATGATCCAACAACCTTGTCTAATGTAGTCTTTGATAAGTCAGCCATAGAGGAAGCGTGTCTTGTTAATAGCCATCATGGTGAATATGTTTGACTCTCTTCTATGCTTTGTTAACATGATCAGGATATTCTTGTTCCCTCAGTTGATGGATTAAATCAGATGCGTGAGCTTGCTCTCCACTAAGGGTTGTACATATTCTGCTATGGAGAAACTGACCCAAGGGAAGACCATGTCTCAGAGGGCCAGGGTGATGACTGTGGAATCATAGTAAATTGTTACGCTGAACAGGTTTTAGATAGCACGTTGGATGTAATTGGTATTGATGTTTATAAACCAATACATCAAAAAAATTTGATTGGTGTGGAATGTTTGGCCATAAATTGAATATTGGGTTTAATAGTAGTCATCCAGTTCAAGAATATCAGCAAGTTCTGTTCAGTATCATTCCACAAAAAAAATGTCATCCAAACATCTGCCCCAAGAAAGATATGTGTGAAAACCAGGGTGATGTATATGGAAGAAGATTCAAAATGTGGTATATGGTGCTATGATGGCTAAAGAGATAAAATTGAGTATCATATATATAAAGTAATTCTTTGTTAAAACTAATTGAAGAAACTATCAATAATGGTTTTGGAAGTCTGGCAGGTAATCGGCTATAACTGCTAAAAGCATCCATTTGATTTTTGTTGGTGTATTAAAAACACCACTTTGACTGTAACCAAAATCATAGAATCAGAATACACATAATCAGTCAAAAGCATCAAAAAGTGAGAGTCATCCCTTAAGTAGATCACCTAGATTAAGCTTACCCTTAGAAAGCAATTTGCTTGTCGCTAATGTGAATAACTGTAATTTAATGTAAATATTTGACTTTACTGTTGATATACTGTTGGTACTATGTTTTGAAACATTATCTAATTAATACCCAGTTCAAATGTTCCTACCCCTCCTGTTATCTCATTGTATTTCGAAGTTACACTTAATAGTTGAATGTTCTTTGTTCTAAATCTGTTCTATGTAAAATAGTTCTTTGTTCTAAATCTGTTCTATGTAAAATAATAGTGCTCTATTATTAATGTTTGTTACCTGTAAACCGCCACTGATCTCTGGAAGTGGCGGTATAGAAAAGATGTATAAATAAATAAATAAAATAAATAAGTAAAGTCAAACTTGAGTGGCTGTCTTCTGTAAAAATAAATTACAAAACTTCAATAAAGGTTCAAGAACTGAGTCACGACATGATACAATAGGGCAACCTGGTGGAGGAGTGATAGATTTGTGTACTTTGGGTACAGTATAAATTGTAGGAATGCGAGGATATTGTTTCATTAAGAACTTTTGTTCTTTCAACATTAATCACCCTGATGATAGTGCTCCAAGAACAACTTCTTTAAGTTCCATTTGGAGTTCAGCGGTCGGATACTTGACTTCAGATAACTAATAGATTTTGATGATATGTTTGTATATGTTGTATTACTACTGCTCCACCCCTATCGGCTTTACAAATAGTAATATCAGAATTTACTCCTAGATCACACAATGCTTTAAATTCTGCAGAACTCAAGTTGGAATAGCCATACTTAGTACACTCAAACCTCGGTTTTCATATGCCCTAGTTTTCATACGATTCAGTTTTCGTTGCCTTTTTTTGTTGAGATTTTGCCCAGTTTTCGTACATTGTCTCGGTTTTCGAACAGTTGAAAATAGAGCACCATCTTGTGGCCAGAAGTGGGATTTTCTTTATTTTGATTCTCTTGCTGATTGACTGTCTTCCATATGCCAACAAGAGTCTTCAATAAAGGTAAAAGTGATGTTAAATGTTCATTTATCCATTTCATTAGTCATTTATATTTATTTCTCATTGTTTCTTGTATGTAAAAATATAGTTATTATCTATAAAATGTATCTTTTGTTAATATTTTTGGGTGTCTGGAACAGATTAATTGGATTTACATTATTTCTTATGTGAAATATTGCTTCAGTTTTCATATATTCGGTTTTAGACTTTTTCGAACGGATTAATCATGAAAACCGAGGTTCCACTGTATGTTGTTCAATATTCTTAAATTCTGTTAGAATCAACTGCTGATAAGTAAATTTTGGATCAACAGGACCTGTTGGGATCCATTTAGATGGATATTTAACCAATAAATTATCATGGAGACCTGAATGATCAGCAAAATGATGCCTTGAGCAGCGTTGGATTTTCAACTTACATACAGTATCTCCTGGGGGCCTCAATTTGGAGATGGATTGATGGAGTCTGCTGTGAATGATGGACTAACATCTCATCAGCTGGTTCTGACTATAACATCAGATGCGCTTGACTGCTTCATCTAAGTTAAAAAGAGCTTTGCCAGTCCCTGCTCATTAACAGACTAGAGAAGACTGAAAGTCACTTGCTTGACTTCAGTCAACTAAACTTCTGTGAAGAAAGGCTAGATTGTTAGTTGTTTTTTTTACCAACCCCTGTTGCTAAAAGCTTGAAACAGAGCCATCTCTGTGAGGCTCGAAGCACAGTGCTTTGTCACTTTTTCCTGGCTTTGACTACCAGCTAAGTACTCGCTTATGGCCTTGATTATGTGCCATATAAATGTGATTTTATCCTGACAGTTTTGTATATATCTTAGCACATTGGCAGTTGGGCACCATTGCATTTAGAATATAAGGATATCTTTGTTTTTTGGAAGGGTTTTTTTGACCTTGCACAACAAACTTTCCAACATAAAAACAATTTTTGCTGTTCGATTTTTGATCTGATTATTTTCCTGGTGATTGTTTGATTTTGGGTTTTTCTCCATTTTTATTACCCTCCCCCCCCCCCACACACACACAGGGGTGGCCCAAGGGGGGTGCGGGGCCATGTGCGGAGACTCGGTGCGTGGCCTCATTTGCATAAGGGGCCTCATTTGCATAAATATTTGCATAATGTTACCATATACTAACTTTTAGTAAACATGCCTCTTAATGAGTGTATGGATAAAGAAAGACTAAAAGATTTCTACATTACTATAATCCAGTGCCAACCACCAGACACATTAGGAACTACTACAAACACTGCCCATTTAGAACCCATAGCAAACCCGCCGTATCCTAACAGCACTACCAGGACTCACAAAGCACCATACCCTACCTATCAAAAGGAAACATGCAAATATTAAACCAATACATTTCAGAGAACAACAATACATGACCTACTGGGGAAAGAGAACAAGTGCAATGTCAAATAGGAATTACATAAACAGAATACCTCAGCTCAGTTACACATGCAGAACATAGACCATCACCAAACAAGGAATCACAATTTAGAAACAGGAAGACAATAATTAAACTGGGAATCCCAAAAGCCAAACTTGGAATGTACAACACTGTAGAAATAAAACTATACATTAATTTGCTCTTGTACTAAACAAAGCACAGACGTTAATGATGCACATTTACCAGAGCTGACATATTCCAATTAATAAATTCAAAATAAAGAGATATTTTTCTACCTTTTGTGCATTTTTTTTTTCAGCTGCAATTGCTCCAGCCACTTTCTTCTGGTTTCTTCGTGTCTTCTGCTAACTCTCCATCGTCTGCTGTCCATTTGTCCTTTCTTCTCTCTTCTAGTTTTTTTCCATTCTCTCTCTACATCTGCTTTAACATACTAATCTTTCTCCTTTTGCTCTTTCCTCATTCCTATTTCATCCACTCAAATTTTACCCCTCCATCCTCAATCCCCACTTACTCTCCCAATACCCGCCAATTGTAGATTTTTTATCCCTCCCACACAAAATATTTTTCCCCTCTCCATTTTACTCTCCCAGCCCCATCCCATTCTAATCCTCCCCCAACATCAGCTCCCTTCTAGTTCCAGCCTCACCCAGCATCCATTCCCTTCTAGTCCCTGCATCAGCCCATTTCCAGTCCTAGCCCCCCATCAGCCCATTTCCAGTCCTAGCAACCCCCCAACCCAATACCAGTCCTAGCCCCCCCATCAACCCACTTCCAGTCCTAGCCCCCATCACCCCATTTTCAGTTTAAGCCCCCCTATAACCCATTACCAGTCCTAACCCCCCCATCAGCCCACTTCCAGTCCTAACTCCCATCAACCCATTTCCAGTCAGCCCCCCATAGCCCATTGCCAGTCCTTACCCCCCCCCCCTCGGCCCACAGACCATTACCAGTCCTAACCCCATCAGCCCACCTCAAGTCCTAACCCCTCCCCATCAGCCCATTTCCTGTCCTAGCCTCCCCATAGCCCATTATCAGTCCTAACCCCCCCATAGCCCATTACCAGTCCTAACCCCCCATCAGCCCATTACCAGTCCTAACCCCATCAGCCCACCTCCAGTGTTAACCCCCCCATCAGCCCATTTCCAGTCCTAGCCCCCCCATAGCCCATTACCAGTCCTAACCCCCCCCAACAGCCCACAGCCCATTACCAGTCCTAACCCCTTCCTCCCTCCTCCAGTCTTAACCCCCCCCATCAGCCCAGTTCCATTTCTAACCCCACCCCACAGCCCACCTGAAGTGCTTACCCCTCCCCATCAGCCCATTTCCTGTCCTAGCCCCCCATAGCCCATTACCAGTCCAGACCCACCCCAACAGCCCCCAGCCCCTTACCACTCCAAACCCCAGCAGCCCCCCTCCAGTCTTAATCCCCCAGCCCATTTCCAGTCCTAGCAACCCCCCCCACCCAGTACCAGTCCTAGCCCCCCAGAGCCCACTCCCAGTCCTAATCCCACCTGCCCATTTCCAGTCCTTATCCCCCATCACCCAATTTTCAGTTTAAGCCCCCCCATACCCCATTACCAGTCCTAACCTCCCCATCAGCCCACTCCCAGTCCTAATCCCACCAGCCCATTTCCAGTCCTAATCCCCCATCTCCCAATTTTTAGTTTAAAAGCCCCCCCCCATAGCCCATTACCAGTCCTAACTCCCCATCAACCCACTTCCAGTTCTAATCCCATCAGCCCATATACAGACTTAGCTCCCCCATAGCCCATCACCACTCCTAACCCCCCCAGCCCCCCATAGCCCATCACCACGCCTAACCCCCCCCCCCCAGCCCAGCCCAGCCCAGCCTAGCCTAGGGAAAATTTAAAAAAAAAAAGCTGTCTGCTGCCGCTGCCGGGGCTGCCGCGGCAGAATCGAGTGTGCCGCGGGGCCCCCCCCCCCTGCCCAGCAGAGCCTGCCCTCCCCTATTTCACCTCTCTCTTTGCAGCTGCAGTCACATGCGCCGGCTTTCAGAGCGCGAAGGAACTAGTTTCCCTTTCGCGGCTCTGTTAAGCCCACGGGGGCTGATGGGAACTTCCCATCAGCCCCCGCGGGCTTAACAGAGCAGTGAGGGAGAAACTCTCCCCTCGTGCTCTGAAAGCCGGCGCATGTGACTGCAGCTGTAAAGAGAGAGGTGATACAGGGGAGAGCAGGCTCTGCTGGGCAGGGGGGGCCCCGCGGCACACTTGATTCTGCCGCGGCGGCAGCGGCAGCAGACAGCTTTTTTTTTTTTTTTTAATTTTACTTTTAGATCAGAATGTTTTTTGCGCGGGGCTCCCTGAAACGCGGGGCCCTGTGCAAAAAACATTCTCGCTCAATGGACGGGCCGGCCCTGCACACACACACTGTATATAGTTACTGGTTAAAAAATTGTAAATAGTTTATTTTATGTAATACAACAATTATTTTCTACAGTTACAAATTTATCCTGTCTATTTTTCATTGCCATCCCTGGTCTACAGTAAGTAGGTGGGCATGGGGTGGGGTGGCTGTTGTGTATAGGAGCAATCCAGCTTCTGCTATCTCTCTTGTGGATGCAAAATGCAACAGAATGCCAGATCAAGAATACATATTTAATACAGCAAAGGCAAACAAAATACTTTATATACGATAGAACCAAAATATACATACATTTGTTTTGCATGCAGAGCTGAAAATGTAAAACTGTAAAAACAAAAAAAACGTTAACACTAAGCAATTAGTCACAACTGGAATCGCTACATATCGATGGTTGAACCTGGCAAGGAGGGAAGAACATCCTGCGGGAAGGAAGAAAAGAAGAGACTTGTTAAAAAGCAATGAGCATAGTATTATGAGGCCTCCAAAAGCTTGCATCCACATACCAGGCACAGACTGTCATTGGTGAGCACATCTACATGAGTCTTTAGCTGCCTGACGACGCAACCCTTGGGTTTGACCAGCAGAAAGCAGGGCCACTAAATTGTATACCGTGTAACTCCTGCCCTATACGGTGTAGTTGTTGCAGCTCCAGCCTTATACTCTAGCTCCTGCCTTATATGTTGTGCTTCCCCCAGGAGCGCAGCATTCACCTGCTCCTGCTGTGTCGGCCCTTGAGCTGCCATCTCTCCCAGGGTGTCTATGGTCGCTGCTTGCGATTGCCTTGGCTCTTGGTTGTGGGTGGTCTCCTAGTTTAATACCATACTGACTATGTCTGTGTTTGTAGCCTTGCTATCACCGATATGTGTCACTGGAATAAAACTGTATAGGTGAGAATAACTGATTAGTGACACTTACAGCCCCAGCACAATCCTTACAGGCCTCCAACTCCCAAAGATTCCCAAGGTAATGCTGGGGGATGTACTCATCGGCAGGGGAGGAGGCACCGTCGACAAGCCCCCAGAGGCACTGCTTGCAGAGGAAAAACCTACAATGAGAAATACCGGTAGAGAAGCGGGACAGCTAATTAACAGAGCCAACCTCAAAGGCACCCAACTCCCAAAGATTCCCAAGATAATGCTAGGGATGTACTCACCGGCAGGAGAGGAGGGCACATATGGATGACTGCGCCGACGGAGCCCACGTGGAGCATTTCCCCAGCTTTCAAAGAAAGCCTTTGGGACATGCTACCACACATGCGTGGTCCTCTTCCCGCCCAAGGATGCCATCTTGCTCAGTCAGATGACATAGCTAGGATGGTAGTAAAAACTAAAACAAGGTAGAGAGGCAGCTCCCAGGGGAGGAGGGAGGATTGTGAGGACTGATTTCTGCTGTCCTTGGAGAACATCTGTTACAGGTGAGTAACTATGCTTACTCCAGGAACAAGCAGGAAGTCAGTCCTCACATATGGGATTCCCTAGTTCCAGGCTGCCGAGGACCAAACCAAGACAACACCAAGGGCGATCAATTGGATAGCCGTGTGTTTCAGAAGGTGAGTCCCCACTAAGAGATCCTGCAAAGCCCTAGCATCCAGCGACACTATCACTGCAGTAGCCTGAACACAGAAGGGTCGCAGGGCAGGAGTTGCCTACATGCCGAGATTATTATGGAATACTTCCTGTGCAAAGGCACTGTCCCTGTGGGACTCACTCTCCAGGCAGTAGTGAGCTGCGAACTTATGAATTGAAGACCATGTGGTGGCCTTGCAGATCTCAGTCACCAGCACTAAGCAGAGGTTGGCCACCAACGTGGCCATTGCCTTCATACAATGCGCTGTGATTTGGTGCTTGAAGGACAGGCCATCTAGCTCATAGGCGAGGGCAATACAGTCCACCATCCAAGTGGACAGAGTTCACTTAGTAACGGGGAACCCCAGTCTGCTGGGGTCATAAGACACAAAAAGCTGAGGAGCTTCGCGATGGGCCCGAGTCCACTGTAAGTAGAAGAACAGGGCCCATTTGCAATCTAGTGTATGAAGCACTAGTTCCTCCCTCCCAGCGTGAGACTGCGGGAAGAAGGTGGGGAGGACTACTTCTTGGTTGAAGTGGAAAGGAGATGCCACCTTCAGGAGGAATTTGGGGGGTGTGCGGAGCACTACCCTGTTCTTATAAAACCTTGTATATGGTGGATCCGCCACCAGGGCCTGGAGTTCGCTCAATCTTTGAGCAGATGTGAGGGCCACCAGAAAAGCCCCTTTCCAAGATAGGTACCACAGGTGGCAAGTGGCTAGGGGCTCGAATGGTGGTTTGGTGAGCTGGGAGAGCACCATGTTGAAGTCCCACTCCACTGCCAGGGGGCAGAAAGGTTGCTTGGTTAACAGGAGGTCCCAGAGGAACCTGGAGACCAGGGGATTTCCCTCAATAGGGTGGTGGTGAGCAACTATGGCGCTCAGATGTACCTTCACAGAGTTACATTTCAGCCTAGTGTGTAACAGATGCATTAGGTACTGGAGTACAAGTCACACCCGACAGGAGAAGGGATTCACCTCCCTTTCCACACACCAGGTGGAGAACTTTCTTCACTTAAAGGCATAAGCTCATCTGATGGAGGGTTTTCAGGAGGTCAGTAGATCTCCTCAACTTCTTCCAGAAGATTGAAGGGGCCAACACTACCCTTTCAGCAGCCATGCTGTTAGTGTTAGCAACCCCAGATTGGGGTGCAGGAGGGAGCCTTCCTGCTGGGACAGGAGGTCTGGGGCTCGGCCCAATGGGACTAGTAGTGCCACCAACCGGGAGAGCAACAGAGGGAACCAAGGTTGCTTGGGCCACCTGGGGAGCAATCAGTATAACTGAAGCCCTCTTGCTCTCGACCTTGAAGAGGGTCCTGGCAACCAGGGAAGGGGGTGAAGGGGGGTCAGTGGGAACGCATAGAGTAGGCCCTTGGACCACAAGATCAGGAAGGCATCTGCGGCCACTCTCCCCGGGTGTGGCTGATGCGAGCAGAAGTGAGGCATAAGCATGTTGTCCGTGGAGGCGAATAGGTCCATCACTGGCCTGCCCATATGTGGAAGAGCCGCTTTGCCATCCTGGGGTTCAAACTCCATTTCCATGGACTCTGCGTCACTGGTTCTCCCTCTGAATAAGTGCTTTCCCTTGTGGCTACAACTTTACAGGGTCTGTCTCTGTTTCTGTGCCTCCAGTAAGACTGTCCTGTTAAGCCCTTAGGTATTGTTTTGAAAAGCTCTGCTTTGTTCCCTCTTCTCATATACTGAGTGTCTGCTTTATCAGAGCTTCTAGGAGCAAGGCTTTCTTTTAAAAGTGAAGAGCCACCATACCTTGGCTTCCTGCAGCTGCTACACCTGGAGCTTTCTCTCTCACGTACTTCTCTCTGGAGACAGGTTTCCTTGTGCAGTGCTTTGCCTTCCTGAAGCCCAGGGAAACCTGGTGAGGATTCCCAACCTCTGTGCTTCTGTGTAAAGGTAGCTTTGTTATAGGAACCTCTCCTTCTGGTACCTTGTAATCCTGATCCAGGGTACTCCGGTGAATGTAGGTTTCTCTCAAAGCATGGCTCCTTGGCTTTCTGTGCTCCTCTTTTAGCTGTGATTATTCTTGTGCCGTGCTGCTTGATCCAGCTACGTTACTTGGGCTGGGAGTGTCACTCCTTCCAGCCAAACTGCTTCTCCTGGCAGTCTCTCTCTGGACTCCGTCTCTCTGTGCTCTGCCCCTCTGGACTCTATCCGTCTGGATTCTGTCCCTCTGGGCTTGCTCCGTGTGGACTCTCTCTTTCTCCACACTCCTCCTTCCTTCTGGCTGAACTGCTGCTGGCTGAGTTCCCTCCGAATGGATTCCTCCTCCACTCTTTGCACATCTTGCACACTCACACCACTTCCTTCTGGCTGTCTTTCCTTTATAAAGGCATTTTACCTTTGAAACTCCCGGGCTTGCCTTCAGGTGCAGCTGGTAACACTCATACAATCAGTGGCTGGGCACGTTGACTCAGCCTCTGTAGGCTTACTCCTGCCCCCTCTAGCTGTGCTGCAAGGTAATTGCATCTTCTGCAGATCCACAGCTCTATGAAAGACAGGGTTTTTTTCTAAACCTGCACCTTCCGTGGCTCCAGCCTCATGACACATCCCCTGTCTTAAAATATTATGGGCTGAGTTTTCATCTTTACTACAGCACGTAATCCTTGACATTGCATCTGCGTTATAATGCAGCTTTCCTGCTCTGTGTTCTACTTTGTATTCGTATGGCTGCAATGCCATGTACCATCTGGTTAGGTGACTATTATTGTTTCTCATGTGGCTTAACCATTTAAGCGGGGCATGATCAGTAATAAAAATAAATTTCCTTCCTGTTAGGTAGAATTTTAAAGACTCTACTGCCCATTTTATAGCTAAGCACTCCCTTTCAATTGTTGAGTACTTTTTCTCAGCTTGAGACAACTTCCTGCTTAAGAACATGATGGGATGTTCAGCACCCTCCTGCACCTGGGAAAGGACGGCCCCTAAGCCGATTTCCGACGCATCCGTCTGAAGCAGGAATTTTTGGCGGAAATCCACACCTCGCAATATTGGTGCCCTGCACAACTTCTCTTTTAATTTCTGGAAGGCTTCATCCGCATCTGATGTCCAGTGCAGCGCGTTCCGGGCGTTTTTCTTCAACATTTCAGTGAATAGCGCGCTTTCCTCTGCGAAGTGGGGAATAAAGCGCCTATAATACCCAATAAGCCCCAAAAAGCTTCACAGTTGCTTTTTGTTTTGGGGGACGGGAAAATTTCTTACACTCTCCACCTTATTCAATAAGGGACGGACTGTACCCTGGCCTACAAGATGTCTTAGATATTTGACTTCTGGGGCGGCAAACATACATTTTTCGGGATTTAGAGTTAAACCCGCTTGTTGCATTGCTGTTAACACTGCTCTTACTTGGAGCAAGTGTTGATCCCAGGTGGCACTGTGGATGACTACGTCGTCCATATAGGCTGTGGCATAATTTTGGTGAGGATGCAAAACTATGTCCATTAACCTCTGGCAGGTCGCAGCTGCTCCGTGTAACCAAAAGGGCATTCTCCTAAACTGATACAGCCCAAGTGGAGTGCTAAAGGCTGTTTTGGGGCGTGCTTCTCTGGTCAGGGGCACCTGCCAGTAACCTTTGGTCATATCCAAGGTCGTGAGGAACTTAGCTTGACCCAGTCTGTCTAGCAGCTCTTCTATTCGGGGCATTGGATATGCATCGAAGGTGGATATCTTGTTGACCTGGCGGAAATCGATACAAAATCTCATGGTTCCATCTGGTTTAGGCACCAGAACAATCGGACTATTCCACGAACTTTGTGATTCTTCGGTGACGCCCATACGTATCATCTCTTGTACCTGGGTTATGACTTCTTGTCTTTTCGCCTCCGGCAAACGACAAGGCCTTTGCCTAATAATTCTCCCGGGAGGTGTAATTATTTCGTGAACAACTAAACTCGTTTCCCCTGGAAGGGGTGTCAGTACATCCTTGAACTCCCCCAACATGCTGGACAATTGCTGCCACTGTACTGTAGAGAGTTCATCGCTGACGCGCGGCTCAGGATTGGTTTTGCAGTCAGACAAAAGTGGGCCCAGATCTTCATCCGGTTGCTCTCCCGCTACTGCTACAAAACTTTTCATCTCACCTTGACCGGTGGAGCCGAATCCTCCGATCCCTCGGCTCGTGGGGGTTACCATATCCACTTTCTCCAGGATTGGGAAGCCAACCCGCTCGCATATTAGCTGGGCGATGCGATCCCCTGTTTTCACCTCAAAATCTTTGTCCGCGAAATTAAATAGCAGGATCTTTATGACACCTCTGTAGTCTGGGTCCACCACCCCAGCACCTACATCAATAAAATGCTTGGAAGCCAAGCCCGAGCGGGGCGCAATCCTACCATAGCATCCTGGTGGCAGCTCCAGTTGAATACCGGTGTTAATTAAGGCTCTGCCGCGCCTGGGAATAATTTGACTTTCTGCGCTATACAAGTCATACCCAGCGGCCTGGGCCGATGCTCGACAGGGACTTCGAGCTTGCCTGGAGGTCTTACAAAATTTTAAGGCAAACTTCTTTACAGGCTCCTCCTGTACTTTGAGTTTGGGTCCTTTAGCTTTCCCTAAGAGGGGACTAGGAACTACCTTTCCCTTAGAGGGAGTGTCTGTGGCCATAAAAGCTTCTCGGGGTGTTAAGCCTTCTTCTAAGCCTCTTTTAAACTGGGGCCAGTCTCTGCCCAAGACTAACTCCTGAGGTAACCTGGGTACAACAGCAACCAACATTTTCCTCATTATTCCCAAACCTCTCACAATCAGGTTATATACAGGGTAAAATGTGGCAGCACCATGAACACATTTTATCTTCACTTTGCCCTCTGGTTGATCTGGTGCGGATTCAGCTCGTTCTTTAATCACAGACCATAGCTTGCGAGAAATCATAGTTTGATCCGCGCCAGAGTCAAGAAGAGCTTTGGCAGCAACCCCTTGTACAGTCACGTCCAACACAAACCCTTCACATAGTGTTTTTCTGTTCTCGCCTATGAGAGCAGTACGTGCTTGGCACTCACTCCTTACGTGACCCGTTTTCCCACAGGTAAAACATCTTTTATTGTGACTCCTTAATACAGCATTAACACTTTTCACATCACGAGTTTTACAATGTGAGAGACTTCCTGATGACTGCTTGAACGCACCCACTGCCATCTTTCGGACTTCCTCTGTTTGTTGGGTGGCCAATCCCGCCTCCAAATATCTCTCTGTCAAGATAATGGCTTCTGTGGTGGTGCGACAGTTCTGCAGGATAAGGAAGCTCTGCACATTGTTGGGTACTGCAGACATGAATTGCTCTAGGACTATCACATCCATTAATGTTTCAACCGTTTTCTCATCAGGCCTTAGCCACTTTGCGGCTAAGCTTCTCAGCCTGTGTCCCAATGCTTTTGGGGTCTCACCTCTTTTAAGGTGTGCAGCCTGCAGCATGCGATTATACACGAGGGGAGTCAGACCCAAGCGATCCCTGATGGCCTTCGCTACCTCGGTATAATCATTTGCTGACGAAGTGGGCATTGCTCTATAGACCGACAGTGCCTCCCCTGTGAGAGGAGCTGCCAATCTAATAGCCCACTGTTCTTTTGGCCAGCCTACTGAACCTGCTATCCTTTCGAAGGAGTCCAGGAAGTCATCGATGTAATCTGTAACTGCTAACTTCCCTAAGGTCAAAGAATCATAAGACCATTGTCCTACCGGACAGTTGCCCAGTCCAGAACTCTGTCCCAGACGACTGGAGGCTGCTTCCTGCATCTTTTGTTGATGGGCTACCCAAGCCTCCATCATCTGCAAGACGGGTTTTTGTTGCTCTTGCAGAGCCAAGACCGCTTGCTGCTGTGTTTGACAAGCCAGTTCTCTTTGCCTGTCGAACTGCTGAGCCATCCATGAGAATATCTCTTTCTGCTCCATGTTGATGAGATTTCCTAGGGAAACACAGAAAGAAAACCAAGTGTGGTCTGATAACACAATCAGCAACCCCTTTTTTTTTTTTTTTCTCCTCAAATTTCAAATCGGCATCCAAAACAGGTCTGCCCCTCTACCTTTTACCTGGTAGAAGTGTTGAGTCCAGCTTCCAGAAAAAGGACGTTGCTGCTCTACGGCGTAGCACTCTGCGTCTGCTGCCAGCAACACCACGGCCTTCCTCTCCGTATTGCCTCCTTCCGGTACGGGTTTTCCTCTTCCAATCCGGGCTTTTCCTCCTCCAGTCCGGGTTTTCCTCCTCCGGTCCGGGTTTTCCCAGCTTAGTACTGGTGGTTTCTTCTTTTCCTATACGTCTTAGGGCGGTATCCTTATCCGAACAACTACGCCATTATGTCGTCAGATGTCCCCAGTGGCCAGTGGCTCTAAGGGCATCCTGCGCATTTTTATTATTTTTAAGGAGCAATGGCTCTTTAAGGCCCAGTGCAGTTTGGTCCTTGGAGTTTTAGCTCCTTGTAAGAACAAAATTATATAAGCCAAGAGTGGAGAGTAAAAAGGCTTTATTTCCCCTTTACCACAAGGGTTCACTAAGACATAAAGAAAATAAAGATAGTCCTTCTTTATAAAGGGTTCCACCAAAATAAGCAGACAAACAACTGTTATAAGCTTTACAATTGCTTGCAGGGTTTAACTGAGGATTCTTTTACTCCAAAGTAAAGTTGAACAAACAGGCAAACAAACTGTTATGAACTTCACAACTGATTGCAGGAATTCTTTTATATTTACAGTTCTACTAAGGACTCATGGCTAGTAGCAACACAAAAGCTACAATCCATAGATTCCTCTTGAGGGATGGGAATAGTATTCTCAAACTCTATTTCCATGGACTCTGCATCACTGGCTTCTCCCTCTGAATAAGTGCTTTCCCTTGTGGCTACAACTTTACAGGGTCTGTCTCTGTTTCTGTGCCTCCAGTAAGACTGTCCTGTTAAGCCCTTACGTATTGTTTTGAAAAGCTCTGCTTTGTTCCCTCTTCTCATATACTGAGCGTCTGCTTTATCAGAGCTTCTAGGAGCAAGGCTTTCTTTTAAAAGTAAAGAGCCACCATACCTTGGCTTCCTGCAGCTGCTATACCTGGAGCTTTCTCTCTCACGTACTTCTCTCTGGAGACAGGTTTCCTTGTGCAGTGCTTTCCCTTCCTGAAGCCCAGGAAAACCTGGTGAGGATTCCCAACCTCTGTGCTTCTGTGCAAAGGTAGCTTTGTTATAGGAACCTCTCCTTCTGGTACCTTGTAATCCTGATCCAGGGTACTCCGGTGAATGTAGGTTTCTCTCAAAGCATGGCTCCTTGGCTTTCTGTGCTCCTCTTTTAGCTGTTATTATTCTTGCCGTGCTGCTTGATCCAGCTACGTTACTTGGGCTGGGAGTGTCACTCCTTCCAGCCAAACTGCTTCTCCTGGCAGTCTCTCTCTGGACTCCGTCTCTCTGTGCTCTGCCCCTCTGGACTCTATCCGTCTGGATTCTGTCCCTCTGGGCTTGCTCCGTGTGGACTCTCTCTTTCTCCACACTCCTCCTTCCTTCTGGCTGAATTGCTGCCGGCTGAGTTCCCTCCGAATGGATTCCTCCTCCACTCCTTGCACACCTTGCACACTCACACCACTTCCTTCTGGCTGTCTTTCCTTTATAAAGGCATTTTACCTTTGAAACTCCCGGGCTTGCCTTCAGGTGCAGCTGGTTAACACTCATACAATCAGTGGCTGGGCACGTTGACTCAGCCTCTGTAGGCTTACTCCTGCCCCCTCTAGCTATACTGCAAGGTAATTGCATCTTCTGCAGATCTACAGCTCTATGAAAGACAGGGTTTTTTCTAAACCTGCACCTTCCGTGGCTCCAGCCTCATGACACTACACAACCAAGATTTGGGAGCCCTTTTCCGGGCGCCTCCAGTGGGCGGCAGGCTTCACCTCCTCTTTCAGGAATGGATCCTGGTTTCCAAGGATCGCTAGGTGCTGGACACCATTCAGTTCCGCTATGTCCTGGAATGAAAAGAGCCAGTTCCCGATGCCTTCATCATTTCCCCTTGTGGGTCTGCGATCAAGAGTGCTGAAGGCAGTGGTGCCCTCCCCCCCCAGGTCAAGTGAAGCAAGAGCAGATACTCCATCTATTTTCTGGTACCAAAAAGGGACAGTTCCTTCCGGCCCATTCTGGACCTCAAGGGGGTCAACAAACGTTTTTTGTGTCTTGCGCTTTTGGATGGAAACCTTGTACTCTGTGATTCAAGCAGTGCGTCAAGGGGAATTCTTGGCGCCTCTGGATCTGACTGAGGTGTATTTTCATATGTGCAGCCACCACCACCGCTCCCCCGATTGGGGTAGAGCTAGAGAGCACACGGCTGAACTCCTGCTCTCCAGCCCCAGTCCATCAGGGGCTCGCTGCCGGACTTTAAATTGCAGGCGCCATCAGGCACGCCTGCGCCAGAGGGCCCTTTGGCATGGCCCTTAGGCAGGGTCAATATTATCCACCATACACTGCCATGTATTGCAACATGCAGCACCAGAATAGACCAACTTTTATGGGCTGTAAAATATCAATGTTTCCTGACTTGGTTAAGGAAACTCAGAGGAAGAGAAAGTAATTTTTGCTATATAAGGAGGGGGTTTTGAAAATTGGTGGATCTTTCTTCCTTAGATTTCCATGCAGGTGCTTGGTTATTATTGAAGATCTTAAATATGTTTTCTCTGATCCAAGTGATTTGAATGTTTTCATTAATGCCAGACTTCCTGTTAATAATATGCCTATAACTGCACCTGAGTAATTTGTAACATCGTGTATATCCTCGTTTATGGTTAGGCAGGGTCAGTATTATCCACCATACACTGCCATGTATTGCAACATGCAGCACCAGAATAGACCAACTGTGACTCCCCACGCCATCTTATATCAGCAGCGCTGAGAGTACCAATCCAGCAAGCATGAAATTTAGAGCTGAAGAGCTTCACTGCCACAAAACATATGTACAAACTGACAACTGCTACCACAAAATCCAATAATTCCTTTAAGCATAGCTTTGGACCCCCTTCATACTGCCCTGTCTCTGTACTCCACAATTAGATAGCAGCGATATTGTTCTTTAAGATTCTAGCAATCAGGAATTCCACCACTCCAGCTTCTACCCTGCATTGTCGCTCGGGCAGAGCCACAATCCTACCTGAACATAATTACATACTCTGCAATCTCATTCGATATCCAATACAGAGTCGGACTAGCAACCTAGTCTACTCAACAAGATAGTCTAGCTAATACCTATACCTGAACAGAGACTTACTTTAAACCAAACACTGCATTTACACCTCCAATTATAATCAGACCCCATTATAATTGTGAAAGCAGCCCATGAAGCCCCTTCCAAAATAGCAGACATGAAGTGGATTCAAGCTGCCCTACTCCTTTCCCTCATAGCAGCTCTCCTATTAAGGCCAATCAAAGCAACATACAACTGGAACAACTCAATTCCAATCCTTTATAGGCCCAGACAACTTCTAGCAACTCAACCCTTCTTCTCCAACCCTCACAAAAGACCGCACTGCCTCATCCGCATACACGCAAATGAAGTCACTTAGACTCACGCAGCAACTAAGCAACAAACTCAAACAATTGAGTGCTCCCTAATAAACGCCTGCTCTATTCGCACCAAGATTCACACTATATTAGATTATATACATGACCAGGAAGTGGATTATGCGTATAACAGAATCATGGTTTACCGACGCGGACAACATTCTAATAAACCAACTCACCCCAACTTACATGGACATCCACCGTTCCACTAAAGCAGGACATAGAGGAGGGGGAACTCTCATCTTGGCAAACAATTAAACCTCAAAATCATCAGCACTCTTTCCACTTCCACCCTAAACTCCATAACCCTAGTGGACCTATTGGACTTTAGAAAGGTAATAAAGACCCACCTCTTCATAGAGTACTTTGGAACTACCCCAGAAGATGGTGATTAATAACAAACTGGACCATAAGACACTACTACAGTTCCTGTATATAGTTAGCAATTGTTAATTGCCTGTTTACCCCAATGTAACCTCCAAGTTGAATAACCTTGTTCAATGTAAAGCTTGTTGCTATAACTGTTCCATGTAAACTGCTTTGAATGTATGATAAGGCGGTATAGAAGACCTATTAAATAAATAAAATAAATAAATAACCCTGGAAAGCAAAGACTTAACAATATTCCTAATATACAAAGCTCTCACATCTAACCCAGACAACCTCTCAACTATAATTGAGCTGGCCATCAGGCATACTAGCAAAGGTAAACTACCAATAATCCTAGGCAACTTCAATCTGAACTACCTAACCTCAGCTCAAGCCACCGCATTCCTTGAAGCCTTAACCTCCTTGGATCTCTCCGAAATTATCGCAACACAGACTCACATTGATTGAAACACCCTGGACTTTGTCTTTGTACCCGTCATCCTCCACTCCCTCAATTCTCAAATCTCCTATCAAGTAACCCCTGTACCATGGTCAGATCACTACATGATATCCTTTAACCTTCCTATCAACCCTAGACAGCACTGCTCAAACTCCTACCGACACTTCAAAGAATTCGATAAAGACACACTACTCGATCAAACAATCCCCCAAGCTTGAAACCAGCTCCACGAACCTCCCTTCACTGATAGAGAACTGGAACACCACCTTTTCACTAGCTGCCACTGTGCCACCAAACCCAAGAGCTTCCAAACGGGAAAACAAAGCCCCATGGTACTCATCGGAAATCAAACAGGCAAAGATCACCTTAAGAAGGCTTGAAAGACGATGGAGGAGAACTAAAGCACAGCCAGATAGACAAGAATATGTGACAAAGCAGCGAGAATACAATGAGCTATTTCTTAACCGCAAGAAGCAACCCCACACAAACATCATCATGAGTTCTCTAAACCGTCCCAGAGAGCTATTCTCCATAGTGAAGGAGCTATCAAGAGCTCTGCAAAGCCAAGACATAGATGCTTTAACTCCAGCAACCTATGCATCCTATCTCCGAAACAAGTTCTCCTGTTCACAAGCTTTACTAAACCAACTTATCGCCTCTTCAACTGAACAAGATCACCTAAAAATTTGCCCTCATTCTACTCGGTCACCAAAGATCTCTGCACCAAACTCCTAAATCCATGAACATGACCACTTCCCCTCTGGATCCATGCCCAACCCTCTGGATAAAGACAATAGCTCAACACTCTGCAAAATAATAAACTTATCCCTTGCACAAGGAATCATGCCACACACACTGAAAATCTCTTCCATAAGACCACTACTGAAGAAAAACACATCCTACCCAACTTCTCCTGCCTCATATTGCCCCATATCCAGCATCCCGCTACTATCCAAATTAAAGACGGTCCAACATCAGCTACAAGACCATGATGATGCTATCTTCCCACTTGACCCTCAACATGGATTCTGAGAGCTTCACGGGGTGGAAACTTGATTAACATTCCTACTGAACACAGTGTTCAAAGGAATTGAGGACATCAAGAAAGGCTTCATCCTCATTTTCATAGACATAACATCTGCCTTCAGTTCTATAATTCACTCCATACTAAAGGACAGGCTAAGTGAAATAGGAGTAAGCGATGCACCATTGTCATGGTTTCACTCCTACCTATCTGATAGAAGATCCCATGTCAAGATAAAATGCAACACTTCAAGTCCTTTCCCACTAAAATAAGGTCTTCCTCAAGGCTCAGCACTCTCCACTGTTCTATTCAACATTTACATACAGCCAATATGCAAAATATTACACAAATACAGCAAACACTACCACCTATACGCAGACGATCTAATGATATACTCCACTCTGGACATAAGGAACCCCGACTACTCTGCCATCTCATCCTGCATTACAGCAGTCACAGAATGGTTAATACAACGCAATCTGGAAATCAACTACAATAAATCTGAAGCCCTCATAATCATGAGAGACTCCACATTTAACCCCCCCCCCCCCATATAACCTACCAATAGGAAATAGATCAAGCCCAGTGAAGAGCAAGGTAAAATACTTAGGAATATACCTTGATCAGAGACTCAATTTCCAATCTCACAGCAGCAAAATAACCTCCAAAGTCTACTACAAAATGTAAATTCTGCAAAATCTTCAACATCTACTTGAACAGAACCACTTCTGCTCCATATGTCAGGCGCTAATCACACCGCAGCTCGATTATTGCAATCTAATTCTACACGACCTACCCAAATGTGCAACCCAAGCCTTACAACTGCCTCAAAATGCAGCAACTCGATTAATTGCAAGAACTAATAAACAAGCTCATATCACCCCCATATTTGAATCCCTCCTTTGGCTCCCCATTAGTTCACAAATAAAATATAAGCCAATAATGATGGCATTCAAAATATTAATCAATCTGCTGGCTGCCTAAAAAACTTAATCAGAAGAGTCCCAGACACCAGATCAAGGAGGACACAGCACCAAAACTCCCTTGTAACCACCACGATATCTACGTGCACCTCCCAGAATGCACTCCATAGAGTGTTCGAACGCTACATCCCATCACTATGGAACTCTCTTCCACACCAACCGAGAGCAGCCACAGATGTTACAGACTTCAGAAAATTCTTTAAAACCCATCTATTTACTGAACACTTCAATATCATAGAAGTCAAGTAACTGTATTGAAAAATACAACAGATAGCCCAATGGACAAATCAAGCATCTGTAAAGAGTTCAAATACCTCTGTAAATAGTTAAAATGTTATATGTAAACACTGCTGTTAATTGCTATTGTAAATAGTTCTGATGAAAAGTTCCATGTAAACAGTTATGTTCATTGTAAACCGCTTTGAGAATTTGAAAAGCAGTATATAAAAAAATGTTAAATAAATAAATGTTCCGATCCAGTCAGATCAGCAGAAATATCTGCATTTTGCTATGTTTGGCTCTCACTTTCATTTCACCACCCCAAGGACATTCTCCAAGGTCATGGAGTGGAGTGGAGGAGTGGCCTAGTGGTTGGGGCAAGGTACTTCAGGCCGGAAGGTCGGGGGTTCAAATCCCACTAGAGGACAGCAACCTTGGGTCGGAAGGACTGGGGTTTCTAGTCCCACGGTGCTCCTTGTGGGTCTTGGGCAAGCCACTTAACCCTCCATAGCCCATGTTCCCTGTAAAATAGTTATCTCCAAGTTATAATGCCCTGTTCAATGTAATTTCAGTTTGTTCAATGTAAACCGCACTGATACAGAATAGCGCGGTATATAAGAGAATGTAAATAAAAATGGTGGTGGTGGCTGCAGCGCCAAGGGATGTGTGTCCATTCCTATCTGGACGACTGGCTCATCTGAGCCAGTTCCCTGTTGGAAGTGTCTCTGGTGATATCCCAAGTGGTGTCCTTTTTTGGAAAGCCTCGGCTGGGTGATCAAATCAGGGAAAGAGCCAGCTTCCGTTTTCCCAGTCCTTGGAGTTTCTGGGAACACTTTGATACTCGAGTGGGCCAACATTCAGTACAGAATTTATGCAGACAACATCATGATGTTCACACCTACGGAATCTACAGTCCTAACTTTCATAGCATTTCTTCATGCTTCCAAGAAATATCACAATGGTTGCTCGACCACGACTGCAAATCATCCGCAAGAAAACAGGCATCCTACATATTTCTAGAAAAGGATCACTATCACACCCCAAAACCATCAACATTCATAACACCGAACTTACAACCAAACAAGAAGTAAAATATTTGGGTATAATTTATGACCAATAGTTCACCTTCATTCCCCACATCAACAAAACACCACAATCAATATACCAGAAAATAAGGACACTATGGGGTATGTTTACTAAACCGGGCTAACAGTTAACCCGGGCTATTTACAACTAGGTCCCATTGAATAATATGGGACCTAGTGGCAGATAGCCCGGGTTAACCGTTAGCCCGGTTTAGTAAACATACCCCTTTGTAACCTACAACCTATTCTAGCAGCTTCTGACTTCCAATCTGTACTCCAAGCACTCATATTCCCCATACTGGACTTCTGCAACAATATATATCAAGGACTCCCCAAATACACCCTCCACAAGCTGCAACTAGCACAAAACACCACAGCATGCAACCTTACCAATACAAAAAGAAAAAAAAAAGAGTGACCACATCACACCCATTTTGCAAAACCTTCACTGGCTACCTGTACACAGCAGAGTCAAATATAAATCATTAATGACCATCTTCAAGGCATTACATGGACAATACTCAAAATACCTTCAATCTCTCATCCACACACCATCCCCAAACAGAACAAGACGGAAATATAACACCAACCTCCTCGACTACCCAGCAGAAATAACCCACATAAACAAGAACACCCGCACCAGAGCCTTATCCACTCATGCACCTGACCTATGGAATGAACTCCCCAGCAACCTAAGAGAAACTCAAGAGCTAATGAAATTTTGCAAGAACCTTAAGACGTTCCTATTTAAGGAACATTTTACACCTGAACATTACCCCCAGGAGCATCAAACTCCCTCAACAATCCAGTGAACACTTGTGCATGTCCAACTCTGCAATCCCCCCACCAAACCTGTCCCCCACCCCCCTGCCTGTACATAGTTTGCTGTATATAAGTTCAACAGTCTTTAAATTTCAACTCTTATTTATCTAAATGTGCGATGTAAACCTATGTGTGAGTGCTTGTTCCTTGAAAACCGCCTTTTTACCAGATAAGGCGGTATAAAAAACCCCCCACAAAGTTAATTAAATAAATAAACAAATAAAGTCAAAAGACTGTTGGATTGCCTGGTGCTATTCTGTGCACAGCAAGTTCCCAGAACCTGGGATTATCTTTGGCTGCTTGGATGGATGGCGGTGACCATAGAGATGGTGCCATGTGCACGTATTTACGTGGAGCTGCTCCAGTAGTCCTTGTTAACTCTATGGTTCCCAAGTTCTTAGGAGTTTGAGCTCAGGCTTCTGTACCCATTGATAGTAAAGACCAGCCTGCAGTGGTGGCAGCAGCCCTGTCATCTGAGGAAGGGCATACTGCTGGACAATTTCTCCTGGATCCTACTGATGACAGATGCCAGTTTCTTGGGCTTGGGAGCCCATTGTCAAGACCGTATGACCCAGGGTCATTAGACCACACCACTTCCCTGTGGTTCCATCAACCACCTCGTGGCGAGGACCATCAGGTTGGCTTTCTGCATTTCTGGCCCCTGGTTAATCAGGCAGTGTTTTCAGGCAATGCCACAGCAGTGGCTTATGTCAATCAGCAAGGTGGCACAAGGAGCACTGGAGTGACTGTGGAGATGGACCTCCTGTTTGGGTGGAGAAGAGCCTCCTAGTCTTGTCAGCCCAGCACCATTGCCAGGGTGGACACTGTGGAAGTGGACTTCCTCAGCCAGCACTCTTTGAATCCTGTAGAGTGGGAGTTGAGTCAGGAGGTGTTTCAGTTGACTCTGCACCACTAGAGTGACCCCAAAATAGATCGGATGGTGACTGACTCCAATGCAAAGTCTACCACTTCTTCGCTTACTGCACAAAGATAGGTCAGAGGACGTCAATGCCCTGACCCAGCCTTGGCCCAGTCACTGTTTCCTCCATGGTCCCTGGTGGAGCATGTGATTCGGTGTGTAGCATACCAACCAGGCAGGATTGTTCTGATAGCACCAGATTCACCACAGAGAACGTGGTTCGGAGACCTGATGTGGCTTCCTGCAGGTGCCTCCTCTTCAGCTGCCTCTATCTCAGGGGCTATTGCAGCAGGGACCAGTCATCCTGGAGGACCCGGCTCCCTTCTCGCTTACAGCATGTCTCTTGGAAGGAGACTGCTAGTGTGTTAGGGCTACTCTCAATCAATAATCTCTACTTAGTGCCTGGAGGAAGTCTACCAAGCTAGCAAATGTACGGATATGGTGCCTCTTTGAACCCTGGTGAAGTGTGTGGCACTTGGCACCTGAGACTGCCAAGGTTTCCTCCCTGTTGGCCTTCTGCAGGATGACCTAAAGAAGGACCTTTCACTTACCTCCCTGAAAGTTCAGGTAGCAGCTCTGGCCTATTTCCATGGTTCAGTGGTGGGCAGGTCTTTGGCCTTCCACTCATACGTCTCACATTTTCTCCAGGACGTTCGGCATCTGTGTCCTCCCCTCCAGTCTGTGATCCCTTCCTAGGATCTGTGTCTGGAGCACAGGGCCATGACGGCACCCCTCTTTGAGCTGTTGAAGCATGTGACCTTAAAGGATTTGACACTTAAAACTGTCTTCTTGGTTGTGATTTGTTCTGCAAGGCAGATCTTCAAGCTTCAGGCTCTGTTTTGCTGAGATCCTTATCTGTTCTTTTCAAAGGAGGCCATTTATTTATTTATTTAACAGGATTTATGTACCGCTTTATCCTAAAATCAAAGCAGTTTACAATGAACTCAAATTTTTTTTTTACAAAAAACCTGGTAAAGGAGCAAGTAGGGATTAATTTAGCTAAACTTATTTACAAAGGCTAAATATATGAACATAATAGGGGACAGAAGGGAAAAAACAACAAAGGTAGGAATATCATTGATAATCATGTGATGTCGCCAAAGTGTTCAGAGCAGAGGGTTGTTTTCAGATTTTTCTTGAAATCCTTAGCATCGGTGATGGCTCTGAGATTGTCGGGGAGTAAATTCCAAAGGGAAGGAGCAGCTAATGAGATAGCTCTTCCTGATGTTACTTGTTTGGCTTTTATATAGTCTTTAGGGATAGCTAAGGTGCAACTGTTGGTTTGTCGTCTGGTCTGTTATTTGATTCAGTAGTGATGAGGGTGTTAAGAATGCCTGCAGAAGTGTCTTGTATGATTTTAAAGATGATTAAAATAGCCTTATATTTAATGCAGGAGATGATGGGCAGCCAGTGAAGTTGATTCAGAAGGGGGTGATGTGGTCACTTTGGATGTACCAGTTAAGATGCGAGCTGCAGTATTCTGTACCATTTGTAGAGGGTGGATTGTTTGTTTGGGTAATCCAAGATAGATAGGATTACAGTAGTCAATAGTTGGTGTGATAATGTCTGGAAAACAGTACAGAAATGATCATGGTTAAGCAGTGTTTTTAGTCTTCTGAGGATACACATTTTTTAGTAGATTTATTTGGCTATTTTTTTGATATGGGAGTGTAATTTTAAATTGCTGTCCAGCGTGATTCCAAGATATTTTACCTTAGATGTAATGGGTATGTTAATGTTGTTCATAAATATTGACCTTGGGGGGAAAAACCTGTATTGCGAGTTACAAAGAGAGCTTCAGTCTTGTTGTAGTTAATATTTAGGTTGTTTTCCAATAACCAGGCAGTCATGTCTTCCAGGCATGTAGTAATTACTGTGAAGTCTGGGCTGTCAAGGTTTATAGGAGTGTAGATCATAATATCATCTGCATATAGATTGTAGAGGATTTTGTGGTTTTTGATGATATTGCAAATAGGTTGAAGGCAAATATTAAATTGAAGTGCTGACAGTGAAGATCTTTGTGGGACACCTTGAGTAACTAGGAATGGTGACAAGGTATTTCCAGATTTTACGAGTTGGTGTCTGTTATTGAGGTAGGAGTAGAACCATTTGATTGTATTTCCAAGAAGTCCTATGTCCTTTAGTCTGCTCAGTAGGATGTTGTGTGATACCGTGTCGAAAGCAGAGGATATGTCTAAGAAGATTAGGAGGAATCCATTCCTTATATTGTCTATTCCTTTTCTAAGGTTGTCAAACAAGTATATGACGAGTGTTTCAACACTATGATTAGGTCGAAAGCCATGCTGGTGTGGGTCAAGAGGGGCATGTATTTGAAGCTGTACTACTTTTTCTATGATCTTGGTGAGGAAGGGAAGTGATGATATGGATTGATAGGCAGCTGGGTCATTTTTGCTTAGTGTTGTCTTCTTAGGTATAAGATGAATGGTGGCAGTTTTGAATGTATCAGGTATAAATTCCTTGGGATAATGCTAAACGTACTATGTTATGTATGAATGGGCAGAAATTGTCTTTTGTTGCTTTTATCCAAGTTATGGGACAAGGGTCTGTTGCAGCAGTGCTTGTGTTCAATGATGTGATAGTTTGTGCTATCTGTTTGATGGAAGGGATGCTGAATTGGTCAGAGTAACATAGTAATATAGTAAATGACGGCAGATAAAGACCAGCATGGTCCATCCAGTCTGCCCAGCAAATATACGGCAAGAGTAGGTGCACCCGTCGCTCCGTGCAGGCCACCCCTCCCCATGTCTTTGTTTAGGGGTGGACCCACCACTCCATGTAGGACACCCCTATTTGTTGAGAAGTTAGACGGTTCAGTTTATTTTGTTTTTATCCTGTTGCTATAAAGGGATCCGCAGTGCTTGTCCCATGCTGTTTTGAATTCCGTCACCGTGTTTGCCCACATCACTTCCATCGGGAGAGCATTCTAAGCATCCACCACCCTTTCAGTGAAAAAATATTTCCTGACATTGCCTTTCAATTTTCCACCTTGCAGCTTCATGTTATGCCCTCTAGTTTTGAGCTTCCCCGTCTTTGGAAGAGGTTTGTTTGTTCATCGTTCCTCTTTCAGTATTTAAAGGTCTGAATCATATCTCCCCTATCCCTCCTCTCCTCCAAAGTGTACATATTTAGGTCTTCAAGTCTCTTCTCATAGGGTTTCTTACACAGGCTCCAAATCATTTTGGTCGCCTTCCTCTGAACAGTTTCCAGTCTTTTTACATCTTTTGCAAGATATGGTCTCCAAAACTGAACACAGTATTCCGAGTGAGGCCTCACCAGCGACCTGTATAGTGGCATAAGTACCTCTTCCTTTCTGCTGAATGCAGCCCCACATCCTCCTGGCTTTGTATGCAGCCCAACATCCTCCTGGCTTTTGCCACCGCCTTGTCGCACTATTTTGCTGTCTTGAGATCATCAGAGATAATCACACCAAGGTCTTTCTCCTGAACCATGCACACCAACCTCTCGCCCCCTATTGCGTACATTTCCCTTGGATTTCTGCTAACTAAGTGCATGACACTGCACTTTTTTGCATTAAATCGAATTGCCAAGCATTAGACCATTCTTCCAGCTTTTGAAGATCTTTCCTCATGTTTTCCACTCCCTCGGGGGAGTCCACTCCGTTGCAAATTTTTGTGTCATCTGCAAAAAGACAGACCTTTCCATTCAGTCCTTCAGCAATATCCCTCACAAATACATTGAACAGTGCCGGGCCCAGGACAGAACCCTGGGGCACCCCGCTAATCACCTTCCTTTCATCCGAGTGAGCTCCATGTTCCATCACCTTCTGTCGTCTGTCAGTCAACCAATTTCTAATCCAGTTCACCATCTTGGGACCCATCCCCAAGCTACTGAGTTTGTCGACAAGCCTCCTATGAGGAACAGTATCAAAGGCTTTGCTGAAATACAGGTAGATGACATCCATCGCATGCCCCTGATCTAGTTCCTTGGTCACCCAGTCAAAGAACATAAATTAGATTTGTTTGGCAAGAACGTCCTTCAGTAAAACCATGTTGCCTCGGATCTTGCAACCTGTAGGTTTTGAGAAAGGTCACTATTTTCTGTTTCAGGAGTGTCTCCATTACTTTTCCTGCCACCGAGGTAAGGCTCACGGGTCTGTAGTTTGACACTTATTTATTTATTTATTTATTTATTTCAGTTTTTTATATACCGCACTATTTATAATCAGCACGGTTTACAGATGAACACAAAGACCAGAACAACAGGCTGTTCGGTATTACATATAACAGGAGTATAAACTTGGATAACATGGGAGAACTATATACATAGAATACATATTCAATTAGTTCTATAGCATGAAAAAAACTATTTACATAAAATAGCAGTAGTGCAAGGGTCAGAAGGAGATTGTGGTTAAGTTTGTGGTAAGGCTATTCTTTTGAACTTTATGTAGGGTAAAATTTGATAAATAGGTTAAATTTTAGGGCTCTTCTGAACTGGGTTAGATCAGTTAAAGCACGTATGTCAGGTGGTAGGGAGTTCCAGAGTTTTGGGGCGCAAAACATGAAGGCTCTATTCGCTGTTGATCGGCTGCAAGTTGTTATGGCCTTTGGCATTGTTAGAGTGTTTAGTGATGATTGTCTTCTGGATCTTATTGGTGGTACAGTTTGTATGAGGTCAGTTAGTGAATTGGCTGACAAGCCATGGATGGCCTTGTACGTGAGAATCAGTGTTTTGAATATGAGCCTGGCTTGTATTGGGAGCCAGTGAAGCTGCTTGAGGATTGGTGTCACATGATCATTCCTGGACGCTCCATGTAGAACCCTTGCAGCAGAATTCATAGCAAGTTGTAGAGAACGTAGGGTGGATTGTGGGAGACCTTGTAGAATTGAATTGGCGAAATCAAAATGCGGCAAGATGAGTGCTTGGAAGATGGTTCTGAAATCCTCTGGGTCCAGTAATGAGCGTAAATGCCTAAGTGTGCATATCTTGAAGTATACAGCTCTTACAATATTGTTTACGTGTGATTTCATATCTAGACGGTGGTCCAGCATGACTCCGAGATATCTTATTGTTTCTTTGGTGGATAGATCAGCTCCCTTAACACTTATATGTGATGGTGGAATGAAGTTGGGGTCTCTTGTAACAAAGAGAACCTCAGTTTTCTTGTGCTGGATGCGGAGGTTTTGTGAGAGAAGCCACTCTGAGACTGCATCAAAGCACTTTATTATGGGCAGTAAATCCATTTGTATTGTGGAAAAAGGTAAATAAAGTAGGATATCATCTGCGTATATCATACATTTAACATTGAAAGATCTGATGATATTGCAGATAGGCTGCATGTATATGTTAAACATGAGAGATGAAAGAGATGAACCTTGTGGGACGCCTTGTTTCTGATGGAAGAGATTTGATTCACCTGTTGCAGTTTTTACATATTGCATTCTGGTGTTCAGGTAAGATTTACACCATTCAAGTGCTGAACTACTGACGCCTTTTTCCTTCAGCCGTGTAATGAGTATCTCATGATTTACCGAATCAAACGCAGCTGCTATATCTAAGAAGATTAGCACAACGCCTTGACGGATGTTGTCTATACTGGTGAGTATGTTATTGAAGAGGGTGGTGATAAGTGTTTCAACGCCATGATATTCTCTGAAGCCATGTTGAAAATAGTCCAGAGGGGCTGCGGAATCTATGTGGTCTTGAATTTGACGTTGCACCTCTTTCTCAAAGATTTTTGCTAGGAGGGGAATGCTGGCAATAGGTCTGTAAGAGTCTTCTTCCCTGTCACCACTTTTGTGTAGAGGTATGACATCAGCCATTCTCCAGTCCTGAGGAACCTCTCCTGTTTCCAAGGATATGTTGAATACATCCTTTAACGGCCCTGCAAGAACCTCTCTGAGCTCTTTCAGTATCCTGGGATGTATCCCATTCGGTCCCATGGCTTTGTCCACTTTCAGTTTAGCAAGTTGTTCCAAAACCTCATCTTCTGTGAATGGTGTGGTATCTACTTCATTCCCGTTTTTATATTTGGGAGTCACAGCTGGTCCATCTCCAGGATTTTCTTTAGTAAAAATAGAGCAGAAATTGTTTAGCAATTTCGCTTTTTCTATGTCACTTTCCACGAATCCTTTCCCAGCACTTCTGAGTCCTGCAGTTCCAACTCTGATCGTCTTCCTTTCCCGAATATATCTGAAGAAAGTTTTGTCGCCACCCTTAACATCTTTAGCCATCTTTTCCTCAGCCTTTGATTTTGCTATCCTTATTTCTCTTTTTGATTCTTTGAGTTTGATCCTGTATTCATTTCTGTGTTCTTCTGTTTGCAAGCTTTTGAATTTTGCTAAAGCTGTGTTTTTTGCCTTTATTTGAGCAGCCACTTCTTTGGAAAACCAAATAGGTTTCCTTCTCCTCTTGTTTATATTTACTTTTTTTACATATTTATATGTTGCCCCTTTTATTGCCACCTTTAATTTAGCCCATTGCAATTCCACTTCCCTTATCTCCTTCCACCCTGTCATATCCTCCTTGAGGTACTCAGCCATTTTCTTGAAGTCAGTGTTTTTGAAGTTTAGGACTTTGAGCTTGCTATGTTTGGCCTGTACCTTGGCTTTTATCTCAAACCACACCGTGTGATGATCACTGTTGCTCACAGGGGCATTCACGCAGACATTCGACATGCTAGCACCGTTTGTGAGCACTAAATCCAGCATTGAGCTTTCCCTGGTTGGTTGCATGACCATTTGTCTAAGTGATGCATCTTGGAGTGCATCTACAATTTTTTTGCTTCTTTCCAGATGTGCAGAAGGAGTAATCCAATCCACATCAGGTAGATTAAAGTCACCCAAAATGATTGCTTCCCCCTTTATGGCTATCTTGGTAATATCTATAATCAATTCCTAGGTGTGCTCAATTTGTCTGGATTTAGTATGGTTAGTAATGGTGGTTGTATGAGGAGAAGATCTATTCTCTGACTGTAGGAAATCTGCAAATGTTTGTGGGTGTATCGTTGCTTGATCTTTGAGGTCAGGATCTTTACTGAGTGTGGACTATTTGAAATAGTTCTCTGGTTTGTCGAGTGATTTAAATATAAGGTTTGTGTGGTATTCTTGTTTGTGCTGGTGGATGAGGTTGTTGTACTCTTGTTGTTTCTGGTTTTAGAGAAGTTTAGTTCTTTGGGATTTAGATTTCCTCCAGGACCTTTCAAGTTTTCTTAATAGTTTATTTGTTCTTCTTATGTCTTCTGTATATCATGGAGCTGATCTGGTGTTTCTACGTAGGGGTTTTGAGCTTTTGTGGTCGACTGGTCTTGCTGCAGCTAAGATGGTTGCATTCCAGTTCGCTATAAGGTCATCGAGCTCTTTAAGGTCTTGGTTTAGATATGGGAGGGTTTCATTAAGGAATTGTTCATTGTTGAAGTTTTTGAATCTTCTTCTAGGATTAAGTTGTGTAGTCTGTGGATTATTGTGGTGGATCTGAAGAGATAATTGTATCATATGATGATCAGACCATGGTACTGGGACTATTTTAGGTATTGATATATTGTTGCGGTGGAGGGTTGAGAAGGTACAAAGATTAGATCAGGAGATGATCCTAATCTGTGTGTGGGAGCATTTATAAGCTGTGTGTATTGTAATGAACCCATAGCTTCAAGTAAGGTAATTGCATCATTGGAGGAGGTGGATCCAAGGTTAAAGTCACCAAACAGAAGCATGGGTTTGTGTGGGGTGTTGGTTGCACAGACTGATGCAAGAGTTGCAGAGAGCTCATCTGTGTGAGCATTTGGTGCTCTGTAAGTTAAAGAGATGGCCATATGCATATTATGTATAATGATTGAATTACATTGTATTGTACTTGAGGAAGTCAATATTTTAAATTTTAGTGTGTTTCTTGCTAGGATTAAGACTCCTCCACCATGTTTGTGAGAGCGTGGGCAGTTCAATGCAGTGTGTGTGGGTGGGGTTAGTTGGTTAAGCAAGACCTGGTCAGTGGGGGATAGCCAGGTTTCGGTAATACATAAGACGTCAGTTTGTTGAGATTGGAGGTGGTCTGCTATGATGTTGATTTTATATCTAATAGATCTGGCAAATAATTCAATGTTTATTTGATGTTGAGGTGAAGTATGTATGTGTACTGTGTGTGGTTGTTTCAAGGTGTTGGTTTGAATGAAGATTAGGTGTTTTCTGTTATAGCGTTTGTTTGATGATTGCCATGGGGACTTGTAGAGGTACATTATAGGTTGGTAGTGACGTGATTGTATGGAATTATTAGTGTAAAAATAGTAGCTAGTGTAAGGGTGAGTGGCTAGAATGTATTTAAGGAAGAGGAGAAGCAGAATTGTAGCTACAAATAGGTAGTGTAGGGTTGCCATGTTGGGTTAGATTGGAGGGATAGTATTCGTTGCCAACTAAAGGGTTGTGGTGAGCAGAAATGTGAGCATTACCTTCCTTTGGGTCCTATTTGGATTTCTTTAGTAGCTTGGCACCACACAGGTTTATTAGGATGCTTTGATAGTAGATTGAGGGAACCATTGCTTGTTTGGTTAGACGTTAGTTGTAGCAGATTGTATGATGTATTACGTCTTGGAGGTAATAGCAGACTATGTGTGCCTCAATGCTCTGCCTAAGGTCCATGCCAAAGGGCCCTCTGGTGAGGCTCTCAGGCACGGGTGCACCCGATGAGGAGGAGAATTTAAATGTTCCCTCTGCAGCCCCTGATTGGTTGTTTAGCCAGGGCTCGGGGAGGAGATAGCCTTGCCGTTCCTTACTTGATGGCCGATTCAAGGGCAGTTGGTTAAGACAGTGCAGGCTGCTATATTTCCATTCAAACTATGCCTTCCTTCTTGCCTAAAGTACTGTCTCCTTTTCGCATGAACCAGGTGGTTTGCCTGCCCTCCTCCTCTAAAGAGCAGTTTCGGATGAAGGATAAGGATGTTCACTTTGTAGATGTCCAGAGGGTACTTCTCTGGTACTTGGAGGTTATGAATACCTTTCATAAGTCAGACAGTCTTTTTGTGCTGTTTGCTGGCCTGCACAAGGATGAAGTGGCAGCCAAGTTGACTTTGGGGCACTGGATTAAGAAGGCCATTGTCTCGGCACATCTGTTACGGAACTGACCGGTTCCAGAGGGTTTGCGCACCCATTCCACCTAACTGTACTGAAAATGAATTAAAGTTGACTACTGATTATGCATCAGCAGTGAGTTAGGGGTTAATTAAGCATCAGTTTTATGGGAGAGAGAGATTCCTGTACAATTTTGTGAAAAACAGCTTCTTGCATAACTACATCATGTGAAACTTATAAGAGGGAGCCCTGATAAAAGGATGTAGATAAGGAAAAGCTTCTTCCCATAGCAACTGTGCTTTTTCCCCTAAAGTGAAGGTTATCTATCAGAGTTTTGAGCTTATAAACCATGGAGTAGGATATGCCCCTCCCTTGAGCATTTTCAGGCATCTGGCCAGCGTCTTGATTATGTTTAATGAATAGCTGTTCCTGTTCTATGTGTGTGTTACCTGATGGAAAATTACTGGTTGCTCTTGCAACAGGATAAAATAGGTTCCTTTTTAGCCAGGAGAGAGCAAAAAGGGGTTTCACCTATGGAGTGAACACGTGCGCTGCCTAGGAGTCTCCCGACTGAGAAGTCTCTCTCTTGCCTGGCTGAATCCAGAACCCATTTAGTCAAAGTGTGGCATGAGATGAAGTTCATGGCTCTGTCGGTGATGTATTATTTTCCTGTATCTTGCAGTTTGTGGATAAGTGAATTACTTGCTTTCAAGTTACCTTTTCTTTATTTTATAAATAAACTGCTCATCTTTATTCCAAAGTGTGTTAGCCTTCATTTTCGCTCCCCATTCAATTAGCACACTAACTCGTGTCTTCATGGGCGGAGCTGAGCTCAGTAGCCCCTGCAGACATTTGTCGGGCAACAACATAGGCATCATTTTCCATTTTTGTCAAGAATTACAGCTTGGATGTCCATACGTGAGCGGATACGGCCTTCAGTTCAAGAGTTTTGCAAGCTGCGGTGTTTTCTTCCCGCCCTGTGGTGGTGTAGCTTCGGTACATCCCACTTGTCTGGACTGGTCTAGCAGGACAATATAGAAGGTGACATTTTACTTACCAGATAATGTCCTTTCCCTGTGTCCTACTAGATCAGTCCAGTGCCCGCCCCTGAAACTGTATTGATCTGTTCTGCTGCGGTACCATTGGGTCTGCCATGACCTTTATACTTGGCTCTGCAGGCTCATCTTCTACTGACAGCCTTATGTTTCTACCTTTTTGTACATAGTTCTCTATTGTTGATTACTCGTTGTTGCCCACAGTTGAGATTGTGTGAGGTTGCCATGTTTCCTACTTAAGGGACCTCTGGTGACTGAGGTGAATAGAAGCATGAGAGTGATGTCACTGAAACCTGGGCTTTTTACTGGTTCTTTGTTTCCACAACCCACTTGTATGGACTGGTCTAGCAGGACTCAAGGTAAGAACATTAACTGGTAAGTAAAAATGTTACCTTCATCTAGTTCTTGGGCGCCCTATTCACTCCTTCACTAGGGAGGAAAGGTGGTAAAACCTAAAAAGAAGAGACACATAAAAAATAGAACCCAGTCACTAACTCCTAGAAGCAGAGCCTGCCCATGGATATCTGCTGCCCTAGGCAAAACCTCACCCTGACGTTCCCACTGAGTTGGCCCAGGTCCTACCCTCCCGCTCCAGGCATCCATCATCATAAGAAAATAAGATATGCCATACTGAGTCAGACCAAGGTCCATCAAGCCCAGTATCCTGTTTCCAACAGTGGCCAATCTAGGTCATAGGTACCTAGCAGTCTCCCTTTCCCTAACCTGGGGGGGGGGGTGCAGTGACACCATGATTCATCCACAATGCTTTAATACAGTGGCAGAGCAAGTTGCTTCAATATTGCAGCAGTGGTGCTGAATATATGTGGACAGCGCGTAATGTCGCCACTATAAACTCCTGCACAGTCAATGCGTGTTGCCATGTGCATATTTCGGCCTATTTTATAAAGTGAAGTACATGCATACTTTGAAGCTCGTCTTTACACTCGAATTTAAGAACATAAGAACATAAAATATGCCATACTGGGTCAGAGCAAGGTCCATCAAGCCCAGTATTCTGTTTTCACCAGTGGCCAATCCAGGTCACAAGTACCTAGCGTATCCCAAAAAGACACACAGGTTCCATAATGCTTGTATTGGGGCAAATAGTGGATTACCTGGGTCCTCTTTAATAATGGTTTATGGACCTTTCCTCCAGGAGCTTGTCCAAACCTTTTTTAAACCCAGCTACACTAACAGCTTTTACTAAATTTTCCAGTAACAAATTCCAGAGTTTGATTACATGTTAATTTATAGCCCTCTATCATATTTCCCCTCAGCCATCTCTTTTCCAAATTGAAAATCCCTAACCTTTTTAGTCTCTCCTCAAAGGGGTATACTTCCATCCCCTTTACCATTTTGATGGCTTTTCTCTGTACCTTTTCTAATTCCGCTATATCCTTTTTAAGATACGGCGACCAGAATTTCACACAATATTCAAGGTGCATTCGCACCATGGAACAATGCAGAAGCATTATAATATTCTTTGTTTTATTATCCATCCCTTTCCTTGTGATTCCTAGCATTTTATTTGCCTTCTTGGCTGCCACTGCACACTGGGAGGAGGATTTCATCGTGTTAGTCATGATGACGCCTAAGTCTTTTTCCTGGGTGGTGGTTTTTAATGTGGAACTTTGTATCACGTTCCAATAGTTTGGGTTGTTCTTTCCTGGGTGCATAATTTTGCACTTGTCCACATTAAATTTCATCTGCTATTTGGACATCCAGTCTTCCAATTTATCAAGGTCCTCTTGCAATTTTTCACAATGCTCTTGTGTTTTAACAATTTTGAATAATTTTGTGTCAACTGCAAATTTGACAACCTCACTTGTTATTCCCATTTCCAAGTCATTTACGAATAGGTTAAAAAGCAGCAGACCCAGCACAGATCCCTTGGGTATTCCATTATTCACCTTTCTCCAATGGGAAAATTGGCAATTCAGCCCTACACTCTGCTTTCTATCTTTTAACCAGTTCCTGATCCACAATAGTACACTGCCTCCTATAACGTTTTAACTTCACCAAGAGTCTGTCCTGAGGGACCTTTTCAAAGGCTTTCTGAAAATCCAGATAGACAAAGGTGAGCTGGTCGATACAGTGTATCTGTTTATTCACACCTTCAAAAAAATATAACAGATTAGTAAGACAAGACCTTCCTTGGCTAAAGCATGTTGGCTTTCTCCCATTAAAACATGACTATCTACATGTTCAGTAATTTTGTTTTTTATAATAGTTTCTACCATCTTGCCCGGTACTAATGTCAGGCCCACCAGCCTGTAGTTTCCCAGATCACCCCTGGAACCCTTTTTAAAAATTGGCGTTACATTGGCCATTTTCTAATCTTCAGGTACTACAGATGATTTGAACGATAGTTCACATATTATTAATAGAAGATCTGAAATCTCATATTTCAGTTTTTTCAACACTCTCGGGTATATACCATTCAGTCTAGGTGATTTGCTACTGTTTAGTTTATTAAATAGTTGTAATACAGTATGTCTTCCCGGTTTAACAATATTTCTTTCAGTTTTTCTGATGTATCACATTTAAATACCATTTCAGTCATGGGTAACTTCCCTACATCTTCTTCAGTAAAGACCAAAGCAAAGAATTCAGTCAGTCGCTCTGCTATGGCCTTGTCCCCTCTTAGTGCCCCCTTTACTCCTCTATCATCTAATGGTCCAACTGACTCATTATTTTTTGCTATGAATGTACGTGAAAAAAAGTCTTTATGCATTTTTGCTTCTACAGCAAGCTTCTTCTCAAATTCTCTCTTTGCCTACCTTATCAATGCCTTGCATCTAACTTGCCAGTGCATATGTTGTTTCCAGTTTTCGTCATTTGGCTCCTTTTTTCCATCTCCTGAAAGATGCTTTTTTGTCTACAACAGCCTCTCTGACCTTACCTATAAACCATGCTGTCAGTTTTTTAGACTTCCTTCCAGCTGGGCTGGGCTTCCAAGATAGTATATTTAAACAACGCCCATGCTTGACGTAAATCTTTAAACTTTGCAGCTTCTCCTTTTATAATCTAGACATGGCAGTTAAGCTCTAGAGCAGGCATAAGTGCTTGCACCTAGAATATTCAGAAATGTGCGTAAATTGTAATATTTTATAATTTAGATGGATATATTTAGACTCCTCCCATCTTCCGCCCCTTTGCACACCCTCATGAATGGGCATACATGCACATGCTTAAAGAATAATGACTAACTAAAGTGCATGCCTAAGCGCCCATTCATGAACGTAAGTAGTACATAACTATTGGTAGAATGCCACTGAAGGTGAATGGATAGAGGACTTACTTATATAGCAGGTACTGCTATAGGGATAAGTCCTTTTGAATATTGTCCTGATTTGTAGACAGTTATTTAGAGGTCAATATTCAAATCCATTTCTGCAGGTAAAAAAAAAATAAAATTCCTATTGAATTCAGGACTTAGATTGGGCTATATTCAGTCTGCAGATGAAAGTATACTGGGATGCAATGATACCAGGCTATAATTTATTCAGGAAGGACATGGTAGAAAGAAAAAGGAGGAGTGGCACAATATATAAAAAGTAATATTAAAGCTATAGAATTGCAGGGCTTACGAGGGAAGGAGGTGGCATTGTGAATTAAACCATAAAGAGGGAATGGAGCATCCTTTTGCATTGGTGTGATTATACAGACTTCCTTCACAGGCAGACATTCATAGTATTGCTATGAAAGGAGAAGTGCTAATGATAGATGATTTCAATATGCTGGATGTCAAGTGAGACACCCCTGCTGCTGTATCATATAGAAGTAAGGAGATTCCTATTTCATTACAGGGAGAACTATTCCAGCAACTGGTAACAACCCACATGGGAGAGGGCCAAACTGGACCTGGTGCTTACGAATGGGGAGAGTGTTTCTGATGTTAATGTGGATATTAGGACAAGGGCTGATATAGTCCATTCAAAGTGAGGGCCATAGACTTTGAGGGATGCAAACTGGGACATGTAGAAAAGCAGTAGGCTAAACTGAAAAAATGGATATTTTAAAAGCAACACACCTTTTTTTAAATTCATGTAAAAGGAAAAGGAGGCCACTATGGTTTTTGAAAGAAGTAGCAGAAAAGGTGAGGAATAAGAGGGTGGCTTTCATACAATACAAGATCACAGAAAAAGAAAGACAAGCATCAATATTTAGAAAAGCTAAAAGAAGGTAGGAAAGTAGTCAGGAAAGCAAAGATAAAGATGGAAGAAGAAATAGCCGGTGCAGTAAAATGGGGCAAAACATTTTCAGAACGTTAGTGAGAGGAGAAAGTGCAAAAGGGTTTTGTCAGACTTGAGGGTGATGGGGAGGAATATTTAGAAGCTGATGGGGATAAAGCGGAATTGTGTTATAAATATTTCTGTTTTATGTTCACAGATTAAGGGACCACCAGCGAAGAGATAGCAAGACACCCATGAAACTTCAATGGAGGCAAAGGACTTAACAATTCATGGCAACCCCTCTTTCACAGAAGGCTTGGTGCCACAAGGTTTGGGGCCGAAGACCAAGGATTTTTTCCATCTTCCAGAATCTGAGATTGTTGTGACAATTTTCCAGTTAAAACTCAAATTTCCTCCCTCCAGGATTCTGACTTCCACTTTCCCGCCTTTTCTCCAATGAACCTTCCCTCCAGAATTCTAATTTCAAAACTCCTGCTTTTTTTTCCAGTGAACTGTCCCTCCAAAATCAAATTTGCCGCCTTTTATTCAGCAAACCTTTCTGCCAAAAATTCAAATTCCCTGCTTCAAACCCACCAATCTGGTTTAACCACAGTTTATAATTACAGACATTCACTACATAACCACTTTACCCTGAAGAAAGCCACTTAACAAGATGCAGCAAGACCTGAAAAACTGCAAAGATCATATCTGGTCTTGTCATGAAGGGAAAGGGGAATCAGTAGGGAAAGGATGGAGAGACAGCGATGATGCAGGATTTAGTGGAGAAAAAGGGGAGGAGTAAGTGTGGACTCTAGGTTTGGGAGGAGCAGAGGAAGAAACAGGATTTGGGGGTGGGGAGTGAGAAAGGAGGGAAAATATGTCGGGCTGGCAAAAAAAAGCAGAGGAAGAATGGGGAGCAGAGTAGGAACTTGGATGCGGGGATAGGTGGGACTCAGAAGCTCAGTGGTAATTAGGGATGGAAGTGTGAACTTGGCAGTTGGGTGGATATGAGTAGGGGATGTTAGATGGGATGGCAGAATGCATTAAGATGTGTGATGGGAGTTAGAGAAAAGGGCTGAAAGATGAACCAGAGTAGAAAAGTGATATTAATGACTTGGAGGACTGGGAGAGTAAGAAGCAGTGGAAAAATATAGGGGTGCTATGGAGGGTGAAAGAAGAAGGGGATGGATCTGTGATGGGGATGAGGGGGGAAATGGGGCCAGGTATTTAATTTGTAGAAATAATAACCGAGAACTGCTAGTGAATTGCTGCCATATTGCAATATGCAAGTAACTTTGTCAACACACATTTAAAATAACAATAGACACAGGAAGTGAAAACTGGGGGAATACAGTAATGAGGCACAAGGTGCCATCGCCTTCTAAGTTAGCATCTATAGCATATCTGTTTTTCTTTCCTTGTTTAGTGTATGCAAAATTTTGATTGAAAATGTTCTATAGATTAAATTGTATAGCCAGACTGGCACGGTGCAGTAAACACAGTAAGCACTACAGGGGGCACTGATATTTGGGGAGAGGGGGTGCACCAAAAGTTGCTGAAAACTCTACTATCCTTGTATGGCAGGGATTGGACGCCTATTTTATAAGTTGCAGGAGCACCAGAAACTCTAGCTAAGGAGGCTGTGAGTGTATATGCATGCAACCGCTGATCTGTCTGGAATCTGTAGACTTATTTGTCCTGGCCATCATGCTTGGTCCCAAACTTCTAACTGGTATGCCTGCTCGCTCAGGAATCCCATAAATACTGTTCCCTGCTGATCCTCTACTCTCCATATTCGAGTGTGTACTTGAACAGGACGAAGAGCTTGGCTGTTCAGATGAGCCATGGATATGCATGCTGTCCATAGCAGCTTTTTAAGGCTGTCTGCTCAGTCACTCGTAGATCCACACCATTATGGTGCTAGAGTTCCTTCAGCGGCTTCCATATATGAGCATAGTGCAGCCTTCTGCATACATGTACCTGACCTCCAACAGGTTGTTCAAGCTCCCAGTAATGGTTTCGTGTAGATAGGAATATGCCAGAACTGAAAATCAGTGAGTCAGACAGATTCATCATATCTTGCTTCTTGTGTCCAAACCTTTCTGATATGCTCTGTAGCACAGAGAGCCTAAGAAGCTTACTGGGTAGCAGCAATGATTTTCTTCAGTCTACTTGATATCAGGCACTGTGCTATAATACACATAGGCGATATGGATTGTATCTCTGTAAAATATTAGATGGATCCAGAAGATTTGTTTATGAAACTTTTAGCACCTACACTAGAACCCACTTAGGGTGGAAGATGCCCAACCAGAGAGGTAAGAAAATGGGTATGTGGTAGTGTGGCATGCAGTGAGAAGGGGCTTTCTTTAAAACACAGGTCAGACAGCAGTTCAGGGAAAACGAAAGCCGTTTTTATTCTGTCCCAGCTTGTTAAACTTCCAGAGAGCAAAACCCTGAATAGACAGCAGTTCAGGGAAAACAAAATCTATTTTACTTCACCCAGCTTGTTAAACCGCCACAAGCTGATTCTCCAGCCCCAGTTAAAGTTCCTACCTCAGAAGTCCTCTGCACAGCTTGCCTTGGAAGGACTTTTGGCTCCATGGGCCTCTCTCCCTCCTGCAGCCAGCTGGGTTCTTAACCTCTCCCTGAGAGCCACACCCTCCCAGCCCTGAACTCTGGGCTGCAGACTCTTTTAAAGGGGACTGTTGCTACTTCCTTTGGAGAGGGTCGGGTAACATTCTATAGACCGCATCACATGGTACAATAGACAAGAGTGTCTAGCACAGAGCCTGAACATTATATACTGTAAAGCTTCTCCTGCTGCATATGTAACAAACCTCCCCCTCCCCTTGGTAACATAATTGTCCAGTCACATGGGCCACCCACAATTGTGCAAAGGTCTCTGCAGGTCCCTTAGGTCAACTGGTGGTTCTGAAAGCTATACATCAGTCTCAGTCCTTGAATGAGTCAGACTCAAAAGCATTATCCTCACATGGTGGAGTCTCTGGTAGGGTGAATGTGTCAGGAGCTAAAGAACAGATTGATGCCACTGGGGTGACAGCGTGGTCCACATTAGTTTCATGGAGATGGGGATGAACATCATCTCAGAAGATCGATATGGTGGTACCAGATCTGTCCATCAGTGGTCCTGACCTTATGACAGAGGTTCAGTGATCTCTATAATGTCAGCAGCAAACCACTTTAATCAACCCCATTACTTTTAGCAAACACAGAGTCTAGTGTATTAAAGCACAAAGTAGATGAGCTTAAAGAAGAGTCTAGTTGCTAGTCCTGCTTGGGTTGTAATTCTTCAATGCAGTATGGCTTGTGATGGTCTAACAACCATTCCATAAGCAGTTCTTCTAGACTTATACCCATAGTTGGGCAAGGCTTAACATGTGATATTAGGCAATGGGCAAGTCTAGTATGTCAGTCTCCTTCAGTGATTCTCTTTAATGCATCTTTTTTTTTTTAATTGCATCATCTGTTCTGCCAGATCATTTGGCTGGAGTTGGAATGGTGCAGTGGTGGCAGCCCTAATGAGGTTATGGTTTATTATCGGTTTATTAAAAAGCTTGATATACCGCCTTTTAAATGCCAAAGTGGTTTACAATAAAAACCAGAAAGGAAAATAATGGCAATTAAAATATAGGACAGGAAAGTCAGGTAGGACACAGAAGGGAAGGGTGTGAAGCGGAAAAGGGGAGCAGAGCAAACCAGGCTCCAGGAGAGTGACCGAAATGCAGGCCTAACCGGGGATATTTTATCCTAGGAGTCCTTGGAAGGGAGATTCTTAATCTAACAAGCTTTCAATGTTTTCAGAGCAGATTTGAATTTAGGAAAGGAAGGTTTGAGACATATGATGGCAGGGAGAGAATTCCATGATGAAGAACAAAGAAAGTACTAGAAATTCTACGTTTTTCTATCAAGGTGTGCTTGTGATGGCATTGGGAGATATAAGCGGTTTGCATGTAATGACCTTAGAGTTCGAGCAGGTGCATATGGGATGATATGTGATGAAAGATAGGCAGGAATCCCGGAACTGAGGATCTTATGGATAAGTGCAAGAAATTTATATTGTGTGCGCTATGTTATGAGGAGCCACTGGGATTTGATAAATAGGGGGGTGGGTCAAATTTAGAGGCATGGTGTAGGAGACGGATGGCAGTGTTTTGGACAGAGTGCAAATGTTTCTACTGATATTGGGGTAAACAAAGGTAAATTATATTGCAATAATCTAATTTAGAGATGACTAAAGAGTGCAGAAGAGTGGTGACTGAAGAAATAGAGAAAAAAAAAGAACGAATAGAATGGATTTGACGAAGTGAATAGAAACCGTGGCGGACAACAGTATTAATATAGGTGTGAAATGAGAGAGCAGAGTCTAGAATGATACCTAGATATTTGAGAGTTTGCACTGTGGGTATTGAAAAACCTTTGAGATATGGGGATACAGATGGGGGAGAGAGAACCAGAGAACCACAGGACCGAGATCTTGGAAGGATTGATTTTTAAGTTGTTAGATTTTAACCAAGAGTCAACTAAGCTGAGACAGGAGTCAATGGGGGAAAGATCCGGGGCAGCAGGATGTCGTCATCTGCATAAAAATATGCAGACACACCCTGCTGCTGAATAAGCATGGCTAGAGGAGCAAGAAAAACATTAAAAAATAAGGGGACCAACATGGATCCCTGTGGGACTCCACAAGAGAGTTAAAAAGAGAGGAAGAAACAGATTAGAAGGAAACATAGTAGGTGCAAGAGTAGAGGAAGGAGTAGAACCAGTGTAGCACAATGGACCACAGACCAGCGGAGGAAAGATGCGATAGCAGAAGAGAGTGGTGAATGAGATCAAAGGCACAGGAAAGATCAAGAGATATTGCCAGAGAAATATTCCCCTTTTCCCAAGAAGTCCGAATTTCATTAAGAACTGATAATAAGATAGACTCTGCTGTGACCTGGCCTAAAACCTAATTGACGTGGATGAAGAAAGTTTGTGTATTGGAGATGGTGCAGAAGTTGTGAGAAGACAAGTTTCTCAAGGAGTTTCAATAGAAAAGGAAGATTGGAAACCAGACGAAAACTAGCTGGGCAGATAGGATCACGGGAAGGGGCCTTTAAGAGGGGACAGACAATAGCAGTTTTCCATGAAGAGGGGAAAGTTCCAGACTCAAGACTATTTTTAAAGAGGGTGAGAATAGAAAGAAGTGCTAAGGCAGTTTCAGAAATCCAGGAAGAGGGGATAGGATCAGAGGTGCATATTGGTTTGGGAGAGGAAGAGATGACTTTGTTGAGTGTAGTCATGGTGATAGGATTACAACATGACCAGGTAGGTATGAGTGGACAGCATTAAGAGGATCCTTGGACAGCCTAGCAGACATGAGATCCTCCATAGACAGAGGAGAGGAGGGAGCAATAAAGGTAAAACTCTGTCGTATATGCATGATCTTATCTGTGAAATATTGAGCTAGTTGCTCGACTGAGGGAGCGGAGGTTAGAGGAAGATAGGACGAGGGATGAAGTAGATGAGATATTATTGAATACAACTGTTTGGTCCAATTATTGGCTTTAGAAATAGTATGAAGTCCACAGGAAACGGAGGTAAACACTGCCACACCACTGATGTTAAAAAAGCCTTTATTTCAAAAAACCTTCAAGGTCCAAGACCCGACTTGGCCAAGGTTTGGCTGTCCATCTGCATCTGGAACAAAAAATACACATTAAAAGTATAAAAATAGTAAAATTTAAAAATCCTAATAGATAGATAAAAAATGAAACAGTATACGTAATTGGAACAGAAACAAGGATTGCAATATCAGCAGAGAGTCCATTGGGACAAATCTCCAAAAAGGGAACAGAGAAACGTGGTAGGCTTGTCTAGGGAAGAGCATGCATACAAAAAACTTTACCACCACCACCACAGACTGGAATGAAAATCATTCAATATACTGTAAAATGATTGTTTTAGACAAGCAAAGTAAACCCAAGGGGAATTGAAAAGAATAAAACAAAAATGAATGGATTTATTATGGCAACAAATAGATGAATTGTCTAGTGAAATGCACTCTAATGAAATGCACTCTCAGGAATATTTCCAAAATACAGGGGGAAAATACTATAGCTACCTATAATTCAAAATAATATTAGCCTAAATTAACTCAATAATTTCTCCAAAAAATTAAAAAGGAAGTGAAGTCAAAGAGCAGAAGAACCTTTCGATATATGTCATAAGTAACTACAGTCCTACCCGTAATGAGCGGCTCAATACTGTTCTCGTATACGCCTGTAGAGAGAACCAAATGGGTAGAAAAATGTGAGACTTAGGCTGTCTTATAACGTCAAAAGCTCTCCAGCTCTAACTTTAAACACAAAGAACAATAAGAGAGTGAAACGCCATCACCAACCACAAAAAAATCAACGCAAGCTCCGTTTCCAGCCTAGATTGAAGGTATACAGAGACTTAGAAGACCCTAAGGAAAAAAAAAAAGCAAGGGGAAGACAATGTTGCAACTTATAGCACCGAAGGAATATCCAATTATAAGGGAACACATGCCTGCAAGGTTTGTGATAAAACACAAAAGGAAAAAAACTAGAGGCATATCTACCCTTGGAATGCTACAACAAGCATGGGGAAACCCCTTAATGTATATTCAAAATTATTGTCTTTAAAAATGAGTCAAACAATAAGATACAACATGAGGTTAGGCTGCACTGCTCAACAAGTATGCCAAAAAGCAGAACATAAAAAGTACAGGAGAAGCTAAAAGAAATGTGTTAAAACATATCATGTGCCTGTGTCATCACTCCCGTTAAAAGCAGCTCAATGCAGGTCTCATGTACAATTATAAAGGAGTTTTTTTATATTGTCAATGTATATTTTTCTTCTAGACCCCTGATGCAGGTTGACAGCCAAAACTTGGCCAAGTTGGGTCTTGGAACCTGAAGGTTCCAATGGTGTGGCTGTGTTCACCTCCGTTTCTTCCTCTTTTCTGTGGAGTATTCTCCTCCTTTTTGTGCCTCCTTTAGAAATAGTATGATCATAATATTGTTTCTTTGCTGCAGTGATGGCGATAAATAGAGTTGATATTGTTATATGAAGCAAGTCATCAGATGTAAAATTAGACCCACTGTCTGACACGATTGTCTCTTAGCCAGTAAGATGGAAACAGCCATCGAAGCAATGTTAGTTGCATCAGATGCTTTTGAACATCTTGAGTAGGAATTTACCACTAAAAGGAAGTCCTTCCCTTGAAATGGAACCACAGTCAATGTTGATCCTTGACCACAGTTTTAATTACTTTGCATCTAGACTTCTGGCATGTGTTGCACTCCTCAACCCTTTCTATGTGATCTGTGATTCAGTCCTCCTTTTTTGCAATATGTTGATTCGGGGTTCTTGATCTGTTCTTAACTTCTCTCAGCTTCAGCTTCTTGTTATTTCTCTTGCTTCCTAGGTTGGATTATTGCAACTCTTGATAACGGTCTCCCCTTACTCCATTAAGCACCTCCAACTGGTTCAATTCTCTGTAGCCAAATGTCTCTACGGTGCCCACTGCTTCAATCACATCACACAACACACTTACTCATTTTGCTTCATTGGCTCTCTTGTTACTCTTATTACTCCCTATTTCCCAACTCATTCTCTGCATTCTCAAGTTTCACTTTTGTGTATCCCTATCCTCATCTCTTTAATAAGGAGTCTCCCAACATCATTCCTTTGCCTATCTCAGCCTACATCTTTGGAATTCTCTACCTCTATTACTTAGACAGGAATCTTCTTTTCCATCTTAAGAAAAAACTAAAGACTTGGCTTTTTTGTAATACTTTTCCTCAGGTTGCCTCAGACTTTCTCTGTCCTTGCTAGTCCTCTCCTCCTGCCCTCCCTTTGAATCCTTCTCCATCAGGCTGCCCTGTTCTTTGCTCATGCCCTCCTTTATGCCTCTTTGAATTGTAATCTCCTCTCTATTCCACTCCCTTTTTTCTCATCCTTCCTCTTTTTCTTGTAAACATTTTATTGTAAACTGCTATGATGGCTCCCTGCCCTATGGCAGTATAGCAAGTCCTTGGAAATAAATTTTAAAAAACAAACATGTATTCCAGGCCACCAGACATAGCGCCTGGACAATACTTTTATAACCATAATTCCAGGGTGTGTGCATATAACATAGCTAGAATGATCCAATGATCTTCCTTGGAATAACAGGTTCTTCAAAGGAGACATCACTTATGGGATAATTGTTCCTGCTGCCTGTTAGTAAGTGGTTTGAGCTCCTCAGGCAGTTTACCATTTGGCTATTCTATACACAGAGTGGAGGAGCAGTCTAGTGGTTAGAGCACTGGCTTGATAAGCATGAGACCAGGATTCAATTCCCACTAGCACCCTGTGTGACCTTGGGCAAGTCACTTAACCCTTCATTGCCTCAGAAAAAAGTCCTGGCAATCTACTTCCAGTTACACTGCCAAGAAAATCCAGGAGCTGCTGGTACAGGAGTCAGCCTTGACCTGAAGGCACACATTGCATTGCATTCTAACCACATCCAGTTCAGGAAATGGGTAAAATCAGGATCATTTGCAGTCAACCTAGCTATCTGATTAGCATGGAGGGAAGCATCAGCCCACAGGAGAACAACAAATGTATTTGTGGATGCCTTGTGTCATCTGCCTCTACATGAGTCATTTCTTTGCCAGGCTTGTATACCAGTGTATAGCCAGACACTCCAACATTGCATTTATGGGCTTAACTGGAGGGTATGCCCAACAGAGGCTTGTGGTCAGTACAGATGTCAAAAGCTTGGTGCAGTACATGTCATTATAGAACTTTTTAACTTTGGTTACTAAAGCTAGTGTCTCTATCAATCCAAACATAATTCCATTTAGGTCTACAAATAATAGGCATTTAGTGCTTCAGTATCATCTGGCAAAGCATGGTTCAGTACAGCCCTAACACCATATGAAGCAGCATCTCAAGGGAGACACCTTTCTTTCTCACAGTGAGTGAGCACAGAATCTGATATCAGGAGCATGGTGTGTTTTTTTTTAATTTGTTTAATAAAAATGATGTTTCCATATACATCCTGATAGACCAGTCCAGACTAGTGGGTTGGGTCCCCCTGCCAGCAGATGGTGAGACAGAGAAAAATTCCCAATGCTTTGTGACATTACCCTTGGTATAAAAACCCATCTCCCAAGGGGAGCTTCAGTATTTTTTCTGTCTCAGCAGAGGTTGGACTTCTCCTAGCTCTCTGAGAAGAGATTTTATGTCAGTGTAGCTATCTTTGGCAGTTGTGCACACTGTGGTGCCCCTTCTTTGACGACAGTTTTCCTTTCTTCACTTTCCAGAGCTACCTCTGCTCAAGAAGACCAGTAGAGCACCTCTGAAGGGAAGGGCTCCTGCTCATGAGGAGCAGTTGCAGCCTTCCATTCTGACTGTTCTGCAGTCATCTTTTGTTATTTTTCTAACTCCTTAAAGTTTGTTTTTAAAAAAAAACCCCACACAACATATTCAAGGACCCAGTTGCTGAGGAAGTTGTCAGGCACTTTGTTCTTCTCCAGACTCCTCCATCTGTTTTATCTTCCTTCAAGAGCAGTGAGTGTTTTATTTCTTTCACAGTTCTCTTTTAAAGCAGCATGCCAATCTGTTTTTCGGCGGTATCTTGTTCTTCTGACCGCATGTGCCTCCCTTCTTTTTTTGGTTTAGAGAAAACCTAATTCTGCAGTTGAATTTTTCCTGCTTCTTTTCATGCAGTCAGTCAGTGGCTGCTTCCCGGCTCTTCCTCTGATTTTCATTTATCCTGTTGTGAAAATGCTGCCTTCCCTACAGCGTACTTGGGTTGTGGGAAGAAATGTAAGACTTGGACAGGTAGTTTGAGTTCCTCTTATGGTTCTGATCAAGGGAGTGCAGGTCCTGGTTCTGCTAGCCCTTCCAGGTCTCTTGCTTTAGCTCCCTCTGGGTTACCTCAGGGTGATGCTAGATCTCAAGATGCCCTTCCTCTGGTTTTGTTGCCCGAGCAGCCTGCTCACCCTCTACAACTCTCTATTCAGCCTATGCAGACTTTAGCTGACAGCTCTGATCTCCAGTTTATGAAGCTATTCCATCAGGCCTGGGATATGTGGCGCTCAGGGACTTCGGCTACTCTGACCACCATCGATCCACCATCTAGAAAGCATGCCCACTGAAGTTCAGCTGGAGCTTCTTTACATCAGGCCAAGGATACTTCTAGGAGACTGGCACCCTGCAGGGGAAGATGGTGATGGTCCTTCAGATGAACATTCTATCACTTCCGAGTCTGGCCGGGCAGGAGAGCTCTCGCCATTGTAAGATGACCAGGAGACTCGAGAAGACGGTCAGGATATCCTGTTATTCTGAAAAAGGAAGAGCTGCCTGCTCTCATTGCTCATATTACAGAGGCTCTGCACCTCTTGGACTCTCAAGTGCAACAGCCTTTGGATTCCTTTAAACCTCAGGCAGACCCCATCATCGTGGGCATCAGGAAACCTTCTAAGGCTTTTCCCTTTCCCCTGGAACTACAACAGATAGTCTCCTTAGAGTGGGATTATCCTGATGTGTCTCTATGCTCCACTCATCGCTTGGGGCATGTTTACATTTGTTCTTTGGATGATCTTGACAAGTGGTTGCATTTCCCTAAAGAAGACTCCCTGGTCACTGCAGTCACTAAATGCACAGCCATTCCTATGGAGGGTGGCACTGCCCTCCATGATCAGATGGATCACAAGGTGGAGGGCCTCTTAAAAATCACTCTCTCATCATCAGCCTTGGCATTGTAGCCCTCTGTTTGTGGAAGTCTCACTGCATGCACTTTGCTCAGATTGTTTCAGTCACTTCTGGATGATCCAGCTTTGCCTCATTTAGATTTGGTCACTGCCTTTCTTACAGATGCCTTTTATGATCTGCTGCACTTATCTGCTCGGTCTATGGCTGCTGCTACAGTGGCCCGATGTTGACTGTGGCTCCATCATTGGAATGCGGATGCTCTTAATTCCATCTTACCAAGTTTCCTTTCAAAGGCCACATTCTTTTTTGGTGAGGATTTGGAAAACCTTGTGAAGTATTTGCAGGAAGTCAAGCCTCAATGTTTGCCGGAGGATAAGCCCAAATCCAATTTCCGTCATCCTGCCCACGTCATTTTATTTATTTATTACAGTTTCTTATATACCGCGCTATTTAGAATCAGCGCGGTTTACATCATAACAAAACGACCATAACGAAAAACTGTCAGGTTTTACATTGAACAGGAGTACAAACATGGATAACTGGGTTAACTATATACATAAGCTATCTACACTGTAGATATAAGTTGTGAGGGCATTTCTAGACTGGGTCATTTCTTGGAAGGGATATCTAGTTCAGTTGCTGTCTGGGAAGTATTGGCAGAAAAGGTAGGTTTTGAGAGCCTTCCTGAACTGATATAGATTGGTAATGGCCCTAATGTCGGGGGGTAGAGTGTTCCAGCATTTGGGGACATAAAAACTGAATGCTCTGTTTGTGGTGTTCATGTTGGACTTTGTCGCAGCCTTTGGTATAGCTAGCAGGTTTACAGCTGATGTTCTTCTTGATCTGTTGGGGGGGACCATGTATTCATTCTATAGAGTCTGTTTCAGAGACATTTGTTGCTACCAGCCTGGCAAATCCAGTTTTTCTTTGAATAGAGTTGGTTCTAAGCCTCAGCCCTTTCAGGGTATCTGTCACAACTGGGACAATTTCTCCTCATTCAACAAGTTTTCCAGTTCCACCAAAATCTTCCCATGGATTGTTTCTGGGTCCATTCTGGGGTGCCTCCTGTGGGCAGATGCTTACAGTAGTTTTCCACTGAATGGACCGAGATAACATCGAACTGGTGGGTACTTGAAGTAGTAACACAGGGTTATGCTTCAATGCGTTATACCTAGTTCCTCCCTCAGAAAGAGATTCTGGTCACTCTTCCGTTTACTTTTGTCATTCCCAAGAAGGATGGCTCCTTCTGTCCTATCCTAGTCCTCAAGGGAGTCAATCGCTGTCTTCAGGTGCTACGGTTCCAGATGGAAACCCACAGGACAGTCATTCAAGTTGTTCGGCCTGGTGAATTTCTCACATCTCTGGTCCTCGCGGAAGCATATTTTCACATTCCAATCTACTAAATCATCAGCAGTATTTACATTTTGCAGTCCTCTGTCAACATTATCAGTTTTGTGCCCTGCCCTTTGGTCTTGCCACAGCTCCTCGCACTTTCTCCAAGGTGATAGTAGTAGTGGCAGCTTCCCTGCAGCACCAAGGGATTTGTGTTCATCCTTATCTAGACTATTGGCTGATCAGAGCAATGAGTTTCAAGGAGGCTACTCCTGCAGTCTCTCAGGTCCTCTCCTTTCTGCACTGTCTCTTAAGACATTTTTCAGATATGATAGAGAGAGGAGGAAGGGCAAAAGTGGTATTGGCAGACTCAAGGGTGAAAAGGAGGAATATGTAGAAGCTGATGAGGATAAAGTGGAATTGCTTAACAAATATTTCTGTTCTGTGTTCACAGATGAAAGGCTGGGAGCAGGACCTCAGATAACACCATTAAACAGGAACAAATGTGAGGGGCATCTCAAATGATTTTCAGAGGACTGTGTTCGTGAGGAACTAGTTAAACTAATAGTGGACAAAGTGATGGGACTAGATGGGATACATCCGAGAATACTGAAGGACCTTGAGGATGTTCTAGCAGCTCTACTGACTGACCTTTTCCATGCCTCTTTGGAGTCAGAGGTGGTGCCAGAGGACTGGAGAGAGGCACATGTGGTCCCTTTACACAAAAGCGGAAGTAAGGATGTGGTTATAAACTATAGACTGGTTAGTTTAACCTCTGTGGTGAGTAAATTATTGGAAACGCTGCTGAAAGAGAAGATTAGTGAGGTTTCTGGAGTCCATCTGATTACTGGATCAGAGGCAGCACGGATTCACCGGGGGGGGGGGAGGGGGGCAGGTCTTATCAGACAAATCTGACTGATTTCTTTGACTGGCTGACCAGGGAGTTGGACAGAGGGAGAGCTGTAGATGTGATGTATTTAGATTTCAGTAAAGCATTTGACACTGTTCCACCCAGGCGACTTATAAACAAACTAAGCACCCTAGGGATGGACCCTAAAGATACTGCTTGGATTAGAAATTGGTTGAGTGGGAGGCAACAAAGGGTACAGGTAAATGGAGCTCACTCTGAGGAGAAGGAGGTTACCAATGGAGTGCTGCAGGGATCTGTCCTTAGTCCGATTCTTTTTAACATCTTTGTTAATGATATTGCGGAAGGAATGTCTGGTAAGGTTTGCCTCTTTGTGGATGATACCAAAATCTGCAACAGAGTAGACACCTACAGTAGTTGCCAAAAAATTAAGGCAGAGTCCAAAATATCAGAATTTTATTAGAAAAGTACATGTTATTGTCACTTTCATGGTCAAAAGCTTTAAGAACCAAAGATATATATGTCATTTTCAAAGTTTTATTCAGGAAACAATATATGGGGTATGTTTACTAAACTGCGGTAAACGTGAATAACGTGCGTTGTACGACGTTAACGATCGTTAGCGTGCTATAGCGCGCACTATAGCGCATTAACGATCGTAAACACGCTATAGCGCGCGCTATCACGCGCTAACGCGTGTAATGCTCCGCGGTGCAGTAAAACACCGCAGAAGGTGGAGAGAGGGCGGAGAGAATGGGTCAATGGACGGAGAGTGGGCGGGGAGAGGCTAACGCGCTAATTTTCAGAGCTGAATTCCAACGCGAATGAAAACCTACCGGTAAAAGCACTTTAAAGGGGAGAGAAACCATTTACATATCAGCAATGTACAGCCTAGGCAGGGAAACCAAAAAAAGGTGATAAGTGTGATACATGTGCACAGAACAAAAGGGCACAGAAACACCGAAAATGACCCCAACAAACTGGAAAAAAGCAACAACCAAGCTGGCCAATAGTGGTAGCAATGAGAAACATCAACCCCCCCTCCCCCCCCGTGTAAGCCCCATAGAACAGATATAATTCGTGGAAGGGTGCATACTCCGTCCCCATACAAGGTGCATGGGCCCACAGTGAAATAGCGCTGCTCAGGGATTTCCGCACCATCGGACAGGGTTCCTATGGCGTGCACATGTCCCGCAACATCAGGGCGGGCATGTCGGAACGGGCAACCGGGCAGATGCTGGAAAAGGGGATACAGAGGGCTGCAGGCGGCACATGCAGTGGCGCAGCTGGGCCACAGTGGGGACTAGGGTGATGCTCAGTTGGCCCATAGGAATGCGTAAACAGTAGAGCCAGACAGCAACTGATGAGGGCCCAACATGGGCACGAGTGTGTCTCCCAAAGCGTCACAGGGAGAGTACCCAACAGCAACCCCCAAGGGCACGGAACACTGGCAGGCGGGGCTGGGGGGGAGCGTGGACGTCTATGCAGGCACCCCTACCCCAGAACACGCACCATAGGCAGCTGCCTACCTGCACACTGGATGGCCTGAGACCGCGCACCCCCAGCTCCACCAGCAGAAGGGCATGTCAGCATGGTGGCTGAGGGATACTGGTGGTGGAGAGGGCAGTGGCAGCTGCCCGGAGCAGACCGTGGCCTAGCCCTGTGTAGGTGGGTGCCATGCACTGCAACAGACAGGCCCTGTCTGACCAACAGTCATGATATCACCAGGGAATGCACCATCTCTCTGAGAACATGGTGGTGCAGTGCACAGAACCACTGTATTCAGAAGCAGAAGGTCACAGGTTCAAGTCCCAGCTGTGGTTTCTGCCAACCCAGTCCTCATATTTTACCCACTACTATAACGTGCTAATACAGGCAGAACCGTTCCTGCAGATGACGTAAACATGCCCAAAACCCCAACATTTTACCCTACAGAGCACAGACACCATAAACATGCACATTACCTAGAGCAGAGCCTCCCAAATGCAGTCCTGGAGGGCCAAACACCATTCCGGTTCCATGCTGCCTCTGATAAAGATGCCTGTGCTGCATTTCTATGCGCCACCCTCATGGTGTGCAGATGTATCTCATGCATATTCATGAGGGTCAACATGAAAACCCGAACAGTGTTTGGCACCGCAGGACTGGAGTTGGGAACCTCTGCCGTAAAGCAGCAGCCATCAGGGGCAGACACACCCGCACCCACAGGTCCCATTATCCACAGCCTTCTGGAGAGGCAGGACTGTGGGCTCTTCGTGCATCTCCCAATACTAGCACTTGCATACCTTAGTAATGCCACCCTAAACCGGGGAATATGGTACACATCTATCAAAAGGTTGCTAGGATTACTGGCAGATAGCAATTCCTAGGTTAGGTACAAGTGTCTGAGTGAACTGCATCATAGCAACCTTTCTGATGTATGTGGAGTGTGCTACAGGTCATGTGTCTGACAGTGTTTACCAACCTGGGGAGTGACTCCTACAGTATTGCGTACCATAGCCATGCCTGCACTGTGCTCAGGACTTGTGTGGTGGCCTGGGCTGCCCAACACCTCTATAGTTGCACAATGCTGGCATAGGTGTGGGGAGTGTGTGTCTGTCTATCCACTGTGTGGTGGCTTCCAACACCCTCCACAGCCCACACTGCTAGCACTGTTCGCAGTATTGACCTGCCAATGTGCATAATGAGGAGCAAGGTACCATGGGAATAGACTGGATAGGGTGGCCTGGCCTGGCCGCATCTGCGCTGGGCATAGGGCAAGGCTCGGACATTGTAGTGCCCGGTACCACCTGCACAGACAGAGTGGCCACAGCATGTCCTGCTGGGAGGTCACTGTCGCCCTGACTGAGTAGTGACCATGGCATGGCTAGGTTCCCCCATAGTGCTATATAGCATTTTGCTCATGTGATATATATGGGTTTCTTTTTGTGGCCCAATCACTGACTTATCTGCTTGGTGTGTATGCTGACATGTTCTGGTTACATGCATCTTCTCCAGGACTATGCACTATGGATTAGCTGGTGGACTGTCTGCAGCTAGTATGTGTCTTGCTGGAACACCTTGCAGGGTGCAGCGGCTGGAGGCCTACTGATGGGGAATGTCAGATAATGGTGGGGGGCAGATGAGCATATCCAGGACTGCTGTCTGTCTGCTACTGTGTTATGGATGTGTACCGCTCTGTCTGTTCCCCAGTAGGACTGCTGTTGCTGGTCCCCTCTACCACTGCCATTGCAGGGGGGTAGACTGTGGATCTATTGGTGGGTGACCCTGTTTCCCACCCTAAGCCCCAGAGGGTGGGTTGTGTGGTGGTAGATGATCTGCCCATGGGTCCATACACCCCCCCCCCCTTCACCTACAGCAGATAACCTTGGCACCAACACAGGATATGCACTATTCTGAGTGCATCATCGTCCATAAGGACTAGACATGACTGAGACATACAGCAGGGCACAGATGTATCCTAGGTGTGTCTAACAGAGCTATCTATCACACACTGATGGGGACCTAAAGCATGGCGTATCTCAGTCATGAAAGGTGCTGTGGACCTGGTGCTGGGGGCCCCACCTCAGCCTCAGGGTGGGCACTGTACCTGCACAATGTAAGTGTCTGTGGCTACTCTGTGGCAGTGCCACACACGGTCTGTCCCCCCTACAGGGCCGAGGTGCTGTGGGGGTGCATACCCGCTCTTGTGCCCATCTCTCGACTGCTGATTTGCATGTGCAGTGCATCATGGGTACGGGTGGGTTAACCCTATCCTGGTAACCACAGCAGAATGTGGGTGTGGTGCTGTGCAGTCCTCCTGTAGCCAGCCAGTTGTTTGTTAGCACCTCTAGCCCACTGGTTACTACACTGCCTGTGGAGCCAGAGGTCATGGGTCCTAAACCCACAGTGGGGTTCATCAATAGGGCTGTCTTAGGCATTGTCTGTTTTTATTGTATATTAGTTCTGCCAGCAGGACCACCCTCAGGGTACTGTCCCCTTAGGGTGGCTCATAAGGCGCCCTATAGGGCACCTTATTCGGCACCCTATAAAGCACCTTATAAGGTGCCTTATATGGTGTCCTATAGGGGACATTATAGGGTGCCTTGGCAGACAGCACTCTTTATAATGTGCCCTATGGAGTGCCCTCTAGGGTGCCTTATGTGGCACCTTAGGTTACGCCACTGTGAGGGTGTGTTTACTGGCAGCACTATTCAGGTACAAGTAACCTTCCTCACAGCCCACTACTTAACCCTTTCCAGGCCAAGCCCAGTACTTTCGGGATCCAAACCTCTGCCTATATATTCCTATCAAATGGTATAGCATACATGACCATGCCAGAGGGAACATCACTATTGGAACATATTGGATACGACGGGTACAATTTTCCTGACATGTGCAAACATTAACCCAGCTGCAGAATGTGGATAATATATTATAGTAGGCCTTCAAAGGGTTGCACATGACGCCTCAGCCAGCCTTCTTCATTAGGCACACTGGGGAATCAAACCCATGACCCTTGTACCATCAGTCTGTGTAGTAACCATTGTGCTACAGCTCTGTTTCTGTATTTGGGTGTCTGCGCGCTGTCTTAAGCTTGCGCGCAGTAGCACGCGCGCTGTAGCGATCGTTGCTGCGCGGCACGCAATACCGCGCGCAACTGCGCGTTATTGGTTACGATGTACCGCCCATGTCCTTTTTTGGCTTTCCTTCCACTAACGCGGCTCCTAACGCAAATTGCACTAACGCAGTTTAGTAAACATACCCCTATGTGTCAATATTTGATAGGGTGTCCGTGATTTTTTAGCACAGCCTGGATTCTTGTGGGAATACTGTTAACTAGCATTTTACAGTATGCCGGAGTGATTTCATTGACCCATACATGTTTGAGTATGTCCTTTAAATCTGCTTCTGAAGTTGGACAGTGTGCTGCCACCTTTTTCTTCATAAGATTCCAACAGTTTTCAATTACATTGAGATCCGGAGAGTTTGATGGCCAACTTGGTAGCAGTTCGATCTTGTTGTCCACGAACCATTTTTTGACTGTTTTCGCAGTGTGGCACGGTGCCGAGTCCTGCTGAAATATAGTTGTGCCAGAAACATTCATGTGTATTTTAACTTTACTATTCAGCACAGATATGTATTTTGCAGCATTTACTCTTTCACCTTTCTCAAAAATGTGCCGGCCACATCGTCCATTTGCTGAGATACCACCCCATACCATGACCGATGGTGGGTGTTTAACAGTCTTGATCGTGTACTTCGGATTTAGTCTCTTGCCTGCTGGTTGACAGACGTAGTTGTAACCACACCCACATACTTGTTGAAATGTACTTTCATCTGTGAACATTACCCTCTCCCACCATTCAGCAGATATGTCTTTCATCTTGCTACAAAACTGTATGCGGGCAGCAATTTGTTTCTTGGTCATCATAGGCTTCTTGGCAGGTCTTCTGGACATGAGTTTGAATTCATCCACAAGCCGTCGTCGGACAGATCTGGCACTTATCTTTATTCCTCGATCATTAGCTAACTGAGCCACACGTTGAGATGAAGTATGTGGACTAGATGTAATAATGCTTTTGAGGAATCGGTCATCTCATCCAGTAGTTATCCGTCTGCGCCCACATTTCGAACGACGTGTATGGCCACCTGATTTCAGAACATTCCGAACTGCACACCTTTATATATGCAAATGTTTTGCAATAGCACATTGCGAGTATCCTTCAGCATGGAGTATGACAACTTGTCCCTTTACAAAGTCATTAATATCGCACTTTCTACCCATTTTGATTGTATATTTTACATGTAACTTTCAACCTTTTCCTAGTTGTAAAAATTCAAAACTTCATCCAAGAAACCTACTACAGAGTGTAAGTAAACTAAAATGGACGCCAGACGCATGGTGTGACTAATCGCCATGCTGATTAAATAAGCACATGTGACATCTCCACAGTACATTATTTAATAATAAATTGTAGAAAAAGATACCTGCCTTAATTTTTTTGGCCACTACTGTAGGAAGGTGTAGATAACATGAGGAAGGATCTAGCTAAGCTTGAAGAATAGTCTCGAATTTGGCAGTTGAGATTTAATGCCAAAAATAATGTAGGGTCATGCATTTGGGCTGCAACAATCCAAAGGAGTGGTACAGTATAGGGGGTGACGTACTTCTGTCCACAAAGGAAGAACGGGACCTAGGCATGATTGGGTCTGACGATTGCAAAATAGCTAAACAGGTAGAAAAGGCAAAAAGCTAGAAGGATACTTGAGTGCATAGGGAGAGAAATGGCCGGCAGAAAAAAGGAGGTGATAGTGCTTCTGTATAAGTCTTTGGTGTGACCTCATTTGGAGTAGTGTGCAGCAATTCTGGAGACCACACCTTCAAAAGGATATAAACAGGTTGGAGTCAGTGCAGAGGGTGGCTACTAAAATAGTTAATGATCTTCGTTATAAAGCATATGAAGACAGACTCAAGGACCTTAATATGTACTGTAGAGGAAAGGCAGGACAGAGGTGATATGATTGAGACGTTTAAATACTTCCATGGCATAAATGCACAGGAGGAGAGCCTCTTCCAATTGAAAGCAAGCTCTGCTATGAGGGGACTTAGGATGAGAGTGAAACGGGATAGACTCAGGAGTAATATGTGGAAATATTTCTTTTCAGAAAGACTGGTAGATGTGTGGAATAGTCTCCCAGTGGAGGTGGTAGAGATGAGGACAGTATCTAAATTCAAATAAGCATGGGACAAACAGAGGCTCTCTAAAGGAAAAAAGGGGACTCTTGTAGTGGGTGATATGAATAGCCACTCACTTGGGATTGAGGTGCGCTGCGGCAGGTCTTAACGTGCATGCACAGATTCATGGTCTGCCACTCCTGCCCTCCTCCGATGCAACTTCCTGTTGGAGGGGGCAGGAGCGGCAGGCCGTGAGTGCACACATGCACTTTAAGGCTTGCTGCAGCACTGAAGAGGAGATTGCAGTGTCACCCCTCAATTGCAGGTGTGAGGTTGAATGTCAGGAAAACCCAGAGGCAGCTGGGTCACCAGGAGTTAGCACTGACTTGATGGAACTTTTAAAAAAAAAAGTGCATTCCCAGAAAAACGTTACCACACTGCCACACTGGACAGTCACTGGAACAGTTCCACGCTTATTTAAAAATTATGTTCAAATGTCCATCCTAAGTGGGCATAGATGGGAGAGCAGGCCCCAGAGCTCTAGAAAGAAATGCCTTTCAGAGCTCACAATATCACATGATCTATAGGAGGTTTATTTTTATTTTTTGTTTTAAACATTCCAGAAAGCAGGTCTACTTTCATGGAACCCTGGTTATCTTTTGTGGAAGACACATGATACATGCCCAAAGATAAGCTAAGAATCTTTAGAAGTCGGTTCAGTGGCATCATGGATTATCTTCATCTTATCTTTGGTTGAATGGGTGCCTGAAGCATTATTGTGATAGTCCAAAAAATATAACACTGGCAGTCCCAATGTTTCATCAATAAGCAGGATGGAGTCAGGTATACAAGTGGGTGACATCATTGCATGTAATTGTGACAGAACAGATCACCCAGAGTTTAGAGTGTAGTGTAACTTTCTTAGTATGTGTAGTCTCCAGCTCATCGGTTTTTTGTTTTCTGTTCACACAAACACTACACAAAGTGCTCCTATTAAAATTTCTTTTTCTACAAATGAACTGAAGTCTGACATTTGTTTTTCATTAAATTATTCTTTATTTTCTTTGGTTTTCTTTTTTACTTTTGGTATGTTGCCAAAGTCAGGATTCATACTGCCAAAATTGTCACAGAAAGATTTATAAACTTCAACATTCATTCCAAGTATTAAATCTGTTTGGGTGCCATTCATAACCAGAGCAATTGCATATATCATACGTGTAGCCTTCTCGGGCTCGCAGGGATCCTCTGAATTGCTTCCGCAACCACTACAGAGCTGAGAAAAGACCGCTTCAGGTGCAGAAGGATCAAAAAAAGGTCTTCTTCGCACCGATGTTTGTGAGCTCTGTGAATACGTGTTGAGAATCTTCTATGGAACGGCCTTAAATCTCCCAGTGCAGTGACTTCAAGAGTCCAATTGCTCAAGAGAACTGCTAGATAGTTGCAACTGGTGTGTGCTTCCTCAGGGGGTTTCTGAACAGCTGCACAGATATCCTCAGCTCCTTCCAAAGTGTTGGAAAAAGAAGTATGTGAGAGCTCTCTCTCTCCCCATTCCAAACACTAAACACTAAGCTCTCTTTCTCAGCATAGCAGTTCCAGTACAAAATGTGTATATACCAAGACACAGCCCAAGGGCTTTTCATTGCAGATAGTGCTGTGCTGCATCAGCACAGAGGCTGTTACGCAGAGGTTTTCTGAGAAATAGCCAATCTCAGTTGACGCCTATCCTGGTCACCATAGCAGATAAATCCTTGCAGCATGTTTTACTACATATTCCAGAGCAGCCACATCCCCTCCTACAAAGGATGTTTTATCAGTTTACAAATGCACAATACCAATAACATGGTGGAAAATCTTCTCATTTAACAGGTGTTACTCTGGTGCAGAGAAATGCACGATCTTATCAGCATCCTATAGAATTTTTAGTATCTATGTCAGAGCTAGAGTCAACACATCCTTTCTATGGTCCAATCTATCCTAAATAGAGGAGTTCTTGGATCTGTCAGACATCCATCCCAATTGGATGGATGTCCCAAAAGGAGTGGAGGAGTGGCCTAGTGGTTGGGGCAAGGTACTTCAGGCCGGAAGGTCGGTGGTTCAAATCCCACTAGAGGACAGCAACCTTGGGCCGGAAGGACTGGGGTTTCTAGTCTCACAGGTGCTCCTTGTGGTCTTGGGCAAGCCACTTAACCCTCCATAGCCCATGTTCCCTGTAAAATAGTTATCTCCAAGTTATAATGCCCTGTTCAATGTAATTTCAGTTTGTTCAATGTAAACCGCACTGATGCAAAATAGCGCGGTATATAAGAGAATGTAAATAAAATAAAATAAATAAATAAATTGACAAGGCAGGAGTATATTCCACAGGAATCCCTTCTGATCCCTCTCTTCCCACAGCAGCAAACACATCTTATGAAAGCATCTTACGCTAGATTCCTGCAGAAGATTGCAAAAGAGGTACCTTTTCCACTGCAGCAGCAGGCAGGGAGGCACCAAAGATTATTTGCTTAGAGACCATGCCAATAAAGGATCCAAAATGGAGTCAACCAACACTTATTTATTTTATTTATTTAACATCTTTTATATACTGCCTTTCAGATTCTCAAGGCGTTTTACATGGAACAGAACTTGTTTACATAAAACGTTTCATTAGAACTATGTACAAAGCTGTTAACAGTGCTTACATTTGACAATTAATTATTTACAGTTCTGTCTGTGGTTATAGACAATGTTTTAGATGGTTGGAGGGTTATGGAAATGCTTGGTGAATAAGTGAGTCTTTAATAGCTTCCTGAAGTCTGTGGTTTCTATAGTGGATCTCAGGAGGGGTGGAAAAGAGTTCCATAGTGAAGGGATGTAGAATTTGAATACTCTGTGTAGGGTATTCTAGGAGATGCCTGTGTGTGATGTGGTGCTTGCAAGGGAGTTTTGGTGCTGGGTTCTCCTTGATCTGTTGTCAGGGGTTCTTCTGATTATATTTTTTAGGCAGCTGGTAGATTGGTTGTGTTGAATCTTGAATGCCATCATTATGGCTTTATATTTTATTCGAGAGCTGATGGGGAGCCAGTGTAGTGATTCAAGTATGGGAGTGATATGGTCATGCTTGCTGGATCTTGTGATTAGTCGGGCTGTTGTGTTTTGGGCTAGTTGTAAGGTTTGGATTGTGCGCTTGGGTACGCCGTGTAGAATTAGGTTCCAATAATCAAAGTGAGATATAATTAGCACCTGGCAGACGGACCGGAAGTGGTTCTGATCAAGTAAAGCTCAGAGGTTTTGTAGGAGCTTCATTTTGTAATAGACCTTGGAGGTAGTCTTGCTAATGTGGGACTGAAAGTTGACCCTCTGGTCAAGATGAATTCCCAGGTACTTTACCTTGTTTTTTACTGGGATAGATCTGTTTCCAATTGTTATGTTTTCTGGAGGTTTGAATGCGAGGTCCCTTGTGATTATAAGGGCTTCTGATTTTTTGTAGTTGATCTCGTGGTTGCATAGGTTTAGCCATTCGGTTATTGCTGACATGCATGAATTGATGGTGGAGTAGTTGGGGTTCCTTGTGTCTAGGTCAGTGTATATCATTAGGTCGTCTGCGTATAGGTTGTAGTATGTGTTATAGTCTTGTAGAATTTTGCACGCTGGCTGTAAGTAAAGGTTGAAAAGTAAAGCTGAAAGAGATGATCCTTGAGAAAGCCCTTGCTTTAAAGGGAAAGGTCTAGAAGTATTGCCTTTTATTTTGACTTGAGATTTTCTGTCTGCTAGGAAAGAGTGAAATCATGCCAGACGTGTGCCACATACTCCTATTTCACTTAGCCTGTCCAGTAGTATGGAGTGGGTGATTGAATCGAAAGCGGCTGTTATGTCTAGAAATAATAGGGCAAAGCCTTTTTGATATCTTCAAGTCCCTTGATTACTGTGTTCAGGAGGGATGTCAGTAAGGTTTCAACCCCATGATACTCTCTAAATCCGTGCTGTTGGATGTCGAGTGAGGCGGAAGCGTCTTCGTGGTCTTGCAGTTGGCATTGCACTGCTTTCTCTATTAGTATAGATAGGAGTGGAATGCTGGATATAGGTCGGTAAAAGGTGGGGGAAGTTGGGTCAGTTGTGTTATTCTTCAGTAGAGCTCTAATAGACGAGATTTTCAGTTGAGGTGGCATGGTTCCGTGTGTTAGTGAGGCGTTAACTACACAGGTACACTAAAAAAAATTTTTTTTAAACTGCCTCTAATGTTTCGATTGATTTTTACGTTTTTTGGTGCGCTGAATCCAAATCTGGTAACCAATTTGCTCCATCACGTACAGATGTTTTGCTACATTGGGTTAGCAGTTTGAGGTGAACGTTTCAGATTGAGTGCGATCGAGATAAAGGTTTCTTGGATGAATTCTTTATACTAATTGTTTAGTAGTTATTCAAATAAGAATAAAGAAAATTGTAACAAGGCAGCACATAAGAATAGAGTAATGTCAACAAAACACACTGTGATGGTAGCAAAATTGTCTGCACTTAAAACAGCCACATACATGTGCACAAACATTGAGCATATAAGAGCGAGGTTAGACACAAAGCAAAGCAAAGAAATGTGCAAAAAATGTTGTACAGGTATGTATGTAAGAATAGAAAACGCAAACCGCACCATTGCAATACATGAAGACAAACACCCGATGGTGTGAAAATAAAATTCTAATAAATGAGATCCGACACTGTGGTAATAACTAGCAAACTTTTATTTCAAAGTTTAGTAAAAACACGATATTTGTCAACACAGTTTAGATTTTAAAGTCATTCTTGGGTCAATCAATCTCCTGGTGGGCCCGTTTCTTCTTCCCCCGAATGCTTCTCTTGGTGCGCTGCTTGGCGTATTTTTCATCTGGGGTTTCCCGCAGCAGCAACCAGCAGAAATCAGCCATCATAGTGGTGTTCCATCTTCCTTGGTACCTTCTCTCTGCGTCCTTGATGTCCTGGTGAAACCTTTCACCTTGTTCTTCACTGTACGCCCCCATGTTTTCGGGAAAGTAGTTCACATGGGAGTGCAAGAAATGGACTTTCAGGCTCATGTTACAGCCTTGTTCTTTGAAGGCATTGAGCATCCTGGCAACAATATCCTTATAGTTCTCATCCCGCCTGTTCCCCAAGAATTTGAGAACAACATCCTTGAAGGAATCCCAGGCTTCTTTTTCCTTCTCAGACATCGTTTCAGCGAATGCTCCATCTGAAATGAGTTTCCTTATATCAGGGCCAACAAACACTCCTTCCTTTAGCTTTGCTTCAGAAAGTCGGGGGAACTTTGAGCAAAGGTACCGAAAGCACTCACCATCTTTTGGAAGGGACTTGATGAATTGCTTAATGAGACCCAACTTAATGTGGAGAGGTGGTAATAGAATTTTATCATGAGGTACCAAGCTCTCATGAAGAACATTTTTCTCACCGGGTCTCAAATACTCCCGAATTGGCCAGTCTTTTTTCCCCCAGTGTAGGTCGCGGGCCCGGCTATCCCACAAGCAAAGGAAGCAGGGATATTTGGTGAAACCGGATTGCTGCCCTAATAGCATGGATAGAATTTTAAAGTCTCCACAAATCATCCACTTATGCTCATCATAACGAATCTTCTGAAGAATCAGGGCCAAATTCTCGTATTTTTCTTGGAGAATAACAGAGTGAGCAATAGGAACTGAAACGAATGTGTTGCCATTATGAAGAAGAACACCTTTTATGCTGTCTTTTGACGAATCAATGAACAGCCGCCATTCAGCAGGATCATACTTGAGTTTAAACTTTTCCATCACTCCATATATATCGTTGCAAAATACCAAATCTTCCTCTTTGCTGAAATACTTCAAAAATTGTGTCTCGCGGTTGCGGTACCAATAAAACGTTGTTCCTGGTGACAATAGATTTTTCTGTTTAAGCCGAGAACCTAGCAGTTGGGCAGCATCTTTTGGGAGTCCTAAATCCCGGACTAAATCATTCAATTCCGCTTGAGAGAAAAGTTCAGGTTTCGGATCTGGTTCAGTTTCAAACTCGGAAGTACTGGACTCATCGGGAAAATCCATCTGATGAGTCTCATCATGATCAGAACCGTCCACACAAATATGATCCAAAGATTTTGGTGGTTCAGGCACAGGTACTTCGTTGCTATGAGGCATAGGCCTAATTGCTGAGGGAAGGTTGGGGTAACTTATTACGTTCTTATTTTTTAAGTTGTATCCCTTCACAATGCAAGAGCAAAAATAGCAGTCACTGCTGTGGTTTCTTTGTTCACGCCACATCATAGGTATTCCGAAACGAAATGCTTGTTTTTTACCTTTCATCCATAAGCGTAGATCTTCCTCACATGTCTTGCACACTTTGTGAAGAGCCCACGGTTTGTCTTTATCGCCTAACTTCAAACCGAAATAGGCGAAATATACTTTTTTAATAAATGCAGAAATGTTCCTCTGCTGCTTTTTCACGGTATATTCCCCACAAATAAAACAAAAACTGTCCGGAGAGTTGACGCAACCTCTGGCTCTGTGAGCCATCACAAATACACAGCACTGCAAACTACAACTGTAGTGAACCACTTCGGAATAAAGCTGGATTACGACTGAGCAAACAAAAGGTAATAATGAACTTGCAAGAAACTGAAATTTGACAGGAACGTTCATGTCGCAACCACCGTGTTTGAGCGAGCGAACGAGGCGAGGCGAACAGGAAAGAACATGCACCAGCGCGAGTACTGGATTTAGCCCCCCGCCTCCCAATTGTCCTGTTAATGTATAAAATGAATACAAAACACTCTAAAATATCATGAGGGAGTGTTTCTAGTTAGTTAACCATTACAACCTCTATTTTGGGCCAAGAAAATAAACTGCAGTCGCCTAAAAAGAAATTATGTGAACATTCCTTATATGGGTAAGAAATCTAATTTTGCAAGAAAACGTGACGTGATGGAACATTTTGGCTATTTTTCCTGGATTCAGCACCCCAAAATCTATAGGAATCAGTTGCAAAACTGGAGGCAGTTTTTTGGTAGTGTACCTGTGCTATCTTACAGAGTGTTGGAGCTAGTTCATGCACCATTGTCTTTATCCAGGTAGTTGGGCATGGATCTAGCGAAGAAGTGGATGGGTTTAAGGATTTGAGTAGATTGGTGCAAAGGTCTTCAGTAACAGGATAAAAAGTGGACCAGCTGTTTGGTCGGGTTTGGTCAGTTGGAGTTGAGGAGGGTAGACTTTGTGCTGTTTGTGGACAAGATAGTTTGATTTGAAGGTAAGATGCATAGGTTTCGGGGGTTAGGGCATCTGTGTCTTGGCCTTGAGGGGTTTTTGAAAGGGTTTTCACTATAGAGAAGAGCTCCCTGGGTCATTTTAAGGAGGTCATTATAATGTTTCTGTGGTGCTGCCTCATGGTTAAGAATTAGTTCGTTATAGTATGTGTTTGTAGTTAAATGTATTGAAATGTATGTATTGTGTTTCCCTGTGTTATGTACTCCCTGATTCCATCACTTTGATGTAATTATAAAGTGGTATATGTTCCCCTTACCTTTGTATAACCTTTGTACTGTATTTATCGCTTTGATTGAAAGAAAAAGCGGGATACAAAACTGTTTAAATAAATATATATATATATATATATATATTCATGCTGTTTTGTCATGTAATCTTGTTTATATGATTGTGCTCTTGTTTTTCTCCATTGCCTTTCAAGTCTTCTTAAGGTGGTTTTTACTTGCTTGATTTCTGATGAATACCATGGGGCTTTTTTCTCCCTTTTGGAAGTTCTTGGGTTTAACGGTGCGGAGGCAGCGTGAGAGATGGAGTGGTCCCAGGTCTGTATTAGAGATGTTAGGTCAGAAGGGCTGCTTTCAAGTTGGGGGATTATTTGGTCTAGATGGTTGTCCTTATTGAATTCTTTGAAGCATCTTTGTGGGTTCATGTAGTGCTGTCTGTATTATTGAGGGACGAGAGGAATGTTAAAGGTAATTGCATAGTGGTCCGACCATGGCACGGGAGTTACCTGATGATTGATCTGGGAGTCCAAGGTGTGGATGTTAGACGGTAAGAAGAATAGGTCCAGGGTGTTGTCAGCAGTGTGTGTCTGTGTTGATATAATCTGATGGAAATCCAAGGCGGTTAAGGCTTCCAGGAATGCATTTGCGTGAGTTGGAGCTAAGGAGTTTAGGTTGAAGTCACCTAAGATTAAGGGTAGCTTGCCTTTGTTGGTATATCTGGTGGTTAACTCAATTATGGTTGATAAGTCATCAGGGGTGGAAGTGGGGGCTTGGTAAAATAGACATATCATTATGTCTTTGCTTTCTAGGGTTATGGAGTTGAGAGTGGGGGTAGAGATTTTGTTGATGGTTTTTAGGTTTAGTTGTTTGTCAGCTAGAATGAGTGTACCCCCTCCTTTGCATCCTTTTCTGGTTGATTGGTGATCCTCCATGTGAGGTGGAGTAAGCTGGTTCAGAAGGATGGTGTCCGCGTCTGTAAGCCATGATTCAGTTATGCACATGATCTGAACATTTTGATTGTATATGTAGTCGGATATTGTGTGGACCTTATTCTTGATAGAGCGGGCGTTTATTAGAGAGCACTTGGCTGTTTGTGTCCATTGCTTGGTTGCTGTGTTGGTCCAGGTGGCTTCGTCAGCCTGTATGTGGATGAGGCGGTTTGGCTTTTTGTGGGTGCTGGAGAAGAGGGGTTGTGATGCTAGGAGTTGTCTGGGTCTGCAGAGTATTGGTATTAATTTGTTCCAGTTGGGTGTTGTTCTGGTTGGTCTTATTAGCAGAGTAGCTATGATGGAGAAGAGTAAGAAGGCTTGCACCCACTTCATGGTTGTTGTTTGAGTTGTTGTCTTGTCTTGCAGGTCAGTGTGTAGTTTGCAGTGGTGATATGATGAGAGAGGAGATGAAGGTTGTGTTTGGTTGGTCAATTGGGACCTTAATTATGGCCGTGCTGTCAGAGGTCGCTGCACGATGTTGAAGTTGTTTCCACCTTGGGACCTTGGTTGCTTTAACGAGTAGTGGTCCAGGATCGGTGCTGCATGGTTCTTGAAGGTGCTATTTTTGTTCCTTTTTCCGCCTGCGTTCCCCACCTAAGGGCCACGCCAAAGGGCCCTCTGGCAAGGCCCTCAGACATGGGCCTGCCAGGCATGGGCACGCCCGTTGGTGCTCAGCTTTTAAAAGTTTGCAATGGCCCTGCTTGGCCTTGGGCCGTTGAGAGGGGAGGGGATCTCCTTCCCGCTCCCTCGCCCGATGCCAGTCAAGGAGGAGGTGAGGTGTTCCGGCTGCAGCGCTCCCCTGATACTTATAGTAATCACAAATAGTGATTCCAACTTGTTTTATATATGGTGGGGGGGGCATATTCAAAGCGTCTTAACCGTTTACTGCCACTGAATATTCCCTGCTAACTGGTTTGTATGTCTCAGCACTAGCCGTCTAACATCAGATCATCCAGATGCAACACTAGAATTAACCAGTCAGTAGCAATATTTAGTAGCAATATTCAGCTGGTTATCTTAAATCGACTAAAGTTAGGTAGAAAAAAAGGCTGGCCTAATTTTAGCCAGTTTAGCCATGCAGCTAGTGGATGAATATCACTGCTGATCGGTAACTAAAACACTAACTGGGCAACCTGGATATTCAATGCTAGTGGTCAGATATGGCCCCAGCATTGAATATCTAGGCATAATTTAAAGTGGTAGCAGCCAGCCACTTTAATAGCACAGGATGCCTCCATCAAATATGCCCGCTATATATTTAGTACTATATATTTTTCAAAGGCCACAGTATCACCACAAGCAAATAAAGCTGCTAGTCTATATCATGGTTCATTTTATTTTAAGAGCTTGACATCTGTGTACAGTCCATCACCCCCTTAACATCAGTGATTGAATATAGTGCTTTACTAGTTCATCAATCTGTCCAGACCTTAAATCTCAAATTCCATCCTAGTTTGTCCTGCCACTAACAGGGTCATTCCGTCCCATTGGGATGTCAGTCTCCGCTATTTAGCCCCTCTGCCGACCCTGACTAATTTTCCCACACATTTTACAGGGAGGTTAGATGGGGACAGGAAAGGGGTAGTGTGGGGGTGGAGTTAGGGCAGGCAGTGGGTGGTCCACAGCCCCGGACGTACAGGGCCGATTGTAATATCGGCCATGTATGTCCAGGGCCTGCAGATTGAATGGGGAACTTATTCAACCTCTGAGGTGGAATAAGTTCCCCTAGTTGGCAGGGGACAGCAGGCCCGGGCATCGGAGGAAGTAGGGGGGTAGAGGGGATTCCCTGCAGCCAGACCCTGGCCTTGGAAGGCCAGATCGGGGGTTGGTCTGCGGGGAATGCAGAAATCTGTTCAGTGACCGGGGATCGGGGATGCCATGGCAACCGGATACCATGGTGCCATGGCTCCATTCAGGAGCCTTGACTGAGTTAGCCAGGGCAAGTCCATGCAGACCGACCAGGATCAGGGTTCCAGCTTTCACGTACAGACCTGGGCACAATTCTGATCCCATGGGAGAAGATGGACATGGGGTAAATAGGTCGAGAAAGAGATTTATTTATTTTAATTTATTTATTTATTTTAATTTCTTATATACCACACTCTTTGACATCAGCGCGGTTCACAGAGAACATAAACAAAACCAGAACAACAGGCTGTTCGGTATTACATATAACAGGAGTATAAACTTGGAGCAACATGGGAGAACTATTTACATGGAATATGCAATCTGTTAACTAGATAACATACTCGAACTATGTACATGACTTAGCAAGGGTGCTGGGGCGAGGAAGAAAAGAAAAGAAAAAGTGGTTGGATATGTAGTGGGACTATTATGTTAACTTCATATGGGGTAGTATTTGGTGAATAGGATGAATTTAAGGGCCTTCCTAAACTGGGTTAAGTCGGTTATGGTACGGATGTCAGAAGGGAGGGAGTTCCAGCACTTTGGTGCGCAAAACAAGAAAGCTCTGTTCGCTGTTGATAGATTGCATGTTGTTATGGCCTTTGGTAATGCTAAGGAGCTTAATGCTGCCTGTCTTCTAATTCTGTTTGGTGGTACGGATTGGATGAGCTCGGAGAGTGAGTTGGAAGATATACCCTTGATGGCCTTGAATGTAAGAATGAGGGTTTTGAACATCAGCCTTCCGTGTATGGGGAGCCAATGGAGCTGTTTGAGGATAGGTGTGATATGTTCACTCTTGGATGCTCCTTGAAGAACCTTTGCTGCAGCATTCATAGCGAGCTGCAATGGGCTCAAGGTGGATTGTGGGAGTCCTTGAAGAATTGAGTTGGCAAAGTCAAAATGAGGTAGGATTAATGCTTGGTAAATGGTTCTGAAGTCCTCTGGGTCAAGAAGGGAACGTAGGTGCTTGAGAGTGCGTATCTTGAAATACACAGCTTTTACGATATTATTTATGTGTGGTATCATGTTGAGCCGATGGTCAAGTGTTACTCCGAGGTATTTTATTGCTTCCTTGGTGTATAGTTCAGCTCCCTTGACGTTTATATATGGTGGTGGGGTGAAGCTGGGGTCTCTGGAGATAAAGAGAACCTCAGTTTTCTTGTGCTGAATGCGGAGGTTCTGTGACAGGAGCCATGCAGAGACTGCATTGAAGCAATTCGTTATAGGCAGTAAATCCATTTGCTTTGTGGAAAATGGCATGTAGAGTAGGATATCATCCACATATACCATGCATCTCACATTGAATGATCTGATGATATTGCAGATCGGCTGCATATAGATGTTGAACATGAGGGAAGAGAGAGAGGACCCTTGTGGAACGCCTTGTTTTTGATGGAAGAGTTTGGATTCTCCTGTTGCGGATTTCACATATTGCATTCTGGTGTCGAGGTATGATTTGCACCATTCGAGTGCTGAGTTGCAGATGCCTTTTTTCTTTTAGTCGACCGAGGAGGATCTCATGGTTTACTGAATCGAATGCTGCTGCTATATCCAAGAAGATTAGTACGACGCCTTGCTGTAGGTTGTCTATGGTGGTGAGAACATCATTGAATAGAGTAGTAAGTAGTGTCTCAACACCATGGAATTCTCTGAAGCCGTGTTGGGAACGGTCCAGGGGGGCTGCGGAATCTATATGGTCTTGGATTAGCCTTTGTGCCTCTTTCTCAAATATCTTTGCTAGAAGGGGGATGCTGGCTATTGGCCTGTAGGAATCGGGCCGTTTAGGGTCTAGTTTCGCGTTTTTTAGCAGAGGTCTAATGGATGTGAGCTTTAATGCAGATGGGAAGGAGCCAGATGTAAAGGAGAGGTCAATGATTCTTGCAATGAAAGGGCTAAATGAGCTTCGGAGATCCTTTATCCAGAAGGCTGGGCACGGGTCGGTTTGTGCAGTCGTGGTGTTGAGTGAGGCGATTGTGTCTTCAATGTGTTTAGCAGAGGGTGTGGTAAGTGCAGATAGGGGTGTTATGCAGGTTGTTTTGTGTACAGTGGTTTTTGAGAGTTCTTCTGTTTGTAGAAGTTTTGATTGTAAGTAATCAGCAAATTCCTGTGGGTGGATATCTTCTTTTTGTTCTGAAGATGGTTCCTTTGATAGTGATTTGACCAGGTTGAAGAGGTCGCGAGGTTTGTTTAAAGATCTTTTGAGCATATCAGTGTGGTATTGCTTCCTTGTGGTTGTGATTGCCTCGCGGTGAGATGAAAGGTGTTGATTGTAGGCTGCGTGATCATCGATGGAAAGTGAGCGGCGCCAGCGTTTTTCGAGTCTTCGTAGGTGGGAAAGGGAGGACTGTAAATCGGGGGAAAACCATGGAGCAGAGGTTTTTTTCTTGATGATGTGTTCTTTTTGTGTGGTAGTTGAGCAATGGTGTTGAGGTTGTTGTACCAGGCGGTGACAGACTCATCAAGGTTGAGTACTGTGTTGTTTAGGAGTGGTTGGGTGCTTGACAGTATAAGTTCTCTATTGAAAGGTCGAAAGCCTCTTGTTACTCTAGATGTGTTGTCCGGTTTTCTGTTGTTGATTAGATGATTGATGATTAGATGGAGAGATGATGGACATGGGAGTAATAAGGAGGGGATAGTATGGCATGGAAATGGTGGAGATGCTGGTTGCAGGGGGATAGAAAGGGAGAGGGCAGACATGGAAGGATAGGGGGCAGAGAGAGCAGAGGTATTGGATGGAGGGAAAGAAAGAGAGAGAGAGAGATACTGAATGGGTGGTGAGAAATGTTAGACATGGAGGGGGAGAGACAGTGAGCAAAAGACTGGGGAATAAGGGACATGGAAGAGTAGCTGGGGAACGGAAGGACTGGGGTGAAAGTTGAAAAGCCATTCGTAGATGGCGTAAAAAAGAGGGGGACTAAAAAATGGATAGTAACAAGTAGTGAAATCTGGGTGGATAGAGAGAAATAAATTGAAGAAAGCTGAAAGGAAAAAAATATACAAGATGGAAGGAAATGAAGAAAAAAAGGAGAGAAAAGAAATGGCAGATGGACTAGAGACCATAGAAAGAGAGCTGAAAGACAAGTTCAACACCTGGGAAAGAACAACCCAAACTATGGTTACACGATGCAAGGTACCACCTTAGAAAGCACCACCCTGGAAAAAGATTTAGGCATCATCAGTAATAATACATTGAAACCCTTCGCCTGCACGCAGAAGCAACCAAGAAAGCAAATAGAATGCTAGGAATCCTAGGGAAAGGAATGGAAAATAAAACAAAAGGATATTATAATGTCTCTGTATCGTTCCATGGTGTGACCACACCTTGAATATTGTGTGCATTTCTCATTGCCATATCTTAAAAAGGAATAATTGAATTAGAAAAGGTACAAAGAAGAGCAACAAAAATGGTAAAGGGAATGGAAGGATATCTCTATAAGGAAAGGCTTAAAAGGTTGGGGCTCTTCAACTTGGAAAAAAGATGGCCAAGGGGGAATATGACAGAGGTCTATAAATTAATGAATGGAGTGGAATGGGTAAACATAGTAAACATGTTTACTAAAGCGCAGTAATGTAGCAGTGGCTACATTAAAGAGCGATAACGTTACCAGATGCAACGTTAACGCGCGATAACGTTACCAGATGCAACGTTAACGCGAGATAACGTTACCAGATGCAATGTTGTAGCGCATTAACGTCTCCGGCAGCGTTAAGTCCCTCAGAGGGCGGAGAGAATGGGTCAATGGGCGGGGAGAGGCTCCTGCTACACTAATGCAGGGAACTGAAGGGCTGAACATTACCGCGAGTGAAAACCTATTGTTAGATGCACATTTGCAGGAGAGAGAAACCATTTCAGTGTCAGCAATGTACAGCATAGGCAGGGAGCCCAAAAAAAGTGATAGCAGTGCTACATGTGCAGCAACAGCATAGTGCCCAGATATGAAAGGGCACGATGGCGATTCTGCAAATGGGGCATAGGGGGCTTCAGGCGGGACATGCAGTGGGGCATCTGGGGCACAGGGTGGGCTAGGCAGATGCCTAGGTGGCACATAGGAATGCAAAATCTGGAAATCAGCAAGACAGCAACTGATGAAGGTCAAACATGCCCACGAGTCTGTGTCCCACAGTGTCCCATCCAGGGGACATTACCCAGCAGGTACCTCAAAGGGCACATAACATTGTCAGGCGGTGCCAGGGGAAAGAGAGGATGTCTATGTAGGCACCCCTACCCCAGACCCCACACCCTAGGCAGCCGCCTACCTGCACACTGGATGGCCTGGGACTGCGCACCACCAGCATATGGGCATGTCAGCATGGTGGGGGAGGGGTGATGGTGGTGGAGGGGGCAGTGGCATCTGCCCACAGCAGACCAAGGCCAAGCCCTGTTCAGGTGGGTGGTGTGCAGTGCAACAGACAAAGTCTGTCTGATGAACAGTCATGGTATCCCCAGGGACTGACTTGCTTCTGTGGCAACAGTATGGTGCCATACACACAGCCAGTGTGTCCTGGGGCAGAAGATCACAGTTTCAAGTCCCAGCTGTGGCTCCTGCAGACCATATCCCTACATTTTACCCAACATTGCACATACAACATAAACATGTGCACTCCCTAGAACATCGGCCAACAGGGGCACAAATACCCATACCCACAGGCTCCACTATCCAAAGCCTCATGGAGAGTCAGGCTGTTGGGCCCGGCATGGAGCAGCACTTATCACCAAAGCACTACTACTAGCACCTGCATACCTTAGTAATCCCTGCACTGTGCTCAGGACTAGTGTGGCAGGCAGGGCTGCCAACCACCCCTATCTTTGCACAATGCTGAAATAGGAGTGGGAGTGTGTGTATATCTATCCAGTGTTTTGTGGCTGCCTACTCCTCACTGAGCCCACAGTGCTTACACTGTTTCCAGCGTTAGCCTGCCAATGTGCATAATGATAAGCAAGGTATTGTGGGTATGGACCAGACAGGGCAGACTGGGCAGGATGCATCTGCACAGGGTCTGGGGCAAGGGCTGGAACATTGTAGTGCCTGACCACCACCTGCATGGACAGGGTGGCCACAGCATGTCATGCTGGGAGGTGACTCTCACCCTGACTGAGCAGTGACCATGGCATGTCTAGGTTCCCACAGCGTGCTATATAGTGTTTCTTTTAAGTGATATCTGTGTGTTCCTTGTTATGAAGCCCAATCACTGAGATACCTGCTTGGTGTCTGTGCTTACATCCTACTTATGGGTGCACATAGTTTTTCTGGGGACATGTACTGTGGACTGGCTAGCAGACTGTCTGCAGTCAGCATGTGTATGGCTGGAATGCTGTGTGGTTTGACTGTGCCCTCTGCTGGTGAATGTCAGATTGTGGTGGGGGATGCAAACTGACTGTCCTTTGCTGGTGCGTGTCAGATTGTGGTGGGGGGCAGCTGAGCTTTTCCAGGCCTACTGCCAATGCCTGTGTGATACCTACAGCTCTGCATCAACTGCCCTGGATGGCGCCCTTTCCCCAACAGCCCCCATCATGCCCCTCTACTGCCTCCATTGCAAAGATGTAGAGTGTGGGTCTGTTGGGGGCAGATCCTGTCCACCACCTTGCCCCAGACAGGGTGGGTTGGTAGGTGGTGTTACATAATCCACATGTGGGTCCAGACATGCCCCTGGCTCTTATGACAACTGACCATGGCAACCACACTGGATATGTTTAATGTGGGTGGCTCCTGGTCCCCAAGGGCTAGATGTGATTGGGGAATACAGATGGACACAGGATTAGCTTAGGTATAGCTGCAAGGAATACCTGTCACAGACTGACAATGATAGGGCCCTGCAGCAAAGCCTATCTCAAGCAACCTGGGTACTGCGGACCTGGTGCTGGCTGCCCCACCTCACCCTCAGGGTGAACACAGAACCAACACAATGGCATGGTGTGTGGCAACTCTGTGCCAGTATCACACACGGTCAGTTCCTCCTACCACGCTGAAGTTCTGGAGAGCTGCATACCCCACCTTGTGATCAGATGTAGACCGCTGTTCTGCATGTGCATTGCATCATGGGTTTAACCTATCCTGGTAGACATAGCAGACAGTTTGTGCAGTGACCTGCAGTCTTTCTGTAGCCAGCCATTGCTGAGACTAGAGGTATAGCCCACTGGTTACTACAATGATGTCCTAGGCAGATGTCATGGGTTCAATCCCTCCATGGTCTCATTTTATTAGGCCTGTCCGAGGCAAGTCCTTTTCATTCCTTTGACAGTCATATCTCTGCAGATCTCTGCTGCCAGCATCACAGTTGCAAGCCATCCTTCTGTCCATCTATCTGCATCTGTCAGCTGTGTAGTGTCCTGTCTTCATGTGCTGGCTGCTACCCCATGTCCTGCACTGGTACCCTTTTCTGCATTGCAGCTCTTCATGCTTGCCTCTCCTGTGTCTGCTCTGCATGGCACTACTACTCCTCTGTCTTTATCTTTATCTTTATTTGAGGCTTAATATACCGCTCAATGCAGTCGCAAGGAAAAAGGAAAGGAACGCCAAATGTATGATAGGATAGTTAAGAGAGAAGGAAAGAGCTAAAGAGATAGGTCAAGTAACAAATAGGGGCTGTAAGAAATCAGCGAGGGGGAGGGGAGAGAGGGGAGGGAGGTGGGGGAAGATCAAATGCAAGGCAGAAGAGGTAAGTCTTCAGGCGGGTCTTGAAGGTTTTCAGGGAGGGTTTCAGGTGAAGGTCCGGGGGAAGCGAATTCCAGAGATGGGGCCCAAGGAAGAAAAAGGCAGAGGAGCGGGTGGATTCGAGGTGACCCTGTGAAGGGGAGGGTAGGGTCAGACGGTTGGCATGGATAGAACAGAGAGAACGGTAGGGAGTGTGAAGGTGAATCTGGTCAGCGAGATAGAGAGGAGTACCTGTGTGAATGGATTTGTGAGCAAAAGTGAGGACCTTGTATTGTATACGGAAAGGAATAGGAAGCCAGTGCAGTCGTATGAGAAGTGGAGTGATGTGATCGAAACAAGAGGAGCAGGTGAGAATGCGAGCTGCAGTGTTGTGAACTCTCTGAAGGCACTGTAATTGGGACTGGGGAAGACCAGCCAGGGAGGCATTGCAATAGTCAAGACGGGTGACAACGAGCGAGAGGAGAAGGGTGGTCATAGATGAGAAAGAAAGAAAAGGGCGAACGGAGCGAAGTTGACGTAGGGTAGAGAAGCAGCGTTGGACGACGGAGGAAATATGGGCTTTGAAAGATAAGGATGAGTCAAGGGTGACGCCCAGGTATCGTAAAGATGAGACAAGAGGGATGGGAGAAGAGGAAAGCACAGGAAGAAGAGGGGGAGTGGGACTGCCAGCGGTGAACCATATGGCTGAGGTCTTAGAGAGTTTAATGTGCAGGAAATTAGAGGAAAGCCAAGAAGCCACAGTGGAGAGACAGTTATTGAGAGGCGAAATGTCAGGGGAAGCAGAGTCAGTATGATAGAGCAGAAAAATATCATCAGCGTAGTAATGTGCAGATATACCCTGTTGTTGAACTAAGAGAGCGAGAGGGGCTAGAAAGACGTTGAACAGGAGGGGAGCAAGGACGGACCCCTGTGGGACACTGCAGGGGAGGGGGGTGGAAGGTGAAGATAGGGGACCAGAGGAAACACAGAAAGAACGACCTGAGAGAAAGGACCGAAACCAATGAAGCACAGTGCCGGAAAGACCCGCATCATGTAGACGTGAAAGGAGGGTACGGTAATCGACAAGGTCAAACGCAGCAGAGAGATCAAGTGAGACAGCAAGGGTGAAAAGACCACGGTCATGGGCAAAGTGGAGTTCGTTAAGGAGAGAAAGAAGAACAGATTCAGTACTATAGCCAGGGCAAAAACCAGATTGAGGAGGGTGCAGGGTAAGTGAAGCTTCAAGATGTGAAGATAGTTGGGAAAAGACAAGTTTTTCTAGGAGCTTAGAAAGGAAAGGAAGGTTGGAAATTGGATGCCAGTTAGAAGGGGAGGATGGATCAAGGGAACTTTTTTTCAGGACAGGGCGAATGATAGCGTGTTTCCAAAGAGTGGGGAAGATACCAGTAGAAAGGCTGTTATTGATGATGGAGAGAAGATAGGGGGAAAGGGCCAAAGAGGGATCCAATAACCAATGAGAGGGAATGGGATCAGAGGGACAGAAGGTTTTGCTAACGGAATGAAAGACCTTGGAAAGGGCGGAGGCAGAAACAGACTCGAAGGAGGACCAGCGATGAGAGAGAGGGGGGGCACACTGAGAGGAGAGCGGAGTAGGAGAAGGGGGAGGAGTGAGCGGGGGATTGAGAGGGGAAGGAGAGACGGAGAGAGAGTATCTTAGAGGAGAAGAATGTAGCCAATACGGCAGGATCCGGGGAAACAGGAGGGAGGGAGAGTGAGGAGAAGGAGCGAGGAGTAGACAGGGAACGAAGGACGGTATATAACTGATGAGAGGAGTTGGCGGAGGTAGAGATAAGGGTGGAGAAGTAGTCCCTTTTAGCTGTGTGAAGAAGGGTACAATAGTGATGATGACAGGCTCGGAAACGGTCCAGAAGGAGGGGGGAGGGGTGCTTACGCCATAGTCTTTCAGCCCGGCGGAGATGTCTACGGTGGAGGGAAAGACCAGAGTGAAACCAAGGGTGCCGGCGGGGGTGACGGGGAGCAGGACATGGTCGAAGGGGGGCTATACTATCAAGAGCAGAAGAGAGAGTATCATTCCAGGTGCATACCTGGGTGTCAACAGGAAGGAGATGAAAGTCAGGAGAGAATAGGGTGTCAGAGGGGGGGAATTGAAGAAGGGTATCTGTGGTGATATGTCGGTTAGGAACAGAGGGGGGAGGGACAGTGGAAAGGGGAGGAGAGGGTGAGGGTAATGGGAGTGAGAGGGAAGAGAAGAGACAGTAATGATCAGTCCAAGGGAGGGGTAAAGAGGAAAGGGAGGGGAGAGTAAAGGGAGAGGTCAAGGGAGAAATGAAGAGATCAAGAGTATGACCGGCGGAATGGGTGGAAAAGGGAACGTGTTGATGAAAAGAAAGATCCGCTAGAAGAGAGAGAAAAGCATGATCACGGGGGGAGGAGGGGTAGTAGCATGAATATTGAAATCCCCGAGGATTAAGAGCTGGAGGAAGAGAAGGGAAACTTCGGATATGGTAGAGAGGAGAGAGTCCCAAGCAGGGGCAGAAAGAGACGGCGGAGCGTAAATAAGGAGAAAGTGAAGCGGAGGAGAGGTGGCAAGACGGAGGAGCAGGGATTCGGGATAGTGAAGAGCAGATGAGGTTTGTTCTTGAAAAGGGAGGGAGGAGCGATAGAGGGCAGCGATCCCTCCACCACTTCTTCCCCGACGAGAGACAGATAAAGCAGAGTAGCCTGGCGCTAAGCAACGGTGCAGAAGGGGTTCTTCACCATCCCTCAGCCAGGTTTCAGTTAAAAAGAAAAGGTCAGGGGTGTGCTGGGAAGTGAGATCCTGAACCAGGGTGGTCTTTGAACGAAGAGAGCGGCAGTTAAGAAGGACAAGCTGAAGTAGCAGGATCGCCGGGGGAGATGGGGCCGGAGCAAGATGGGAAGAGCAGCAAATCAGATTAGAGGGTGTGCGTGCAAGTGGACCAGGGCTGACAGGGGCAGAGGGAGCAGGTCACCAGCCCCAGTGGGCCGGGATGGCAGACATAGTAAAAAGAAGAAGACACAGGAGAAGGGAACAGAAACTAAGAAAGGAACATTGCTATCATTGCAAATATCTTGCCACCTCTACCTCCACTGGCAGACACGTAGTCCCATCCTCTTCCACCCTCTGTCATTGTAGCGCTTTACATTGCCAACATCCTGTGCATCAGTACAGCTGCCTCCAATATGTTTGTCCATTTTACCGACTGCCACATCAGCTGCATGCAGATTTGGCAGGTCCATCAGCTCCCACCTCTACTTCCTTCCATCACTTGTTCATTGCCTTTCCTTGGTGCTCTGTGCAGTGTTAGGGTTACATCCGTTTTTTACCCTTACATTTCATGCTTGTCAACTTGGGGCACCTTAGTGCCCTTGGGCAGCATATCTTGGGTCACCTTAACATCTTTAGGGCACTTTATATGGCACCTTAGGTTAAGGCACCTTATAAAGCACCTTGTCAGCCTTGTAATGTGTTTTGTTTCTCAGCTTTAACGTGCAATGTCCCGTTAACGTGCGCTAACTGGCCAAGGCGCCCTTTAACGCGCGTTACACGGCCATTGCTACCTTAACGCCAGTACGCCCACTTCCTTATATGGCATTACGCTGCACTTATCGCCGGTAACGTTACCACGCTTTAGTAAACATACCCCATAGATCGATTGTTTATGCCATCAAAAATTAAAAAGACTAGAGGACATGCAATGAAGCTACAATGCAACCCATTTAAGACTAATAAAGAAAATATTTTTTTTTTACTCATCATGTAATCAAATTCTGGACTTTGTTATCAGAGGATGTAGTAAAAACCATTAGTGTAGCTGTGTTTAAAAAAAGGTTTGGACAAGTTCCTGGAGGAAAGATCCATAAACCATTATTAAAGAGGACCAGGGAAATCCACTAGACATACCTATGCTTTCAAGTTCAAAAGATTTTCCATCTGCATCATGAATGGTCACAACCCTATTACGTCCACCTACCATCATACTTCAGTATTTCTATTTTTATATCATTTTGTACACCAGTCATCATTCATCAAGGGACATCTCAATGTTCTCTCTTCCAGCCATGCTTCAGTTGATAACCTTCCAGCTTTTGTCTCTCATCATTTCAGGTTTCATGAAAAGACTTCTCCACGTCAAACCGCCACTACAGGAAATACTTATACCATGGAACCTTAATCTTGTTTTAACTTCTTTGAACCACTAGAGTGTTTCACAACACCTCACATAGAAAGTGTTCTTCCAAATAGCTATTATCTCAGCTAGAAGAGTAAGTGAACTCCAAGCACTAGTAGTCTATGAGCTATTCACAGAGTTTCATCTTTACGCAGTTCTTTTTTTTTCCAATCATCCCAAGTTTTTAGCAGGATAATACTGTACCTTTCCCCATCGATGAGGAAATGGTGCTTCCTACAGCCTGTCCAAAGCCTCATAGAAACACACACAAGAGAGCCCTCCACAGTCTGGTCTGCAATGGGCCTTCACATATGATCTGAAGAGAATCGAGTCAATAAGGAAGTCTACACCTTTTTGTCTCCTTTGACGCCAATACCAATCACCAAATGAACTCTAGTAAATTTGCCTGGTATTCTGCATCCAATTAATTCTATTATGAATAAATAGTTACTTCTCAAACACTAAAGTAATATCTTATCAAATTAGAAACACTGCAACTATTATGGCTCTCCTAAAGCCTGCTTTGTTAGATACAATTTATAAAAGCAGTGTTATGGTTCTCACTTTACACTTTAGTTTGCACTGCTGCTTGGACCTAGCCACAGTAAGACAGTGCCTTTCATCAAGTTGTTCTGGCCAATCTGTATAATGTAACAACTTATTTTCTCAGTGCAGGCTCCTTCTGTATCTGGGGCAATACATAAAGATGTGAGTAGACCTAAGCTTGGCAGTCACTCACTTGTGTGCCTGACTTCATGCTGCTTGTTGACTGAAAAAAAGCACAACAGGTATTTTTTTGTAGACAGCAGGACTGATCAGGCACACACAATCCCTCCCATCTCCCTGATATTTACCTTGAGCTGAGGAAACCACTACATGGGAGAAGAGCTGCACATGCTCAGAACTTTATACTAAGTTCTAAGCTCTAGAAAATCTGGACTGTTCTGGTGACGTGCATAACATCATCCATTTTTGTGTCTGATCAATCCTGCTGTTTACAGAAAACAACTCTTACAGATAAGCAACAGTGCTTCTCACCCTTGCCTTTCACCATTTCTCAAAAAGGTATAGGATATCCATAAGTCGTAGATGCGGCCGTGACTAAACATAAGGAATTTCAGCCAAGTATGTTCCTGTGAAGTATTTAATGATGCCTGATGCAACAGAAATTCCGAATTGGGGACAGTTTAACTCGACAAGTTCCTTGATGAGTAATGATTGTGGATGAAGAAGCAGCAGCAGCAGATGCCCAGACTGACAATCAGTGGCTAGTAGGCTTGTGTAAGATCAAGTTTTGTAAAGATTTTCCTCCAGCAAGCGTGGCAATTCATTGGTTAACAACAGTGGAGTTGTGGAGGATAATTTTTTAACATGTCACCTGGTTCTGAGGCCAGGTAGGCACATACTTTGAGGCTATTTAATAAAGACACATAGGCACCTATGCATAAACACTCAAGTCTTAGGTAGCTTTATGTAATACATCTTCAGTTAGGACTTGGAATATGATCTCCTCAACACTACATTTAGAAACCTTGGATCAATTCAAATTCTGAGCTTCTCAGACTTTTCCATACTGCAACCATGCTGTTTATTATTCAGTTAATTGGTTCAAGGCTGGATAGGCATGTTCATACTGCTGGCTTTATAAGTACCAATACATTGTTTGGAGCATAATGTACTGGTGAAATACAGGGCTTGAGCTCAAAATGGAAAGATTCTACTGGTCCATGAAACACATCACATGCATTTGTCAACTATTGTCTTGAAGATGGTGTAGTGCACTAATGTTTTCTGTGGTATAGCTAAACAAATAAAATTATTACTCAAACATAAATATAAACATGTAAATCTATGCTTTTTCAAGTAATTATCCAATGTACTCAACATGTCTTACACATATGGGCTTTGAAGTTATAACACAGCTTCTTGAATATTTGCAGTGTGGGCAGGGCTGGTGTTAGACATGCAGGGGGACCCAGGCAGAAACTGATGAGGGGACCCAAAGCCCACCTGCAAGCTATGCCTCCTGCAGCCTGAGGCAGACTTGGAGCCCTCCTTGGCATGGGGGCCCAGGGCAACTGCCTTGTTTGCCACCCCCTAGTGTAGGGGCTCAGCATCTGGGGGGCAGTGTGTGGGTGTTTATGTGCATTGACTGAGTGTCTGGGAATAGTGCACATACATTAGTGTGTGTGTACAGATGTGAGGGATAAGTGACCAGGGACAGCGTGTATATGTCTGAAGAAAGCACAGCTTCCTAGTAGGCTTTGAGGTCCCTTCCCAAAGTTTTACCCCGAGTTGGTCCCCAGCCATATCTATTACCAGTCCTGGCAGATATTCATTCCAATCACTAAACTGAAAATAAAATCCTTTTATTCGACCTTGTTTTCTGACCATTTCATTTTTATAATAGTTTGGCTCTGGTTTCTGCTTTTCTCTATCTTCTCTAACTCTTTTTTCTAGGGTCATCTATCTACTTGACATTTCTTCTGTCTTTACCATCATCAACTACATCTGTAACATTAATCTTTCTTTTCAGTTTTCTTCCTTCTCCTTTTACCATTTAGTTGTCAGTCTCCCACTGTTTACTGCATTTACCCACAGCTTTCCATCACTTTCCCTCATCCAGCCCTCCCATTCCCAAGCCTCTTATTGCCCAGTCTTTTACTAACTCTCCCCCTGTAACCAGCATCTTGCCTCTGTCTTTTCTCACTTTCCCCATCCAGGATCTGTCTCTCTCTCTCTCTCTACCATGTTCATTAGCTCCTTTCTTCCTCTCTAGTCCCCCCAACATATGTGCAGCATCTCTTCTGGCTCCCTAGTTCCCACCGCCCCTTTACCAATATCTTTTCTGTCTCCCTAGCCCTACTCTTAATGTTCAGTCTCACCAGCTGTTGCACCCTCCGTGTCCAGCATCTCATCTCTCTCACCATCCTGTGTAACCCCCTCAATGTCAAACATCTCCTGTCTGTCTCCCTCCTTCCCATTCTAGCATCTCCTCTATTTCCAGTTTCCTCCATGACAGTTTTCTCCTACATTTCCCTAGTCCTCCCCTCCCATTTCCAGTACCTCATCTGTTTCCCAAGTTCCTCTACAAAGGCCATCATTTCCTCTGTATCACCAGTCCTCTTCCTACCCATATCTAGCATCTCCTGTCTTCCTTCTCAGTACTCTCCTCCCCATGTCAAGAATCTCCTATCTCCCTCCCTTTCCTGTCCAGCATCACCTCTATCTCCCTATGTACTCTCTGATGTACAGCATTACTCCTCTGTCTCCTTCTGACCCCTATTTCCAGCATCCACCCCTCTGTCATCCAATGCCTCCCCCTCACAAGTCCAGCATCTCCTCAATCTCCATCCCTGTCCCATCCTCTCCGACACATTCTTGTCACAGCCACATGTGTTCAGGGCAGGGGTGAATTGGACATCAAATCCAGCCCACCGGGAACAGAGGTAGTACAAGCGCGGGGCCTTACTGCAAGCACACATGTGCCTCTAAATCCCTGACGGCCCTCCTTGTCCCACCTCCTCTAGAGGGCAGGACAGGGAGGGCCAGCAGGGTCTTAGAGGGAGGTGTGGGGTTTTATCAGAAAGGCCCTGTGCCTGTATTACTTTTGTTACCAGCGGTGGATGGTGGGCTGGATTTGACAGGAGGCGGCCTCCCAAAAGTGCGATTTACCCTATCCCAAACCCAACATGTGGCCGTGATTCCAAATGAGGATTTTGCGACCTCATTTGGGATCGTGACCCACAGTTTGGGAAATGCTGAACTAGTCATCTGTGTTACTATGTCGTTTCTGCAGCCGAGTAAATAGGCCTCTCATTCACAAATATTCCACTCAAATTATTATATAGAGATAAGATATAAGCAGTAACAATCACCATTCTGGCCTTTACTGTGTAAAATAATTGTTTATAACCAGAGCATTGCTTTCCTCCCCCAAGACAACTGTAAGCATGCATAACAGAGGTCAATTATATCAGAGCCAAAACAGAACAGAACTACTGCTATTACTACAAGAGGGTAATCTACCTTCCCCAACCTACAATTAGCTTTATTAGCTAGCCCAGCTGATGGGTGCCAGTAGGGTCTTAAAATAAATGAAAGGCAAGTAGAAGGGAGTGGGCAAACCCCCCCCCCCCCCCCCAAAATCAAGCAGATAAAATAATGAAAACAGTGTATTAATGAAGCAGTTACAAGACTGAGAAGCAGTATAGCACAGGAAGAGCCTTGGAGCTCCAGTGACCTAAAATTTCTGCTGTGGGAGATTTATTTACTGCCCTAGTTTTGCAGACTCTTGAAGAAAAGGTTTTGAAGCTGGCATAAGAAAGAACGTTGACTACTTCTAGAGCAGAAATGTTTTCTCGGGAGCATGTAGCAGAAACCAAATCTGCTTGCTTTGTGAGTCCTGTCTGTCTCTATATATTTATTTATTTATCATCGTTAGTGTGCTCTCTTACCTCATTTGTACTTTTTGCAATATTGTTCAGCTTTTCTCAGCACTCTGTCATGCTCCTCTCCATAACTAATTCCAACGTTCCTTCTACTCTGGTCTGTCTGTGGAGCCCAAGTTAACATTTAATTCAATACCTATCCTAACTCTCTCTCCATTGCTGCAGAGTTTTCAGCTTTCCTGTCCCTGCTCTAATCTACTGAGTGACCAACCCTTCCCTCCCGCTGAGGCATTGTATAGCCCCTTTTCCTATCTTCCATGTGTGTTTAGCTCCGTTTTCCTCTCTCCCCTCTGCTTTTCTGCCAGTTTGGGCACTCTTACCTTCCAGCTTGTGAGTCCTGTGTGTCCACTGAAATATTTATTTTATTGTTTGTTCATTTGCTCTTTCTTTATCTGTACCATTGTTAGTTTGCTATTTATTTATCTGTTAGGTTGTTCAGTTTTCTCCATTCCCACACATATCCTCACAACGTTTATCCCTTCCTCTCTCCCCTCTACCCACCCACCCTGTGGCATTCAGTCTCATAGCCATCTTCTGCTCATTACCATGATTATGCACAGGTGCACCTAATCCCCTGTGGTCTCTCTCCCACCTATTCATATTTCTTCTGACCTCTGTTCTCCTCTCCATCTCTCTTCTATGGCTCCTCATTACTTTCTCTTCCTATTCTTCATACTCCCTAATTGTCTCCCCTCCTACCAACACCTTCAGTCCTTACCTCGCTGACCATGTTCATCTTCACACCCCTCACCGTTCTCTCTGATCCATTCACATCGATTGCATGTTCCTCCCCTCCCCTTCCCAGGCCCACTTGGGAGCCACCCGGTCCTCAGCTTTCGACGTCCTCAGTCTTAGACTCTGGAACTCATTCCCCCTGCACTCTGCTTGGGATCCCCCTTTACCTCTCTAATTGTCTCCCCTCCTACCAACACCTTCAGTCCTCCCCTCCTTACCTCCCCTTTACCATCCTCACCCCTCCCCCCCCCCCCACTACCCTGCCCTCTACCCCGTCATCTGCTCTTGAGTTTCACCACTTTCTCCCCCTCATTCGGTCATCTCCTCTCTCTAAAACAACCTCACCCTTGTTTCCACTGTGCTGTCTCCTCTCTGCTCCACATTCTTCTACTCCTTCTCTAATCCGGAGATATCAACTCCAAACCTGGCCTCCCTAGACTTTTGTACCACTCTGAGAAGAGATCTTCATGCAACACTTCAAATCTTATTCATATCCCTCTCCTTTCCCCTTCCTCTCTCCCTTTCTCATTTGCCTTGTGGAACGCACACTCCATCTCAAATAAACTTGCTTTTACTCACGATCTCTTTATCTCTAATGCTCTCCATCTTCTTGCTCTAACTGGCTCCTCCCAGAAGACTCGGCATCAGTCGCTGCTGTGTCATGGCAGCTATCAGTTTTCTATACACCTCGTCCCACTGTTCATGGTGGTGTTGGGCTTCTACTTTCTCCTTCCTTCTAACTTCAACCCCTCCTCCTGCCTCAGTCTCACTCCTTTCCCTCCTTTGAAGTCCACTCCATCTGCTTTTTCACTTCCCTACCTCTCCGGTTAGCTGTTATTTATCGACTTCCTAACAAGTCCACCTCTAACTTTCTCACTCACTGACTCGTGGCTTTACTTCTTTATGGATTCCTCTTCCCCCCCCCCCTTATTCTTGGGGATTTTAACATTCATGTTGATAACCTCTCTGATACTTATGCTTTAAAGCTCCTTTCCCTTACCTCTTCATTCGACCTCCAGCTTTGTAATATTGCCAGCATTCACCAGCACGACCACTGCCTCGACCTTGTATTCTTCTCTAATTGCTTACCCTCAAACTTCTGTACCTAAGGTTCTTCCCTTATCAGACCATCACCTGCTAACCTTCACTCTTCATCACCCGCCACCTCAACCTTGCTCTGTCTCCTCCAACCTCTTTTCATGCTATTGACCCTTTGGCTCTTTCCTCCACTGTGTCATCACCCCTTTACTCCACTATATCATCCAAGTCTGTTGATGAGGCAGTAACTTCCTATAACACTGGACTCTCCTCCACTCTGGATGCTCTTGCTATGCCCATGCAATGTCCTGTAAGGTGTACTATACCCCAGCCCAGCTGCCTTCCACTACCTCCCATCTACGTTCCTGTGCCCATTCAGCTGAGCATGCATGGCTCAAATCCCACTCCCTTGCAGACTTTCTATACTTTAAATTCATGCTTGTCTCTTTCCAGTCAACAACATCACTCACCAAACAAGCCTATTATGTCCATCTAACTCTCTTGGCCTCTGACCTTCGCCATCTCTTTACTATTCTTGTCTCTCCTCAAGGTGCCTCCACCTCAGACCCCTCAGAGACACAAAAAAAGCCTATCTGTAACCCTCCCACCCGTCGAAAATGCATGCATGTCAAACAAAACCATATAAGAAGGCACACCGATTATAGCTGTTTCCCTATTATGTAGAGCAGCTCACAAAGGACACTGCACCATGTAAACAACATAACTGGAATTACAGGAAGTAGCATGTCTAAGCTTGTACTGGCAACCCTTATAGGTGAACTGACTGAGATCTAGGGTTATATCACAGATGGAACATTCCCCGCAACGATAATGACCCAAAGAGGCTGCTAGAGTGCGAACAGGAGATTTTAATCTGGCAGGGCTCAGAAGCTCCTTTTAATTATGGCCTCTGGACCATACATATCTGACCCCCTTCCATTCTAATCCAGACATTATCTATACTATGAGCAGGTGTTTATGAACTATGCACTGTAGGCGATAAAATGGATGAATGGTTTTGGTTGTAATAAGCAATCTCTATCATTTAATTTGGCCCTTTTATAGGCCCAATCTACAATTGAGAGAGGATCACCCCAATGCTAAAAAAGTTTTAAGAATCTGGGACTGATTTTTGTATTCAACTATAGTTGAGCAATTCCCTCTAAAATCTAATAGACAGAGTATGGCAATCCATAATGAAGATTCACTGGGTGAGTGCTCAAATAATATAAAAAAAATATTCTGATCAGTCTCTTTCCTATAAATGGAAGTGAGCCATTTTTGGTTATCTATCGAAATCAAGACATCCAGGAAGGAAATCTTCACTTTATCATAGTTCAGTGAAAATTATATGTTCTGATCACAAAGATTCAGCCAATGATGAAACTGGAAAAGTTAGTCTTCTGTCCCTTCCCATATTAGAAATACATCATATATATAATGACATCATACCTTCACTTGCCTATGGAAGGGAAAATCAGATAACCATTTATATTCAAATACAGCCATATATAGATTCACTACTGATGGGGCGACAGTGGCCCCCATCGCAACTCCTGTAAGCTGATGGTAAATTTTATCTTTAAAATTAAAGTAATTGTGTTTGGGGGCCAGTGTAGCCAATGCCATTATGAACGATGCATGGCAGTCTTCCAAATCTCTCCGATTCAGTAATGATTCTTTAACTACTTCTAAAGCACTCTCTTGAGGGATGCAGGTGTATAATGAAGTGACATCAAGGGGTATGTTTACTAAACTGCGGTAACGTTACATAACGCGCATTATGTAACGTTAAAGATCGTTAAGTAACATTAATGCACGTTATGAGACATTAACGATCGTTAACGTCTCATAACACGCGTTAACGTAACTTAACGATCGTAAAGATCCGCGGCACGGTAAAACACCGCAGAAGGTGGAGAGAGGGTGGAGAGAAGGGGTCAATGGGTGGAGTGTGGGTGGGGAGAGGCCCCTTTCACACCAACGCGCTGATCTGAAAAGCTGAATCCTAACGCGATTGAAAACCTGCCGTTAGATGCACATTTGCAGGGGAGAGAAACCATTTAAATGTCAGCAATGTACAGCATAGGCAGGGAAACCTACAAAAAGTGATAAGTGTGAAACATGTGCCCAGAACAAAAGGGCAGATAAACATGGAAAATGACCTCAACAAACTGGAAAAAAACCTAAACAAGCTGTCCAATAGTGATAATATTGGGAAGCAGCAAAAAACACTACCGAGAAAGCTCCCAAAAAAAGATATTAATTGTGGAAGAGTCTATGCTCTGTCCCCCGAAAAGGTGAATGATCCCACAGTGAAATAGCGCTGATCAGGGCTGTCCCTTGTTACTGGACAGGTGTCCTATGGTGTGCACATGTTGCGCACAGCAGGGTGGGCATGTTGGAATGGGCAACTGGACAGATGCTGCAAAAGGGGATACAGAGGGTCACAGGCGGCACATGCTGTGGTGCAGCTGGGCCACAGTGCAGACTAGGGTGATGCCTAGGTGGCCCATACGAATGCTGAAACAGCAGAGCAGCCAGACAGCAACTGATGAAGGCCCAACATGGGCATGACTGTGTTTCCCACAGTGTCACAGGGGATAGTACCCAGCAGCTACCCCCAAGGGCACAGAACAGTGGCAGGCGGTGCTGGGGGGAAGCGTGGACATCTATGCAGGCACTCCTACCCCAGAACCCGCACCATAGGCAGCTGCCTATCCGCACACTGGATGGCCTGAGACTGCACACCACCAGCACCACCAGCAGAAGGGCATGGCAGCATGGTGGCGGAGGGGTGCTGGTGGCAGAGGGGGCAGTGGCAGCTGGCCGCAGCAGACCATGGCCTAGCCCCATTTAGGAGGGTGCCATGCACTGCAACAGACAGGCTCCATCTGACAAACAGTCATGGTATTTCCAGGGAATAGAACTGTCCCTGTGGCAACATGGTGGTGCAGTACACACAGCCAGTGTGCTAAGGAGCAGAAGGTCACAGGTTCAAGTCCCAGCTGTGGTACCTGCCAACCCTGTCCCCATATTTTACCCAGTAATAAACCATGGTAAGAAAGACAGAACCTTCATTGCAGATAACAGAAACATGCCTGGGACACCTACATTTTACCCTACAGAGCACAGACACCCTAAACAGGCGCAGTAACTACAGCAGAGTCTCCCAAATGCAGTCCTGGAGGGTCAAACACCATTCAGGTACCATGCTGTCGCTAATAAAGATGCCTGTGCTGCATTTCTATGCGCTGTCCCCAAGGTATGCAGATATCTTCCATGCATATTCATGAGGGACAGCATGAAAACTCGAACAGTGTGTGGCCCACCAGGAACGGAGTTGGGAACCCCTGCCCTAGAGCAGCGGCCAACAGGGACAGAAACACCCACACCCACACCCACAGGCCCCATTAACCGAAGCCTCCAGGAGAGGCAGGATGTTGGGCCCTGCATGCATCTCCCAATACTAGCACGTGCATATCTTAGGAATGCCACCCTAAACCTGGGAATACGGTATACAGCTATCAAAAGGTTGCTATGATTACTGGCAGATAGCAATTCCAAAGTTAAGTACAAATTTCTGAGTGAGCTGCATCATAGCAACCTTTCTGATGTCTGTGGTGTGTGTTACAGGTATTGTGTCTGACAGTGTTTACCACCCTGGGGAGTGACCCCAACAGTATTGCGTACCATAGCCATGCCTGCACTGTGCCCAGGGCTGCCAAACACCGCTATAGTTGCACAATGCTGGCATAGGTGTGGGGAGTATGTGTCCGTCTATCCAGTGTGTGGTGGCTGCAAACACCCTCCACAGCCCACACTGCTAGCACTGTTGCCTGTATTGGCCTGCCAATGTGCATAATGAGAAGCAAGGTACTGTGGGAATAGCCTGGATAGGGTGGCCTGGCCTGGATTCATCTGTACAGAGCATAGGGCAATGGCTGGGACATTGTCGTGCCCTGCCACCACCTGCACGGACAGGGTGGCCACAGCATGTCCTGCTGGGAGGTCACTCTCACCCTGACTGTGCAGGGACCACGGCATGGCTGGGTTCCCCAATAGTGCTATACAGTGTTTCTTGTAAGTGATATATATGGGTTCTGTTATCTGGGGCTCAAGCACTGACCTATCTGCTTGGTGGGTGTGCGCGCACATCCCCTCCAGGAACATGCATTATGGACTAGCTAGCAGACTTTCTGCAGTTAGTATGTGTGTGGCTAGAACACCTTGCAGGGTACAGCGGCTGGTGACTCACTGTGCTTGCTGCTGGAGAATGTCAGATGGTGGTGGGGGCAGCTGTGCATTTCCAGGGCGACTGTCTGTCTGCCATTGCCCTATTTATGGATGTGTACAGAGCTGCATTGACTGCCCTGTAGGGTGTCCTACCACCAGCTGGACTGTGGTTGATGGTCCCCTCTACTGTCATCATTGCAGGGGGTACATTGTGGATCTGTTGGTGGGAGATTCTGTCCCCAACCCTGAGCCACAGGGGGTGGGGGGAAAGGAATCCGCCTGTGGGTCCAACCACCCCTTCACCTAAATCATGTGACCATGGAACCCACACAGGGTATGCACTATTCTGGGTGCATCATAGTCCACAAGGGCTAGATGTGAAATACAGATGGACACAGGCATATCCTAGGTGTGTCTGCAAGGACCACCTATCACACACTGGCACTTATGGAGACCTGCAGTATAGCTTATCTCAGCAAAGCCAGGTGCTATGGAAATGGTGCTGGGCACCCCACCTCACCCTCAGGGTGAGCTCAGGACCCGCACACTGTGATGGTCTGTAGCTACTCTGTGCCAGTAACACACACAGTCGGTACACCCTACCAGGCTGAGGTGCTGTGGGGGTGCACATGGTTAGTACCCCCTACCAGGCCAAGGTGCTGTGGGGGGTGCATTCTGCATCTTGTGATCATCTATAGACTGCTGATCTGCATGTGCAGTGCACCATGGGTATGGGTGGGTTAACCCACATCCTGGTATCCACAGCAGACAGTTTGTGTGGTGACCTGACGTCCTTGAGTAGCCAGGCAGGTGTTTGTTAGTAGCACTGGAAATGTAGCCCACTAGTTACTTCACTGCCTGTGGGGCCAGAGGTCATGGGTTTGATCCCACAATGGGGTTATTTGGTAGGGCTGTCTGTGGCATTTTCTTTTTTTAATTTAAATTGGTTCTGCCAGCACAGACACCCTCACAGTGCTGTCTCCTTACGGTGCCTCATAAAGCGCCCTATAAAGCGCCCTCTAGGGCACCCTGTAAAGCGCCCTATAAGGCATCTTATGGGGCGCCCCATAAGGAACATTATAGGTTGTCTTGGTGGACAGTGCACTTAATAATGTGCCCTCTGGAGTACCTTATAGGGCACCTTATGCGGCACCTTAGGTTACGGCCCTGTGAGGGTGTGTTTGCTGGTAGCACTAATTAAATTTACAAAACAATATGCTTCAGACAGCACTGATTTGAAGTAAAAGCTAATGTCTCAGCCAGCTTTACTCATTGGAGCCACAGGGGGATTGAACTCACATCCCCTGCACCATCAGTTGGTGTATTAACCATTGTGCTACAGCTCTGGATACTTTGCTAGACACCTTATCAAATGCCTTATGGGCGCCGTACAGGGCACCTTGCGTGGCACTTTACACGGCACTTTGTAACGCTCGTTAATGTATGGCGCCTTGGAACGCGCGTTATCGGTACCGAAAACGCGCGTTATCCATAATGATGTACCACCCATGTCCTTATTTGGGATTTCTGCCTCTACTGCGGATTCTAACGCGATTCACATTACCGCAGTTTAGTAAACATACCCCCAAGTGTTGCCAAAACGATGTTAGGTTTGGTGCAAATACCCTCAACTTCGGACAGAATGATCAAGAACTGAGTCATTTCATGGATGTACGACAGGATCTTTGCCAGAAGAAGATGCAAATAAGAATCGACGTAGGTGGATAGTGGCTTCAGTACAGATCCATTTGATAAAACAACTGGGTCTCTCCAGTGGATCTATCAGCTGCTTATGTATCTTGGATAACAGATAGAAGATTGCCATCCATGGGGTCTAAACATTAAGGAATATGAACTCTTTCTTATTAATGAGTTTATCCAAGCACTCTGCCTCTGTGAGCATTGTTATAATGCAATGGATTGAAAACTGGTTAAAAAGATAGAAAACAAAGGGGTATGTTTACTAAACCGTCTTAACGTCGCAGCAGTGGTATTATCACGTGATAACGCAGCGGCAGCATTAAGGCACACTAACGCTGTGAAATCTGGGTCTGAAGGGTGGAGTAAGGCTTCTCAGAGGGCGTAGAGAAGGGGTCAATGGGCGGAGAGTGGGAGGAGAGAGGCTCTAGGCACACTAATGCTATGGAATCAGGGTCTGAACACTAAAGCCAGTGAAACCCTCGCGTTAAGGCACATTTGCAGGAAAGAGAAACCATGTCAGTCAGCAATGTGCAACAAAGGCAGGGAAACCCAGAAAAGTGATAGATGTGATACATGTGCAGGGAACAAAGAGGCAAATAAACATATAAAAGGACCAGAACCACATCTAAAAGCCCAATAGCCAAGCTGGCCTAAAGTGATATTAATGAGAAACATAAAGCTACACCACTGACAAAGCTGAAAAAATAAGAAGTCATGTTTAGAAGGGTCTATTCTCTGTCCCCCTACAAAGTGAATGATCCCACATTGAAATAGTGCTGATCAGGGTTTTTTCACGTCTATATTGGGCAGGTTTGTTATGGCGTGCACATGTGCAGTAACAGCAGAGTGGGCACGTAGGAAAGGGCAACTGTAATGATGCTGTAAATGGGATATAGATGGCTGCAGTCAGCACATGCTGTTGTCCAGCTGGGGCACCGTGCGTGTTAGGCAGATGCCTAGGTGGCACATAGGAATGCCGAAACTGTAAAGCAGCAAGACACCAACTGACGAAGGCCCAACATGGGCACAAATGTGTGTCCCACAGTGTCACAGAGGAGATTACCCAGCAGGTATCCCCAAGGGCACATAACATTGGCAGGCAGTGTGGGGGTCGAAGCACGCATGTCCATACAGGCACCCCTACAAGAGAACTCACACCATAGGCAGCTGCCTACCAGCATACTGGATGGCCTGGGACTGCGCACCTCCAGCACCACCGGCATAATGGCATGGCAGCATGGTGGCAGAGGGGTGCTGGTGGCGGAGGGGGCAGTGGCATCTGCCCACAGCAAACCATGGCATAGCCCCGTTTAGGTGGGTGCCGTGCACTGCAACAGACAGGGTCTGTCTGACGAACAGTCATGGTATCCCCAGGGAATGAATTGTCCATGTGGCAAGAGTGTGGTGCAGTACACACAGCCAGTGTGTTTATGAGCAGAAGGTCACAAGTTCAAGTCCCAGCTGTGGCTCCTACCAACCCAGTCCCCATATTTTACCCAGTATTAAACCGTTGTAATAAAGATGGAACCTTTATTGCACATAACATAAACATTCCTGAAATGCCTATATTTTACCCTACAGAGCAGAGACACCATAAACATGTGCAATACCTAGAGCAGAGTTTCCCACTGCAGTCCTGGAGGGCCAAACACCATTCAGGTTTCATGCTGTCCCTAATAAATATGCCTCTGCTGCATTTGTATGCGCCGCCCACATGGTATGCAAATGTATCTTATGCATATTCATTAGGGACAGCATCAAAACCCGAATAGTGTTTGGCCCACCAGGACCGGAGTTGGGAACCTCTGACCTAGAGCAGCGGCCAACAGGGGCATAAACACCCACACCCACAGGCTCCACTATCCAAAGCCTCATGGAGAGTCAGGCTGTTGGGACCGGCGTGCAGCAGCATCTCCCAATACTAGCACTTGCATACCTTAGCAATGCCGCCCTAAACCTGGCAATACGTTACACATATATCAAAAGGTTGCTATGATTAATGGCAGATAGCAATTCCTAAGTTAAGCACAATTTGCTGATAGAGCTGCATGATAGCAACCTTTCTGATATCTGTGGAGTGTGTTTCAGTTTTGGTTTCTGACAGTGTTTACCACCCCGGGGAGTGATCCTAACAGTATTGCATACCATAACCATGCCTGCACTGTGCCCAGGACTGGTGTGGTGGCCAGGGCTGCCAAAAGCCTCTATCTCTGCACAATGCTGGCATAGGTGTGGGAGTGTGTGTCTGTCTATCCAGTGTGTTGTGGCTGCCTACACCTTACTCAGCCCATACTGCTTGCATTGTTTCCAGTGTTAGCCTGCCAATGTCCATAATGAGGAGCAAGGTACTGTGGGTATAGCCCGGACAGGGTGGCCTGGACAGGATACATCTGCCCAGGGCATAGGGCAATGGCTGGGACATTGTAGTGCCTGGCCACCACCTGCACTGACAGGGTGGCTAAAGCATGTCCTGCTGGGAGGTCACTCTCACCCTGACTGAGCAGTGACCACAGCATGGCTAGGTTCCCCCATAGTGCTATATAGTATTTTTCTCAAGTGATGTTTATGTTTTTTTTTTTTCTTGGGCCCAATCACTGACTTAGCTGCTTGGTGTGTGTGCATCTCCTCCAGGAACATGCACTATGGACTAGCTAGCAGACTGTCTGCAGTTAGCATTTGTATGGCTGGAACACCTTGCAGGGTGCAGCGGCTGGCGACTCACTGTGCTCGCTGCTGGAGAATGTCAGATAGTGGTGGGGGGCAGCTGAGCATTTCCAGGCCTACTGTCTGTCTGCCATTGCCTTATGGATGTGTACAGCTCTGCATTGACTGCCCTGTAGCGTACCTGTTCCCCAGCAGGACCAGGGGTTGATGGTCCCCTCTACTGCCACCATTGCAGGGATGTAGAATGTGGATCTGTTGGTGGGAGATCCTGTTTCCCACCCTGAGCCCCAGAGGGTGGGTTGAGTGGTGCTACATAATCTGCCTATGGGTCCAAACACCCCCCCCCCTTCACTTAAATCATGTGACCATGGCACCCACACAGGATATGCACTATTCTGGGTGCATCATAGTCTACAAGGGCTAGACATGACTGGGAAATACAGATGGAGACAGGTGTATCCTCGGTGTGTCTGTAAGGACTACCTATCACACACTGGCACTGATGGCAACCAGCAGCATAGCTTATCTCAGCTAAGCCAGGTGCTGCGGACCTGGTGCTGGGTGCCCCACCTCGCCCTCAGGGTGAGCACAATACCCCCACAATGTGACGGTCTGTAGCTACTCTGTGCCAGTAACACACACGGTCAGCTCCCTCTACCAGGCCGAGGTGCTGTGGGGATGCATACCCCATCTTGTGATCATCTGTAGACTGCTGATCTGCATGTGCAGTGCATCATGGGTACGGGTGGGTTAACTCTATCCTGGTAACCACAGCAGACAGTTTGTGTGGTGACCTGCAGTCCTTCTGTAGCCAGCCAGGGGTTTGTTATTAGGTATAAAGATGTAGCCCACTGGTTATTTCACTGACTGTAGAGGCAGAGGTCCTGGGTTTGATCCCACAGTGGTGTTATTTGATAGGGCTGTGTGAGGTATTTCCTTTTTTAATTTAAATTAGTGCTGCCAGCAAAAACACCCTCACAGTGCTGTAATCTTAAGGTGCCTCATAAAGCGCCCTATAAAGCACCCTATAGGGAACATTATAAGGTGCCTTGGCAGAAAGTGCACTTTATAATGTGCCCTCTGGAGTGCCTTATTGTGCGCCTTGTGCGGCACCTTAGGTTATGGCACTATGAGGGTGTGTTTGCTGGCAGCACTAATTTAAATTAAAAAAGAAAATGCCTCAGACAGCACTGATTTAAAGTAAAGGATAATGCCTCAGACAGCCTTACTCATTAAGCCCACTGGGGGATAGAACGCATGACCACTGTTTCATCAGTCAATGTATTAACCATTGTACTACACCTCTGTTGCTGTGTTTGCAGGTCAGCGCGCCTAATTAAGGCTAACACGCGTTAACGTGCCATGGCTCCCTCTATCGCACGATAACGGACTTTATCGTGCGATAACCTGAAATGCTACCTTAAGACCGGAACACCCACTACCTTATATGGCATTCGTCACAGTAAGACTGCAACTAACACCAGTAACATTAAGACGGTTTAGTAAACATACCCCAAAGTATGGTTAAATGGTCAATTTTCTCAATGCCAGAAAATTACTAGTGCAGTACCTTACAGATCTGTACTGGACCAGTGCTTTTTAACATATTTATAAATGATCTGGAAATGGGAACAATGAATGAAGTGAAATTTGCAGATAACACCATATTTATTCAGAGTTGTTAAAATGCATGTGAATTATAAGAAATTACAGAAGAACCTTGCAAATATGGGAGATTGAGCACCCAAGTGACAGATGAAATTTAATATGCAAAATGATACACATTAGGAAGAACAAGCACAATTTTAGCTACACAACACTGGGTTCCACATTAGGGGGTATGTCTACTAAACCACTGTAGTGTTTGGCAGTTATCGCAGTGCGTTAGCTGCCAAAAAAACCCTTTAGTATCTGTAGGGGGTGTTCCCAGGTTAGCCCCTGCAGATACCGGAGTAGTTCTGGATTTCCTGCGGAGACCCCATGTTACCTGCCTTGCAGGTTTCATGGGAAAGTACCAAGGTGCTTGCCAATGCAGGTACCTTGGGTCCCTATGGTAAATCCACGGGGAGATATGGTAGCTTTGTTATTGGTGCTGCGGTGTTGTGATCCATAGCGCCGACAACAAACAAAAATGCTGGGCCCCCCTGCAGCACCGATCATCCCTGGACAGCTCTCAGTCTGCATCTGGAGCTGCCCGGGGGGGGGGGGGGGGAATCGGTGCATCCCTGAGCACTCTATCACCCAGGCTAGCCAGTTAGAGAAAGGACCCTCTCTCCCCACCCTCCTGATCCTCTAAAAATTGTCCTGACTAGCCAGTCAGTAACATCCTCTGTTTTAAAAAGAATATCCCTGCTAGCCAGCTGACAAAGATGGGGCCCCTGCATCCCCACCCCACTAACTCCCCCCCCCCCCACCACCAAAGACCTACCTTAACTTATCCTGGTGGTCTAGTGGGTCTAAGGGGTAGGAGTGGTCATCTCCATTCCTTCCCCATCATCCAGCTATTTCAAAATGAACACGATCATGGGGTGCTGCCCTAATCCCTCATGCTAGGGGGCAGCACCATGACATGTTTCCATTGTTGTTAGAAAGTAAGATCATCTTGATTTGAACCTATTAAAAAGTACCAACTGTGCAGACATTGCTGTCTAATAGCACAGAAAATACCCTTTCCTAAAGACATAAAGCAAATTCTCTTTCTTTTGTTGAAAACATTATTGACGCTTACATGCTTTACCAAGATGTGTTAAAAGGTCCATAACAACGTATTATTTTCCACAGAAAAAATAATTAGAGTACAAGTGGCCATTGTTTAAATTCTATGGCAGGTTCTCCATGCTCCATCCTCTTTACAACAACCAGCTAAACCATTTTTCTAAAACGACAAGAAAGTGTCTCTAAAGAGGTCATATCTAAATAAAAAGCACTACTAAAGACTTTATTAAATAAAGATGTATTCCATAGGTACAGAATATAGATAGGTTCTTATTTGGAAAGCACTAAGAGGGATAGTTATAAAGCTACAGTAATATCTCACATTTTGAAGCGCCATCTGAGGATCTGAGGGTTTTTGTGGAAGGTTGCCTGGACCTGGAGTCTTCATACTACCCTAATCAAGTCCACAACACATCCCCTTCAAATCTCTACATCTCCAGCATCTACACATCTAAATAACAGTTTTTGGGAAATCGCTATGTACCTGTATGGCTGATCTACACATGTAAATGCCACTATTTGCACATATAGATGCTTCTAAAATGACCTCTAATGTACAGATAGCGGTTATAAATTTGTACAGATAACTTATTTACCATTGAACTGCAGACGTTTTTTGGAAAGTGGCTGAATTTCTCTACCCTTGGGAGTATGTTTACTAAACAGCGCTAACATCGCAGCGGCAATGTTAGCGTGCGATACGTGACGTTATCGCATGATAATGGCGCATTACAGTGCGATAACATCACGTATCGCGCAATAACTTCTCCGGCGGCATTAAGGTGCAAAGAGGGTGGAGTAAGGCTCCCCAGAGGGCGGGGATAAGGGGTCAATGGGCGGAGACTGGGCTGGGAGAGGTTCCAGGCACACTAACGCTGTGAAATCAGGGTGTGAAAACTAACGCCAGTGAAAACCTTGCATTAGAGGCACATTTGCAGGAGAGAGAAACCAGTTCAGTCAGCAATGTACAGCAAAGGCAGGGAGACCCAGATAAGTGATAGTAGTGATACATGTGCAGTAACAAAACATGCAAAAAACAGAGAGATAATGACCGGAACCAAAATAGAAATACAAAACACCGAGCTAGCCAATAGAAAAAACAATGATAAACGGTAAGCAACACTACCCATAAAGAATAAAAAGGAAGATGTCACTTTTGGAAGGGTCGATTCTGATTCCCCCTACAAAGTGAATGTTCCAACATTGATAGTGTTGATGAGGGTTTGCTGTGGTGTATATTGGGCAGCTTGCTTATGTGGCTTTCACATGTGCAGCAACAGCAGAATGGCCACGTAGGAAAGGGCACTATGGTGATGGTGTAAATGGGGTACAGGGGGCTGCACGCGGCACATGCAGTGGGCCAGCTGGGGCACAGTGTGGACTAGGCAGATGCCTACCTGGCACATAGGAATGCAGAAACTGAAAAGCAGCAAGACAGCAACTGACCAAGGGCAAACATGTCCACAAGTGTGTGTCCCACAGTGCCCCAATGGACATTACCCAGCAGGTACCCCAAAGGGCACATAACATTGGCAGGCGGTGCTGTGGGAAGCATGGATGGCTATGAAGGCACCCCTACCCCAGATCCCACACCATAGGCAGCCGCCAACCGGCACACTGGATGGCCTGGGACTGCGCACCACCAGCACCACCGGCAGAAGGGCATGGTGGTGGAGGGAGCAGTGGCATCTGCCCACAGCAGACTAAGGCCAAGCCCTGTTTAGGTGGGTGCCGTGCACTACAAAAGACAAGGTCTGTCTGACGAACAGTAATGGTATCCCCAGGGTGGCAATGGTTTGGTGCAGTACACACAGCCAGTGTGTTCAGGGGCAGAAGGTCACAGGTTCAAGTCCCAGCTGTGGCTCCTGCAGATCATGTCCCTATATTTTACCCAGTACTAAACCATGGTAATAAAGATGGAACCTTTATTGCAGATAAAATAAACACGCCATAAACGCCTATATTTTACCCTACAGAGCACATACACCATAGACATGTGCAGTCCCTAGAGCAGAGTTTCCCAACTGCAGTCCTGGAGGGCCAAACGCCATTCAGGTTTCATGCTGTCCCTAAGAAATATGCTTGAGATGCATTTGCATGCACCACCCCCATTGTATGCAAATGTATCTCATGCATATTCATTAGGAACAGCACGAAAACCGGAACCGTGATTGGCCCACCAGGACCGGAGTTGGGAACCTCTGCCCTAGAGCAGCGGCCAACACGGGCACAAACACCCACACTCACACCCACAGGCTCCACTATCCAACGGCTCATGGAGAGTCAGGCTGTTGGGCCCTGTGCGGAGCAGCATCTACCAATACTAGCACCTGCATACCTTAGAAATGCCGTCTTAAACTTGGAAACACGTTCCACATATATCAAAAGGTTGCTATGATTAATGTCAGATAACAAATCCTAAGTTAAACACAATTTGTTGACAGAGATTCATCATTGCAACCTTTCTGATATCTACAGACTGTGTTTCAGTCCTTGTTTCTGACAATGTTTACCACCCCGGGGAGTGACCCTAACAGTATTAAGTACCATAGCAATGCCTGCACTGTGCCCAGGACTGGTGTGGCGGCCAAGGCTCCCAACCACCTCTATATTTGCACAATGCTGAAATAGGTGTGGAGTGTGTGTATGTCTATCCAGTGTTTTGTGGCTGCCTACACCTTACTGAGCCCCCAGTGCTTTCACTGTTTCCAGTGTTAGCCTGCCAATGTGCATAATGAGGAGCACGGTACTGTGGGTATGGGCCGGACAGGGCAGCCTGGTCAGGATGCATCTGTACAGGGCATAGGGCAATGGCTGGGAATTTGTAGTGCCCGACCACCACCTGCACGGACAGGTTGCCCACAGCATGTCATGCTGGGGGGGGGGTGTCACTCTCACCCTGACTGATCAGTGACTATGGCATGTGTAGGTTACCCCATTGTGCTATACACCATTTCTCTCAAGTGATATCTATGAGTTCCTTTTTCTGGGGTCCAATCAATGACATACCTGCTTGGTGTGTGTGTGTGCTCACATCCTATTTTTGGGTGCGCGCACAGTTCTTCCAGGAACGTGTACTAGCTAGCAGACTGTCTACAGTTAGCATGTGTATGGTTGGAACACCGTGCAGTGGGTGGAGACTGACTGTGCTCGCTGCTGGTGAATGTCAGATAGTGGGGGGGGGGCAGTTGAGATTTTCCAGGCCTACTGCTTGTCTGCCAGTCCTCTATGTGATGCGTACAGATCTGCATTGACTGCCCTTTAGGTGTGCCTATTCCCCAGCAGGACTGGGGTTGATGGTCCCCTCTACTGCCACCATTGCAGAGATATAGAATGTGGATCTGTTGGTGGGAGATCCTGTCCCCCACCATGAATCACAGAGAGTGGGTTGGGTGGTGCTACACAATCCACTTTTGGGTCCAAGCATCACCTTTCTCTTATAACATGTGACCATGGCAAGGTTATGCACTATTCTGGGTGTATCATAGTCCACAAGGGCTAGACATGACTGGGAAATACAGATAGACACAAGTGTATCCTAGGTGTGCCTGCAAGGACTACCTATCACACACTGGTACTGATGGGGACCTGCAGCACAGCCTATCTCAGCAATGCCAGGGGCTGCGGACCTGGTGCTGGGTGCCCCACCTCACCCTCAGGGTAAGCACTGGAACCGCACAATGTCACAGTCTGTAGCTACTCTGTGCCAGTAACACACACGGTCAGTTCCCCCTACCAGGCCGGGGTGCTATAGAGGCGCATACCCCATCTGGTGATCAGAAGTAGACTGCTGATCTGCATGTGCAGTGCATCATGGGTAAGGGTGGGTCTACCCTATCCTGGTAACCACAGCAGACAGTTTGTGTGGTGACCTGCAGTCTTTCTGTAGTCCGCCAGTGTTGTGCTAGATGCTATAGAGATGTAGCCCACTAGTTGCTTCAATGACTGTGGAGGCAGAGGTCATGGGTTTGATTCCACAGTGGTGTTATTTAATAAGGCTGTCTGAGGTTTTTCCTTTTAATTTAGATCAGTGCTGCCAGCAAAAACACCCTCACAGTGCCGTAACCTAAGGTGCCTCATAAGGCGCCCTATAGAATGCCCTATAAGGCACCCTATAACACACCATATAAGGTGTCCTTTACAGCGCCCTATAGGGCACATTATAAGGTGCCTTGGCATATAGGGCACTTTATAATGTGCCCTATGGAGTGCCTTATAGGGTGCCTTATGCGGCACCTTAGGTTACAGCACTGTGAGGGTGCTTTTGCTGGCAGCACTGATTTAAATTAAAAGGAAATGCCTCAGACAGTCTTCTTACATAGCACCACTGCAGGATTGAACCCATAACCTCTGCCTCCACAGTCATTGCAGTAACCAGTGGGCTACATCTTTATAGCATCTAGCATTGCGCTGGCATGAACTTAGGGTTAACGCGCGTTAACGTGCCATTATTGCGCGATACAGATTCTTCCTACCTTGCCACCGGAACGCCCACTACCTTATATGGCATTCTTCACATTAACGCTGCAACTAGCACCGGTAGCATTAAGACGGTTTAGTAAACATACCCCTTGGTGTAACTTTAAACACTGCCCCGGAACATTCCTAGATCCGCCTCTTTCCAGTCACAAATTCTTGATGTACAATGACTTAAATGGCCAGAATTTATGTTCCCCATGAGTCATAATTTAAAACAAAACAAAAAGAAAACACACTAACACACAACTTTATACAGTCGATATGCACTGCTGACCACATAATTGGTTTGAATATTAGCCCATAAAATGTATACACTTACTGGCAATGTGTTAAACATTCTCCAGCAACATTCGTCAATTTCTGAGTAAAATTCTAAGCTCTACAAAAAACATCTACCTACTAGTATGGCTGTCGCTTGAATGAAAAGCAAAAGTAAATGATTTATTCTTTATACCATGATGTATTGTAGCCATATGGTCTAATTATTCTGACAGTTTCATTTGTCACAGTAGGAACTACAGAAAGAAATATAAAGCTACCTTCATGCTCTTAACCCTGAGGAAATTTCTGCTATTACTTGCTTAACAGAAGGGCATGAAACTAGGCACATGGCACAGTACAGTGAAATTTAAATGGAAATCCTGGCAGTAAGATGTGGTGCTGAAAGGATAAGCCACACTGGCACTGGTGAATTATACTATGTTCAGTCATATATAGAAAGGCTATATGGATAATGTCGCAAAAGAAAATAATGGGTCACTGAATCAGTTTATTGCACATGAAGAAAAATACAGCTCTATTCCTCTTTGTTGTGTTAAGTCTGAAAGGATAGCTCAGTCAGCGCTGTATGATGCACAAACAATAATACTGTACATAGCTTGATAGAAGAAAATCTCTGTTGCTTTTTGTCATGATGATAGTTGGTCAAAAGAACTATTTTTAATTCCATGGGGTATGTTTACTAAACTGCGTTAGTGCGATTCGCGTTAGGAGCCGCGGTAGAAACAGAAACCCCAAATAAGGACATGGGCGGTACATCGTTACCGATAACGCGCGTTACAAGGCGCCATAAATGAACGAGCGCTACAGGGCACGTTACCGCACGTTAATCTTAAGAAGGCGCGCAGGCATACAAGCACAGCAACAGAACTGTAGCACAATGGTTACAACACTGACTGATGGTACAAGGGTCATGGGTTCGATTCCCCAGTGGGCCTAATGTATAAGGCTGGCTGAGGCAGCACCCTTTACATTTAAGTAGCGATTGTTGAGGCATTTGACGTGTATTTTAATTAGTGCTGCCAGCAAACACACCCTCACGGTGGCATAACCTAAGGTGCCGCATAAGGCACCCCATAACGCACTCCATAGGGCACATTATAAAGTGTACTATCCGCCAAGGCACCCTATAATGTCCCCTATAGGACACCTTATAAGGCTGTGAACAAAGCCCTGGCTGGCTGCAGGACTGCACGTCACCACACAAACTGTCTGCTGTGGTTACCAGGATAGGGGTAACCCACTCGTAGCCATGATGCACTGCACATGCATGCAAATCAGCAGTCGAGAGATGGGCACAAGATTGGGTATGCACCCCCACAGCACCTTGGCCTGGTGGCAGGAACAGACTGTGTGTGGCACTGCCACAGAGTAGCCACAGACAGTCACATTGTGCGGGTACTGTGCCCACCCTGAGGTTGAGGTGGGGCGCCCAGCACCAGGTCCACAGCACCTTTCATGGCTGAAATACGCCATGCTGCAGGTCCCCATCAGTGTGTGATAGGTAGTTCCGTTAGACACACCTAGGATACATCTGTGTCCTGCTGTATGTCTCGGTCATGTCTAGTCCGTATGGGCGATGCTGCACCCAGAATAGTGCATATCCTGTGTTGGTGCCATCGATACCTGCTGTAGGTGAAAGGGGGGGTGTATGGACCCATAGGCAGATTATGTACCACCACACAACCCACCCTCTAGGGCTCAGGGTGGGAAACAGGATCACCCACCAATAGATCCACAGTCTACCTCCCTGCAATGGTAGCAGTAGAGGGGATTAGCAACCCCAGTCCTGCTGGGGAACAGATAGAGCGGTACACATCCATAACACAATAGCAGACAGAAGGCAGGCCTGGAAATGCTCAGCTAACCCCCACCATTATCTGACATTCTCCAGCAGCAAGCCTCCAGCCGCTCCACGGTGTTCCAGCAAGACACATATTAGCTGCAGACAATCCGCAAGCTAGTCCATAGTGCATGGTCCTGGAGGAGATGCATGTACCCAGAACGGGGATGTCAGCATACACACCAAGCAGATAAATCAGTGATTGGGCCCCAAAAGAAAACCCATAAATATCACATGAGAGAAATGCTATATAGCACTATGGGGGAACCTAGCCATGCCATGGTCACTGCTCAGTCAGGGTGAGAGTGACCTCCCAGCAGGACATGCTACGGCCACCCTGTCCGTGCAGGTGGTGGCCAGGCACTACAATGTCCGAGCCATTGCCCTATGCCGTGTGCAGATGCATCCAGGCCAGGCCACCCTATCCAGGCTATTCCCACGGTACCTTGCTCCTCATTAGGCACATTGGCAGGCCAATACTGGCAACAGTGCTAGCAGTGTGGGCTGTGGAGGGTGTTGGCAGCCACCACACACTGGATAGACAGATACACACTCCCCACACCTATGCCAGCATTGTGCAACTATAGAGGTGTTGGGCAGTCCAGGCCACCACACCAGTCCTGGGCACAGTGCAGGCATGGCTATGGTACGCAATACTGTAAGAGTCACTCCCCAGGTTGGTAAACACTGTCAGACACAAGACCTGTAGCACACTCCACAGACATCAGAAAGGTTGCTATGATGCAGCTCACTCAGAAAATTGTACTTAACCTAGGAATTGCTATCTGCCAGTAATCATAGCAACCTTTTGATAGATGTGTACCATATTCCCCGGTTTAGGGTAGCATTACTAAGGTATGCAAGTGCTAGTATTGGGAGATGCACGCAGAGCCCAAAGTCCTGCCTCTCCAGGAGGCTTTGGATAATGGGGCCTGTGGGTGCGGGTGTGTCTGCCCCTGTTGGCTGCTGCTTTACAGCAGAGGTTCCCAACTCCAGTCCTGCAGTGCCAAACACTGTTCGGGTTTTCATGCTGTCCCTCATGAATATGCATGAGATACATCTGCATACCATGGGGGTGGCGCATAGGAATGCAGCACAGGCATCTTTATCAGAGGCAGCATGGAACCGGAATGGTGTTTGGCCCTCCTGGACTGCATTTGGGAGGCTCTGCTCTAGGTAATGTGCATGTTTACGGTGTCTGTGCTCTGTAGGGTAAAATGTAGGTGTCTTGGGCATGTGTACGTCATCTGCAATAAAGGTGCTGTCTGTATTAGCACGTTGTTGTAGTGGGTAAAATATGGGGACTGGGTTGGCAGGAACCACAGCTGGGACTTGAACCTGTGACCCTCTGCTTCTGAATACACTGGTTTTGTGCACTGCACCACCTTGTTGTCACAGAGTCAGTACATTCCTTGGTGATACCATGACTGTTCGTCAGACAGGGCCCGTCTGTTGCAGTATACGGCACCCACCTACACAGGGCTAGGCCACGTTCTGCTCTGGGCAGCTGCCACTGCCCCCTCCACCACCAGTATCCCTCAGCCACCATGCTGACATGCCCTTCTGCTGGTGGTGCTGGTGGTGCGCAGTCTCAGGCCATCCAGTGTGCAGGTAGGCGGCTGCCTATGGTGCGGATTCTGGGGTAGGGGTGCCTGCATAGACGTCCACGCTCCCCCCAGCCCCGCCTGCCAATGTTCCGTGCCCTTGGGGGTGGCTGTTGGGTACTATCCCCTGTGACACTGTGGGAAACACACTCGTGCCCATGTTGGGCCTTCAGCAGTTGCTGTCTGGCCGCTCTGCTGTTTCAGCATTCGTATGGGCCACCTAGGCATCACCCTAGTCCGCACTGTGGCCCAGCTGCACCACAGCATGTGCCGCCTGCGGCTCTCTGTATCCCCTTCTCAGGCATCTGTCCAGTTGCCGTTCCGACATGCCCGCCCTGATGTTGTGGGACATGTACATGCCATAGGAACCCTGTCCGATGGTGGGGAAAACCCTGAGCAGCGCTATTTCACTGTGGGCTCATTCACCTTGTATGGGGACGGAGTATAGACCCTTCCACGATTTATATCTGTTCTATGGAGCTTACTCGGGGGGTGGAGGGGTTGATGTTTCTCATTGATACCACTATTGGCCAGCTTGGTTATGGTTTTTTTCCAGTTTGTTGTGGTCATTTTCAGTGTTTATGTGCCCTTTTATTCTGTGCACATGTATCACACTTGTCACTTTTTTTGAGGTTTCCCTGCCTGGGCTGTACATTGCTGACACTGAAATGTTTTCTCTCCCCTGTAATGTGCATTTAACGGCAGGTTTTCATTCATGTTGGAATTGAGCTCTTCAGTTCAGCGCGTTAGTGTGAAGGGAGCCTCTCCCCGCCCACTCTCCGCCAATTGACCCCTTCTCTCTGCCCTCTCTCCACCACCTGCGGTGTTTTACCGTGCCGCGGGAGTTTACGATCGTTAGCGCATTATAACGCGCGTTATGTAACGTTAACGATTGTAAGTGCATCATAACGTGCGTTATGATGCACTAACGATCGTTAACGTTACATAACGCACGTTATGTACGATTACCACAGTTTAGTAAACATACCCCCATGTCTTAATTTTAATTTGGTTTTATTAAATGAATAAAATATGAAACATAATTTTCTATTTAAAAGCTCTTATTTATGCCACTAACTGTACAGAACATTTGAAGCTGTTTACAACCACATTTAAAAAAAAACACTTTAAAACACAATATAAATAGAAAAACACAGTTTTCAATTGTTACGTTAAATCAACTTATGACCTCAGAACTACCCACAAATTAACCTCCAACGCTGTTCACATACTGTAGAAATAGGAAAGTTGTTAACATCCGGTGAAAGCTAGCCTCATCTTGTTCCTTTCTCAACCTACCGAGCAACTTATTCCCCCACACAAGCGTTGCTACTTCAAAAACATCCCCCTCTACTGCTGCAAGTGAAATTCTCAATTACCCGGCACTACCATATATTTATTTATTTATTTATTTACAGTTCTTATATACTGCGCTTTTTGGTATCAGTGCGGTTTACAAATAACACAAGTTTCGAATCAGAACAAAGATCTTTTGCTTACATCATAACAGGGTTTGTAACATGGGACTGTAACAAGGGTAACTATATACAAATCCACAACCGAGGAGGTTGTAAAAACTATATGCACTCTGGCTGGACTGCAAGGTGCTTCTTGGCCGATACCACTGCAGCAGACCATGCAGATAATCTGGTCCCTCTCCCCATAGAAGCCTGAATGTTAAAAATAGCATCTTATGTAAAATCTTCTCCTTCATAAGAAGCCAGTAGAGTTGCCATCATTCATAAGCCATTGACTCCCTCCCTCCCCTGCCCCAACACACGGGCTGCCATATTATGAATTATGCAATTTTTGAAGCCTATTATCCGGTAGTCCTTCATACAAAAGGTTGCAAGTGTCCAAAATGGAAATCACCAGAGCACACAACAGTCCGCATCACTTTCTCGTCCAAAAAAATGTGCAACTGTCGAACTAACCTCAGCTGTCTTATGCCTTCGCGTCAGTGCTGTCCTGGTGATCCAGCTACTCCTGGGTTTTCTTAGCAGTGTGACCGGAAGTAGATCGCCAAGCCTTTTTTCCAAGGCAATGGAAGGTTATGTGACTTTCCCAAGGCCACAAGGAGTGCTAGTGAAATTCAAACCCTGGTCTCTTGGGGGTATGTTTACTAAACCGTCTTAACGTCGCAGCGGTGGTATTATCGTACGATAACGCAGCGGCGGCGTTAAGGCACACTAACACTGTGAAATCCGGGCCTGAAGGGTGTAGTAAGGCTTCCCAGAGGGCGGAGAAAAGGGGTCAATGGGTGGAGAGTGGGCGCGGAGAGGTTCCATACACACTAACGCCGTGAAATCAGGGTCTGAAAATTAGCACCACTGAAAACCTTGCGCTAGAGGCACATTTGCAGGAGAGAGAAACCATTTCAGTCAGCAATGTGCAGCAAAGGCAGGGAAACCCAGACAAGTGATAGTTGTGATACATGTGCAGGGACCCGAAAGGCAAATAAACTTATAAAATGACCAGAACCACATCTAAAATCCCAATAACCAAGCTGGCCAATACTGATATTAATGATAAATATAAAGCAACACTACAAAGCGTATAAATTAAGATATCATGTTTGGAAGGGTCTATGCTCTGTCCCCCTACAAAGTGAATGATCCCACATTGAAATAGCGCTGATCAGGGTTTCTGTCATTTAGATTGGGCAGGTATGTTATGGTGTGCACATCTGCAGCAACAGCAGAGTGGGCACGTAGGAAAGGGCAACTGTACTGATGCTGTAAATGGGATACAGAGGGCTGCAGGCGGCACATGCTGAGGTCCAGCTGGGGCACAGTGCGGGATAGGCAGATGCCTAGGTGGCACATAGGAATGCCGAAACTGTAAAGCAGCAAGACAGCAACTGACGAGGGTCCAATATGGGCACGAGTGTGTGTCCCACAGTGTCACAGGGGATATTACCCAGCAGGTACCCGCAAAGGGCACATAACATTGACAGGTGGTGCCGGGGGAAAGTGCACAAGTCCATGTAGGCACCCCTACCCACAGTCCCACACCATAGGCAGCTGCCTACCGGCACACTGGATGGCCTGGGATTGTGCACCACCAGCACCACTGGCATAACGGCATGGCAGCATGGTGGCGGAAGGGTGCTGGTGGCGGAGGGGGCAGTGGCATCTGCCCACAGCAGACCATGGCCAAGCCCCGTTTAGGTGGGTGCCATGCACTGCAACAGACAGGGTCTGTCTGACAAACAGTCATGGTATCCCCAGGGAGTGATCTGTCCCTGTGGCAACAGTGTGGTGCAGTACACACAGCCAGTGTATTCAGGAGCAGAAGGTCAAAAGTTCAAGTCCTAGCTGTGGCTCCTGCCAACCCTGTCCCCATATTTTACCCAGTACTAAACCATGGTAATAAAGACGGAACTTTTATTGCAGATAAAATAAACATGCCTGAAACGCCTATATTTTACCCTACAGAGCACAGACACCATAAACATGTGCAATCCCCAGAGCAGTTTCCCAACTGCAGTCCTGGAGGGCCAAACACCATTCAGGTTTCATGCTGACCCTAATAAATATGCCTCTGCTGCATTTGTATGCGCTGCCCCCATTGTATGCAAATGTATCTCTTGCATATTCATTAGGGACAGCATCAAAACCCAAATAGTGTTTGGCCCAGCAAGACCGGAGTTGGGAACCTCTGCCCTAGAGCAGCGTCCAACAGGGGCATAAACACCCACACCCACAGGCTCCACTATCCAAAGCCTCATGGAGAGTCAGGCTGTTGGGCCCTGCGCGGAGCAGCATCTCCCAATACTGGCACCTGCATACCTTAGCAATGCCGTCCTAAACGTGGGAACACGTTTCACATATATCAAAAGGTTGCTATGATTAATGTCAGATAACAAATCCTAAGTTAAACACAATTTGTTGATAGAGATTCATCATAGCAACCTTTCTGATATCTGTGGAGTGTGTTTCAGTTATTGATTCTGACAGCGTTTACCACCCCGGGGAGTGACCCTAACAGTATTGAGTACCATAGCAATACCCGCACTGTGCCCAAGACTGGTGTGGCGGCCAGGGCTGCCACAAACCTCTATATTTGCACAATGCTGGCATAAGTGTGGGAGTGTGTGTCTGTCTATCCAGTGTGTTGTGTCTGCCTACACCTTACTGAGCCCACATTGCTTGCACTGTTTCCAGTGTTAGCCTGCCAATGTGCATAATGAGGAGCAAGGTACTGTGGGTATGGCCCGGACAGGGTGGCATGGGCAGGATGCATTTGCACAGACAACTTTTTGGTGGTGGTGAGAATCCAGGAGGAATGTGACAAATTATATCTACCCTTTTGATATCTAGGACATCTGTACCTTGCCCACTCACAATCTTAAATGACCGAGGTGTAAGGCAGGGGTCTCCAAATCCAGTCCTGGAGGTCCACAAACCAGTCAGGTTGGCAGGATATCTCTAATGCATATATATCTCATGCATATTTCCATTAGGGCTATCCCAAAACCTGCCAGGATTGTGGCCCTCCAGGACAGGGTTGGACACCCCTGGGATAGTCTAACCTAAATTGCCCCAAAAGATACCACAATCTGTATATCATCCACATACATAAAATCCCAGAACCCATGAGCCCGAATAATTTCTTCTAGGGGCTGCAGATAAATATTGAACAAAGTTGAAGATAAGGTCAACTCTCGTAGCATCCCACAGGGCAGGCCTTTAACTGATGACATGCCCTCTTCATATCTAATGGTAAACCTCTTTCCCTATAGAAACTTAATCAATGCTAATACTTTCCCTTTTATTCCCATCTGCCATCACCTCTGCACCAATCTTCCACTATCCATTAACTCAAAAGCCATAGACAAATCAAATGTTAACAGAACAACTTCTCCCTTATTCCTAGTTTGTTAAATCATATTAGTTACCGGTAGAACCAGCTGATCCCCAGTCAAATCTCTTCCATGTACTGCATGCATCTGATTGCAATATCACATCCTTTGCCAAATATTTTTGGCAATGTCAAAAGTGAAAGGAATCAGCCTTTAAGTTTTCACATTTCCAATCCCCACTCTATTTTTGGGTATCAGGGTAAACCATATCTTATTTGAGCTGTTTGGGATAAAGCCCCTGCTCAAAGAGACATTTACCAAATCCCCTATCCAAGTTAGCATATCCCTGGAACATCACTGCAACAATATCCCAGGAATGGGATCCATGTCATATGTAGTCATTTCGGAAACCACAGTACGAAAGCAACTACCACGCAGAAACCAAAGAAACCAGTCTAGAGAGTGGCAGAGGTGGAAGGACAAAGCCTTTATTATTATACATGACATTATCGTGCGATAAATGCACGTCATCACCCGATAACGTGCCGTATCGCCCGACAACGTCCCTGGCGGCGCTAAGGCAAAGAAAAGGTGGAGTAAGGCTCCCCAGAGGGCGGGGAGAAGGGGTCAATGGGTGAGAGTGGGCGGGGAGAGGCTCAAGGCACACTAGCGCCGTGAAATGAAGGTCCAAAAAATAGCGCAAGTGAAAATCTGGCGTTAGAGGCAAAAATGAAGGAGAGAGAAACCATTTCAGTCAGCAATGTACAGCAAAGGCAGGGAGACCAAGAACAGTGATAGTAGTGATACATGTGCTGCACCACCAGAGAGTGCCCAAGTACAAAAGGGCACTATGGTGTGGCTGCACATGGGGTACAGGGGACTGCAGGCGTGACATGCAGTGGTGCAGTTGGGGCATAGGGCAGGCTAGGCAAATGCCTAGCTGACACATAGAATAACAGAAACGCAATATCAGCAACTGATCAAGGTCAAACATGCCCACGAGTGTCTGTGTCCCACAGTGTCCCAGGGGACAGTACCTAGCAAATATCCCAAAGGGCACAGAACATTGGCAGGCGGTGCTGGGGGGAAGCATGGATGTCCATGCAGGCACCCCAACCCCAGATTACGCACCATAGGCAGCCGCCTACCAGAACAATGGATGGCCTGGGTCTGCACACCACCAACACCACCAGCATAAGGGCATGTCAGCATGGTGGCGGAGGGGTGCCCGTGGTGGTGGGGGCAGTGGCATCTTCCCACAGCAGACCAAGGCCAAGCCCTGTCTAGGTGGGTGCCGTGCACTGCAAAAGACAAGGTCTGTCTGACGAACAGTAATGGTATACCCATGGAAGGACCTGCCTCTGTGGCAACAGTTTGGTGCAGTACACCCAGCCAGTGCATTCAGGGGCAGAAGGTCAAAGGTTCAAGTCCCAGCTGTGGCTCCTGCAGACCATGTCCCCATATATTACCTAGTCCTAAACCATGGTAATAAAGAAGGAACTTTTTGCAGATAAAATAAACACACCATAAACACCTATATTCTACCCTACAGAGCACATTCACCATAGACATGTGCAGTCCCTAGAGCAGAGGTTCCCAACTGCAGTCCCGGAGGGCCAAACACCATTCAGGTTTCATGCTGCCCCTAAGAAATATGCTTGAGATGCATTTCTATGTACCACCCCCATTGTATGCAAATGTATCCCCTGCATATACATTATGGACAGCATGAAAACCTGAATCGTGTTGGGCCCACCAGGACCAGAGTTGGGAACCTCTGCCCCAGAGCAGCGGCCAGTTCCACTATTCAAAGCCTCATGGAGGGCCAGGCTGTTGGGCCCTGCGCGGAGCAGCATCTACCAATACTAGAACATGCATACCTTAGCAATGTCTTCATAAACCTTGAAACACGTTCCACATATATCAAAAGGTTGCTATGATTAATGTCAGATAACAAGTCCAAAATGAAACACAATATGTTAACAGAGATCCATCAGAGCAACCTGTCTGATATCTGTGGAGTGTGTCTCGGTTTATGTCTCTGACAGTGTTTACCACCCCAGAGAGTGACCCCAACAGTATTGAGTACCATAGCAATGCCTGCACTGTGCCCAGGACTGGTGTGACGTCCATGGCTGCCAACCACCTTCTATATTTGCACAATGCTGAAGTAGGTGTGGGAGTGTGTGTATGTCTATCCAGTGTTTTGTGGCTGGCCACACCTTGAGGAGCCCACAATGCTTGCACTGTTTCCAGTGTTAGCCTGCTAATGTGCATAATGAGGAGCAAGGTACTGTGGGAATGGGCCGGACAGAGCAGCCTGGGCAGGATGCATCGGCACAGGGCATAGGGCAATGGCTGGGACATTGTAGTGGCCGACCACCACCTGCAGGGACAAGGTGACCACAGCATGTCATGCTGGGGGGGGGGGGCACTCTCACCCTGACTTAACAGTGACCATGGCATGGCTAGGTCCCTACATCGTGCCATACAGTGTTTCTCTCAAGTGATATCTGGGAGTTTCTGTGGTTGGAGTTTAATCACTGACATACCACCTCTGTGTGCACACAGTTTTACTAGGAACATGCACTATTTAATAGCTAGCAGATTGTCTGCAGCTAGTGTGTGTATGGCTCGAGCACCTTGCAGGGTGAAGACTGACAGTGCTCTCTGATGGTGGTGGGGGGCATCTGAGTGTTTACAGGCCTACTGCTTGTCTGCCAGTGTTCTGTGTGATACAAACAGATCTGCATTGGCTGTCTTGGAGAGTGCTCCTTCCTCTGCAGGACTGGGGTAGCTGGCCCTACTGTCCTACATCATGTTCCTCTACTGCTGCCATTGCAAAGATATAGAGTGTGGGTCTGTTGGTGGCAGATCCTGTCCCCCACCCTGGCCCTGAGAGGGTGGGTTGGTAGGTGTTGCCCCCTAATCCGCACGTGGGTCCAGACACCCCTCCTGCCCTATAGGGCGCAGTAGGTGATGGCAATGAGGTGAGGGTGTCTCTACTGGCAGCACAGATTGTAGAGATGTGTCAGACTGTTACATGCAGCAAAAGAGATTGCCTTAGACAGCCATATCAGATGAGACCCCTGAGGGATCAAACTCATGACCTCTGGCTTGTTGGTCATTGTATTAACCAGTGTGCTACAGCTCTATACACCTTCTCACAGCGCTGCCACAAAGTTAAGGTTACCATGCATAAACAACCAACGCGCCTCCTATTGGGCGATACACAGTGCATGCTACGTGGACGCCGGTACACCCACCCCCCTATATGACATTGCTCACATTATCGCTGGGAGTTTCACCGGTAACATGAGGACGGTGTAGTACACAGACCCCAGAGCAAATATCAGTGTGTCCACCCAAAATAAACCATCACCTCAGCTGGAAAACCTAAGGTACCCTGTAAAGTGCCTTAGCTGTGGGTATATCCGATCCCAGTAAGCACAGCTGACATTTACTGGGTTGACCTGCAGTTGCTGTGTAGTCAGCCCATGCTATGAGATAAGGCATAGCATACTGGTTAATACTATGCCCTCAGAGTCACTGCTTATGGGTTTGAATCCCTACTGCACCAACAGCAAGATGAGTGTTAGTAACAGTCAGACACATCTCCACAATCAGTGACACAAGCCTAATACACTATAACCTTTGTCCCGTGCCTCTAAGGAGAGGCATGGCATTGCGTCAGCAAAAGCACGTCATAAGGTGCCTAAAGCTAAGGCGCAACAGATGCGGTCCAGGCCAAACAGCGTAAGTCATGCGATGTTGTAAACTAAAGCCAACCACCATGTCCACCAATCTCCGTATCCAACATGTATACATGCAGCCCCAGAGATAGTTTTCCGTGTGGCATCCGTGACACGTGCACGGTGTAGTAGGGTGTGGCACGATACAGCACATGAGCGGCATACGTGCATGCGTCGTCAACACATGGGCATCCCCCAAAATGGCGATGCAATCCCGCAAGCCAGCATTTAGCCACCATGACCTATGACAGCTGGCAGCCTTAATCTGCACCAGGCAGCTGCACCTCTTCCCAGGCACCTCAAAACGCCAGGATCTGGAACACGTCAGGAGGGCATGGGTGCGCATAACAAAGCGCTTCAACCGTTTAGCAGACTACCCACGTGAGGTAAGTGTATGGGGACAGGTCACTAAATGGAAGGTGTGCAACACAATATCCAGCAATAAAAACACATAAGACATGCACCACATGTGCGAGACACATGTATGTAGGCAACCCTGTGATCAAGCTATCTGCTTATGTTGCTGTGTGTACATATGCCAATCCCCAGGAGCCACAGACATGAAAGCAGAGGTTAGCGCGGTGTGATGTAAGCTGCCCCTGTTGCAGTGCACACCTCTGCCCAAACCCCAGGAGTTGCAGCCCCCATGACAGAGCTCTATTAAGCATCCCTGTGCCATGATGGCTGCTGCTATGACACATTAACAGCTCTGGCCAATCCCCAGGAGACATCGGACCTGATCACAGAGGTCAAGTAGTCATCATGGTGCACTGGTAGCTGCTGCATTTGGAGTACCACAGCCCTGCCCCATCCCCAAGAGGCATCAGATCTGATGACAGAGCTCAAGCAGTCATCTTGGTGGTGTGGTAGTTGCTGCTGTTTATGTGTGGAACATCACCCGTGGGCCAAAAGGCTCCCAGACCTGCGCACAGAGGTGTATCAAACATCCTGGTGTCAGGGTGGTTGCTCCAGTTGCAGTGTCACAGGTCTGCCTTATCCCCAGGAGGCCCCAGACCAGCTGACACAGGTCTATGCTCCATCCTGGTGTTATGATGGTTTCTGTTGTTGCAGGTTCCCAGCTCTGCCCCAACCCCAGGAGGCATCAGACCAGACTACACAGGTCTATTCTCCATCCTGGTATTATGGTGGTTGCTGTTGTTGCAGGTTCCCAGCTCTGCCTTATCCCCAGGAGGCATCAGACCAGACTACACAGGTCTATTCTCCATCCTGGTGTTATGGTAGTTGCTGTTGCTGCAGGTTCCCAGCTCCGCCCCAACCCCAGGAGGCCCGAGACCAGACTACACAGGTCTATTCTCCATCCTGGTGTTATGGTGGTTGCTGTTTTTGCAGGTTCCCAGCTCTGCCCCAACCCCAGGAGGCCCCAGACCAGACTACACAGGTCTATTCTCCATCCTGGTATTATGGTGGTTGCTGTTGTTGCAGGTTCCCAGCTCTGCCTTATCCCCAGGAGGCATCAGACCAGCTGACACAGGTCTATTCTCCATCCTGGTGTTATGGTAGTTGCTGTTGCTGCAGGTTCCCAGCTCTGCCCCAACCCCAGGAGGCCCCAGACCAGACTACACAGGTCTATTCTCCATCCTGGTGTTATGGTGGTTGCTGTTGTTGCAGGTTCCCAGCTCTGCCTTATCCCCAGGAGGCATCAGACCAGCTGACACAGGTCTATTCTCCATCCTGGTGTTATGGTGGTTGCTGTTGTTGCAGGTTCCCAGCTCTGCCTTATCCCCAGGAGGCATCAGACCAGCTGACACAGGTCTATCATCCATCCTGGTGTTATGGTGGTTGCTGTTGTTGCAGGTTTCCAGCTCTGCCTTATCCCCAGGAGGCATCAGACCAGACTACACAGGTCTATTCTCCATCCTGGTGTGATGGTGGTTGCTGTTGTTGCAGATTCCCAGCTCTGCCCCAACCCCATGAGGCCCCAGACCAGACTACACAGGTCTATCATCCATCCTGGTGTTATGGTGGTTGCTGTTGTTGCAGGTTCCCAGCTCTGCCTTATCCCCAGGAGGCATCAGACCAGCTGACACAGGTCTACTTTCCATCCTGGTGTTATGGTGGTTGCTGTTGTTGCAGGTTCCCAGCTCTGCCCCAACCCCAGGAGGCCCCAGACCAGACTACACAGGTCTATTCTCCATCCTGGTATTATGGTGGTTGCTGTTGTTGCAGGTTCCCAGCTCTGCCTTATCCCCAGGAGGCATCAGACCAGACTACACAGGTCTATTCTCCATCCTGGTGTTATGGTAGTTGCTGTTGCTGCAGGTTCCCAGCTCTGCCCCAACCCCAGGAGGCCCCAGACCAGACTACACAGGTCTATTCTCCATCCTGATATTATGGTGGTTGCTGCTGTTGCAGGTTGCCAGCTCTGCCTTATCCCCAGGAGGCATCAGACCAGCTGACACAGATCTATTCTCCATCCTGGTGTTATGGTGGTTGCTGTTGTTGCAGGTTCCCAGCTCTGCTTTATCCCCAGGAGGCATCAGACCAGCTGACACAGGTCTATCATCCATCCTGGTGTTATGGTGGTTGCTATTGTTGCAGGTTTCCAGCTCTGCCTTATCCCCAGGAGGCATCAGACCAGACTACACAGGTCTATTCTCCATCCTGGTGTGATGGTGGTTGCTGTTGTTGCAGATTCCCAGCTCTGCCCCAACCCCAGGAGGCCCCAGACCAGACTACACAGGTCTATCATCCATCCTGGTGTTATGGTGGTTGCTGTTGTTGCAGGTTCCCAGCTCTGCCTTATCCCCAGGAGGCATCAGACCAGCTGACACAGGTCTACTTTCCATCCTGGTGTTATGGTGGTTGCTGTTGTTGCAGGTTCCCAGCTCTGCCCCAACCCCAGGAGGCCCCAGACCAGACTACACAGGTCTATTCTCCATCCTGGTGTTATGGTGGTTGCTGTTGTTGCAGGTTCCCAGCTCTTCCCCAACCCCAGGAGGCCCCAGACCAGACTACACAGGTCTATTCTCCATTCTGGTGTTATGGCAGGTGCTTCTGTGTATGCGTGGAACATCACCCTATCCCCGGGAAGCCCCCCAGACCTGATGACAGGGGCGCAGAATACATCCTGAGGTCATGGTGGTTGCTGCAGTTGCCGTCTCACAGCTGTGGTGCATCCCCAGGGGGCCCCAGCCCATAACACAGAGGCCTATCAGTCACCCTGGTGTTATGGCTGCTGCTGCTGCTGTTGCAGGCTCCCAGGTCCGCTACATCCCCAGGAGGCTGCACTCCAGATTCCAGTGGTCCACCAAGCATCCCGTTGTAATGGTAGCTGATGTTGGTGCAGGTATCCAGTTCCCCCACACCCCCAGGTGTCCGCACCCGCATCACAGAGGCTGTAGCAGCATCCAGGCGGCATGGTGATGGCTCCTGTTGATATGGGACGGGCTGCCCAACACCGAGGTGTGTGCTGGACTGCACTGAGGGTATGGAGTCACACCCCATGTAGATCAGAATTGGAATGCCCCACATGCCATGTTGCTGTCATGTCATGCCATGAGATGGCAGGGACATGGCATGGGGTGGGTGTGAGGTGGCATACAGGGTGCGTAGGTGTCACACCACACATGCCCAGCCACATGCCCACACATACAGGCGGATATGCCAACAGCTAGTATGGGACCCCCTGCTCATAGTAGGGGCGGCCCCCATTGCACGCAGACATGTGTGCCATGTGGTTTGCCATGGGCAGGGAGACAGGGCCCTAATGATTGCAAACAGTGCTTATCCCCCCAGGTAGAGGACCTACGGAAGAAGGGCAGAGAGATGAGGCTACACTGCCCTGGATACCTCCGCCGCATGCAGCGGGAGGCAATGGCCTGGGGTGACGATGAGTGTCCCAGCCTATGCATTGTGCCACACCATGTCCCAGTGGCATGGCAGCCTGTGATGCCACATACAATGTGTCTGTGCCGTAACAAACACATGACACCCTGTTCATATCTGCTTTCTCCACAGAGGCTATAGATGCTGGGGAGGGGACCTCTGCGCCCACACCGCCTGGTGGCAACCCCCCCCCCCCATGACGACTGGAGGTACCAATGTGGAGGACGTACCTGCAGTGGCGGTGGATGCCATGGATGTGGGGGAGGAATACATGGAGGGTAGGGAGGGGTGGGAAGAAGGTGCTGGGGAGGTAGAGTGGGAGGGAGAGGAGGTTGAGGGGGAGGGTGGCAGGGAGAGTGAGGGGAATGGCCAGGGCAGGGGGGCCATGGAGGGTGCGGAGGGGATCCTGTTCCTGAGGGCGGATGCAGGTCACCACAGGGCACTGGGGGCCCCTGCCACCTGCCCCATGTGCATGGCCAAGGTGTCAGGCCAGGTGTGGGACCCCCACACATTGCCACACACAGGGCCAACACAGATGCCACCACCCAGACCACAGCCACATGGTGTGGATGTGGTAGCAAATGTGTGGGTCTCCTGTGTGTGGCGATGGGCACCGTTATGCGTACCCTGAGCGACCATGGCCACACCATCAGGCAGCTGACAGCTGCTGTTGAGGGTATGGCTGAAGTGATGCGCCGCCAGCATTACCATAGCATGTTCACGGCGCATCCCCAGCCATACCCCCACGGCAGGCCCCCGGGTGTGTGATCAACATATATATCTGTGGCCATCTCCCAGTGTCTGCAAGGTAATTAAGGGGATGCACAGATGGCAAAGGTGGCAACCCTAATAGCCAAATGTATCCCCACTAACATGTGAGATGGAAGTACATGCTGGGCTAACGCCAAATGTGAACCAGTTTTAATGTTAACCCGCCTGTGGGAGGGTGTTGTTCCGTTGTACATTCTAAGGTTTGTATGGCACCTACCAACACATATTTGCATTAAAACATTGTGTAGGCAGCCACATCTTGCAATGGTCATGTGCCCTTTGTACATACATGCTATAGCGGTGAGTGTGACACCTGTGTGCATGTCCCAGTATGTATTTGTGCCACAGACATTGCCCCTGCCACACAACAGGCTGTGTGGAGCACCATGTGCGATGCCGGATGTATCCCCTGATAACATTGTGATGTAACCATGTGCTGCACCGTCCAACAGACATGGACACATGCACGTTGTCATGGATAGTCAGTCTGTAGCATGGATGCATCACATGATAGGATGGTGAGGAGGTGCATATGTGGTACCCATGATGCAGCCTAGATGTGATGTATGCGGGGATCCATGTGTCTGACAGGGCGTCAGTTGGTGCATCTCACCAACATGGGGTCTGGTGGGGTGAAGGGGCAGCGGCTCAGTACAAGCACTGTAGGGGGGTAATCACCTGACAGCAGCTAGGTATATCTGTACGTCTGTCCGCCAAGCATGTGCGGTTAGTATGCCACGGTGACCCTGGTGTGTGTCTGACAGATGGGTCACTCATTTAGATAACCTGATGTGGATGATATGCGGGGACAGAGGGGAGATATACCCCACAATGTTGGTGAACAAGCAGACATATACAGCAGGTGGCAGGCGGAGGGAGGGTGTAACCCCAGGCATATGTATGGCCGTTAACACATGGCATGGTGCATGGAACACAGGGCATGTGTGGACCGCTCTGTCATGACTGCTGCTGGTGCATGCACCCCACCAGCCTGTGACATGGTAGGGCACATGTGACCATGGTAACCCCAATTGGGACAGCCCACTCAGGGAACCCCCAACACAGAAATGGACACGTGCACATCAGTGACCAAAGGTAATGCTTTAATCAACGTGGTGGACAGTCCAACATACAGTCACAGACCTACGGCCTGCATGACCGCCCACCCCCTGCCCCCGCCCCCTCCCACGGCCCCCCACACCCCTTGCTGCTGCTGCTGCTGCTGCCTCTGGCGCCGCCTCAGGCCGCAGGATACATCCCGCCACAGCCTCGAGGGCATCCGCCACCCGGCCTATTCCAGCTGCGATATCCACGGCAGTCCCTCGCAGCTGCTGTGTCTCCAGGCTGTGCTCCCTGACGTCCCTGCAGAGCCCACACACCGCCCATGTGAGGGCCCGCACCGCCTGGCATTGGGCACGCTGTACCTGCTGATGGCCACAAATCTCCGCCCGTATAGCAATCAGTGCCTGGTGAGTGCCTGTGGGAGGGGAACAGGGTGACCTGTGAGACATCTGTTGCCTAGATCCCAATGTGTATGACCTGCCCATTCCCCACTGAGTCACACCAAACACCACAGACATGGCCAGGGGGGCATATGTATGTGTGGAGGCCCACTGTTATCATGCATGTGTGTGGCCCCACCACTGTGTCTGGGGGTTGGTGTGCCACACCAGCACATGCAACCATCCTGCCAGTTGCCTACCTGCAGCATCCCTGCGTGCTGATGCCGTATGTGCCTGCAGCTCCTGGAGGACGACATGCATTGTGCCCGTTGTTGCAGTCGATGGCCCTGGTGGTGGCAGTGTGCGGCTGACCCCCACATCCTCAGGCCCCTCCCAAGCCACTGTGGTGCCTGTGTACCCTCTCTGCTGGGGTGACTGTTCGTCCTCTTGGGTGGCCAACTCCTCAGGCAGCACATCGGCCCATGGGGTGTCTGGGGCGTCGCTAATGGCAGCCTCTGCATGCGGCACCTCCTCGACCTCCGCTGGCTCGGGTTCCACACCATTGTCGTCCTCGGCCACCTCAATGGCCTGGATGTTACCTGGGGGGGGTGGAGCAAGGTACACAGTAGATATGGGGTTGTCACAGACACAGATGACAGACGGAGAGCACATTGTAACGTGGACACATATTTGTTTATGTACACCTTGCTTTCCTCTGTCTCTCTTACTTTGTCAGCCCTAGGGACAGGAACTCTGCTGCTTGCCCCTTCTATACCCCCAGTCCCTCCTCCACCACACATGGTATGCACAAAACTAAAAATATCCACAGAAAACAAATACCCTTTATACCACCAAAAATACAAATACTAAAACAATTACAAACCTAACTTCAAAAATTATTCAAATTACATTAGGGTATAAAAAGACCTCAGGAAAGCTCTTTCCCTACATCTGGCGAACTGAATCACCATAGGTTTGAGCAGTAAATCTACACATCATAGGCAGGGCCGGATTTACCTTGAGTGAGGCCCTACGCCAACAAAAATTGTGGGCCCCCAGCAGGGGCGGCCCAAGGGGGGTGCGGACCTCATTTGCATAAGGGGCCTCATTTGCATAAATATTTGCATAATGTTACCATATACTAACTTTTAGTAAACGTGCCTCTTAATGAGTGTATGGATAAAGAAAGACTAAAAGATTTCTACATTACTATAATCCAGTGCCAACTGCCAGACACATTAGGAACTACTACAAACACTGCCCATAGTAAACCCGCCGTATCCTAACAGCACTACCAGGACTCACAAAGCACCATACTCTACCAATCAAAAGGCAACACTGCAAATATTAAACCAATACATTTCAGAGAACAACAATACATGACCTACTGGGGAAAGAGAACAAGTGGCAATGTCAAATAGGAATTATATAAACAGAACACCTCAGCTCAGTTACACATGCAGAACATAGACCATCACCAAACAAGTAATCACAATTTAGAAATAGGAAGACAATAATTAAACTGGGAATCCCAAAAGCCAAACTTGGAATGTACAACACTGTAGAAATAAAACTATACATTAATTTGCTCTTGTACTAAACAAAGCACAGATGTTAATGATGCACATTTACCAGAGCTGACATATTCCAATTAATAAATTCAAAATAAAGAGATATTTTTCTACCTTTTGTGCATTTTTTTCAGCTGCAATTGCTCCAGCCACTTTCTTCTGGTTTCTTCGTGTCTTCTGCTAACTCTCCATCGTCTGCTGTCCATTTGTCCTTTCTTCTCTCTTCTAGATTTTTTTCCATTCTCTCTCTACATCTGCTTTAACATACTAATCTTTCTCCTTTTGCTCTTTCCTCATTCCTATTTCATCCACTCAAATTTTACCCCTCCATCCTCAATCCCCACTTACTCTCCCAATACCCGGCCAATTGTAGATTTTTTATCCCTCCCACACAAAATATTTTTCCCTTCTCCATTTTACTCTTCCAGCCCCATCCCATTCTAATCCTCCCCCAACATCAGCTCCCTTCTAGTTCCAGCCTCACCCAGCATCCATTCCCTTCTAGTCCCTGCATCAGCCCATTTCCAGTCCTAGCCATCCATCAGCCCATTTCCAGTCCTAGCAACCCCCCAACCAATACCAGTCCTAGCCCCCCCATCACCCCACTTACAGTCCTTAACCCCCCATCACCCCATTTTCAGTCCTTAACCCCCCATCACCCCATTGTCAGTTTAAGCCCCCCCTATAACCCATTACCAGTCCTAACCCCCCATCAGCCCACTTCCAGTCCTAACCCCATCAACCCATTTCCAGTCAGCCCCCCATAGCCCATTGCCAGTCCTACCCCCCCCATCAGCCCACAGCCCATTACCAGTCCTAACCCCATCATCCCACCTCCAGTTTTAACCCCCCAGCCCATTTCCAGTCCTAGCCCCCATAGCCCATTACCAGACAACCCCCATCAGCCCACAGCCCATTACCAGTCTTAACCCCCCCAAAGCCCATTACCAGTTCTAACCCCCCCCAACAGCCCATTACCAGTCCTAACCCCATCAGCCCACCTCCAGTCTTAACCCCCCAGCCCATTTCCAGTCCTAGCCCCCCCCCATAGCCCATTACCAGACAGCCCCCATCAGCCCACAGCCCATTACCAGTCTTAACCCCCCCAAAGCCCATTGCCAGTTCTAAGCCCCCCCAACAGCCCACAGTCCGTTACCAGTCCTAACCCCATCAGCCCACCTCTAGCCTTAACCCCCCCCAGCCCAGCCCAGCCCAGCCCAGCCCATTTCCAGCCCCAGCCCCCCAATAGCCCATTACCAGCCCTACCCCCCCAGTCCATTTCCAGCCCCAGCCCCCCCAATAGCCCATTACCAGTCCTACCCCCCCAATCGCCCCTTACCAGTCCTACCCCCCCCCATAGCCCATTCCCCTTCCTACCCCCCCCCCCATAGCCCATTACCAGTCCTACCCCCCCCCCCCGGCCTAAAGTAAAATTTAATTTTAAAAAAAAACCTGGTGGCTGCCGCCACGGGGCCCCCTCTGCTGCCGCGGGGGCCCCGTCTACAAGCTGGTCGGGTCCGGTCCGGTCCGGTCGGGTCGGGTCGGGTCTCTCTCCCTCCCTCGCTGCAGGCTGCAGGCTGCGAGAGACGCGAAGGGAGAGCATCTCCTCGCGTCTGTGTTAAGCCGGCAGGGGCTGATGGGAAATCCCATCAGCCCCTGCGGGCTTAACACAGACGCGAGGAGACGCTCTATCTTCGCGTCTCTCGCAGCCTGCAGCGAGGGAGGGAGGGAGAGAGACCCGACCGGACCCGACCGGACCCGACCTGACCCGACCAGCTTGTAGACAGGGCCCCCGCGGCAGCAGAGGGGGCCCCGCGGCGGCAGCCACCAGGTTTTTTTTTTTAATTGAGTTTAAAAAAAACAACTGGTTCTTTTTTTTGTGGGCCCCTGCCGGCTGTGGGCCCTACGCCATGGCGTACATGGCGTATACGTAAATCCGGCCCTGATCATAGGTCTCACCCTTTTAATTTCAAAATGTCACAAAACCAATTACCCTAATAAATATCTATATCCAAAAAAAGTACTTTTAAGGGATTCTACCAATTTTTTAAAAAAATTACTTAATAATTTATTCTTCACATTCACAAAACTAAATTTGAAAATCTTCAACAATTAATATACTACTTAATAATTCATTCTTTATATTCACAAACTAATTTTGAAAGTCTCCAACAACTGATTTACTTCCTGAAAAGAAGAGAAACAAAATACGTTCAGGAAGGATTAACACACACCATTGAAATAGTATCCGATTGCTTATCTGAAGGTTTTACAGCAGTCACACAGCCTCCTTAGAAGTCCTGAACTGCTCACAGCAATTAGCTTCTGTTTCCTGCAAACACCCCTTTCTTACAATGCAAATGCCTATACCCTACAAAAATTAGCTGTTACATATGGCTCTTTCTTTGTACTGTCCATGTCAGCTTGGGGGATTGGCATTGCTGTTGTTGATCTAATCTGGTTCGTGTCTGTTTGTAGGTTCATGTCTCACATACTCCTTTTCCGTTCTGTCCCCCATTTTGCCCTGCTCCACAGAGCATCCCCTGCCGCCCATTGGGTTTAGGTTCTTTGCTCTTTTGCATGCTCTGTCAACTGCATAGCATTTCATTGTGTGTGTGCATGTGTTTATATGTGGCTGTCGTCCAAATTACTGACTGTGATATGAGCTGTACACACCGATTCTGCATGTGCATTGCATCTTCGTTACTGTTGGGGTTGCCCTATCCTGGCAGCCAGCTGTGTTTTGGTGTGGTGCCCTCCAGTGTTCTTGTATGCAGCCTTTGCTATGGCACTCACGTTGGTGTTGTGGCCTACTGGTTTGTGCATTGCCATTTGTGCTACTGGTCATGGGTTTGACTCCTCTCTGTTCTAATGATTTTATGCCTCTCATCCACACGTACTTTGCATTCCTGTTACAGTCCTATCTGTGACGATCTGTGCTGCTGACACATTATACCCTCATCACTGTTGCCAAACATCCTTCTGTCAGTCTATCTGTGTCTGCAAGCTCTGTGGCGTCCTGCCCTACTGTGCAGGCTGCTACCCCATGTCCTGCACTGGCACCCTTTTCTGCATTGCAGCTCTTCATTCTTGCCTCTCTTGTGTCTGCTCTGCATGGCACTGCTACTCCTCTGTCCTCCTGTCATTGCACTTCTCATGCCACCTCTGGCTCCTCTGCTGGACACGTATTCACGTCCTCTGCCACACACTGTCATTGTTGCACTTTACAGTACCATCATCCTGTGCATTGGTACAGCTGCCCATGATATATTTGTCCACTTTACCAGCTGCCACATGGGCTGCTCGCAGATATGGCAGGTCCATCACCTCAGACATCTACTTCCTTACATCACTTCTTCATTGGCTTTCGTTACTTCTCCATGCAGTGTTAGGGTTACATCTGTGTTTGACCCATACATTTCATGCTTGTGAGGTTGGTGTACCATACTACCCTTGTTTATGTTTATGTTTATGCAATTTTTGATATACCGCCCAGGCTGAAGGGCATCAGAGCGGTTTACAATCACTTTATAAGCAGGTACTGAATACATTTCCTTGTCCCCAAAGGGCTCACAATCTATGTGTAATGGAGGGTTAAGTGGCTTGCCCAAGACCACAAGGAGTGCCTACAGGACTAGAAACCCCAGTCCCTCCGGCCTGAGATTGCTGTCCCCAGGTGGGAATTGAACCCCTGGCCCTCCGGCCTGAGGTACCCCATCCTAACCACTAGGCCACTCCTCCCTCCTTGGCCAATGTTTCTTTGGTCACCTTAACATCCTTGGGGCATCTTTTGCAACACCTTGGGTTCGGACAGCTTCTGGGTCGCCTTATGTGATGCCTTGGAGGGTACCACCTGTTCGTGCCGCCCTCTGGGCCACATTCTGACCTGCCTTGGTTGCTGTGGCACTTAATGATGTGCCTTATGGTGTGCCCTAAAAGGTGCTTTAGGTTAGGGCACAGGAATGAGCGTTTTTTTGGGGGACACTGCAGATTTTGAAAAGTGTCTGACTGTTCAGGCAGGAAAAGGGATTGGCTCAGACAGTCTAATCACATAGCCCCACTGTGGAATTGAACTCATGACTGCTGTGTCAGCAGTCATTGTATTAACCAGTGTGCTACTCCTCTAGTCCTTTGAGCACAGCTCAGCGCGCGAACTTAGGGTTACCACGCGATGACGTGCCACGGCGCGTCTATCACGCGATGTTGGCCAGGGTGCCCTCTATCGCGCGATGTTGGCCAGGGCGCCCTCTATCACATGATACCCCGCCATTGCTTCCTTTACGCCGGAACACCCACCATTATATGGCATTCCTCACGTTATTGCTGCAACTAGCGCCGGGAACATTAGAACCATTTAGTAAACATACCCCAAAGTAATTTGCTACCTGCTCAAATCACCACCCCACTTCCTCATACATCCTCTTTATTTTCCCCTAGCAACTGCTTCGCCGCCCAAAAGAACTCTTTGGGTATATTACCAATTACTGCCACCAACTATAAACACATTTTTTGCTTAGCCTCTTGTACCATCCGACAATATTCATTAGTTGTCTTCATCCACAGATAACTCTCCATCTACTGACCCTGATTTACACCATTTCCTCTCCAACTATTGCAGCCTTCTTTTAACCTCGACCAATTCTGAAGAGTAACACCCGCTATTCCTGTCCCTTTTACTGCCTGCCCGTACTCTCTTCAGAGAAGCCACCTCTTCCTACACCAAATGTAATACATCAAACCATTCCACAACCTGAATCCCACAGCCTCTCTGATCCACCTTCCTCCGATCAATGGCCTTTTCCAAGAACAGTTTCTCTTCAATTTTCCCTCTCCTATAAAGCTGCCACCTACCCTCGCCCCCTCCCCCTTTCCCCCTCTGCACCAAACAGTACCTGCAGCTATTCCACTTCCCACTGAAAACCAACAGGTAAGTTTTACTAAACGTGCTATTTGAAACTAGGTCCCATATTATTCAATGGAACCTAGTTACAAATAGCACGGGTTAAGCATTGGTCCCGTTTACTAAACATATCCCAAAACTTTCAGTAATAAAGAAAAAAATCTAAACCCCCCCTCCACAATCAAATCATGCAGCACATACCACTTCTGATTAGTTCAACATGCATTAATTAATGAACAGGAAACTTTCTCTGCCCCTCCCCTCCCTTTAATGATCAGCATGAGTAATAATACCTGCCCTTCCCTCTTCCTCCTTTTAACCTCCTACACCCTGAACACTGTCGCCAACCTCCCCCTGGTGGCCGGTGGCTGAACGGGAAGGTTGGGCATATAGTTAATTTTAGGAGAGGAGGGCTTTTTTAAGGCCAGGTGCAGCCTGGTCTATGTAGTCCTGCTCCTGGTGCAAATAAGTCATGTAAGCCAAATGGAGGGAGAATAAGATTTTTATTTCCCTTTTCACAAAAAGATTCGTTCGGCTACAAAAATTAAGGAAAGTCCTTCTTTTCAGGCATAAACCAAACTCAAGGTACAAAGTAAACTGTTATAATCTTCACAGGAGTAGAAAGGAAATTAACCAAGGATTCTTTCAACATGGGAGTAAATTACATGTCTGAACATTCTTCTTTCATTCAGCACAAATATGAAAACTTCTTAAGTTAATATTTGTATGGCTCACAGTTCCGGCAGTGATTCCAAATCACCCATAACACACATGGAACAATCCATCAATTCCTCCTGAGATGAGGAAATAGGGTCTATAAGCTCCACTTGCATCGGTTCTAAATCACTATTATCCTCTTCTGAGCTGGGGCTTTCTCTGGCTGTTATCAGTGGCCAGTCCCTATTTCTGTTCCCTTGTTTTCCATACAATTGTTGTAAGGTTCTTAAATGAGCGTGGCCTGTTTTATTGCCTCTATATCTTGGCTGGTGAAACTCTGGCCTGCTTTCTCTTCTTTTAAACTGGGCATCTGTTTTATAAGGGCTTCTAGCAGCTGAGCCTTTCTTCATGAATAAAGAATCATCATACCTCGGTTTCCTGTAATAGGCATAGCTGGAAGTGTCCTGCTCAGGTATTTCCCTTAGGACCCAGTCTCTCTGGCAATCTTTATCTTGAAAGCTTCTGGTACCTTTCAATCTGGTCTCCGGGCTTTCTGGCAAGCGTAGGCCTCTCTCCCAGCCTGGCTTCCTGCTTCTTAGCTCTTTACCTCTGGAGTTTCTGGCTACCACGACTTCCACAGGACTGACTCTCCTCCGTCTGTCTTTCTCTGGGAACTCTGGTTCTCTTCCAGTTCCTGCAGCCGTGCCACTAGTCCTGGTTCCACTGCTCCTTTTCTCAGCAGTGCTCTCCTTTCCGGTGCTACTCTGCTCTCCGGTGCTGCTCTGCCCTCTGGTGCTGCTCTGCTCTCCGGTGCTGCTCTGCCCTCCGATGCTGCTCTGCCTTCTGTCTCCAGTCTCTCGTTTATAAAGGTCTTCTGCCTTTGAGCTTCCCGGGCTTGTTCTCAGGTGCTGCTGATTAGCTAGGTGTGTCCACTCAGCCTCTGTAAGTGCACGCCTGCTCCCTCTAGCTGTTTTGCTAGGCAATTGCATTCTCTGCACCTCATTTGTTTTGGGACAGACAGCTTCTTTTCCTATGTCCTCATTTTTATTAGCTCCTGCTCTATGACAACACCTTCATCGACCCCTTCCACATACCACCACAATACACCTCTCCAATTTAGAATAACACATAACAACTTATCCCCTTCCTTTCATGCAATAATGCGAAAGCCAATCTTTTTCAGTCAATCCCTACCCCCAAAAGTCCCAGAATCACAGCTGTCTCTAAGAGTACATTCCAAGTAGCGTACTAAGTGCCACTTAGCTGGGACCTGCCTGAAACGTGCAGCTTTTAACTGTCAGACTGCAGCATCACTTTGATGACATCGGTGTTATGATAATAAATTAAATTGTTTTGTTTTTGGACTTTTTATATATTGTGGGCCCAATATTCAGCGACAGAGGCTAGTGCTCGTACAACAGTTAGCCAATGGCACTGAATCCTAGACCCGGATATTCAAGGCCAGGGCCAGATCTGGGTTGGCTGAAGAACTCAGAAGCTAACAGAGCAGTAGCTACAGCCCAGTTAGCTTCTGTGGCTAAAGTCAGGCCAGAATTTGCCATGTGTCGCTAATTGGGCAGCGGCTCAATATCGCCACTGCCCAGTTAGCAACAAGTATTGCCTCTAACATGCCCCAGTGCAAATCGTGTAAATACCTTGGAATATCGGGCCCTGTGGTTTTTTTTATTGTTCTATGGAATATGATTTTCTTTTTCTCTGGTTAAATTACATGAGTTTATTGTTGCCCACTTAGATGTTTCAGGTAAGTGGTATATAAATACATGAAATGAAACAGAATTTTATTTCTGTGGATTGCAAAAGATAGGAAGAGCTAGAGAACTTTGGTAGAAACATAAAGGCAATGACTTTTCTTGACACAACTGTAAGCAGCAACCAACCAGCCATAATTTGTCATCTTTGCTTAAGTGGGGTGCTGGACTGGCATACAGTATGAGGAAGACTACAGCTTAGCACTGGGCTGCATACAGAAAGGAATAACCAGCTAAAAGCAAGAGGTACTAATGCCCCTGTAAAAGTCGATGGGGAGGCCCCACTTGGAGTGCTGTGTTCAGTTTTGGAGATCATATCTAATAAAGGATATAAAAAGACTTGAAATGGTTCAGAGGAAGGCAACCAAAAAGATTTGGAGCTTGCGCCAGAAGACGGATGAGAAGAGACACAAAGTCATAAATATGTATATCCTAGAGGAGATGCAATTCCTCTCTGTTCCCCTTTTTTTATGGCTGTCCTACACAACTACGTTTCATTCGTGTAACAGTCATATCTGTGCAGATCTGTGCTGCTGCCACATTATACCCTCATCACTGTTACCATCCATCCTTCTGTCCGTCTATGTGTGTGTGCCAGCTGTGTGGTCTCCTGCTCTACTGTGCAGGCTGCTACCCGATGTCCTGCACTGGCACACTTTTCTGCATTGCGGCTCTTCATGCTTGCGTCTCCTGTGTCTGCTCTGCATGGCACTGCTCGCCTCTGTCCTCCTGTCATTGCACTTATCCTGCCACCTCTACCTCCTCTGGTGGACACGTATCCCCATCCTCTGCCACACACTGTCATTGTTGCACTGTACATTACCATCACCCTGTACATCGGTACAGCTGCCCCCGATATGTTTGTCCACTTTACCTGCTGCCACATGGGCTGCACGCAGATTTGGCTGGTCCATGAGCTCTGTCATCTACTTCCTTCCATCACTTGTTCATTGCCTTTCCTTGGTGCTCTGTGCAGTGTTATGGTTACATCTGTGTTTGAGCCATACATTTCATGCTTGTGACATTGGGGCACCTTTGTGCCCCTGGGCACCATCTCCTGTGTCACCTTGTGTGGCAAGGAGAGAGTAGTGCCACCTAGAAAAGCAGGAAACATTGAAGGTTTTACCTTGGCTGGGGGGATGGGCACATTAGAAAACACTTGTCAGAGAAAACCCAGGGTTAGAAGTTCACAGCAGAAAAACCCCAGGGTTGATAGTCAGTGGGCCAAAACTAGTGTTGAGTCATTCCCACGTTACACACCAGATAGGAATCAGAGAAGCAGGTACTCGGGGGAGGAGCCTGCAAGGGAGTGCCCTTGTCACGTAGCTGCTTGTAAAAAAGGGCAGACAGAAACGGAAAGGAGAAGGGAGAGAGAGAGAAGAGCAGAGGGAGAGAATCACCTGTCTTACCAGCACGAGGATTCTGAACCTGACTGGAACAAGGCTCCCAGGCTCTATGCTGAGAGGAAGGGAAGACCTGAAGCCAGATTCGCTCCCCAGGAGAAAGGGAAATACTGCTGCTCTCCAGGAAGAAATACTCACAGGCCAGGCAGCTGCTGTTGCGAGGCCCAGAGATACACTGCTAGTGCAGTGAAACCACAATGCAGGTTAGTGGGCAAGCTAAACCCTGTATTTGAAAGAAGCTTAAAGAAGCCACAAGAAGGCAGAACTTTTACCCAGGCAAAACCCTTGCTGGAACCTAGATGCAGGCGTTATTGACCCTGATTATAGGGGCGAGTTAAAGGTACTTCTGTTTAACTTTTCGCAGGAAAATTTCCGGGTGAATGTAGGCGATAGAATCGCACAATTAATTTGTGAAAGGGTGGGATTTCCACCCCTCGAAGAGGTGGAAACGTTGGCTACCACTGTTAGGGAATCCCAGGGATTCGGGTCCACGGGCATAAAGGAGATAAAAGGTCTTACCGCCTGTGCGTTGAGGCAAGAAGAAGAAGAGTTAGGGCCTCAGCTCCCGGTCCATAACCAAGAACAGACCTATAACCTAGGGGAGAAACTCTCGTGGCCCCAGCAAAACCAGTTGTCTGCCCTGTTGAAAGAGTTTTCGGATGTCCTCACAACATCCCCTGGGGAAACTGATTTAATTGCCCACGAGATACTGACCCTACCCGGAGAACTTGTCTGCCAACGCCCCTATAGGCTACCAGAAGCGAAACAAAGGGAGGTGATTTCCCAAATACAGGAGATGCTGAGGTTAGGGGTTATTGAGACCTCAAAGAGTCCCTGGAACAGTCCAATAGTCCTAGTCCCGAAACCCGATGGGTCTATGCGTTTTTGTATAGATTTTAGGAAAGTGAACGAAATCTCGCGTTTTGACACCTACCCCATGCCCCGAATTGAAGAGATTTTAGATCACTTGGGACAAGCTGTATATTTGACCACGTTGGACTTAACGAAGGGGTACTGGCAGATTCCCCTTACAAAGGAATCGCGCCAGAAGACAGCTTTTAGTTCACCTATCGGGCTCTTCCAGTTTCGGAGGATGCCCTTCGGACTCCATGGAGCCGCTGCCACATGTCAGCGCTTGGTTGACATGGTACTACGACCTCACCATCATTATGCTAGGGCCTACATGGACGACATAGTCATCCACAGTGTGGGCTGGGACGACCATTTAAAACGAGTTGGCGCTGTATTGACAGCATTAAGACAAGCTGGTCTTACGCTGAACCCCGCAAAATGTATGTTTGGAGCCTCGGAGGTTAAGTATTTGGGCCACCTGGTGGGTCAGGGCAAGGTAAAACCCCTCTTGGATAAAGTAGAGGCCGTAAAAAAATTCCCGACACCAGAGTCCAAGAAGCAACTCCGAAGTTTTTTAGGCCTAGTGGGTTACTACAGACGGTTTATTTCCGCATTTCGCGACGAGGGCTACAGCCCTCACGGAGATGCTAAAAAAAAATGCTCCCACAGTGCTGGAATGGAACTCTGAGGCTGAGAGCGCCTTTAGGGAACTAAAAGGGAAACTGTGGGCGGCCCCGGTGTTATGTGGGGTGGATTTTAGCAAAGGCTTTATTATCCAAACCGATGCCTCTGAAACGGGGCTGGGAGCCGTTATGTCCCAAATGTTCGAGGGCTCTGAACATCCCGTTATGTTTTTAAGTCGGAAGCTCACCCCTCCTGAAAAGAAGTATTCAACCATTGAGCGAGAATGCTTGGCAATACGGTGGGCCGTGAACGCCCTACGGTTTTATTTGACAGGGAGGAAGTTTTTATTGGTGACCGATCACGCCCCACTTAAATGGCTGCACAAAATGAAAGATAATAACGCACGCCTTACTCGCTGGTACATGGCACTACAAGAGTTCGATTTTCAGGTTGAACATCGACCAGGGAAGCTCCACACAAATGCAGATGCCTTGTCCCGTATTACCAGCTGTGCGCGAAGTGTCTCGCCAGCCGGCAATAGTCTAAGGGGGGGGATATGTGGCAAGGAGAGAGTAGTGCCACCTAGAAAAGCAGGAAACATTGAAGGTTTTACCTTGGCTGGGGGGATGGGCACATTAGAAAACACTTGTCAGAGAAAACCCAGGGTTAGAAGTTCACAGCAGAAAAACCCCAGGGTTGATAGTCAGTGGGCCAAAACTAGTGTTGAGTCATTCCCACGTTACACACCAGATAGGAATCAGAGAAGCAGGTACTCGGGGGAGGAGCCTGCAAGGGAGTGCCCTTGTCACGTAGCTGCTTGTAAAAAAGGGCAGACAGAAACGGAAAGGAGAAGGGAGAGAGAGAGAGAAGAGCAGAGGGAGAGAATCACCTGTCTTACCAGCACGAGGATTCTGAACCTGACTGGAACAAGGCTCCCAGGCTCTATGCTGAGAGGAAGGGAAGACCTGAAGCCAGATTCGCTCCCCAGGAGAAAGGGAAATACTGCTGCTCTCCAGGAAGAAATACTCACAGGCCAGGCAGCTGCTGTTGCGAGGCCCAGAGATACACTGCTAGTGCAGTGAAACCACAATGCAGGTTAGTGGGCAAGCTAAACCCTGTATTTGAAAGAAGCTTAAAGAAGCCACAAGAAGGCAGAACTTTTACCCAGGCAAAACCCTTGCTGGAACCTAGATGCAGGCATTGCTCTGCTAGGGAAGCTTCCAAAGCAAGAACTTTTTATAGAGCCCAAAGGAGGTCTGACCGGTCCTCTGATTACAGCTCAGAAGAGGGTTTTATTGATAGAAGGCCTGTATGTAAAACTGTGCAAGTTAAGCATCAAACCAGGAGAAAGCCTAGGCCCAAAACTGAACACAGGGATAGTTCTTCAGATGAGGAGGAGATTACCTGTAGACATTTACATGAAAGGAAAGGAACTTTTAAACCACGGCTTTTGAAACCCCATGAGCTTTTACTTAAAGGGGAGAAACCTATTAGGTGGCCAAGACTGAAGAAACTGTTAATGTATGGAACTAATACCATTCCAGTTAAGAGTCCAGAACCACTACCTGAGAGTCCTCCAGAGAGCATGGAAATTGACTCTTTCAAAGGGGATTCAGATCCTTCAGTCACTGACATGGAATGTGATTGTTGCACTGTATGTGAATAGCTGTTAAGAGGGAAAATACCTTTTGTAAGAGCTAAGAAGAAAAGCTTGTTTAAAAGACTTTATTTTTGACCTGGCAAAGTTTGCATATATTTTCTTTGGGAGGAGTATCCCTACTTTTGTTTTCCTATGGACATTACCTGTTGTGAGTCTCTGAGAACCCAAATAAAAATCTGTGATCTTTAACCAACGGCTCAACTACAAATTCTTATACAACCTCAAGGTTAAGGTGCAGCGCCTCCTGCTGGTCAAGATATCTGGCACAGGGGCGGGGCTCACACTTGGCATCCCTGGGGCATCTTTTGCGGCACCATAGGTTTGGACAGCTTATGGGGTGCCTTATATGCTGCCTTGGAGGGTGCCAACCTTTCCTGTTGCCCTCTGGGGCACATTATGACCTGCCTTGGATGATGTGGTACTTTATGATGTGCCTTATGGTGCGCCCTAAAAGGTGCATTAGGTTGCGGCACTGGGGTGAGGCTTTTTTGGCTGGCAGTGCAAATTGTTGGGATGTGTCTGACTGTTACAAGCAGGAAAAGGGATTGCCTCAGACAGTCTTTTAACTGAGCCCACTAAGGGATCAAACTCATGACTGCTATATTAGCAGTCAATGCATTAACCATTGTGCTACACCTCTGCTGCTGTGCTTGTAGGTCAGCACGCCTAATTAAGGCTAATGAACATTAACGTGCCACGGCTCCCTCTATCGCAGGATTACGGAACTTTATCGCGTGATAACCAGAAATGCTACCTTAAGACCGGAATGCCCACTCCCTTATATGGCATTCGTCACAGTAAGACTGCAACTAACTCCGGTAACATTAAGACGGTTTAGTAAACATACCCCTATGTCTATCCAGTGTTTTGTGGCTGCCTACACCTTACTGAGCCCCCAATGCTTGCACTTTTTCCAGTGTTAGCCTGCCAATGTGCATAATGAGGAGCAGGGTACTGTGGGTATGGCCCGGACAGGGCGGCCTGGGCAAGATCCATCTGCACAGGGCATAGGGCAATGGCTGGGACATTGTAGTGCCAGACCACCACCTGCACAGACAGGGTGGCCACAGCATGTTATGCTGGGGGGGGGGTCACTCTCACCCTGACTGAGCAGTGACCATGGTATGGCTAGGCTCCCCCATAGTGCTATACCGTATTTCTCTCAAGTGATATCTATGGGTTCTCTTTTCTGGGGTCCAATCAGTGACATACCTGCTTGGTGTGTGCGCACACAGTTTCTCCAGGAACATGTACTAGCTAGCAGACTGTCTGCAGTTAGCATGTGTATTGCTGGAACACCTTGTAGGGTGCAGTGGGTGGAGATTTGACTGTGCTCTCTGCTGATGAATGTCAGAGAGTGGTGGAGGGACAGCTGAGCTTTTCCAGGCTACTGCCTGTCTGCCAGTGCCCCATGTGATATGTACAGATCTACACTGACTGCCCTGTAGGGTGCTTATTCCCCAACAGGACGGGGGTTGATGGTCCCCTCTACTGCCACCATTGCAGAGATGTAGAATGTGGATTTGTTGGTGGGAGAGCCTCTTCCCCACTCTGACCCACAGAGGGTGGGTTGGGTGGTGCTACATAATCCGCATACGGGTCCAAGCACCACCCTTCTCTTATAACATGTGACCATGGTAATCACACAGGATATGCACTATTCTGGGTGCATCATAGTCCACAAGGGCTAGACCTGATCGGGAAATACAGCTGGACACAGGCATTTCCTAGATGTGTCTGCAAGGGTTACCTATCACACACTAGCACTGATGGAGACCTGCAGCATAGTCTATCTCAGCTAAGTCAGGTGCTGCGGACCTGGTTCTGGGCGCCCCACCTCACCCTCAGGGTGAGCACAGGAACTGCACAATGTCAAGGTCTCTAGCTACAGTACTCTGTGCCAGTAACACACACAGTCAGTTCCCCCTACCAGGCTGGGGTGATATAGAGGCACATACCCCATCTTGTGATCAGATGTAGGCTGCTGATCTGCATGTGCTGTGCATCATGGGTACAGGTGGGTTTACCCTATCCTGGTAACCACAGCAGACAGTTTGTAGCCCCCTGGTTACTTCAATGACTGCAAAGGCAGAGGTCATGGGTTTGATCCCACAGTGGTGTTATTTAATAAGGCTGTCTGAGGCTTTTCCTTTTAATTTAAATCAGTGCTGCCAGCAGAAACACCCTTACAGTGCCGTAGCCTAAGGTGCCTCACTGAGCCCACAATGCTTGCACTGTTTCCAGTGTTAGCCTGCCAATGTGCATAATGAGGAACAAGGTACTGTGGGTATGGCCCCGGACAGGGCGGCCTGGGCAGGATGCATCTGCACAGGGCAATGGCTGGGACATTGTAGTGCCCGACCACCACCTGCACAGACAGGGTGGCCACAGCATGTCATGCTGGGGGGCGGGGGGGGGGGTTGTCACTCTCACCCTGACTGAGCAGTGACCATGGCATGGCAAGGTTCCCCTATAGTGCTTTACAGTAGCGTTTTTAAGTGGTATCTATGAGGTTTTATTTTTCCTGGGGCCCCAATCACTGACATACCTGCTTGGTGTGTGTGCTCACATCCCATTTTTTGTTGCACACAGTTCCTCCAGGAGCATGCACTATGTACTAGCTAGCAGACTGTCTGCAGTTAGCATGTGTATGGCTGGAACACGTTGCAGCGGGTGGAGACTGACCATGCCCTCTGCTGGTGAATGTCAGATAGTGGTGGGGGGTAGCTGAGATTTTCCAGGCCGTCTGCCTGTGCCCTATGTGATGCGTACAGATCTGCATGGACTGCCCTGTAGGGTGCCTATTCCCCAGCAGGGCTGGGGTTGATGGCCCCCTCTACTGCCACCATTGCAGAGATGTAGAAAGTGGATCTGTTGGTGGGAAATCCTGTCCCCCACCCTGATCCACAGAGAGTGGTTTGGGTGGTGCTACATAATCCGCTTTTGGGTCCAAACACCACCCTTCTCTTGTAATATGTGACCATGGCAACCACACAGGATATGTACTATTCTGGGTACACCATCATCCACAAGGGCTAAATGTGACTGGGCAATACAGATGGACACAGGTGTATCCTAGCAGTGTCTGCAAGGGCTACTTATCATACACTGGCACTAACAGGGATCTGCAGCATAGCCTATCTTAGTCAAGCCGGGTGCTGCGGACCTGGTGCTGGCTGCCCCACCTCACCCTCAGGGTGAGCACAGGAACCGCACACTGTCACGGTCTGTAGCTACTCTGTGCCAGTAACACACACCTCAGTTCCCTCTACCAGGCCGAGGTGCTATAGAGGCGCATACCCCATCTTGTGATCAGATGTAGGCTGCTGATCTGCATTTGCAGTGCATCATGGGTACGGATGGGTTTACTCTATCCTGGTAACCACAGCAGACAGTTTGTGTGGTAACCAGCAGTCTTTCTGTAGCCAGCCAGCAGTATGCTAGGCTCTATAAAGATATAGCCCACTGGTTATTTCAATGACTGTGAAGGCAGAGGTTGTAGGTTTGATCCCACTGTGGTGTTATTTGATAAGGCTGTCTGAGGCTTTCCTTTTTAATTTAAATCAGTGCTGCAAGCAGAAACACCCTCACAGTGCCGTAGCCTAAGGTGCCTCATAAGCGCCCTATAGGGCACATTATAAGGTGCCTTGGCGGACAGGGCACTTTATAATGTGCCCTATGGAGTGCCTTATAGGGCGCCTTATGCAGCACCTTAGGTTACCAAATCGAACCCAATTGGATAAAATAGGGAACACCAAAAGAAAGAGTATCCAATTATTTAGAAAAAAATCCCACTTGTTGCCAAGAAACTTTTTTTGTCGGAGAAGGTCTGCCCAGAGTCCAGAATCAATGTATCAAAGACACAGCCGAGACCACTCCATTTTAATTAGTAGATTTAAAAAGGAACAAAAGTCCACCACTTAGCTGAAATCACCAAGATGCCAAGACTCTCAATGGACGACGCGGCTCGCGTTTCGGGCTTTGCTTCTTGATTTGTAGAAAACCCTGCTTCAGGTCAAGACAAGCCAGCAATCGGTAAATAACAGCACACTGGCCGCGGGAATTTGTCAGTCGCTAAATAGTCGCCGGCATCTGACGTCAGAGGAACAGAATCACCATGTAACCAATCAAAAGTAGACCAACTCCTTTCAGGGAATCCCACCACACAGGGAATCCCAAAGGGGAGGTGGTCTTACACCAAAACTAATGACGAAAAAAGAGCTACCATTATAACAGCGTGTGCCAGTCAATTTGTAAGTTTAGGCTAGCTGGAGAGACCGAATTTAACATATAGATCCAGCGCTGCTCACACAGCTGGAGCCGATGCTCCCTGTCTCCCCGACGAGGATCAGGCGGAACAAAGTCCAATATGCGCCACTTTAGAGTAGAAAAAGCATGACCCATCGACAGATTGTGATCCACCATAGGGGCTCCCAGATGCTGGACCCGGAGTCGCGAAGCATGTTCCGAGAGACGGATCCGAGCCGCTCTCGTTGTCCGACCAACATAGTAGAGGGAGCACGGACAAATGATCAAGTAGACTACATGGTCAGTGGAACAATCTGTACGCCAACGTGTAGTATATGTATGGGTAGTGTGCACATCCATCCATTCCAATCCCTCCAAAGCAGTGGCACAGTGCATACAATGACCGCAGGCAAAATGACCTGCTTCTGTGTGGAATCGCAGGGGTCTATCCTCGGGGGAAACAGTGTGCATTATTGTATCCCGCAAATTGGCCGTGCGAGAGTAGGCAATCTGTAGTGTCTTATCTTGGAAACAAGTGTGTACCCCGAGGACCGGCCAGAACTGATTCAAAATTTTTGTGACCTGGGAAACACCCCAGGTATAGGGTAACACACCAGTTATCTTTGTGTCAACCGGCTTCGCAGTAGAGGATAGAAAAAGCCAGTCCCGGTGTAAATGTCTGGCCCGCTTATACGCCCGACAGACCAACCCCTTCGGGTAGCCACGGGCTAGCAAACGCTGCGTCAAATCCCTGGCATGATGTTTAAAAGCAACTAGAGTCGAACAGTTACGCCGTATGCGCAGAAATTGTCCAAAGGGCAGCCCCTGCTTCAAGGCGCGAGGATGAAAACTGTAGTAGCTCAAAAGCGTGTTACGCTGCACTGATTTCCGATACAGGAATGTCTCAAAGCCCTGAGAAGTAAGGGTGACCTGGACATCCAAAAACTGTATTGATGTTGCCGAAATCTGTGCAGTAAACTGTATCCGTGGCAAATGGGTATTTAAGCGTGCTATGAAACTTTCCAGCTCCGGCCGAGCGCCGGTCCAGATAAAAAATATGTCGTTGAGGAAGCGTTTCCAAAAGGGAATCTGATCAAAAGCAGGATCAGAGTAAACCCATTGTTGCTCAAATACTGCCATATAGATGGTGGCCAGAGAGGGGGCAACCGTGGCCCCCATGGCAATTCGGTGAATCTGTCGAAAGAACACACCCTGATGTAAGAAGAAATTTTCCCCCAACACCAGAGCCAACAGGTCAAGCAAAAATGAACGGGGAATCCGAGCACGAAGAGCCAGTGGATAAGTTTGTAAACAAGCCAGCATTTCCCGCTGATCGATATTAGTGTACAGAGCCTGTACATCAAGAGTCACTAAAAACCGGTAAGTGCCCATATCTTGACAAGATTGTAAATGTTGCAAAAAATCGCCAGTGTCACGAAGATAGGAATCAACCCGCTGCGCCGCCGGTTGTAAAAAAAGATCACAGAATTTCGAAAGTGGTTCAAGTATCGAATCCCGACATGAAACAATGGGACGCCCTGGTGGATCAACAAGGGATTTATGCACTTTAGGGACCAGGTAAAAGACTGGTGTCTTTGGATGTTTCTTCATCAGGAAAGCCATCTCATGTCGAGTGATCCAATTTCGGAAAAATGCTGCTGAAACCAATGTCGAAATAGATGACTGAATAGTGTCCGTTGGGTCCGACTGCAGCCTTTCATAATTGGCGAGATCTTGCAAATGGCAGTCAACTTGGCCCTTCTCGCTGGTTGCCCCCGGGGGCCCCAGATCAGGCCATCTCCACTTACCAAAGGTTGGTCTTTCAACATCTCGTTCAGATGGAGTAGCGTGGACATTCCGGGGATTATAACATATCCCGGGAGGATTCTCAGGCTTTGAGAGAGTTACAAACTTTGGATGCTGTCATACGGAGGGCTGACAAAGGGGGTGCCACGGTTTTGTGGTCGAATGCTCAATACCAACGCCAAGTTGACTGCCATTTGGAAGATCTCGCCAATTATGAAAGGCTGCAGTCGGACCCAACGGACACTATTCAGTCATCTATTTCGACATTGGTTTCAGCAGCATTTTTCCGAAATTGGATCACTCGACATGAGATGGCTTTCCTGATGAAGAAACATCCAACGACACCAGTCTTTTACCTGGTCCCTAAAGTGCATAAATCCCTTGTTGATCCACCAGGGCGTCCCATTGTTTCATGTCGGGATTCGATACTTGAACCACTTTCGAAATTCTGTGATCTTTTTTTACAACCGGCGGCGCAGCGGGTTGATTCCTATCTTCGTGACACTGGCGATTTTTTGCAACATTTACAATCTTGTCAAGATACGGGCACTTACCGGTTTTTAGTGACTCTTGATGTACAGGCTCTGTACACTAATATCGATCAGCGGGAAATGTTGGCTTGTTTACAAACTTATCCACTGGCTCTTCCTGCTCGGATTCCCCGTTCATTTTTGCTTGACCTGTTGGCTCTGGTGTTGGGGGAAAATTTCTTCTTACATCAGGGTGTGTTCTTTCGACAGATTCACCGAATTGCCATGGGGGCCACGGTTGCCCCCTCTCTGGCCACCATCTATATGGCAGTATTTGAGCAACAATGGGTTTACTCTGATCCTGCTTTTGATCAGATTCCCTTTTGGAAACGCTTCCTCGACGACATATTTTTTATCTGGACCGGCGCTCGGCCGGAGCTGGAAAGTTTCATAGCACGCTTAAATACCCATTTGCCACGGATACAGTTTACTGCACAGATTTCGGCAACATCAATACAGTTTTTGGATGTCCAGGTCACCTTTACTTCTCAGGGCTTTGAGACGTCCCTGTATCGGAAATCAGTGCAGCGTAACACGCTTTTGAGCTACTACAGTTTTCATCCTCGCGCCTTGAAGCAGGGGCTGCCCTTTGGACAATTTCTGCGCATACGGCGTAACTGTTCGACTCTAGTTGCTTTTAAACATCATGCCAGGGATTTGACGCAGTGTTTGCTAGCCCGTGGCTACCCGAAGGGGGTGGTCTGTCGGGCGTATAAGCGGGCCAGACATTTACACCGGGACTGGCTTTTTCTATCCTCTACTGCGAAGCCGGTTGACACAAAGATAACTGGTGTGTTACCCTATACCTGGGGTGTTTCCCAGGTCACAAAAATTTTGCATCAGTTCTGGCCGGTCCTCGGGGTACACACTTGTTTCCAAGATAAGACACTACAGATTGCCTACTCTCGCACGGCCAATTTGCGGGATACAATAATGCACACTGTTTCCCCCGAGGATAGACCCCTGCGATTCCACACAGAAGCAGGTCATTTTGCCTGCGGTCATTGTATGCACTGTGCCACTGCTTTGGAGGGATTGGTATGGATGGATGTGCACACTACCCATACATATACTACACGTTGGCGTACAGACTGTTCCACTGACCATGTAGTCTACTTGATCATTTGTCCGTGCTCCCTCTACTATGTTGGTCGGACAACGAGAGCAGCTCGGATCCGTCTCTCGGAACATGCTTCGCGACTCCGGGTCCAGCATCTGGGAGCCCCTATGGTGGATCACAATCTGTCGATGGGTCATGCTTTTTCTACTCTAAAGTGGCGCATATTGGACTTTGTTCCGCCTGATCCTCGTCGGGGAGACAGGGAGCATCGGCTCCAGCTGTGTGAGCAGCGCTGGATCTATATGTTAAATTCGGTCTCTCCAGCTGGCCTAAACTTACAAATTGACTGGCACACGCTGTTATAATGGTAGCTCTTTTTTCGTCATTAGTTTTGGTGTAAGACCGCCTCCCCTTTGGGATTCCCTGTGTGGTGGGATTCCCTGAAAGGAGTTGGTCTACTTTTGATTGGTTACATGGTGATTCTGTTCCTCTGACGTCTGATGCCGGCGACTATTTAGCGGCTGACAAATTCCCGCGGCCAGTGTGCTGTTATTTACCGATTGCTGACTTGTCTTGACCTGAAGCAGGGTTTTCTACAAATCAAGAAGCAAAGCCCGAAACGCGAGCCGCGTCGTCCATTGAGAGTCTTGGCATCTTGGTGATTTCAGCTAAGTGGTGGACTTTTGTTCCTTTTTAAATCTACTAATTAAAATGGAGTGGTCTCGGCTGTGTCTTTGATACATTGATTCTGGACACTGGGCAGACCTTCTCCGACAAAAAAAGTTTCTTGGCAACAAGTGGGATTTTTTTCTACATAATTGGATACTCTTTCTTTTGGTGCACCTTAGGTTACGGCACTGTGAGGGTGATTTTGCTGGCAGCACTGATTTAAATTAAAAAAAGGAAATGCCTCAGACAGCCTTCTTACATAACACCACTGTAGGATTTGAACCCATGACCTCTGCCTCCACAGTCATTGCAGTAACCAATGGGCTACATCTTTACAGCTTCTAACACTGCGCTGGCAAGAACTTAGGCTTAACCAGCATTAACGTGCCACTGCGCCCACTATCGCATGATACCGTTTCCTTGCAACCTTACCTCCGGACCGCCCACTAACTTATATGGCATTCTTCACATTAACGCTGCAACTAGCGCCGGTAACATTAAGACGGTTTAGTAAACATACCCCTTAGTAAAGATCTGGTTGGGCCAGCATCCCCAGTGCCAACTCCTTCTATACTTTCGTCCCCTGCTTCCATCTCGAGCATGCTACATGACGCTTTCAGCACCACTTTCATGCTTTCGTGTTGGGATGCTTTGCTGGCCTGAAAGGCTTAGTCTCAGAGGTCTGATATATTTTTGCAGGTGGACATACCCGCTGCCTCCTCGAGCTTCCCACACACATTCAAGCTAGGTAAGTGCATTATTTTCACTCCAGAGGTTATTTTTAAAGAGGGACTTTTTCAAAGAGAAGTCTCAGAATCTGCTCTCTTCCAGATACCAAGGTAAAATAAACACCCTAACTTGGCTTTCACCTATGAGTAAATCTTAACTTTACTTTTACATTTAACCATCTTATTTCAGAATATGAAATCACAGCAGATCCTGTAAAATGCAGCCATACTGGATGATATTCATCTGTGATGTGGTTTGAATCGCAGGAAAAACTTTCCAGGGACTTCCCAAAGGCACAGGGGCACCCTTAAATACTGAGCGATCAAAAGTCCTACCACCTGTCCACTCTTAATGCTGCCTCTTAGTTAGCACTTAAATCTTGTGTATATAACTGGCTTGAATATTTCTTTTAATAAAAATGTGTGTGGTTGGCATAATTGCTGACCATAAACCTTTTTTTAGATGTCAGGTCTTCAGCTATTAATACAAACTAACTGTTACTCTATACCATTGTAATCATACACAAAAATAGAGTGGGAACACAAGATCATGAGCTAATGTGTAAAAGTATTGGCATATTTATTTCTCACATTTAGAACATAAGAAATGCCATACCAGGTCAGACCAAGGTCCATCAACCCCAGTATCCTGTTTCCAAAAGTGGCTAATCCAGGTCACAAGTACTTGGAAGGTTCCCAAAAAGGCACACAGGTTCCACAATGCTCACCCTGGGGCAAGAAGTGGATTTTCTGGGTCTTCTTTAATAATGGTTTATGGACCATTCTCCAAGAACTTGTCCAAACCTTTTTTAAACCTTGGATGTATACCATCTGGTCCAGGTGATTTACTATTCTTCAGTTTATCAAATAGTTATAATACATCTCCCCAGTTTATAGATATTTCTTTCAATTCTTCAGATATATCACCTTTAAATACCATTTCAGGCATGGGAAACTTCCATACATCTTCTTCAGTAAAGACTGAAGCAGAGAATTCATTCAATCTCTCTGCTATGGCTTTGTCCTCCCTTAGCGCCCCTTTTAGCCCTCTATCATCCAATGGTCCAACTGACTGTTTCACAGGTTTTTTGCTATGAATGTACTTGAAAGCTTTTTTATGATGTGTGTTTTCTTCCATGGCAAGCTTATTTTTAAATTCTGTTTGCCTGTCTTATAATGCCTTGCATCTAACTTGCCAGTGCTTATGTTTCCCATTTTTGTTATTTGGCTTCTTTTTCCATTTGCTGAAAGATACATTTTTGGCTATAACAGCCTCTCTGAACTTGCCTTTAAACCATGCTGGCAGATTTTTGGCTTACCTTCCACTTTTCTTAAAGCATGAAATACATCTGGTCTGGGCTTCCAAGATAGTATTTCTAAACAACGCCCATACTTGATGTAAATCTTTAACCTTTGTAGCTGCTCCTCTTAGGGGTATGTTTACTAAACCATCTTAGGGGTATGTTTACTAAACTGCGGTAACGTTACAGACCATGCGGTAGGTAACGTTAACGCGCGGTAGGTAACGTTAACGCGCGGTAGGTAATGTTAACGCGTGGTAGGTAACGTTAACGTGCGGTAACATAACGTAATGTAGACACCGCAGAGGGAGGAGAGAGGGTGGAGAGCTGCGGTCAATGGGTGGGGAGTGGGCGTGGAGAGGCTCCCTGCACACTAACGCGCTGAACTGAAGAACTGAATCCTACCGCGAATGAAAACCTGCCATTAGATGCACATTTGCAGAAGAGAGAAACCATTTCAGTGTCAGCAATATAGGGCATAGGCAGGGAGCCCAAGAAAGGTGATAGTAGTGTTCCATCTGCAGCAACAGCATAGTGGCAATGTATGAAGGGCCACTATGGTGATGGTGCAAATGGGGCATAGGGGGACTGCAGGTGTGACATGCAGTGGGGGCAACTGGGGCATGGGGTGGTCTAAGCGGTTGCCTACATGGCACATAGGAACACGGAAAATGGACACCAGCAAGACAGCAACAGACCAGGGTCAAACATGCCCATGAGTCTGTGTCCCACAGTGTCCCATCCATGGGACATTACCCAGCAGGAACCCCAAGGGGCACATAACATTGACAGGCAGTACCGGGGTAAGCGTGGACAGCTATGTAGGCACACCTATCCCATAACCACACCTTAGGCAGCTGCCTACCTGCCCCCTGGATGGCCTAGGACTGCACACCACGGCACCGACAGCATATGGTCATGGAGTCATGGCGGGGGGTGTTTGTGCTGGAGGGAGTAGTGGCATCCACCTGCAGTGGACCTAGCTCATGCCCTGTACCAGTACGTGGTGTGCAGTGCAACAGAAGAGGTCTGGCTGGGGAACATAAGGGTAGCCCCAGAGACCACTATGCTGCTGTGGCAACAGTGTGATGCAATACACTCAGCCAGTATGTCCAAGAGCAAAAGGTTCAAGTCCCATCTGTGGATCCTGCAGAGCATCACCCCATAGTTTTATCCCAAAATGCAGCCACAACAACATGTGCAAACCCCAACGCAGCGGTGCACAGGGGTACAAACACCCACTCACACGGGCTCCACTATCCACAGCCTCATGGAGTGTCAGGCTGTTGACCCAAGCACGGAGCTGCAGTTATCACCAGAGCACTACTACTACCCCCTGTACAGTTTAGCAATGTCGGCACTGTGCTCAGGACCAGTGTGGTGGGCAGGGTATTCAACCACCTCTATCTCTGCACAATGCTGAGATAGGTGTGGGAGTGTGCGTATGTCTATCCATTGTTTTGTGTCTGCCAACACCTCACTGAGCCCACATTGCTCACACTGTTTCCAGCGTTAGCCTGAAAATGTGCATAATGAGGAGCAAGGTATTGTGGGTATGGCCCAGACAGGGCGGATTGGCCAGGATGAATCTGCACAGGGTGGAGGGCAATGGCTGGGACACTGTAGTGCTCGACCACCACCTGCATGGGCAGCATGGCCACAGCATGTCACGCTGGTAGGTCGCTCTCACTCTGACCGAGCAGTGACCATGGCATGTCCATGTTCCCACTTAGTGCCACATATTATTTGTTTCTAGTGATACCTGTGTGTTCCTGGTTCTGGGGCCCAATCACAGAGCTACCTGCTTGGTGTTTGTGCTGTGCATCCCACCTCTGGGTGCACAGGGTTACCCCATGAGCATGCACTATGGACTGGCTAGTGGGCTATCTGCAGTTAGTCTGGGCATGGTGGGACCACCCTGTAGGATGCTGCAAGTGCAGTCTGATTGTGCTGGTGAATGGTAGATTGTGGCGTGGAGCCTCACTCTGCCCACCCCAAGCATCACTGCTGGTCTGCCACGGTCACATGTATGGCTGTGGTTGCTGGTATTACAGCCATTGTGCAGGTGCCTGTCCCACCACACCCTCATCTACAATAGGGGTGATTGTGGGCCCCTTGGGGTATATAGTGCATACCACTTAGACCCATAGGGGCAGTGCTACTAACCTCCACCCTCCCTCCCCCTCCCCCTTTTCATCTAATTTCCATGTATTTTGGTGTGCTGAAAACAAATAAAATATTGAAAAAACTCCTAGATGTCATGATTTGCCACAATATGCAAAATTGTCTTCAAATTTATCAAATTTTTTCAAATTATTATTAATTAATTCAAATTTTACTATTAATTAATTCACATAAGTGCATTTAAGATATAAAATGTCAAAAAAACCTTAAAGGGGTTGTCCGAGTTATGTAAAAAAAAATATAGCACTGTAAATCTGATGGTCAGCAATATATACATCAGCTAAGCAAGTTTTAAGTCTGTGCTTGTAATGGTAGAAGGGGTTCATCTTTCCTGAAGAATCTAGTGGGAGGGAGACACAGGGCAGATAGCAGCAGCTCCGGTCAGTGCAGGGGTGTGTGGCCAGCACTGTGACGTCTCGTGTACAGACACAGAGCTGCTCTCTCCTGCATGCCACACTTGTGCACAAATCATCATCAGGTTCTTGGTTCTAGGCTGTTCACACTTTTTCATCGCAATTCGTGTTAGCTCGTCATTCTTCAACCGTTATGTTATGGCTCCGCAAAAGTGTATTAATTCGCCAGACAGTTTCTGTTTCATCTGTGGTGAATATACAGTGTTGAAGCAACAGCAGAATATTACAGACTTTGTGAAAAAAGTATACTTTGCATACTTTGGACTAAAAATTGGAGATCAAGATAAAGTCTGGACGCCTCATAAAGTGTGCAAACGGTGTGTTGAGGACCTCCGAAACTGGTTCAAGGGTAAGAAAAAATCTTTCCGTTATGGGATTCCTATGGTATGGAGAGAGCAAAAGAACCATAGTGACGACTGTTACTTTTGTTCATGCGATGCGAAAGGGTTTAATTCCAAATGGAAGCATTCCATTTCATACCCCAATCTTCACTCGGCAATTTGTCCCATCCCCCATGGCACAGATATACCAGTACCCAAACCCCCTGCTACCTTGGAAGAGATACCTAGCTCCGATGAAGGTGAAGTCATACCTGAACCAGATGACGAATCAAGTTCTGACTTTGAAGATGATACGAGACCAAAATTGTTTTCTCAGGAGGAGATGAATGATTTGGTAAGAGACTTGAATCTTCCCAAAGATGCCGCTGAGTTACTCGGATCAAGGCTGAAAAGCAGGAATTTATTGTTCCCAGGAGTGTCATCTTCATGGTTCAGATATCGTGAAAAGGAGTTCGTTCCTTACTTCGCCCAGGAAGACAAGTTGGTTTATTGCATCGATGTCTGATGGGTCAATTTAAAATCCAATATGATTCAGAGCAATGGCGTCTTTTTATAGATTCTTCAAAAAGAAGTCTCAAAGCAGTTTTACTCCACAACGGTTTTTACGCTTCCATACCTGTAGGTCATTCCGTACACTTGAAGGAAACCTACGAGAACTTGGAATTGGTTCTTCGTAAACTTAAATATGAAGACCATGGTTGGCAAGTGTGTGGGGACTTGAAGGTCTTGTGTATGCTGCTTGGGCAACAAGCTGGGTATACCAAATATCCTTGTTTTCTGTGTCTATGGGACAGTCGAGACCGACAAAATCACTGGACCAAGAAGAGTTGGCAGCCGAGGGTGCTAACAGTCGGTGAATAAAATGTCCTCCAAGAAACTTTGGTACCTTCCCATAAAGTTCTTCTACCACCTCTCCACATAAAATTGGGATTGATGAAGCAATTCATAAAATCACTTCCAAGAGATGGAGAATGCTTCAAATACTTGGTCACCAAGTTTCCAGGCCTGTCGGAGGCAAAATTGAAGGAAGGTGTGTTCGTCGGACCAGACATTAGAAGGCTTATAGTTGATCAAGAGTTTGTCAATACCATGACGGATCCTCAAAAAGAAGGGTGGATTGCATTTAAAGAAGTCGTACAGAAAGTTTTAGGCAATAACAAAGATCCTCACTACAAAAAGATCGTCGGATGAATGCTGAAAGCATTTCAAGCTTTAGGTTGCCTGATGAGTTTGAAAGTGCATTTCCTCCAGTCCCACCTTGACTACTTTCCTGAAAATATGGGAGCTGTGAGTGAGGAACAAGGTGAATGATTCCACCAAGACATTAAAGAGATGGAAAGGAGATACCAGGGAAAATGGAGCATTACAATGATGGCAGACCACTGTTGGATGCTTCAGAGAGACATTCCAGATGCTACTCACAAGCGTAAATGCACCAAGAGGAGCCTCACAAGGAAGAAGAATCGAGTTTAGTGTGTGTAGGTGAGCTCATTTCAGTTCAAAAAAGGATTTTCATGAAAATATTGTAATAAAACTTTAATTTTATAAGTCTATTTCCATTTATTTTGAGGTATTGCCTTATTTAACATAGTTACCTAAATTGTCAGGAAACGTGATGTCCTATGACAAAATGGAGGTCATTTTCGGATTCAGCGCACCAAAAAACTGTAAAGATTACGTGGAATAACCAAAACAGCTCTCGAAAAAAAATAAATTATTAAGAATGGACCCAGGATATCAATGCTTGACCCAGTACAAGCATTGTGGAACCTGCGTCTTTTGGGGAAACTGCTAGGTAAGTATGACCTAGATTGGCCACTGTTGGAAACAGGATACTGGGCTTGATGGACCTTGGTCTGACCCAGTATGGCATCTCTTATGTTCTTATGTACATTCCTATGTGTCACCTAGGCATCTGCCTAGTCCACCCTGTGCCCCAGCTGCCCCACTGCATGTCCCGCCTGCAGCCCCCTGCACCCCATTTGCAGCTTCACCGTAGTGCCCTTTTGTACATGGGCACTATGCTTTGCTGCACATGTATCACTACTATCACTTTTCTTTAGTCTCCCTGCCTTTGCTATACATTGCTGACTGAAATGGTTTCTCTCTCCTGAAAAAAGTGCCTCTAATGTGAGGTTTTCACTACTACTATTTAGCACTTATATAGCACTGAGCATGCAGCACTGTACAGGTATTTATTTATTTACATTCTCTTATATACCATGCTATTTTGCATCAGTGCAATTTACATTGAACAAACTGAAATTACATTGAACAGGGCATTATAACTTGGAGATAACTATTTTACAGGGAACATGGGCTATGGAGGGTTAAGTGGCTTGCCCAAGACCACAAGGAGCACCTGTGGGACTAGAAACCCCAGTCCTTCCAGCCCAAGGTTGCTGTCCTCTAGTGGGATTTGAATCCCTGACCTTCTGGCCTGAAGTACCTTGCCCCAACCACTAGGCCACTCCTCCACTCCACTCCACTGACATGCATATAAAAATATACATATAATGGACAGTCCCTGCTCGTCAGAGTCGTGCTCATCTGAGCTTACAATCTAGTACTCATCCGAGTTTGCAATTTAATACAACAATACAAAGCGATAGCGATAGTCAGTTCGGTGCAAATCATAATATGGTCTGTGTAATTTGGTCATGGGAGATTAGTGGGATTTGGGTTAGGATAAGGGTGGAAGTCAGGATCTGAAGGCAACAGTGAAGAGGTGGGTTTTCAACTTGGATTTGAAGAGGGCCAATGAGGGTGCTTGGCGTATAGACATAGGTAGGCTGTTCCAGGCGTAGGGTACAGCGAGGTGAAAGGAGCGAAGGCATGAGTTAGCTTTGTGAGTGAAAGGCCTAAATAGAAGTAGTTTGTTAGTGGAGCGAAGTTCCCAAGAGGGGATGTAGGGAGAGATAAGGATGAGAGGTATTGAGGGGCCACAGAGTGGATGCATATATAGGTCAGTATGAGAAGTTTGAACTGTATGCGGAATTGGATGGGGAGCCAATGAAGTGACTTGAAAAGAGGAGTAATGTGGGCATGGCGAGACTGGCGGAATATTAGTCGAGCAGCATTATTTTGTATAGATTGAAGGGGAAAGAGATGATTCGCGGGGAGACCGGCAAGGAGCACGTTGCAGTAATCTAGGCGAGAGGAAATTAAGGAGTGGATAAGCATTTTGGTAGTGTGTTCAGAAAGGAAGGGGCGGATTTTGCTAATGTTGAAGAGGAAGAAGCGGCAGGTCTTAGCTACAAGCTGGATGTGTGTGGAGAAGGAGAGAGAGGTGTCAAAGATAACCCCCAGATTGCGGGCCGAGGGAACAGGAAGGATCGTAGATCCATCCACTGAGACTGAGAAAGGGGAAAGAGGAGGGGAGGAGTTGGGGGGAAAGACGAGGAGTTCAGTCTTGGCCATATTCAGTTTCAAGCGGCGATGGGACATCCAGGCAGCGATGTCGGAAAGGCAGGCTGAGATCTTGGTCTGGATTGCTGGAGAGATATTAGGTGTAGAGAGGTAGATTTGGGAGTCGTCAGCGTCGAGATGGTACTGAAAGCCATGGGAGGAGATAAGTGCACCAAGGGATTGGGTATAAAGGGAGAAAAGGAGGGGGCCCAAGACGGATCTCTGTGGAACACCAACATGGAGCGGGGTGGGGGAGGAGGAGGAGCCCGTTGCAGTAGTACACCGTTGCGTTCAGATCCTAAGTTCCATCCTCATCCTACCCTAACCCCCATTTACATTTATGACCAAACCATAGACCAAGCTGTACCTAACTGTACCACACCATATCCTCCACTGAACTGACTAATGCTCTGTACTGTTCTATCTAGATTGTAAGCTCCAATGAGCATGACTCTGGCACTTGTATGTTAGCCACCTCTTATAGGTTAACTGTGCAGCGCTGCGTGCGTGGCACTATATAAGTGCTAAGTAGTAGTAGTAGTAGTAGTAGTAGCCCCCAGAGCATACACTAAAGGAGCGATGGGAGAGGTAGGAGGAGGACAAGGATAGCACGGAGTCCTTGAAGCCAAGCGAGTAGAGGGTGTTAAGGAGAAGATTGTGGTCAACAGTGTGATAAGGAAGCTTATCATAGCTCAGGAAGGAGCTATAGAAAAGGTGAAGTGACTCTGAACAAGCAACCTGTCAGTTCTGGTAGAAATAAGAAAACAGAATTTTCCCATAAAAGACTACCAGTCCCAGAATGCACCAGGTTTCCAACAGCCATTAGAGGAGCTGAAGTGAGGAAACGTGTGTTCAATCAGGAGGGCTATGAGGTAATCCCCAAGCACTCATCTCAAAGGGCAGGGCCTGATTCAGCACAGCTGCGCTGTGCTAGGGTGGAGCACTCATCAAAGCAGAATAAAGGTAGAGTTTATTCTACAGAGAATTATCCTCAGTTTCATCTGGGAGATCCTCATCCTCAGAATCAGCTTGGATATCCTCAGCTTGGACAGCTTCATCATCTGGAGGATCATCAGAAGCAGAAGCCAGAGCGGACGGACAGAGAGGGCATGAAACCTTTTGGAAGAAAGAAGAGAAAAGCATTTGGGAGGTCTAAAGGAGTCCAGAGCAGTACGTATACTGGAGGGCATTCCAAAGGCAAGCTTACACCATTGGACTGGGGAAAGCCAGAGTAATGGTGCTGCAGAGCTAGGAACCTCCAGACGGTACCGGTGAGGGAGACGGCTGCACTTGGAAGGGACCCTAGGACCCGTGCCAGAAGGTATGTGAAGAGAGACCCAGTGTCCAGGGATCTGGATTGGAAGGCTGGACATAAGAACTGGACTACATACTGGCCAGGCTATTTAGAGAGGAACTCTAACAGCAATGGAAGCTCAGTTATGAACACTGATCTATGCCCTAGCTATACCCTTGAAAGACAGCAGGGAAACAAGTATTCTCCTGCGAGTGCTCCATTGAGAAATTCCTCTGTACCAATCCATGATATTGAACCCATGATTGTTGAAGAAGGGGGAGCGGTCTTAGATACAGGCTGTGAATATATGGATTGCTCTCTGTCTAAACTCCTTTGGTAATTTCTGTTACAAAGTACAACAACCATCACAAAGAAATACAAACTTGTTCTTTAATCTACTCAGAAAAGCTCCTGAGTAGAATTTGAGCCACGCAGTAGAAAGTAAGCCAGCTAAGGGGTTTCAGCTGGGTAACTGCTAGCAATTGAGCCTTACCTAATTGCTTGTGAGCTCTGAGGGAATCACTTCTGAGTTTATGTGTGAAGATATAAGAAGTTAACCTGAAAAGAACAGTTTTTCCCTACTTTGTGGGTTTTGCTTGTTGATTAAAGCACTGCTAAGAAAATATTAGCTAAAGCCTACAGAAAAGACCAGTTTGTTACCAACCAGGTCTTTATTCTTTTGCTTTGATTGCCTGACAAGTTCAGCTGTTGTTTTCCTGATTTTGTTTTTCTAAGTTTAACACTGAAAGCAAGTATCCTGTTTTATGTGCTACCAAGCATATCTGTGTTGGGAGAAATAATCCTATAAATAAATATCTTATTGGCTTTACACTCAAGCACAACTAATTATTGTGAGCAGCTGTGTCTGGTGTGAATGGACTGCATTTCCCACAATCCCTTGCAAATCATATTGATATATGCCTTTGCCAAGACTGTGAACATTCTCACCCAGGCAGCCGTCTGACAACAGTATCAAAGGCCGCGGAGAAGTCAAGAAGGATGAGGATAGAGTAGAGTCCCTTAGATTTAGCCAGGAGCAAGTCGTTGGAGACTTTTGTAAGGGCCGTTTCAGTGGAGGGTAATTTTCAGACCCTGATTTCACAGCGTTAGTGTGCCTGGAGCCTCTCCCCGCCCACTCTCCACCCAATGACCCCTTATCTCCACCCTCTAGGGAGCCTTACTCCACCCTCTGTGCACCTTAACGCCACCGGTGACATTATCGCACGATACGTGATGTTATCGCACAGTAATGCGCCATTATCACGTGATAACATCACTTATCGTGCGAAAACGTCCCCTCCTCCCCTTTTATGGGTGGAGGGGAGGGAAGGGGGCTGAATGTGGAAAATTGTAATTGTTGGTGTTGTATGATCGAGTCTTGTGAAACAGAATCACATCAGAGTAATGATGGGTAGCAGAAGGGCTGTGCCAAATGGTCTCACTTAATATAAAGGGGCTGGGCATCTGGCAGAAATTAAGCTTACTCCTGAAGGAGGCAAGGAGGTGGAAGGTGGGGGTAATGTATGTTCAGAAGACCCACTTGAAACATGGCCAGGCCCATCTGCTGAAAGGCTGGGACTACCCGCATGTGTTCTTAGCCGCTAATGCGGGAGCACACAGGTGGGAAAGAGTAAGAATTTTGGTGGAAGTCCAACATAGTTTGCAAATACAGAAACAACTTAGCAATAAACAGGGGCATTATCTTGTTTTGGAGTTGCAGTTGGATGGAGTGGCTTTGGTTCTGGTTAATGTATATGCCCCAAATGAAAAACAGGAATCTTTTTTTGGCGAATTACTGGGTGTCCTGCTTCCACTGGCTACAGCTCCCATAATAATGGGCGGGGATTTTACTATTACCAGGGACCCCAAGCTAAATAACTCTAAGGCTATGGGGGCGGGGGCTTCAAATCAACATAAAATGGGGGATGTTGGAGTCCCTAAGCTTGATTGATTGTTGGGGGGGGGGAGAAAAAAAAAGAAGAGGGTAGGACTCATAAGTATACTTTCTACTCAATCCCACACTACAACTACAGTAGGATAGATATGTTCTGGTTGGACTGTACACAGGTGAATGTGGTTAAAACAGTAGAGATCGGAGAAATTGTATGGTCAGACCATGCTCTGATAGGGGTGTTTATGATCTTGGAATGGAAAAATTCCGGGTTGCGGTTTTGGAAGCTCACTGACTCCTTTCTGGAGCATCTGGAAGTACTCGTTAAAGTTGAAAAAGCCTTTGAGGAGTTTTATCCGTTTAATGAGTCAGGGGATACAGTGGAATGGAGGCTATAGGATGGATTTGAAGCAGCGCTTAGGGGGTGTTTGGTATCAGCAGCCACATTCTATAAAAAATGCATAGCCTAAGAGGAAGAGCTTCGGGCACATATTCACTCTTTAGAGAGACAACCAGGGATTGGACATATGAAGAGTGGGGCCAAACAGCTTGTTGAATACTATTGGGAGCGTACAGCAATGTTGTACAATGACCATTGGTTTCAGATGGAGCGGCTCCAGCAAATGCACTTTGAATGGAGTAATAAAACTGGACAACATTTGGCCCACAGGCTCTAGACACAAACAATGCAACAGCAAATCCTCAAGAACATATTAGGTAGGATCTTCAGAACCTTCTATATGAAACTATACCAGAATGAAAACAAGGCGCATAAGGATGACAAAGGATTATTTACAATCCTGCGACATGGACCGGTTGACAGAGGCATCTGTGCAAGCGCTTGAGGTGGATATGACTAGCTATGAAATTTGAGAGGCCATTAGGAGTATGAGGCCTGGTAAGGCCCCAGGATTGGATGGCCTTACAGGCCATTTCTTTAGGAAAATGAAGGAGCTGGTAATGGGGCATTTGATGAAGATCTTTAAGGAGCATGCGGAAGCAGGACAGTCACCTATAAGTAAAGCTAAAATGGTATGTGGATCATAACGGTCTATATCGTTAATCAATATCAATGCAAAAATTTATGCCAAAGGTGCTCGCAAACCGGCTGCATCAAGTGATTGGCCCGGTGGTGAGGGAAGATCAGTCTGGATTTATTCCGGGACGACAAGCTAAGGATATTAGAAAATTGAGGATGGGAGGACACGTTGCTAGTAGCAGTAGGTGCCAAAAAGGCATTTGGTAGGGTGGAGTGGGAGTTCCTATTCCAGATGATGGAGCATATTGGACTGGGCCCACGATTCCAAGGTTGGGTTAAAGCATTGTACACAAAGCCGGTAACCCAAATCCAGGTGAATGGAGCATATTCTAGTATTTTTTAATTAGGTAGGGGGATGCGCCAAGGGTGCCCGCTTTCCCCGTTTTTGTTCACCTTGGTCATCAAGCCCCTGGCAGTTAAAGTGTGGAGCAACAAGGATATTAGGGGTATACAAGTTGGGAGATCAGAATACAAAATAGGTCTATTTGCTGACAAGACGATATATGCTATAAACGGACCCATTCATGACTCTGCCCAACTTACTACTGGAGATAGATCTTAAGAATCTCTGTTTTTGTCAGATTCATTTTGTACCCAGACAGTGCATTATACTGGTCTATCTTATGAGGGAAGCCTCTCCCTTCAAATGGGCCAAACACTCCATCAGCTACCTGGGGGTACAGATAGGGGCAAAGTGGGAAGAGCTGTATGATCTGAACCATGCCAAGTTGTGGCTATCTATAAGAGGGGACTTAGAAAATTGGGATCAGGTAACACTAGCGTGGCTGGGACGAATAACTACAATCAAAATGAATGTGCTTTCTCGGATGTTGTATTTATTTTAGGTGTTGCCTATTTTTTTTTTTTTTTTTAAATCTCTGATGAGATATTGAATAGTTGGTAACAACATCTGTTTGGCTATGTATGAAGGAAGAGGCCTCCACGGGTAGCAGGAGCCACCCTTATGCTAGATAAAAAGGAGTGTGGGGGCCTCAGGATACCATCTATGAGAGAATACTATTACGCAGCCATGATCAGCAACACATTTGAATGGAGGACAGAGGCAGAGGGCAGGCAGTGGATGCAAATCGAGAAACATTTAGCAGAGATGAGATCTTTGAGCACACTTTTCTGGCTTCCCCGGAGGGGAGGGAGAGAGGTGCGTATATGGGAGAGATGCAGAGGAATTCTAGTGGGTGAGAAGCAATGATATCACAACATACCCTTGGTAAATGATGAGGGCTTCCAGCCAGGTCAGATGTATGGGATGAATTGGGAATGGGCTAAGAAGGGCCTCTTTAACTGGGGGCAAATGCTAGATGAGGGTGGGGGAATAGTCCCATTTCAGGACTTGTGTGGGAGGTATCAGATACCACCCACATATGTCTTCTACTATAAAGCAAGAACAGCATATGGTGAGGACAAACCCAAAGCTTAAGCTGAAGTGAATAAATGTAGTGATTACAAAAACGTCTGGGAGAGTTGGGAGGGTTCGAAGGGCCATATCATGGAATGCTACAAAGAGCTCCTGAAAGGGAGATGGGAAAACCCCAAAGGTTGCAAAAAAAATGGAAAGTAGATATGGGGATCCAGTTGGCTGAAGCACAATGGCAGCAGATTTTCCGCTGCGTACGAAAGTTGTCCCCTTCGGCAGCAATAGTGGAGCATGACTATAAAGTGCTCTACAGGATGTACTGGGACCTTTGTGACTATAAAAAATGTGTCTGCGGAAATTCGCCTTGTGTTGGAGAGCTTGTGGGCAGGAAGGGGATTTTATACACATGTGGTGGAAGTGTCCTGTGCTTGCAAAATTTTCGTTGAAGGTGCAATCAATAGTAGAGGATATGGGGGGGGGGGGCAGCAGGATGGCTTTGGATCCAGTAGTGTGTCTCCTGAATCAAACATCCACAGAGCTAGAGAACCAGTACAGATGTGTTTTGTAGCAGCACGGATGGCATTAGCAAAGCATTAGAGAGCACAGGGAGTATCTATGGGGAAGTAAAAGATCACCTGGCGTGGTTTTACAGCATGACTGGCTACATTAGCGGCAAGCCCTAAATTAAAGATTTTTCAAATACAATAGCAGAACTATGTAGGGTGGAAGGAACAGCAAGCACACACATAGGTAAATACCACAGTCAACCTGGTGCCCATTCTGAGCATTTAGTAACATCTTGGTTTCCAATAAATATCGGAGGCATTGACAGGTCTTATCAGCAAGATTTGGGTGGATCAAGACTCTCAGAAACAGGTGAAGGGGAAGGGAAGGGGAAGATAAATTGGAATTATAAGATGTAAGCATGTTTACTTTGTTGGTGTTTTGAACATTATTGGTTTGACATTAATGTTGGTTTGGGGGGGGTTTCGAAAAAAAATTACACTTTAAAGTATTATCATTGTATATCAAAGATTGGGTTTGTAGAGCCTGAGTAAGCCCTTTGGAAGAAAGCAAAGTTTCTCTGTAAAGAGGTTGTTCTTATGCAGTTGGCTAGTTTCTATCTATTGGACTGGAAAATCCTCAATTTGTTTTCTTTTGTCTTGGATTTGCTGATGTTGCTAATATCAGACAATGATATGTGCTGATATACATTGTATAGGGTTCACTTTCTTTCAATAAATGAAATTACAAAAAAAAATAAGAAAAAAAAATAGTATGTGCTTTATTCCATGGACATAAAATAAATGTTTTCCCTGATTCATAGTAACACAGTTAAAAATTTCTTCAGTTGTGCCTGTTGACTAATTCCATCAATAAATCATTTGCGAACATCTTTGTATTTCTGACTGTGGTCTACCTCCGCTCCTTCTTTGGGTTTGCTCTACTTTGATTGTCTGCAAAGGTCTCCCTCTTTGGCTTGCTTCTCTGATTTATCGCCTGTCACACAGGCAATTAGAAATTCCTTCAGTTGTGTCTGTTGGCTATTTCTTTAGGTATTTTTTTTAAATTTCAATGCAAATGAATTGTCAAGTTTCAGGATGGGGAGGGTGGATCTGGATTTAGCTCGTGCCATTTTCAGTAGGAGTTGAAGGCATACGATAGTCAGGTACCATAGGTATTTTCCTGTCCCCATGAGGCTTACAATCTATTTTTATACCTGTGGCACTAGCATCATCTTTGTAGTCTTTTGATGTAATACCTTTATGTTGTCCATTGTCCTAGGCCTTTAAGTGAAGGAAAAACACACGTCTGTCCACGTTATGTGTCAATAAGAGTCTTGAAAGAGTGAAATAATAGGGTAGGATTAGAAAGAGAATGGAACAGAGAAGGGATTGTGCGTTTGTGCCTGGAAGGGATATGAGAGGTCAAAGTGGAGTTTAGAAGAAACTGGGAGGGGAAGGGGGAGCGTCAGTCAGAAGGAGAGTGAAGGCTATAGGGCCTATGACAGAACAAGGAGAGGCAGAAAGAGAAGAAGTCAGAGGGTTGGAACTGGGATGCAGGCAGAGTAATCAAGCTATATTAGTGGAGGAGAGACTACGTATAGCCCATTCAATGCCAAGTAGAGGAGCACAGGAGAACACAGCAGGGGGAGGGGAGGATAGGATAGGAGAAGAGAAAGGGAGGACACAAAGAAGATAGGGACTCTACAAAGCATATGCCTCCCATGTTTGTCCAGGAAGTAAAGCACATTGAAGAGGAGGAGAAGCAGCCAGAGGCAGGACCACAGACTCCAACAGCAAGGGTGTGATCACACCAATAAATGTGACGCTTCATCCAAGAAAAAACAGTCTATACCAGAGTTGATTCTGGAGAACTAAGGTATGATTTTTTTGGGAGGGACTCCACAAGGAAATGCCTGACAGCAAAACAGCATGTTTAGAAATGAGGGCAACAGGATATATAGGGCCGATGCTTCCATTAGGCAACTAGGCAGTTACCTAGAGTCCCAACATACTGGGGGCAGCTAATGGGCAGCAGGAGTCCAGCAAATCAGCCCCCAGTACTGTGGTTGTCATGAGAAAGGAAACTTAAAAGAGCATCAATTTCCTCTGCGGCATGGGGTCAATCTTGCAGTACATCTTGCAAGAATGACCCCATGCAGCAGAGGAATCTGTCTTGCCCCTTTTCTCATGCATGCCGGCTGTGGAGAAATTGATGCTGAGCTGTGGTCATTAGGTAGGTGTGCAGTTTGGGGCTGGGGGAGGGAGGGGGAAGAGTGTCAGAAGGAGGACATTTTGCCTAGGGCATCTGATATCATGATACAACCCTTCCTCTTAAAAAAGAAGTACGTTATCTTGGCATGGTACTAGACCAAGCGCTCAACTTATCCGCACACATAAGACAACTAAATCTATTTACTTCAAATTAAGAACAATATAACACCTCAGACCCCTCCTTGACACACACAATTTCAGGTGAGTAGTTCATGCACTGATCACCCCGCACTTTGATTTTTGTAACAGCCTCCTCTACGGTATCCCCCAAAAATATCTCAAGCAACTCCAAACTACACAAAATGTAACCGCAAGAATCATATGCAAAGCCCGCCTCTCCGACCATATAACACCACTGCTATACAACCTCCACTGGTTACCAATATCTAGCAGAATTAAATACAAAACAATAATGACAACATTTACATTGCCAATAATATTGCTCCTTCCCCACCTCTCAGCATTACACAATCTACTAATACTAGATCAAGAAGGAAACACTCACTGAGCACCCTTACAATCCCTCCATCCTACCGCAAAACTAAACAAATTACAAGTAACCATGCCTTCTCTCTTACTGCACCCATGTTATGGAACGACCTCCTGGACTTCCTACATGCCATTAAAATTTTAAAAACGTTCAGGAAAGAACTAAAAACCTTCCTGTTCACTCAAAATTTCAGAGAAAATAATCAGGATAATAGTTTGTCCCTTGAATCACCCCAAACTCAACCCATACTATGATACTCGCCCCTGCTCCATTTGTGAATAGTTGCTGTTGCTACCCCTTGTGCAGTTTCTGACTGTTAGAATGAGCCTGAAAGCACACACTTTACCTTGTAATTAGTTCAAACTGTTAGAATGTTAAAATTTGTTCTATGTAATAATATTCATTGTACACTGCCCCTGGTCTTAGGAAGGAGCGGTTTAAAAGTAACAATAAATAATAAAATATCCCTGCACAGACCCCAAGCAGATGCCCTCAACATTGATATCAGGATATTAAACAGGGCTACCAAGAAAGGGCTGCCTAAGTCAGTACCCAGAGGTAAAGACATAGCTTCTCGCCATCAGAGCAACTTATTTCTGAAAAGTTGGATTCAGATGTCATTGTCAGTGTCTCAGAGTTCATGGATACAGCTTCAGGAGTACATCAGGGAGCATAAAACTGGTTGACACAGAATTCATAGGTGCCCTGACAGTTGTTCATGCTAAAACTTCAGAATACTTGTAGTGGTCCTTCCATAAACAGATCACAGCCATGGCCATTGCCAAACCTCAGCAAAACACATTCAGGGGTCCAACACCATCACTGTGTACTCCAGTCACTAAAGCTACTCCTACCTCAACTGTGGTATCCACACATCCTTACCACAGAAGGACAGCCGTTAGGAAGCCCATGGACCAGAGGGGGAAACACAGGAAAAAGGCATCAAAAGGCTGCCTCCTGATCCTCCCTCCTAGTTCCCACTCTATGCTTGCAGACTGTTTGTACAATCGGGATCATGTAGGACATAAACCACATGCAGTGCAATGTTTCTGCATAGTCACTTGCTGAATGGGCCTCTCTCTGCATTATGCCTTACACTATGTCAGTGTTTTGAAAAACAGTTGCCTTCATTGTTTCCCTTTCCTTTTGCAGCATGCCCAGTGAGCCTGGCTTCACTCTGTTGCCTGCCTCTCAAACGTGCTTGCTGGCCATGTCCTGACATACTCCAACCCAAGACAATACTATGTTCTGTTCCATTCTGGTGCTTTGTTTGCTGTCCCTTCATTGTACCTCTCTCTTCTTTTCTGGCAGTCCCACTGTACCTGGCTCTGCTCTCTTGCCTGGAGGTGATGTTTCAGGATGTGACCTATATGCTCCAGCTCACAATGCTGCCGTGCCACAGCAGCACGTGCCCAAGAAGCAAGGTGTGCCTTACAGCGGCAACTTGGGGGACAGTTTTCTGCTCTTTTTACTATTCTCTTAGCCCTTTTCCTATTTTCTTCATTGGCATATCCTATCCTGTCCTTTTGGGGCCAGAGAATTTTCCTACCCCTTCTGCTGACAAGCCACAGGAAAGTTATTTACTTAGGGCCCGATATTCCAAAGCAGTTACACAGTTTACAGACCCATAAACCATGTAACTGCCTCTAAGTGGGGTAGCCAGCAACACGAAACACGGTTAGTGCTGCTGAATATTCCTGGATACCACCGCTATACGCCCCGTTGCAACATGGTTAGCATTGGGGCGTTCCTGGTCAACGGTGATATTCAGCCACAGCTCGGTTATCCCTAAGGGGCAAAAGTCAGCCGCAGCAAAAACTGTCCTAACTTTTGCCACCAAACCTAACAGGGCAGCAGCTGAGTAACACCACTCCCCGGTTAGCTTCCGTGCTCTTTGGCACAGTGCAGCAGACCTGGAGATTCAATACTGGTGGCCAGATACAGTCCCAGCATTGAATATCCAGGTTAACTCTTCAGCGGCGACGGCTAGGTGCTGTATTCACGCTAAAGGCCACCGCTGAATATCAGGTCCTTCGTTCCTTCTGCCTTGCAGTACTACTGCGTTAGTCTCATTTGAAATTTCACCCATGCATTGAGACCAAGGGAGATTTACTAAAGGCCTGTTCGCTGCCACAAATCTGCTCTAAACTATCATTTAATATAATTTATAGTTATTCTGTATTAACTTTAACTTTAACTTTATTCCATATTTGATAGACCGCTTACGTTAAAAACATTTAAGCGGTGTACAAACAATATAAAAAGGCAGCACTGCAAACTACGGAAAAGGAACGCCAAAAATAATAGAAAAGAAAGGAAAGCATAACAACAATACAGAGAACAATAAGTAGCAAATAAATAGGGCACAAAATTAAAACCATGTACGACATTAAAACATAAGTTTAAAAACAATAAAAATTTATGCAATAAAACCATAAAACGACCACCAATTAACAATATGCAAAACGAGAAATAGTAATTAACAGCAGTAAAAAGTAAAATAAACAAAAAAAAACATAGACAGCAATACCCAACGAATAACAAACTGCAAGCAATGATTAACAATAGTAAATAAACAAAAAGGACATAGACAAGACCACTAAACAAGGACAGACAAAGGAGAAAGACAAGACTAACAAACCAAGACAGAACAATAACCAGGGACGGCAACAGGAAGGAAAATCAGAGGGGGAATCAGGGAGGGAGATTAAACACTTTTTGAAACAGGTGAGTTTTGAGAGTGGATTTGAACTGTGAATATGAAGGCTCTAAACCTGGGGTCACCAACCTCCAGAGGGCCGCGGGCCGCACAGCCGACTACCGGGAGCCTCGCGGGCCGCACCCCCTTCTCCCCGCCCCCGCGAAAAAAAACAACAAACGCAAAATTATGAAAACAATGGCTGATCACCTTTATTGAATTTAATGAGATGGCTGATGATTCATGCTAGCAGACAAACGCTTAAAGTCCGGCTTCACAGATGACACTGACAGGAGAAGGGACGCTTGCAGGTGGTCGTTGGTGAGCTGCGAGCGCATGGATACAATGGCGGGAATCCTTGGCGGGCCGCACGTAATGTTAACCGGGGTAGAGCCTCGCGGGCCGCACGAAGGGACCTCGTGGGCCGCATGCGGCCCGCAGGCCGCAGGTTGGTGACCCCTGCTCTAAACGGAGGGATGAGGGCAGGGCGTTCCATAAACAAGGTCCAAGAAAAAAGAAAGCAGCATGGCGGGTCTTCTCCAAATGGGCATGAGATGGGGACGGTAGAACCAGACGATTAGCGTGGAACCTAACACAGAGGGGTAACCAGTGGAGCTGAATGAGAATGGGGGTAATATGATCAGAACGGCGGGTGAAGGTGATAAGACGGGCGGCAGTGTTTTGGATGAGCTGTAAACGTTTAAGTTGATACTTAGGGAGATTGGCCAGAAAAACGTTACAGTAGTCAAGGCGGCTAATAACAAGGGAAAGAGCAAGAGTGGCCAGGGATCCAAGGGGAAGAATCAAACGAACGGCACGGAGACGACGAAGAATGGCAAAAGAACGCCGAACCAAAGAAGAAATATGATCATGGAAAGAGAGAGAAGAATCAAGAATCACCCCGAGATACCGAAAAGAAGACACCAAAGGAACAGGGACAGAGTCAATCATGGGTGCAACTGACGGACATGACCCCGAAAGTGAGACCCACATAGCAGTAGACTTAGACGGGTTAAGACGAAGGAAGTGCTGCGAAAGCCAAGAAGCCACGTGAGAAAGACAAGCGTTAAAAGCAGAAAGATCTAAAAGAAGAGGAGAGGTGTGAAAGAGCAAAATAATGTCATCAGCATAGACATAGCAAGACACAGGATATTGTTGTAGTACCAGGAGCAGAGGGGCCAGGAAAATGTTAAACAACAGAGGGGACAAAACAGAACCTTGAGGGACACCACATGTAAGAGGAAAGGAATTAGAGGACTGATCATTCAAAGTAACAGAAAAAGAGCGAGAGGTGAGAAAAGAATGAAACCAAAGAAGAACAGCACCATGTAACCCCACCTCAGCAAGACGAGTGAGAAGAAGAGTGTGATCAATTAAATCAAAAGCCGCCGATAAATCAAGAGAGACTAAAAGAGTAAGATCACCGCGGTCATGTGCAACGTGTATTTCATTAAGAACAGCAAGAAGGACAGTCTCAGTGCTATGGCCCTGGCGAAAACCGGCCTGACGGGGGTGAAGTGTGTTTGTGGATTCAACATGAGAAGACAACTGAAGAAATGCAAAATGTTCAAGAAGTTTAGCCAGAAAAGGAAGGTTTGAAACGGCGCCAGTTTGCAAGGACAGAGGGATCAAGGGAAGGTTGCTTTAAAAGAGGATGGACGATAGCTGATTTCCAAGGAGAAGGGAACAAACCAGAGGAAAAACTTGTGTTGATGATAGTAGTGATAATGGGAACTAGTTGTAGGGAGGGAACAGACAACCAGCGGGAGGGAATAGGGTCAAGGGAACATGTAGTCTTATGAGAAGTGGACAATATTGAAAGGATTTCAGCAGAACAGATCGGATGAAAAGAGGACCATGTATGGGAAAGAGCCCGATTGGGCATAGTGGTAGGCGACAGCGGTGCAGGGTCACTGGCAGCTGAGTTATAAGGGAAAAGAGGTGGCAGGGGTGGGGGTGGGGGTGGGGGGGAAGTGGGAAAGGAAGCACGAAGGTCAAGAACTTTCTGGGAAAAGAAGGTAGCCAGTGAATGAGGGTCGGGGGACTGAGGGATCATGGTGGGTGAAGAGCTGGTGGATGAGAGTTTGTGCAAAATCTGAAAAAGTTGGCGAGAAGAATTTGCCGCATCCTTAATTGCAGCTTCATAATGGGCTCGCTTGGCAGATTGAATAGCTGAACGGTACGCGGCGTAAAGTTGTTTAAAACGGATGGATAAATCAGCCGAAGGGTGGCGAGACCAACGGCGCTGCATCTGGCGGAGTTGAGCCCGTTGGAGCCGTAGGCCAGGATGAAACCAAGAAGAATGACCAGGATTAGGCAGACGAGGGCAAGGACGTAATGGCGCTAGCTGATCCAGGGCATCCTTTAGGAGAGAGTCCCAAAGGGAAGCCTGACAATCAGACGACAGTGATGCAAAATCCGGAGGAAAAACAGAGGAAGCGGGGGGAAAGGAGCACAAGGTGTCAGGGGTTAAACGACGACGGAGAGGAGGGAGTGTAGAGGATACCAAAGAAGGAGGTGTTTGAGTGGGGGAAAAAGTGACAGAAAATAAGACACAACGATGGTCCGACCAAAGGACATCAATCAGGGAGGGAGGGGAAATCTGAGCCGTCAACGTGGGAGAGGATACCACAAGATCTAAAGTGTGACCAGCAGTGTGGGTAGGGCCTGTAACATGCTGGTGAAAAGCGATATCCTGGAAGAAATTCAAAAAGGCAAAGTCCCTTTGCCGACTAGGGTTGTTTGCATGAATATTAAAGTCCCCTAAAATGATAATATTTGGAAACTGCAAAACAATATCAGAGAGGAACTGAAGAATTCCTTCCCAGCGTTCAGTAGAAAGGGAAGGTGGAAGGTAAAGAAGAAGGAAGTAAAGTGGGGGAGAAGAATGAAGACAGAGAAGAAGGGACTCACGAAGTGCAGCAGAGGGGGATGTTACTTCTTCCAGAGAAATGGCAGAGCGGTAAAGCAATGGGAAATTTCCCATCAGCCCCTGCGGGCTTAACAGAGACGCGAGGAGACACTCTCCTTTCGCGTCTCTCACAGCCTGCACGGAGGGAGGGAGGAAGGAACGAACCGACGGATTCAGCTTGTAGAGGGGGCCCCCGCGGGTCAGTCGGTGCTGCCGCGGCAGCAGAGGGGGCCCCGCGGCGGCAGCCAGCAGGTTTTTTTTTAAATTTTATTTTTAAAAAAAATTAACTTGTTCTTTTTTTGTGGGCCCCTGCCAGCTGTGGGCCCTACGCCATGGCGTACATGGCGTATAGGTAAATCCGGCCCTGCACTTAACCCTCCATTTCTACAGACAAATTTAGATTGTAAGTCCTCTGGGGACAGGGAAGTTCCTACTGTGCCTGATTGTAACTCGTCTTTAACTACTACTGGAAGGGTGTGGGCCAAATACTAGAATAAGATAAAAATACATTGTCTCTAGTTTATCACTGTAGCTTTCCCACCCTCTCCTTTGCCCTTGACCTTTAAGTCCGCTCCAGAGCCTTAGACTTCTTAAGCAACAGAGCAGACATGTTTGTGTGTGCGCTCAGAAAATTTCTCAAGCAAAGAAAGTTTATTTCCCTAAAATTATTCAAATAAATGGGAACTATGCTAAGAAAAAAAACTCACATTGTCCTCACCATACTGCCTGTGCTATAAAATCAATTATCCTGCCAGCTACCCTCTGCAGCCAATTTATCTAGGGTTTCCTTAGGGTGAAAGTTGAAACCTGCGCTCTTGTGGGTTTATCCGGCAAGATGATTAGCATTATTGCCTCTCAAACTTCATCCCCAGGTTCTTCCTTAGTCATCAGTTCTCCTTCCTGTTTACACTTCTCCTTCTACACCAAACGTTCTGGTCAATCTTGGTCTATATTTCATACTGGTGCTGCCTTTGAAATAGGAAAGGATTTATTTGCAGGCAGCTTGCATCTTTACTTGAGCTCTTTCCATTATAGCTAGTTAAAGATTAGGATAAACTCCAGCCTCAGTACTGGAACAGCACCTCCGTTAAGAACAAAATTACTCAGCATGTAGATAGACATGGCTTAATGGGAGATAGCCAACATGGCCCTAGTCAAGGAAGATCTTGTCTTACTAATCTGTTATGTTTTTTTGAAGGTGTGAATAAACAGGTAGATAAAGGTGAGTCGGTTGATATAGTGTATTTGGACTTTCAGAAAGCCTTTGACAAGGTCCCATCAGAGACTTTTGGCAAAACTAAAAAGTCATGGGCTAGGAGGCAGTATACTATTGTGGATCAGGAACTGGTTAAAAGATAGAAAGCAGAGGGTAGGGCTAAATGGCCAATTTTCCCAATGGAAAAAGGTGAATAGTGGAGTACCCCAGGGATCTGTGCTCAGTCCACTGCTTTTTGACATATTCATAAATGACCTGGCAAAGGGAATAATGAGTGAGGTTATCAAATTTGCAGATGACACAAAACTATTTAAAGTTGTTAAAACCCAAGAGGATTGTGGAAAATTGCAAGAGAACCTTGATAAATTGGAAGACTGGGCATCCAAATGACAGATGAAGTTTAATGTGGACAAGTGCAAAGTTTTGCACTTAGGAAAGAACAACCCAAACTATGGTTACACGATGCAAGGTTCCACATTAGGAACCACCACCCAGGAAAAAGATTTAGGCGTCACTGTGGATAATATGTTAAAACCCTCAGCCCAGTGTGCAGCGGCAGCCAAGAGAGCAAATAGAATGCTAGGTATCATAAGGAAAGGAATGGAAAATAAAACAAAAGATATTATAATGCCTCTACATCGTTCCATGGTATGACCGCACCTTGAATACTATGTGCAATTCTGGTCGCCGTATCTTAAAAAGGATATAGCGTTATTAGAAAAGGTGCAGAGAAGAGCCACTAAAATGGTAAAGGGGATGAGAGGATACTCCTTTGAAGAGAAGCTAAGAAGGTTGGGGCTCTTTAACCTAGAAAAGAGACGGCTGAGGGAAGATATGATAGAGGTCTATAAATTAATGAATGGAGTGGAACAGGTAAACGTAGATCGATTGTTTACATCATCAGAATATAAAAAGACTAGGAAATGCAATGAAGCTACAGGGTAACCTATTTAAGACTAATAAGAGAAAATATTTTTTCACTCAACATGTAATCAAACTCTGGAATTTGTTACCGGAGGATGTAGTAAAAGCTGTTAGTGTAGCTGGGTTTAAAAAAGGTTTGGATAAGTTCCTGGAGGAAAGGTCCATAAACCATTATTAAACAGGATCCAGGATATCACTGCTTGACCCTATAAAAGCATCCAGGATATCAATGCTTGACCCAGTACAAGCATTGTGGAACCTGCATCTTTTGGGGAAACTGCTAGGTACGTATGACCTAGATTGGCCACTGTTGGAAACAGGATACTGGGCTTGATGGACCTTGGTCTGACCCAGTATGGCATATCTTATGTTCTTATCTTCTTATGTTATGGAAGCAGGCTGTGGTACTCCCTCCATTGAAAACAAAATCAAATATGATCCCTCTGGCATTTCTCTATACCAGCCTGTGTCTAACCTTCCAAAAATGCAATGTGTGCCTTCAAGTCGATGCTGACTCCTGGTGACCCAGCAGCAGGCCGGACTGAGCCATAATTGCTCCCTGTGCGACTTGCACATCTGGCACACCTGCCCCCCCCCCCCCACCCGGTCATGATCTCACCAGCTACACACCCTTGCCCTGCTGCCGCCACCTTTTGTCTTCTCGGAGGCAGCAGCAGCGAAACAGATCTGACTTCCAGTTTAAAAAACAAACAAACACACTACATGGGTTTTGTTTGCAGTTCTGGTCCTTCCTCTGATGAACTCTGCACTTGAATGGCTGGCCTGGCCCCTCCCTCTTCTGACGCGACCTACATCAGAGAAGAGAGGGAACAGAACTGCATAGGAGCACTGAATTGAAGGATCTGTGTGGGGTTTTTTTGTTTTAAATTGGAAGTCAGATCTGTTTTGCTGCTGCTGGTGCCACTGTACCGCTTGCACAGGGCTAGGTACGGCACTGCCCAGTAGTTCCTGGGTTTTCTTGGAAGTAGATTGCCAGGCCTTTCTTCCAAGACAATGAAGGGTTAAGTGACTTACCCAAGGCCACAAGGAGTGAAAGTGGGAAGCAAAGCCTAGTCTCTTTGTACCAAGCCAGTGCTCTAACCATTAGGCCACTCCTCCACTTCTCTAATCTTCCATTTATAGCTAAAATAATTTTAAAAAGTAGTCACTTCTTTAGTCACTATGTGGATAGCCTTCATGCCCTCCTCCTAAAACAATCAGCCTTTTGTCCTGCATTTAGCGTCAAAACCATTCTGGCAGAGATCCTTGGCAATATCCACGTCCATATCGATAGTGGCAAGGCTATTCTATTTGTATTGCTTGACCTTACTACAGCTTTTGATCTAGTGGATCACCAGCTTCTTTTATCACACCTTTCTGCAATTGGCATGCAAGGTATACAGTACATATCTCATCTTACTGATAGGTCATCAATCTCTGCACCTCCTTCCCTGCACTGCGAGGTCCATAGGACTCAGTTCGGACTCCTTTTTTATCTTTTCTCAGCCCACTTGTATAATTAATTCAGCTTTATTGAATTACCGGCGATGTCTATGCAGATTTTTAAAAAGTTAGAAACAGAAGCTGGACATTATCTCCAAGCTTATCACCACTAAATGCTGATTTCCGTGCTATTGCATCCTGGATTATCACTCAAACTCATCTTAAATCCATCCAAATCTGGTATCCTCTCTGCTTAAATCTATCATAGAAAAATAGAAACATAGAAATATGATGACAGAAAAAGACCACATGGTCTGTCTAGTCTGTCCTTCCATATCAACAACTACAACAGTCCCCTTTTTACCTTTAGAGATCCTCTATGTTTGTCCCATGCTTTTTTGAATTCAGTTACTGTCTTCATCTCTACCACCTCCACTGGGAGACTATTCCACGGATCCACTACTCTTTCTGTGAAGAAATATTTCTGCATATCACTCCTGAATCTATCTCCCTTCACCCTCATCCCATGTCCACTCATAGCAGAACTTGCTTTCAATTGAAAGAGGCTCTCTCCCTGAACATTTATGCCACGGAGGTATTTATACATCTCAATCATATCACCTCTGTCCTGCCTTTCCTCTAAGGTGTACATATTAAGATCCTTCAGTCTGTCCTCATATGCTTTATAATGAAGACCACTAATCATTTTAGTAGCCACCCTCTGCACCGATTCCATCCTGTTCACATCCTTTTGAAGGTGCGGTCTCCAGAATTGCACACAATACTCCAAATGAGGTCGCACCAAAGACTTATAGAGAGGCACTATCACCTCCTTTTTTCTGCTAGCCATTCCTTTCCATATGCACCCAAGCATCCTTCTAGCTTTTGCCGTTGCCTTTTCTACCTGTTTAGCTACTTTAAGATCATCAGACACAACCACACCTAGGTCCCGCTCTTCTTTAGTGGACAAAAGTTCTTCACCCCCTATACTATATTGCTCCCTTGGATTGCTGCAGCCCAAATGCATGACCTTACATTTTTTAACATTAAATCCCAGCTGCCAAATTCTAGACCATTTTTCAAGCTTAGCTAGATCCCTCCTCATGTTATCTACACCTTCCTGGGTGTCTACTCTATTGCAGATTTTGGTATCATCCGCAAAGAGGCAAACCTTACCCGACAGCCCTTCCACTATATCACTAACAAAGATGTTAAAAAGAATCGGACCAAGGACAGATCCCTGGGGCACACCACTGGTAACATCCTTCTCCTCAGAGTGAGCTCCATTTACTTGTACTCTTTGTCGCCTCCCACAAAACCAATTTCTAACCCAAGCAGTAACTTTATGGTCCATCCCTAGGGTGCTCTGTTTGTTTATAAGTCACCTATGAGGAACAGTGTCAAAGGCTTTACTGAAATCTAAATACACCACATCTAGAGCTCTCCCTTGGTCATGAAGAATCAATGTTTACCTCTCAAAAATTACCATTTTCAGAACATAACCTTTATAACCTGCAGAACTGGCAAACCAGAAGATTATACTTTAATTGCCGGTCATGTTGGCTACTGTATGTTTACAATTTTACCATTGTGGGTTTTAATTTTATCGTTTTTTGTAGGGCCAGTCCCAGTGCTGCTTTAGCAGGATAGTTTAGTTTGGGATATAATGGAAAATGTGCTGCATATCCTGGTTTTAACTTTCTGTTCGATTATAACATGTTTCTTAGGTTACTTTCATAATACATTTTTTTCTGCATTTTAAATGTAAGTATAAATGTGCATTTTTTTATATACCTATGGATTTATTTGTTTGATAATTCACCTTTTCCTATTTTTGACTTTGTTTCATCCTACGTCCACCTGGGTGAGCACAAAGATACAGTACAGTCAAACCTCGGTTTTCGTATGCCCTAGTTTTTGTATGATTCGGTTTTCGTTGACTTTTTTCGTTGAGATTTTGTCCCAGTTTTCGTACATTGTCTCGGTTTTCGAACAGTTGAAAATGGAGCACCATCTTGTGGCCAGAAGTGGGATTTTCTTTATTTTGATTCTCTTGATGATTGACTGTCTTCCATATGCCAAGAGTCTTCAATAAAGGTAAACGTGATGTTAAATGTTCATTTATCCATTTCATTAGTCATTTATATTTATTTCTCATTGTTTTCTGTATGTAAAAATATACTTTTATCTATAAAATGTATTTTTTGTTAATATTTTTGGGTGTCTGGAACAGATTAATTGGATTTACATTATTTCTTATGGGAAATATTGCTTCAGTTTTCATACATTCGGTTTTAGTCAGACTTTTTCGAACGAATTAATCACGAAAACCGAGGTCCCACTGTATATGTAATGTGATACACCTCACTACCATGTTCTACAGTATTTTATAATTGTTTATTTATGGTTTGCAGCTTGTCGTGCTGTGAGGGCTTGTGTGCATCAGTGATGCTGAGAGCTAAACTATCGGTAGTTTAACTACTGGCAGGGTCTCCCAAGATGGACAGGTCTCAGCTTAGATGCCAGACCAAGACAAACCACCCATCTGGGCAGCAGCAGAATGGGATAGTGTTGACGGCGGAGGATCACAATTCTGTGACAACGGCAACAACACCAAACTTAAACTGCGCGGAAGAAAGGCCCGGCAATCTACTTCTGTATCTTGCCATGAAAACCCAATGGATAGTTACAACAAAACAAATTGTGCTGTAGTGCTGGAAGATGAGACCCCCAGGTTGGAAGGCACTCAACTAGCTACTGAGGAAGAGCTGAAGACTTTTCAGAGTAAAGCCAGCATTTATGATGTGGTTGGATCAAAGCCCTCGGGACATCTGACTGCTGATGTAGCTGCGCATGAAATGAGAGTCAGAAGCTGTAAAGATGTCTTACACATTGGAACATGGAACGTACGAAGCATGAACCAAGGGAAGTTGGAGGTGGTCAAGAATGAAATGGAACGTGTACAACTTGATCTGTTGGGTGTCAGCGAACTGAAATGGACTGGCATCGGGCACTTTGCATCAGATGATCACATGGTCTACTATGCTGGAAATGAAAGACAAAGAAGAAATGGTGTTGCATTTATAATAAAGAAGAAACTTGCAAGAACTGTAATGAAATACAATGCAGTCAGCGAACGCTTAATCTCTATTTGTCTACGAGGAATGCCTATCAACACAACTATAATTCAAGTATATGCCCCAACAACAGCTGCAGAAGAGAATGAAATTGAAGAGTTCTATGAACAAGTACAAGCTGAAATTGACAGAACATGCAAACAGGATATCCTGATAGTCATGGGTGATTGGAATGCAAAGGTTGGCAACAAAGAAGACGACAAAGTAGTTGGAAAATATGGACTTGGCAACAGAAATGAAGCTGGAGAAAGACTGATAGAATTCTGCAAGACCAACAATCTATTCATCTCGAACACCTTCTTCCAGCAACACAAGCGGCGACTGTACACATGGACTTCACCCAATGGATTGTATAAAAATCAAATTGACTACATCTGTGGAAGTCAACGATGGAAAAGCTCTATAACATCAACAAAGACAAAACCTGGAGCTGACTGTGGTACAGATCATCAACTACTAGTATGCAAACTCAAGCTAAAGCTGAAAAAGAGCAAACCACTCATGAATGCAGCAAAATATGACCTTGAGAATATACCACTGGAATTTAAAGACTACCTGCAAAATCGATTTGCTGCTTTAGATACAAATGATAGAGTTCCAGAAGAGTTATGGAATGACATCGTTGTGTTGGAAGAAAGCGAGAAGTCTCTACAAAAGGTAAAAAAGAAAAAACGGCCAAAATGGATGACGGAAGAAACTCTGAAAATTGCCCAGAAATGCAGAGAAGCTAAAGCCAGAGGAGAAAGAAAGACAATCACAGAACTCAACAGAGATTTCCAACGTGCAGCAAGACAGGACAAGGAAAAGTACTACAATGACACATGCAAGGAAATAGAAGCAGAAACTATTAGAGGAAGAACAAGATCAGCTTTCCTAAAGCTACGAGAGTTAAAGAAAAAGTTCCAGCCTCGAATTGGAATGTTACAAGATGCTCAAGGTTCTATGTTGAATGATGCTGAGAATATCAAGAAAAGGTGGAAGGAATATACAGAGTTTTTATATGATAAAGATCAAGTGGACCAACAGCCATTTCAACCTGTACCTTATGATCTGGAACCATTGGTGATGAAAGAAGAAGTTGAAGCAGCATTGAAAGCCTTATCAAAGAACACAGCACCAGGCATTGATTGCATTCCCATAGAAGTATTACAGCAATCTGATGCAGCTGTTACCGTACTTACAAGGCTCTGCCAAAAAATATGGAAGACAGCATCATGGCCAACTGACTGGAAAAGATCTGTGTTTATACCAATACTAAAGAAAGGTGATCCAACTGACTGTGGAAATTATTGCACAATCGCTCTGATCCCACATGCCAGCAAGATTCTACTGAAGATTTTTCAAAAGAGACTACAATCATACCTGGAACAAGAACTACCTGAAGTGCAAGCAGGGTTCAGGAAAGGGCGAGGAACGAGAGACATCATTGCGGATGTGAGATGGATCCTTGAAAAGACTAAAGAATACCAAAAGGATATCTATTTGTGCTTTATCGACTATAGCAAAGCTTTTGACTGTGTAAACCATGAGAAACTCTGGGCCACATTAAGAAGCATGGGTATACCAGAACACCTGATCGTTCTCTTGCACAATCTGTACATTGATCAAGAAGCAACAGTTCGAACAGAACAAGGAGAAACAGAATGGTTTAAAATAAGCAAAGGTGTAAGACAAGGCTGCATACTTTCCCCCTACCTGTTTAATTTATATGCAGAACAATTCATCAGAGAAGCAGGATTGTATGAAGACAAGAGAGGTGTGAAGATTGGTGGAAGACTCATCAACAACCTTCGCTATGCTGATGATACCACATTACTGGCGGAAAGTGAAGATGATCTGAAACATTTGTTTCTCACAATCAAAGAACATAGTCTCAAAATGGGCCTGCACCTTAATGTAAAGAAGACAAAGATCATGACAACTGGCATAATCAACAGGTTCATCGTCGAAGGAGAAGAAATTGAAATCGTGAATAACTTTAACCTACTTGGATCAACTATCAATAAAGAAGCAACAAGCAGTCAAGAAATCAGACGACGCATTGCTCTTGGCAGAATGGCTATGAAAGACCTAGATAAGATTCTGAAGAGCAGAGATGTCTCTCTCCATACAAAGATTCGACTTGTTCAAGCCATGGTATTTTCAATAACATCATATGGATGTGAAAGCTGGACAGTGAAAAAGATAGACAGGAAGAAAATTGATGCCTTTGAATTATGGTGCTGGCGGCGAATACTGTGCATACCATGGACTGCCCGAAGAACAAACCAGTCTGTACTAGAGGAGATCAAACCTAAGCTTTCTTTAGAAGCTCAGATGACAAGACTTTCATACCTTGGACACATCATGCGGAGAGAGAGATCATTAGAGAAAGACATCATGCTTGGCAAGATAGAAGGTCAACGCAAAAGAGGAAGGCCAGCAATGAGATGGATCGATACAATAACAGCAGCTACGGGTACCAGTCTGTCAACAATGAGCCGCCTGACTGAAGACCGAACACAATTTAGGGTAGCTATCCAGAGGTTCGCCATGAGTCGACTCTGACTCGACGGCACTTAACAACAACATATATGGTTTATATATGTACTAAAGAAATTTTTATTTCATTATTATGTTTTTTGCTCCTTTGTTACTGTTTGTATGATGTCTATGTATATTTTACATTACTGATGCCTGATTGGGGTTTTTTTGTATTTTACTTTTGAAATGTGTGTTTAATTGCCCCTGATACAGGCAATGTGTGCCAAAACACCGCCTTGTCAGGCTTAGTAAAAGTGTTTTTTGCAATAGATGTGAGCTCCTCGATTACCCCTGCTGTGTTGTTTTGCTTTATCTTTCAAATTGGAGCATATTAAAACCTCTGGGAAGTCCTGAAGTGATCAGGGGAATTTCTATTGTTCCTGAATGTAGCTCATCTGGAAATGCTACTAAAAAGGCATGAGATAAATCCAAATAAATACATGAAACTAACATTGGTCTGTTCTTCTGTAAACATTTGATATTAATGAGCTGTTTGCCTTAATGCATTTCTCTGGTATCCTTCCCAAACCCTTTTGCAGTGCTCCCTTGTACTCCTTTACAATGGAAATGGTTATGTTTATTTTACATTCCAGAAGGGTGTTTCCTGATAACTGGGCTTTCATTTTATTTGGAAGATAGACTGTCCTTAGTGTATGGAATTAAAGTTATGGGTGGAATTTTAGAAGCCCTATTCATGCTTTGCACTGAGGATGTCTCTATGCCATTTTCAGATATCCAGAGACTTCTCCATAGCCATTTTAAAAGCCGGCTTTGGGGACGTCCCCAGTGTGAGGACATCCATGTCTGAAAAGGAGTGTGGTGGAAGCATTCCCAGGAACCTGGACATCATTGCCTGATCTCAGAAATGTCCTGCATCACATTTAGGGTTATCCATGCTGCAAGCATGATGAATAAGCATCATGAAAGTGCTCATTTTGGCTGAAAAACATCCAGAGGGCATAGAGAAGCTGGAACTCCATCATCCCCATTGTTCAGCACACCTTCAATGGTAGCAGAAGTGGGATTTGAGCCCTCACTTTCCTGGTCTTAACCCACTGTTTTAACCATTAAGCTAGCCTAGACATCTGGCTTCTGAAATATGGCTCTGGGGATGTCAGAGTAGATGCCCTTGCAAACAATCCTATCAGGCATGGCCACATTTGTGAAATCGTGCCTGTACTTTTTTCAGACATTCTGGCTTAGATATCCCAGATTGCACTTGGACGCCCCTTCTAAAATTCCACTTTATACCATTAATAACCCAGATATTTCTTAGGCAGTTGTATATGCACAACAGGGATCACTCAAGTAATTTACTTATAGCTCCTTCTAGACTCAGGGGATCTTTTACTAAAGGTGGCTAGTGGGCAGCGTGTGTTCTGGTGTGGGATGATTCCCACGCTAACTGTGCAGTCCGCATTGGGGTAACGAGTGGGCAGTTTGGGGGCAGAGAATGGACATGGTGAGCTCAGCACAGTTAGCATGGGGTCATCTAATACCACCCCAATAGGTGGAGTTAAGTGCACCCACGCTAATGCGTCACACAGTAGGCACAGGACTCCACTTTAACTGTAGGGAAATGTTTTCCACACCCCTAATAGTTAACATGATGGTGTTGCACCTAACATGCCATGATTTTGTAAAACACCCCCCTTTACTGTACTTTTCTCACTATGCTATTGTTTTATCTGGGATCCTGAGAAATCTTATAATCCTTCAGGAAAAACAAGCTGCATTAGATCACCTTAAAGCAGTGGTGGACATCTCTAGTTCTCAAGGGCCACAATGTTCAGGATTTCAGGACAACACTAGCAAATATGAATGAGAGAGATTTGCACACACTTTCTCCAATGTATGAAAATCTCGCTTGTGCATATTATACATATCCTGAAAACCTGACCACTTTGTGGTCTACAAGGACTAGAGTTGCCTATTTCTGCCATAAACACATCAGTCTGAATGAAATGCACTAGCAACAATTTTTTTTTTGTGCCCTTAAGTCAGTGTTGACTCATAGTGACCCAGCTACCTCTGGGTTTTCTTGGCAATGTATCACTGGAAGTAGATTGCCAGCCTTTTCTTCCAAGGCAATGGAGGGTAAAGTGACTTGCCCAAAGTCACAAGGAGTGCTAGTGGGAATTAAACCCTTGATCTTTTGGGTACTGGGCAGCTGCTCTAACCACTAGGCTACTCCTCCACTCCAACAATTACAACACACAAAACCATACATATACCTGCTATCTTTCTGAAGTTAAATAAAAAGTATGCAAATCTAAAAAAAAACAGCAAAACAAAGTAGAACCGTAGATGTTGGCAGATAAGGACCATTTAGCCCATCCAGTCTATTCACTTGCTCCTGATGAAGCTGTTTTAAGAATAACTTCCAGTTGTCAGCCAGGCAAGCTTTACCACCAGCAGACAGTCCTTTTCATTTTTATCCTTAGTTGAGAAGTGCACCCAAATTAGCCTGAAATGCATGCCAATCCTCTCTATTTCTAAAGAATGTACCAAACCCCTGCCATCATGGCTACATTATTTTTAACTTGCAGTAAAAGCTCTGTGATCCAGCATTCATGAGACGAGGTAGTGTCAGCTGAGCAAACATGCCAGTTTCCTGAGCTTTGCGGCATGCTCCAGGTCCTCCCTCCCAGACATACAGCAGACTGCAAACAGAAAGAGAAAGCTATGGCAAATAATAATCACATTGCCATTCCACTCTGCCTAGACATACCAACTACTAAGCTCTACAATCATAAGAACATAAGATATGAAATACTGGGTCAGACCAAGGGTCCATCAAGCCCAGTATCATGTTTCCCTCTGTACATCTGGTCAAACCAGATGTACAGAGGGGCTGGACGTCTGGGATGGAATGAGCCATTAAGTGCATAACCTTCAAAAATCCTCTGTATCATGAATTCAGATACAATTCTTGTCTCTATCCCATACTTCAACAACCCTTTCCATAAAGGAAATATTTCCTTAATTATTCCCAAGTCTATCACCTCGTTCCAGAACTTCCTTTCAGTTGAAAAAAAAGGACCACCTCCTGTGTATTTATACCAGTAGGTTCTCAACCTTTCTTCTGTGATGACACACTTGACAGACCATGTACATGGCCATGACACACTCAACGCTAATCTGCAGCTTAACAAAAAGAGCTCAAATAGCTTTTTATTGTATTTAAAAAGGATACAAGGGAAATATAAACTAAAGTATTCTTAACAGAATTTACAGTTTTTTGTAAAGTTATTGAAATCAAAGTTACTACATTTTATTCTCACAAAGGTTTTAATGTTCACTTCATCAATGAGAATCGGATCGATACTGTATATGGTTGAAGGGTAGAGTTTCACATTAAACTTACTGACAACATCAGGATTTTTTTACATGTTCTAGAGTCAATACAGAACATAGCTAAGTTGTCTCCTTTTTACTGATTGAATATATATATTTTTTCTTTATGTGGCAAATTTTGGCATCACCTGAGTATCACCACAAAATCTCTCCATTGCCAGATATTTTGTGAAGTAACAAAACCCTTCAAAATAAGCTATTTGGAAACTGTGTAGCAAACCATAATAGCACCAACTCTCAGGGCACAAATAGCAAGAACTCTGCCTTCAGAAAGGCAGCACTGCATATACAGAACACCATTATTCCCTCTATTGTTTCCCCCTTTGTCTTTTACTCAATCCCTGGAACCCTATTTCCACCCCTCTGTACTCACTCTTCTTCCCCAGCCTCATATACTTTCCTCTTGTCCCTTCACCAATCCCAGCTCCTCCCCAGTCACTCGTTGACCTTCTTTACTGGCTTCTAGCCCCTTCTTCTGTCTTATCGCTTTAGCTTTCCAGACCTCCTTTCACCTGCTCTCCAGCTTTTCTATTTCCTCCCCGTTATCCTTCACAGACCCATTCCTTCCCTCCCTTATCCCTTCCCCAGTGCCTCGACATCCTTCATAGTTTCGTACCATCTCTACACCATCTGTCTATGCCTTGTCTCAAATACACCAGTCATCTTAATGCTTCCTTATACATATCTGTACCCAGTTGCCTTGCCCTCACTGTTGCACAATTCCTGAAGCCCTATTCAATCTGTCAGTCCCCACTTCTGCCATCCCCAAGTCCCCACACTCCCGCCCAATCCCGAGTCCCAACCTAATCCACGAATCCCTGCTCTCCCTCTTCCAAAGTGCCCACCTTATTATGGTGCTGAAAAACATTTTTGGAGGGAGGGAGGGCATTTGCCACCACTAGGTTTCTCCTCCTGTAGCAAGACCACTGCACAAGACTCGTACATTTTCTTAAATGCTCCCCGGGCTCACCCTATCTCTCTCAACCTCCTAGTGCTCCCCACCAATATGCTTATCCTCTCTCGCTCTCTTTCCTTTTCAACTTCTTGCTCTTCATTAATCCCCTTCCACCCAATGAATAGAGTTGTCAAAAGGAGTACAGGGGAGGGGACACAGGCCATCTCCTCCTCCTCTGCAGCCAGCAATGACATTGATCATGGCAACAGGTGAGGGAACAGGACTCCATATTTCTGGGCCAGGCTCGGAGCAGTGATCATGGCCAAAAGGGAGGGAGCAGAATGCAGCATTTCCAGCCCAGGCTGGTAGCAACAGTGATTGTGGTAGAAGCACAGGTAGATTCAATATGCAGGGGCACTAATTGCTAGAAGGGTGGTGTAGGAGAAGGAAAGCAGACCTGTAACACTTCCATCTCGGGCTGTACCACAGCTAGGGGGTGATCTAAGGCACAATCAGCTCAGCCAGATACCCAGATTATTGTTCAGGGTCTTGCTGCTTGCTGTAGTCTCTATTCCTGTCCACAAAATCACTCTGACTCTGGGTAGTTTTAAGATTTAAACAAAGGCTTAACTTTAAATTATGAAAAAAAGAATTATAAATTATTCAGGATGCCATTTTCTCATGCACGGGCCAGGCACTTAATAGCAGTGAGAGTCTAAGAATAGTAGTATTTGATAGTCGATTACCTGCCATGCAGCTAACCACTGGCCCTTTTAAGTACGGTGCACATCTCATCAGTTTGGCTGCAGTCACCAATCAATATGTTTTTAACCCCCTACTTACTTCCTCACACACTGCCGTGAGCAGGGCTATTCCAGACCAGAGATTGCAATCCTCCATCTTCAGGAGAAGAGCAGAGTTGCCAAGTTACCCAGTTCCAGAAGTGATATTTTAAGCCAGTCCTGGATTTCTGACACAGTCTTATCTTGATGCATTATGGGATCTACAATACTGATGCCAATGGATAAAAGCAGGGACTACAAATACCATACTGCATTGCAGTGCAACTTTAAAACCAGGACTGGCAAAAATCTTACTCCTGGAACTGGGTAATTTGGCAACTCTGAAGGAGGGCCAGCTCCCCTCCCCCACTCTTCTCCAGTTTCTCTTTACAATTTGAGTGCAGCAAACAGTAAACCAAAACTACTTCAGCAGCTTTCTTTTGACTTTTCTCACCATCCATTATCTGCCTGTACTTGTCTCTGCCCTGGTTGGGTCTTTTTTTTCTTTTTTAAAGAGTCAAGCCCCCCAGATATCATGCACCAGAATAGTAAACCTCTCTGCAGTTGAGTAGTGGCAGCAACCAACAGTTAAGGCATTCAGTGCCTTGTGTTACATATGCTATTCCTCCCTACTCCTCTTTTCAGCGCAGACAGTATCCATGCTCCTTTCTGTAATTTCAGCTGCTCGGTTCAGCCCAGATAGGGTAACCTTCCCCACCCACAACCAGTGGAACTAGAAGCCACCCGTGTGGATTCCCATCACCTTCCCCAGATTACCTACTGGGCTCCCTACCTCAGCTATGCAGAGTTTGAAGAAATCCTTATCAAAAAACAAAGCACCAGGCATTGATGGCATTCCCATTGAAGTATTACAGCAATCTGATGCAGTTATTACTATATTTACAAGACTCTGCCAAGAAATTTGGAAGACAACATCATGGCCAACTGACTGGAAAAGATCTGTGTTTATACCAGTACTAAAGAAAGGTGATCTAACTGTGGAAATTGCTGCACAATTGCTCAGATCCCACATGCCTGCAAGGTTCTACTCAAGATTATTCAGCAGAGACTACAATCATACCTGGAATGAGAACTACCTGAAGTGTAAGCAGAGTTCAGGAAAGGGCGAGGAACGAGAGACATCATCGCAGATGTGAGATGGATCCTTGAAAAGACTAAAGAATGCCAAAAGGATATTGACTATAGCAAAGCTTTTGACTATGTAAACCATGAGAAACTCTGGACCACATGAAGAAGCATGGTTATACCAGAACACCTGATCATTCTCTTGTACAACCTTTATATTGTTCAAGAAGCAACAGTTCGAATGGAACAAGGAGAAATAGAATGATTTAAAATCAACAAAGGTGTACGACAAGGTTGCATACTTTCCCCCTACCTGTTTAATTTATATGCAGAACAAATCATCAGAGAAGCAGGACAGTATGAAGACAACCAAGGTGTGAAGATTGGTGGAGGACCCATCAACAACTTTCACTATGCCGCATGATATCACATTACTGACTGAAAGTGAAGACGATCTGAAACATTTGCTTCGCAAGATCAAGGAACATAGGGGTATGTTTACTAAAACCCCGGTAATGTGCGGGCCACGCTAGTGTGTGGGTGCCATATAAGGAGTGGGCGTTTCTTCCTGAAAAAGCAAAACCGGGATTTAAATAAGCGCTAAGGTGCGCGGCGCCCATGTGCGCCCCGCACATTAGCACATGAGAAAGCTGCGCGGGAGGCATAAGCGGCGCGCTGATGTGCAAAGAGAAGAGCAGAGCCACAGCACAATGGTTAAGACACTTACCAATGGTGCAGGGATCAGGGATTCAATCCCCCACAGTGCCCAATGAAGACAGCTGGCTGAGGCATTACTTTAGGAGCCAGTTTAATATTGGGTGGCATAAGGCAGCACGCTGATGGCCATAAGGTGGCATGCTATTGCTTTAGGAGGCATTTTAATATTGGGAGGCATAAGGCGGCACGCTGATGTGCAAAAACAGGAACAGAACCACAGCACAATGGTTAAGACACTGACCAATGGTGCAGGAATCAGGGGTTCAATCCCCACAGTGCCCAATGAACAAGGCTGGCTGAGGCATTACATATTATGGGGAAGATTGCTTTAGGAGGCATTTTAGTTTTATTTTAATTATCACTACTAGCAAACGCACTCTCAAAGCGTGTTAACATAAGGCGCCCCATAAGGCACATTTTAAAGTGCACTGTCCGCCAAGGCACCCTAGAATGTTGCTTATAGGGCGCTTTATAGGATGCCGTATGAGGTACCGCAAGGTCAGTGTACTGTTTTTGATGGCAGCACTGTGCAGTTTAAGGAATGAAAAGCATAAGTAGGTGCGCTGACATGCAAGGAGGAGCAGCAGTGGAGCACAATGGTTAAGGCACTGACTGCTGATACAGGGGTCATGAGTTTGCTCCCCAGTGTGCCTAATACGTAAGTCTGGCTGAGGCATCAGCTTTGCAATGTATGTTTTGTTTCTTGCAGCACTTTATTTTTATTTTATTAATTGCTGCCAGCAAACAGGTCCTCACGTGCCGTAATTGAAGGTGCCGTATAAGGCACCCTATAAGGCACTCCATAGGGCACATTATAAAGTGCACTATCCGCCACGGCACCCTAAAATGTCCCCTATAGGGCACCCTATAAGTTGCTCCACAGGATAACGTATAGTGCACCTTATATGGACGGTAACCATAAGGTAACCTATAGGGCGCCCTATAAAGCGCCCTCTGAGGCACCTTATGGGTACAGTACGATGAGGGTGTTTTTGCTGGCAGCAATAATGTACATTAAAAAGAGATAATGCTCTGGGCAGCCCCATCAAATAACCCCACTATGGGTTTGAACCTATGACGTCTGGCTCCACAGGCAGTGAAGTAACCATTGTGCTACAGCCCTATAGCTGCTAGTGAGCCCCTGGCTGGCTGGAGAGGGAGTGCACGTCACCACACAGACAGTCTGCTGTGGTCACCAGGATAGGGTTAGCCCACCCGTACCCATGATGCACTGTACATGCAAATCAGCTGTCCACAGATAAACACAAGATGGGGAATGCACCCCCACAGCACCTCGGCCTGGTAGGGGGAAGTGACCATGTGCACCCCCACAGCACCTCGGCCTGGTAGGGGGTACTGACCGTGTGTTTTACTGGCACAGAGTAGCTACACACCGTCACATTGTCCTCTTTCAGCCATGGAAGGTGCTGTGGACCTGGTGCTGGGCGCCTCACCGCACCCTCAGGGCGCCCAGCACCAGGTCCACAGCACCTTCCATGGCTGAAAGAGGACATGCCAGAGGTCCAAAGCAGTGTTAATTTGTGAGATAGGTAGTTTCTGCAGAAACACCTTGGATATCTGTCTGTCTCAGTCAGGTGTAGCCCCCATGGACCCCCAGGTGGGCCATGCACCACCACCCTCCTCCTCCCAGGCCAAGGGCAGCAAACAGGGTCTCCTATCAACAGATCCACATTCTACCTCCCTGCAATGGTGGCAGTAGAGGGGACCATCAACCCCAGTCCTGCTGGGGAACAGACACCCTACAGGGCAGTCAATGCAGCTCAGTACACATCCATAACACAATAGCAGACAGACATTAGGCATGGATATGCTAAGCTGCACCCCACCACTATCTGATATTCTCCTGCAGCAAGCCTTCAGCCACTGCACCCTGCAAGCCACTCCATCAAAACACATACCAGCTGCAAACAGTCTGCTAGCTAGTCCATAGTACATGCTCCCAGTAGAAATGCATGCACCCAGAACTGGGATGTCAGCATACACAACAAGCAGATAAATCAGTGACTAGGCCCCAAAAGGAAACCCATAAATATCACATGAGAGAAATACTATATAGCACTATGGGGGTGCCTAGCCATGCTGTCGTCCCTGCACAGTCAGGGTGAGCGTGATCCCCCAGCAGGACATACCGAGGTCACCCTGTCTGTGTAGGTGGTGGCCAGGCACTACAATGTCCCAGCCAGTGCCCTATGCCCTGTGCAGATGCATCCTGGCCAGGTCACCCTGTCCGGGCTATACCCATGGTACCTTGCTCCTCATTATGCACATTGGCAGGCCAATACTGGCAACAGTGCTGGCAGTGTGGGCTGTGGAAGGTGTTTGCAGCCACCACACACTGTATAGACCAGTGGTTCTTAACCAGTCCTCCTTGAACCCCTAGGCCAGTCGGGTGTTCAGGATAGCCCTAATGAATATGCATGAGATATATATGCATTAGAGATATCCTGCCAATCTGACTGGTTTGTGGCCCTCTAGGGCTGGATTTGGAGACCCCTGCCTTACACCGCTGTCATTTAAGAATGTGAGTGGGCAAGGTGCAGATCTCCAAGGCATGAAAAAGGTTAGATAGAATGTGTCACATGCCTCTTTGCTTCTCATCACCACCAAAATATTGTCTATTAGACAACATTTTGGTGGTGGTGAGAATTGAGGAGGCATGTGACACATTCTTTCTACCCTTTTGATGTCTACGACATCTGTACCTTGCCCACTCACAATCTTAAATGACAGAGGAGTAAGGCAGGGGTCTCCAAATCCAGCCCTAGAGGGCCACAAACCAGTCAAGTTGGCAGGATATCTCTAATGCATATATATCTCATGCATATTCATTAGGGCTATCCGGAACACCCGACTGGCCTAGGGGTTCAAGGAGGACTGGTTAAGAACCACTGGTATAGACAGACACACACTCCCACACCTATGCCAGCATTGTGCTACTATAGAGGAGTTTAGCAGCCCTGCCCACCACACCAGTCCTGGGCACAGTACAGGCATGGATATGCTATGCAATACTGTTGGGGGTCACTCCCCAGGGTGGTAAACACTGTCAGAGACCAGACCTGAAGCACACACCGCAGACATCAGAAAGATTGTTATGATGGAGCTCAATGAGCAAACTGTGCTTAACGTAGGACTTGCTATCTGCCAGTAATCATAGGAAACGTTTGATAGGTGTGTACCGTATACCCAGGTGTAGGGTGGCATTGCTAAGGTATGCAAGTGCTAGTATTGGGAGATGCACGCAGGGCCCAATGTCCTGCCTCTCCAGGAGGCATTAGCCAATGGGGCCTGTGGGTGTGGGTGTGGGTGTGGGGGTGTCTGGCCCTGTTGGCTGCTGCTTTACGGCAGAGGTTCCCAACTCCAGTCCTGGTGTGCCAAACACTGTTCAGGTTTTCAGGCTGTCCCTCATGAATATGCATGGATACATCTGCATACCATGGGGGTGGTGCATAGATATGCAGCACAGGCATCTTTATTAGAGGCAGCATGGAAACTGAATGGTGTTTGGCCCTCCAGGACTGCATTTGGGGAATTCTGCCATAGGTAATGCACATTTCTATGGTGTTTGTGCTGTGTAGGGTAAAATAGAGGTATGTGACCCATGCTTATGGTCTCAGCAATAATGGTTCAGTCTTTACTACCATGTTTTCTTCATGGGTAAAATAAGGGGACTGGGTTGGCAGGAGCCCCAGCTGGGATTTGAACCTGTGACCTTCTGGTCCTAAAGGCACTGGCTGTGTCCACTGCACCACCGTCTTAGCACAAAAACAGTGCATTCCCTGGGGAGTCCATGGCTGTTTGTCAGACAGGGCCTGTCTGTTGGAGGGCACTGCACCCACGTGAAGGGGGCTAGGCCACCGTCTGCTGTGGGCAGCAGCCACTGCCCCCTCCACCAACGGTACCCCTCTGCCACCATGCTGACATGGCCTTATTTTGCTAACAGCATCACAGCTAAATGATATGTTTGCCTTCAGGACTGCATTGAGGGGACTGTGGTCTAGGTAATGTGCATGTTTCTGGTGTCTGTGCTCTGCAGGGTAAAATAGAGGTGTTTGGACCATGCTTATGTTATCTGCAAAAATGGTTGGTCTTTACTATCATTGTTTAGTGGTGGGTAAAATATGGGGATTGGGTTTGCAGGAGCCCCAGCTGGGACTTGAACTGGTGATCTTTGGCTCCTGAACACACTGTCTGTGTTCACTGCACCACACTGTGGCCACAGAGACAGTGCAGTCCCTGGAGATAGGAAACCTGGCCAAAGGAGTCATAAACCCTGCTCTGCACAATTTCACTGTGGGATCATTCACCTTGTATGGGGACGGAGCGTAGACCCTTCTAAAATTCATATTTCTTTTTTGGAGCTTTCTTGGGAGTGATTTTTGATGTTTTCCATGACTATCACTATTGCCCAGCTGGATTATAATTTATTAGAATTTTGTTGTGGTCATTTTCAATTTTTATTTGCTATTTTGTTTTGTGCACATGTATCACACTGCTCACATTTTGTAGGTTTCCCTGGTTTTGCTGTACATTGCTGACAGAAATGGTTTCTCTTCCCTTTAAATCGGCTCTAACGCGAGGTTTTCACTCGCGGTATTTTTTTCATCGAATTTCGGCCCCGCTCCTGTCCGGGGAGCCTCTCCCCTCCCACTCTCCACCCATTGACCCCGTCTCTCCGCCCCTGGGGAGCCTTCCTCCGCCCTCCGGGAGCCTTTCCATGCCTCTATCGCTCATTTGTGCGATGTGCACATGAGTGGGCCCGTTAGTGCGGCGCGCACATGTGCGGGGCACAAAAACGCACTATTAGCGTGTGCTAAGGTACCTTAGCGCACGCTCAAGTGCGCCCCACACAATTGCGCGGTTTAGTAAACATACCCCATAGTCTTAAAATGAGCCTGCATCTTCATGTAAAGAAGACAAAGATCCTGACAACTCGAAAAATCAATAAGTTCATCATTGATTGAGAAGAAATTGAAATAATGGACAACTTTAACCTACTTGGATCAACTATCAATAAAGAAACAACAAGCAGTCAAGAAATCTGACGACGCATTTGCTCTTGGCAGAATGGCTATGAAGGACCTAGACAAGATTCTCAAGAGCAGAGATGACTCTCTCCATACAAAGATTTGACTTGTTCAAGCAAAGTATTTTCAATAACGTCATGGAGGCAAACATTGGACAGTGAAAAAGATACAGTAGACAGGAAGAAAACTGATGCCTTTGAATTATGATGCTGGTGATGAATACTGTATATACCATGGACTGCCCAAAGAACAAACCAGTCAGTACTAGAGGAGATCTAACCTAAGCTTTCTTTAGAAGCTCAGATGACAAGACTTCGACTTTCATACTTTGGACACATCATGCGAAGAGAGAGATCATTAGAGAAAGACATCATTCTTGGCAAGGTAGAAGGTCAATGCAAAAGAGGAAGGCCAGCAATGAGATGGATCGATACAATAACAGCAGCTATGGATGCCACTCTGTCAACAAATGAGATGCCTGACTGAAGACCGAACACAGTTTAGGACAACTATCCAGAGAGTCGTCATGATTCAACACAGACTCGACGGCACTTAACAACAACAACATGCAGTCACACAATTTTATAAAAGCCCTCTTTACGCATGGAAAACCTTCATAAAATTACTCCTAAGAGAGCTATTTTCAAACTGCCACATATCTTCAAATGCCTGGGTAGTTTTTGACCATGGACTTTGCGCTAATTATCAAAGTGAGAGTACATGCTTACTTTCACTTTCTAAATTGACTAAGGAAAAAGTGTTCATGTACATCTGCATCTTCTTTATGTGACGGTAGATTTTCCAAATAAAATAGCACGTCTAATCTTTGAAAATACAGAAGTACATGTGTATTTCCAAAATCTGCCCCCATTCCTGCCACCGGAATATCTCCTATACTGCAGTTTAATTATGTGCATGGTAGCACTACACATATAATTTGACCTATTTTTAGGATGGGAAATTTTCAAAATGCGCATTTTGATGGTTAAAGCACTGTCTTATCCATGGAAATAGCTCTGAAAATTGTCCTCTGGAAGACTTGTTATACCAAGAAACAAAACATTCTGTCCAGATGAAAAATGAATTTCACTTTCAAACTGGGTTGTTTACTTATAAGCATATTGCCATTCAAACATGGACATGGCGGCATGGCTGTTTACATATCTGAAGAAAGGTTCAGATATAAAAAGATATCAGTTAAAGAGCAATACAACTGACAGACCAATATTAGTAAACTAACAGAAAACGTATTTGATACATAAAAGAAAATGAATTAGCAAAATGTACTCAAACTACCATTAACAGATCATTTTCATCCTTTGCTCCAAGGTGCTGGAATAAGCTTCCATTAAACATCAGATTGATAAAAGATATATCACAATTTAGAAAAGCTTTAAAAACCCACCTTTTTTTACAACACTTCTCTTACATCAATATTTCCCCCCCTTCTCACCCCATTATCTCAACTCAGCAATAACAGTTAAATGATGATGTTAGACCGTTCCACCTTATGATATTTCACTGTGTATACCTGCTCTGTTAAATGTTATTTATGACATGTCTCTATACCCACTCGAGATCTCTAGTCTGATGTAATTGCTTTTATTTAATTATTTATATGCTATTCCCCAGTTAATCCTTGTTTTATTCCCCTGTTACCTGTAACTTAGACAAGTTCTCTAAATCTGAGTGTATTTTGTTTAATGTAAACCGCACTGATGTCAAATAGCGCGGTATATAAGAGCTGTTAAATAAATAAATAAATAAAATATGACAACAAGATAACATTAATAGAAGGAGAATACTGGGAGGGAAATCTAAAAATCAAATGGAAAGAATTTCTCCTTCATAGTTCATAATCTTCATGCATACTTTAATGTGCGTACTTTAGAAATTCTGGGGCATAGTCTCTGGTCCCTGTTGGCTTTGAACTTTCACAGGGAAACTCTGCAAGAAATTTTCAGCTAAGCCTATTAACCCAGGTAAAAAGCTTTGAAATTATCCTCACTGCGCTCCATAAGGGCATGAGCTAATATACTTTGTGATGAAATATACTACCAGGGCTGGCTTAACCATTAGGCAGACTAGGCAGTTGCCTAGGGAGATAAGATCTGAGAGAATGGCAGAGCAGTTGCAGTCACAGCAGGTACCACAGAAACTCAAAGAAACTCAAAGAACCATCAGCATATGCTGTTACTGGCAGGGAAAGTGGGCACTGGGATGTTTTCAAATGGCCCTGTTACCCAGGTAAATGACTTTTGGAAATTAACCTTATTACTACTAATACTACTATTTATCATTTTTATAGCACAATAAACAAAGTTTAATATTTAAAAGTATTAGGTGCAATTCTGTTTTTACAGGGCCGTTCTAGGAGGGGAGGTGTTGAGATGATCAGGATTGTTGAGTGCAGTTATCCATATCTTGGAGGTGGGGGGAATGTTAGGGGCTTGCAAGTTAATTGGGGGGAAGGGTGCAAGGCTGAAGTTTCACCTAAGGTGCCCAATACCCTTGCACCGGCTGTGCATATTACAATTGCATTTATTTATTTATTTTATTTCTTCTTATTTATAATCTGCATTATCCAATGATCTAGGCGGAGTCCAAAAGATATAGTTATAGAAATACTTGCAATAGTTATTGGGTTGCTTTTGTTTCTGCTTACATAAATACATTCACAATCTTCCCTGTAAACAACAACAGTGTCATTGAACTATGTGAAGGCATTAACTCCTGACACAGGCTCCCTGGATTCCAGTCTTTCAGACAGCAAGCATTAAAAATTTATTTCAATTGGGCCATAAAAGGTATTATGATCTATTAGCTAATCTTTGGCATGTTGCCTTTATACATTACAGTAAACATTATGAGTACATAGAATGTTTTTGAATGTTGTCTTTCAAGTTAAATAATTTGGTCTTGGATTAGAATGAAAGAAGAGAGAATGATTTATTATTAACACTGCCAGATGTCCCGATTTTATCACGATTGTACTGATTTTTGGAAGCTTGTTCTGATTTGAAAAATGTCCTGATTTTCTCCTGAATTTTGGTGTTTTGTCCTGACTTGTCCTAAGTTTCTGTAAAATTTTGACAGGTGATTAAGATGAACATTATAAGACAAATTAAGTTATTTTTATTTGCTTATTGTACATAAAATGGAGAAATGAAACATTAATTATAAGTTTTTCTTTTTAAACGTGTGAGTGTGACTCAGTGTTTTTGCCCAAAAATGTTCCTTTTGGTGTTTGTTTAAAAAGGGGGAAACATTTTGGGCTCTTTCCTGAAAATGGGAAAGTTTGGGTTCCATTGTACATACAAAATATAGAGAATTTAAGATGTATGTAGAGAGGGGGAAAAATATAAACATTTTCCAGAAGTGCGAAATCTTGATTATAGTTTATCGTTTGTTAAATTTTTCCATCTTTGCTAGAAGAGGGGCCTACTCAGCTCCATGATCCCTGCTCTGCAGTGGTAGTAGCAAGGCAAAAGCAAACATTATACTTACAATAAAGAAGTTTGCCATGTTGCCTGCATCTGCCTCTCTGCATGTACTTTTTCGTGGCAGCCCAAGGCCTGGAACAGCATCTCCTACTGTGGGGCTGAAGTCTCATGATACCTGAGACTTCGGCCCAGCAGTGGAATCTGGTTCTTCGACTGCCACGGAAAAGTACTTTACAGCCGAGAGGCAACTGGAGGTGGCGTGGCAAACTTCTTTATTGTAAGCGTAATGTTTGCCAGCTGCCATTTTTCCTTTAAAGTTTTCGTGGGGGAAAGGACAGGAGGGGAAAGGTGTCTCTTCTTTTTCAGGCCACCTCTGTCATTGTTGTCGTTGTCATCATGAAGGGCCCTCAACAAATTTTGTTTTTGGGCCCCTCATTTGAACTGACTGACCCCATAATATTTAATGCTCCAGTTCACTACCTCTGTAAGAGAGCCATAAGTTCTTTCTTTAACTTCCATGTGAAAATACTGCACACAAATGTCTCTCGGGTGGTACACTTGTCCTGCGGTGAAATAAATCTTCAGCCACCTATACTCAGAGCTTTAAGTCCATCTGAGTCTAGCCAGGACTCTAGTAAGGATGTGCACTCACTTGAAAATGAAATTACAAATGCAATGAAAAAGGCTGTTTCATTTAATTTTCAAATAAAATGAAATAAAAGTGAGAAAAAATATTCATTTTGGAACTCTTACTGAAGTGTTACTCTTACCATGCAGTAAGTGCAAAGCCTGTGTGCTATCTGTGTGGGAATTCCCAGCATGTTCCCATACAGGTGAAGTGGGATTTTAGAAGAGATCTTTAGGGAGAATCTGGGACATCCAAAGCACAATGTCCAAAAATCTAGGGGCGTGGCAGCAGTGAAGGGACCTTCACTGTTCCTGCTGTGAAAAATGGACATCCCAGCAGATGGGTCTGGCAGTGGGACTATGCAGCTAACAAGGTCAGATACTCTCGTATAGCTGTAGGCTATTTTAGAAATGTGGATGTCCCCGAATTCGATGATCACAGAAGTGGGTGCTTGGACGTTCTGGCCGGCATATTTCAGAACGATGTCCATGTTCGGTGACATGCACATCCCAGCTGGCCATTTCAGAAACTCAGACGGGTGGTGGCAATCCACCTATATGTTTGGTTTTTGTATTTACATGGTGGTTTTGTTAGCCAGAAGATATTAATTGTGGCAGTGAAAGTGCATATTGCTTTACCCCGTGGAAGTGTTATAGCGAAATGAACACTGTTTTGCACCCTATTCATGGTCAGGAGCAGAAGCTCTTGTGCTGTTCTGAAATTGCTGTATGATAACACATTGAAATGGTTCCAATCATACCTAGAGAACAGACAACAGTACGTCACATGCGGGGGAAACACATCCTCTCCTTTTGTAATAAACCAGGGAGTCCCACAGGGGTCAGCAATATCATCTCTACTTTTCAGTCTCTATATTCAGTAAATTTGTGACATCATCAAGAAAAAACAGATTCACTATAAAATAAATGCTGACAATATCATATCTTTCAATGTCAAATCTCCAAACTACACAAGCATCATAGGAAGTCTTATAGAAGTTTCCGCATGGCTCAGCACAAATAACCTCAGCATAAATTATGACAAAACAGAAGCTCTCATAATAACAAGAAACAAAACCTTCATTCCTCCTAGCACGATTGCCATAAGGAACAGAAACATAGCTGTCAAAATTGAAATTAAATACCTAGGTGTCATCTTGGATAAGCACCTAAACCTACAATCCCAAATAAACAGAACAACACAGCATGCGTACCACAAACTAAAAATTATCCAGACATTGAAGCCCCTCTTACATAGTAACATAGTATATAATGGCAGATAAAGACCAGTACGGTCCATCCAGGGCCGTACCGAGACTGAAATGCGCCCTGTGCGACTTGCACATCGGGCGCGCGCCCCCTCTCCCGCACCTCCATTTAGACACTTTATGGGGGTGCGGGAGGGGGGTGTGCGCCCGATCTGCAAGTCGCCGGCATGCTAAGCAGGTCTGGTCCCTCCCAGAGAGACCAGACCTGCTTAGTGTGCCTGCGCAAAAACTTAAGGGGCGCAATTCGTCTCACTGCTGCTGCTGCCTGCCGCCGAAAAAGTGGCGGCGGCAGGCAACGGCAGAGAGCCGAAATGAGCCCTTTAAGTCTTTGCACCCTGTGTGGCCACACTGCTCGGTACGGTCCTGGGTCCATCTAGTCTGCCCAGCAAGGCAGCAAGAGTAGGTGCACTTGCCACTCCGTGCAGGTCACCCATCCCCATGCCTTTGTTTAGGGGTGTACCCACCGCTCTGTGTAGGTCACCCCTATTTGTTCAGATAAAAGAGATAGTTATGTTTATTTTGATTTATCCTGTTGCTCTAAAAGGATCCACTGTGTCTATCCCATGCCATTTTGAATTCCGTCACTGTATTTGCCCCCACCACTTCCATTGGGAGGGTATTTCAAGCATCCACCATCCTTTCAGTGAAAAAGTATTTCCTGACATTGCCTTTCAGTTTACCCCCTTGCAGCTTCATGTTACGCCCTCTAGTTTTACAGCTTCCCCATCTTTGGAAGAGGTTTGTTTGTTCATTGATACTCTTTAAGTATTTAAAGGTCTGAATCAAATCTCCCCTGTCCCTCCTCTCCTCCAGAGAAAGAACAGATAGGAATTGAACCCCTGTTATCTGTGCATGGGGACAGTACACTAACCATTAGGCTCTTAAGCCAGAATGACTTCTGAATGGTTGTACAAGCCATAGTCACACCAGTTTTGGACTGCTGCAACTCACTCTACCAAGGCCTGCCAGCACATTCTATTCACCCACTGCAGATGGTCCAGAACAAGGCTGCCTATATTAGCATTGGAACAGCAAAACACAAATACATAACACCAACATTGGCCCAATTACACTGGGTACCGATGAGGAGTCGTGCCAGGTTCAAGGCCACACTCAATATATTTAAAATAATACATAATGCTTCAGCTGATTCTCTCCAGGATCTGATAAAAAAAAATCCCGAAAGCCGGCTGATGATATCAAACTGCAAGAACATATTAGTCATGCCTAACGAATACTCTAAAACCAAATGGACCATTTCTGAAATTATGGAACTTCCTCCCAGAGGATATTGAAATACAAGTGACACCAAGGACTTCAGAAAACAGTTGAAGACGTTCCTGTTCATAGAGCATTTTGGCGACATCACACACTAACGGACCATGAGAAACAAAAACACCAAACGAATACCAGACACAACCCCAATTATAAATACGTTATGCTAATGTTACTGTTAAGATTTATCTTATTCAAACTGCCTGCATGCTGTGTGACCCCACCCTTTATACAATGTTAAATGTAACAGTTTGTTGAGCATAAACCATCTGGTTATAATATAAACAGCTGAGTTGAAATATAAACCACCTCGATTGAAGGAAAAGACGGGATATAAATCCTGTTAAATCAATAAATCTTGATTGCTCCGCCCAGGCCACACCTCCGGCACGCCCCATTCTACTTGGTTGTTCTCACACCGACTGGGCCCTGCTACCTATTAAGCAAACTAGGCGGTCACTTAGAGTGCCAGAATTGCAAGGGCACCCATTGGAATTGCTGCCGCCCCTCTCCGGGCCTGCAGCAGTGGCTTACCAAAAGCCTCCATAATACATTGCTCTCACTGCTCCTTTGACCAGCTGCTTCCACAACTTCCTCTTTGCATGGGAACAGTACGAGCAACGCAGTGAAAGCTCACGGTAAGTAACTGTGCACTAGGTACAAAGCACAGTCCATGTCCATTTACTCGCCCATTTCCCACCCCATAGCAGGGTATTCAGTTACTGCATGCATCAGCACGTAGCATAGTAATGGTTACCATGGCTACACGCTGTTACTGTGTGCAAATTCACACAGTAACTGCTTATTACACTTTAGTAAAAGGGGCCCTTTGTTTTGTTTTTATTTGGTTTCATTTTCCATTCAAGTCCATAGGCCATTAAAATGTAAAGAGAAACAGAAGCACTGTATGCTTACTTTTCAACTCAGAGTGATGCCACTGGGGGATGGGGACAAGGAACAGAACCAGTCCCTTCCGAACAAGTTTCCAAGCAGCCGATCTCATGTTCTCCCTAAATGAAACTAAAACGGAAAATACCACAGTTACCATTTTGCAGTCAGTGAACTTGCTAAGAACTTTTCAAAGAGTGAAGTGACAGGTTGAAAAGCTCCTTTCTTCTCAACATTTTGTTATAGAAAAGAAGTAAAAAAAAAAAAGAATTGAGAAAAAGGCCATCTATCATTGAATTATTCTGCTTATGCTTAATAGGCATTGGACACCGTGTGTAGTGGAATTAGAAGCTGTAAGTTTTAAATCCTTAGCTTGGCTTTCAGACTTTTATAGCATATTTTTTTAGGAAAAGGACACTGCCAAACTGAGCTTGTGTCTATTTTATTGTGCACTGGGACAGCTTCTTCTTTCTGGGGTAAATTTCTCCAAATGGGTTAGTTTGCGCATGCCGTGACAGCAATGAATCTCACTCCTAAGCCAGAGTATGTGGCGTATGATCTCAGACTCTCAAATTTACTGCTAACGCTTGATGTGGTACTTGCATGGTCGCAAAGATAGCTTCCTTCTGGAAATTCCTCTTAATCAGTCCTGTGGCTCTCAAAATGATGGGGACTATTTCTGTATCTTTCTGCAATATTTTCTTGGTTTCTGACTACATATCTTGGTACTTCAGCTTCAGGATCTTCTCCCACTCCACACAAATCACAGAATAATCAACCAACACCTCTCTTATCAATGCCATTTTTGAGTTGTTCTTCTTTTTCACTGTATCGGCTTTCCAGTATATTATTTGTTAGAATGGGAATGTCCTAAGTTATCATAGCTTCTTCATTGTCTATCATTTTTTAGGGCCATGATCCCAGTGCTTTTTGAGTACTGTAATGTTGTAGTGTTGACAAAAGTTCCAATGAATGAAGTGTGCCACCTTGTTGTCCCTTTCTGTACAGAAATTTTCTGCCATCGGAACTTTGCAACCAGCTACAATATGAGTAAGCATTTCCAGTTCTTTTTTATAGAATCTGCATATGTCTGTTTATACCAGTCTTCATTATGCTTGCTGTGAAACATCTCATAATCCATCATCCTGGGCTGCAACCATCAATCTCTCATTCTTAGGAATCAGTTTGCCTTTCCTTAACCACTCATGGGTCTTTGTTTGATCGACAAATGGTTCCTGGGGTAATGCTTTGTATTTCTACTCTTGGGGGAATTCTGCGCAAGCTTAAGAGCAACCGATCCTACCTCACTATTAGCAACAACATAGCCATGGGAGGATTTCTGCTTGCTCTCGTGGCTGTGCTAGCTTCTAATGCTGGCACCATGCTTTTCAAAAGGTTAACAGAAGTGCTTCCTGTTAGGAACAGGAAATGCTTCTGTTAACTTTTTGAAAAGCATGTGCCAGCATTGGAACTTAGCACAACTGTGGGAGCAAACGGAAATGCTCCTGAAGCTGTGTTGCAGAGATCAGGCAAAGGAATCGGGAGGCTGACTGGGGGCAGATGAAGAGCTGCTGGTGAGTCGGGGGGGGCAGGATATGGGCTGCTGGTAAGTCAGGAGGGTTGCTGGGACTGGGGATGGGCTGTTGGTGTTTTGGGGGTGGCTGGGGGATAGACATTAGCGGAAGAGAAAACGGGGGGGGGGGGAGACAAGGATAGATTGGGTACAGAACTATGATTAGAACCAGAGAGTTAAGGAGGAAAAAGGCAGGAAAAATTTCAGGTCTAGCGGAGGAGTATTGTTTTATGATGGGGGAATTCTGCACAAACATTTACTAATAAAGCATGTAGAATTTGAAAATACCGTGCACATAATTTTAAAGATTTTTGCCTAGAGTTTAAAATGTTTTTTGTGCAGAATTCCCCCATATGCATATTTCACACTTTATTTATGCATTTGCCACTTGTTCCTTGTTTGCTGATCTGACTGAAGGGGTTTCTTTTTTTAATTTTGCAAATTCTGTAGCTCCCTTCCTTGTGTATACTGATAGACTCTCATCCATTCCTTCTGCTTGTTGGAATGCCTGTCCAAGTTTGATAATGGAGACAGTTTCTGCAACCCTTTTCGTGTATTCAGATCTGTTGATGCTATTAAGTAGGCCTTGAGGCCTATGATGGTCACTCTCTATGTATACTCTGATTAAAGGTAGATATGTGGTATAGAGAAAAGCCCTGCAGTAGAAATTCAGCAAAGGCTGAGCTAATAGTTAGTGAATACATAGCAGTACACTATTGCTTTCTGACAAAACTGATTGCGTGTGTTCACTGGCTGCACTGTGTGTACACGGTAAAATGATAAAGCCTGGCGCCAGGGCCAGCCCAAGGGTTTCTGCTGCCCCTCCCCAGCTGCTGCCAATTCCTTCTCTGGAGGGGGAGGCAGGCAGTGGCAGCATTTCCAAAAGCAGAGCTGCCCGCCTCCCCCAAATGGAATCGGCAGCAGCTGGAGGGGTGGCGTCCACCCATGCTGCTGCCCAACCAGACCGGCCACCCTAGTTTGCAGCCTAGCTCACCTAGTGGACAGGCCAGCCCTACCTGACGCCATCCACTGGTGAGCTATGCAAACAAGAGCTGGTGCAGCCAGTAATAGCAGCAAGGGCAAATATGAGAATGGGCATAGGATTAGTAATAGCAGTCTTCTCGCTAAGATCGAGTGTGCTTCCTTTTAAGAGGAGGAAACCAGTAGTTAGAGATGCAGAGTAGACTAAAAAGCAGGAAGAGCAGTGTTTATGGGGCAAGGCTGGAAAAGGACACACTTGGTGAAGGATATGAGCAGCAGGGGATACTAGATCAGCAGCATGGTCCCTTTTTTCTGTTCTGACCAGTATCTACAGCAGACTTTTCAAGAAGCTACTGATTCAGAGTAGGGCCGGTCATTCAGTAGGGGAACTAGGCAATCGCCTAGGACGACAGATCTTGGTGGGCAGCATGGCCACTGCTTCAGTGCCACAGTAGGCCTTAAGGCAGTGGCGCATGTGCATACAGTCGTGACGTGCTGCCCCTGACCCCTCTGACAGGAAGCTGCACTGGAGAGGGCAGGGCGGCAGGCTGTGAGCATACATGCCGTTGCCTTAAAGCTCGTCGCAGAACTGAACCAGCCACTAGAAAGAGAGGCATCGCCATGCTGTCCTCATCATCCAGGTGAGAAAATGAATACTGGGAGAGTGGCAGCATAGTGGCAGCAGTAATGCGTTGGGCTAGGGCAGATGGTAAGGCAGCAGCAGCATGGTGGGCCAGGGGGTTGACACAGGAGGGACTGCCTGGAGTGGCAGAACTCTTTGGCTGGCCCTGATTCAGAGGAATCATATTTGGGATTTGAACACTTAGATGAAGGAGCTATTGAAATTCTGGGAACAAGAAGCCGGTTCGTGGTATGATATTCAGTGAATAGCCATACATGTAATGGCCAAGAATGTCTCTCAGAAAGAGCAGGTACTTGAGAGAAGTGTGAAAGATGCGCAGTGTTCCCTCTAAACAGCACGGGAGTCCTCCACCTGCATTCCTGCCATTGGGGGGCTGGTGCTTCAATACTGTGAGGGACAGGTATGTTCTACAGGACTCCCAAGAGACATGCCTGTCCCACGTATTGGAAAATGAGATATTGAAGCAACAACTCTCCTCAGCGGGACAGCAGGCAGCAGGAACGCAAGCAGAGGACTTCTATGCTGCTTAGGGGGAAAGTAGGAGATGCCCCTCACCTTTTAGCTTCTTATCTGACCTCAATACCAATATTTGTCAGATAGTGCTATGTAATATCACTTGCAAAAACATCATCTGACTATGTTGGTTTAATGGGAGGCTGGTCCTAATCTGGAGACCCCCATCCTTCCCTCAAAACAGCAACAGCAGGAAAGCTACAGGAATGAGGAAGTCTGGGTCCTTCCCCTAGTGACATGGCAGGCCAGCAGCCCCCAGCCTCACATACTCAGTGACAAATCCCCATGTCCCAGGGAAATGGCAGGTAACACTGAAAATGGTGACAAAGTGTATCAGTGAAATGATTGCCATTGATGATCGGCCCCTGCAGATGTTGGAAAACATGGTATTTAAATGGCTGCTGCAGCTCCAAGTTAATCTCCAAATTACAAAGTGCCCTCCAGAACATCATTCTTACCCTGTACATTCACGGATTAATATTTAAATCCCATGGACAGCATTTTTTTTTAAATGCTGGCCACAATGTTTAAGTACTTCATGTATATTCACTGCTGTCCTCTGTTGATGCGGCAGTGTTGAATATAGATATATAGTGGTGACTGCCACAGCTATACAGATAGCTGCGCTATTCAGCCACTATTCATATAACTGAGCTGTCAAAATTAGGAGAGCTCTTTTTCTGTCTTAAATTAAACAGCTCAGTTATACAGATAGTGGTTGAATATCGCTATCCATATATTTGGATGGAACACCCTTGCTCCACCCTGGCACTATGTATCAGAGGAACTGAAACAAATCTCGATAAATCAGAAAGATGTAATACAGGTATTTGATAAACTAAAGAGCAGCATATCACCTGGACTGGATGGCATACATCCTTGGGTACCAAAAGAACGGAAATGTGAGATTGCAGACCTACTTTTAGTAATCTGTGAACTATCCTTACAATCATCTGCAGTAGCTGAGGATTGAAGAGTGACTAATTTTTAAAAAGAGTTTCAGGGTGATCTGGGAAACTACAGACTGGTGAGCTTGATGTTTGTATTGGGCAAAATGATAGAAACCATTATATATTTATTTATTTAACTGCATTTATATCCCATTTTTCACCGAGTCAAAGCGGTTCAACATAAAAAGGTGGGGGGGGGACAATAATCAAGTTGACAGAGAGAGGGAGGGGGGAGCCGTTACCAGGGGGGATAACATAGTTGATCTTCACAGAAAGTGACAGTACTAGACAGTTGACAGTACTAGACAGTTGAGCAAAATTACTGAACACGTGGATAGTTGTGGCTTAATGGCAGGATGTCAACATGGATTTAGCCAAGGAAAGTCTTGTCTCAATAATTGTGGCAGGGCCACCATACTACAAATCCCAGAATCCCTTGGGATAGGAAGGACCTGCCACATTTGAAGCCCCAGATGGATTTAGTTAGCAAGAGAACAGGCAGGAGAGGGTGGAGTCCCAGAGCAGAGCACATAGCGGCTTTTTACCCCTGAGATAGAAGAGAGAAGGAGGAGAAGTTTCCTTGAGATAGAAGGGCTCTAGGAACACAGATGGGGGCAGAAAGATTCAATCATATTGAAGAGCCTCTTATAGCCAGCCAGCCTCTGAGTGGTCAGTGCACAAACAGCATGGAGGTGGAAGCTAAGGAAGGAAGGAAGTCCTCTGGATCTACCTGCTTTGGGAGAAGAAATTGGGATAGAGTGGGCCAGTAGACTGTGACCTTTATTTTGGTTTTGCTGCTTTGTTTTTCTTCTATTTTCTGGATTGTTTAAGGGAGGTGTGACCAGAGTCTAAGTCAGAGGTGTGGGCACCCTCTCACCCTTTCTTATCTTGCTGTTATTTGTCCTTGATTTGGGGCTGAGAAAGGGGAAACCCATTTTTGTTTTGTGTTTGCCTGGAGAAGCAATTCAGAAACGGATTTGTTTTCCCAGTTGGGAGGAGCTGAACTATGTGGAAAAACTGGAACTGTACCTGACTGAGTTTTGAAAGGGATGAGGCCCTTGGGTGGTTGTCTAGGCTACTGCCTGTACTGTGACTCATTTGTTCTTTTCGCTGACTCACCTGTGGGAGGAGAGGTAGGAGCTTGGAAATTACATCTCATGAGCTTTGACTGAAACTTTGGGGTGAACAGAACTGGAAGGATACCAAGGGGGTTTTGCAGTGATCCCTTCTCTAATCTGTTACCGATGTTATCTGCTTGCTATCTGCAAGAGCTGATTTGACTGGCTTGGGCACTATGGGAAGTGGACCACCTGGCAACGGATAGATCCAGCACCCAGTTACATAATGTTATTTTTTTTGAAAATGTGAATAAACAGGTAGATAAAGATGAGCTGTTTGACGTGTTCGCTTGGGCAGCACATATACTAAAATTGGAACAATATGTGGCCCCTGTGCAAGGGTGACTTGCAAATTTGTAAAGTGTTCCATATTTTTTATCCTACCATTACTTGTTCATTTGTTTTAGATGGAATGGATAATTACTGGTGGGGGTGGGGAGAAATGGTTGCAGCATTAACCTCATGTCCTTAGTGTATAGCATGTAACTCATCAACATTTTGAGCCTCTTCAGCGTTTACTATAGAGATCAAGAGTTCATATTTCTCTAGATGAACCTTGTTTTCCATTTTGGTTCCAGAAACTACTACAGATTATGGTCTAAGGCTGACTGCCTCATAATACCCTCTAGATACTGCCTTCCTTTCTGAACTAACTCAAGTAAAGCAGGAGGAGAAGATGGAGATCTGAGTAAACAGGAATGTAGGGGCTCCACTTTAGCCTCTTCTAATGGATGCAAAAGTTGGACAGTGAAAAAGGTAGACAGGAAGAAAATTGATGCCTCTGAATTATGCTGCTGGCAATGAATACTATGTATACCATGGACTGCCCAAAGAACAAACCAGTCAGAGGAGATCAAACCAAAGCTTTCTTTAGAAGCACAGATGATAAGACTTTGACTTTCATACTTTGGACACATTACACGAAGAGAAATTCTTAGAGAAAGACATTATGCTTGGCAAGGTCGAAGGTCAACAATGAGATGGATCAATACACTTACAGCAGCTATGGATGACACTCTATCAACAATGAGTCGTCTGACTTAAGACCAAACACCTTTTAGGACAACTATCTAGAGGGTCACCATGAGTCGACACAGATTCGACGGCACTTAACAACAACAATAATGGCTTGTTGAAGAGGAAGATTCTCCCTTGGGCTCCTATCTATAACTCCCTTCATCCACTAAGGGGGACATTCTGAACTATGAACAGCAGGGTTGGACGTGTGGGATGGACGTCCAAGCTATGTTCAGCTCCTTACCCCTATTCTTCTGCCAGTGCTCCCTGCACACACAGGGAGCAGTGTACAGGAGCAAGAGGGGGGGTGGTACAGGGGCAGAGTGAAGGAGTGGTCAGCTGTTGGAACCTACAGAGCCTATTCAAGACAGGCCGCTGTATGTTCCCTGGCACCAAGCTGCACATCTGGCTTATTCCACCCCAACAGTGGAATACGTCCTGGAGGCCTCTCCCCTAGCATGCTGCACATCCCCGCTTCCCATGTCTGTGGCCTCACTGTGACCATGTAGCTACAATCCGGACCATAAGGGCCGCTGGTGCAGCCTGGACAGTGGTATGCAGGGGCCGATGTGCAGCATGGTATTCCAAGCTCTCATGTAGACGGCTCAATGCCATGGTGCAAGGATGCCACTACTCCCTTGCGCTAGCGGTGGCATTCTAGCATTGGGATGGGCAGCGCCCCGTTCGTCGATCCGTTCAGCATATGGGCAGCGCCCAGACGTGTATTTCCCCAATTCTGCTATCGTGGGTACATCCGGGCATCACGGCAGTGGAATCAAGTCTATTTTTGGCCCGTCCACGTTTTGGTCAAGCAAGGTAGCCAAGTATGCAGGGACCAGAATCTGCCCCCACCTGGGCAGTGAAGGAAGGTGAGATTTCTACAGGTGACAGGTCGCCCAAGAGCACATGGTTCGGAAGAAGGTATCCTTGAAGGATACTACCAAAAGCAGTGAGGTTCCAAAAAAGAGTAAAGTGGCCAAATTACTCATGCCTACCAATAGCCAGATTAATATTAATAAAATACAGTCTCTAAAATACTTGTATGCAAATGCTAGAAATCTAAACAATAAGATGGGAGAATTAGAATATATAGCACTAAATGAGAGGTTAGATATGATTGCAATCTCAGAGACATGGTGGAAGGAGGATAACCAGTGGGACACTGTGATACCTGGATACAAACTATATCGTAATGATAGAATTGATCAAATTGGTTGCGCTCTATGTTAGAGAGGGCATTGAGTCAGAAAGGATTAAAGTTTTGCAGGAAACAAAATTTGCTGTAGAATCTCTATGGATTGAAATTCTCCATGTATGAAGGGGAAGGTGATGGCAGTGGGGGTGTACTATCGACCACCTGGCCAGAATGAACAAATGGATGATGAAATGCTCAAAGAAATCAAGGAAGCTAACAAAAGTCACAGCAGAGTAATAATAATGGGTGATTTCAATTACCCCGGTATCGACTGGGTCAGTGTCACGGCAGGACATGCAAGGGAGATAAAGTTTCTAGATGAAATAAATGACTGCTTCTTGGAGCAGCTGGTTCATGAACCAACCAGAGGGGAAACCATACTGGACCTAGTCCTTAGTGGAAAACCAGATCTGGTGCAAGAAATAAGGGCGTTGGGACCACTTGGCAATAGTGATCACAGCATGATCGTGTTTGATTTAGTTAGTGGAGGAGGGATAGTAAAGAAATCCACAGTACTACCTTTTAACTTTCGAAAGGGAGACTATGATAAAATGAGGAATATAGTTAAGAAAAAACTAAAAGGAGCGGTTGCAAAGGTTAAAGTCTTACATCAAGCGTGGGTGTTGTTTAAAAATACTATCCTGGAAGCCCAGAGCAGCTGTATTCCACGCATTAAGAAAAGTGGAAGAAAGTCCAAAAAACTGCCAGCATGGTTTAAAGGTGAGGTCAGAGAGGCTGTTGCTGCCACAAAAGCATCTTTCAGGAAATGGAAAAAAGAGCCAAACGACGAAAACTGGAAATAGCACAAGCACTGGCAAGTTAAATGCAAAGCATTGATAAGGCAGGCAAAGCAAAAATTTGAGAAGGAACTTGCTACGGAAGCAAAAATACAAAATAAAGACTTTTTCAAGTACATTCATAGTAAAAGGCCCGTGAGAGAGTCAATTGGACCATTAGATGATAGAGGGGTAAAAGGGGCAGTAAGAGGAGACAAGGCTATAGCAGAGAGACTGAATGAATTCTTTGCTTCAGTCTATACTGAGGAAGATGTAGGGATGTTACCCACGACTGAAGTGGTATTTAAAGAGGAATTGCAGAGGAATTGAGAGAAATATCGCTACACTGGGAAGATGTATTACAACTATTTGATAAAATGAATAGTAGCAAATCACCTGGACCGGATGGTATACATCCAAGAGAGTTGAAAGAACTGAAATATGAGATTGCAGACCTGCTATTAGTAATCTGTGAACTTTCATTAAAATCATCTGTAATACCCGAAGACTGGAGGATCGCCAATGTAACGCCAATTTTAAAAAGGGTTCCAGGGGTGATCCGGGAAATTACAGACATCAGTACCAGGGAAAATGGTAGAAACCATCATAAAGAACAAAATTGCTGAACATATAGATAGTTATGGCTTAATGAGAGACAGCCAACATGGCTTTAGACAAGGAAGATCTTTAATTACTAATCTGATATGTTTTTTTGCAGGTGTGAATAAACAGGTAGACAAAAGTGAGTCGGTTGATATAGTGTATCTGGACTTTCAGAAAACCTTTGACAAGGTCCCTCATCAGAGACTTTTGGCAAAACTAAAAAGTCATGGGATAGGAGGCAGTGTACTATTGTGGATCGGGAACTGGTTAAAAGATAGAAAACAGAGGGTAGGGCTAAATGGCCAATTTTCCCAATGGAAAAAGGTGAATAGTGGAGTACCCCAGGGATCTGTACTGGGTCCGCTACTTTTTGACATATTCATAAATGACCTGGAAAAGGGAATAACTAGTGAGGTTATCAAATTTGCAGACGACACAAAACTGTTTAAAGTTGTTAAAACCCAAGAGGACTGTGGAAAACTGCAGGAGGATCTGGATAAATTGGAAGACTGGGCATCCAAATGGCAGATGAAATTTAATGTGGATAAGTGCAAAGTTATGCACCTAGGAAAGAACAACCCACACTATGGTTACACAATGCAAGGTTCCACATCGGGAACCACCACCCAGGAAAAAGATTTAGGAGTCATCGTGGATAACATGTTAAAACCCTCCGCCCAGTGTGCAGCGGCGGCTAAGAAAGCAAATAGAATGCTAGGTATCATAAGGAAAGGAATGGAAAATAAAACAAAGGATATTATAATGCCTCTGTATCATTCCATGGTTCGACCTCACCTTGAATATTGTGTGCAATTCTGGTCACCATATCTTAAAAATGATATAGCATTATTAGAAAAGGTACAGAGAAGAGCCACCAAAATGGTAAAGGGGATGGAAGGCTACTCCTATGAAGAGAGGCTACAAAGGTTAGGGCTCTTCAACCTGAAAAAGAGACGGCTGAGGGGAGATATGATAGAGGTCTATAAATTAATGAATGGAGTGGAACGGGTAAACGTAGATCGATTGTTTACGCAATCAGAATATAGAAAGACTAGGGGACATGTAATGAAGCTACATGGTAACTATTTAAGACAAATAAGAGAAAATATTTTTTCACTCAATGTGTAATCAAACTCTGGAATTTGTTACCGGAGGATGTAGTAAGAGCTATTAGTGTAGCTGGGTTTAAAAAAGGTTTGGACAAGTTCCTGGAGGAAAGGTCCATAAACCATTATTAAAAAGGGACCCAGGATATCAATGCTTGACCCAGTACAAGCATTGTGGAACCTGTGTCTCTTGGGGATACTGTTAGGTACATATGACCTAGATTGGCCACTGTTGGAAACAGGATACTGGGCTTGATGGACATTAGTCTGACCCAGTATGGCATATCTTATGTTCTTGTGGAGGAGTGTTTACAGGAGCTTGTTTAAGTTTTGAAGTTTTTAATGTTACAGTTTACAATTGCAAGTTCTATGTAAAAGCTGAAGTTAATGTAAACCGCCTTGATTAAATGAAAAGGCGTTATAGAAAAATTGTTAAATAAATAAAATAAAAATAAATAAGGAAATAAGTAAAATTCCATCATCAGTCATAATTAGATCCTACGTAACATCCTCTGGTTCAAGAGGCCAAGCTTCCTGTTCACCCTGGACATCAGTCAGAGAATTTTTAGAGACCCTACTCATGACATATTCTAAAGAATTTTATCAGTCTATTTTTGATGCAGTCAGGGTCCTGTTTACTGTAAGACAGTTGTTTTCACAATGCTGTTCATGACTGACACTTCAGATTGCTCAGTCAGTCAAAGTACTTGTAAAGAAATGCTTACTTTCATGGCCCTCTTTGGAGAATGCAGGGGATCTTGTGGGAGAAGTAGTGGATAATGTGACTGGATGAAAGCCTGTGCCTGTGACTCAAGCCTGTGCCTGTGAGCTCAAGAATCCCAGGGCTATAAACAGGATGTAGTCAGTCCAGAGAGTGGCTACTAAAATAATGGTCTTTGTCCTGAAGCATACAGAAATAGACTTAAACGTGTATACTTCAGAAGAAAGATGGAAGAGGGGAGATTTGATACAGACATTTAAATATATCCATGGTATAAATCGGTGGTTCTCAATCAGTATGTTGAGACCCACTGTGTCACCAAGAGCTGGGAGGTGTGTCGCCAAACATTTGACATAAGGAAATAATGGGCTTGCTGTCTAACAACTCTGTGTGCCTACAGGCTGGGGAGAGGACAAAGCAGGGAACCAGGTATTAGAAATCCCTATAACTGCTCTCCAACTCTGCTTCCTCCACCCCACCAATAATCACTACTGCTGCCAGCAATGGTATGCAAGTCAATGGCAGCATGAGGGTTTCGTCTGCCCTAGGCAGATGCTTCGTGCTGCCGCCCCTCCCCCCAAAACTGCACCTCTGTCCAGCCCACCATGCTGCCCTCCTTTGTGCTGAAGTGACGGTGGCTGAACTGCCACTTCAGCGCTGTGTCGTGCTTTAAAGTGCCTACGTACATGCTTGCTCATGGTCAGCCCCTCCTGCCCCCCCCCCACCCCCTCCATGCAACTTTCTTGGAGGGTGGGTAGGAGTGGCAGACCAAAACTATGTGCACAAGCATTTTAAATCCCACCACAACACTGAATTAGCAGTTCAGCTGCCGCTTCCCCGGGGGGTTAGGATAGTGATGCCGCCCACCATGGTTTACCACCCTCGACGACTGCCTAGTTCACCTAGTGGATGGGCTGGCCCTGGTGCAAGTATGCACACCGGTGTTTTTAGGGTGTTGGACAGTAGAAGGAGCTCCATGGTTTAAGGCAGTGCTTTTTAACCTTTTATCCCATATGACCCCATTTTAGCAACTGAAAATTCACGGCCCCAGATGATGAAATCAAAATAGTAGGTCTCTAGCCTCCCTCCACTCATCTAAAGCAGGAAGGCAGCAGCAGCAACAGTAGTGGCAACAGCAGCAGCAGTCAGCACAGGGTCATATCTGTCAGTGTACAGTGTGTTTTTACAGTCCAAAGTACGTAGCATGCTTTCCAGTCAACAGGAAGGAACAAGGGCCTACGAATGTTCACTGGCTCACAGGCCACATGCTGACTGGTGACTGCGACTACTTGTTATAGGTCACAGACAGTGAAAGCCCAGAAAGAAGGGGAAATGGCTATATTTCTGTGAACCCCATGCACTGATGATGTGGCCCCATGTGGGGTCCTGACCCCAAGTTTGGGAACCACTGGTTTAAGGGATCCCAATGATTACTGGATAGTGTAGTCCAGCGCTTTTCAAACTTTTATCTCATATGACCCCATTCTTTTTTTTTTTTTTTTAATTTATATTTTCCAACAAATAGAAACAAAAGAGAAAACCAAATTGCAGTAAATCAAAATACACAATTCTTCTCTTTAACATGAGAAACGAAAAGGTTAAACATAGCCCGCCCCACCCATCATCATGCGATCATCAGGGGCTATATTAAGAAACACAAAACATCTGCGGGGTTACTAGGCCTACAAGGGCAATATAAGAGCAACCATTCCATTACAAAGGAAAAGTTTTTGCTTAAGAAAAGAAGGATGCAAGGGAACAACTACACCATGATGTTTGCACATATATATATCATAAGCACAAGTGTTCCACCCTTCGTGTCAACCCAGCTCTGCCATATGTTTTCCAGTTAGAAATAACGAAAAATAGGGCCACTTCTAATATGCAGTTAATTAAAATGGACAAGCCCGCTGTTACGGCGAGATGCCAATTATTAATTGAAAAACGACCCAAAATCCCAGCACCTCTTTAATACGGTTCCATATTGAAACCCAATAAGACTGAATGTTAGTACAATCACACACCACTTGTCTCAAAGTGCCAATATCTCCATGATGAGACTAACGCTCATTCTGAGCTGTCTGAACCCATTTAGCTACTTTTCAACAGACAGTCCTCCTTAGGAGTTGCATTTACAACTTTTGAAGGCCTTCTGAGTATTTATAGCTTTAAGACAACCCCACCAATAAAACAAACCAGCGACCATTTTGCTGTTATACTGCTGAAAGCTTGTTGAGTCAAATAGGGTAAACGAGATTGCAAAATGAACAGAAATGTGAGCCTCAAGAATAGTAGACTCACTAGTTCTAGAACAAAGTCCTTTGGAAACTAGGAACAATCAGTATGTGATATTTGAAAATCCATAAAAGATAGAGCTTTCCTCATTAAGATGGCTACCCCATTGTTCTTATGATAGGCAGCTGAGAAACCCCTAAAGAGTATGTCTTTCTATTTAGCCTCAACAACTCCTCTCCATTTAAGTATATTGTAAAGGTTCTGTTTCTTGTTAGTCACTCCAGGCCAGGGAAATCCCGAACCCTCATCTGCGGTGTGCTGCTCCGGCTGGCTGGAATCCAGGGGAATAAAACTCACAGACCACACAGTAGGAAAGTATGCAAGTTTATTCCAAAGGGTGGAGGGATTGTCCGTATTTTTATACATCATCAGAAACATATTCATACATCATCCACCCATCTTCTGGGGGCCCACTATAGTTTATCAGTAACTAATGCAAATACAAGTCATCCTTGAGTAGAACAATCAGTTTAGCTTATACTGCACATTCCTTTTTCCATACCCACACCAGAATGTACAAAGGGCACACACATAGGATTCTGATTTCTATAGGATTCTAATTTCTCTTGTGCAGGCCTCCTGTATATGCACTTAAACTAAGCATTATTATTACAAAGGGCACATATATAGGATTCTGATTTCCCTAACAATCCCCCCTTTGGGCCTGCATAGGCCCACTATAAGAACAGCCTAACAATCTACTACAAAATAACTAAACAGACATTATTAATGGAACATCTGTATGTGGCAGCTCAGGTACATCAGCCACCATAAAAGCAGGAGTATAGGAATACATAAAAGTGGTAGAGCTTTGTAAGGCCTTTCAACAACAGTCAAGAACAAATGAATATACAACAAAAAAGAACAAGAATTATAAAACCGCTCAATAGGGCAATAAGCAGTCCTTTGAGACCACCCCAAAGAAAAATACATCAGAAAGTAATCATGAGAAACTTCCCTGTAGTTGAAGAACAGTATAGAGCAGTATTAGGCAGGCTAAAAGCAGAAACAATAAAACAATCCGTAGCATTAAAACTAGAGACAGTTTACAATGAGCAAGGGACCTAGTCATATCCCAAAGAGAGGCGAGTAACACCAATGTTATACAAAAAGGTAGAAAAAGAAACATGGGGCTTGGTGCAGTTTAAATTGTCAAGTACAGTAAACTTCTGCATTTCACACAGATTAGAAGGTACAGTAATGAGACATGTTGAGAGAAAAGCTTCAGTTTGTAGTGATCTGCGCACACAAAAAGTAAGGTAGTCTGGGCAAGTAGTATTGCCGTATTAACAATTCCCGAAATGGGCTGAAGGAGGCACCACATGAGTGGTAGGAGGAGTCAACACAGTCTTGTGCGTGATGGTCAGGAGGCTGGAACCGAAGATGTCAGTGGAGATGATACACGCTTGATTCTTGACGCATGGATCCACGAAGGCGAGGAGTCACACAGGATGGCTGTCCATGTGACGGCGATCACTGTAGTTTGGAGGTCCGTAGAGCGGGTCTAAGGTACCGTGCTTGTGAGGTGCTCTGACCTGTCACCAACCTTGAAGGGATATATTGGTTCGGTACCTCTAGGCCGAAAGCTGCTTTTCTTCAGGAGTCTTCTCCTCTCCTCTCCAGTTGCTAGGGCCTTGGCTGCCCCGGCGTCAGCTACTTCTCATCCTGGTCCTGAAGCCTGATCTGTATATGGAGAATGTTTCCAGCGAGGGCAATAGCTTCAGGATCTTTTAGCCGCCACCTTCACTGCAATCGGTGTTATCAGAAGAACTTGGAACGGTCCCATACTGGAAAAGGGGCTTGTACCATGTGCTGGTGGTATGTCTTTACCAAAATCCAGTCTCCGGATTGAAAGAAAAGAGCTGAGTCATCCAGTACAAAGGACTGGACCTGCTGAGCATACCTGTGGAGGGAAGAGAGTTGCCTCTGCTGCTAGGAAATACAAGAGATCAAATGTGAGGCTCAGGAGTATAAAAAATAAGCAGTCTTCCATATAACAGTTCAGAGGGAGAAAAAGTTCAGTCTACTCCCTTAGGGCAATTTTTTTTTGTTGTTGTTTTTTTTTGTTTTTTAAACCTCTCCTAGATCGTTGCTAACAAGTAAAATTTAGTTTATCCAATCATCTCAAGTTAATATTATTATTTTATTTGTCTACTAACTTTACAAATATTCTCATATTTCCTGGTAACTAAGCTCCATCTTTCCACTAAATGTGATCTATGTGCTTGGGAACAAAGCAATTGCAGATCAGCCTCTTTCCAAAATTCTATAATTTCTATGTGTACTGAACCTCTACATAATGTACTGCTACGACAAGTATTTTGGTAACATAAAGTGCAAGTGTGTAAACTAAAGAAAACTTGTATGTCATAGTGCTACAATATACTGTATTACTAAAACTGAAATGTTAAAAACTTTTTCTCTCTGGACCCCAACACACATCAAATCAGAAAGATAGCCAGCACCCATGGTGCTACTGTCCTGTTCGTCAGTCATCAGCACCGAGCTTAACAATGCAAAGTAATTAACTTAAAATCTTACAGTTCAGGAAACAGACATTCAAATAACATGAAACTGCAAAGAGGTGAATTCAAAATCATGCTTTGTCACATTTAAATTAAAAATAATGGTATCACATTCAAAACAACAAGTACACCAAAAATATGCGTTCTGTTTCTTCTTATTCAGCACAGAACTTTAATAAAATATCGCAGGGTGGTCTCAGCCTAGTACCCATCCTGTGAATTGAACTTCAGCTCAGGAACAGACATACTATATCACATCAACGACCTCCACTGCGATCATCAGCACGTGTGGCTATGGCTTTACAAACTATAATATTAAGGAATCACCCATTATCATTCTACATTCAAAATACAATATGTACGGGTGATCACTCATTCCTAGAATTCAATGCCATTATCCACAATGTACAACATTCTAGTGCTATTTCAATGATCCTGATCCCGACGCTAGTCCCCCAGCGCTTATGTTGCGTTTCTCCTATTCGGGTTCTTCAGGGGATCTGTTGTGGATCCTATGAACAAACAGAATAGAACAATATATTATTCTTTGTGTAACTATCATGTTATTGTCATAAAATCTGTGCAAACTATAACACCGACTAGTGCAAATTGGAAAAACTTACAACAATGCTGCCCGCTTCTAATATAAATCTCCGTTCCAACGTTCCTTCTCATATGAATCAAAAAGACGCCGCGCATGCGTAACCTAACTTCCAAATCCTATTTAATCAATGGAGACTCCTACTGGTTTAAATGCGATGATTGAGTGGTCGGCCTGCCTATGAGAAAGGTGGTTGAGAGTTGAGAGAGCTGAATAGGATAAATTTCTTACATTTAGTAGTGATTCAAGCCTCATGATACCGCCCCTTAGTGGGAGGGGTCTCCATTGATTCATTAAATAGGATTTGGAAGTTAGGTTACGCATGCGCGGCGTCTTTTTGATTCATATGAGAAGGAACTTTGGAACGGAGATTTATATTAGACGCGGGCAGCATTGTTGTAAGTTTTTCCAATTTGCACTAGTCGGTGTTATAGTTTGCACAGATTTTATGACAATAACATGATAGTTACACAAAGAATAATATATTGTTCTATTCTGTTTGTTCATAGGATCCACAACAGATCCCCTGAAGAACCCGAATAGGAGAAACGCAACATAAGCGCTGGGGGACTAGCGTCGGGATCAGGATCATTGAAATAGCACTAGAATGTTGTACATTGTGGATAATGGCATTGAATTCTAGGAATGAGTGATCACCCGTACATATTGTATTTTGAATGTAGAATGATAACGGGTGATTCCTTAATATTATAGTTTGTAAAGCCATAGCCACACGTGCTGATGATCGCAGTGGAGGTCGTTGATGTGATATAGTATGTCTGTTCCTGAGCTGAAGTTCAATTCACAGGACGGGTACTAGGCTGAGACCACCCTGCGATATTTTATTAAAGTTCTGTGCTGAATAAGAGGAAACAGAACGCATATTTTTGGTGTACTTGTTGTTTTGAACGTGATACCATTATTTTTACCGTGAGGATACGTTCAGGAAGAGACCAATATTGACGACATTTAAATTAAAACCTTATACATAATACTTGAGACTGGTATCAAACTGATCTGAAACAATGAAATTATGTTAAAGCAATCTACTTAGAGTAACAGTTCAACCTTGATGTTATCTCAAACACAAATAGCAAAGTAAACAGCAGGTCTGTCTTGAGTCCAAATTCCTTCAGGCAAATGCAGATAGCTGAACAAGAGTCCTAAATACTAAGAGTTTAAAAAGAAAAAGTTGCTTGAGAATTGTCACTAATTGTGATTGCTATTAAATTCCTATAGTTACAACTCTATGTGTTTCTATAATATATGAACAATAATTATGACCTCTGAGGTGCTTGCCACAAAATATAAAAATCATTGGGTTTTTTTTAAACTCTTTAAGTTTACTCAATAGCATACACAAAGACCAGACACATAACATGACCTTCTTATTCACTCAGGATTCAAATCATTTTTTTTCAAGTTGCAGTCTTAATTACTGGCTCAGGATGCCCCATTGTCCTGATAGGATTCCCAACCCCTACTTTGAAGGTTAAAGAAAAACAGAACAGTTTCCACCAGACCTTTCTGACATCATTACAGCCTTTTTACACCCAGCCAAACAGATATCAGCTCTCTTAGTTTAGGCAAAGGTAACTCCACAATACCCTTTATTCTCTCCGGATTTATTTTTTAGTTTCACTTTCCTTCACTTATAATATCACTTCAAGATGAAAGGAATTCAACCCCTGGCTAGTAAATATGGCCATGCTACAAAATGCATTGACAAACGGCCAGAGAAGGGCTGTACTATAATCCAAAACCATTTGCGCCTTCTGTAGCCCACGGGAGGGGCTGCCCCCCTTCCCTCTCTCTTCTTTGTTCTCTGTTCGTTTTTTAAGTTTATTGTTTCGATTCTAGTGCTGTAGGGGGAAGGGATAGCCCCAACCTAAATTTTTTTTTTCTCTTCAGGACACCCTGAAACCTTTCTTACCCAAGAAATGCAGCATATTGTGAATGGCTTCTATCACAACTGGTTTCTCCTGCCCTGAACATAGAAGATCATCTACATAGTGCCTAGGGAACAGGCTCAAACATATACCTCAAATCTACAATACTGAACCATTTGTGTTCATGCAAAATTTAGCTCAATATTTTTAACCAAAAGCATAAATATACAAATCAAGGGGTTTCTTTTGAAATAAGGTTTTCAAAGGAAAGTATCCGTTGCTAGGTCTGGACAATCTTATTCAGATTCCTTAAATCCTGCACCAACCAGCAAGTAAAAGAAAAACAATATTTACTGTAAACAAAACATATTTTTTTTTTTCAGCTTGTTGGGAAGGACACAAAGGAGTTACTTATTTGGGAAACTTCTGTTTCAGTTCTTATTTAAACAAGAGATAAATCAAAGCTTACAAGTGCTTTCTTAAGAAATTTCGCCCTGCATAATGAACTAGACCCTCGGGGTATTTGGAGCGCACCCCACTCCCCGAATTCCTCCACTATTTACATTATACATCTCACTCACACACAATCAGTCTCAGTTCCCAATAGAATATACAAACCACCAAGGAAGAAACCAAAGTCCCACTTTTCCTTACCTCGATCTGTGCACAGAATTTACTGGGTTGCTGCACGGTCTGTCACATTCCGATTCACAATACCTCTAGTCACCTAGGATCATTACCAGCTAGTAAAGAGACCTCTCCGCAGAGAAGGAGGTGAGACTGTTGAAATCAACAGGACGCATCTTCGCACCTCCACTCAGCAGGAGTCACTCCACTGTGGGAAAATCCCGGCGAGCCCCAGCTGTTATTTACACTTTTACCTGTGGCCAATTCACCTTTAGCCAACCTGGCCAATGAGACTCTGAGAGAGATATTGTGAAGCAGATTAAGAACTCTTTTAGTATTTCATTATTCAGTACATTGCTATAGCAATGGGTGTCTAAATACAGACACACCCTTTTACATATTTCAGTGACAGTTATACCGTTGTTAAGTACAAAAGTAATTATCTTTCTATTTAGCTTGTCTCTTACAATATGGCAATAAATAGACACTCTGCAAACAAATAATAATTTACGTTTTAGTATGCTGTTTAACTTTAAGTTTCTGTTCTGTCTGCCTGTGCGTAACCTTTGAACACAAAGAACAGGAAGGGAGGGGGAGGGAAGAGCAAATCAGTGGAAGAATAAACAAACACCACTTGTCACTTGCATTCCAGAGTCATCAGTTCTAGAGAGGGGGGGGTGTCGTATAGGCACAGAGATAAACATGCTAACAGACTCCTGTAACTTACACTGACAATTTATGTAGCATGGCTGTTTTTTAGCTGCAGTTTTAAAACTTATCACAACATATAGCAGAACATGCACTCCCGCGGATTCTGGAGCAGCCCCCTCACCTTGGGACCCCCCCATCCTCTAATTAATTCACAACAAACACACGTCTGGCCACTTGCTTTCTGCACAGTATCTATCATGAGCGCTATATCGCTTCAAAATACGGCAGGGGCGTATAGCCAGACTCACACACACACACAGCCCTCACAGCAGCCGCAGATGAGAAAGAGAAAAAAAATTTAGCTTTCCCACCGATTCCCACCCAGGGAACAGGAAAGTCTTAATTACCATTTAACCATGCTACCAAAGCAATAGGGACACTCCCAACCAAAGAGAGAATACCAGTTCTAATTTAAACCGTGCTACCAAAGCACAGGGATCCCTGGCCAACGGGAGTATCGCCACTTCTGACACCAAATGTAAAGGTTCTGTTTCTTGTTAGTCACTCCAGGCCAGGGAAATCCCGAACCCTCATCTGCGGTGTGCTGCTCCGGCTGGCTGGAATCCAGGGGAATAAAACTCACAGACCACACAGTAGGAAAGTATGCAAGTTTATTCCAAAGGGTGGAGGGATTGTCCGTATTTTTATACATCATCAGAAACATATTCATACGTCATCCACCCATCTTCTGGGGGCCCACTATAGTTTATCAGTAACTAATGCAAATACAACTCATCCTTGAGTAGAACAATCAGTTTAGCTTACACAGCACATTCCTTTTTCCATACCCACACCAGAATGTACAAAGGGCACACACATTGGATTCTGATTTCTATAGGATTCTAATTTCTCTTGTGCAGGCCTCCTGTATATGCACTTAAACTAAGCATTATTATTACAAAGGGCACATATATAGGATTCTGATTTCCCTAACATATATCTCCTACAACAGTAAGATGTCAGCACTTTCTTTCCGACCATACCGCAAAAAGCTTTTCCTCTTAGTGGGATTATTAATGCCCCAACATTCAGTTAAACAATCTTAAAGACAAACATACTGACAATATAGTTCTAATTAACAATCAAATGTTGCAGAAACATACCAAATTGTAGCATTTAGTTTAAATTTTAGAACAACTTCTTAAGCGCCCTTAAAGTGTTAGCTGCCCCTATAGCCCAGAGAAGAAAACCCAACAAAAAAAGGCACATTTTAACACCAGCCCTGTCATATGATCAGTCCTAATAAGAACACCTAAAACTGGAAAAACATCTTCCCAAAACTACTTAAACCCAGGGGGGCTATATAACACACAAAGCTTAGCAGGTGAGCCCACCAGGACAAGACGGACACGGAGGGCAAAAGACCCAATACTTCCGCTCTTCTATGTCACTCAAAATATCGCGCTCTGTAAAAGAAAGAAAGAGAGAAAACAAAAAATACATCTCAGCCAGGATAGTACCCTGGAGCTCCTTCAGACAATACAGAATGGATGTCCCAGTATATAACAATGTTACATAATGAAATGTCATTCCTGCATGGATAAGTCACCTTTATACGACCTCAGACTAATCAAATGCCCATGATAGCAAGCGCCATAAAACTGTAGCGAATAAAAGTTGCAGAATGATTTTCACTGCATCGCCACCAGCTCCTTAGCTTCCAGAAATGCATATAACTCCCCGGGATCATCAAAAGTCTTGGTCTGGTTATGTAGCGTGACTCTCATGTGGGCAGGATATAGCAGTCCAAAATGGGCCTGCAGTTGCACCAAGTGTGGACGCAGCGCCAGAAAACATTTTCTCCGATCCACCATCGCCTTCACGAAGTCTGGGAAGAGCAGGAGTTTATGTCCCTGATATTCCAAAGTTGAAAGTGCTTTGGCTGCTCCCATTATTTGCGAAACTTTCTGAAAACGTAAAACTTTCAAGATGATTGGGCGTGGACACTTGCCCATGACCACAGACTGAGTAGGCACTCTATGGGCGCGCTCGATCTCGAACGGCATAGCAAAGTGCAACTTTAACACACCTGGAATCATGGTCTGCAAAAAGGACACCAAGTCAGGACCCTCTGCTCCCTCAGGAACTACTAGTATTCTTATGTTATTCTGTCAAGAGAGATTATTACCGTCTTCCACCTCTCTTTGTAATGAACGTATCAACTTGGCCTGCTTCTCAATGGCCTCAAGCATTTCTCCATGTGAAGCCACCACATTCTCCACCTTCTCCAAACGAGCCGTATTTGACTCCAAAGAGGATCACAAAGTGCTGATTTCTTCCTGCATAGCACATAGTGATTCTCCATTAGCTTTGACCAAGTCCTTGACCGCCTGAATCTCAGCCAGGATCTCCTGCAAGGTCTCAGGACAATCTCGGATGACTGCCATCTTGTGAGGTGAAAGAGGTTCCATCTTGGTTCTCTTTGCACTAGCATTTTGGGATATTTGATAATCCAGCCACATCTGTCTGGAGCCAGACATATCCGGGATCAAATGGTATCAACTTAGATAGGAACTATTTGATTAAAGATTGCCAAAGTCAGGATTCTTGTCTATTGCCCTCCGGAGCACAGCTCTTATATGTCCATCTTGACCAGAAACCAGGCTCCGCCCCTCCATATGACCCCATTCTAACTGAAAATTCACATGATCCCCAGACGGTGATGAAATCAAAATAGCAAGTCTCCAGGCTCCTTCTCTTTCCTCCACTCATCTAAAGGAGAAAGCAACAGCAACAGTAGAGGCAGCAGTCAGCACAGGGTCCCTTGTGTCAGTGTGCAGTGTGTGTTTACAGACCCCAGTACTCAGCATGGATTTCCAGCCTAACAGGAAGCTTACCCAGGAGGGACCAAGAGCCTATGAATAATCACTGACTCACAAGCCACACAGGAGTGTGCCTACTTTTAAGCAATCTTTGCATACTTTCCCAAAGTCATTGTTTGGGCAGAACAGAGGCAGAACCGCAAGGTATGCATGTATTTTATAAAATACACAGGTGCATGCAAAGAGTACACGCATATATTTACACCTTTTTCAGAGAAGGTGTAAATTGCGCATGGGCATTTGTGTATTATTGGGGCTAGTTCTAGGAGCTTATTATATAAAGACACCTAGGCACCTATGTTGCCTTTATAAAATAAACTAAAAATAGACACCTTTTTGGACTTCTCACATAAACGTTTTGCTAAAGTTCAATAAATTTGATGGACTGCCTTTTACATTTCAGCAGCAAAGTGGTGCACAATAACAAATATGAAACAAAATTCAAGATAAAGACACAAGGACAGAAACCCAAGTACCATCAGAGAGGAAATACAAACAGGCTGCACCAGGGGAACCCAGAAACTGGTTAACACAACAACTACATAGCACATTAGGCCCAAGAAGAGAACCAAATCTTAAAACCAGCCTTAAAGTTCTGGTGGGAGGTCTGAAATCGAAGTACTTATGGAAGTCTGTTCCAGAGAGAAAGGGCAAGATATGTAAAGGATGTTCTTTGCGTTAATTCCAATCATATGGCAGTAGGGGAGGGGGTGGCAAAAAGTTACTGTTTAAGGCCCAAAGAGCTATACTTGGAGTATAGGGAATCAGCAACCTAAATAGATATGAGTTAACCCAATGTGAAGAGGCAGTGAATCCTGCAGTATATGTTCACATAGTTACACAGCGTAGTAATGCACTATTTTATCACAGGTTGGTAAATAGAGGCCTATTTAAATTAAAGAAAGATTGCTTCTTTGTTTACAGTATATATTTTTAGACAATTCTGTATAGGGCTTTAGATAATAGAACTATACATGCATACCAATAATACTATTAAATGGGATACAATTACCTCAAGAAATGCAAAAGCTACAACTACTGCACCATAAAATTATGACCATAAACACTTTCACCGTACTACCATTCCTTCCTTGCGTAGAATGCCTCATTCTCATGAGTACATTCATGAGACTTTTATTATAGTTTAGCTGTACTCTGCTATCTTGCACAGCCATCCCAGATTTTGACTTTCTTGAAAAGCTGATAATCAAGAAAGGGATCATATCAGACTGAGTCTGCTGCAGGGTGGCATATGGCCAGGTAACCACATCACCATGCCAGTCTAAGTAGATGACATTTCAGATAAACCTCTAAAAGATTATTCTGAAAACAATGGCAGGAAATTAATTGCAACGCAGTGTAGTATGGTAAATATCATGGTCGTTTTTTTTAATTCAGTTTTGTTTATTTATCTGCAATTAGCTAAATATGTTAGGCCTGCTAAAATCTGTAGCATGCTACAGCCATTCTGGGCTTAACTCTCAGTCAAAGAAAGGTCATTTGTAAGAAGGGAAACATTGATTTTCTTATATTTTTGACTGCTTTGGTAATTAGTGAGTTTGTTTGTATTTTGTCCCATCATAAATCTTTTTAGATAGACACCCTATTTGTTTATTCCTGACTTTTCAGAACATTTTTATATTTACTGATAAATATTCTCAGCAGTGAATCTATGCCATTATCATGCTAAAGGTTAGTCTGGAAACTTTACAGCAGACACAAATATGTAGCTATGGGGATTGGTTGCTTTCCAGCCTGAGTCAATTGTTCTATGTATTATTTGTTTATGCATTAGTATGGCAGGATAATAGATGCTGCCAAGTATTAATTAACTGGGCAATATGTAAACTCTGTGGTCTGCATTCTTTTAAACGCTCACCACAGTGTTAAAATAAAATTCAGATATTCAGTGCCAGTTTCAGATAATGACCGGTGCTGAAAGCATAGTTACTCATCTGTAGCAGGAATAAATCCTCAAGTATGGGTGATATCACCAATGTAGCCCCGCAGGGGAACACTCCCCAGCTTCTATTGGAAGCTTTTGGTAGGCTCCACCACGCATGCACCCTTGCCTTCCTGCCTGCTGTGGCACCATCTTCCCCATTATGATAAAAAAGCTGCAGCAGAAAACAACTCCTCGGGCAGGTGGGAGGGTTGGGTGGGAGAACTTATTCCTGCTGTCCACGGAGAACACCTGCTACAGGTGAGTAACTACGCTTTCTTGGTAGACAAGCAGGAAGTAAGTCTCACTTATGGGCTTCCCAAGTTACAGGCTACCGAAAACTGAGGAGACAAAAAGCCCAACAGGGGCAACAAAACAAAAACTGGAGAAACAATACATAGTAGCAGAGGTAGTCCCCCGGGGGAACTCACTGACTCGGAATCTACATCATACAAATCCACACATCGGTGCTCCTGCTCTATAAGAAGTCTCTTTTTAGTAGCATGAATGTACAGAAGGGTCTTGGTAGAAAGGAGTTGAACCTAGTCCCAAAGAGATGACAGAGTACAAACTGGCCAAAGTTACTTTTGCATCAGGAATCCCCTTCCAGACAATAATGAGATGTGAATGTGTGGATCAGAGACCACATTCCAGCCCTGCAGATATCTTCAATGGAGATTTCCATGCGCAAGTTGGCCACTGGAACAGCCATGGCTCTGACATTGTGAGTCATGACATGTCCATTGAGGCTCAGGCTAGCCTTGGCATAAGTGCAGGTCACTAGCCATATTGATAATGCGCATTTGGAAATGGCAGCCCTGAGCTTGCTGGGGTCATAAGAGACAAGCGGCTGAGTGGACCTTTGGTGGGTCCTTGTCCGCTCGAGGTAGGCCAAGACTCGCTTGCAGTCCAGCGTCTGCAATACTGCCTTCCCCCTGTGGGAATGAGGCCTGGGAAAGAAGGTGGGCAATATCACAGCTTGGTTAAGATGGAAAGCAGAAACCAACTTAGGGAGGAAACACGGGTGAGTGCGTAAAACCACTGTGTTATGGTAGAATCTGATATAGGACAGATGAACAACTAGGGCCTGGAGCTTATTGACATGGCATGCTGAGGTAAATGCCACCAGAAACAAGACCTTCCATGTCAGGAACTTCAGAAGAAAGGAAGTGAACAGCTCAAAGGGCGCTGACATGAGCTGTACCAAAACCACAATGAGGTCCCAAGTCACCGCCGGGGGGCCTGAGAAGAGACTTAGAGAGGAGCAGACCTTGAATAAAGCAAACCACCAGAGGATGAGTTGAGATGAACTTTCCCTCCAAGCCGCGATGGTAGGCCCCGATCATGCTCAGGTGAAAATGGACGGAATTGGACTTGAGGTCCAACTCAGAGAGGGGGTACTCAAGCAACCTGTCAATGGAGCAAGAAAAGGGATCCAGAGCCTAGTCAGCACACCAGGCAGCAAACTGTTTCCACTTGAAGGCGTAAGACCTCCTCGTTTAAGAACTCCTGGAGAGCAGCAGGACCTCCATGACTCCCTCGGGCAGGTTGAGCTCTGACAGGACTATCCGCTCAATATCCATTCTGTGAGGACCAGGGACCGGATGTTGGGGTGGATCAGATCATATCTGAAGCTGAGCCCAACCTCAGAGGCTCCCAACGAGAGAGCTGCAGTGAGAGCTGCAACAGCAGGAGAAACCATGGCTGTCTGGACCAATATGGAGCAATGAGAATCATTGAGCTCTTATTGGCCTGAAGTTTCCACCAGGTCCTCGCTATGAGTGGAATTGGAAGATTGGCATAGAGCAGGCCCACTCCCCAGTGCAGGAGAAAGGCATCCGGGGAGAGCCAGTCCCTCAAGGTGACCATGGAGCAGAACCGATCCACCTGAGCGTTGCTTGGAGTGTCAAATAGATCTATCAAGGGGGTACCCTACAACTGAAAGATCGAGGCCATGATCTCACTGTTCAGAGAACACAGAGGAAGCAAGACCCTCACACCAATAAGCAGGAGAACACAACAAGCAAGGGATGAATAGGGTCACAGGTGCTTATTTATTGAAAAAAACCCTATGCGTTTTGGCAACACGCCTTCCTCAGGGGGTACGCATCTTAAAACATAAAACAAGACAATTAAAAATATTGTTTACAGTAAATAAAGGATAAAACATATAGTGTATAAATATTAAAAATAATCATAGTAATAATAATCATAGGGCAAAATCATATTATGTGTACATTAAAAGCATGTAGATGATTAAATGAATAAATAATGGTATTTATTAATAAAATATTAAAATGATATATCAATTAAACATCTAAGAACATGAATAAAACAATTAAAAAGCATGTAGTAAACAGACATAGGAAACTGAGACAATAAAATCAACTATGTAAAGAGGAAGCCACTAATAGTGTGAAGAAAAAGAAGGGGAGGAGGACGACAGGGGAAATACTTACACAGGGCACCTTGTGGAGGGGTGATCTTTAAAAAGACACCAGTCAATCCGGAGCTCGGGGGCTAATAATATACAGAGCATACCATTATGTAATTCTACACTCACACTTCAGAGAGCCAGACAGAGGGCCAGTGAGTCATATATTGAGTAAAGCTAGATTATTGCAAAGCATTATGAAGCAGAAGGAGGTCAGAGCTAGAGGGGATAGAAGTAAGCCAACTGTAAGATACAGTAACTGCCGGTTAGAAAGGGCATGAGCCACGAGTTGTGTCAAAAAGGGAGAAACCATTAAGTCAATCCTTTTATCAAAAACCGTTCCCCGTGCATAACCTGTCAAGTAGAGACTTTTGAGTTCCAGGAGTTATGTATTTCATCTTGTGCTCCAAAAAAATAAAGCAAAGGCATAATTAAGCACTTACAAAGGAACCGGAAAGAGAAAAGGTGCTGTTTCAATTTTTGTACCGTCTGCAGTGAGACATAGTATGAAGCATATAAAGCTTATGGAATACAACGTACACATGAAGGCCTCAACAACCAGGTCTAGACATGCTTGTGCTAATTTGAAATCACACTGCAACATGCATCTTCATGGCACCGCCCAGGTCGCTCCTCTGGCACGCCTCCATTCAACATGGAGGTCCTCATACCAGAGACATCCATATACTCGGTTTCTAAAATGACTCCAGGGACATCTTTGCGATTTGGACATCTGAGTACCCATTTTCCAAACATCCAAAACACGAATAGGGCTTCTAAAATACCCCCCATAATTTCTCGTTCTGTCCCATCTTCACTCCCGGACCATCCCAGCACAATCCAGATAGTGCCAAGGTGGTCTGTGGGAATATTCAATGGCACTAGCACGGATTGTGCTGCTAACCAGGTAAGTCCTGCTTACTATGGGCAGTAAAAGTCTAATTTTAATCACTGTGCGTTTCAGTCAGAACTAGGTTTCCATGCTTCAATTATTTTGAGTAAGTTTGTGATAATAAATCACGTCGCTTTTCACTGACACTGGACAATGTTTCCCTAGCAAAATAAGACATCAGGCTTGTTATATCCATTTTCATATCCTAATGTCAAGGTTTTGAGTCAAATTATGTGGTCCTTAATTATTGTTTAATAGGGTGACAGGGAAAGAAAATAAATATTTATGCTGCATTTCCCAACTGATCACCGTGATAAATGACAAGAAGCTGAGCCACCAGGCAGTGAAACGGCGATGACAGATATGGCATGTATGGTTATCTGGGCTGCAACTCTCCAATGTCATATAGAGCATAAGAAATATCTGCTATGGCAGATTGGCATATGGCTGGGCAAATTCCTCCACATGTATGCTGATGACATATATTATATATGTTTTCATAGACGTTGGTGATCATGGTCCATCAAGTACTTGTGATTTTTGGGGATGACAGAACAGTGCAAGCTACAGTACCTGATCTTCTTACATGATCTCCCATTGAAGTGCCAACTAAGCCTAATCCTGCTTAGCCTCCGATATTGCAAGTCCAGACAGAAGTTCCAGTTACACAAAGCTTCAGAACTCTTAACACAATCAAAACACAAGGGTCTTCACCATGAATACAGCAAAGCAAAAACATGTTTAAGTCATGGAGAAATATAATGTGATTTTGTACAAGTCAGTGTTCTCTCTAAGATGTGTGTATGTGCACACACAGATAGTGAATCCCACGTACATGTCAAAGCAAAATGTGCACAAGAAAATATAATACTGTGACAAATTTTAATGAAGTGTTATAAAGCAACATAGAGAAGCCAAATTCTTTGCATCTACCTGAATGCAACTTAGCAACCAATCGCCATTACTTAGATTAAATTGACGTTCTGCTCAGTTAGCTGTTTGGGTCCCATCCCTAGGATGATGCTAGGTACTATTGATTATAGATTTCTAAAATTTACTAACCATTGCCAGTTGTATTCAGGAATCATGGAACACCTCTCGGATTGGGGAGTCTGCCTTGACTCCACCCCCAGATCTGCCCTAACTCCACCCCCTAGCCCCCACAGCCTTTCCCTCCTGTTCTGCCCACGGGGATCCCATCTCCTGCCAGCAGAAAAGAAGGGAATGGCTGTGATCATGACAGACTCCTGTCCATTGGAGATCGGATCCCCACAGGCAGGGGAGAAGGCCGCTGTGATTGCGGCAAAGACTCCTATATGCCCATGGGAGATCCCCATAGGCAGATAGGAGGAGTCTTTGCTGCGATTGCGATAGCCTTCCCCTCTTGCCCGCGGGGATCCAATCTCTCACGGGCAGACAGGAGGAGTCTCTCTGCAAGCAAAATTTTGGTGGTGGCAGGACCGATGTGCCCTAGTCCATTCCAACACCTCTGGTTATATTAGGTAATCTATGGCCCTAAATATTTCTGTCAAAAGGCTTCCAATTTCAGGACCAAATTAAAAACTATATTGGGCCCTAGGCAAACGTACATTTATAAATCTATACCACAGATCCCCATTTACTTCTTTTATTAACCCCACCAGTCGCTTTCATTATTTCCCTATCCCTCCCCCTTCACCCAAGATCTTTGTTCATTGTCGTCTCCCAGGCTGCTACACTTCACCTCTCCAGAAGTAGCCTGGGGAAAAATATAGAGCCTGTTCTGGATGCTTTGTGAGTAACAACTTGTGAGTGAGCATGACTATAAGGCTGGCTCATGCTTTGAATGGAGTGGCCTAGTAGCTAGAGCAGTGGGTTAAGAACCAGGGAATCTGAGCAAGTCATTTTCACTATCCAAACCAGAGATGCTAAGGATAGACTGCTTCAAAGAGTGGGATTTATGAATGATGCATCTGACGTATACATTTAGAAAGTCAACAAGTGTATGGTTAATGAAATTCTTTCGAACTCTTCTGCTTGTATGTGTGTGCACATGCACATTTGTCCAAGTTTGTATCTGCATTGTCAGTGTCTTTGTTTTGTCTGTATCTGTTAAGAGTGTCTATCTGTTTTGCTTATGTGTGTAAGTATGTGGGCTGGTATATCTGTGCATCTTTTTATCTATGTGCACATTTGTATGTCAGTGCATCTTTGTATTTGTGTTTGTGTATCTTTGCATGCGTGTATCTGTGTGTGCATGGGATATGTATGTGTATCTATGTTGGCATTCTGTGTAAATGTGATAGGGTCAGCAGATAAGAGGAAAGGCAATTTAAAAGGTGCAATTTTTTAATATGGGGCATGTTTACTAAAGAGGCTGCTGTTAGCGCATGTTTGAGCCTCAAAACTATCACGGCAATGCTTGTGGTTAGTGCATGCCCAAAATGCCCATGCCAACCACGATACAATGTCAATGCCCATGTTCTGCCCCTAATATGCCCAGTCCCTGCCCACTCACACACTCACTGGTTAGTATGGGATTTTCAGTGTGGGGCCCTGTGTTAACCGTTAGCACTGCATGCTTTCTGCACAGCAAACCCCATGCCAATGGTTAGTACGGTTTAGTAAACATGTCCGCATACTAAAGTGAATCAGAGTATATATGCTGCAGCTGTTGGAATTGCTTCTCCAATAGATATGTATTAGGGCAATTTTGGGGGGCTTCATCTTTCTTCCACCTCCCCATCACATGCAGAAATTTCACTTGTACAGCACAGAAACCTGTCCCAGATCACTTCCTCCCTTTCTGTGATTAGAGCTACATTGCAGTGCTGCACTCCCACAGCCTTCTCATTGGTTCAATCCAATCCATATTCTCTGCTGCAAATTACACTGGAAGTAGGCAGGGCATGCTCACTCTTACAGGGGGCGATTAGATAGTTGTATGAGGACTCTCATGCAGCACTAAGCTGCTTAGCGGGAAGGTTGCTCTCGACATCACTTGTCTGCATACTTTGTCTGGGCTTCTTTTGCCTTTTCCAGTTTTTGTTTTACTTCTGCATGCCATTCACTCAGGGCTTTGACCCAGTCTGCTGCTGCTGGAACTCTTGAATCTTAGATTCACAGAATGAAAGCAAGGGTCAATGCCATTATTTGTACAAAAATGGGAAAGACTTTGTTGACGAATGTTCTGAATTGTTACGAGCAAACTCTGCCATCAGAAGTAGTTGAGTCCACTAGTTTTAATGGTTGAAGAAGCATCATAGATATTGTCCCAAGGTCTTCTTCACATGTTCTGTGGATTGCAGGTGGTTAGCTGAAGACAAGTGGACTTGGAGGTCTAGAAGCTTTATTACCTCTCACCAAAATTGCACAGTAAACTGAATACCTCAGTCAGACGAAGCAGGAAGGCAGACCGTCTCTGGGACCAACATGTTTGCTGTTTCACAAGCTGAAGGGAGACTAGTAGCACTGATAAAATGGGCCCTTTTGTAAAACTACTACTACTACTACTTATCATTTGCATAGCGTTACAAGGCTATACAAATGGGAACTATAGTGGATTTTCCTTGTAACAAGGGTAAGTTTGTGTCATGGAATCTTATTTTAGGCACGCACTTCACAGGAATTAACATATTCTTTTATAATTTGGCTCTACCCTGGCCACCAAAAATCTCAGCCATTTCCCTGGTCCTATGACTGTGAAGATGGCCTGCCAGTAAGGCATCATGGCAGCTGTGGAGTACTTCGGAGTGCCCTACTCAGGGCCAGCGCTACTATTATGAAAACTAGGTGGTCACCTAGAGTTCTGGCCCTCCAGAGGCACCCATTCCTACTGCCCCTCACTGGGCCCTTCAGTGGCAGCAATGACATGACCTCAAACAACCCTGTGGTGCTTACCTTCAAACTTCAGTGTCATGGGGCCGTTTGCTGCCATACCCACTAACACCCGATGATGACTTAATGATTACATGGGGGCAGAAGCGACTTCCATCCCAGTGAGAGGCAGCAGCTGCGGCAATGAGCGGCAGACGAGGGGGTGCAAGTAGTAAGGATCGCCAAGGGTAACTCATCTCCTTATGCCAGCCTTAGCCTTACCCTTAGGTATATATAAGCTTATTCCTTTCATAAAGGAATCCCTGATGCCAGATCCACCCCATATCCTCTCCAGATCCCATCATTCACCATTGTGTGTTTTCAGTGAACTTGTCACTGGACAAACTCACCTTTACATGTTCCAGAATGACCATTTTTCTAGTTCTCAGGATGAAATTCTCAGGGCTTAGGATCATGGTAGGAGTCTGACTCTGGTCACCATCCCCTTAATATTCTGGGTTCCAGGTCGGCAGGTCAGGAAGAAATTGAATCAAGAGAAGACATGCAACCAGCATGCTTGTCTAAAGTTCATATTCCAGAAGGTTTTAAGGAAATCCAGATTTTTATGGTCTGTGTAAACCTGGACTTGGTAGTCTGCTTCCTTCATGGAGCTGACACCACTCTTCAAAGGTTAATTTAATGAATAATTCTTTGTCATAGATATGGTAATTTTTTTTAGAACATAAGATATGTCATACTGGGTCAGACCAAAGTCCATCAAACCCAGTATCCTGCTTCCAACAGTAGCCAATCCAAGTCACAAGTGCCTATCAGTTTCCCAAAGGGTATACAGCTTCCATGCTGCTTGTCCCAGGGGTAAGCAGTGGACTTTCCCAGTCCTCTTTAATAATGGTGTATGGACTTTTCTTCCAGGAATTCGTCCAAACCTCTTTTAAACTCAGCTACACCGACAGCTTTTACTATATCCTCTCATAATGAATTCCAAAGTTTGGTTACACGTTGATTGAAAAAATATTTTCTACGATTAGTCTTAAATGTGCTACATAGTAACTTCATTGCGTGTTACCTAGTCTTTCTACTTTTGGAAGGAGTAAACAACCAAGCTACGTTTACCCGTTACACTCCATTCATTATTTTATAGACTTCTATCATATTTCCCCTCAGCCATCTCTTTTCCAAGTTGAAGAGCCCTAACCTTTTAAGCCTTTCCTCGTAGAAATATCCTGTCATCCCCTTTACCATTTTGGTGGCTCTTCTCTGTACCTTGGATGCTGTCAACATCTGGGAGTAGGAAATGCATGGTTGGAGGAGATTCTCTGGTGTTTACTGTTAGGACAGTATGGCACCAATAGCCCTTCTGGATGCATCAGTCTCTACCATGAATGGCTGCTCTGGAGCAGGATGTATAAGGATAGAGGTGGATGTGAACCATGCGCACGCTTGTTCTCGACCCATCTTGTTCAGAGTACCCTTCTTCAAGACTTCAGTCAGTGGAGCAGTTACTCTAGGTGTTTCTTAAGCTAGTCCTGGTGTACCCTCTGGCCAGTTTGGTTTTCAGGATACCATGCAAATCTGTTTCATGAATATTTATTATGGACATCCTGAAAACTAGATTGGCTAGGGTAAACACCAAGACTGGCTTGAAAAACACTGCTCTGGCAAATCCTTGAATAAAACGCTGATAAAAATTTGCAAACTCTAAAAACCTCTGTATGTACTTGTATTCTTTGGAACCAGCTATTCATCATAGCCGAGATCTTCCATTCAAATGCTGTCAGGTGAAATAATATATCCCAGAAACTCTATGGAACTTTTATCGATTTTTCTAACTTGGCATGTAGTGTTTCTCTAATACTTGACAGACTTGATGCTCTTGATACACCATGCTTTCAGAGAATATCAGTGTGTTGCTTAGATTAACTATGACACATTGGTCTAAGAGGTTGCAGAATGCCACATTTACCAGGTGTTGAAAAGTAGCAGGGGCATTTCTTAAGCCAAATAGTATCACTAGATACTCAAAATGCCTATATTGCGTGCAAAAGGCTATCTTCCATTCATCTGCTTTTCTTATAAGGAAAAGATTATAGACATCATAAAGATTAAGCTTTGTGAAAATTTGAATTGATTGAAGGTGTTCCAGCTGGGTGATGAGTGGGAGTAGGTATAGATTCTGAATGGTCATGGCATTGAGATCTTGATAATACGTATGTATACGATTGAAGGGAGTTGTTCTTCTTGGATTCAAAGAAGATTATTAGGGATCCTGCTGGAAAAGTTGAAGGCCTAATGAATCCTTTCTTTAAGTTCTCTTCCAGTTATTCCCTTAAATATTTGAATTCTAGCTCAGATAAGAAGTAAATTCTTCCAAATCATTCTTCTGCCCTGGGTTGTAACTCCATCGGACAGTCATAGGGTCTATGAAAGGGTAAGGTATCTGTGGTCCCCTTATCAAACTCTTCACGGTATTTCAAGTGTTTCTCCAGTAGGTACCCAGTTTCCTCCTAGGTTGTTCACAGCCCTTGATTTCTGCAACAGCATCTTCTGGGTCAATCTCATTCATTTCAAGTTTAGGCATACAGTTTTCTTGGTAAACATAGATGGAAAGATGATCTGACATGTTCTCCAATGGGTATGGGATTCATGTCTTTACAGCCAGGACATCCCTAGGATTATAATAAAATGTGGTGCATAAATCAAATCAAATTGTATCACTTCCTGGTGACCCTGAATCAATCACAATGAGAGGTTCAGTCTCTAGAATTACAGGCAGGGGCAAGTCATCAGTGGTTTCCACAGCTATGCTTATCCCTTTTATTGCATATTGGAACTTGATGCTGCTGAACAAATGTAAGGTCCATAAAACATACTGAGACTCCAGAGTCTATCATGGCATATGCTGAGAGTTCCTTATCTTTCCATAGAAGTGAAATAAGGCATGTTCATGAGTAGTTTGCATGTCCACTACAAAATGTAGTCTTCATTTGTACTTGCTCTCAACTCTCTTATTCCAAGGTTGGGAACATCATTCCCGCCTAGCACTGATCACAATTCTGAGGCCTACTTCAGCAGCTATTTCACATGTATCCAAGAAGCCCACAATAGAAGCAGAGGCCTTCCTTGTGATGTCTCTCTTCCTCTGCTGACAAATCCTGCCTCCTTGAACTCATCATCATGGCGCTTCTGGAGGTTGTGGTCTTTCTAAAGGTAAGAAACTGTAACTCAGTTTAGACCTTTCAGCATGTCTTTCCAAGATACATTCTGTTAGTATCTTTAAGTTCAGTCACAGTGAAAAGCTCCTCTGGACAGACCAGGAGATCCAATCATGCTGGCTTATCCTTTATAGCAGCAGCAAGGCCACATCACAAATGGGCACAGAGGGCTGAATAATTCCGGTCAAAGCCATTAGCCCAGTGTCAGAACTCTGTAGCATCCTCTGTCACTATTCATTGGCCCTGGCTGAGATTCACCACATTATTCTTGGCCAGCTGAGCTCAGTCCATTTCCTGAAAAGCATAACAGAAGGCAGCTAAAAAATGTTTCAGGTTATTTACGATAGTATTGTTCTGCTCTAATAATGGAGTGGCCCACGCCAAGGCTTTCTTGAATCTTACTTCCAGTGAATCAGAGGGGTACATGTAAGAACATAAGATATGCCATACTGGGTCAGACCAAGGTCCATCAAGCCCAGTATCCTGTTTCCAACAGTGGCCAATCTAGGTCATACGTACCTAGCAATTTCCCCAAAAGACACAGGTTCCACAATGCTTGTACTGGGTCAAGCATTGATATCCTGGGTCCCTTCTTAATAATGGTTTATGGACCTTTCCTCCAGGAACTTGTCCAAACCTTTTTTAAACACAGCTACACTAACAGCCTTTACTACATCCTCCGGTAACAAATTCCAGAGTTTGATTACACGCTGAGTGAAAAAATATTTTCTTTTATTAGTCTTAAATAGTTTACCCTGTAGCTTCATTGCATGTCCCCTAGTCTTTCTATATTCTGATAACATAAACAATCGATCTAGGTTTACCCATTCCACTCCATTCATTAATTTATAGACTTCTATCATATCTCCCCTTAGCCGTCTCTTTTCCAGGTTAAAGAGCCCTAACCTTTTTAGCCTTTCTTCATAGGAGTATCCTTCCATCCCCTTTACCATTTTGGTGGCTCTTCTCTGAACCTTTTCTAAAAACTCTATATCCTTTTTAAGATACGGCAACCAGAATTGCACACAATATTCAAGGTGCTGTCTCACCATGGAACGATATAGAGGCATTATAATATATTTTGTTTTATTTTCCATTCCTTTCCTTATCATACCTAGCATTCTATTTTGCTCTCTTGGCTGCCGCTGCACACTGGGCCGAGGGTTTTAACATGTTATCCACAAAGACGCCTAAATCTTTTTCCTGGATGGTGGTTCCTAATGTGGAACCTTGCATCGTGTAACCATAGTTTGGGTTGTTTTTCCCTAGTTGCATAACTTTGCATTTGTCCACATTAAATTTCATCTGCCATTTTGATGCCCAGTCTTCTAATTTATCAAGATCCTCTTGCAATTTTCCACAATCCTCTTGGGTTTTAACAACTTTAAATAGTTTTGTGTCATCTGCAAATTTGATAACCTCACTTGTTGTTCCACTTTCCAGGTCATTTATGAATATGTGAAAAAGCAGCAGACCCAGCACAGATCCCTGGGGTACACCACTATTCACCTTTCTCCATTGGGAAAATTGGCCATTTAGCCCAACCCTCTGCTTTCTATCTTTTAACCAGTTCTTGATCCACAGTAGTACACTGCCTCCTATCCCATGACTCTTTAGTTTTGCCAAAAGTCTCTGATGAGGGACCTTGTCAAAGGCTTTCTGAAAGTCCAGATACACTACATCTTCCTCAGTAAAGACCGAAGCAAAGAATTCATTCAGTCTCTCCGCTATCGCCTTGTCGCCTCTTCGTGCCCCTTTAACTCCTCTATCATCTAATGGACCAACTGACTCTCTCACAGGTTTTTTGCTACGAATGTACTTGAAAAAAAATCTTTATTTTGTGTTTTTGCTTCCACAGCAAGCTTCTTCTCAAATTCTCCCTTTGCCTGCTTTATCAATGCCTTGCATTTGATTTGCCAGTGCTTGTGCTGTTTCCAGGTTTCATCGTTTGGCTCTTTTTTCCATTTCCTGAAAGATGCCTTTTTGGCAACAGCCTCTCTGACCTCACCTTTAAACCATGCTGGCAGTTTTTTGGACTTCCTTCCACTTTTCTTAAAGCGTGGAATACAGCTGGTTTGGGCTTCCAAGATAGTATTTTTCAACAACACCGAAGCTTGATGTAAGTCTTTAACCTTTGCAACTGCTCCTTTTAGTTTTTTCTTAACTAGTTCCTCATTTTATCATAGTCTCCCTTTCGAAAGTTAAAAGGTAGTACTGTGGATTTCCGTACTATCCCTCCTCCACTAATTAAATCAAAGGTGATCATGCTATGATCACTATTGCCAAGTGGCCCCAACACCCTTATCTCTTGCACTAGATCTGGTGTTCCACTAAGTGAAAGAGTATTCTGCACCCCCCCCCCCCCACCTAATAACAGAGAGGGCTCTTGGGTCACAGAAATCCACACACAAAACAAGGAGAAGGTTAACTGATCATAATCTTTAAATAATACACAAATCTGTAAATAATACACAACACACTTATATTATAAACACAGGACCAAAGCGCTTTGGGAGAGCAAGCCAGACTTTTACCTATGTTTACTCTGAAATCAAAGCTTTAGGCCTCTTTATTTATAGGTAAAGATACCATTACACAGCATAATTTCACTTTATTATTCTATGTCTCACATCACGTATATTTATAATATACATATTCTATTCTACGTCTAGTGTTACATATATTCATAATATACTTTTCTATAGGCATGCACGTCATAGACAATCATGAAAAGACATACATATATTCTCAGGCATGACTATGTAGGCCTTAATTCTAATTAATCCTAACACTGACAGTTTGATATCTCTGACCAGAGACAGCAAGACAGCGAGACTGCAAGGCTGGGTAAACAACTTGCCTTTTACTTATCTTTCTAACAACAAGACTAATGTTTGTGTTATTTAAACCTTTCACCCAATTTCTTCTTCAGAGTTCTCAAGATAGTATTAAATACGGAGCTACAAATGATATTAACTCTTTCTAAGGGCTTGTTATACACAGGGCCTGACTGTGTATCCAACCCGGTACAATCAAGCTTTCTTTCACTAAGGAGTAGGTCTAATATGGCTTCCCCTCTGGTCGGTTCATGAACCAGCTGCTCCAAGAAGCAGTCATCTAGGCAAGAATGCAAGCAAAACCAGAGCTTGCACTGATATATGAATCCACACGGTTCTCTTCTAGTGCCATCAAACCTTTCTGGCAATGGTGTATGCAATTATGTGTGTGCATGGCTGGGTGAAGCAGCTCATTCTCCTTGCTTCTGACCAAATACCTGGAAAGTATTCAGCCGCTGCCACACCCATCCAAACAGGAAGTTGGCATAGAGCGGGCAGGGCCAGCCCATTCACCAAGTGGGCGAGGCGGCTGCCTAGGGTGGCAGACCGTGTGCTTTGGCACACATGGCCTGTTCCGTCAACCTCTCCCCCCATGCTGAGCCGTGCCAACATCACCTCCAGCTGCTGCTGATTCCAGCTGCAAGGTCGGAAAGCAGCCATGCTCAATAGTAGTGGCCTGCAGCAGGCCATGTGTTTCGGGACACATGGCCTGCTGCTTCTGACTCCCCAAAGTGGTGTCAGAGGGGGCTCAGAAATGACAGGCCATATGTGAGGAGTACATGGCCTGCCACCAAGCCAAGCCAAGCCACGCCCCTCCAACCCCGCCACCAGAATCAGTGGCAGCAGGGGGCGGTGGCATAGCTCAGCATGAGGGGGGAAGGGTAGCGAAGCTCAGCCCACGGGGGCGAGCGTCACAGCTGGGGCTTCTGCCTGGGGCAGCAGAACCCTTTGAGCCAGCCCTGAGGGTGGAGATGGAAGCACAGCAATGAGTCGCCTTTGGACCATGAAGCTTTAGGCGACTGCCTTGTTCATCTAATGGTTGCACCGGCCCTGCAACAGCCTGTTTCTTCCCTCTTGATTTTTCTTTTTCCCACTCTAAAGTAGAAGCAGGGTTCTTGCTGGCAAAGAAAAGACAAAAAGAGGTATAAAATTAATTGAACTATTCATCAAGCAAACATTTCTACAGTTATTTTTTTATTTATTGTTTATTGTACTTTCTACATCACTGCACCCCCATTTCTCATTTCTTTCCTCATTCTCTTCAGTGCTATATAAGTACAGTCAATACCCAGCATTACATTACCACTATATCTATATTATAATCCAAAAATAACACCATAATACTTGCTGCATGCAGGGGTCAATAAACCTAGTACAGGTGACAAACTACTATTCTGGAAAACATTTGGCCTTCTGCTGCCCACTGTTAAAGATCTTAGCCAGGCTGCAACAACTCAAGGCACCAGTGGCCTAGCCCATGCTCTGCCCTGCCTCAGAAGCAGTCAGGGATGGTATTGAACTGGTGCTTTCCTGACTGAGAGACCAGAGGTTCCCAACTCCAGTCCTGGAGGGCCAAACACCATTCAGATTTTCAGGCTGTCCCTAATAAATATGCATGAGATGCATTTGCATGCACGGCCCCCATTGTATTCAAATGTATCTCATGCATATTCATTAGGGACAGCCTGAAAACCTGAATGGTGTTTGGCCCTCCAGGACTGGAGTTGGGAACCTCTGGACTAGAGCCTGTTGCCTGAGCCACTAGGTGGTGCTGATGTGTTGAAGAGATCTCATGTTGAACTGGAAGCAAAGACTAGTGACCATTGTGGAATCACTTCCACCAAGTCAGTGACATGGGCATGAGCCAATGAGAGAACTGGAAGCAGTGTCAGCATTAACAAAGTCTTACGCCTACTGATGTTAACCTCAAGTCCTGCCATAAAAATTAATCCTGGCTATGCCAGTAAGTGGCTATTCCTTCAAAGAACAGGTGCTGCTGTCTGTGCACTAAGCTATCCAGAGGATTTAAGAGGTAAAGAGGAGAAAACCAGAATGTTCAGAATAGGTATTCAAACTTTGAAATATTAGGTACAAAGAGGGTCCTTGGCAAGTCAGAAGGTCCTGTAGGAGTCAGAAGGAAATCAGTTTCCCAAAAGAAAAGGAGAGGAAAATGTCTACTCTCTTATTCCCCTTTGCTGTGCATAGTCTGTATACTGAACTATTGCCATATTTGCTTTGAAGAAATGTATTCAGTAAAGATTCTTAATTTTGAAACACCACACCTATGTCTGGAATTTCTCCTTTAAATAGAATAGTATAGAGGATCCATCTACACACCTTGCTGCTGATGGAAAAATGTAGGGCATGGGGGCATCATAAGCGATGGGAAGATTTTCTAGTAGGGTGGGGCCCATACTTCCAGTCCCTATCGGCCCGGGCAAGACGTAGGATACTTAGTGGTGACATCTAACCACCAGATCATAGCAGAATAGAGAAAGTGGATAAAGTACATTTGGACATCCTTCCTTTCGAGATCTTCTTGGGGGGCAGGGGGGTGGAGGGTGAGGATAGATAAAACGGAGTATAGCAAGGGGTGGAGGGGGCAGTCTTGGGGAGAAGAGCAACCCCTGGGGTCTGCCCCACTGCTGCCGGTAGATTAAGCGGTGTTGGGTTGGGTGGGGGTGGGTAAGGGGGGGTATGCACAAGTTATACAAGGGTTTAGTAGGTAAGGGATACTGGATGGGATGGAGGCGATATATGTAATGTATACTTTAGTCGATTTATCATTGTAGTGACCTTTCTATGTGTTGCAATGGAGACATCTGGCATAGATGTAGCCCTTCTTGTCATAAGAGAAGGGTGAGTCTCTAATCTAATCTATTCTATTTCTCTGGGTTAATGGGTGCCAGGTTATGAAAGTTGAGGGGGGGAATAAATAAATACAATATATATCAAAGGACAAATAATATAAGGAATTATAACAATAAGATGTGAGGCATAGAATTGTTACTCTAGTATATGATGTATAGGGTGTATCCACTGTCTTTATGTTTCGTGTGATGTATCAAGTTACATGATACTGGTAATGTGGTGGTTTGTTATCTTTCTTGCTAATAATTATAAAAAAAAAAGAGTTGAACATAAATAGAATAGTATATTTTGGGCCCTGGATAATCCCCTCCCCGGTTTTTCCAGTAGTTCAGCGATGTGGGGACTGAGATCAGTGCAAATCTGATGAGTACTCAGAAGAGGGGCTACAGTTTTGAATTCCTGCCTTCCCATGCGTGCATGTCTCTTCCCCCATTTATGTGTATGTCTGTATATGTTTTTGTCTATCTACCTTCATCTGTGTGTCTCGCTTTCTTTATTTGTGTCTGCCTGTCTCTCTTTCAATCTGTGTGTCTTCTCCTGTAACTGTATCTCTTTTTCTATCTACTGTATTTGTTTGTGTGTAGTGTCTTTCTAGAGACATTGTCATATAAATTGTTTCTCTGAAAATCTGGGCCAGTGAAGTTCACAGGTGCAAATGTATATATGGACTTTGCACTTCCTTTGTGGTAGTTACAAATTATATGAAACAAAGTGCAAGCAGGGATTTCAGCATCCAGTCCCCATGCCAAGGATGGCCTGCCCCAAAGAGCGAAATTTACAATCCCAATGAATACAATTAAAGGCTAAAGAGTGGGATTTTTGAGAATGTATGTGCAGGGTTTAAGTCTGGAACAATATGAATACTGTATTGCTTTGCAAATGAAAGGAGCAATAAAATTGATATTTAAAGGGAAGCGTTCTTAATTGGCAGTCACCTCTAGCAATGCATCCTGACACATCCTGGCATACCGTTAGGGGTCAGGCACTGCCATTTTGCAAGATAAGGGTGCCGGAGGCAGCTGTAAATGGACGTCACTCCTGCTTCCCAACTTTAGAGATGCGTGGAGGAGGGATTGGAGGTCTCTGGGCTGTCTGGGTCCATTTAGGCCACCAAGGATTTTGTAGAGTTGGGGAGTCAGGAGCCCACTAGGCTATCAGAAATTTCTTTTGTAGAGCTGGGAGAGGGGATAGGGGTTCAAGGACCCACTTGGGCCACTAGGGATCTTGAGAGATCACGTCACCTCAGCTAATCCTCTGCTCCCTCTGTTTGTAGTTCTCCAGTCCTCCCTTCATTGTGAGTGAGCCTACCTAGAGATTATGCAAGGAGTGGGAGCACTGGAAGGAAAGTCTAGTCTTTCCAAACCATGGGAAGACTGTGGGGACGAGCAGTAGAAGGCAACTCCAGTCACAACAGGTGGTGAGTTCAGGGAAGCTGCTCTGCTGTACATCTGAAGTTTCTGCATTTGGTAGTATGGTGGGGGCAGAAGAGAAATGAAACCCCCTCAAAGTATGCCCCAATTCATTTCTATGGGAGAAGCAGTTCCAACAGTTGCAGCATATATACACTGATTCAATGTAATATAGCAATTAAGCATCTGCTTTTTTCAAACTGCCTTCTGAGAGTGGAGAGATAATCTAATGACTAGAGAAGCAGGTTGAAAACCAGGGAAGACTGGTTTGAATCCCGCTATCACTCCTTTAGATCTTGGGCAAGCCATTAACCCTCCTTGCCTCCAAGGAATAGAAAACTACCTTCTCTACCTAAATTGAACTCACCTTGACCTACTCCTGAAAAAGGTGTGAGCTAACCCCCCCCCCCAAATCCCTCCCCCTCTCATCCCTTCCAATCACACACAGAAAAGCAACAGACATAGATGCATGCATACACATACCAAGACAGAGACATAAAATCACAATAGATAAACATACAAAACAGAGATACTGTATACACACACACACACACAAAACAGACATTTACAAACTATACAGATACAAACACAGATGTGTATGAGTGTGCGCGCGCACAGATATACATATACAAGAAGAGGGGTTGGAAAGAATTTCATAAGTCATGCTCTGTATGCTTTCCCTACTTGTTATTTAGCTGCTGGTTGTTTACAGAATTAAATCACATTCTTTGTTCACTGTTTCCAAGTGTTTGCTAATAAACGTTTCAGTTTATAACCTCTGTGTCTATCACAGGTCAGTAATCCTAGCATTATTTTTTTTCTATTTGGTCTGTAGGTGAATTTCTAGTAACTGTATGACCACCTAGTGTGAGAGTTTAGTATCCCAAGAAATCACTAGGGAATAGCTTTAAGGGTAGGGTTACATTGTGGCAGGTGAAGGCCTGTGATCCACAGTGTCTGACATAAGCAAGCAGGCCTAACTAGCTTGACCTGTAAATGAAGTCTGTGAAGAGGCCCATAGGAAGCACATCCCCCAATATGCTGCTATAGAATTAGAACTCAGAAAAGTATTGAATTTAGCTTAGACAAGCAGAACAGATGGAAAAATACAGAAAAAATATGTTTAAAACTGCTGATAGAGAAATTACAGAGCCCTGCTTCCCTACACGTACAAACTAGCTCAATGGCCTTGAAAGAAGGAAAGTAACAAGTTGGTGAACTAGCCATTGTAATTGGGACTAGAAGGGGGGTGAGCAGGTGCTGAGCCCACTCAAAGAACATAATTGGATAATCTTATCAGTACCGGGACCAATAGAAGGGGTACGGGAGGTACGGGAGGTAACCGGGACCAATGAAATGTTTTTCTATACCTAGAATGGAGCAAAAGTCTATAAAAGTTGTTGTTTTGCCAGAGAACATTGCTCAACCATTTTGAATATGATTCTGCTTGAGACTTGTGCACAAATAAATGATTTGGACCTTCTGAACAGACTCCTGGTATCATTGGTTTGTCTGCGCTCTGCTGCTACATATTCTTGGTGCGTTGGCCGGGAAGGTGTGGTATTAGAGGGTATATAGGGCAATATACCACGACTTTCCGCCTCTACAGGTTTGGTCCTGCCGGGATCGCGCCCTTCCGACGGGGGCTCGCTCCCTGGCGCCACCGGTCCCTTGCATCGGAGGGAGCTGGCCGGACCTCGGCGGGTGCCGGGCCCGGCTGGAGCCAACACCTCGAACCTGAGTGAGGGGAGTCCGAGGTCCAACTCATGCGCTTGCTTGGGAACTTTGAGGACCGGATCCGGTGAGTAAAGTTTTGATTTGTTATGTCTAGACAGATAAGAAAGAGCAGTGCTGCCATTTGAATATTGAACTTGGAAATTGGTAAGAGAGCTCTCAAAGACGGGCCGATTAACCCCGCATGGGTATTCGCAGGGCGAAATCCCCGTCTTCTTGTATTTTGGAATTTGAACAAGACTAGTCAGAATAGATAGAAATGAATGCATTCTGGGATACGTTGCTAGCATGATTGTGTGAATGAAGTGTGAATGAGAGGTCTGGCAGCACGGACCAAGCGAAGGCGGACCCCTGAGTAACGCAGTTCCTGACCGGGCGACCGCGTTCAGGTCGTAAAAAGGGGGGAAGCGATTGTCGTCTTGTCTTGTTATTTGTTTTCCCTATATGTTTCTAGGGCCGTGAGGACCCCTTACCCACGGTCCGCCCTCCTTTTCCCTTTTGTCTGTTGTTGCGCGCACACATCAAAATGGGAGGGGCAGGGTCTACTAGGAACACTCCATTAGAATGTATGATCGCACATTTTAAAGTAGGATATTCCGGAGATTATGGTATTAAAATGACTGCAGCCCGTTTACAGATTTTGTGTACTAGGGAGTGGCCCGATCTAGACCCTACCTGGCCCCGAGAGGGAACCTTTAATGTAGGAATTATTCAGTTAGTGCACCGTAGAGTGCGAATAGCGCACCCCGATCAGTACCCCTAGATAGATTCCTGGTTAAGTATTTGTGAAGATCCGCCCCCATGGGCGAAGCGCTGTTATGAAGAGCAGTGCAGAATAATGTTAGCAAAGACAGATTATAGTCAGAAAATAGAACAGCCTAGAAAGAAAGGGAAAAGGTGAGAAATACAGGAAGAAACCCATCCTGGTAGATCCTGATTCCCCAGAAATGATTACCCGACAGCCCCAAACCCAGCGCCCAGTGAGAGTAGCCCCATGTCCTGCCCCAGAGCCCCGGAGACAGCAGGAACGGGACCCAACCCCTGAGCCATTACCCAAAGAGCAGGTAGATGAGCTCCCTTTAATTGAAGAAGATGATTCTACCGAGACAGAAAAAGGAGAATCAGATACAGATACAGAAAAGGAAGAAACTGAAAATTCCCCAAGTGATACTGATAGTGTAAAAGCGGCTGCTAGTGTTAGCTTGCCAGCAAAAAGTAAATCTAAAGTAAAGCATGAAGAGAAGAAGAAAATAACCCCTGACAAGAAAGTTACGAAAATATCTCTTAGATCCCAAAAGACATCTACTGCCAAGATGATGCCTTTACGGCAAGTCCCGGGAATACCCGTAAGAAATGAGGACAATGAGGTGGTACCGGGGCCCCTAAACTATGTGTATGTCCCCTTCTCCACTACTGATTTGTTGAATTGGAGGACATATTATGCCTCCTATACCAATAAGCCCCAAGAACTTACAGAATTAGTGAATACTATTATGGAAACTCACCAACCAACATGGGCAGATTGCCGCCAGCTCCTGTCCACCTTATTTACTACAGAGGAGCGGACACGAATTAGAAAAGCAGCTATTGACTGGTTGGCAGATAACCCTGTAGCGCCAGGGGAAGGGGCAGAAAGAATAGATAATCGGGAAGCGGCCCAGAGAGAATTCCCGAATGAAGACCCCCGATGGGATCCAAATACAGAAAGAGGATCTAGAGCCCTAGCTCGTTTTCGCCAAGGCTTTATACAAGGCCTGAAAAGGGGGGGCCAGAAAGCTATGAATCTTTCCCAAAGTTACTGAAGTTACCCAAGGCATAGATGAGAGCCCAGCAGTGTTTTATGAAAGATTAACTGAAGCATATAGAATGTATACTCCCTATGATCCTGATGCACCAGGAAGCTTGTGCATGGTAAATTCTGCTTTTGTAAATCAATCACAACCAGATATTAGACGTAAATTACAGAAATTAGAAGGGTTTGCAGGCATGAATGCAACTCAGTTATTGGAAGTCGCTCATAAAGTGTATGTGAATCGTGATAATGAAAGGCAGAGAGAATGTGATCGAAAGATGAAGAAGAAAGCTGATTTTTTGGCTGCGGCCATAGTTGAACAGAAACGGGGAGGTATCCCTAGTCGACGGAGCAGAGGAAGGGGCGGGGCCGAGGTGGAAGCCGGCCCCAGCTAGGCGTAAACCAATGTGCCTACTGCAGGGAGGAAGGACATTGGAGAGATGCATGCCCACAACTTGAAGACGCCCACCAAGATGACGAAAACAATTATCAATGGAGAGAAGAAAGACGAGGCTGTCCCCGAAACCGCGGAGGAGCCAATCGAGAGCAATACCAGCAAGAAAGAGGAGAAGCCGTACAAGCATTGGCCACGACAGCCCATGATGAAGATGACGTGGATTAGGACAGACCGGGCTCTGAATTTGCTTTAGGTCTCCAGGATCCTATGGTCGGAATACAAATAGGAGACCAAGTTATGAACTTTATGGTTGATACTGGAGCAGAACATTCAGTAGTAGACAAGAAAATAGCCCCATTCTCCACAAAAGCAGTCACCATTGTAGGAGCAACTGGTGCCAAAGCTACAAAACCTTTTCTTCAGAATCGCATATGCAGTCTAGGAGGACAGCAAATAACTCATCAATTCCTTTACATGCCTGAATGTCCAGTGCCATTACTGGGACGAGATATGTTAGCCAAGCTACAAGCCCAAATATCCTTTACCGAAAGAGGAGAAATGCAAATGACCGTGAATTCTCAAGCCAAGCCAGCAGGAATAATGCTGCTTACAGTTCCCCGAGAAGAAGAATGGAGATATTACAGTGATGAATCTGCCCAAGATACCTATTTTGAACAAACTTTGAAAAGCATTGATGCCCCACCTGGAGTATGGGCAGAAGGCAGTCCTCCAGGCCTAGCCAAACATATAGCTCCAGTAATTGTAACTCTCAAACCTAGTGCTACACCAGTACATGTCAAGCAGTACCCTCTCCCAAGAGCTGCAATTGAAGGCATCCACCGCCACTTGCAAAGATTACTAGAACATGGCCTACTAAAAGTATGTCAATCCCCATGGAACACTCCACTCTTGCCAGTGAAAAAGCCTGGAACAGGTGACTACCGCCCAGTACAAGATCTAAGAAGAGTGAATGAAGCAGTTGAGACCATACATCCAGTTGTACCCAATCCTTACACTCTTCTAGGACTGATACCTGCTGAAGCTACCCACTTCACTGTTCTGGATTTAAAAGATGCGTTCTTTTGCATAAGATTAGCCCCTGTAAGTCAGATATTATTTGCATTTGAATGGCAGGACCCTATCTCTGGAAGAGGGGGCCAACTTACTTGGACACGATTACCACAAGGATTCAAGAATTCACCTACCATCTTTAGTGCTGCACTAAATCAAGACCTTTCAAGTTATCCAGTGGCCCCGGGAAAGAGAGTGCTTCTCCAATACGTGGATGATCTGTTGATAGCTGCTGTATCAGAAAGTGAGTGTATACAAGCCACCAAAGACCTCTTGCAACTACTAGATGAAGCTGGATACAAAGTTTCCAGAGCAAAAGCACAATTATGTCAAAAAGAAGTGAAATACTTGGGCTTTCGTATAACCAAAGGAAGCCGAAAATTAGGCAGAGAGAGAAAAGAAGCAGTATGCAGAATTCCAACCCCAACTACCAGAAAGCAAGTCAGAGCCTTTCTGGGAGCGGCAGGATATTGCCGAATTTAGATTCCCAACTTTGCTCAAATCGCCAAACCACTGTATGAAGCCACAAAAGGAGAAGAAAAGTCGCCACTGGAGTGGGGACCTGAGCAGGATACAGCCTTCAAGACGTTAAAGGAAGAATTGATGTCATCACCAGCACTTGGACTACCAGATGTTCACAAGCCTTTCCACTTGTTTGTACATGAAGCACAAGGAAATGCCTTAGGCATGTTGACTCAAAAATTGGGAAATTGGGAGCGACCTGTAGCATATCTATCGAAACAATTGGACACTGTGGCCAAAGGATGGCCACCTTGCCTGAGAGCAGTTGCAGCTACAGCATTGTTAGTGAGTGAAGCAGATAAGCTCACACTAGGACAGAATCTACGAGTCACTGTGCCACATGCAGTCCTTGCCCTTATGGAACAGAAAGCAAATCATTGGCTCACCAATTCCCGAATGTTGAAATATCAGAGTATGTTATGTGAAAACCCACAGATCCAATTGGAAGTGAGCCATGCCTTGAACCCAGCCACATTGATACCCATTAGTGAAGAACTCCCAGAACATGACTGTATAGAAGTCATGGAAACTGTATTCTCAAGCCGACCTGACCTGACAGATGTGCCCATAGACACTCCTGATCAAATCTATTACGTAGATGGGAGCAGTCTCATCATCGATGGACGACGCTGCGCCGGTTATGCAGTAGTCACCCAACATGAAGTCGTTGAATCATCAGCCCTTGCATCAGGCACATCAGCCCAGAAAGCAGAATTAATAGCACTTACTCGAGCATTACTGCTAGGTGCAAAACTTGTGTTAAATATATATACAGACTCTAAGTATGCCTTCACCACCCTACATGCCCATGGAGCTCTCTATAAAGAACGAGGGCTCATCACGTCCGGAGGAAAATCAGTCAAGTATGGCCCAGAGATACTAATGTTACTTGATGCAGTATGGGCCCCAACTCGTGTAGCTGTCATGCACTGTAGAGGACATCAAGCGGGAAAAGGAGAAGTTGCTCCAGGAAATAGGTTTGCAGATGCCTCAGCATGACAAGCAGCCATGACAGGACAAATTACACCACAAGCCATGCCAATGCAGGCAGCATTGTTTCCAGTACCCTTGAACTTATGGACACCACGATATACCACCAAAGAATTAGATTACTACTGTAACAAGGAAGATGGAGTACTGAAAGATGGGTGGATTGAGCTGCCACCAACAGAGGGCAGTCAACCCCCAGGACGAATAGTAATCCCTGAATTGTTATGCCCAGCTTTTGTTAAAGCCTTCCATGAAGCCACACACTATGGAAAAAGTGCTATGGAAAAAGCACTCAGACCGCACTTCTGCATCACCATGTTAGCAGCCCTATCAGCTTCAGTAGCACGTCAGTGTCTCATTTGTGCAAAAAATAATGCCAAGCAAGGTCCTACACCACCGCCCCGAGTTCAGTCAGGAGGTGTAACCCCCATGCACCACCTGCAAATTGATTTTACTGAAATGCCAAAAGCCAATGGATATCACTACCTATTGGTATTAGTTTGTACTTTCTCTGGGTGGGTAGAAGCCTTCCCAACCAGAACTGAGAAAGCCCGAGAAGTCACCAAAGTTTTACTGAGAGAGATTGTCCCTAGATTTGGAATTCCAGCAGTAATAGGGTCAGACAATGGGCCCTCATTTGTTTCTCAGATTACTCAACAGTTAGCAAAAGCCTTGCAGATACAATGGAAGCTTCACACTGCATACAGACCCCAGAGTTCAGGGAAAGTTGAGCGAATGAATCGTACCTTAAAAGCCCAAATGTCTAAGCTTTGTCAGGAGACACGCCTGAAGTGGCCCCAAGTGCTCCCAATAGCTTTACTCAGAATACGCTCAGCTCCTGTAAAGTCAACAGGATTTTCCCCTTTTGAAGTTCTGTATGGTAAACCCCCACCAATAGTGCAGGGAATTAAAGGAAGTCTAGCCCAAATTGGTTCAGAAATAACCAGGCAAGAACTCCTAGCTCTTAGTTTTGTTCTGCAGACTCTCCATACGTGGATCCAAGACCAGTTGCCTATCAACTTGACGGAACCCTTGCATCCCTACCAGCCTGGTACCTCGGTGTGGATCAAAGATTGGAAGAAGACACCACTGGAACCCCATTGGAAGGGACCATACACCGTCATCCTGTCTACACCAACTGCAGTAAAGGTAGCAGAGATCGATTCCTGGATCCACCACAGCAGAGTCAAGCCCGCAGCTGATCCAGAACCTGAGCAATGGACAGCAGAGCAGCATCCTGATGCACCTTTGCGAGTTACTCTGAGACGGCAACCAGCAGCTTAGACACTTCATCACAGTGCCCTGCAGTAGCCAAGTCTTTCGAAGAGGATTGCTGTTTTTTCCATACAGCAAAGGTTTGTTTCAACGAACCTCACGTGTGTGATTTTACACACTACCTTGATGCTACACTGATTGACTATATTTCAGAAGCCAACTGAAATTGATAAGTTGGTTAATGTGTGAAGGACAATTTGAGGATCTTCAATCAACACTCAGCACCCGTTGAATTGATTCATTAGCAAACGGGACGAAGAAAAGAACGTCGTGATCAAGATTTTCAAGCTGAGGATTCAGAAGAACTCCAATCAACATGTATCTTTATCTTTGCTTTGCCCTGGTTGCCTGTTTTGGAGGCTTTGAACTGACTCATGCCTTGCCTCCATGCACTGCTTGCATTACTTCTACTCGGACTGGACTAAAAGTAACTCAGACTTTGATTTATCACTCTTACTATTCCTGCACTGGTAAAGTAACTCGGTGTATTTATAACACCACTGAACTGAATGTCTGTACCAAGGGTAAATCTAAAGTATGCTTCAATCCACATCAGAATCCATCCTATTATACCTTAGAAATGCGATGGAAAAATGCAGATGGACCCTTAATTAACGCCACACGTCAACTAACAGATCCTAGTAAAGATGCTATTTTGTATTTTGATGCTTGTGAAGTAATCAACAGAGATAGTCGTTCTAAGTGTGGTGATTGGGAAAAAACATACTCGCAGAGTGGCAAATATATGTGTCCGGAAGGGTCCACTGAATGGGAAGCATGTACAGGAAAGAAAGTTTCAGCCTATGTATATAGTAAAGCTCCAGAATCAGATTACTTCTGCCCAAAGTGGGAATGTGTTTTTTATGCTACTTGGATTGGTATGGTATGGAATAAAGATAATCGAATGGCTACATTACGGAAACCATTACATGTCAAAGACCTAGACAAATGTAAGAAAAATGCTTGCAATCCTTTAGAGTTAGTCATAAAAAGACCTGAAAATTGGAAACAAGGATTCCGATTTGGTTTACGAATTGATGGAACTGGATCAGATCCAGGAACCATAGTATATATAAAATTAAATACACAAGCCCATAGATCATCCAAGCATCAAATCCACGACACATTCTATGAAATCATGCATGTAAATAAGTTTGACATGCCCCATCCTTCCCAGGATTTATTTTTGGAATTAGCTGGAGCAGTAGTATCCAGTCTAAACATCTCAGATTGTTATTTTTGTGGGGGGACACGAATGGGTGACCAATGGCCATGGGAAGCCCAAGAATTAAATTACTCAATGACTTACAATCAGACTGAAATACACAAGACTACCAGCGAATGGGTGTTAGCGCACACAATAGTTGGACGTCTTTGCTATGCCAGAACTGGACCCCAGTTCAAACAACAGGTAGGACAGCTGGTCTGTCTTAGCCAAAAGTTCTATAATGACACCACCAAAAAGACGTCTTGGTGGTCAGGAATTAAAGAACCTGAACCCCCTAACCCATTAGCCAGATTCCCTGAACTTGCTCACTTATGGACTAATCTTGCCAAACCTCATGCCTGGCAAGCCCCACCTGGCCTATATTGGATCTGTGGAAACCGAGTATATGCCCGACTCCCTACATACTGGGGAGGAGCATGTGTCTTAGGAACTATCAGACCTTCCTTCTTCCTTCTAAACACAGAACATGGAGAACAGTTAGGATACCCAGTGTACACTACTAATCACAGACATAAAAGAGCATTGAGACAGAAGAGAGCACCCCTCCAGATAGGCAAGTGGGAGAAGTGGAAGGATGATGATTGGCCACCAGAAAGAATCATTGATTATTATGGGCCTGCCACCTGGAATGATGATGGTATGTGGGGTTATCGAACCCCAGTCTATATGATTAATCGTATTATCCGCTTACAAGCAGTAGTTGAAATAATAACCAATGAAACTAGCCAAGCTCTCACACTTTTAGCTAGACAAAGTACCCAAATGCGCACTGCTATATATCAGAATCGTTTAGCACTTCATTATTTGTTAGCAGCTGAAGGAGGAGTATGTGGTAAACTGAATTTAACCAATTGTTGCTTAAAAATAGATGATAAAGGTCAAGTAGTTGAAGAAATTGCTGAAACTATGCGAAAACAAGCTTATGTGCCAGTACAGACTTGGCATTCACTAAAGTTTCCTAACTGGTTTGATAATCTTTTCTCATGGATAGGAGGACTTAAGACTTTCCTTATACTAATACTAATAGTTGTTGTTGTAATTTTCTTATTGCCATGCATAATCCCATGTTGTATGCGTTCTATTCATAGTGTTATTGAAAATACAGTTGAGCGGAAGACCGCAACTAAGATTATGGCCTTATACCAACCCAAACCTCCTATATATAGTCGGAATCCTCTGACCATAGTATAACTATTTTGAAGTGATTTAATTCTCACACCTTATTAAGTAATAGGGTGAGATTAATCAAAGGGGGGAATGTGGCAGGTGAAGGCCTGTGATCCACAGTGTCTGACATAAGCAAGCAGGCCTAACTAGCTTGACCTGTAAATGAAGTCTGTGAAGAGGCCCATAGGAAGCACATCCCCCAATATGCTGCTATAGAATTAGAACTCAGAAAAGTATTGAATTTATCTTAGACAAGCAGAACAGATGGAAAAATACAGAAAAATATGTTTAAAACTGCTGATAGAGAAATTACAGAGCCCTGCTTCCCTACACGTACAAACTAGCTCAATGGCCTTGAAAGAAGGAAAGTAACAAGTTGGTGAACTAGCCATTGTAATTGGAACTAGAAGGGGGGTGAGCAGGTGCTGAGCCCACTCAAAGAACATAATTGGATAATCTTATCAGTACCGGGACCAATAGAAGGGGTACAGGAGGTACGGGAGGTAACCGGGACCAATGAAATGTTTTTCTATACCTAGAATGGAGCAAAAGTCTATAAAAGTTGTTGTTTTGCCAGAGAACATTGCTCAACCATTTTGAATTTGATTCTGCTTGAGACTTGTGCACAAATAAATGATTTGGACCTTCTGAACAGACTCCTGGTATCATTGGTTTGTCTGCGCTCTGCTGCTACAACATATTCAGAAATAAGTGGGATCCCATTATCCTCATAGTGTTCATGGGGTTAACCATGAGTGAGTGCTAACTCATTATGTCACAATGGCCATGTTTACATTCACTTGTTACACTCAGTTCTTTCACAGAATTTCCAGGTTGACAACTAAGATGGAAAACTGTTTGGTGAGTATGGTCCTCAGCAGTGGCATATCAAGGGCGAGGCTGTGGGTGTGGCCTGCCCTGGGTGCCAGCCAGGAGGGGGGTGCACCTCTGCTGGCCACACGGAGGCAGCCCGGCAAATTTATGATTGAGCTGGTTTGCCGCAGTACCTCATGCTCAAGGTGCCAACTGCTTATCTCGGGCCAAAGTCTCATGAGTGCAAGACACCACAGCAAGCCAGCTTAATCGTAAGTTGACAGTGCTGCCTCCATGGGGCTGGTCGTGGGGTGCATCATGGGGAGCGCAGGAATGCAACTAGTCCTCAGCTGCTCTCAGTGCTTATTAACTGCTTACCTGGCTCATCTCTGTCTTGGCCAGTGAGGATGAAGCCCAGTGACCATTCCTATGGTTTTCAGACTTTCCAATGCAAGGAAGGTGGCTTTAACACTTATTAAACTAAATGGAACCTACTGTAGGTACTGAGAGATTAACAGTATATAAAGGTGAACTTAGACCTTACCTGCTAATTGTCTTTCCTTGGGTCCCTCCAGTCCAATCCAGTACATGTGGGTTATCTCCCTCCACCTGCAGCTGGGGACTGAGCATGTCATATTTCTGATGTCACAGTAGAAGAGTTCCACCCTTAGGCTCCAGAAATCAGTATCCTATTGACAAAGCAGATTCCCAGAGAGCATATCCAGCCAAACTAGGGAAAACGCCCCAAAAACATAATGCATAGGCAAGACATGAAAGAACTGTACCACTGACAAAACACAAAAAATAACCAGACTTATGTACAAAAGGAGAATCAAGCAAGTTATCAGTCATGCCATTCCACTGACCGTTATCCATGAGGAGCCCAGAACATGAAGTGATGAGGTGCTTAATAGAACCCTCCAATGAGACGAGCCAGGTGCACCCACTCCTGCAGACCCTGAAAAACACAGAAGGCATTCCTTGCAGAAGGGGGTCCTGGACTGGACTAGACTGAAGGGACTCAAGGAAAGACAACTAGCAGGTAAGGTCTAATTTCGCCTTCCTAATTGTCCTTCCAGTCCAGTCCAGTCCGTGTGGGATGTACCAGAGCAGTGACTAAGTATGGGAGGGATCCACGAGTTCAGTCTGGAGCACAAAAAACCCAAATGCCTGTTGTTAGATGCTTGCATACCCAGATGGGAATGACACACAAAGCTATGCAGGGACGACAACTTTGCCACTCTACTAACGTCCACCGGGAGAATGAGGCCTCAGTCCACCAGGAGGTCACCTGTGACATTGTCCAAGGGGCTTTAAGACTGTTTGCACCATCTTACCCGATAGCACATAGGCAGAGACGGGAGCTTCCTTCACCTTTTTTTTTTTTTTTTTTTTTGTGGTAATGCTGGGCAGCTCTCCCCTTTAAATCAAAAGGTGTCCCCCTCATAAGATGAGGGGAAACTGATAATAAGGCTGGCAAGGACTCCTTTTGGAAGGGGCTAGGGCAGAGGTTCACAACTCCAGTCCTGGAGGGCCAAACGCCATTCAGGTTTTCAGACTGTCCCTAATAAATATGCATGAGATGCATTTGCATGCACTGCCCCCATTGTATTCAAATGTATCTCATGCATATTTATTAGGGACAGCCTGAAAACCTGAATGGTGTTTGGCCCTCCAGGACTGGAGTTGGGAACCTCTGGGCTAGGGAGTGGTGGAAAGGGGAAGGACCGAGATCACCAGATTTGCACCATAGAGCAAGGAAGGGGGGGGGGGGACCTGGACCATCTGGTTTGCACCTAGAGCAAGGAAATTGGCCTCCACCAGAATAAGCCCTGCTGAGCCTTTCTAAATAGAAGCCACATGTCTCCTTCAAACAGAACTAGACTGCACAGGCTAAGACATCCACCATCTGTTCTCTGCTCTTTTCTTTTTTTTTTTAGCTCAGTCAAAGGTTCCTTCAGTGGAGTTCAGCGATGCAGAAGCACCTCACCCAGCTGCTGAGGACTGAGATACTGATTTCAGGAGCCTAAGTAGGAAGCTCTTCTACTGTGACATCAGAAATATGCCATACTCAGTCTCCAGCTGCTGATGGAGGGAGATAACCCACATGTACTGGACTGAACTGGAGGGACGATTAGGAATGTAAGGTTACCAGATTCCTGATTTTAGAGCTATGTCCCCATTTCTCACCTGTTTGGCAGCTTCCTGTCCCTGATTCTAGCAATGGGGACAGAGTGGGTAGAAGAAAAATTATTTTCAATTTAGTGATTTGCATATGTCAACTTTTAGAATTTACATCCATTATCTTTATATTTTGTACAGTACGGAGGAAATGTATCACTCTTTCTACTTCTCTGTTGATTTGTCTCCTTGGAAATGATATTGTTGCTGTCATGAGATGGATGGGGGGGTGTAAAGTAATGACGCCTCTTCCCTCCTCCACTTCTTGTTGCTGTAATCTGAAACTAAGGTGTTCCTTCTCCCTTCCACTACTCCCTCTCCCCTCCCCCCCCCCTACACACTTTGGATAAGTGTCCCAGATTTGCCTTTAAAAAAATCTGGTAACTTTAATATGAGAAGGCACTAAGTTTAGCACAGTGCATTGAGTTCAGCCTTAATTCACTTTTTATGGCACATGTACAATATGGATCTCATTACATACTCCTGGGGGAATTCTGCACAACATATATTTCCCTGTGCAGAATTCTGAATTTGCTATGTAGGAATTCTATGCAGCCACCGGGCAGCTAGACAGTGAGGCAGGATTGATCCTGCCCCACTGCTAACTGCAACACAGCTGCAGGAGCACGAGGGCTCAATTTTAACAGAGCCTTGGGAAAGAAGAGAAATGCTTTTCCTTCCTGTGGCTCTGCAAAGTTGAGCTGGGGCACCGATTAGGAAATGCAAGACTCTTCCATGGGGGGGGGGGGGGGGGTTGACTGGTAATGAGCTGGGCAGGGCTGGCCCCAGAAATGGTCTGATTGGGAGGGTAGGACTGGTAATGGGCATGATCACGAGAGTTAGAATTGGTAGTGGGTTGATGAAAGGGCTAGCACTGGCGATGGGCTGATGGGGGGGGCTAGAACTGGAAATGAGCTGGTTGGGGGAATTAGGACTGGAAATGGGCTTATTGAGGGAGTTAGGGCTGTAAATGGGTAGACTGAGGGGCTAGGACTGGAAATGGGCTTATTGGGGGGTTAGGACTGGTAATGGGCTGATCGGGAAGCTAGCACTGAAAATGAGCTAGGACTGGTAATGGGCTGATAGGGGGAACTACGACTGGAAATAGGCTGGGACTGGAAATGGGCTGATGGAGGAAGGAGAGAGCTGCTGGCACTAGATGAAGACTGGGGGCTGGAATGAAGTGGGCTGTTGGGGGAGGAGGGGAGGAGAGAGCTGTTGGCCCTGAAAGAAAACAGAGGGCTAGGGCTACAAATGGGCTGATGCAGGGGGGTGGGAGAATGGGACTGGAAGGGAACAGTCTGCCAGGAAAAGGAAAGGAGCTGACATGAGGGGGGGGGGAGGTTTGGGCATAAAGGAAGCTGACACTGGGGGAGGTGGGGGTAGGAACGGAACTGACACAGGGGGAAGGAGGGGGCTGGAAGTGAGCTGATACCTGGGGATGGGACTGGTAGGTGGCTGGAAGGGAGCTGACACATGGGGATTGCACTGGAAGGGGGATGGACAGAGAGTAGGGTGATTGGAAGGGAGCTGACGGGGGGGCACTGGGAGTGGAAGTGAACTGATATCTGCGATAGTATTTGGACTAGAAGGGGCTAGACATTGGGGACGAAGAGGGACTGGAAGGGAATGGACACCAGAAGCAGTCCTGGGAATGCAAAGCGGTTGACACTGGAAAGTACTGGGAGGGGAGGACTGGAAAGGGGGCTGATACTGGGGAGGGTTACCAGGACTGGAAATAGGTTGATGGAAGGAAGTGAAGAAAACAAAGAAGAGATAAGAAATGACAGATGGACCATAGACCACAGAAAGAGAGCTAAGAGAAGACAGGAAAGCAGAAACCTCAGATCGGGACCAGCATGAATAAAATGGTCAGACAACAAAGGTAGAAAAAATAATTTTATTTCATTTTTGTGATTGGACTTTGTGCTATCTTTATATTTTACACAGTATGGGGGAACTGCATTTATCTGATGTTGCACTGCATGAGGAGTCTGGCTTCTTGGGATTTCAGTTTAAATTTTGTCTAGATATTTTTATTTGTATTTGTACTTTTACTTTAGATTGTGGTTACTTATATTGTACTTGGTGAGGGTCTGTGTTCTGAGTGTGTGACTGAGTCCAGGTGTTCTGTTAACATAGAGTTTGTACATAAAGATCTATACTGTACTGTAGTAATTTGACATGTTCAGCTTTTCAAATAGGTGTATGGATGTTGCAGGGCCCACTGTCAGGGGCGGCTCAAGGCAATCTGCTGCCTGAGGCGAGGGATGAGATGGCGCCCCCCCCCCCAACCCCCAGTAGTGGGTGGGGGGAGACTTTCTCAAAATTCCCATCAGGTACTGAACCAAACCAAAAAGCTGATTAGATTATATAAAGGAAATGCAAGAGTTTTACACACCAAGGAGCTAAAAGAAAGAGTGAGAACCACAGCACAGTTTATAAAATTAAATTATAACTCATTTTTATTTTGTTAAAAACTGCGTTTCGGTTCTTGCTTTTTCTTTTTGAACAAATATTTTGCATCCACAGAACCCCCTTCCTCAACAGTGGGTGCAGAGCAGAACCAGGACATTCATCCACAGAACTCAATATCTTAAAAAAACAAACATTATCCAGTACCAGGCATATCGTGAACTAATACAAAACCCTATAACAAAGTCACCGAGTATGTATAGAGCAAATCTACCATACCATACCAGCACCAACTTCCAAAACTCACATAAGGAGACCATCCAAAAAAAGCATCACTGTAAATACTACAGTGGGTCCTGGAACATCCAAACACCTATTTGGACAGCTGAACAATTCAGATTATTACAGTACAGATCCCTAATTCCACGTTAACAGAACACTTGGTCTTGGTTACACACCCAAAACACAGACCCTCACCAAGTACAGAATAAGTGACTGTAACCTAAAAATAAACATATGTAGATAAAAATTAAACAACCCCAAGAAGCCAGATTCTGCATACAGTGCAATACCAGAGAAATAGAAAGAGATGCATTTCCATGTGCTGTATAAAATATAACGATAGCACCAAGTCTGGTCATTAAATTGAAAATAAAATTTTCTTCTAACTTTGTTGTCTGACCATTTTATTCTCTGATCATGTAGGTCCCAAGCTGAGGTTTCTGCTTTTCTCTGTCTCCCAGTACACCCTCCTGTCTACTTTCCCCCAGAGACGGGACGAGGGTGATACAGGGCCATGTGCAGAGACTCATTGCAGCATCATTTGCATAAATTTAGAATACTTTATTTTAAAATGTATATGGCACCAATCTAAAATACTAGGCGGCTTCTAAACATACACATGTAATTTAGTAAAACGATGTTAAAATAAAACAAACATAATAATAAAACATGAAATCTGATTAATGAAAAGTCACTTACACAGCCCCCCCCCCCAAATCAAACCATTATAAGTATCTGCACATCAGATTTATTTTGCTATGACCAGATTATTGATGAGGAGGAAAGATATACAATGAGAAACTAATCCTGGTAGGCATGAATTCAAACGCTGGATTGGATTGTGTCAGAGCTGGAAAAGTCTGGAACTCAGCAGCGGTGAAGCTTTCAGGTTACTAAACAAAATTAAACTGAAACATTCTCTGAAAATTTGAAATTTCCTTGAATATGAACTGACAAAATACAGGGTGGTCCAAAAAAAGTGAGAACATCTCGTAGCATATAAGTTATTTAAAAATTCAAAAAGACAGATGTAAACGATTGACAAATTGAAAAAAAAAGATGGTGACCGGAAATTGTCGAAATAAAGATAGCTAAAAAAGGTAAATAACTAAACTATTTAAGATTTTAAATTACGAGATGTTCTCACTTTTTTTGGGCCACCCTGTATTTTAAATTTCAGTCTAGCAGCATGAAGAATGCAAAACTGCAAGTCTCAAAAGCACTACATATTCCAGTACCTCCCCCCAAACAACACCCTACAGTTGACCTCACCAAGAACCCAGAGTGCAGGATCCATACAGCAAATCTACTATTCCATAACAGCACTAACTTCCAAAACTCACACAACATGGAGTGTACCCAGAAGAGGGTAATACCATAAATATTGCAGCGGGCCCTAGAACATCCATACACCTGTTTGAAAAGCTGAACAAGCCAAATTACTACAGTATAGTATAGATCCCTATGTACAAACTCCATTTTAACAGAATACCTGGCCTCAGTCACACACTCAGAACACAGACCCTCACCAAGTACAGAATAAGTGACTACAACCTAAAATAAAAATATGTAGACAAAAATTAAACTGAAACCCCAAGAAATCAGACTCCGCATGCAGTGCAACATCAGATAGAAATGCAGTTCCCTCCCTATACTGTATAAAATATAAAGATAGCACAAATGCCAATCACTAAACTGAAAATAAAATGATTTTTTCTACATTTGTTGTCTGACCATTTTATTCTCTGATCATGCTGTTCCCAATCTGAGCTTCTGCTTTCCTGTCTTCTCTTGGCTCCCTTTCCGTTATAGTCCATCTGCCATTTCTTATCTCTTGTTTATTTCACTTCCTTCCATCAGCCTCTTTCCAGTCCCAGTAACCCTTCCCAGTATCAGCCTCTTTCCAGTCCTCCCCCCCAGTATCTTCCAATGTCAACTTGCATTCCCATGACTGCCAATGGTATCCATTCCCTTCCAGTCCCCCTCCTTCCCCACTGTCCAGCCCATTGTAGTCCAAATACCATGGCAGCCCCTCTCAGCATCCACTCCCTTCCAGTCCCATTCTCCTATCCCCCCGCATCAGCCCATTTGTTGCCCTAGCCCCCAGTTTTCTTCCAGGGCCAGCAGCTCTATCCTTCCAGCCCATTTCCAGTTCTTGCCCCCCCCAGTCTTCTCCCAGTGCCAGCAGCTCCCTACCCCCCTATCAGCCCATTCCAGTCCTTTGGAGCAATTAAAACACCTAACCCCAACTCCCATAGCACTATGGACAACAGCTGTCCATGTCATGTGCCCTGCTCGTGCCTTAGTTGTTGGGTCATGCTTGCGCCCCTCCCCTCAGAGCCTATTTTTGCGCAACTGCAATGATTGTGCATGTGCAATGATGTCTTGGTCTGACCAGCCCAAATGAAACTTTATTTCTAAACTTGCGGCACAACCCACTGTTACTGTGGGACCTCAGCACTGCACCTCCAATGCTGCCCAAAGCCTTCAGAGCCATCCTGAGTGCAGAAAAGACACTCCCATGATTGCAGGTCACTGCAATCACACGGCCATTCCTCCCACCAGCACCTGGAGCCTTGAAAAGCCAGCTCCCAGCACAGTACTGCACAGCCTAGAATGTGGGGCAGAGAAGTAATTTATTTATTTACAACTAGCTTTAAACACAGCTGCCCGTATCCTCTGTGACAAATCACATTTCACCCATTCTCAACAATATGCATTGGGTTTCAATCCAAGAAAGGGTTAAAATCAAATCTCTACTAATAATATTCAAAGTGCTTCACAACCTTTCAGCTGTTCACCTTGAGACTCTTATTCAAGACGCCTAACAACAGAACCAGAAGATCTAATGCTGCCAACACATTATGCATACCCACACTAAACTTCAAGACCACTGTTTCAACTTCAAAGAGGGCTTTCTCCCTCTTTGTCCGACCTTACGGAACACAATACCTCACATCCTTCGTATCTCTAATGTCTTGCTGACTTTTAGAAAGCAGCTACTCCTTTTCATCAGTTGCTTTGAGGCTGATGAATTTACTCAAGCATAATATTACTAAACCTTGACTTAGATTAACTTTTCATGCTCTCATACTGTTTAATCTTTTATTCTCCCTTTTTTGATTTGTTCTCCCTTTATTCAAGCTCCTGTTCAATAGCTCCTTTTTTTCATTGTAAACCGCTTTGACTTTTAGATTAAGCGATATATGTCTAGCTAAAAAAATATATATTTATCATTTATTTCTACTGGCTACAGAAAGAACAGGGTTTAACTTTCTCTATAACATCAGTAACATTTTTTCTTTCCTTTCTGAACACACTACTAAGACCCTTATCTAGTCACCTTCTGTCTAGAATATTGCAACTTCCACCTTGCTGGTCTCCCTCTGAATCATCTCTCCCCATGTCAATCTGTTCAAAACTCAGCTGCATAGCTAATCTTCTACTAGTGTCATTATGCTCAAATTTCTCCTACTAACCTATGAGTGCGTTCATTCCGTTGCTCCTCCTTACCTTTCCTCTCCTTTCTCTCCCTATACCCCTCCTCAGGAACTCCGCTCTTCTGGCACATCCCTTCTATCTGTGCCCTTTTCTTCCTCTGCCAATTCCAGATTTTGATCGTTCTACCTTGCTGCTTCTTATGCCTGGAGCAAACTACCCGGGTAAGCACATCAGGCTCCATTTCTGGCCCTATTCAAATCCAGGCTAAAAACTCACCTCTTCGAGACTGCTGTTAGATCCTGATCCCCCTAGTCTACTACTACTGAACGTTTAGCACTACAAGATATGTGCAGTGCTGCACTGACACATGTAGAAAGACAGTCCTTGCTCATCCAAACTTACAATCTAGTCAAGACAGTCAACATAGCAGTTGCAGACATAGAATACAGATAGGGGGAGCGAAGAGGTCAGTTTTTAGCCAGGATTTGAAAAGTGCCAGAGATGAAGCCTGATGTGCAGACTCATGTAATTTGTTCCAGGTTTAAGGAGCAGCAAGGTGAAAGGAGTGAATTCTATAGTTAGCAATAGAAGAGAAGGGATTTGCCAGAAGAGCGGAGTTCCTGAGGCGGGGTGTAGGGAGAGATAAGAGAGGAAAGGTAGTGAGGAGCTGCAGAGTGAATGCACTTATAGGTCAGTAGGAGTAGTTTGAACTGGATGTGGAAATGGATAGGGAGCCAATGAAATGACTTGAGAAGAGGGGTAATATGAGCATGACAAGGCTGGCCAAAGATTAGCCGCACAGCAGAGTATTGAACAGATTGAAAAGGAGAGAGATGATTTAGAGGGAGAACAGCAAGGAGCAGATTACAATAGTCAAGATGGGAGGTGACTAGAGAGTGGATAAGTGTCTTAGTAGTGTGTTCAGAAAGGAATGGGTGAATTTTGGTGATACAGAAAAGAAACAGCAGGTTTTAGCTATCAGTTGGATGTGTGTGGAGTGAGAGGAGTCGAAAACGACCCCAAGGTTGCGAGCTGAGGAAACTGGGTGTAGTAGAGAGTTATCCACAGAGACTGTGAAAGGAGAAAGGGACAGGAGGGTTTAGGGGGAAAAATATGAAGCTCAGTTTTGGCCATGTTCAATTTCAAGCAGCAGTGAGACATCCAAGCAGGTAGAGATCCGGGTCTGGATTGGCAGAAAGATTTCAGGCGTAGAGAGGTGGATCTGGGAGTCATCAGTATAAGGATGGTACTGAAAGCCATGGGAAGAGATGAGTGCACCAAGGGACAGGGTATAGAGAAAAAAAAGGAGTGGACTCAAGACAGACCATAGGGTACACCAACTGAGAGTGGGATAGCAGTAGAGGAGGATCCACCAAACACTGAAGGAGTGATGGGAGAGATAAGAAGAGAACTAGGATAGCATAGAGCCCTTAAAACCAAGTGAGGACAAGGTGATGGTTGTGGTCAACAGTGTCAAAAGCAGCAGAAAAGTCAAGAAGGATGAGGATTGAGTAAAGGCCCTTGGATTTTGCCAGGAACAGGTCACTGGAGATTTTGGCAAGAACCATTTTGGTAGAATTTAAAGGATGAAAGCCAGATTGTAGAGGATCCAGAAGGGCTTGAGAGGAATACAAAAGGGGACTGCTACTTCTGGAGAGAAATCTGCAACTATAAGTATTTACTTCTGGGAATTTTTCTAAATCTTGGGGAAAAAATAATTCTTTAGATTAAAGCTGATTAATCTGTGAACCCAGTGTAATTTTTAAATCAGTCAGGGCCTAGGAGAAGCAAGAGTTTGCCGTTTAAATTTAAAACACAGCAGAGAGCTTTCTGGTTAAATTTAGAACCCAGCAGAGAGCTTCTACTTTAAATTTCATACTCAGTCAGGGCCTAGTAGCAGCAAAGAGCTTTAATTTAAATCACATCAGAATATAACTTAGCATAAAAGGCAAAACCGGGGTCCGTATTCCTTGAGCAATAAATTATTTCTAGAGACCTTTACAAAGAGGCCTTCTACATAGGGGGCAAGAGACCTGTGACTTTTTTTAAATAGGTGTTAAAGCCAGGTGACAGATCAAAGGACCAGTTTGAAAGACTCCCTCTATCAAGCAAGGACTATTAATCACTCAGGAAATTGGTCACAGCTTACCTCAGAAGCACAGGCATAAATAGTTCAACCAGAGTTCTGTGCTTCTCAGTTTTGAAGGACTACAAAGGGGGACTGCTACTTCTGGAGAGAGATCTGCAATTGTAAATATTTACTTCTGGGAATTTTTCTAAATCTTGAGGAAATAAAAATTATTTAGATTAAAGCGGATTAATCTGTGAACCCAGCGTAATTGTTAAAACAGTCAGGGCCTAGTAGCAGCAAGAGTTTACAGTTTAAATTTTAAATACAGCAGAGAGCTTTCTGGCTAAATTTAGAACGCAAGACTCCCTATATCAAAGCAAGGGCTTTGGGACTCCGCTTGGAGATTGGTCACAGATTACCTTAGAAGCACAGGACAGGGTACTGTGTAGCAGCCAGCTTTTAATAAGCCTTCTTTCCCTCCCTCCCTCCCCGACACCCACCCACCCCTGGGATAATCGTAGCTTTATAGGTGATTAACCCTTTCCAGGCCGAGCCCAAAACTCTCGGGATCCAAAATTCTGATTACATATTCCTATCAAATGGTATATAATACATGACCATAGCAGAAGGAAAATCACTATTAGAACATATTGAATAAGACGGGTACAATTTTCCTGAAATATGCAAAACTTAACCCGGCTGCAGAATGTGGATTAAAAATTAAAAGTAGGCCTCCAAAGGGTTAAACCTCTTAAAGGAAAGGAGGTGCCATATTTACTCTCAGGTGCAGCTGTTTATTCTCATCAGCATACATTAAGGACCTGAGATTAATTAAACTTCATGTGAACAAAGTACATTAAACGTATTAGGTATAGTTTTATTAGTATAAGTATACCTAGCAAACCTTAGTAAGTAAAGAACTTAAATATCTAAACACAAACTTAAAGTGAAGATGCAGACAGCAGTCCAGCAGCGAGATGGGGGCGTTCCAGTCTTTTGCATTGAGTGTCACATGTATGATTTTCTCCCAGTTGGTGAGGGGTCTTATGTGTGCACAAGGTGCAAGGAGCTCTTTGCTCTCAGGGAACGAGTCCGATCTCTGGAGGCAAGAGTAGCAGACTTGAAAGACATAAGGAAGACAGAGAGGTACATAGACGAGACCTACAGGGATATAGTCCTGAAGTCCCAACTCCAGGATGGCAGCATCCCTGTTGCCATGGAAGAGAGAGGTCACATGACAGGAGAGCATCACCCTGGTGTTGCAGGAAGTGATCCTGTAGCTAGGACCTGTCCTCCAGGTGATGTAAAACCCTCTCGCACTGGGGATGTTTCTCCAGGGCCATTCGCCCATGAGGGAAGGGTGAGAATATCCGTTATAGTTGGTGATTTAATCATTGGCATGTAGATAGCTGGGTGGCTGGTGGAAATGAGGATCGCCTAGTAACATGCCTGCCTAGTGCGAAGGTAGCAGACCTCACGCGCCACCTAGTCAAGGTCTTAGATAGTGCTGGGGAGGAGTCTGCTGTCTTGGTACATGTCAGTACCAATGATATAGGAAAATGCGGTAGGGAGGTTCTGGAGGCTAAATTTAGGCTTTTAGGTAGGAAGTTGAAATCCAGAACTTCCAGGGTAGCATTCTCCGACATGCTTCCCATTCCACGCGGAGGACCCAAAAGGCAGGCAGAGTTCCAGAGTCTCAATGCGTGGATGAGACAATGGAGCAAGGATGAGGGTTTTGGATTTGTTAGGAACTGGGGAACATTCTGGGGAAAGGAGGGGCTCTTCCGAAGGGATGGGTTTAACCTTTACCGGGATGGAACCAGGCTGCTGGCATTAACCTTTAAAAAGGAGATAGAGCAGCTTTTAAACTAGATAATTGGGGAAAGCCGACAGTCGCCCAAGAGCGCATGGTTCGGGAACAATGTATCCTTGAAGGATACTAGCAAAAAAATGAAGTTAGGGCACATCAGCAGAGAGGTTCCAATAAAGACAAAGGTAGCCCAAATGCCCTTGATTACAGAGCAGACAGAGCTTAAAGATTCCAAATTGCCCCTGCCTACCGATAACCAGATTAATATGAATAAAATACAGACTCTAAAATGCTTGTATGCAAATGCTAGAAGTCTAAAAAATAAGATGGGAGAGTTAGAATATATAGCACCAAATGAGAAGTTAGATATGATTGGTATCTCAGAGACATGGTGGAAGGAGACAACCAGTGGGACACTGTGATACCTGGGTACAAGCTATATTGTAATGATAGAGATGATCAAATTGGTGGAGAGGTTGCGCTCTATGTCAGAGAGGGCATTGAGTCACAAAGGATTAAAGTTTTGCAGGAAACCAAATTTTCTGTAGAATCTCTATGGATTGAAATTCCATGTAAAAAGGGGAAGACGATGGCATTGGGGTTGTACTATCGAACGCCTGGCCAGAATGAACAAATGGATGATGAAATGCTCAAAGAAATGAGGGAAGCTACCAAACGTTATAGAACAGTAATAATAATGGGTGATTTCAATTAACCCGGTATTGACTGGGTCAGTGTCATGGCAGGACATGCTAGGGAGATAAAGTTTCTAGATGAAATAAATTACTGCTTCTTGGAGCAGCTGGTTCATGAACTGACCAGAGGAGAAGCCATTTTGGACCTAGTCCTTAGTGGAACACCAGATCTGGTGCAAGAGATAAGGATGTTGGGGCCACTTGGCAATAGTTATCATAGCATGATTGCGTTTGATTTAATTAATGGAGGAGGGATGGTGAGGAAATCCACAGTGCTACCTTTTAACTTTCAAAAGGGAGACTATGATAAAATGAGGAAAATAGTTAAGAAAAAACTAAATGGAGCAGTTGCAAACGTCAAAGACTTACATCAAGCTTGGGTATTGTCTAAAAATGCTATCTTGGAAGCTCAGACCAGTTGTATTCCATGCTTTAAGAAAAGTGGAAGGAAGTCCAAAAAACTGCCAGCACGGTTTAAAGGTGAGGTCAGAGAGGCTGTTGTTGCCAAAAAAAGTATTTTTTAGGAAATGGAAAAAAGAGCCAAATGACGAAAACTGGAAACAGCACAAGCACTAGCAAGTTAAATGCAAGGTATTGATAAGGCAGGCAAAGAGAGAATTTGAGAAGAAACTTGCTGTGGAAGCAAAAACGTGTTATAAAGACTTTTTCAAGTACATTCGTAGCAAAATGACCTGTGAGTCAGTTGGACCATTAGATAATAGAGGGGTAAAAAGGGGCAGTAAGAGGGGACAAGGCTATAGCAGAGAGACTGAATGAATTCTTTGCTTCGGTCTTCACTGAGAAAGATGTAGGAATGTTACCCATGACTGAAGTGGTATTTAAAGGTGATACTTCAGAAGAATTGAAAGAAATAACGCTACACTGGGAAGATGTATTACAACTATTTGATAAACTGAAGAGTAGCAAGTCACCTGGACCAGATGGTATACATCCAAGGTGTTGAAAGAACTGAAATATGAGATTGCAGACCTGCTATTAGTAATCTGTGAACTATCATTAAAATCATCTGTAATACCTGAAGACTGTAGGATGGCCAATGTAACTCCAATTTTTAAAAAGGGTTCCAGGGGTGATCCGGGAAACTACAGACCAGTGAGCCTGATGTCAGTACCGGGAAAAATGGTAGAAACCATTATAAAGAACAAAATTACTCATACTGTAGATAGTCATGGCTTAATGGGAGACAGCCAACATGGCTTTAGACAAGGAAGATCTTGTCTTACTAATCTGTTATGTTTTTTTTTGAAGGTGTAAATAAACAGGTAGACAAAAGTGAGTCGGTTGATATAGTGTATCTGAACTTTCAGAAAGCCTTTGACAAGGTCCCTCATCAGAGACCTTTGGCAAAACTAAAAAGTCATGGGATAGGAGGTAGTGTAGTATTGTGGATCAGAAACTGGTTAAAAGATAGAAAGCAGAGGGTAGGGCTAAATGGCCAGTTTTCCCAATGGAAAAAAGTGAATAGTTGAGTACCCCAAGGATCTGTGCTGGGTCCGCTGCTTTTTTAAATATGCATAAATGACCTGGAAAAGGGAACAAGTGAGGTTATCAGATTTGCAGATGACACAAAACTATTTAAAGTTGTTAAAACCCAAGAGGATTGTGGAAAATTGCAAGAGGATCTTGATAAATTGGAAGACTGGGCATCAAAATGGCAGATGAAATTTAATGTGGACAAGTGCAAAGTTATGCACCTAGGAAAGAACAACCCAAACTATGGTTACACGATGTAAGGTTCCACATTGGGAACCACCACCCAGGAAAAGATTTAGGCGTCATCATGGATAATATGTTGAAACCCTCGGCCCAGTGTGCAGTGGCAGCCAAGAGAGCAAATAAAATGTTAGCTATCATAAGGAAAAGAATGGAAAATAAAACAAAGGATATTATAATGCCTCTGTATCGTTCCATGGTACGACCACACCTTGAATATTGTGTGCAATTCTGGTCGCCGTATCTTTAAAAGGATATAGCGTTATTAGAAAAGGTGCAGAGAAGAGCCACCAAAATGGTAAAGAGGATGGAAGGATACTCCTATGAAGAGAGGCTAAGAAGGATGGGGCTCTTCAACCTGGAAAAGAAACAGCTGAGGGGAGATATGTTAGAGGTCTATAAATTAATGAATGGAGTGGAACGGGTAAACGTAGATCGATTGTTTATGTCGTCAGAATAGAAAAAGACTAGGGGACATGCAATGAAGCTACAGGGTAACCTATTTAAGACTAATAAAAGAAAACATTTTTTCACTCAACGTGTAATCAAACTCTGGAATTTGCTAACGGAGGATGTAGTAAAAGCTGCTAGTGTAGCTGGGTTTAAAAAAGGTTTGGACGAGTTCCTGGAGGAAAGGTCCATAAACCATTATTAAAAGGGACCCAGGATATTACTGCTTGACCCAATACAAGCATTGAGGAACCTTTGAAGGACTGGAAAGGGGGGCTGTTACTTCTGGAGAGAAATCTGAAATTGTGAGTATATACTTCTGGGAATTTTTCTGAAAGGAATTTTTTTTCTTTTAAAGCTAATTAATCTGTGAACCCACTATTTTTTTTGTTAAATCAGTCAGGGCCTAGTAGCAACAGTTTAAGATTCAATTTAAAAACACAGAAGAGAACTTTCTGGTTACCTTTCATACCCAGTAGACAGCTGTAGTTTAAATTTCATAGTCACTCAGGGCCTAGCATCAGCAAAGTACTTTTAGTTTCAAATTAAAACACAGAAGAGAGCTTTCTGGTTAAATTTAGAATCCAGCAGAGAGCTTGTAGTTTAAATTTCATAATAGGTTAGAGCCTAGTAGCAACAAAGAGCTATAATTTAAATCAAATCAGAATATAGTTTTCCTCAGCAGCACAGGACAAGGTACTGTGTAGCAGCCCTTTTTTAATAAGTGTTATATCCCTCCCTCCCTCCCCACACCCACCCTCCCCTGGGAAAATCACAGCTTTATAGGTACTTGCACAACTTAAAAGACAGGAGGTGCTCTCAGGTGAAGCTCATTACCCAAATCAGTCATACACCAAGGACCTGAGATTAATTAAGCTTCAGGTGAACAAGGTATATTAAACTTCTTAGGTACAGTTTTAGTGGTATAAATATCCATTGCACCCTTTAGTACATATAGAACTTAAAGATCTAAACACAAACTTAAAACTAAGATGCAGACAGCAGTCCAGCAGCGGGATGTGGGCTTTCCAGTCTTTTGCATTGAGTGTCACATGTATGATTTTCTCCCAGCTGGTGAGAGGTCTTACGTGTGCACTAGGTGCAAGGAGCTCTCTGCTCTCAGGGAACGAGTCCGTTCTCTAGAGGCTAGAGTAGCAGACTTGGAAAACATAAGACAGACAGAGAGGTACATAGACGAGACCTACAGGGATATAGTCCTGAAGTCCCACCTCCAGTCTGGCAGCATCCCTGTTGCCATGGAGGAGAGAGGTCACGTGACAGGAGAGCATCACCCTGGTGTGGCAGGAAGTGATCCTGTAACTAGGACCTGTCCTCCAGGTGATGTAAACCCCTCTCGCACCGAGGAGGTTTCTCCAGGGCCAAGTGCCCATGCGGGAAGGGTTAGGACAGCAGTTATAGTTGGTGATTCGATCATTAGGCATGTAGATAGCTGGGTGGCTGGTGGACGTGAGGATCGCCTGGTAACATGCCTGCCTGGTGCGAAGGTAGCGGACCTCACACGCCACCTAGATAAGGTCTTAGATAGTGCTGGGGAGGAGTCTGCTGTCTTGGTACATGTTGGTACCAATGACATAGGAAAATGTGGTAGGGAGGTTCTGGAAGCTAAATTTAGGCTTTTAGGTAGGAAGTTGAAATCCAGAACTTCCAGGGTAGCGTTCTCCGAAATGCTTCCCGTTCCACGCGCAGGACCCAATAGGCAGGCAGAGCTCCGGAGTCTCAATGCGTGGATGAGACAATGGTGCAGAGATGAGGGGTTCGGATTTGTTAGGAACTGGGGAACATTCTGGGGAAAGGAGGGGCTCTTCCGAAGGGATGGGCTTCCCCTTAACCGGGATGGAACCAGGCTGCTGGCATTAACCTTTAAAAAGGAGATAGAGCAGCTTTTAAACTAGATAATAGGGGAAAGCCGACAGTCGCCCAAGAGCGCATGGTTCGGAAGAATGTATCCTTGAAGGATACTACAAAAAGCAGAGAGGTTCCAAAAAAGAGTAAAGTAGCCCAAATGCCCTCGAGTATGGAGCAGACAGAACTTAAAGATCCCAAATTACCCATGTCTACCAATAGCCAAATTAATATGAATAAAATACAGTCTCTAAAATGCTTGTATGCAAATGCTAGAAGTCTACAAAACAAGATGGGAGAGTTAGAATATATAGCACTAAACGAGAGGTTAGATATGATTGGAATATCAGAGACATGGTGGAAGGAGGACAACCAGTGGGACACTGTGATACCTGGGTACAAACTATATCGAAATGATAGAGCTGATCAAATTGGTGGAGGGGTTGCGCTCTATGTTAGAGAGGGCATTGAGTCAGAAAGGATTAAAGTTTTGCAAGAAACAAAATTTGCTGTAGAATCTCTATGGATTGAAATTCCATGTAAAAAGGGGAAGGCGATGGCAGTGGGGTGTACTATCGTCCGCCTGGCCAGAATGAACAAATGGATGATGAAATGCTCAAAGAAATCAAGGAAGCTAGCAAAAGTTACAGTGCAGTAATAATAATGGGTGATTTCAATTACCCCGGCATCGACTGGGTCAGTGTCACAACAGGACATGCTAGGGAGATAAAGTTCCTAGATGAAATAAATGACTGCTTCTTGGAGCAGCTGGTTCATGAACCGACCAGAGGGGAAGCAATATTAGACCTAGTCCTTAGTGGAACACCAGATGTAGTGCAAGAGATAAGGGTGTTGGGGCCACTTGGCAATAGTGATCATAGCATGATCGCCTTTGATTTAATTAGTGGAGGAGGGATAGTAAGGAAATCCACAGTACTACCCTTTAACTTTCGAAAGGGAGACTATGATAGAATGAGGAAAACAGTTAAGAAAAAACTAAAAGGAGCAGTTGCAAAGGTTAAAGACGTACATCAAGCTTGGGTGTTGTTGAAAAATACTATCTTGGAAGCCCAGACCAGCTGTATTCCACGCTTTAAGAAAAGTGGAAGGAAGTCCAAAAAATTGCCAGCATGGTTTAAAGCTGAGGTCAGAGAGGCTGTTGTTGCCAAAAAAGCATCTTTCAAGAAATGGAAAAAAGAGCCAAATGATGAAACCTGGAAACAGCACAAGCACTGGCAAGTCAAATGCAAGGCATTGATAAGGCAGGCAAAGAGAGAATTTGAGAAGAAGCTTGCTGCGGAAGCAAAAACGCGAAATAAAGACCTTTTCAAGTACATTCGTAGCAAAAAACCCGTGAGAGAGTCAGTTGGTCCATTAGATGATAAAGGGGTTAAAGGAGCACTAAGAGGCGACAAGGCGATAGCGGAGAGACTGAATGAATTCTTTGCTTCGGTCTTTACTGAGGAAGATGTAGGGATGCTACCCACGACTGAAGTGGTATTTAAAGGTGTGGAAGAATTGAAGGAAATATCGATACATCGGGAAGATGTCCTACAACTATTAGATAAACTGAAGAGTAGCAAATCACCTGGGCCGGATGGTATACATCCAAGGGTGTTGAAAGAACTGAAATTTGAGATTGCAGACCTGCTATCAGTAATCTGTGAACTATCATTAAAATCATCTCTAATACCTGAGGATTGGAGGATCGCCAATGTAACACCAATTTTTAAAAAGGGTTCGAGGGGTGATCCGGGAAACTACAGACCGGTGAGCCTGACATCAGTACCGGGAAAAATGGTAGAAACCATCATAAAGAATAAAATTACTCAGCATATAGATAGTCATGACCTAATGGGAGACAGCCAACATGGCTTTAGACAAGGAAGATCTTGTCTTACTAATCTGTTATGTTTTTTTGAAGGAGTGAATAAACAGGTGGACAAAGGTGAGTCGGTTGATATTGTGTATCTGGACTTTCAGAAAGCCTTTGACAAGGTCCCTCATGAGAGACTTTTGGCAAAACTAAAGAGTCATGGGATAGGAGGCAGTGTACTACTGTGGATCAGGAACTGGTTAAAAGATAGAAAGCAGAGGGTAGGGCTAAATGGCCAATTTTCCCAATGGAGAAAGGTGAATAGTGGTGTACCCCAGGGATCTGTGCTGGGTCCGCTGCTTTTTGACATATTCATAAATGACCTGGAAAGTGGAATAACGAGTGAGGTTATCAAATTTGCTGATGACACAAAACTATTTAAAGTTGTTAAAACCCAGGAGGATTGTGGAAACTTGCAAGAGGATCTTGATAAATTGGAAGACTGGGCATCAAAATGGCAGATGAAATTTAATGTGGAGAAGTGCAAGGTTATGCACCTAGGGAAGAACAACCCAAACTATGGTTACACGATGCAAGGTTCCACATTAGGAACCACCACCCAAGAAAAAGATTTAGGCGTCCTTGTGGATACCATGTTAAAACCCTCGGCCCAGTGTGCAGCGGCGGCCAAGAGAGCAAATAGAATGCTAGGTATGATAAGGAAAGGAATGGAAAATAAAACAAAAGATATTATAATGCCTCTATATCGTTCCATGGTGAGACCGCACCTTGAATATTGTGTGCAATTCTGGTCGCCATATCTTAAAAAGGATATAGCAATTTTAGAAAAGGTTCAGAGAAGAGCCACCAAAATGGTAAAGGGGATGGAAGGCTACTCCTATGAAGAAAGGCTAAAAAGGTTGGGGCTCTTTAACCTGGAAAAGAGACGGCTGAGGGGAGATATGATAGAAGTCTATAAATTAATGAACGGAGTGGAACGGGTAAACGTAGATCGATTGTTTACCTTATCAGAATATAGAAAGACTAGGGGACATGCAATGAAGCTACAGGGTAAACTATTTAAGACTAATAAAAGAAAATATTTTTTCACTCAACGTGTAATCAAACTCTGGAATTTGTTACCGGAGGATGTAGTAAAGGCTGTTAGTGTAGCTGGGTTTAAAAAAGGTTTGGACAAGTTCCTGGAGGAAAGGTCCATAAACCATTATTAAGAAGGGACCCAGGATATCAATGCTTGAACCAATACAAGCATTGTGGAACCTGTGTCCCTTGGGGAAACTGCTAGGTACGTATGACCTAGATTGGCCACTGTTGGAAACAGAATACTGGGCTTGATGGACCTTGGTCTGACCCAGTATGGCATATCTTATGTTCTTATGTTCTTATGTGTCTTTTGTGGAGACTGCTAGGTACTTATGACCTAGATTGGCCACTGTTGGAAACAGGATACTGGGCTTGATGGACCTTGGTCTGACCCAGTATGGCATATCTTATGTTCTTATGTGACATAGTCAAGGCAACGGCGGTGAACCATACGTTCAAGTACTTTAGAAATGAAGGGGAGATGGATCGATAGTTAGAAGGACAGGTAGGGTCTAGTGAGTGTTTCTTGAGGAAAGGAGTTAACACAGCATGCTTGAAGGCTGCAGAGAAGGTTGCAGTGGAGAGCGATACATTGAGAATATGAGAGATGGAAGAGACTACAGTGGAGGAAATGGCGCTAAGGAAATGGGTGGGAATAGGATCAGAGGAGCAGGTACTGATTTTGGATGAGGAAAGAAGGTGAGTGGTTTCCTCCTCAGAGATCATAGAAAATGAAGAAAGGGTAGCAGAGGTAGCGGGGGACATTGGGCGTGAAGAGGGGGAGTAGGGGAAGTAACTGACGTCATGGGGAATTACGATGTGATTGTGTGGATTTTGTCATGGAAGTAGTCAGCCAGGTTTGGGCAGAAAGGGAAGGGAGGGGTCGGAGGTGGAGGCACCTTGAGGATAGAGTTGAGAGTTGTAAAGGGACAGCAAGGGTCAGAAGCAAGAGAGTTAGTCAGAGGGACATAATAAACTTGTTTGGTAAGTGTTATGGCTGACTGGAAAGAGAAAAGCATGAATTTGAAGTGTAGAAAGTCTGCAAGGGTGCGGGATTTGAGCCAAGCACACTCAGCTGAGCAGGCGCAGGAACGTAGGTAGCAGGTAGCAGAAGACAGCCAGGGCTAGGGTATAGTACATCTCACTGGACATGGCATGGGTGGAACAAGAGCATCTAGAGCAGAGGAGAGTGCAGCGTTATAGGAAGCTACTGCCTTATCAAAAGACTCAGATGACATAGTGGAGGAAAAAGGTGATGAGACAGTGGAGGAGAGAGCCAACTGGTCAATAGCATGAAGATTTCTAAAGAGGTTGGAGGAGGCAGAGCAAGGTAGTGAATGGGAGAAGAAAGACGCCAACAAGCCCCAAGCATCGAGATGCAACCCCAGCATCTGCAAATGAATTGACTCTCTAGCACTGTTCCCATTAAGCTGTGCGCGTGTGCGCACATACTTTACAACAGAGCGCACAAAAATTACGGCTCTCATTCTGATAGAAAACAACACAGACGTCTTAAAATTTAAAAGTTATGATTGTAATTACTAGAAATTTCCCGCTTCATTTAGTAATCATCTATTTTCATTTAATTTGATTAAAATCAATGTGGGGTACATACTGTATTCTGACATGTAGTCAAATTTTAAAGTATATAACTATGTGGCGCACAAAAATTTAACCTTCCTTCAAAAGCTGCACACAGCTGATATTTTATGTGCACACAGCCTACAGAAAATTAGAGGGAACATTGCTCTCTAGCAGCATGGATATAAAGAAGGGTCAGAGGGAAGGAGTTGCATTAGTCTCCAAAAAGGTGCCAAAGAACGGCCTGGCTGAAGGTCTGTCACGCCAGGAGGCGAGGCAGTAATGAGCTGGGAATGTATGGACCGAGGACCAGGTGACCGCTTGACAAATCTCCAACAGAGAGACAGAGCAGAGGTTAGCCACAGAGGCCGCCATAGCCCGAACATTATGGGCCATCACATGACAGAAACCCAGTAAGAACCATGGATAGCAAGGGGAAGGATTGGTCTTTATTGATCACTAAAAAGCCCGACACAGGCCGTGTTTCGTTGCCTTCTTCAGGGGCAGGCTACATAAATAATAAAAACAATGAAATTTACTACAAATATATACATAATAAATGCAATAAACATAATACCTAAGAATGTAAAACACATTTTATATATATAAATATAAAAATTATATAATAAATATATTTAAATAGTGTAACCGAGGCAGGTCGAACCCCGCGCTAACCCACTCGCTGACTCTCCTTTCCTTTAATCTATACATCCCCCCTTCTCCCCGCCCACCTCCTATATCACCCACCCACCAATACAAAACACACCACACATTTTCTTGGGCTCATATGGTCGCAGCTTTATTAACACTTAGGAAAAATTCCAAACATTTCTTGAACACAAATTCCTTAATAATACCCAAAGAGCGGAACGAGCCATCACCCGCCATACCACTAGCAAGATGACCTCATTCCACTCCCACCGCGGCCAAGCCAGCAGCAAACGCCAGCCCCCCTTTTCCCCGGCTCGCCATATTACTAGCAAAGACCGGCAAGGGGTCATCCGGGTTGGGGACACCCGCCCCCGCCCCAATTCCAGTTAAAGGCTCCGGACCCCGGAAACCTCCGGGATCTCGCCACCCGGCGTAGGAGAAGCTCGCTCCCCTACACCGCCCCCCCAAGCCCAAGCTGCGACCATCTAGCCTCCCATTGCATGACCCACTCCAAGGCCTCCTGCCAGTCATTGAGCAACAAATCAACTCCAACAGGGGATAAATGCACCCCATCCAATGATTAGTGGGCTTCATTATAAAGCATATGAGGACAGACTGAAGGATCTTAATATGTACACCTTAGAGGAAAGGCGGGATAGAGGTGATATGATTGAGATGTTTAAATACCTCCGTGGCATAAATGTTCAGGGAGAGAGCCTCTTTCAATTGAAAGCAAGTTCTGCTACGAGGGGACATGGGATGAGGGTGAAGGGAGATAGATTCAGGAGTGATATGCGGAAATACCTTGGACGAAGAATTTGAGAATCAATCTGTAGCTTTGCGAGAGCGATTTCAAGAACGTAACTATCCTCTTTGTGCTATTAATAAAGCCTATGTTAGAGCGAGAGATTCGTCAAGGGCAGATTTACTTAGATCACATGGTAAGAAAAAAGGCCAGGATAAAATGGTCTGTCCCTTGAACTATTCTTTGGTTTCTCACAAGATTATAGATATTCTCAAAAAAGAATGGCACTTGATACAAGCCATTCCAGGTTTTGAAAAATTAGATTTAATGGTCGCACATAGAAGAAGTGCTAATCTCCGGGATCTTCTTGTTTCTTCGGCTCTTACGGAGAGAAAACCTCTCTCAAGTTACAAAGGTCAGTATCAGTGTGGGCACTGCTCTGTTTGTACACATTCCCTTCCGGTCCGAAAGTTCTTTACACATCCCACCACCCAGAAAAAACATTACATACATGATTACTCCAATTGTGACACTACAAATGTAATATATGTTATTATATGTCCATGCAAGATGCTATACGTTGGTAAGACCAAACGTAAAATACGTGTCAGGATCGTTGAGCACAAGAGTAGCATCAGAAGAAAGTTAGAAGATAAACCACTTGTCCAGCATTGGCTTGAGAAGAATCACTCTCTCTCTGATTTACGTTTTTTTGTGATCAAGGTGGTCATACCCAATTGGAGGGGAGGGGACAATGAGAAGACATTATTAAGGCTCGAACAGAGATACATTTTTTTATTGGATACGTTCACCCCTCGGGGTTTAAATTTAGAAAAAGATTTATCCGTGTTCCTTTAGGAGTCTTTATTGTTGTCTTGAGATTCATAGGTTTAGCTGCATCCTTTGCACATCCTCCTTTCCCCCTTCCCCCCCATTCTTTTCCTTCCCCCTCCTCCCCTTCCCCTCCCCCTCCCCCTTCCCCCTCCCCCTTTCCCTCCTCCCCCTCTCCCTTTCCCTTCCCTCCTCCCCTCCTTCTTCTCCCCCCTTCCCCCCCTCTCCCCCCCTTTTCCCTCTCCCTTCTCTCCTTTCCCTTCCCCCCCCTTTCCCTCTCCCCTCTCTCCTTCCCCCCTCTCCCCTTCCCCCTCCCTCTCTTCTTCCCCCCGCCCTTTCCCACCCCTTCCTTGCCTCAGACATTTAAAGGTTAACTTATTTGGTTGCACCATACATTGTTATATAAAATCTTTCAGCTTGTGCATGTCACTAGGATTTCATCGGTGGGCTTCAATTTAGTGATAGATCAGTGTTTGAAGTTGATGTTTTCCCTTCATTTCTTTAAAAGCTCTTTATTGTCATACTTCCGGTTCAGGTTCCTTTTTAAATGCGCATGTGTCGGCGTTCTCCAACTCTTTGAAAAACTTCAAACGGCTTGCTACAGATGGTTCTTTGGTTTGTTACCCTTTTAGTGTTGAAAAGTAGCAGGTTTGGCATTTGTTATATTTCTACAATCATGTATGAAATTCACCATCATGGTTTGTAGTATTTTTAATGAAGTTTTTAAAAACCTCGATGTTTAAAGGAAGTCTTTTGCCCACCACAAAATCCCTATTAAGGTTATGGTCAAAATTGGTGTTTTTCTTCTCCTCCCCCCCCCCTCCCTGGTTGGTGGTAATTGTTTATTCAATAGCTTCTTGTTTTTTATACGAAATGCTTTTTGAGTTTCCTTTACACGATTGTTTAAACGCCTCATTTTTAAGCATAAATCTATTTCTTATGGCAGTTCGGTTTATTTTAATATAGCCTTTTAGTAGTTAGGTTAGCATTCATTCCATCAGGCACTGATCATTTTTTGTTTTTTGATTTTGAATGCACAAGAACGTGCCTCTTGGTTCAGCGTTTATTTGGACTTCCCTTGCACCCGGTATTTTCGACGTTGTATTAATATATTTGTGTCACTTTTAAGGTTTTCCGGTTAATGCGTCTGAATCTCTGAGTGGATAACGTGGCGCAAGGAGTCCACTGGATGTTATAAAGGCAAGAAAGATTTTAATGAGTCTACAAGTTTATTTGGATTGCTTTTGAATATCTTCCGATTCTCCTTTTTTGATTTTTATAAGGTTCCATTATGCTTTACGGTGTTCAATGCGTTTTTATTAGTTTTAACAACCGATGGGAGTTTGTTCTGTTTATTTTATATAAGATTTCTACAATTTTTTTAGATAACCCCACCCCCCTCTTCTGTTCATATATTCCATATACTATGCCTTTTATTATGATGATTCTCATTCATTTAATTGTTGTATTATTTATGATTGTTATGGTTATGCTCATGAGTTTTTAGTGGGGATAGCATCCAAAACCTTCTATATTTTAAAATAGAAGAATCTATTTATTTATTTTTATAAGGGCAATATTTATAGCCTTTAATATTTTAAAATAATACAACTATACAATTATATTACGTTTATTGAGTCTTTTTTGTTTTTTCATAGGTCATGTTCACACTCATGGTTTTTTAATGAGTATAGTATTCTTAAAAATTTTCTAAAAATTTTTTATAAGTAATATATTTATATTTTTATGGGTATAACATTTACCTTTTAAAATTAAAGAATATATTTATTTTATAAGGGCAAGATTTATAGCCCCTACTGTTTTATAACTATAGAAATATAACAATGTAATTATATTATGTTCATTGAGTCCTTCCAGCTCTATTTTTGACCATGTTTTGCTCATGAGTTTTTTAATAGGTATAGTATTAAAAAATATTTTTTTATATTTATTTATTTATCTATTTATACATTTTTATGAGAGTAATATTTACAGTTTTTCAGAAATATATTTAAATTAATGTTCATTGAGCCCTTCACAAAGATGATTTTAATTTACTCAATTAGAGTACGGGTTTAGTACTGGTTATATTTATGATTATGAATTTTAAAGAGGGATAGCACATTTATATTTTAAAATAAAGATATATAATTTATATTTTTATGGGGGCAATAGCCATGGTTTTTTGATAATTTATGAATAATGTAAACATACTTATAATTTTATCTGTTATTACCTTTGCAATGCAAGATATTGTTTTAAATAACCAACATAACTTCCATTATTGTTCAATGTGGCGTATGGGTCATGGGTTTATTTTTATTTTTATTTTTTCTAGAAGCTATTCTGATATTAGTATCTGCCAGTTTTTCTATCGAACCTGGTGGAGTCTTTGTACTTCACACCCACAGGTAATATCCATCTTTATAGTATGTGATTTAATCAGCATTTACACAATTAGTTTTGGATCGGTCCTACTCTTTTAGTCTCCTCATCCCTTCTTGTTTCGCAATGGCTTATAGTTGTGTTTTATATTTTATCGTGCAATTTTGTATAATGTATTTTATAATTATAAATGTTTTAGTTATTTTATTATTTTTTGTATTCCAATTAGTGTTCATATTTTTAATTATTTATTTATTTATATTATACATATTTTCATATTCAATTATATATGTGTATATAAATGAATTTTATGTGTTATTTTACTCATGGAGCGGTTGGTCAATCGAATACATTAGATACATCTAGATTATATATGGTCTTTATGATTTTTATTAAGGTTCTTAAGATATCTGTTCATTGATATGGTCCATTTTGGCCTTTATGCTTTTATTGTATATTAATGTTTATAATTTTATTTTTACTATTATTTTCATTTTTATTTTAATTTTCTTAACCCACTATTTTCATATGTTTATTGTTTTTAAGTTTGATTTTATTAATTTATATAATTTGTTTTTTAGTGTGCCTGGATAGCCCCTGATGAAGTGATTACGAAACACGGCCTGTGTTGGGTTTTGGCCACCCCTTTGGTTTAATAAAGTTTTTAAGGTTATTGGGTGTGTATCTGCCGCTTCTTTTCTTTGCTCTGTGGAATAGTCTCCCAGTGGAGGTGGTAGAGATGAGGACAGTAACTGAATTCAAAAAAGCATGGGACAAACACAGAGGATCTCTAAAGGTAAAAAGGGGACTGTTGTAGTTGTTGATATGGAAGGACAGACTAGATAGGCCATGTGGTCTTTTTCTGTCATCATGTTTCTATGTTTCTATCCTGCCGGTATAAGCCCTCACAAGTGACGTCAACCCAGGGGTGCAATACTTGATATCCCCCATGGTCACAAACCCACCGCCCAATCTGACGATTGATTTTAGCTAGCCCACGCGACCAGCGCCGCTGTTGCTGACAGGCAGGCCTTGGAATGATTTCCGACCACAACAAAATAACCTCTGGAAACATCTGAAGAACATCAGCCATGTCCCTCTTAGCTGCTCTGATTAACTGCTTGCAGGTCCAGCCGGCCAAGTCATTGCCTCCAATGTGCAGAAGAATCACTGCCGGCTCTCCCCTCACTCGCTGATGGTGCCGAAGCAAAGGTAACAACTGTGGCCATCGAAGACCACGCTCACCCAGCCATTCGACGGACACCATATCCTGGTCAAGACCTAAATTACGCCCCAACGGTCGATCAGCTGCCTGCAGTCCCGCCCAATGCACGAATGAGTGCCCAATCACCCAGCATCCATGCTGACGCCGCACGGGATCTGGAAAAGAAAAGAAGTCAGGCATCCGAACAGAAATCCCTTAGAACCGCACATAACCCTTAAAAGCCTGTGAGCGCCATCTGCCAATGCTCTGAATCTCAGCCTTAGATAACCCAGCCGCCGCCGCGCTGGTGGCCGCACCAATACGAAAGGAATGCGGTGCAAAGCGCTGCGGATCCAGACCCAGGTGACGCAACACCAGCCGCAGCACGGCCGCCACTTAGAAACGCGTCACCCCACGCGAATCCCCATGTTGGAAAAACAGCCGGTCCGCTGTCGGGCGCTCAAACATGTAACGTCTGACGGCTGACACCAGGCACGTGGACCATAAGACCTCGTTCAAAACCACCCACAAACCTTTACCTAACTGGTCCGTCTTCGACCTTGCCAACCTAACCCAGAGCTGCCCCTCCCGGACTTGCACATGGCTGAACAACAAGCCACCGACAGCGGTGGCCCGACGAGCTCGCTACCAATTCCCCCATCCGAAAGGCTCCGAAGAAGGCCACACAAAAAACTGCCTTGAACAGTATAGCCTCGTAACGTGACAGGGCCATGCTCGGCAAGGCCGCACACAGCCGAACCAGCAGTTCATGCATCACTGGCAACCTCGAATCTCGAGGAGCCGGACAAGCGTGCTCCCAGCCATGCAACAATTTCCGAGACAAGAACCCGAGTACCGAATGACCCCAACCCGCTGCTCTAGCGAAAAAGGTGAAGCCAGTCAAGCGACTCCGTACAGCCGCCCTGGAGGCTCCCTCTCGCTTTGCCTGCACTATGTAATGCCCCAATAAGGAATCCGCCTCCATCCCCGGCTGCCAACCCCTCAACTGCAAATATTCCACCACCGCGTCGAATCCTCTTCGATACGCCGACCACGTCGAAGGCGCCACTGAATTCCTCAACAACAGTATTAGATCCGCTGACCAAGCTTCCATAAGTTCTCTGGAACTGCCAACCCATCGACTTCCGCTTCTGGTGCCAAGGTCCGGAACAGCTCCCACTTGGAACGAGAAAGGGCATCAGCAATTCTATTAGTGCAACCAGGGATATGCCGAGCATTCACATAAACATTCAAATGCAGACAAGTCAAAATGATGTCCCTCATCAACCCAGCCACCTGCACGCACCGCAGCGTATATCGATTAATGACCGCAACCACAGCCTCATTGTCACACCACCAAACCACTCTACGGTTCCGCAGCTTGTCCGGCCACAAGTGCAACACGACCAATAACGGAAACAGTTCCAGAAACGTAATGTTACTCGTGAGACGTGCTGAGTGCCACGCTGGCGGCCAACCGGCCGCAAACCACTCCCCTCTGAAATAAATACCCAGTCCTGCACTACTCGCCGCATCTGTATACAACTGCAAATCTGCATTAGAGATCCCATTAAAACCCTGTAAGAACTCATCCCAGACTCACAAGTCATCCCTCATGATCTTGGACAGTCTGATGCGATGATGAGGCTTCCTAACCCCCACCGTAGCCGCAGCTAAAGATCGCAGAATAACACGGCCCATCGGTATGACACGACAAGCGAAATTCAAAGAACCAATCAAAACCTGCAACTCCCGCAACGATAACTTAGTGGATGCCAAACCGTTGGCTACCAAGACTCGCAACCGAATCACTTTGTCCACTGGGAGGCGCGCCACCATTTCCACAGAATCCAGCTCCACCCCCAGAAAGGTAATACGCGTGGCCGGGCCTTCCGTTTTTCCGACAGCCAATGGGAGCCCGCAAGCCCTAGCCATATCCACAAAACCCCCTAACAACTGCTGACACTCCCCCGACTGCGCCGCCCCCACAAAGAGAAAATCGTCAAGATAATGCACGACATTACCGCAGCCGACCCTCTGGACCAAATTCCAATGCAAAAAAGAACTAAACTTCTCAAAATACGAACAAGACACAGAACACCCCATAGGCATGCACTTATCAATATAGAACATGTTGTCAAAGCAAAAACCCAATAAATAAAAATCGCCTGGATGTACAGGCAGCAACCTAAACGCCGCCTCCACGTCCACCTTTGCCATCAAGGCTCCCGGGCCACATTATCTAACCAACCTAACCGCCTCGTCAAAGGAAGCATAATGAACCACACACAACTCTCTCGGGATATGATCATTGACTGAAGCACCCGTCGGAAAGGACAAGTTATGGATCAGCCGAAACTTCCCCGGCTCCTTCTTCGGAACATAAGAACATAAGAACATAAGATATGCCATACTGGGTCAGACCAAGGTCCATCAAGCCCAGTATTCTGTTTCCAACAGTGGCCAATCTAGGTCATATGTACCTAGCAGTTTCCCCAAGAGACACAAGTTCCACAATGCTTGTACTGGGTCAAGCATTGATATCTTTGGTCACTTCTTAATGATGGTTTATGGACCTTTCCTCCAGGAACTTGTCCAAACCTTTTTTAAACCCAGCTACACTAACAGCCTTTACTACATCCTCCGGTAACAAATTCGACTCCGAGCGGCGAAACCACCAGGTTCGCGAAAGGTTGCTCCGCAAAAGGACCCGCAATTCTACCCAGACATAGCTCAACAGCCAACTTATCGCGAACTACTGGTCGCAAATGCCTTACTGAAGGCGTGTTGCGTGCCGGCCTGCCAGACAAAGTCCCATGCACGGGTATACGGAAACCAACCTGAAACCCCCGTACCAACATATCCTTATCCCGCCCCCTCGGGTACCCCCGCAACCAGACCTCTAAAATGTCCTTCCAAATCGGAGTAGGGTCCATACTTAATACATCCAAATTACTTGGCAGCTGAGGAGGAGGGACCTGCCCCTCCTTTTTTAACGCATTTACTAGCTGAATGCCCGCCCCCACAGGACGAGCAGGCATGCCGGAATTTACAATCCAGAAAAGGGCACAAGGACCGGTTGAACCGCCAACAGATGTCCCCCTGTCCCCCAACCCCAACCTTCTGCGGGGGGTTACCCCCCGCCGCACGAAAGGGCCGACCCGATCCCAAACCACTACCAACCAATGCTCTCGCTCCCACACACACTCTAGCACCCGTATGGACCGACATTTGGGTCAGCCATAAATTAATATCCTGGGTGCCCCATGACAGCCACCGACTCTCCTCCATCTTGTCCCGAAACGTCTCATCATAGTTCAACCAGGCGAAGCCTTCATGCGTCTGCGCTGCTTCCAAAATGGAATCAGCATACGCCAATAACATTCCATAATCATCCGGAGATTGCTGGCCCCATACACTGGCCAACCTCAGAAAGGCTCTGACCCAATTTACTATATTCCGCGACACTTTCCTTATTCGTCCCGCCTTCTCATCCTCCTTCCTCTTTTTTCTGCTCTCACCTGAGCGCTTCCTGCCTTCCAGGAGCCTGAAAATGTCAATGTATCGCCGCTTCAAAATCTTACAGCGTAAACTCTTGGGCACCCCCTCCCAAAGCTCCGAGAAAGATACCAGCGTAGGCTTGCCCAACCCAAGGGAAGGCGCCACACGTACCTGCCCTGCCCCATGTACCGAACGTGAGGTTCCGGACGACTAAGACGATGATGAAGATATTGAAGATATTGAAGAGGAAGAGGACCTGCGCCGACACCTCCTAGAATGCCTTCTCTTCTTCCGTGCCTTCCGACCACCCCCATCCGCTACACCTGGCTGCTCAGACCCTTCCCCTCCGCCCACCGAAGACTCACCCGCCACCGCCGCGTCTCCGGCCTGCGCCTCTCCCTGCAGGACCTCTGTCAGCTGACTCCGCTGTGTCCCGCCGCAGTCCACAACACTAGCCTGCATCCACTGCATTGCTTCGGGTGATGCTCCGGCCCCCCTATCTACGACATACTGCTGTACAGCTGCACTCTCCCCGGCATCCCGCGACATTGAAGTAGCCTGCAGAGAAAAAAGAGCAGGAAAAGAAGGAGGGGGAACAAAAGGAGAACCGGCCGGCTGCCAAGCCACCAACCAAGCGGAGGAGCCCTGCCCCCCACCCTGCCAATGGTCCCAAGATGCCCCAGCACCGGGCCTCGCAACCCCTGCCAAACCTCCAGACCAGCCCATCTGGACAGGAGGACCATAAGAGAAGGCATGTGCCCCACGCCAAGGCGGGGTACACCCTTCCACCCCTCCCCCCCCCAACCCCCTTAACCCCTGCCCCCCCAACCCTGTACACCACCTCCCTCACAACCGGCCCCCGCACTCCCCAGTGACACACCCACACCCCCCACATCACCGGACACCCTTTCGCCAACCACCCCATCCCTGGAACTATCCGTCCCCTGAGAATGAATATCTCTCCTCCCCCCACGCTGCTGCACAACCCCATGCCCAACCCCCCTGGATCTCCGCTGAGCTAAACCAGCTGTCCCCCTCTTGGCCGTGGCCCCCCCTCCCCCTTCCACCTCTGGCCCCCCTACCACGAACTACACCCCTGCCCCTGATACCCTGAGCTGCCTCCATCCCCAAGCTACTCCCCGCAGCCCCACCAATGCTCTCTCCAGACTCTGCTGCAGGCAAAGCTACCTGCCCCCCCTCCTGCCCCCGGAAAACCAACCCCCCCCCCCGGCTAACCCCACTCACTTTGCCCATCCGCCCCCTCCGCAACGGCATCCTACAATAAGCGTAAATGCAGAAGGAATGAAAATATCCTGCCTTGCACTATAAGAACTGCTAGCCCCTAAACGGCACTTGTGCACAACCGTGGCCCAAAGCGCACAAGCGAAAGCAATAAGCCTATAGGAATGGCACAACTCTTTTTGCCGCCACTGCCTCACCCGATAGGGTCCGGCCGTCCCTTGCCTTTCCCTCCTCTCTGTACCCTTTTCTTCCGCTCCGGCCGCCGAACTGAATCGCCGCTTGAAAAAACGCCAACGGGATCCGCGACGACACCGCAGCTCAGCAAAAGGTCCTGCTCCTTCTGCTTCCCATGACCAAGGAAGACGCAACGTGCATCTCCCTCACACCCCAGACGCACCAGCGCCTGTCATTGGCTCGCCTAGCTGCCCCTCAGCGGTGAGCCAATGATTTCAAATGATGCCTCCCCCCCGGCCTCCAATCCCGCACCCCCATACGCTGCCGAGGGCAGGGTCCCTGCGCCGGGCCTCGCGCCCAGTTACCACCGGCCGCCGGGACCCTGCCCCGCGGCCTCTTCATTAATAACGTTCTATAGATGAAACAAATAAAACTATATAAAATCATCCATACACAAATAAATGACCAGCACAGCAACACAAGTCAGATGGTAAAAACCATATGTTATATACCATGGATAAGACATGAAATAAATACCATGGATAAGACATGAATAAAAATAAGAAACAAAAGCATCTAAAAAAGAAAACCTTATCATGCACACATTATTAATAGAAATAAAACATTGTAAAAACAAAATGTTATTTAAAAACAACTACATTCACATAATATTAATGAACATATAAATATAAGTTAAAAGGGAAAAAATGATCAAAATCACTACTACCTCTTAAACATACCTTTTTAAACTGTTCAAACCTCTATGGTGTCCTATGCACCATCGGGAACAGACTGAAAAACTAATGGGGACACAAAAAACAACATGTTCACTACCGGGAATAAAGGCACCACTATGATAAGTGTATAGACGTGTTTTTCAAGACTTTCAGTAACGTGCCATACCAGACACAATAAAATAAAAAAGGCAGAATCAGTGAAATCTCGGATACCCAACTATCCTGATAATTGTATTTATAAAATATACTAAAATTTCAATCTTTACCTGTGGGCACATCAATTCTCTATTTGACCTCTATTTGCAAAGACCAGCGTAAAACTCTAAAAAATGGAGGGAGAAGGAAACAACGGAGCTACATCAGTAATCTTTACTTCTCAATCTCCATAAACTGAAGGCTATGTATTAATTTATGAAGGATTCAAAACTTCGAGCAACCTGTAATCGTCCATATACTTCATATTACATTCTTTAAAAAACAACTCACGTAAAAACCGCTTGCAAACCAACCGCCGTCGTGCGGACACTGCTGACTGTGAAATTAAAAAGTAACACACGCCAGCGCCTGCGCGCTAGATGAACAAACTTTTCCTGCGAGATGTAAATGAGATGACGTATGAATAAGCAGGATAGCTCAACTGTAAAAGTTAAATATGAACCCATATTCCTAAAAGGTCTCTGCGCGTGGAATAATCAGATTTCACAGTCAGCAATGTCTGCACGACGGCGGTTGGTTTGCAAGCGGTTTTTACGTGAGTTGTTTTTTAAAGAATGTAATATGAAGTATATGGACGATTACAGGTTGCTCGAAGTTTTGAATCCTTCATAAATTAATACATAGCCTTCAGTTTAAGGAGATTGAGAAGTAAAGATTACTGATGTAGCTCCGTTGTTTCCTTCTCCCTCCATTTTTTAGAGTTTTACGCTGGTCTTTGCAAATAGAGGTCAAATAGAGAATTGATGTGCCCACAGGTAAAGAATGAAATTTTAGTATATTTTATAAATACAATTATCAGGATAGTTGGGTATCCGAGATTTCACTGATTCTGCCTTTTTTATTTTATTGTGTCTGGTATGGCACGTTACTGAAAGTCTTGAAAAACACGTGGATACACTTATCATAGTGGCGCCTTTATTCCTGGTAGTGAACATGTTTTTTGTGTCCCCATTAGTTTTTCAGTCTGTTCCCGATGGTGCATAGGACACCATAGAGGTTTGAACAGTTTAAAAGGTATGTTTAAGAGGTAGTAGTGATTTTGATCATTTTTCCCTTTTAACTTATATTTATATGTTCATTAATATTATGTGAATGTAGTTGTTTTTAAATAACGTTTTGTTTTTACACTGTTTGATTTCTATTAATAATGTGTGCATGATAAGGTTTTCTTTTTTAGATGCTTTTGTTTCTTATTTTATTCATGTCTTATCCATGGTATTTATTTCATGTTTTATCCACGGTATATAACATATGGTTTTTACCATCTGGCTTGTGTTGCTGTGCTGGTCATTTATTTGTGTATGGATGATTTTATATAGTTTTATTGTTTTCATCTATAGAACATTATTAACACTATTTAAATATATTTATTATATAATTTTTATATTTATATGTATAATATGTGTTTTACATTCTTAGGTATTATGTTTATTGCATTTATTATGTATATATTTGTAGTAAATTTCATTGTTTTTATTATTTATGTAGCCTGCCCCTGAAGAAGGCAACGAAACACGGCCTGTGTCGGGCCATAGGCTTTTTAATGATCAATAAAGACCAATCCTTCCCCTTGCTATCCATGGTTCTTACTGGGTTTGTATCTAGCACGTGGAATTGTGCTTGTTTGTTGGTACCCATCACATGACAGTCCAGAAAAAGGCCAGCCTGCCTACAAGTGAAGGAAATGCAGGCATAAAGGGTGCACTTAGAGATTGCCATGCCAAGTCTGTTGGGGTCATAAGAGACAAACAGTCGTCCGATCAAAGTAGAAAGCCAAAGCCCATTTACAATCCAAGGTATGAAGAGAGGCTTCCACCTTGCTTGAGTGCGGCCTTGGAAAGAAGGTGAGAAAAACCACTTCCTGGTTGAGGTGGAAGGGAGAAACCACCTTAGGAAGAAACTTGGGTGTGTGCGGAGAACCACCCTGTTCCTATAAAACCTAGTATAGGGGGCATGAGCCACCACACTTGCAGCTTGCTAACCCTGCGTGCTGAAGTGAGAGACACGAGGAAGATGACTTTCCATGAAAGGTAGTTGAGATGGCAGGAAGTCAGTGGTTCAAAAGAAGGGTCAATGAGCTTACCCAGAACCACATTGAGGTCCCAGGCTGCCGGCGGTGGATGAATAGAAGACCGCAAGAGCAAGAGGGTTGCACGAAGTGACCAATCAGAGGATGAACTGGCAAGGAACGTCCATCAACCACATGAGGTAGGCCGCCAGGGCACTAAGATGCACACTGATGGAATTGGACTTTAATCCAGCCCAGGAGAGGTGCAGAAGGTACTGCAGGGTCACCTGAATGGGACAGGAGAATGGGTTGAATCCCCTATCCGCACAGCAGACTGAGACCCTGTTCCATTTGAAGGCATACGCTCTACTAGTAGAATACTTGTAGGATGCAAGGAGGAAGTCCTTGATGTCCCTAGGCAAGTGATGTTGAGTGAGGGCTATCCTTTCAGCATCCATGCTGTCAAAGTTAACGACTGAAGGTTGGGATGCAGGAGGCTCCCGTCATTCTGAGAGATCAAATCTGGGGCAAAGCCCAGGGGAAGGGGCGGCACCTGAGAAAAGCAGAGCAGCAGTAGGTACTGCGGCGACCCTGCCCGGCTTAAGGGGTTAAAGGCAGGAGCAGTCGCTGGTGCTTCGTGAGGGAAGAGTAAAACCTTTACCCCAGGAATGCTGGGAGTTGTAGTTCCAGTTCTTCTCACTCCGAAATTAAAGAAACTGTAGTTGTGGGGTTTCTTGATAATAAGTATTTTTATTAAAGCAAAAGATAAATGTTCCATCACATGGCATATAATAATGCAAAACAAAGGTGCTTCAAAAGGCTAACAGAAACTCAGGATAAATGCAACTCAAAAGTATATTGCTGCTTTTCACTTTCCAGCCAATTACTCTCTTTTGCCTCCAGAGGCCAGTTGGGCTCACTGCAGCCTCTTACGGTCACCGTTACTCTCACAGTGCCTGGGAAAACATGTGCACGTAATCAAAGCTTCTTTCAGCAATGCAAACAACAGCTTGTAACTCTCAGATCACAGACGGCAAAAGCATTTCCTTCAGCTTGACTTATCTATACAACAAATCGTACAGTCCATTTGTTCACAGCCTGGTAAGTCTGTATTACTCTCTGTTACTCCTTCAAACTGTAAGGCATTACTAGCTTCTTGTGAAATTAGCTGTTGTCTAGCTTGTAACTCTAAGAATTGTTTAAAGCTTTGTAGAAGCAATTCAGCCTGCTCCTTGTGAGATAGGGTACTATTATCTGCTATAAAACTTCCCTTCTGCTCAAGGCTGTTTGTCTTCTCTTCTTGTAAGTTAAAGGCATCAGAATAATTGCTGGTCTCTTTGGCAATTGTTTCATAGATAGGAGAATTATCTTTATATTCAGCTTGGCAACCATGTGGCAAATTACTCACTTTTTGCACAGCCCTTCTGTCTTCAGACGGCTCCAAGGTTCTCCAGCTGTTCTGTTTGTTGCTCTCCGGCACAAACGACACTTCAGAGAATGATTGCTCTTTCACCTGTGCTTGCCTTGAAGGCTTTCTCTCCCAAGGCGTTGCCTTCCAACGGCTATCCAATTCAAGGTTAAGTCCTCTCTCCGTGGGACTTCTGCTTGCTTCCCTTGAATAGAATTGTGCAGGTTTTCTTCTTATGCCAGGTTCCCAAGTATCATTAGACTCTCCTCTGGCTTTCCAACCATCCTCTTGTTTCTTCCTCCTGTATTCCTTCCTGGGCTGCTTCTTCTTCAACTCATTCCCATACTCGTACTGAGTCACAGCCTCCTTCTCGTTCCTCCTCTCTTCCCTTCTCTCCTGCTTCCGTTCCTGCTTCTGCTCCTTCCTCTGCCCTTGCTCAGAGCCATGCTCTGGTTTAAAAGTACGTTCTCTTTTAGGCACGCCCCTTCCCAGGGCTGGGTGTGCCCAATCAGACCTGCAGGACTCCTCCCCTGGGCTGGTCTCCATGCTCAGCTCTGTGGAATAGAGTCTCTCTTTTTTCCTTGCCCTGTTATTTTGGCGTAAATCCTGCCGAACCTCAGGATTTTCATCTGTCTCCATAGGCTCAGGAGGGCGCTGTTCAACACAGTACCAAAGCTGCCGGGGCCAGTGCAGGATGATAAGGATCACTTTGTCCTGTCCGTCTGGACCTTGGCCACCAAGGACATGGGCGAGTAAGCATACAGCAGACCCTTGCCCCAATGGAGAAGAAATGCCTTGGCAGCAAGGTATCCTGGATCAGAACAGCAGCAGCTGAGCATTGTGAGAGCTGGCAAAGAGGTCCACCTCTGGTATGCCCCACTTCTAGAAGGTGTCCTGTGCCACTGGCAGGTTGAGAGTCCACTCGTGAGGCTGCAGTACTCTGCTGAGCCGGTCCACCAGAACATTTTCTTGCCCAGGGAGGTAGATGGCCCGGAGGAGCATACCCCACCGGTATGCAAAATTCCAGAGTCTGATTGCTTTCCAGCAGAGAAGGTAGGACCCTGTGCCTCCCTGTTTGAGGTAGAACATTGCCACTTGATTGTCTGTTCGAACAAGGACAACTTGATATGCCAGGTAGTGCTGGAAGATGCGCAGGGCATTCGCGACTGCTCGGAGCTCGAGAAAGTTGATTTGGAGCTGGCTCTCCTCCTGTAACCAGAGACCTTGAGACTGAAAAACATTCCAATGGGCTCTCCAGCAGAGTTTGGAGACATTTGTGGTGACGATCTGTTGATGTGGGGGATCCTGAAAGGGGAGCCCCACCAAAAGATTGCTCGGCCGTCACCACCAGATGAGGAAGCGGGAGAGCAACAGGGTGACCCATACCCTATCCAACAGGTGTCCCGTCGCCTGCTTCCACTGAAAAGCAGAGTCCACTGGGCCTGACACATTTGGAGATAAGCAGAGGGTGTGACATGAACCATTAAGGTCATGTGCCCCAAGAGGTGAAGCATCCACCGAGCCACGAAAGTTGGAGAGAATTGGACCTGGGCTGGCTGTAGGTGGGACTTGGGATCGTTTAACATGAAACCCCAAGGTTTCCAGGAGCTGGATAGTACAAACCTTGTCCAGGAACCCTCCCCTTATCAGCCAGTAGTCCAGGTAAGGGAAGACGAACATGCCTTCCAGCTGCAGGAAGGTGGTGACCATCGCAAGGCATTTTGTGAATACTCAGGGAGAAGACATCTGTCTACCCAGTACTGGTAATGACACCCACCAATGACAAAGAGGAGGTACTGCCGGCGCAAGGGGTGGATCAGAATGTGGGTTTAGGCATCTTTGAGATCCAAGGAGTATAGCCAGTCTCTCCAGTGGAAGTAAGGCAGCAATGTTCCAAGGGATACCATCTTGAACTTTTCTTTCACTAAGAAGCAGTTGAGATCCCATAGATCCAGATGGATTGCAACCCGCCTGTCTTCTTGGGAACCAGGAAGTAGCAGAAGTAGAACCCTGTGCCTCCTTGAGGCAATGGGACAAGCTCTATAGCCCTGTTGGTGAGAAGGGCTGCAAGCTCCCTTTGAAGAAGGTCTCAATGGGTGGGATCCAGAGGAAGTTCCCCTGGGAAGAATGAGGAGGGCATCTGGTGGAAGTGAAGGAGGTAACCCTCCTTTACCACCCGAATTGCCCAAGAGTCGGTGGTAATGCTGGGCCACCGATGGACAAAGAACATCAGATTCCCCCTAGTGCTGCGGTTCCTGATCTCCCGTGGGAAGAAGGGCTATGCCCCAGGAGTCAAACCCTCCCCCCCCCCCCAGGCTGCAGTACAGGTGCTGTTTGGGGTTTGGGGGCTTTAGGCATATGGGGCCCTGCCCCTGGCCGGCTGCCCCTGTGGGGGAACTTGATAAGACTGATAGGCCTGATGTTGGAGGTACGATCCGTAAGCCTTCTTCTTCTTCAGGTAACAGGACTTTTTCCCCGAAGCCTTCCATCAGGAAGGATCAGTTGTCTTCCAAGAGAGCCTAGTTCTGGTCATCAGCTCGGTCTCCAACTTGGCAGCCTTGTCCATCATGGGCTTGCCAAAGAGATTCTCCCCCCAACAGGGGACATCGACCAATTTGTCATGAACCCATTGCTCCAAGTCTGAGGACTATAGCCATGCCAGGCAGTGGGCACTAATGCTCACCGCAGCCACTCTAGCCGCAAACTCGAAGCAGTCATAGGCCGCTCAAGTCACATACTTGGAGCACTCCTTGACCATGGTCACCAGGTCCTGGAAGCGCTGGAGGTATAATTGGACAGCTCAGCTGAGAACCCGCAAGCTCCTTTGCCAGGTCTCTCAAGTACATGCCCATATACAGCTGGCAAGCCTGGATACGGGCCACAAGCATCGAGCCCTGGAAACACCATTTACCAAACCCATCCATGGTGTGGACCTCACAAACCGGGGGCACCGAGGAGTGCATCTTCTGGCTCTTGATCCGGCACATGGTCAACTCTACCACCATGGAGTTGTGTGGTAGTTGAATTTTTTGAAGCCAGGGCTCTTGCGGACCTGATACATGGAATCAAGCCACTGCTCATAATGGGAACCATAACCAGGGCTTTGTACATCTTGAAAAGGAGGCACTTCACGATGGGAGGCACCGGCACCATTATGGCCTCCTTGGGAGGAGAGTCATATTGAAGTGTATATCCAGGTCCACTGCCTCGATGGTGAAGGCAAGGGTCTTACCCATATCCCAGACGAAGTCCAGGAAGGAGAGGTCCTCTGGCAAGGACCTCTGACACTCCAGAGGAGGAGAGGGGTCAGACGGAACGTCCCAATGCTGAGCAGTATCGGAAGACTCACCATCGGTCTCCCATTCTGAATTAGAATTGGAAGGGAGCTCGAAGTGATGGCAGGAATCATGTTGTTGCACAGTCCAGAGTGAGGACAGCAGCTGGGGATCCTGGCAATCTGACCCCGAAGCACTCAGTGAAGAAACCCTAGGCTCGGACTGAGACAAGGAGCAGTCATTGTAATCGGCCCACAGGGCATGCCGTTCCAGGACAGGCTGGATCTCTTCCAGCGAGGCCATAAGGAAGCACAGTTAACCAGAATCAGGGTCTTCCGGCTCACCAGGAAGGCAGTGAGGCTGCGTTCCAGGGATGCCATTCTGGCCTTGAGGCCTGAAGGCTCCGCAGTCACCAGCGTGGGCACCAAGAGTATCGGTCCCAATGCCAGTTCCCTCGGAGGGGACTCACCGATGGTAATCGCCTCAGCAGCCTGAGGGCAATCCTACAAGGAAGTGGTAACTGCTTCCTGCCGAGGCAGCTTTGAGGGCTGCTCCCGGCCCTCACCCTCAGAATCCCATTGAGGGCTGCGGTGCTCATAGGTTTTATCTGCGGTACCGACATTGACCGCTTGGATGAAATCTGTTTCTTCTGGGAACTGCTCTCCACAGACTATTGCCGGTTCGATGCTCCATGACTTCGGGGCTCCGAGAAAGCTCAGTGACTGCCAGGGTCCAAGTCTTTGATAGCCACCCTCAAGGGTGCCGATTCCAAAGCCAATGATGGGGCCAAGGCTGAGGACTTGGGGCCAAACAGCATCTCCTTCTGCTTTGCTCATAATCTGAAGACAGAGTGGGCAAGAGGAGGCATTGTGATCAGCCCCAAGGCAATGAAGGCAGCAATCATGGTGGTCCATGCTGGACATGGTCCTGCTATAATCAGTGCATTTCTTAAAACCCCTAATCAAGGACATAGTGGGAAAGAGGGCACCTGTGAGGTCAAAATCCCTTAAGTACCCAAGAAAAAACGTGACACCGAGGTAGCAATGGTTCCAGGACTGCGAGAGTGACAGTACGCGACTGAAAAAAAGAGTAAGAAAAATAGTAAGAATTCACAAGACAACTTTTTCCAGGGTACTGACGGTACGTCTGGTGAGTTCCATGGAAAAACAAAGACTGAGGAAAAATGGCTCCCTTGGGTGAGAAGGTGACCACACATGCATGGTTGATCTCCCAAAGGCTTTCTTTGAAAGCTGGGGAGAAATTACCTTGCGGGATCCATTGTTGCCGACGTCACCCATATGTGAGGACTGACTTCCTCCTTGTTCCCAAAGAAATGCAATAATTTTAAAATGACATGACAAATGCAGTGAAATGGGCTTTAATTTCGTATCTTTCAAAAGGAAACAAAAACTGCTAACAAAGTGTGTTTTGTTTTTCTTATAGTACATGCTATTTGCAAATACTGTGCACTAAAACAAAAAAAAGAAAAAAGCCCCTCCACACATAAAAGGCAAAAAAAAAAATCAGTGTGCACACTTTTATACAGAAACCATATCTTTTGTTTTTATCACAACATCACTAACCTTAGTGAATGTGGGAATTATTGCAAAACTCGATAAAAGACAGAGAAGCTGTGGGTGTTGGCTTGAGTATTAGTTTTGCAAGAAGCAAAGCTGAAGATGACAAGAACTGAAATAATCTACTAGCAAAGATGATGGGGATTATGATAGGAACAGATTTTGGCGCATGATTGTGATACATGTGGAGGGCAGTGGTAGGAAAAGGGCTGAAAGGACAGATAAAACACAATAGCAGTATGTCTTCTTGGCAAAAAAAACCCCTGAGAAATCTGCAATTACATGGTGTTTAGAAACACAGAAACATGACGACAGAAAAAGACCACATGGCCTATCTAGTCTGCCCTTCGATATCAACCACTACAAAAGTCCCCTTTTTTCCTTTAGAGATCTTCTGTGTTTGTCCCATGTTTCTTTGAATTCAGATACTGTCCTCATCTCTACCACCTCCACTGGGAGACTATTTCTTGGATCCACCACTCTTTCTGTAAAGAAATATTTCCGCATATCACTCCTGAATCTATCCCCTTTCATCCTCATCCCATGTCTCCTCGTAGTTTGCTTTCAATCAAAAGAGGCTCTCCTCCTGTGCATTTATGCCATGATGGTATTTAAATGTCTCAATCATATCACCTCTATCCAGCCTTTCCTCTAAGGTGTACATATTAAGATCCTTAAGTTTGTACTCATATTAGGACTATTTTTTTTATAATTGATGAAAGTTTATTATTTGAACCTCTGTTATTATATCATTATTGAAGAGTGTAATAATGTATGGAATTTTATGTAAATGTATTATGTTGTAACGACTAGATGGAGGGAGAGGGGAGGGAGAACAGATGCCAAGTTGCATAAGGGGATTTTTTTTAGATTCATCTACCCATATTGACTGAATCTCAAATGGACAGACTGAATGAACAATTTTGGTCTTTATTGGTTGTCATTTGCTCAGGGCAGGATTAAGTCCTAGGTAAACTAGGCACAGGCTGAGATTTCAAATGTTCAGGAGGGACCTTCTCACGTGTAGTAATTCAGTGACTACAAAGGCAGCTTTCTGCCCAGTTAAGTCAGCGCCTGGGAAAAAAAAAAGCCACTACTGCCTGCAGAATTCTATCTATTCTCCCCACCCCTGTATGCTGTCCTCCAGCAGGCACATTGCTAGGGTTTCTGGCACCCCCCTGCAATATTTAAATTGGTGTTTCCTCCCATGTCCAGCACCTCATCATTCCTGCCCCCCCCCCTTCCAGCACCTCATTGCTCCATCCCTACTCCATACCACCATAACTGCTGCCAAAAGAAATCAGTGTGGCACTAGGCCCATGCTCCAGCAGCGATACATCCTGACCCCTCCAATGATATCCTATCAGAGGGGTTGGGACATGGCCGGGCTTAAGCACGGGCCTGGAACTGCCACAGTAAACAAGGCAAGCATGCCTGACACCCCTCAAACATCAGTGCCCCTGCCATGTTTAGCTTACTTACTGTGTTGAGCAGGCCCTATCCTCCAGTCACCAGGAGTTGGCAAGCAATGCTTCTTATCTCCTCTGTACGCGGAACCATGAAGTGCCGCTGAATATCCCCCTCTAACGCTGCGAGATGCGCTGATGCTAACTGCATGGCATTGGCGCGTTCCAGGGGAGCTGCCAAAGATAACTGGCCAGTGGCGATATTCAGCCGCTGGCCAGTTATCTTAAAGCACCTATAGTTAGGCAGAAAAAAGGCTGTCCTAACTTTAGCTGCTTTAGCTAACCAGGCAGCAGCTAAATATCACCAGTGACCAGTTAGCTAAATTGCTATCCGGCCAACCCACATGACCTTGGCATTGAATATCCGGGACTTAAAGAGATGATGGCCAGCCGCTGCTAAATATTGGCCCCATATTACTATGCAATTGCTTATACTCCCTTTCCGTGAGTGTTGTGAATGTTGTTATAATGGCGTCCCCAGTTCCAATCAGCCAGAAGATCAGCAACTTAGCCCAAGAAGTGAACCTGCATCTCCGTGCAACAACAAACATCATTGCCACTGAGGTAATGGGCTGGCATCTTCCTCTTTTTAAAGAAAAGTTCCTAGTTTCTTTATTCTGTCTGGACAGGACTACAGTGATCCACTTTCTTAGAACACTTCAATTGGCTTGAGTACTACAAAAAACTATACATGAGGACAGATTTATGCTTTGGACAGATTTATGCTTTGCACAAAAAAAAAGTATAAAAAAAACATTAGGAAGCACTTACTCTGAATAAAATAAATATGACTACAGCATTAATTGCTGGCCTTTAAAGTGTTTGAAGGTAGCTGAGAATTGTACTGTTAGCAGTGTTTTACCCATCCTGGGTCAGATTTACGTTTCAGGCAACAATTGTACAAATCAGTTTAGTTGCCCTTCATTGAAGGAGTGCAACTTTTGCCCCAGGATTTGATTTTCTAAACCTTCAATAAAAATGGTGTTAGCAAATAATTCTGCAATAAGCAGTGGTATGTTTGCAGGAAAGTGCTGAATTTGAAGAAGAAGAAAAAAAAAAAACAGGTTGCCTTTTTGTATACGATCTTGCTTCTACAATTTTCTTTCTAAGCAAATTTTCCCTTCTAAACGTTGTCTGAAGAATACATCTTTTGCCCAAAGATTTTATTTCATCATTATGAAAGCATACTGATTTACATGGATTTTGTATACTTTTTTTGTGCAAAGCATAAATCTGTCCTCATGTACAGTGTTTTGTACTACTCGGCCAACTAAAGTGTTCTAAGAAAGTGGATCACTGTAACCCTGTGCAGACAGAATACAGAAACTAGGAAATTTTCTTTAAAAAGAGGAAGATGCCAGCCCATTACCTCAGTGGCAATGGTGTTTGTTGTTGAACGGAGATGCAGGTTCACTTCTTGGGCTAGGTTGCTGATCTTCTGGCTGACTGGACCTGGGGATGCCACTAAAGCAACATTCACAACACTCAGGGCAAGGGAGTAGAAGCCATAGTAACATAGTCTCCTATCAGCATCTTCACCCACCCTCCTCCAGTTCCTCCTCTTGGTCAGCAGCAAGATCCTTCCCTCCCAAAAGGCAGTAGACCACTCCTCCTACTACTACTATTAAACACTTATATAGCGCCACGCACACAGTGCTGTACAAACATACATACAAGAGTTAGTCCCTGCTCGTCCGAGCTTACAATCTAGTCAACCCTGGCACTTATCACTACTTTCCCTAGTGGTACTATGTCAGAGCAAAAGTGATCCCCCGACACTCCTTTCCTATTGCTGTCCGGGTTCAAAATGGTGTCTTTGACTCCTAGCTGTAGTCTCATGGTCCAAGTGGCAATGGGTGAGGCATGTCGGGGAATAGCTCCTGCCCTGACATGATACCACCAGGGAAAGCTCCGGTAAGTGCTGGGGGTGTGGAGGGATGGTTGGATGCCTCTTTCGGGAAGTCTTGCTGCTAATTGGGGAGAGGAATTGGATGTGGATGGACAGAGATGCTGATAGAAGGTTATCAGTGGGTCAGGATGCTGATCAGGGGAGTGGGCAGGAATGCTGCATTGGAGATTGAGTGCCTGTTTGGGGTGATTGGGGTCACACTAAGTGCATGCCAATAGCATGGATTTGAGAGGAGGCATTAAGTGCAATCATGCTATCAGCAGCCATGAGAGCATGAAATAAAAGTACCATGTACTAACTGTGTATGCAGTCCACACCCATTATCCACCCATAACCCACCCTGTTCCTGCTCAACAGGCTAAGCACATGTTAGCACAATATTTTTAATGTACTTCTTGTTTGTATCTAGTAAGTGCCGGGGTGGGAATGGTAGGTTCTGCTGTTGATGAATGATCCAGGGGGATGAGTAGAGCGGCTAATTGGGGGGGGGGGGGGGAGGGACAAGGATTAAGGGTTTTTTCTTAGCACAGGGTGGGCCACGATATCTTCAGCAGCAGAAAGCATGGATGTACTTACAGCCCTATCTGCTGATGCATTTACTGTGCTGTAAGTGTCTGCCGTTTGAGATAAATATGAGGTGCAATCAAAAAGTATCCAGAGTGTACAGTAACACAAGAAGTACAAGTATAACACTGACAGTTATTGCACTCAGTCTCCTTCAAAGTAGTCCCCTTCCAATAAAACACCCTTCCTCCAGGGTTCCTGCCATTGCTGGAAACAATTTTGAAATGCCTCTTTCATTATGCTGTGAAGCTGCTGTGTTGAATTTTGCTTAATGGTCTCCAAGCCGTCAAATCTCCTTCCTTTCAGTAGAAATTTCAGTCTTGGAAACAAGAAAAAAAGTCACAGGGTGCGAGGTCAAGTGAGCACGGAGGCTGACGGACTTGTTCGATTTGGTGTTTGGCCAAGAACTGCTGGACAAGATATGATGCATGAGCTGGGGCATTATCGTGATGAAGCAACCATTCACCATTCCTGTGCAACTCTGGCCTCTTACGACAAACTGCATCTCTCAAATGAGTCAGAACTTGGACGTAATACTCATTATTGATGGTTTGGCCTTTTGGAGCAAATTCATGATGAACAATACCCTGGTAATCAAAGAAAACTGATAGGCTTTCTTGGGTATGGGAGAGGCTTTGCACTTCTGATGCATGAAGGTTTGCACTTAATGCAAGCTAAGTGCAAAAATGTAGTACACTTTAGTAAAACAGGGCCCATAGCTGAGAACAATGGAGCTTGCTTTAAATCACATTAATATGTGTTAACCAGTTAATACAGCTTAATAAATAGACCTATATGTTTGCTTGTTTAGATTTATTAATTGCTTTTTAGATTCTTAAAGATTTAGGAGAGGCATAAATAAACACCACAAGAGAAATCTCACAAGCCCTTAGTGCAGATCCAGTGCCTGTAAATTCCAAAGAGAAATGGTGCTGTTTGACAGCCAGAGGGGTGTAAAGCTTGAGGTTTGTCTAGTGCTCCAACACTTTGGACCAGCTCTAAGGCCGGCCCTGGCTATGCTCACGTAACCCCTCTTCTCAAGTTACTTTAATGATTCCCTATCATTTTCCGCATCCAGCTCAAACTTCTACTAACCTGCAAGTGCATTCATTCTGCTGCTCATTACCTTTCCTCTCTTATCTCTCCCTATACCCCTCCTCGGGAACTCCACTCTTCTGGCAGATCACTTCCATCTGTGCCTTTCTCTTCCACTGCCAACTCCAGGCTTTGAACTTTTTACCTTGTTGCTCCTTATGTCTGGAACAAACTTCCTGAGTTGGTATGTCAGGCTCTGTGGCCCTGTTCAAATCTAGCCTAAAAACTCACTTTGAGACTGCTTTTGGATCCTGATCCCCCAGGTCGTCTGTTCATCTCCTGATTCCTTACCATTCCCCTAGATATATACAAGTCTACACTTGTCTGTCTTAACTAGGCTTTGAGCTCTTATGAGCAGGGACTGTCTCTTACATGTCTCGGTACAGCGCTGTGTACTCCTTGTAGCGCTATACAAATGCTAAGTACTAGTAGTAGTAATAGTGAGACCTGAAACTGATTCATGTCCCGAAATTGAAGCTTGGCGAAGGCACAGGGCTGAGATACGCTCTTGATAAAGGCATTGCTGAAACACGGCTGTGCAGGATTACACCTTGGAGAATTCTGCACATCTGTGCAATGCAGAATTTGCACAGAATTCCCTATCTTCTCAGAATTCTGCACTTGTTATCGATGGTGCCTGTGCAGAATTCTGCATAACTCCTGATCCCTCTCCCCTCTCCACAGAAAACACACTGGCCATGTCCTCCTCTTCTACCATCCTTGGTCCGACTATTAATTTGAACTGTACAGCTGTATGGAGGCTCATGAGGTTCAAACAAGCAGCTGGGCCTGGGATGGCAGAGGAGAAGGCTGTGGCTCGATATGCAGCTTTTGGCAGCTGCAATCCAATGTACAGCCGCTAGGGTCATGGCCAAATGTAAAACTGCTCACAACCAAGGTCCAATATATAGCTAGTAGTAGCCGCGATCTGATGTACAGCCGCTCACGGCCATGGCCCATTGTACAGGCGCAGTCCAATGTACAGCCACTCACAGCCATGGCCCAATGTACAACTGTTCACAGCCATGGCAAACTTATAACCACTCGATCGGGACAGAGAGGGCAGCAAGCTGTGGTAAGTATTGCAGGGTTTTGGTGAAGAATAAACTAGGTTTGTCTTGTTGCTGCTTCCGAATGGTTGAATGATTTTCCTATTTCACACTCTCTATTCTTCACCCTCTCATATCTCCCATTATATATATATATATATATATTTTGTCACAAGGTAAACCCAGGGGACCCAGAAGAAATGGAGATTAACGGAGAAAATCAGGCAGAACCTGATGAGGTAAACAAAAACATGTCAAATAGTTACTATGAGCAACCACAGCACACGTGGAAAAAGGGTAAAAAGACCCAGCCAGCATGAGAATGGAGGTTGATTTACCTGATAGGGATCAGCTGAGAAGGGGTGGAACCCGGGGACAGATACATAAGGCACACTCACAAGCAGTGAGGGAGAGTGAGCACGGACAGAGGTGGAAGCAACAACCTCAGTCGTGGGAACAGAGGGAAAGAGAAAGAAACACTATAAGCCAATCTCATCTCCAGGACCAAAGTTGGTGGAAGGAAGGAAATGAGAGAGAGTGTCAGCAACATATACCAGAGGACAGCTTGAATGAGTCTCAGGACTATGTGAGTACGTGTGGAGATCAGCTGTTGAACACAGAGTGTGTGTGTGAAAGCCAGAAGAGAAGAGGGAGGAATCCTGTTGCAGGAAGCAAGGCATTCAAAGTGGAACAGGACTGTTTTACACCCGAATGGGCTAAGTCCAGGATTAATAGAAGAAGCCAGCCTAGAGCAGAGATAAAGGGAAAAGGAAACAACTTCTTTCCTTGTACGGGCAGTTACAAGAGAAAGGAAGGTCTCTTACCTTATAATTCTGCTAGCAACTTTAAATGCTCAGACTTCTCTCGAGTGCCGTTGTCAGCACTGAAAACTCCCACAGCTGTATCAGAGGAATTAGCCTTTAACCCATTCAAGGCAGGACACAAGCTGTTTGATTCTAATACCAGTGTTTATGGGCAGTTACCTCATAGCTTTACACAGGAGGAGTGCTCTTACAAGCCATTATCCAGAGTATACGGTAATACCCAGCAGTGTTTTAGCCTAAAGCCAGGAAGCAGTCACGTAGCTGACGTGATTAACCAGAGTGAGCTCGGCAGGACAGCTGCTACAGAAAACGTAGGTACAAATGGTTATCCTTTAATGCCACATGATATTTCTAATGTACCAGATAACACTGAACCCATGGAATGCTCGTTAGTGACAACTGAAGAGGAAGAGTTTTCACTAAGATAAGAAAATACATGTACAAGGAAGGTTTAAACAGCAACACAGTAACTGGCAGAAGTTGCTTGGTCTAAAGTGAATCCTGATTGATTTATATCAGCAAAAGAAAAGGATTAAGTGCTCATGAAGAGAACTGTTTTTCTTTTGTTAAAAAGTTAAAGCTGAGGAAAGCACTTTTTGTTCAATGTTTGCTTCTGTTATTTGCCAGAGTGGCTTTTGATTATTTTGTTCTTCAAGAAAAAGAATACCTCATTGGACGGGGAATAAAGCCCTTGATTTAAAGTGTGAACTGTGTGTTTGAGTGATTACAAGAAGACGGTACAACTACCACCCACAGAGGGCCAGGCAGGGCTATCTATAGCATATAGAAAGCCAAGAAAAGGTGTTAAGCCATAATACCAGTCTCCACCGGAGGGGCCCGATGAGGGTGTGACAATATATATATATATATATATATATATATATATATATATATATATATATATATATATATATATATATATATATATATATATATATATATATATAAATAAATAAAACACATTAGAAAGCTGTTGTGCATGTGCACTGGAGAAAGCTGTTGGGTGTGTGTACAATACCGGTGAGGGACAGAGCAAGTTTTTGGGTCTGCCATGGGAGTGGGGAGTAACAATGAGGTGAGTGGAAGTATGTGCATGGGGTGGGGGAAGAATGAGAGGTAAGCGTGTGTGAAGAAGGGGGGAGGATGATGGTGGGGTGGGGTAGGATGTGTAGAGAAGAGAAGAGCAGCAAAAACAGGCACACCAGGACAGTGGCAGGTATATGTTACTTTATTGACCATAACCCCAATGCGTTTCGGCTGAACGCCTTCTTCAGGGTGAATGAACCTCAAATCAAACCAAGAGATAGGACACAAGATAATTAAAAGCAAGAATAAAACAAAATGCAATAATAAAAACAATAAATAAGTACATGTGCATATTTATAATTAAACAAGTAAAAACGAAAGATGAATTAAAAACAAAAAGCGTATTTAAAACAATCTAGGAGCACCCAAAGGCATGACACTAGAATAAGCCAACACTGAAAAAGAGAAAGAAAACAGGAAGGCCATAAAGCACAAAGGTAAAAAGCAATGAAACTGGACATAAAAGACCCATATGGGTTAGTCATAAAACAAAGTCGCACAAAACATGTGCAAAGGAGGGATGAGGAAGGCCATGTGTGAGACGTAAAGTCAAAAAAGTTATATTATATATATATCAAATAGGGAAGGACATTTTTGAACCAAACCGGACACCTTTAACTGTGAATGCCCGGGAGGTATATACCTCTGCACTTGGTAAGGATAAAAAGGGGACATATAGGGGCCACCAGAAAGGCCATACAACAATGTGAAACATAAAATAAATGGTGGAGCCCCCAGCCGTGACGAGAAGCCATAAGAACAAATTCTGTACAAAAGCCAACTTACTATAACACTACCAGCAAAAGGTACAGACAAACAAGTAAACCTCAATCAAAGGTCCTAAAAATAAAAATGGACATGAGAAGGGCATAAATGTTAAATGTAAAAACCTAGTAAATAACTGAAGTATAGGTAGACTTGCCTGATCAGTGGACCGCAGTTCCTCTGTGAAAACCGTGAACACGGCAATGAAGCCGCAGGGGCAGAAAGGGAGTGTGTTAAAAGGCAAAATTGGCGCCAGGCTTGAAGGTCAAGGTTCACAATATATTAAAAATAGTAAGATTGTATTGGCTTGTTAAAAACTGCAATTGAAATTCTCACCGTATCTTTAGAACCACCTGACCAGACACAAGGCTAAGATTTGACATGTAGCAATATGTCATTATGTACGAGTGTGGGTGAACGCCGAGTTCTAAACAGGAGCCACAGATAAAAATTGTACTGTTAGTGTGTTTTACCAATGATACAAGAGTCCCATCATAACTCCCGGGGTCAAAAAACAATAGGTACAACAATTAAAAAATGTGACAGTTAAAAAATAGAAGCAAGGACTGCGAACTGACAGGAAAATGAACAGAAGTGGCCGCAGGCCAACAGAAGAGTAGATAAAAACCCATAAAACAAACATGAAAGGCTAAAAGAGACATCATCCGCCAGCATTTAAAAATACTAGTAAAATGTTATGCAAATCTCTGTGGTCTGTCATGCTTCCCCTGCCTAGGGCCAATGGCTCTATAGCAAGGGTGACTGCAATCTTGTTTCCAAGTGTCTTTCTACTATGTAGCAGCAAGGGTTGCTGGGACTTGTAGTTTTTAAGTTTCACTCTTCAACAAAATGTGTTGTGGCACGAGGGTCTTTTGAACAGATAAATTTATTTAGGGTTTTTTCCTTTCACAAGGGTTCAACAGGCTTAGGCAAAGCATAGAATTTCTTTCCAAAATAATAGGAAACAGGAGCAAATGAAAAGTAGAAATAAAGTACAAAAACTGTTTCTTCACAGCAACTTAAACAGCCAAAACAACTTTGTATTCTTCTCCTACAAAGCTTGTTTAACGTACATCTAAGTGATCAATGTTACACAGAGAACAGTCCATCTCATAGCATTCAGGTGTTTCAGGAATATTGGCTACGTCGATAATCATATCCTCACTCTCTTCATCACAGCTCTGCTTAGGGGAACTCTTGCACTGCAAACCTTGGATAACCTCTTGCAGCTTCTCTAGAAAGTTTCCTCTCTCATTAGCCGCGACCTTCTCTAGTGTAGGAGATTGGTTATTACGTAAGCTCTTCCCTATGGCTTTTATATCAGCTTCAAACTATTTACTGAAAGTGTTTCTGTTAGGAGTTACTTTTACAGCCGTGCTATCTCGGCACTTATTAGCACTAGCTTTCAATTGTTGCACAATATCTTCAACAAGTCTCTGGCTAGGAAGTAATTCTGACGTACCTTCTTTACCAGCAATGCCTTGTCTGTGCTCAGAGCTTTCTCCCCTTGTGCAGGCAAACTGCTTGACCTTGTCCTCGGGTAGCTTCCACAGAGGCTCTGGTTTTGCTTTAAAGGTATAGGGAATGGACCCTCCAGCAATGTTCCCTCTAATTTTCTGTAGGCTATGGGCGCATAAAATATCAGCTGTGCAGCTTTTGAAGAAAGGTTAAATTTTTGTGCGCCACATACCGACACTCGGAGTTATATACTTTAAAATTTGATTACACGTCAGAATACAGTATGTACACCACATTGATTGCACTAGAAAATATTGTAGAACTTGTGAAAACCCCGTAAATACACAACAACTTTTAAATTTTAAGACGTCTGTGTTGTTTTCTATCAGAATCAGAACCGTAATTTTTGTGCGCTCTGTTGTAAAGTATGTGCGCTCGCTCGGCGAGGTGTGTGCGCGCGCACACGCGCACAGCTTAGAGGGAACAGTGCCCTCCAGTATCCCTCTTGCCTGGAGCTGGGTTCCAAGGTTTCCCTGGTTGCTGCCTTCCTGCGTGCCTTCCTTATTGAAGTGGCTCGGACAATTGCAGAGGCTTCTCTCTGCTTTCTGTTCCACAGTTCTCTTTCTCTTGGCTGTGTTCCTGCCGGTGTGGCTTCTCCCACTCCTTTTTCCTCTTCTCCTCTAAGACTGACTCTGAAACCGGTTTAAAACAGCTTCCTCCTGCAGCCACACCCCTCTGGTTACTCAGGTGCAAATCATTAGAGCTGCCTTCAGCTCTTACGTCATGGCTATGGCTGAGCTCTGTTCTGGATGAAAGCTTCCTGTTGCCATGGGAACCTGGCTTGCTCTTACTTTTAAAGGTAAGGTGCTCGCTATTTTCCCATTCCATCTGTTCAGGAGTGCTTTCGGTACCACAGGTGTCAGTGCGATCAATATAAAAAATGTACTAAATGTACTAAATGTATAGTAGAATGTATTATAGCACACGATGTATCATAGCGCACAATGTACATAGCTCAACCTAATCAAACACACAACACATCTTACACACAGATCACGATATAACCCTCACTACATGAAAAACACTATCACTTCTTTTGATTGTTTTGCTGTGATACCGCCTTGATTGTAAGATAAGGCGGTATAGAAATACTGTTAAATAAATAAATAAATAAAATAAAAAATATATATGTTAAAAAAATAGTATAAGAAAAAATATGATAGGCAATGTAACAGAAAAAGGATACCCAGCCTTGCCACCCCCCCCCCCCCAGTCCCACCAGCACAGGCAGCTTACCTCAAAGTGCATCTGCATGATGGTCCTCCTTGTCGCCACAGCCCTGGGTGGGGGTGTCTAGCTGCCATATCCCCACTGTCATACACTTCCACATGCTCTGTCTGCTGTCACCCCAGCTTTGCCCAGCCACACCGGGCCTGTGCCATGTCATATGTCATGGCTTCTTTCCTGTGCCATACCTCCACACTCACCTTGCTCTCACTGCAGCTGCTGCTGGAGTCTCACCAGCATCCACAGGCGCAAGTGGCATATGGCCCGGAAGTGCAACCAGTAGGCCTCTGTCTCATACAGGATGTGGAAATGTCTATGGAGGTAGGGGGGAGGTATCTTACATATGAACATTTCTTCTTCCCTCCCAGGTCTGTCCCTGCAGCAACTTGCTTGTGATACCACCACATGCTTACAGTGGACCCAGTCCCATCATGCTACCATAAGTCCAGAGCTACCTCACCCCAGTCCGGGGTTTGCCCTGGTCCCCCAGGCTTCCTCTGTCCTGTGTGCCCGTATTGCTGACTGGCTGGGCCATGGGCTGAGGGGGCCACAGGGACAGTGCTTCCTGCAACATTCTTCAGGGACGCTGCTGCATTTGCTACCTGCTCTCTGGTGCACATTGTGGGCATTGCATGCTGGTTTGGGACCTGGCTGTGTCGTGTCCATGGTCTGGGGCACAGTTGTTTCTGGGTTACAGGGCGCATTTCAGCTTTACACAGTTATGATTGTACTCCTGGCTGTTTGTATTTGCCTCTGCTGTGTCCTACACAGATGCCACTTTGCATTTTCACTTTGGACCTTGTGGTGGGGGTTTGGCCACTGAGTTGGGGGGCCAGGGGCCTGGGGTTCAGTTTCCCACAGCTTCCCTTTTTGTGTTGGCTGTGCATTACCATGTGTCTATGCTTTATGGTATGGCACAGCAGGGTTTCCTGCCTTTGGGGTGGGCATTACAGCCATACATTTTGATTGCTGGTTTGCATACCAGCTACAGTGGGCCTTCAATGGACACGTTGGCTGCATCCTTATTGTGACATTATGCTTGCCTGGAACATGTCCATTTCTGGGGTTTGTTCCTTCACCCTGAATGTCTCATTCATGCATGTGTTTCCCTCTGTTTAGGGCGGTCGTGGATATCAATCTTGTGTTACCATGTTTGTGTAGCTTCAGCTACATCTAATGGAGTGGCTGAAAAGGTGACAACACAGACAGAGGCCTTCATGACATACATGGGCTCACAGAGAGGGGGTGACAGGCATCTATATTTGGATGTCCTTAGTGAGGCTAGCAATGTCGCCAGGTAAGCATCTATTCGGAATGATGCGGCAATAGCCATTGCAAACTACTGTGGGGATGGGACGTTTTTCAGATATGTTAGTTGGATGACAAGGGGCAAATATGCTATTGTCAGATTCAAGGGGGAGGGGGAGGTATATATAGAGGCTGCTGTGGACAGGGCAGAATTGCGTAGCGGATATGTCTGTTTTGTGTTCACAGATGTGGGACTAGGCGTAGGACCTCAGTAAACACTCACAGACAGGATCAGAAGCAAGGGGCATCTGGAACATATTTCAGATGATTGTGATCGTGATGAGCTAGCTAATCTTAAGGTGGACAAAGAGATGGGACCAGATGGCATACACCCGAAATTACTGAGTGTACTTGGAGACGTTCTAGCAGCTCCACTGACTGACCTTTTCAATGCCTCGTTGGTGTCAGGTGTGGTGCCAGGGGACTGGCAGGTGACCTCTTTACATACAGGCAGATGTAAGGATGTGGTTAGGCTAGTTAGTTTAACCTCGGAGATGGGTGGATAACTGGATGTGCTGCTAAAAGGGGGGGGGGAATAGTGGGGTTACTGGGGTCCAGCAGTTTACTGGATCCGAGGCAGCTTGGCTTCACCAGAGGCAGGTCATGTCAGACGTATGTGAGTGATATCTTTGACTGGGTGTTCAGGAAGTTGGACCAAGGGGGTACCCTAGCTGTGATGTCCTTAGATTTCAGTATGGCCTTTGTCACCATTCCATACAGGCATGTTATGACCAATCTGAGCACCTTAACGATGCACCCTAATATTACTGTATGGGTTGGAAACTGGTTGTGTGGGAGGCAACACAGGGTACAGGGTACATGGTTCTCAGTCTGAGGTGACAGGGTTACCTGTGGTGTACCCCAGGGATCTGTCCCTGGTCTACCTTTATTTAACATCTCTGTTCATGATATTGCAGAGGGGCTGTCAGAAAGGCTTTGCATCTTTTCAGGTGATACAGGGTGGTGTGGATAACATGGGGGGGGGGGGGGTATAGCTACGCTCAATGACTGGTCTGGGACCTGGCAGCTGACATGTAATGTTAAACAATTGGGGGGGTCATGCATTTGGGCTGCAGCAATCCAGGGGAGCAATATCATGTGTTGGGTGTGGTACTTCTGTCCACATTTGAGGGGTGGGACCTGACTGTGATTTTGTCTGATGATCTTACTGTAGCTGGTCAGGTGGGCCAAGCAACAGCAGATGCAAGTGGAATGCCTGGGTGCATTGGGAGAGGAATGGCCAACAGAGGACAGGTGGTGATAGTGCCTCTGTATAGGTCTTTGGTGCGACCACATTTGTGGTATTGTGTGCAATTCTGGTGCCCGCACCTTCAAATGGATGTACAAAACAGGTTGGGGTCGGTAAAGAGAATGGCTACTAATATGGTTGGTGGTCTTCATTTTGGGCATCTGAGGACAGACCTAAGGATCTTTTAGGAATAGATTGGTGGGATAGCAGGATGGCGGTGATATGATTGCAACATTTGTATATCTCCATGGCGTATATGCACAGATGGGGAGCCTCCTTCGATTGACAGCATGCTCTGCTACAAGGTGACATAGGATGGGGTGGTAGGGGATGTTTCTTTGCGGAAACAGTGGTGGCTGTGTGGGATAATCTCCCATTGGAGATGGTGGAGTTGTGGACCGTATCTGACTTCATAGGGCATGGGGCAGACACAGGGATCTCTCAAGGGAAAAGGGGACTATTGTAGTGGTTGTTATGAGAAGGCAGACTAGTTAGGCCATGTAGTCTTTTTCTGCCATCATGTTTCTATGTTTTTACTATGCTGTGTTTTGGCTGACATTGTCGGGCCATGTTGCTGCACTGTTACACATGGTAGGTATGATTCACTGTGTTCATGTTTCCTTTCTGTATGTGCTTTCCCTTTTGTCCTTTGTGCCTGCATTGCCACCATGCTTTTCTCTTGGCCATTGTGTTTCTGTTTGCTTGTTTTCTGGGGGCCCAGTTGTGTGTTTTACAGACATTTGGTCGTGTGGTGGGTTCAACTGACCCTTAATCCTTTTGACCTTTTACTTTGCATCTAATTCCTGGCTCTTTGCACTGTTGTCCCACCACATGCATTTCCTCTGCTTCCCCCCTTTCCTGCTTTGACCGACTTACTGCTCTAGGATGGTCCTGATACGCTCCCAGCCCTGCGTGCTGCAGCTAGGGCTGGCCGCCTGTGTGCCATGGGAAGCAGGGCACGCTCATTTTTGTTGATCAGCCTGCAGAGCAGGTGGGTCGCTGCCTTGGAGAAGTTTACATGGCGTGTTGCCATTTTCTGAGGTGTTGAATGAGCCTTGCTGCGGCTGGGAGGATCATCACTCCATCCTGTTTCCTGTCGCAAGTGGGAGACAGTGCGGGTGGACGTTTTCAGACTTACAGGCTGGCTGCATGATTTCTGGACCTGCATGTGTGATTTGCACGATCACAACGTGTGGGGCTGGACACGCACTATGCGTGCATCGGCATAAACATCTGGTGCCGTATTCCGTGCGCATCTGCACGTTGTTGCAAATAGGCACGGAATTCTTCTGCCCTGCACATCCTTTTCTGAATTGCCCTTTAAGTCTCTTTATACCAATATACCACAAAGGGCCGCTATCACTATACCGGAAAAAACACTATTGGACAGACCCAGGCCTGTTCGTACCCCCACGTTTTTTAATCCAGCTAGTCAGTTTGGCTTTGACTGAAAATTATTTTTGTTTTAGAGATGTATTTTATAAACAGATTAAGGGGGTTGCCATGGGGTCCTCTATGGCTCCTGATGTTGCCAATTTGTATGATACTGCCTTTGAGAAACAATGCCTTAGAGGATTATGTTAAAATGTGGCATAGGTATATAGATGATGTTTTTATGGTCTGGGATGGTACAGAAGTTTGTCTTTTAGATGTCCTTACATGGCTCAATAGTTTGGATGAGAACCTTCAATTTGATCATTCTTATAGTCAATCTCAACTCTCATACCTTAACAACCTTATCCAAAAGGGCGGCAATTTGTTCCACAAACCAACAGATAGGAACTCTTTATTTTACTTTACTAGTTTCCATAACAGATTGTTAAAATATAAGCTTCCAGTTAGCCAGTTTTTGCGGATACGTAGAATTTGTGCCACTGACACAGACTTTGAGCAACAAGCGAAGGTAACGTACAGGTGATTTGAAGAATGCGGCTACCCAAGGCATATATCCTCAAGGCTTACCATAGGACAAAAAGAGCAGATCGGGCCTCACTCCTACAAGGAACTACACGAGTAACTCAGGACAGGACTGTCTGTGCTCTGACCTTTTCACACCAATTAAGGGAACTAGCTTGAATTCTGAGAGATGAGTGGTATCCTCTCTCTTCTGTTCCAGCCCTGCAATCCAGTCAATTTACTATAGCATATAAGAAAAATAGGAGTATTTCCAACATTTTGGTTCCGTCTACTCTGGCAAAACCTTAGTCTACACCTAAGATCCCAGGACACTACCTGTGGCTGCTGTTCGGTCTGTGTTGCTAGGAAAGGGGGAAGTGCTACTGATAGGGGATTTCAATATGCCAGATGTTGATTGGCACATTCCTGCAGCAATATCATCTAGAAGTAAGGAGATCCTGGATTCTCTACAGGGAGAATTATTCAGGCAATTGGTAACAGACCGCACACGTGCTTACCAATGGTGAAAGTGTTTTTGATGTTGTAGTGGGAGATCATTTTGCATCCAGTGATCACCAGATGGTGTGATTCAGTATTAGGACTAGGGCTGTTAGAATCCATTCAAAGGTGAGGATCTTAGACTTTAGGAAGACTAACTTTGCCAAGATGGGCCAATACCTCAGGGAGTCGTTAGTGGGATGGGAACAGCTGGGGGATGTAGAAAAACAGTGGGCAAAACTGAAAGGGGATATTTTAAGGGCAACCAACCTTTTTGTTAAAATGGTAAATAAAGGTAAAAGGAAAATGAGACCGCTATGGCTTTCGAAAGAAGTAGCTGAAAAAGTGAAGAAAAAGAGGGAGGCTTTCATGAAATACAAGAGATCACAGAGAGAGGAAGACAGGCATCTACATTTGGAAAAACAGAGAAGCTAGCAAAGTAGTCAGGAAGGCAAAGATTCAAAAGGAGGAGGAAATAGCCAATGCAATAAAATGGGGGGATAAGACATTTTTCAGATATGTTAGTGAGAAGAGGAAGGGCAAAAGTGGTATTGTCAGATTCAAGGGTGCAGGGGAGAAATATGTAGAAGCTGATAAGGATAAAGCGGAATTGCTTAACAAATATTTCTGTTCTGTGTTCACAGATGAAGAACCAGGAGCAGGACCTCAGAAAACACCCACAAACAGGAACAGAAGCGAGGGACATCTTCAACAATTTTCAGAAGACTGTGTTTGTGAGAAACTAGCTCAACTTAAAGTAGACAAAGCAATGGGACCGGATGGGATACACCCTAGAATACTAAGGGAACTTAGGGACGTTCTAGCAGCTCCACTGACTGACCTTTTCAATGCCTCATTGGAGTCGGGAGTGGTGCCAAAGGACTGGAGAGAGGCTCATGTGGTGCCTTTACACAAAAGTGGAAGTAAGGATGTGGTTGAAAACTACAGGCTGGTTAGTTTAAATTCGGTGGTGAGTAAATTATTGGAAACGCTGCTTAAAAGAGAAAATAGTGAGGTTTCTGGAGTCCAGCAGAATACAGGATCCGAGGCAGCATGGATTCACCAGAGGCAGGTCTTGTCAGACAAATCTGATTGGTTTCTTTGACTGGGTGACCAGGGAGTTGGACCGAGGGAGAGCCCTAGATGTGGTGTATTTAGATTTCAGTAAAGCCTTTGACACTGTTCCTCACAGGCGACTTAAAAACAAACTGAGCACCCTAGGGATGGACCCTAAAGTTACTGCTTGGGTTAGAAACTGGTTGGGTGGGAGGCGACAAAGAGTACAGGTAAATGGAGCTCACTCTGAGGATAAGGATGTTACCAGTGGTGTGCTCCAGGGATCTGTCCTAGGTCCGATTCTTTTTAACATCTTTGTTAGTGATATAGCAGAAGGGCTATTGGGTAAGGTTTATTTCTTTATGGATGATACCAAAGTCTGCAATAGAGTAGACACCCAGGAAGGTGTAGATAACATGAGGAGGGCTCTAGCTAAGCTTGAAGAATGGTCTAGAATTTGGCAGCTGGGATTTAATGTTAAAAAATGTAAGGTCATGCATTTGGGCTGCAGCAATCCAAGGGAGCAATATAGTATAGGGGTGAAATACTTTTGTCCACTAAAGAGCAGGACCTAGGCGTGGTTGTGTCTGATGATCTTAAAGTAGCTAAACAGGTAGAAAAGGCGACAGCAAAAGCTAGAAGGATGCTTGGGTGCATACAGGGAGGAATGGCTAGCAGAAAAAAGGAGGTGATAGTGCCTCTGTATAAGTCTTTGGTGCGACCTCATTTGGAGTATTGTGTGCAATTCTGGAGACCGCACCTTCAAAAGGATATCAACAGGATGTAGTCACTACAGAGGGTGGCTACTAAAATGGTTAGTGGTCTTCATTATAAACCATATGAGGACAGACTTAAGGATCTTAATATGTACACCTTAGAGGAAAGGCGGGATAGAGGTGATATGATTGAGATGTTTAAATACCTCTGTGGCATAAATGCACAGGGGGAGAGCCTCTTTCGACTTGAAAGCAAGTTCTGCTATGAGGGGACATGTGATGAGGGTGAAAGGGGATAGATTCAGGAGTGATATGCGGAAATATTTCTTTACGGAAAGAGTGGTGGATCCGTGGAATAGTCTCCCAGTGGAGGTGGTAGAGATGAGGACAGTATCTGAATTCAAAAAAGCATGGGACAAACACAGAGGATCTCTAAAGGAAAAAAGGGGACTGTTGTAGTTGTTGATATGGAAGGACAGACTAGATAGGCCATGTGGTCTTTTTCTGTTGTTAATTTTCTATGTTTCTGTCCCCTCCCCTTCCCTTCCCCTCCCTCTTTGTCTTCTTTTCCTCTCCCTTCCTTCCCTTTCCCCTTCCTCCTTCCCCCCTTTTGTTTGTTTTATCATTTTTGTTGTATTTATTTATTATTGCACCTTTGATTTTACATGGGGAAGGGGATAAAGGACAGGTTGGGGTATGTGCATGGGGGCAGATCTTAGGGACAGACATAATTATGGGTCTTGCTAGACATTACAGGGACAGAACACTAGGGTAAGCAGGGAAGGTTTTAGGTTTGGGAAGGGGGGAGAGAGAGAGAGAGAGATGAAGAGAGAAAAGGTAGGGAGAATTTCAGCTGTGTGAGAAGAGTTAGCCCTTATGATGGGGGAATTCTGCACTTAAAAATTGTTAATGAAGCATGCGAAAATTTTCAGAATTTTAAGATACCGTGTGCAGAATTGTCAAAATTAAAACAAAAATTAAATTCAGAATTCCCCCAGGAGTATAGGGTGGACTTCATGAGTGACATGGAAGCAATAAAATAAGCTTGCAATTCACCTCTGTGAATTGTGGTGACTTTATCATATTGCTCTTCTTTGTTAACCACTAAATGTATTCTGTTGCATGCATGGAATTATCATCTTGCCTTTCATAGGGAATACAATAGAGAAATCAGAACTACCAGTTACGCCACTGGATCGCTTTATCCTGAAAACCTGGAGCCAACTGGCAACTCTTAACTGGTGAGGGCATATGTGTGTTCCGTATGTAGGACAGAAGAGAGTTATTTTACTAGAACTTAAGTTTTAACTAGGGATCTTTGGCTGTCTATTCGTTTTTTCCCAGTGGGAGGTCTGCTGGTATTTCAGGGTCTGGTACAATAGTATTTTTTTGTATGTTTGAGTCTTGTGGGTTGGTGAAGTTTTGGTATGGCAAATTTGCTATAGAGGTTTGGAATGTATACTTTGTTGGGTTTTGTGTTTCCTGCAAAGTGCCTGGTAGTGGAAGGTTTTGTTACTGAGGTTATTCTAGAATCTGTACTGGAAGTCACCAGAGCTACCTGTGGTAGGTAGGCTATTATGGGGAAGAAGGGTGGGTGTGCGCATGATGGAAGGCTTGTTTAAGGCATCTAATATCTATGCACTGGCTCTGATCAGCATTCATATGCCATAGCACTCATAGCAGCCCTTCTCAAACTGTAGTTGCAACTTCAAATGGGACTACAAAATACACAATTCAGATCGTGATTCTGGGCTGAAGCAGGAGCACTGTAATTAGACCTGTGCAAGCTTGGAAGGAATTTTTAAAGGAGGAATCTAGTGGGAAGTAGGAGGCAAAGAGTTCCACCTTGAAGGAGCCAGAAAATAAAAGAAATTAATAGGGGTCTGTTGTAAATTAGCCCAAGAGGGGGAGGAAATTACTAATAGGTTAGTATAAAGCAACTGAAAGGAGTGGTTGGGGCATATTTAATTGATGCGGAGGAAAGATACTGTGGGGTGCCCGAACTTTGTAGGCTACGATGAAGGTTATGCAAAAGGCTGCTCTCGTGTCCCTCTATTAAATTATTTTGTGAACACAGAACGTCTTATATTAAAAGCCTTTTTAGGGTAGGTACCTACTGTACATGAATTATAATGCACCTTGATCAACAGTTTGGAAAACTGAGCAAGTAAATCCCGATCTACCTTTTACACATTACATCTTTAAGTTGTTGATCACCAGCGAAAGTTTAATTTCTACTTTAGTCCTGTAACCTGGAACTCTCCCTCCTACAATAAAGGAATGTTTCCTATGCACTGTGGCGGCAGCAGGTACAACAGCACCCACCTCCCCTTCCTCCCACCTGTACGACGGGGTTCGCGCGCGGCCTTAACCCTTTGCCAGCCTTCCGTCCGGAAATTGCCGAACCCGCGTGACGTCACGCTCGTCTTCAGCCCCGCCGGATTCGGTGGAGGGAGAGGCACCGCGGTCCGTCTGTGCTCTTAGCCGGGGCAGACAGGGGAAAGGGACGCAGCGCTTCGCGTCCTCGCCGCCCTCTTTCTCCATCTCCCCCACCTCTATAACCTCCGCTCGCGCTCTCCCCTCCTTCCTCCACCATAACCCCGCCCCCCTCCTCCAGTGTTACTTCAGGAGGGAGACATGGCGGCTAACATGTACCGAGTCGGAGGTATGTGTGTGTGTGTTTTTTTTTGGGAGGGGGAGAGCGGAGGGAGGGGGGGTGTCAAATAGACGTATCTCGCGGTGGCAGTAGGAGCACGTCTGGCGCCGGCGTAGAGACAGTGCGGTTGCTAGTTGCAGACGGCGCCTAACGCTGGTGCGAGGGATTGTATTTATTATTATCATATGTTTATTGTTGTAGGACTAAGTGAGAAGGCTGCAGGCCAAGTGCGAGGGGGCAGGCGGAGAGCTGCGAGAAGCGTCACCAGGCCCGGTGGGGGGGGAGGCGCGGGAGGAACCATGCCCGCTTTTCCCATCCCCCGAATCATTTACGCGCTCTTAGGCGGAAAGTTTGCTTCCAGCTTTTACCTTTTCCCTCTTCCGGGTGTTGTGAACTTTCTTCTCCGGTCTTCCTCCTGATAAAAGTCTCTCTGCCTCCCCTTGTCATACGCACGCACTTACCAAGTTGTGGCATCATGGTAGCAAACGAGAGCAAACATGAGGTATCTTCCTCCTCCCCTTCCCCATTGTCCTCATCATTACCGGCTCCTGATTGATGATGGCACCGGGATAATGAGGCCATTCACTGCAGTGCTCTTCTGCGAAAAGAGAGGGAAAATAAATCTCAAACAAATGGAAAACTTGCTCTCAAAATCGGAAACTACAAGGCAAATACGATGCAGGCAGAAAGTTATATATGTATTTTAAAATGATCAGGTTACTGCTGTGTTGGAAGTTTTGTTATGCACTCATTAAGTCCATAGCGGACACATGTTACCGGACATGTTTGGCTCTTTAACAAAGATGTTACAAGGAATAGGTATTTAAAGATGGTGAAATGTCAACTTCAGGCAAAAGCGCTACATTAAGTGCCAAGAAATGCAGGCAGATAAATATTAACAACGACAGATATTAAGGAGTTGGTCTACACACTTGAGGCTGTAATGGGGTGGACCACAGGGACCACGGCTCCCCCAATATTTTGCCATACACAGCATCAGTAATTGGAGAGTTTGGGGGATGGTACTGGAGATTGGTTTGTTTGGCTTCTTCAGCAGAAAAGATGTTCTGCTGCCCCTACTTGGGGCAAGTGAGTTAAGGTCCTCTTCTACTAATTCTTAGCATAGGTTAGCCTACTTAATTTCTATGGGCTTTGTGGCAGATCATAATTTAGGGCCCCTTTTATTAGCGCTTCACACACTTTAAGTAGAAATATACTTTTGCAATCTGTTTCAAACCTTATTTTTCAAAATAGCACTAATATTCTTTTAGATACACAGGTGTTGTAATTTGAATGATATAATTAAGGAAATCATATACCAACAACATGTGTTAAATGCCATTAATGCACATTATTTGCAGCAGGGCCTATTTAACAATGGGCCCTTTGGCAAATAGCACACTTAATGGTGTTTATTAACTGCACTTTTGAAGAAATTAACCCAAGATAGTATTCAGTGTAACTTAAAATAGACAACTTACATTTGGTCATTTTTCCATTATTATACTGTTGCCGCAATTTTTATGTTTGTTTGGATATTTGATAATACCTCCCCTTGTAACATTGAGGCGGTTTACAATTTCTTTAAACAAAAAAAAAGAATAAGGCCAGGCCTTTGAAAATAAAAGAAACTACAAAATTAAGATATAGGAGAGGAGTCCAACCATACAGAGCAAACATAACCAACAAAACTGCGCAAAAGGGTGGGAGATCAAAAGCAGAAGAGAAGAGGTGGGATTTTAGAAGAGACTGGAATGTCAGTACAATACACAATTAAAATATGGAGGTAAACAAATAGGTAAGTTAAATCATAGTGATACAAATGCACTAGAGCTCAGCGAAAAGGCTGTAACGTGGGGTTTCCTAATGAGAGTTGACTTTTTGCGCAGCTATTTTATTTATTTATTTAGTATACATTTGTATACCGCTACTTCCAGCGATCAGTAGCGGTTTGATTACAGATTGTAGTTTGTCAATCATGACAGAAAATTTGGAGTATAAACACATTGATTTGAAGGGAAAAGCACAGCACACAGGAAGGAGGTTTTAAGGAGCAGATTCAGAATTAACATATGCTGTAAGCAAATAGCATGCAAATCAGTTGTGCATTAAATAAGGGGAGCAAGCCAGACACATGCACACATAGGAGACCTGCATTAAGTCTGGCTCCTGTGCAGGTGGACAGGATTGGCAAAAGAAAACCAAATCAAACTTCACCACAGATGATCAGACTCCTCCAAGTGGCCTGACCCCCAATTGTGGCTCCCCTCCCCCAGCAAATTCTCCTGGTGGCCTGGTGTGCCCCTTCCCACCCGAATGCACCTGTTAAGATAGAGCTACCATGGTACCTCAACGTTGGGGGGTGGGAGTGATGCCCAGATGGGCAGATCCTGTGCAGTCATCTTGAAAAGGGGTGGTGTCTGGTCCCATGCGGTGCACCCTAGGATGCACGGGCATTGCCAGGACTTCCATATAAGGCAGAAATGCCTCATATGGCAGTGTTCACCCCTCTGGGTGAATCCTGGGATGCACAGTGCAGGGTCAGCAATCCTAGGATGCACCAGGTGGTAATTCTGCCATATAAGGCAATTTTTGCCTTATATGGCGGTTTGACCATGCCCATGCATTCCAGGATGCACCTTGTGGAGCCAGATGACGCTGTTTTTCAAGATGGCAGTGCGTGAACATATGGGCATCGCTCCTGTCCCTTGACATTTGAGGAATCTTGGGGGGGCATTGGGACCACTAAGCCAACAGGAGCTTTACTTGTTTGGGGGGGGGGCTACCAGGGGATGTTATTGTTTTGGCCTGGGAGGGCCCACAAGGCGGTAGAGGTGGGCATTCAGGGAGGGGTCTCTTTCTTACGCTCTATCTTTACACCTGCTTCAGTTTAGCGTAAAGATCCAGCGTTAAAAGGAAAAAAAAAAATACTGTGCTAAGTTTCAGCGCGTTTTTTTTTTTACATCAGACACAATTGTTTATTCATGACTATGCATGCAATTGGCATTTCCACTGTGCTATGTTTTAGCGCAGTGATTTTGTTGGTGTTTTTCTCGGGCTAGCTTGCTTTCTACATTGGACAGCAAGACTAGTATCAGGCTCTAGCAAAATGCTATACTAGAGCGTAATACAGCTTTCTGCATCAGTCCCTTAGTAATGTACTGTTTGATCCACTGCTTTTTTTTTTATTCATAAAACAGAAATATGATACAATATCAACTAAATGCAAATGAAACACCTAAATGGGTAGCACATCAGAACATTCATTCCAATCTAACGTAAACCAATTATCCAGCGCTCATCCTCCTTGACCCTTCCCCCACCATATGCTCCACCTCCCTCTTTCCCCCAACCTCTTCCCTGTCCCCCCTGCCCACCCACCTTCTCTCTGTAAATATGTAAAAAGTGAACTATTCAATTTGCTGTTATGTGCTAGAAGTTATTCTCTGTAAAAGTTGTTTCAACATTGTTACCTTACGTTCCATGTAAACCGTCTTGAATCATAGAAAGATGGTATATAGAATGTGTTAAATAAATGTGTATATATGGTGCGTAACAACGTCAGCACAATACAATGAAATATTATTAGGCAGTATTGTGGGCACATGCAGTTGAAACATATAGACAGGGTGGGTAAGACATTGGGATGAATAAAAATGGGTTGCTAGATCAAGGGTGAATTATATGCAGAGTTGAATAAGGTATGTGGTAAACTAGTTCTGATGTGACCTGAGTAGTCAGTTGTCGCAGCTATTTAAGGCTTTGGAAAAGAGCTAGGCTTTCACCTGCTACCTGAAGGATAGGTAGCTTTGAGTTAGATATATGTAGCCTCTTTGGGCGTGAGTTTTAGTTTGGGAGGCAACTTGTTTAGGTTTGCTGGTAGATGTCATCACATGAATTCCATTTACAAACAGTGCATGCTAACTGTGATCTGCTTTGAACTATGGATATGGCTGAATATAAATTAATGAATACATAAGTAAATTATGCCTTAAAAATAGAGCTGAGTGAAAAATCCATTTACTTGGTGATTTGTAACTGATGTATACATGTGAAAATTATTTTATTTTTGTAAATGACAAAATCAATATTAAAAACTCAGTTTAAGTATACAGTGCATCTTATGAGCAGTTTGGTTTGGGTCTTATCTCCGCATGAATATTTACTTTGAAACGAGTAGGTAGAAGACTAGTACACAGGTTAAATTTTTTTTTTTAATTGCAAATGTTAAAAATTATAATTAAAAATGCATTTGTCTTCTGTGTAATTGCTTGCTACATGAACATTTCAGAAAAGTGGTTATACTTTCACATACAAATAAAAGCGATTTAATTAGTTGAACTTGCTCATTGTCAAATGATTAAAATTTGTTTGTAATGTTTAATGTACACCCCAATCACAGTTCACGTCTTACGTTTTTCTTGAGAAGGGACTTTAGATTTGAATGTTTTATGGAAGGAAGAAGCCATGGAAATACCATATACTCGTTGTTGATTTTATAATTCTGTTAATTGATCCATGAATATTAAGACAAGATCAACATCACCGTGTACCACAATTACACACTTGCATGCCTTCAGCCTTGATCAGGTGTGGCACAGAAAACGTTGCCACTACCTGATGGTTTGGTACAGACCAGCACATGGACTCTTCTTAGAGCAACAAAAGATACTAGTGGTGGCTCTTGAATGGTCACACATTGGTCTAGTTCTTACAGTATGAGTCTGAGAGTGTGAAAACTAAGAGAAATGGATAACAGCATCTTGCTTTATTCATGCAAAAACTCAATGTGTGCCTTGGAGTCAATGCTGACTCCTGGTGACCCAGCAGCTTCTGGGTTTTCTAGGCGGTGTGACTGGAACTGATTGCCAGGCCTCTCTTCATACACAGCACCTAAACCACATCCTTTGAATCCTTCAAGCTTCTGGTGGGGCTGTCAGTGCTTCCTTAGCATTTTTTTTGTCTGTTTGAGTTTTGTACACCATTTTTGAAAGTGTAGGTGTGTCGTAAGCTGAAATGGCAGGGAAAAGCTGCCTTGTATGTAGAAGTTGATATCTAAATGCCAATTGGTTTTTTTCTATTTCCTCTTCGTCTCTCTGGGCCAGTCCAGGAACCGTGGGGTAGCCGATCTCCTCCAGCAGCTGAGGACTGTAAATCAAACTCTTGCTGACAGCCTATCCAGCTTCCTCTGTTGTCAGAGACTCAGTCTTACAGTCAGCAGCTGGATAGGACGTGTCTGACAGGCTCCGGAGTGAATAGAGGAATAAGTGTCTGAATTGTTTTTTTTCTGGCTGGGTGGCCCTAGCTGGGCTACTAGGGTCAGAACAGAGGGTTAGTGACTAAGTTATTTTTTTTTTCTTTTGAAAAGGAGATACACCGGTACTGGGAGCTGGAGGCAGAGCCTGCCTCAGGTACAGCTTCAGCGGTCATACCCGAGGGGGGGAGAGTGAGAGGATCTGGGAGCCCCAGATTGTAGCCCTTATTATTCATCTGCGTGCAGCGGTTGTGAAGGCACTCTATGCATTGCAGATCTGGACTTCAGGTAGGCAGTGGGAGTCTTAGTTCGCCGTTGGCCGGCGGTGCAGAAACGCGGTGCTGTGAATTTTTTATTATTTTTTTTGTTCCTCAGGTGCATGCTGGCTGGTTCGGCAGCCTGTGCACAGTGCGGGAGTCGGCGGGGACTCTCGGGTCCTGGCATCTGCAGGATCTGTTTTCACATGGGTAGCTGTATAGAACGGCTCTTCGGGGGTGCAATGGACGTTAAATCATTATCGGGGATGCCGCTGAGGTGATTCCTGACACGGAGGAAAAGGCGGGAGTGGTGGCCATTTTAGCTAGAACTGCAATCGCTCCCGCGCTTTCAGGCAAGCCTGCCAAGCGTAAAGCTAAGACCAAGAGGCCTTCCCTGGAGGTAGTTACTGTTCCAGAGTTCCTCTCCTGAATTGCAGGGTGACTTGGCATCCGTCTTTTCAGCGGATTTTATCCTTTCCTTACACAAAGCTTATGTTTTGAAAATGGAGCAAAAACTGGGCAATTCTGATTCACCAAGCATGGGGAGTGTGCCTAAGGGGGAAGCCTTATTGCAGGATCCGGGGGAAGGTCCCTCTGCTAAGGTTATGAGGGCAGACCCCCCAAAGTCTTCGGGGGGCAGACCGCTGTGCCTCAGGAAACAGAGGAGGGAGAAGTTCTCTCCGAAGGGGCCTTGTATTCCTGGGCACTCGGGGACTTAGAGGAAGGTGAACAAGTACTGGGTGAGGACCCTAATGTTTTTAGGGTTTTTCATAAGGAAGAGCTCAGAGCTCTTATTGCACAGTCCCTAGCGGCGCTAAACATTGCTTTACCGGTGGTACAGGAGGAACCATTAGAGGATCCTTTACTGCAAGGTTTTAAGCCAGAGCAGCGTTGCTTCCCGGTTCGTAGGGTTATTAGATGATAGATTTGGAATGGGAGTGTCCAGAGGCTTCACTGAGGGGAGGCCGAGCAATTGGATGGCTGTATCCAGTCCCTCAGGAAGACAATGACTTGTTGCGTATGCCCAGAGTCGATGCACTGGTAGCAGCAGTGACAAAGAAGACTACAATTCCAGTGGAAGGCGGTGCTGCCCTGAAAGAACTGCAAGACCGTAAGTTGGAGGCGCTGCTTAAGCAAGCGTTCGATTCAAGTGCTCTGTCGCTCCAGGCCTCCATTTGTGGAGCTTATGTCTTTCGAGCATCTATTTGGTGGCTGCAGAGTGACTTGGGGTCCGACAAGGAGGTTGCCATGTGTTCGGAAGGAGCTAGGCTAGAATCTGCGGTGGTGTATTTAGCAGACGCCTTTTATGACTTGGTTAGAACTTCCGCAAAGTCAATGGCATCTGTGATTGCATCGAGGAGGTTCCTCTGGCTGCGCACTTGGGCGGTGGACGTGTCCTCTAAGACGCGACTCAGTAAGCTCCCCTACAAGGGTAAGCTGCTCTTTGGGGAGGCCCTCGAAAAGATAGTTAAGGACTTGGGGGATTCCAAGGGGGGCGCCTCCCAGAGGATCGCCTGAAAGATCCTCGACCCGGGCCCCCAGCAAGAGGGCAAGGGAGAGACCTACGCAGGTTCCGAGGTTCTTGGTTTGTGCCTTATCAGAGAGGTTGTTTTGTGGCTCGTGGGCAGTCCTTTCGAGGAGCACGGGGGTTTGGCAGGGGATATTTTAGTTCCCAGCAAAACGCCCCCAAGAAACCCCAATGAAGGGCAGCCGGCTCAGGTGAAAACCCCTGTGGGGGGAAGTTTGCAGAACTTTCTTTCCGTCTGGGCCGACATTACAACGGACCAATGGGTGTTGGAAGTCATTCGCAAGGGCTATGCACTAGAGTTCGCTTAGCCTCTGATGGAAGCTTTTCTAAGGTCTCCTTGCGGATCTCTGTGAAAGAAGAAGGCAGTAAACGATACCCTGCAACACTTGTTTCGGTTAAAGGCGGTGGTACCGGTCCGCAAACACCAATACGTCTTAGGTCGATACTCGATTTATTTCGTAGTCCCCAAGAAGGAGGGGTCTTTTCGCCCTATTCTGGATCTCAAGCACGTAAACCGATGTTTGCGGGTACCACATTTCCGTATGGAGACCCTAAGGTCCGTTATTCAGGCGGTGAAGCCCGGGGGAATTTCTGTCCTCCATAGATTTGATGGAGGCATATCTTCATATCCCGATCAGGCCAGAACATCACAAATTCCTAAGGTTTGCCGCGCCCATGGGCCACTTCCAGTTCAGGGCGTTGCCCTTTGGGCTGGCTACGGCTCCGCGTACGTTCACCAAGGTGATGGTGGTGGTCGCGGCGGCCTTGTGAAAGGAAGGGATTCAGGTACATCCCTACCTGGACGATTGGTTGATACGAGCAGAGTCGCAATGGGAGTCGGTCTTGGCGGCCAGTCGCGTGGTTCAATTTTTGGACAGCTCAGTTGGGTGATAAACCAGTCCAAGAGTCACCTCATTCCGTTGAGGTGGCTGACTTATCTTGGCGCATTGTTCGATACCAAACGCAGTTCCGTTTTCCTGCCCGACGACAGGGTGCAGAAGCTTTGGAAACAAGTGAAGGCCTTTTTGTGCCTGCGGGCACCCACAGTGTGGAGGTACCTGCAGCTGCTGGGAACCATGGCGGCGACCCTAGTTTTGGTGCTGTGGGCCAGAGCTCATATGCGCCCGCTTCAACAGGCGCTGCTGTCCAGGTGGTCCCCGCAGCGTCATTCCCTGGCCCAGAGACTAAACTGCCCAGAGGACATGAGGGTCAGTCTGCAATGGTGGTTGGATCACTGTTGGGTTCGCGCAGGAGTTTCGCTGGTAGAGCCGGAGTGGTTGTTAGTAACTACAGATGCCAGTCTGTCGGGCTGGGGAGCGCATTGTTTGTCGCACGTGACGCAGGGGATCTGGTCCAAGGATGAGAGCGGTTGGTCAATCACTTAGAGATGAGAGCGGTCAGATTGGCGCTTCAGGAGTTCCTTAGTCTGGTCCGGGGGAGAGCCGTTCAAGTTTTCTCCGACAATGCGGTGACAGTCTCTTAAATAAACAGACAGGGAAGCACTGGTTGTGTGGCCCTGTTGAAGGAGAGTCAGATGTTGATGCAGTGGGCAGAAGACTATCTTCTGGCCATCTCGGCAGCACATTTGGCTGAATGGGACAACGTTCAAGCCGATTATCTCAGTCGGAATGTCTTGGATTCCGGAGAGTGGGAACTAAACGCGGTGGTTTTTCACAACATCATGCTTCGTTGGGGTCAGCCGGTCATGGACCTCATGGCTACGCTGGGGAACACGAAAGCGACTCGCTTTTACAGCAGGTACAGAGTACATATGTCGGAAGGGCTCAATGGTCTGGTTCAGCCATGGCCAAGAGTAGAACTGCTATATGTGTTCCCCCCGTGGCCTTTAATTGGCCGGGTAATACGGAGAATTGCAAAGCACGGGGGGATGTGATTCTCATTGCTCTGGAGTGGCCCAGGCGGCCGTGGTATGCAGATCTGGTCAGGCTGCTTTGACTCAACTGGGGAGCCTCCACGGTTGAGCCACATCTATTGAACCAGGGGCCAGTGTTGATGCCGCAAGTAGATCGGTTCTTGCTTACGGCTTGGCTCTTGAGAGGGAGCGGCTCCGGCGCCGGGGGTACTCGCCAGCAGTAATTGAGACTTTGTTGAAATCTAGATAGCGGTCCACTTCGTTGGCGTATCTTTGAAGGCTGGTGTGGAGAACGTGATGTTAGGCCGTTTTTCCGCATCCTTACCGGTGATTTTGGCCTTCTTGCAAAGGGGGCTGGAAAAGGGCTTGGCACTTGGCACGCTAAAGGTTCAGTTGGCGGCCTTATTGTGTTACAGAGGAAAGGTGTTGGGGAGCGTTTTGTCAGTGCACCCAGATGTTCAACGTTTTCTTAGAGGCGGACGATTTGAATTTGGTGCTAGATGCCTTTAACACAAACGCCCTTTGAGCCGGCATCAGCGGTGAGTCTGAGGGAGCTTTCTTGGAAGACAGCTTTCCTCATCGCCTTGTGTTCGGCTAGCAGAGTCTCGGATCTTCAGGCTCTCTCGTGTCAGGCACCTTACCTTCAGTTTACAAAGGAAAAGGTGGTGCTTCGACAGATACCGTTGTTTCTACCTAAAGTGGTATCCAGTTTTCATATGAATCAATCCGTTCCGTTTTGCTTCCAACCTTTCCGCAGGGCGAGGACAGTGACGTGTGTTGGGCTCTCCGAAGGTTGGATCTGGGTAGAGTGCTGCGCAGGTACCTTCGTAGAACTGAGAGTTTTAGAAAGTCGGACAGGTTATTTGTGATCTTTTGGGGGGCCTCGGAAGGGGGAGGCTGCTTCAAAAGCGTCTATTGCCTGATGGGTAAAGCGAGTGGTCGGTGCAGCTTATGAGGCAAAGGGCAAATTGCCTCCGCAAGGGCTTAGGGCTTATTCCACTAGAGCACAAGCCACTTCTTGGGCATAGTTAGCCTTGGTGCCTCCAGTGGATATCTGTCGGGCAGCGACCTGGTTGTCTCTGCATACCTTTTGCTAGGCACTATCTGTTGGATGTGCAGGCGTGGGGGGACACGATTATTGGGGCCTCGGCCATATTAGGGGGGCTTGCATGTCCCTCCCATCTTTAGGAACTGCTTTGGTACTTCCCTATGGTTCCTGGACTGGCCCGGAGAGACGAAGAGGAAGGAGAAATTAGATCTTACCTGCTAATTGTCTTTCCTTGAGTTCTCTCCAGGCCAGTCCAGGGCCCACCCTCTGGATCTGCGAGAGTTTCTTCATTATCAAGAAGTTATGGTTTTCAATTTACGAGCTTTGGAGGAGCTAGGGGTCCAAAGAGGGAGGATTAGTGGTAAATGTTTCCTTTCAGAGTGGCTGCAGTTGGTTTTCCCTTTCCACAATTTAGGACGAGGGCTACTAGCTGCGGGGGAAATAAAAAAAAGAAGGAAAACAAAATTGCTATGAAGGGCTACGAAAAGCCAACAGTGCGTACAGGGGAGTGAGGAAAAGCTCATAGGCGGTTATGGGTGTGTGTTTTGGTCATTTCGGAATATCTTGGTTCAAAGCTGCTTGGACAATAGGGGACTGAGTCTCTGACAACAGAGGGAGCTGGATAGGCTGTCAGCAAGACTTTGATTTACAGTCCTCAGCTGCTGGAGGAGATTTGACTACCCTACGGTTCCTGGACTGGCCCGGAGAGAACTCAAGGAAAGACAATTAGCAGGTAAGGTCTAATTTCTCCTTTCCAAGCATGTCTGAAGTCTGTCACTGTTTTGGCTCTTACATTCTCCTCTGGAAGTCTGTTGCCATCATTTATCACCCTCACTCTGAAGAAATAATTTCTTGTGTTCGTTTTGAGCTGTTCTAACCAGCTTCATTTGATCTTTTTCTAGAGAGAAACATAGAAACATGACAGAAGATAATAAAGACCATGAGGCCTATCCAGTCTACCCATCTATACCAAAAGCTAAGCTCTACAATCTCTGCCTTTCCCTTAGAGATCTGTGTTTGTCCATTCTTTCTTGTATTCATATCACTTCTGTTAGTACATACCATTCCATACATGTTTCTCTCTAGAAAAAGAAGGGTAAAGGTATCTCTCCAGGAACAAGCAGGAATGTAGTCTTCACATATGGGTATCGTCGGTACCGACGGAGCCTGCGTGGCAACGCTCCCCAGCGTCCAATTAGAAAGCTTTTGGGAGCATCCCACAGCACCTGCGTGCTGCCTTCCCTCCTTTCCCAACTGCCTCTCTCCAGTTCTTCGTTTTCCGTGGGGCCAGCAGGAGGTCGTTCCTGTCACCGCAGAAAATTTTCCTTATTCTCCTCCTTTTTTGTGGTTGTATCTGCCTTCCTCGACACTATACCAGTACCGCCGGTTCTTCCTTCTTTCTTTCTTTAAAAAAAAAAAATAGTATTTTTTTCCAAACTTTTCTTTTCCAGGTGCACGTGCCATTTTGCGCCTTAGGCCCAAAATTTCCTCCACTATGGAAAAACCCGCTTTGGGTTTCAAAAAGTGCACCAAGTGTGGCGGTACCATCTCCGTCACCGTCACCGACACCCATAAGTGGTATCTCAAATGTTTAGGTCCTGACCACGCCATCTCCGACTATATGGCTTGTGCCATGATGCCCAAGAGGGGTCGACAAAACCGAGCTACTAAGCTCAGCACCCTTTTTCCCTCCGATGCAGCCTCTGTGGCATCGACGTCTTACAGGGCTTCGTCTTCCTCCCATGGATCTCAGGTAACTAAACATAAATCTAGCCGGTCCTCAAAGGGTAGATCTCCTTCTAAGCATCAAGATGCCTCTGGCGTTGCCCTTGAGGGTTCTCTACTGGCAAAATTGCCCCGTGGGAGGCTTCGGCTTCGGCTTCGGCTTCGGCTTCCAAAGCATTATTGGGGCTCCAGGATGTTCTCGAGGCCTCGACCTCGGCAGAACTACTGGTGCCATCCTCTGGGGTACCGGCTGTTTTCTCCGGTACCGATAACCAGGCATCGGCAGCATCGATAGACCAGAGGTTCCTGGCTATTGAATGCAGTCTGGCGGCTCTCCTTACGGCATCGACGCCCTCGGGACCGTGTCAGACAGTTCAACAGGTACCTGTACCGACAGCATCGGCATCAACATCTGTGTCTGCTTTGCTGGCACCCAGTCTTGCGATGCCTTCTGGTACTGATACACCGGTACCGATTCCCCCCGGTACCGACTTCGGTCGGTACAGGTATCGGGCTGTTCAAGAGCATCCGGACAGAAGGTACTTCGAATCCTTGGAGGAGTCTGATAATTCTGTTGATACTGGAATACTTCTCCCGGAGGAGCCTTCCTCTCCTAAACATAGGATGTCTCCTCCAGAAGATATCTCCTTTCAGGATTTTATTAGGGAGGTGGCTCGAGGTCTCTCCATTACTGTGGCTCCCAAAACAGAGCCCAGGGCAAAGGAGTTGGAGATTTTACAATATCCCAAGGCTCCTAAAGAGGCAGCTACCTTGCCTATTCATCAGATCTTACATGATCTCATGTTAAGAATGTGGGAAACACCTCTTACCACCTCTCCTCACTCTCGTAGACTGCATGCCATGTATAGAGTCCCTCTTTGTCCTGGTTTCCAGAAGACTCAGCTTCCTCACCAATCTATTGTAGTGGAATCAGCTATGAGAAGGATCAGGAGTGCAAAGAGGCATGCCTCTAATCCTCCAGGACGTGACTGTAGAACTTTGGATGCCTTTGGATGTCGTACTTTCCAGGCATCCATGCTTTCTGATCTTATATATGGGAATGTTCCTTAAGGAAGTCACAGGAGATTTAGAGGTTTTGAGCCCTCTTCTTCCTGAGGATGAGAGGCAGGATTTTCTCACACTGGTTAAACATGCCCAAGATGTTTCTAAGTTTATCAACCGTGCAGCCTTTGAGTGTATAAGCAGAACCTTTGCCATAGGTGCACGTAGAATTGCCTGGCTCCAGGCATCTGATTTGGAGCTCTGGGTGCAGGACAAACTGGGCAATATCCCTTGTACAGGTGAGAATCTATTCGGCAAAGATTGGCAAGAAAAAGCCAATGAGTTGGATGCTGACAACTCCACTTTGGATAGGTTATCCAAAGCCACAGCTGATCCTGCAAGGAAGAAATCTTTCAAGAAACCATTCTTCTCAAAAAAGAAGAGGTTTTATCCCTCTTATTCCCAGCAGGGACGTTCTGCAGGTCAGCCTGCCCGAAAGAGTCAGCAACCACCTAAGTAAAGGAAAGCAAAGGCTGCTAAGCCTCAACCGTCTCAGCAGTCTCAGCCTCCACAAGGCCTTTGACTTCCATCTAGAGAATTTAGCCTTCCTGTCTCTCAATGGTCCAGAGCCTTCCACCATTCCAGGAAGGTTGTGTCACTTTGCCCCCAGATGGGGGCAGATAACAGCAGAACATTGGACTCTATCCATTATAAAAGAGGGGTACAAGCTTCACTTTGCATGCCCCCTCCCACAATGGTAAAACAGTTCAGTTCAATTCTCAGGCCTCTCTCATCAACCTGTTAGATCAAGAGGTCACTATGCTTCTTGCCCAAGGGGCAATAGAAGAAGTACCCATTCATCAACAGGGTACAGGGTTTTACTCCCCCTATTTCCTTATCCCAAAGAAAACAGGGGGATACAGACCTATTTTAGACCTTAGAGAATTGAACAAATTCCTGTTCAAAGAGAAATTCAAGATGATTTCTCTGGGAACTCTGCTGCCATACTTTCAGAGTCAGGATTGGTTTTGTTCTCTAGATCTCAAGGATGCGTACACTCATGTTCTCATCCATCCAACTCACAGAAAGTTCCTTCGGTTCCTTTTTCAAGGAAAGCACTACCAATATAGGGTGCTTCCTTTTGGCCTGGCCTCAGCACTGAGGGTGTTTATGAAATGCATGGCTGTGGTAGCAGCATTTATTCGCACTCTAGGAATATTCGTCTTCCCCTACTTAGACGATTGTCTCATTCGAGCCCCATCAGAGTCAGAGGCCAGGATTTCTCTAGCTTGCACAGTGCGTATCCTTCAGTATTTGGGTCTGGTCATAAACATCCCAAAATCCAGTCTAACTCCCACTCAGTCTCTAGAGTTCATAGGAGTTTTACTGGATACCAGAAAAGCAAGGGCCTATCTTCCCCAGACCTGTTGCCTTTGCATGGTGCAGTTAGCTTCTCAGGCAGTGTCAAAGCTTCATCTCACTGCTCAAGAAATGTTACAACTACTAGGCCACATGGCATCTACTGTGCATGTGGTTCCTTATGCTCGCCTTCATATGAGAGCAGCCCAGTGGACTTTATCCACTCAGTGGATCCAGGCATCAGGGTGCCTGTCAGACAAAATAGCAAACACAAATCGCCTTATTTTGTCCCTCCACTGGTGGCAGTCCACTCAAAACCTGTTGGTGGGGTTCCCATTTCAACAGCCTTTACCCCAAGCAACTCTCACAACAGATGCTTCACCAATGGGTTGGGGAGCTCATCTACAAGATCTCTCCACCCAAGGCACTTGGACTCCACAGGAGACTCATCTACATATCAGTCTCTTAGAGCTCAGAGCAATCTTCCTTGCTCTTCAAGTGTTCCACACCCTGCTCAGCTACAAGACAGTCCCCATTCATATGGACAATCAAGTAGCCATGTTCTATGTGAACAAGCATGGGGGAACAGGCTCTCTGTCATTTTGCAACAAAGCTTTGCGACTATGGGCCCTCGCCAGAGAGCATCAGATTCATCTCCTGGCAGTGTATCTTCCAGGCATACAAAACTCTTGAGCAGACACTCAGTCGAGTACTGCTTCCACAAGAATGGTCTCTACATGCAGACCAGGTGGCCAAGATTTTTCAAATTTGGGGAACCCCGGACATAGACCTCTTTGCAAGTCCGTTGAATGCCAAACTTCCCTGGTTCCTTATCGTCACTCCAGTCCAGTCCCTTTACTTCTGGGTTACGCAACCCTTCCAGCAGCTTGGAGGCTGAGCCCAACCTTTTTGGAGGTGGGGCGGTATAAATACCACTGGGACCACCCCTCCAACTCCAGTATTCTCAGCCTCCAAGCAGCTGGAGGGTTCAGTAAGCCTAGGGCTTACTGGAGTCTTCCCTTTATTTCTTTTATTACTTGTATTACTTTCATTTCTTTCTTTCTTATTTTCTGTTGCTTTTCTGCCATTTAGGTTAAGCATTCACGGCTCCTTTAATTGCTCCTGCCTGCTCTCTCCTCCCCCCCCCGGTCGGGTCGGGCCGGGCATCGGAGGTGGTTGTGTGCTGGCTGTTGTCCTGAGCTCTTCGGATGCAGATCTCCTGACTCCTGTGGATTTCTTACCGAATTGCCCTGCCTCGCGCCAAAGCCCTCCGTGTGGCTGAGCGCTGGAGGCAACGCCGGAAGGTAAATTCTATCGCCGGACCCGTCCTGCAGCCAAAGGACGCGGCGGCGAACCCCGGGTCTTCCGGTCTCGGCGGAGGAGCTGATTCTACAGCGATTCGGCAGCGATTCTACTCAGGAGTCGGTTCCCAGCCCCTGGCAGCATCCGGGTGGAGAACAGCGGCCCAGAGAACAGGCTCGCGATCCCCCGTTCAGGCTCCACGTGGTGAGGCCTACCATGTGTAGGGCCAGCAAGCATGTGAAGCTTCAAACCGCAAGTACATTAAGGAACTCATCTCAGTTACTTTAATCCGCCTTTAAGTTAATTAACATTAAAATTAAAATTATCTTATTTTACTTAGCCTCTGGTGTGTTATTGTGGATTCTCTGATAAAAGGAAAGAGGGCCTGGTAGTTGCCCTCCCTTTCGGGGATATTTTTAGTCCGCTGAAGGAGAGAGCACACAGCGGTTTCGGCGGTACAGTTAGTTGGGACTCAGGCTTATTGCTTAAACCTCCTAGCAGGAAGGACTGAGATACCTGGGATCAAGAACATGGCGGCCAAGCCCAGATGCCCTTCCTGTGGCACGCGTAGGGGCACTTCCTCGGAGGCAGGAGTCTGCAGGGGTTGTGCTGCAGTGGCTGCCTCCGTGGAACAAGAAATTAATTTGGCCATGACCCAGCACTCTCAGGGTTCTGGAGACCCCTTAGAAGGGAAAGGGGGGTCCCAGTTCCCTCCTTCCACATCCTCGGAGTTGCCCACCCCTCCTCCGCCTCCTTCACCCCCACCCTCGGGGGAAGGGAGTGCCGGGGAATTTTTCTCCCCAGACTTCATTCTTTTACTCCACAAGGCTTATTGCTTGCGTAAGCAGGGTTCTGGGACAGGAGAGACTGTCCCGACGGCCGAGGTCAAGCCCAAGAGGGCAAGCAACCCAGACTCGGGCTTTCCATCAAAACGCCCCCGGCTGGGCGGTGAAGAACCTCTCGCCTCCCTCTCCCAGGGCACTCCAGAGGAGGATAGCTCTGACAAAGACTGGGACGAGGAAGAGGAGGAGCTGGAAGAAGGGGAGATTCCTGAAGAAGATCATTCCAGGATAATTAGTCTTTCGGCGGGAGGAGCTCCCGGCACTAATTAATGAGTCCCTAAAGGTTCTCAATGTCTCCTCAGAAACGCCAGCAGAGGAGGAGGCGTTGGAGGATCTGTTAATCCGGGCCATTAGGAGATCCCAGAAGGTTTTCCCTGTCCACAGAGTAGTGCGTCAGATGATCCAGGAAGAATGGGATCAACCTGAGTCTAGTTTAAGGGGAGTCCGGTCCATGTCTCGCCTATACCCGCTTCCAGAGGCAGACAAAGAGCTGCTGAAGTCTCCAAGGGTGGATGCAGCAGTATCAGCAGTTACTAAGAAGACTACTATTCCAGTTGAGGGCAGCACGGCCTTAAGAGATTCTCAAGACAGAAAGCTAGATACCCTCCTGAAACAAGCCTTTGATGTGAGTGCCCTTGCCTTGCAGGCCTCGGTGTCAGGAGCGTGGGTGGCGAGAGCCTGTTTAAGGTGGTCTCAACAGCTTCAAGCAGCAGAGGGTCCATCTGGCGAGACTCAGGCCAACTCTGCTAGGCTGGAATCCGGAGCAGCCTACCTGGCGGATAGTCGGTATGACCTCATCAGAAGCCTAGCCAAGAACATGGCCTCGGTGGTGGCGGCGAGGCGTTTATCTGTGGCTACGGAATTGGGCAGCGGACGCCTCCTCGAAGGCTCGCCTGAGCCGCCTCCCATTTAAGGGGAAGCTGTTGTTCGGAGAAGATTTGGAGAAGTTGGTAAAGGACCTTGGCGAGTCTAAGGGGGGCAGACTGCCTGAAGATAGACCGAAGCAAGGGCGACCCCTGGCCCCAGTGCGTAACCAGCCCAGGGACGCCCGAAGGTTCCGTCCAGCCAGGCCAAACCCCTTTCCCAGGGGCCGATTTCCCTCGAAGGGACAAGGTTTTAGAGGGTTTCGAGGAGCAGGCCGAGGTTTCGCGGCGCCCTCCTCCTCCTCTCAGGGAAATAGAAAACAATGAGGTGACGGGGGTCCAGGGGGAGGAACCGTCGGTGGGCAGACGCCTAAGGCGATTTCTTCCCGCCTGGGCCCGGGTCACGTCCGATCAATGGGTTCTAGAGGTTATCAGAGAGGGCTATGCTCTCGAATTTGCAAAACAAATACATCCAGCCTTTGTTCAGTCTCCCTGCGGTTCTTCTGCAAAGAGGGCAGCGGTAGAGACAACCCTCACCCGCCTAATAACGCTCGGGGCCGTTGTCCCGGTACCACCAGACCAGCGCGGTTCGGGTCGATACTCGATTTACTTCGTAGTTCCAAAGAAGGAAGGGTCCTTTCGCGCGATCCTAGATCTAAAGCAGGCCAATCGCTGCCTCAGGGTCCCGCATTTCCGCATGGAAACCTTGCGTTCAGTCATAGCAGCCGTAAGGGGCGGGGAGTTCTTAACGTCCCTCGATCTGACAGAAGCCTACCTGCATATCCCAGTCAGGACATCCCATCAACAATTCCTGAGATTTGCAGTGCCAAGGGGCCATTTTCAATTCCAGGCCCTACCCTTCGGCCTAGCGACGGCTCCAAGAACGTTCACCAAAGTGATGGTGGTAGTAGCGGCCTCCCTACGGAGAGAGGGAATTCTAGTACACCCCTACCTGGACGATTGGCTAATCCGGGCAAAGTCGGAGGAGGAAAGCCACTCCGTGACGGCAAGTCCTAGAAGAGTTGGGGTGGGTCATCAATCGAGCAAAGAGCAGGATGGTTCCCTCTCAGGAACTCGAGTACCTCGGAGCAAGATTCGACACCAGCAGAGGCAGGGTGTTTCTGTCTCGATCAAGATCAAGAGAACAGACTCCTAGTCACACAGTTTCTGGGCAGACGAAACCCCACTGCGTGGCATGATCTTCAGGTTCTGGGAACAATGGCAGCGGCAATAGAGGTGGTACCATGGGCCCGTGCCCACATGCGACCGTTACAGAGGGCCCTATTGCGCCGATGGTCGCCCCAACATCACCCCATGTCAATGCAGTTACCTTGCGCCCCGTGGACCAAACAGACTCTGCGCTGGTGGCGGAGCCCAAGGAATCTGGATCGCGGGATGCCCCTCGAGCCTCACCAGTGGTTATTACTGATGACGGATGCCAGTCTGGCGGGCTGGGGAGCCCACTGCGAGGACCAGTTCGTACAAGGCAGCTGGACTCCGTTGGAAGCCCAATGGCCCATCAACAGACTAGAATTGCGGGCCGTCGGCCTAGCGCTCAGAGCTCTCGAGGACTTAGTGCAAAAGAGAGCGATTCGCGTTCTCTCAGACAATGTCACCGCGGTGGCTTACATCAACCACCAGGGCGGCACCAGCATCCCCGCCTTGGAGAAGGAGGCAAGCACGCTGTTCCAGTGGGCGGAAATCCGGTTGGAAGCTCTCTCTGCCCAGCACGTGGCAGGCACGGACAACGTCACAGCAGACTATCTCAGCAGGTGCAAGATAGACCACGGAGAGTGGGAGCTGGAGCAGGAAACCTTCGACCTGATAGTGTCCCGTTGGGGACTCCCAGTCATGGACCTCATGGCGAGGTTCTCCTCTGCCAAGGTGGACCGCTTCTTCAGCTGGCGCAAGGAAAGAATGTCCGAAGGACTGGATGCCTTGTCCCAGAAGTGGCCCTCGGAGGGTCTGCTCTATGTATTCCCTCCCTGGGTTCTCATCGGAAAGGTTCTCCAACGCGTGGAGTCTCACCAGGGATACGTAATCCTCATAGCTCCGGATTGGCCTCGCCGCCCCTGGTATGCGGATCTGATGAGGTTGATCGCCGACCAACCCTGGCGGCTCCCTTACAAGAGGGACGTTCTGAGGCAAGGCCCGGTTCGGATGCCTCACGTAGATCGATTCTCGCTTACAGCCTGGCTATTGAAAGGGCGAGGCTCCTAAAGAGAGGTTATTCAGGAGCTGTCATTTCGACCCTGTTGAACGCTAAGAAGCGCTCGACCTGCCTTTCCTATGTTAGGACTTGGTGCATTTTCGAAGCGTGGTGTACGGAGCGCCGACGGAAACCCCTTTCCGCCTCAGTCCCTGAGGTTCTAGAATTCTTACAGGCAGGATTTGACAAGGGGCTAGCACACAGCTCCTTGCGGGTGCAGCTGGCGGCAATCGCATGCTATAGAGGTAAGGTCCGCGGCAGGTCCCTAGGGGCACACGCGGACGTCGCCAGGTTCCTAAGAGCGGTGAGACGCCTACGCCCTCAACGGAAGTCCATCGTCCCCCCTTGGGATCTCAATCTAGTGCTTAACGCTCTAATCAGGGAACCCTTTGAACCAGTGAAGAGGGCCTCCTTAAAGGACTTAGCGACCAGAAAGACTGTCTTCAGGGTTATCTGCTCGGCTAGGCGGGTTTCCGAACTACAAGCCTTGTCTTCTCAGCCCCCCTTCCTACTGTTTCTCAAGGACAAGGTAGTTCTGCGGATGGTCCCTTCATTCTTGCCCAAGGTCATCTCTCCCTTTCATATGAACCAGGCAGTTAACCTCCCGGTCCTCTCCGCCGAGGGGCTGGAAGGTAGGGATAACAAACTCAGGCTCCTGGATGTCCGGAGGACCTTGAAGCGCTATCTCTCCCGCACAGCCCCCTTCCGGAAGTCCGAGCGGCTTTTCGTTCAGTTTGGGGGTCCACACAAGGGGGAAGCGGCAGCCAAGGCCTCCATCTCCAGATGGATCAGAGAAACGATTGCTTCCGCCTACATCCTGAAAGGGAGGCAGGTGCCAGCGGGTCTCCGTGCGCACTCCACCCGGGCACAGGCTACCTCGTGGGCAGAGTTCAGCCTAGTTCCTCCATTGGATATCTGTAGGGCAGCGACTTGGTCTTCACTGCATACCTTCACCAAGCACTACAGGCTGGCCATCCAGAGTGCAGCGGACGCTCGGTCTGGTCTGGCGGTCCTTCAGTCCGGTATTCCGGATCCCACCCAGGATTGAACTGCTCTTGTACATCCCAGAAGTAATTAACTTTAGCTGCAATAAAGTTAATTTGAAAAGGAAAGACAGCCTGTGAGGAGCCCGCCCCCATGACATCACTTCCTCGGGCTCTGCGATGACCGGAGGGCTCCTGACACAGTTTCTCTTTACTTTTCAATGTAAGTGTAGTGCAGCCGCTGCTCTGTACAAAGCAGAAGCAGCGGCTTGGGCAGAGGGTGTGTGTGTGTGTGTGTGTGAGTGAACCAGCAAGGGGGTGTGTGTGTGTGAGTGAACCAGCAAGGGGGTGTGTGTGTGTGAGTGAACCAGCAAGGGGGGGTGTGTGTGTGAGTGAACCAGCAAGGGGGGGTGTGTGTGTGAGTGAACCAGCAAGGGGGGGTGTGTGTGTGAGTGAACCAGCAAGGGGGGGGTGTGTGTGTGAGTGAACCAGCAAAGGGGGGGGGGTGTGTGTGTGAGTGAACCAGCAAGGGGGTGTGTGTGTGAGTGAACCAGCAGTGGAGGGGGGGGGGGGTGGTGTGAGTGAACCAGCAAGGGGGGGGTGTGTGTGTGAGTGAACCAGCAAGGGGGTGTGTGTGTGAGTGAACCAGCAGTGGAGGGGGGGGGGGTGGTGTGAGTGAACCAGCAAGGGGGGGGGGGCGATGGTGTGAGTGAACCAGCAGGGGAGGGGGGGGGTAGTGAGTGAGTGACCCAGCAGGAGGGTGAGTAAGTGACAGGGGGGTGGGTGAGTGAACCAGCAGTGGAGGGGGGGTGGTGTGAGTGAACCAGCAGGGGAGGGGGGTTGGTGTGAGTGTTTGATTCCTATTCAAGAGAATTACTTTATATATAGTCAATATAGGCACAGAGGTAAAATGTTTTAACATTTTCTAATGGTGTGCCTCGTGATTTTTTTCATGAAAAAAGTGTGCCTTTGCACAAAAAAGGTTGAAAAACACTGCTCTAGGGGTCAATGGTGACTGGGTCCCTGGTGTAGAGGGGTCATTTCCACAAGGAGAGCTCCTCCCTGGAATTCTTTTCCTTTTATAACAGGCCTGATCATTCTGGCATGGAAATTCAGACCCTACAGCTTCTTGTTTTCCCCAAACACAGTCTTGTGATAGGAAGGCTGAGAGTGGAAGCCATGTTCGATTGCCTATGGCCAAGTGTTCCTGGCAAAGGGCACTCCCTGGAGATGGGGATCAGCTGGGATCTGTCAGATTTAGACTGTGGCTTATATTAAGATGTCCGATGTGGATGAAGAAGTACTCTGTCCTTCAGAGGAATGTCAGGAGACCGATGTTATTCGCCTGTTCTGGAAGGAGGAACTGGAGGCTTTGATTCCCAGGGTCTAATCCATCTTGAGCTTCCTTATCGTCACTCCAGTCCAGTCCCTTTACTTCTGGGTGGCGCAACCCTTCCAGCAGCTTGGAGGCTGAGCCCATCCTTTTTGATGATGGTGTGGTATAAATACCACTGGTACCACCCACAGATCCCAGTATTCTCAGCCTCCAAGCAGCTGGAGGGTTCCGTAAGCCAAGGGCTTACTGGAGTCTTCTGTTTTGATCCCTTTATTTAATGTATTTATTTAATTTATTTACCTTAGTTTAGTTTCTTGATTTATTTGGGCATTTGGGCGTTTTGTGCTGTGCCTTTAAATTCTTCTCTCTCTTCCCCCCCCCCCCCTTTTTCCTCCTCGGAGCCCTCAGACCCGGAGGAGGTGGTTTCCTGCAGCAGCGAGGAGGACCGGAGAGATCTCCTCTCGTTGGCTAGCCCAGGACCCCAGACCTCTCGGATAGACCGAGCCAGCATCCCGGGGCTCTTCACCAAAGGCCTGCCCTGCCTCGCGCCGAAGCCCTCCGAGTGGCTGAGCGCTTGAGGCGGCGCTGTGACCTGCCCGCGGCCCCACCGACCTCGCGCTACAATTTCCGAAGCGGAGGGGCGGTGTAGGTAGCTCCGGAGCGCAGAATCCAGCGCTGGGACAAGCGGCGGCCGCAGAACTACCGGCAGAGCGCAGAGTCTCCGGCTGCTGCTGAGGGCTCCACGTGGTTGCGGCCTACCACGTGTTTGAGCCAACGCCGAGCCTTGCCTTCCTCGGAACTGGACAACGCGCTGAAGGAGCACCCAAACAGCAAGTACTGGGGAGAAACTAGCCTGATTGAGGGTGCTAATTTTATTTTAATCTTATTTTAGCTTTACTTTAATTTTAATTTATTTAAGTCAGCTTTCTTGGCTAATTCTTGCTGTTGGTGGGTTTTAGCAGAGTGTGGGAGGGGAGGGCGCTTTGAACGCTGGTTTGGCCCCCCCTCCGATCCGAATTTCTGCAATATTTGGATGCAATTTTATAAGGCTGTTTCTTTAAGTGTTATTTCCCTCAGAAGGACATGACTGGCAAGCCACGGTGCCTGTCTTGTGGTACTCGTAGGGGTACTTCCTCAGAAGCAGGGATATGCAGAGGTTGTGCTGCAGTGGCTACTTCCGTGGAACAAGAAATTAACTTGTCCATGGCTCAAGCTTCTCAGGGGTCAGGAGATCCTCTGGAGGGGAAGGAGGCTCCCATTTCCCCCCCCCCCCGCCTGCGACCTCTGATTTGCCCGCTCGGCCCCCGCCCCTCCCCTCCACTTCCGTTGGGGAGGGGGGGGGGTTGGGGACCTCTTCTCTCCTGATTTCGTCCTGTTGCTTCACAAGGCCTATTGTATGCGCAAGCAGGGGCTTGGGGCTGGAGAGTCGAGCACGACGATAGAAGGCAGGTTGGCCAGACCAATTAGGTCAAGCACCCAGGACTCCGGCCTTCCACTCAAGCGCGCAAGGCTGATGAGCGAGGAGCCCCTCACGTCCCTTTCTCAGGGCACCCCAGAGGAGAAGGGCTCTGACAAAGAATTAGATGAAGATGAGGAGGAGCTCGAAGAGGGGGAGATCCCTGAGGAGGATCAGTCTCGTATAATTCAAGTTTTTCGTCGAGAGGAGCTCCCTGCATTAATCAATGAGTCTCTGAAAGTGCTTAATGTGGCCTCGGACGCTCCAGCTGAGGAGGAGGCATTGGAGGACCCTTTAATCCAAGCCATTAGGAGGTCTCAGAAGGTTTTTCCGGTCCACAGGGTGGTGCGTCAGATGATCCAGGAGGAATGGGATCAACCAGAGTCAAGTTTGAGGGGTGTCCGGTCTATGGCTCGTCTATAGCATGATCGCCTTTGATTTAATTAGTGGAGGAGGGATAGTAAGGAAATCCACAGTACTACCTTTTAACTTTCGAAAGGGAGACTTTGATAAAATGAGGAAAACAGTCAAGAAAAAACTAAAAGCAGTTGCAAAGGTTAAAGACGTACATCAGGCTTGGCTGTTGTTGAAAAATACTATCTTGGAAGCCCAGACCAGCTGTATTCCACGCTTTAAGAAAAGTGGAAAGAAGTCCAAAAAACTGCCAGCATGGTTTAAAGTTGAGGTCTGAGAGGCTGTTGTTGCCAAAAAAGCATCTTTCAGGAAAAGGAAAAAGAGCCAAACGACGAAACCTGGAAACAGCACAAGCACTGGCAAGTCAAATGCAAGGCATTGATAAGGCAGGCAAAGAGAGAATTTGAGAAGAAGCTTGCTGCGGAAGCAAAAACGCGAAATAAAGACCTTTTCAAGTACATTCGTAGCAAAAAACCCGTGAAAGAGTCAGTTGGTCCATTAGATGATAAAGGGGTTAAAGGAGCACTAAGAGGCGACAAGGCGATAGCGGAGAGACTGAATGAATTCTTTGCTTCGGTCTTTACTGAGGAAGATGTAGGGATGTTACCCACGACTGAAGTGGTATTTAAAGGTGTGGAAGAATTGAAGGAAAATATCGATACATCGGGAAGATGTCTTACAACTATTAGATAAACTGAAGAGTAGCAAATCACCTGGGCCGGATGGTATACATCCAAGGGTGTTGAAAGAACTGAAATTTGAGATTGCAGACCTGCTATCAGTAATCTGTGAACTATCATTAAAATCATCTCTAATACCTGAGGATTGGAGGATCGCCAATGTAACACCAATTTTTAAAAAGGGTTCGAGGGGTGATCCGGGAAACTACAGACCGGTGAGCCTGACATCAGTACCGGGAAAAATGGTAGAAACATCATAAAGAATAAAATTACTCAGCATATAGATAGTCATGACCTAATGGGAGACAGCCAACATGGCTTTAGACAAGGAAGATCTTGTCTTACTAATCTGTTATGTTTTTTTGAAGGAGTGAATAAACAGGTGGACAAAGGTGAGTCGGTTGATATTGTGTATCTGGACTTTCAGAAAGCCTTTCTCATGAGGGACCTTGTCAGACTTTTGGCAAAACTAAAGAGTCATGGGATAGGAGGCAGTGTACTACTGTGGATCAGGAACTGGTTAAAAGATAGAAAGCAGAGGGTAGGGCTAAATGGCAATTTTCCCAATGGAGAAAGGTGAATAGTGGTGTACCCCAGGGATCTGTGCTGGGTCCGCTGCTTTTTGACATATTCATAAATGACCTGGAAAGTGGAATAACGAGTGAGGTTATCAAATTTGCTGATGACACAAAACTATTTAAAGTTGTTAAAACCCAGGAGGATTGTGGAAAATTGCAAGAGGATCTTGATAAATTGGAAGACTGGGCATCAAAATGGCAGATGAAATTTAATGTGGAGAAGTGCAAGGTTATGCACCTAGGGAAGAACAACCCAAACTATGGTTACACGATGCAAGGTTCCACATTAGGAACCACCACCCAGGAAAAAGATTTAGGCGTCCTTGTGGATACCATGTTAAAACCCTCGGCCCAGTGTGCAGCGGCGGCCAAGAGAGCAAATAGAATGCTAGGTATGATAAGGAAAGGAATGGAAAATAAAACAAAAGATATTATAATGCCTCTATATCGTTCCATGGTGAGACCGCACCTTGAATATTGTGTGCAATTCTGGTCGCCGTATCTTAGAAAGGATATAGCGATTTTAGAAAAGGTTCAGAGAAGAGCCACCAAAATGGTAAAGGGGATGGAAGGCTACTCCTATGAAGAAAGGCTAACAAGGTTAGGGCTCTTTAACCTGGAAAAGAGACGGCTGAGGGGAGATATGATAGAAGTCTATAAATTAATGAACGGAGTGGAACGGGTAAACGTAGATCGATTGTTTACCTTATCAGAATATAGAAAGACTAGGGGACATGCAATGAAGCTACAGGGTAAACTATTTAAGACTAATAAAAGAAAATATTTTTTCACTCAACGTGTAATCAAACTCTGGAATTTGTTACCGGAGGATGTAGTAAAGGCTGTTAGTGTAGCTGGGTTTCAAAAAGGTTTGGACAAGTTCCTGGAGGAAAGGTCCATAAACCATTATTAAGAAGGGACCCAGGATATCAATGCTTGAACCAATACAAGCATTGTGGAACCTGTGTCCCTTGGGGAAACTGCTAGGTACATATGATCTAGATTGGCCACTGTTGGAAACAGAATACTGGGCTTGATGGACCTTGGTCTGACCCAGTATGGCATATCTTATGTTCTTATGTTCTTATACCCTTTGCCGGATCTGGACAAAGAACTGCTGAAGTCACCCAGGGTGGATGCGGCAGTATCAGCAGTGATTAAAAAGACGACTATCCCAGTCGAGGGCAGCGCTGCCCTGAGGGATTCTCAAGATAGAAAATTGGATACGCTGCTGAAGCAAGCCTTTGATGTGAGTGCTCTTGCCTTACAGGCCTCTGTGTCGGGGGCTTGGGTGGCTCGGGCCTGTTTGAGATGGTCCCAACAACTTCAGTTAGCGGAAGGCTCCGCAGACGACACACAAGCGACTACAGCCAGGTTGGAGTCCGGGGCGGCCTATCTGGCGGATAGTCAGTATGACCTCATCAGGAGTCTAGCAAAGAACATGGCCTCGGTGGTAGCAGCTAGGCGTTATTTGTGGCTACGTAATTGGGCGGCCGCTGCCTCTTCAAAGGCACGCCTGAGTCGTCTTCCTTTTAAAGGGAAGCTGTTATTTGGTGAGGACTTAGATAAGTTGGTAAAGGACCTTGGCGAATCTAAGGGAGGCAGGCTTCCGGAAGACAGACTGAAACAAGGGTGCTCCCTAGCTCTGGTACGGAACCAATCCTAGGGAGCCTCGGAGGTTTCGGCCAGCCAGGTTGAACCCCTTTCCTAGGGACCGTTTCCCTTCAAGTGGTCAAGGCTTCAGAGGGTTTCGAGGTGCAGGTAGGGGTTTTGGGACCTCTTCCTCCTCCTCGGGCCTAGAAAACCACAATGAGATAACGGGGGTCCAGGGGGGCGAACTGCCGTTGGGAGGTCGATTTAAGGCAGTTTCTCTCCGCCTGGTCCCAGGTCACGTCTGATCAATGGGTCCTAGAAGTGATCCGAGAGGGTTATTCTCTCGAATTCGCGAAGCAAATACTTCCAGCCTTTATTCAGTCTCCCTGCGGTTCTCCTGTAAAGAGGGCGGCGATAGAGGCAACTCTCTCTCGGCTCATAGCGCTCGGAGCAGTGGTCCCTGTGCCACCAGACCACCGCGGTTCCGGTCGGTACTCGATTTATTTTGTGGTACCCAAGAAGGAAGGCTCCTTTCGCCCGATCCTAGATCTCAAGCAAGTCAATCGCTGTCTCAAAGTGCCTCATTTCCGGATGGAAACCCTAAGATTGGTCATCGTGGCCGTAAGGGGTGGGGAGTTCCTGACTTCATTGGATTTGACGGAGGCCTATTTGCATATACCTGTCAAAGTCTCACCAACAGTTCCTGAGATTCGCGGTGCCAAGAGGTCACTTTCAATTCCAGGCTCTAGCTACGGCCCCAAGGACTTTCACCAAGGTGATGGTGGTAGTGGCTGCGGCCCTACGAAGAGAGGGAATACTAGTGCATCCCTATCTGGACGATTGGCTAATACGGGCAAAGTCAGAAGAGGAAAGTCGCTCGGCCACTGCCAGAGTGGTAGAAGTCCTGGAAGAGTTAGGGTGGGTCATCAATCGCGTAAAGAGCAGGTTGATGCCCTCCCAGGAGCTCGAGTATCTCGGAGCAAGGTTTGACACCAACAGAGGCAGGATGTTCTTATCCAAAACGAGATCAAGGGACCTAAGGATCTTGGTCATGCAGTTTCTGAGCAGGCGAAGCCCTACGGCGTGGCATTACCTTCAATTGCTGGGAACCATGGCGGCAGCAATAGAGGTAGTACCGTGGGCCAGGGCTCACATGCGGCCCTTGCAACGGGCCCTGTTGCGTCGTTGGTCCCCTCAGCATCATCCTTTGTCCATGCAGCTGCCCTGCGCCCCCCGAACCAAGAAGGCCCTCCAGTGGTGGCGGTACCCGAAGAATCTGGATTGCGGGATGCCTCTCGAGCCCCCACAGTGGTTGATGTTGATGACGGATGCCAGTCTTACTGGCTGGGGAGCTCATTGTGAGGACCAGTACGTCCAGGGCCACTGGACAGCATTGGAGTCACAATGGGCCATCAACAGACGAATTACGGGCGGTAGCCCTTGCGCTCAGGGCACTCGAGTCCTTAGTGCTACGAAGAGCAATTCGTGTCCTCTCCGACAATGTCACCGCGGTGGCTTACATCAACCACCAGGGCGGCACAAGCAGTCCCGCCTTGGAGAAGGAGGCGGGCGGCCTATTTCAATGGGCCGAGGTCTGGTTGGAGACTCTTTCAGCTCAGCACGTGGCCGGCACGGACAACATTACGGCCGATTACCTCAGCAGGTTCAAGATAGACCACGGGGAGTGGGAGCTGGAGCAGGAGGTCTTCGACCAGATAGTAGCCCTTTGGGGCCCACCAGTCATGGATCTCATGGCACGGTATTCTTCCGCCAAAGTAAGCCGATTTTTCAGTTGAAGGAAGGAAAGGATGTCCGAAGGCTTAGATGCTCTGGCCCAGAAGTGGCCTTCGGAGGGTCTCCTGTATGTGTTCCCCCCATGGGCTCTTATCGGAAAGGTTCTTCAGCAGGTGGAGGCTCACCAAGGGTTGATAATCCTCATAGCCCCGGATTGGCCACGCCGCCCCTGGTATGCTGACCTGGTGAGGTTGATCTCCGACCGACCTTGGCGGCTTCCCTGCCGGAGGGATCTGCTGAGGCAGGGCCCGGTTCGGATGCCTCACGTGGATCGATTCTCGCTTACGGCCTGGCTATTGAAAGGGTGCGGCTCTTGAAGCGGGGTTATTCGAGATCGGTAATCTCGACCATGTTGAGTGATAAGAAGCACTCGACCTGTCTCTCCTATGTAAGAGTTTGGCGCATTTTCGAAGCATGGTGTGCAGAGCACCGGAGGAAACCTCTTTTGGCCTCTGTTCCGGAGGTTCTGGAGTTCTTGCAAGCGGGTTTTGACAAAGGCCTAGCGCACAGTTCCTTGCGAGTCCAGTTGGCAGCCATCTCTTGCTATAGAGGTAAGGTCCGCGGAAAGTCATTAGCAGCCCACGCGGACGTGTCCAGGTTCCTAAGGGCAGTTAGGCGTCTTCGCCCTCAGCGGAGATCGATCATCCCCCCGTGGGATCTTAACCTGGTACTAAATGCCTTGACCAAGGAACCTTTTGAGCCGGCAAAGGAAGCTTCGCTAAAGGATTTGACACTGAAGACGGTTTTCCTGGTTGCTATTTGCTCGGCCAGACGCGTTTCCGAACTGCAAGCGCTGTCCTCCCAGCCCCCCTTTCTTTCATTCTTCAAGGATAAGGTGGTCTTACGGATGGTACCTTCTTTCTTGCCCAAGGTCATCTCTCCCTTTCATGTGAACCAGTCAGTTATGCTCCCGTCCTTTGCAGCGGGAGGACAAGAGGGGAGGGACAGGAAGCTGCGCCTTCTGGATGTTCAGAGAGCCTTGAAGCGTTATCTTTCCCGCACTGCGCCTTTTCAGAAGTCCGATCGTCTGTTCATTCAGTTTGGAGGGCCGCACAAGGGGGAGGCGGCGGCCAAGGCTTCCATCTCCAGGTGGATCAGGGAAGCTATTGCTTCCGCCTATATCCTCAAGGGGAAGCAGGTCCCAGGGGGGCTGCGCGCTCATTCAACTCGGGCGCAGGCTACCTCTTGGGCAGAGTATAGCTTAGTTCCGCCGCTGGACATTTGTAGGGCGGCTACCTGGTCCTCGCTGCATACCTTTACCAGACACTACAGACTGGACGTGCAGAGTTCAGCTGACTCTCGGTTTGGGGACGCGGTTCTTCGGTCCGGGATAACGGACCCCACCCAAGCTTGAACTGCTCTGTTACATCCCAGAAGTAAAGGGACTGGACTGGAGTGACGATAAGGAAGAAGTAATTAGACCTTACCTGCTAATTAGTGTTCCTGAAGGAACGACAGTCCAGTCCCTGATCCCACCCGGTTCTTCGATTGACCTATTAGATATGGGAGCATCAACGGACTGAATGCAGGGCCAGGACTAAGGGGAAGAGCCCCCTGGTGCAGGTCCGGCGGTCGGAGTGAAGGAGGACTCGGTCAGGCTCAGGTAAACCTCCTCCTTCCCTCCCCCTTAATCTTTTCTCCTTCTTCTTGAATTTAAAAAAAAAAAAAGTTGTTGGGAAAGTTAGTTGTGTGGTTTGTGGTGTTTTCACATAGGCTATTAATTTTCGTTTAGTCTGCTTTTTCATTAGATTACTTTTTCATTAGATTACTGGGATCTGTGGGTGGTACCAGTGGTATTTATACCACACCATCCTCAAAAAGGATGGGCTCAGCCTCCAAGCTGCTGGAAGGGTTGCACAACCCAGAAGTAAAGGGACTGGACTGTCGTTCCTTCAGGAACACTAATTAGCAGGTAAGGTCTAATTACTTGGTGGTTGTTCCAGACACTGAGCAGGAACTGAGGAGGCATCCATTCTTGCAAGATGTGCAGAAATCCACTACTGTCTTCCTATTCCTGGAGATGCTCAACAGTCTTTTCTGGTCAGAGTAGGATTCCCCCAGTTCCCTGCTTCAGGGGCCAAGGATGTATAAGAGGATACACACTCTCCTGGAGAAGGAGTGCATTGTGTAGTTTGATGTTTCCAAAGTGGATATGCAGGTCATAATAGTTACCAGACAGACCACTATTTCTGTGGAATGCGGATCGGCCTTAAAGGATATTCTGGACTGAAAGGTGGATTGGTGTTGAAGATTCAGTTCTATGTTGCAGCTTCTTTTCTTCAATTTGCAGTATGTGCAGGCTCTTCTGTGTCTCTGTCCCCCTGTTGAGGGCCAGGTGGTTCATGTGTTCTTGGACAATGCCATGGTGGTGACTTATGTCGAACAGCAAGGCAGCATGAGGAGTGCCAGGGTAGCTCTGGAGGTGGCTCTCCTGTTTGCCTGGATGGCGAAGAGCTTCCTATTTTCTTGGCTCTGCATATTGCTGGGGTGGATACTGTGGAAATGGACTTTCTCAGCTGGCACTCTCTGGTCCCAGGAGAGAGTTGTCAAGAAGTGTTTTTAGTTGTTTCTGTTCCACTGAGGTTGCCCTGAGAGGGATCTGAGGGCGACCTGTTCATGAACCACCTCAGAAATATGAGCACCAAGTCTTGTTGCCAACACCGCAGCCAGAATTTTTATATCCTGAATTAGTTAAGGAAATCTGTCGATATGCCAACAACTGTTCCCCATCCCTCCCCAGTTTGGGCAAAAGTATAATATATGCCCTATTTTGTCCCTCTCCTATGCTCCTCTTCTGCACCACTTGTTTGCCCATTTTCTGCAAGGGCTTGATTACTAGTTCATTCAATATTTTATAAAATTTGGCTTCCAGCCTTTTTGGGCTTGGTGCCATTGTTAGCTTCAAAGTTTTAATCACCATTTTGTATTTCCACTCTGCTTAACGGCCTACCCAGTTGAGCAGCCTGCTTGGAGGAAAACTGAGAAATAGTTAACTTCTCAAAGAACACCGCCTGCTACTGCAGGCAACTGTACCTGGCTCTGTACAGTTCCTTGTAGTACTGCTCAAACTGCCTTACCACCCATTACTCTCTCATGTGTAGATTACCACCCATGTCTGTAATTTTAGAAATGAAATCTCTTATTATATGGCTGTACCAACCTTCCCAGCAACTTCCCCACACTATTCCCTCATTTATGCAGCTTGAACTTGTACATTTGAATATCCTGCTGATTCTACAATTGCAGAAGCTTGTCTGTGTTTCCTAGCCTCCAACATCTTTTGCCAGCTAGCCTCACTAAAAGAGGTAATGTGCGCTTTCCTAAATTCTTCTATTGCTGCCACTGCACATTGAAGCTCCCTCTCTTCTCCTCCAAGCCTCCATTGTATACTGTCATGATGTGGGTATTGATAAAGTTGAAAACTTGAAAAGAAATCCTGTTTCTCTTAAGATTCTAGATGTGCAATTACCTCCAGGCACAGCTAGAGGGAGCAGGAAGGAATATTCAGGAGCTAATGAGCTTGAGAAGCCTAATGACTTGCACCTGGAAATGAACCCGGAAGTCAGGCAGGAAAGATTTCCTTATAAGCCAGAGCTGAATGCTTGCAGAGGAGGTCCAGCAGCATTAAGGAAGAGGTGCATGGCTACACAGGGGAGTCCAGCTGCAGTAAGGAAGGAGTGTCCAGCTGTATTAAGGAAGAGGTGCACGGCTGCATCAGAGAGGAGAAGCACGGCTACACAGGGGAGTACGGCTTCACCAGAGAAAGGAAAGGACCTGAAAAGGAACAGAGACAGAGGGACATCTTCCCAAGGGGGAACAGCTCTATCAAGAGATTCATCTCCAAGAGAAGGAGTAACTGAAGAAATCCTAGAGGAGCAAGCCCGCAGGTACAGGGTTCACAGGGGTGAAATCCAGAAGGGCCAGGCTGACTGGGCAGCTGTCCCAAGAAAGTTTGTTAGAGCCAGCTCTGAAGTTAGAGGCTGTGCCACGCCCTGTTCTCACAGCGTTCCTGACTCTAGAACAGAGAGACCCAAGCAAGGAGCCAAAGGGAATGGTTTGGAGAGAAGCTTAGAGTCTCGGAGAAATAATTATCCAGTTTTACCAAGCAAGAAAGGAAAGGCAATTTATAATAAACCTGAGTTCTTACCAAGGGAGAGAAGAGAATTCATACCAGGTATCACCAAACTGCCAAGAAGCACAGCTCTGCCTAATGCTGACAGGCAGAGAAATTGCTACAGCAGGAAAATTGCTAAAAGGGAAAACACTGTGGATTCAAGACAGCAAAGCTCCAGGTATGGAACCTTCATTGATGATATTGAATGTTTGAATCCTAAAGTACCTGTTAAAATAAGTCCTCACTCTACAAAGAAGGAGAAACCATACTGGTTTAATAAAATTCCTAAAGCCCTGAGAACAGATTGTTATTGGAGACAAGGCCCTAGAGGCATAGCACACCGACCCGAGTCAGACAGGGACAGTGTTTATTCCCCTGATGATTCTAGTGAAGAAGAATGCATGGAAACAGAATGCATAAATACAGTTTCCCTATCTCCACCAGAACAGATGGAGTGTGACCTGTGCACAGCCTCATGTCAAGAGTCTGTAGTCTCTGAGTAACATAGAAGAGTTTATAGAATGTTTATGCTTTTGGAATGAACTGAATTCCTGTTAACCCAACCTCTGCATTAATTGTGAAGTGTAACAATTAGCACATGTTTATGAATACTGATACCTTTTGCAACAAAGGACTTTCTGTTTCATTATCCATCTCTTAATTTTTGAACCCTTGCATTGACGGGGAATAAAAGCCTTAATTCCCTCCACTTGGTCTTGTTACTGAGTTCTTTTAGGCAGCCGGAATTGGTAAGGACATTTTACTACGCAGATGAACCTTACGTTCCCTGTGGCTCTCTAAAAATAATCTTTGCCGTGGATTGCCCATAGGCGTAGGGGGCGCTCCCCACGACAATACCCTATTATCCTCCCCCTCAGGATTGCTTTTGCTGCCTCCCAATGTGTTATATCCTCCACGTCCTCCTCCCTATTCTCTGCCACATAGACCTGCCATGCCTTCCGTGGGAAAGCTTGAAAGCTCTGGTCAAGGTACCAAATGGGGTTCAACCTCCAGGAACATTCCCTTATCAATTCCAAGAGCTTAAGTCAAATTATTAAAGCCGAATGGTCAGATACAGAAGTTTCTTAAATGTCTGCAGGAATCAAATGATCTTTCAGGGCATCAGAGATCAAAAAGTAATCAAGTCAAGAATACATATTATGAGCCCCTGAATTGGGTAAATTCAACATTCAGAGCTTACGTCACCCACCAAGTATCCACCAGTTCCAATTCCTGGTCAAAAATGTACCCTTCTTTATTCATGAGTCCTCTTTGGGGCTCGTGCCGACCGACAGTCTATGGTCGGGTCCACTACAATATTAATCTCCCCCAGCACTTTTTTTATAGTCTATATATTTTGCCATCTTTGCCATAAGCACCGAGAAGAACGGATGATAATACACATTTGGAGTGTATGTTATATAACATCTTCTGCCCATTTAATATACCCAACCACAGTACATATCGCCCTTTAGGATCAGTGATAACTTTGTATGACTCAAAGGTCACAGTCTTATCTACCAAGATAGCAACCCCCCTCTATCTGCTATTAAAAGCAGAAAAAAAACACATCCCCACCATCTTCTCCTAAGCTTCCTATGCTCTACAAAATTTAAATGAGTCTCTTGCTTTGGCCTTCTGCAATAGCTCGATATCTTGGATCACTTCACTGGAGAGTGCAAGCCATCTACATTCAAAGTTAAAAGTATTGTATTAGCCATATTTCCAACAACTAAAGAATTCACATTCCCATGGGCCTCCCAACTGGACCTTGAGGCACTTTTTACCTTCCACATCTCCGCCCAGCCAGGGCTGGTGTTAGGGTCTCTGGTGCCCTTCTGCAACCTATAGTTTGGCACCCCCCCCTCTTCATTACTATTTATGGTTGGTTGCACTCCCCCTTTCCCAAAACTCTTTGTATTATGCTGACATTTCTCCTTATAATCAAATGTTCTAACAAGAACATTGAGGTGAAGGGGCAAATGAATAGCTGGAATAAAAAAGAAGTAACATAGAAACATGATGACAGAAAAAGACCACATGGCCTATCTAGTCTGTCCTTCCATAACAACAACTACAACAGTCCACTTTTTACCTTTAGAGATCCTCTGTGTTGGTCCCATGCTTTTTTGAATTCAGTTACTGTCCTCATCTCTACCACCTCCACTGGGAGACTGTTCCATGGATCCACTACTCTTTCTGTAAAGAAATATTTCCGCATATCACTCCTGAATCTATCTCCCTTCACCCTCATCCCATGTCCCCACGTAGCAGAACTTGCTTTCAATTGAAAGAGGCTCTCTCCCTGAACATTTATGCCACGGAGGTATTCAAACATCTCAATCATATCACCTCTATCCCGCCTTTCCTCTAAGGTGTACGTATTAAGATCCTTAAGTCTGTCCTCATATGCTTTATAATGAAGCCCATTAATCATTTTAGTAGCAACCCTCTGCACCGACTCCATCCTGTTCACATCCTTTTGAAGGTGCGGTCTCCAGAATTGCACACCATACTCCAAATGAGGTCGCACCCAAGACTTATACAGAGGCATTATCACTTCCTTTTTTTTCTGCTAGCCATTCCTCTCCGTATGCACCCAAGCATCCTTCTAGCTTTTGCCGTCGCCTTTTCTACCTGTTTAGCTACTTTAAGATCATCAGACACAACCACGCCTAGGTCCCGCTCTTCTTTAGTGGACAAAAGTACTTCACCTCCTATACTGTATTGCTCCCTTGGATTGCTGCAGCCTAAATGCATGACCTTACATTTTTTAACATTAAATCCCAGCTGCCAAATTCTAGACCATTCTTCAAGCTTAGCTAGATCCCTCCTCATGTTATCTACATCTTCCTGGGTGTCTACTCTATTGCAGATTTTGGTATCATCTGCAAAGAGGCAAACCTTACCCGACAGCCCTTCCGCTATATCACTAACAAAGATGTTAAAAAGAATCGGACCAAGGACAGATCCCTGGGGCACACCACTGGTAACATCCATCTCCTCAGAGCGAGCTCCATTTACTTGTACTCTTTGTCGCCTCCCACCCAACCAATTTCTAACCCAAGCAGTAACTTTAGGGTCCATCCCTAGGGTGCTCAGTTTGTTTATAAGTCGCCTGTGAGGAACAGTGTCAAAGGCTTTACTGAAATCTAAATACACCACATCTAGAGCTCTCCTTCGGTCCAACTCCCTGGTCACCCAGTCAAAGAAATCAATCAGATTTGTCTGACAAGACCTGCCTCTGGTGAATCCATGCTGCCTCGGATCCTGTAATCCGCTGGACTCCAGAAACCTCACTGTTTTCTCTTTCAGCAGCGTTTCCAATAATTTACTCACCACTGAAGTTAAACTAACCGGCCTGTAGTTTTCAACCACATCCTTACTTCCGCTTTTGTGTAAAGGCACCACATGAGCCTCTCTCCAGTCCTTTGGCACCACTCCCGACTCCAACGAGGCATTGAAAAGGTCAGTCAGTGGAGTTGCTAGAACGTCCCCAAGTTCCCTCAGTATTCTAGGGTGTATCCCATCCGGTCCCATCGCTTTGTCTACTTTAAGTTGAGCTAGTTTCTCACGAACACAGTCTTCTGAAAATTGTTCAAGATGTCCCTCGCTTCTGTTCTTATTTGTGGGTGTTTTCTGAGGTCCTGCTCCTGGTTCATCTGTGAATACAGAAGAAAAATATTTGTTAAGCAATTCCGCTTTATCCTTATCAGCTTCTACATATTCCCCCCCCCTGCACCCTTGAGTCTGACAATACCACTTTTGCCCTTCCTCTTCTCACTAATATAACTGAAAAATGTCTTATCCCCCCATTTTATTGCATTGGCTATTTCCTCCTTTTGAATCTTTGCCTTCTTGACTACTTTGCTAGCTTCTCTAAGTTTTTCCAAATACACATGCCTGTCTTCCTCTCTCTGTGATCTCTTGTATTTCATGAAGGCCTTCCTCTTTTTCTTCACTTTTTCAGCTACTTCCTTCGAAAATCATAGCGGTCTCCTGTTCCTTATGCCTTTTATTTACCATTTTAACAAAAAGGTTGGTTGCCCTTAGAATACCCCCTTTCAGTTTTGCCCACTGTTTTTCTACATCCCCCAGCTGTTCCCATCCCACTAACGACTCCCTGAGGTATTGGCCCATCTTCGCAAAGTTAGTCTTCTTAAAGTCTAAGATCCTCACCTTGAAATGGATTCTAACAGCCCTGGTCCTAATACTGAACCACACCATCTGGTGATCACTGGATGCAAAATTATCTCCCACTACAACATCAGAAACACTTTCACCATTGGTAAGCACCAAGTCCAGTATGGCCCCTTCACGTGTGGGGTCTGTTACCAATTGCCTGAATAGTTCTCCCTGTAGAGAATCCAGGATCTCCTTACTTCTAGATGATACTGCAGCAGGAATGTGCCAATCAACATCTGGCATATTGAAATCTCCTATTAATAGCACTTCCCCTTTCCTAGCAGTGCTGCGTATGTCTTCAATTAACTCTCTGTCCACCTCTTCCTCTTGTGAGGGAGGTCTGTATATCACACCAATGCAAATAGATTTCTCTTTCCCTCTTTCTAGTTTAACCCACAATGCCTCCTCTCTCCCTTTTAAGCTCTGTAATTCCAAAGCTTTAATAGTAGTTTTTACATATAGTGCCACTTCTCCTCCCCTTCTTCCTACCCTGTCCTTTCTGAATAAAGTATAGCCAGGTATAGTTACATCCTAGTCATGGTTTTCTGTGAACCATGTTTCTGTAACTGCCACTAAATCCAAATCAGCCACTCCCATCAAAGCTTCAACTTAGGGCTCTTATTTCCCATGCTACGGGCATTAATAGACACTGCTTTCCATATGTTACCCCTGTTACCCATTTCCATAAAGGTATTTAATGTATCACCTACCTGGGGGCTTTCACTTACCTGGGGGCTTTCTTCACCCATCCCCAACGAATCTAGTTTAAAGCCCTCTTCAGTAGATTAGCCGGTCCACTACCGAAGATGCGTTGACCTTTCTTGGACAGATGGATGCCATCTCTGCTCTGCAACCCTTGGAACAGCATCCCATGGTCTAGGAAACCAAAACGCTCTCGATGACACCATCCACGCAGCCATGCATTCATCAAGTACTGAGAAGTAAATATTTAACATTGTATAAATAGGCTGTGATAGCAAAGGGTTAATGTGATTGAAGCAGACACAATGTGTTATTTATTTAATCAATAAAAGATCTACAAAGGTTACAACCGCTTAGCTTTTCCTGTCTCTTCTCCTGCATGTTATTGTTGCTACTGATACTACTGCTGCTCTATCTCTGCTTGCATGGTTGCGCAGCTCTTTTTTTAAATCCAGCAAATAAGAAGGCGATAAAAGGAGTTAGTGTAGCTGGGCTTAAAGTCAACAGATTGTTATTAAGATAGACCTAGGGAAAGCCACAGCTATCCCTGGGTGAAAGCAGCGTGGAAGCCACAGTGAGCACTAAGCAGACTCAATCCCAGAGCTGATGATGGCAGTCCAGACATTCGATGATGGCAGCATCAATGTAAGAAACACCACTTGGCTGGACTTTGGGATTTCTTTGAGAGCACTGTTTTGTTGCTGCAACTGTGAAACATGCAGAGACTTTGCTGGCATTGCAGCCAGGCTTGGACACAAGTGGCAGGATCACTCCATAACCTTCCATGAGAGCCAGTGGAGGTGCTTCTTGTAGTGGACTGGCAGTGGCGCTAAAGAGCTTCAGTCCCTGTGCTCTGGTGCATGTGTGTCTGACTCTGACCGACCAACTCGCTGCACCGGAAGTTCCCCCCACTCCTATTTCTTTGGCTGGTGGGCTGGCTGGGACATAAAGGTAAATCTTACCCTTTCATTGTGTCACGGGAGGGAAGGAGGGAGGTCTGGCATCTTTGATGTCCTGCAGCGAAAGTTGAAAAGTTTTAACTCTTTATGGTGTGACACAGTGGCACATTTCCCTCATTGACGGGATCAGACATTTTGGGGGCTTCATCTGCATGTACCTTAGGAAGTGTTGGGGGGGGGGGGTGTCTGTGCATGATTACATGTCAGTTGGTGTATCTGTTTGACTGCATCATGGAGACTACTAGAGGTTACATACACGTGTGTGTGTGTGTGTGTGTGTGTGTATGCACCATGGGGCTTGTCAGGTGTCACATATATGTATGCGTGAATGTCTGTGAGTATCATGGGGCCTGTTGGGAGTGCGTGTCTGTCATGGAGAGTCTCTGTGTGCCATGAGGCGTGTCAGGGCGGGCCTGTATATGTTAATATCTGGGGCTGTGTGCATGTGAAACAGCACACTCACTGTATGATAAAGTGATATATTTCCCCTTCCTTCATTTGCACAATTGTACATTTCCAAATCTTCTCCAGGACCAAGCAGGAAGTCAGTCCTCACATATGGGTGACGTCTGCGCCGACAGAGCCCCCATGTGGAGCATTTCCCCAGCTTTCAAAGAAAGCCTTTGGGAATGCAGCCACGCATGCGCGGTCCCCTTCCTGCCCAAAGGTGCCATCTTGCTCAGTCTTCTTTTTTCCATGGAGCCCTACGGACGTGTGTCCTTGTCACCTGTGGAAAAAGTGGATTTTCCTGCATTGACGAGTTTTTTTCGGTTCGACGTCGGTTCCCTTTCCCGCCTGGACTCGGTACACCGGTGCCGAGCCCGGATCTCTTTTTTTGGTTTTTGTCCTTAGAGACTGCGTTCGCGCCAATTTTTCTTTTCCCTGGCAGCCCGATTTTTTTTGATCTTGCAGGGGCCCTTTTTCCCCCGATGGCTGCCAGTGGCTTTAAGAAGTGTGATCGGTGCAAGAAACTGATGTCTCTCACCGATACACATGACTGCTGCCTCCGGTGCCTGGTGCCTGACCATGATCCTAAGGTCTGTAGTCCCTGTTGCAAAATGTCCTCAAAGGCATTGAGGAGCCGTCAGCACCAGCATGAGAGGATCTTCTCCGACTCTGCATCTGGACTTCGTCAGAGGCCTCAATGTCTCGGGAGTCTGACCCCGAGCATCGTCGGGGCTCCTCTGAGAGGGAGTCCCCCTCGAGGGAGCACCGAAGGAAGAAGAAACCTGCGAGGGTGACATCGGTGGACGCTCTTGGCCCCTCAAGGGCCAGGTCGCATAGCCCCGATCGCCGTCCCGGGTCTTCGGAGTTGGAGAGGCCTGCAAAGCATCCTCGTGTAGAGTCGGAGGCCCTGAGTCACGTGAGTACTGTAGTCCTCGTGGACTCTTCTCCGGGGGAGCCGATGGGGCCCGAGTCGGGGGCTGCTGGGTCTCCTGAGCTTGGACTCAGGTTGACGGCCTTGGAGAGCAGATTGTTTACCTTCATGGAGCAGCAGCGGGTGCTGATCGCCGGCCTCACCGGCGCATCTGCCCCGACCACCGGGACCTCGACGTCCAAGTTGACCCCGGAGGCTGTGCCAATCCTCGAGACCATGTGAACTCGAGTCAATCCTCGGCCGAGGTCACCCTCGGCCTTCCGTTCGGGACCAAGGTCGTTGACGCTGATACCCTCGGCGTTATGGCGGATGGCGTCGGTGCCTGCCCACTCGGATCCGCTCGATTCCTCCTCGGAAGAATCGGGATGGGAGACTGAGGAAGAGGAGTCCCCTGACACCTTCCGGACTCGGTGCGTCCCTTCGGACTCACCGGGATCCAAGCCTCGGACAAGGTCCCCCCCCCGGAGGATACCCGGTTCTCGGATTTCGTATGGGACATGGCCACAGCCTTTGCCTTCCCGGCGGACCCCGAGGAGGAGCCTTGAGCCGAGGAGCTCGAGGTCCTGCAGTATGACTCTCCTCCCAAGGAGGCCTTTACTGTACCGTTTCCTCCGATGCTGGAGTGGTTGCTCTTCCGCATGTGGGAGGCGCCGGCCTCGATGCTGGTTCTAAGCAAGCGGGTCGATTCCATCTATTGAGTCCGCAAGAGCCCCGGGTTCCAAAAGGCACAGCTACCGCACCACTCCATGGTTGTGGAATCGGCCATGCATAGCCTGAAGAGTCAGAAGATGCACTCCTCGGTGCCTCCCGGCAGGGAAACCCGGAACTTGGTTGCCCTCGGTAGAAAGTGCTTCCAGTGCTCTATGCTTGCTTGCCTGCCGTGTTCGGACCTACCAGCTCTACATGGGCATGTACCTTCGAGACCTGGCAAAGGAGATTGCTGGGTTCTCTGCTGGTCTGTCCGAGGAACCCTTGCAGAGGTTCAAGGCCTTGTCTTCTGGTATTCGAGAGTGCTCGAAATTTACCTCTCGAGCAGCCTATGATGGATTTGAGGCTTCGGCCCGAGTAGCAGGGGCCAGCATCGGTGCACGCCGCCAGGCCTGGCTACAATCCTCGGACCTCGAGCCATGGGTACAGGACAAGTTGGTCGATGTCCCCTTTCGAGGTGAAAACCTCTTTGGCAAGCCCATGGCGGAAAAGGCTGCAGAACTCGAGACCGAGACTCTTACCCGGACAAGGCTGTCCAGGAAAACCTCTGCCCCTTCTCAGAAGAAGAAGGGCTCAGGGAAAAAGGCCTTTTACCCGAGGAGGACCACTGCCTACAAACCCTACGCTCACTACCAGGTCTCTGCAGCTCCCCAACAGGGCCAGCAGGCCAAGGGGCAGGGTCATGGGCTCCGTAGGCAGAAGGCTCCCAAACCTTCTACTCGGGCTCCTGCTCAGCAGGGAGGGTTTTGACTATGCCAGCATAGCCTCTCCTCCTCTCCAGGGCACAGGAGGTCGGCTGACCCTGTACGCAGACAGGTGGCCAGCCATCACAGGGGATACTTGGCTGTTAAGCATCATCGAGAGGGGCTATCTGCTCCACTTCACCCAGATACCCCCTCCTACTTTCCAGGGGAGCCTCCAAGACCCCCTCTGCACAGAAACTTACTCCTTTAGGAGTTGGAAGGTCTGCTACAGGACCAGGTGGTGGAACTGGTGCCTCACCACCTGGAAGGGCAAGGCTTCTACTTGAGGTACTTCCTGGTACCAAAAAGAACAGGAGGCCTCAGACCCATCCTAGACCTGAGAAATCTGAACAAGTTTCTGGAGAGGGAAAAGTTCAAGATGCTTACCCTTGGAATCTTACTGCCCTACCTCCAGCAGGGAGATTGGCTATGCTCCTTAGACCTGAAGGATGCTTATACTCACATCCTCATCCATCCAAGTCACAGGCAGTACCTCAGATTTGTGGTGGGAGGGAACCACTTCCAATACAGAGTGCTTCCCTTTGGCCTCACCTCCGCCCCCAGGGTTTTTACAAAGTGCCTGGCGGTGGTTGCGGCCTACTCAGAAACCAGGGGATCTTTGTGTTCCCTTACTTGGACGACTGGCTTATCAGGGGCCAGTCTCCACAAGAGGCCAGGCAGGCCACCTTCAGAACCATATCCCTGCTTCAGCACCTGGGGTTCGTTATAAACTTCCCAAAGTCCACTTTAGTCCCCTCACAGGACGTGGAGTTCATAGGGGCGAGGTTGGATACCATCCATGCAAAAGCCTATTTGCCTGTGGACAGAGCTCAGAGGCTGATGAAGTTGGCCGGCCAGTTTCAGGCGAACTCTCTGGTCTCTACCAGACACTTCCTCCGGCTCTTAGGTCACATGGCTTCCACAGTGCATGTCACCCCAAATGCCCGTCTGCACATGAGGCCGGCTCAGTGGTGCCTCAGGGCGCAGTGGGTACAGGCCACAGGGAAGTTGTCAGACAGGATAAAGGTGTCCAAACCCTTGGTGGACTCCCTACGCTGGTGGAGGCATCTCCCAAACCTGGTCGGGGGAGTTCCTTTTCGAGCCTCCCCACACACTCAGGTACTGACAACCGATGCTTCCCTGCAAGTCTGGGGGTCACATTGCGAGGGGACCTGCACCCAAGGCCTGTGGTCTCCGTGGGAGGCTGCCCAGCAGATCAACCTGTTGGAATTGAGAGCCATTCGACTAGCCTTACGGACTTTCTCTTGGGTCCTCTCCCACCAGTCTGTCCTAGTTCAGACGGACAACCAGGTGGCTATGTTCTACGTGAACAAGCAAGGAGGCACAGGATCCCGACTCCTGTGCCTGGAAGCACAAGCTCTCTGCTCCTGGGCTATCAATCAGGGCATGACCCTCAGGGCGGTCTACCTCCCAGGCCAGGAAAACTACCTGGCGGACAGGCTAAGCAGACTCCTGCAGCCTCACGAGTGGCGGTTGGATCCTCAGGTAGTCCAACAGATCTTTCTGACGTGGGGACTTCCAACCATGGATCTTTTTGCCAGTCCGCTGAACAGGCAACTATCCAAGTTCTGTTCCAGACAACCGCATCCTCTGAGGGCAGCGGCAGATGCATTCCTGATCCCCTGGACAGAAGGCCTGCTGTATGCGTTTCCTCCCACACCTCTGGTGGCCCGGACTCTATTCAAAACTCAGCAGGACCGAGCCACGGTGATCCTGATAGCCCCCAGGTGGCCCAGGCAGCCGTGGTTCCCTCTTCTTCTGAAGTTGTCAGTGGATGCTCCACTTCCTCTGGGGCTGCAACCCGACCTTCTGACTCAGGATCAGGGGTCCCTCTTGCATCCCAACCTCAAATCCCTCAATTTGACGGCCTGGCTGCTGAAAAGCTAGTCCTTGCTCCCTTGCTCCTACCAAAGGAGGTTGAAGAGGTGGTGTTGGCCTCCAGGAAGCATTCCACTCGGAAGGCTATGCTCTGAAGTGGCGTAGGTTTTCCTCTTGGTGTTCTCAACAGTAGGAGGATCCCTTCTCCTGCTTGGTCCTGGTGGTACTGCAATACCTGCTCCACCTGTCCAACCTGGGACTTCAGTTCAACTCTGTCTGGGTCCACCTCAGCGCCCTCTCAGCTCACCACTCACCGGTGGATGGACAGTCCCTCTCGGGCCACCCTCTGGTGTCTCGCTTCCTCAGGGGCCTGCTTCTGCTCAAGCCTCCTATTCGTCCACCGGCCACTGAGTGGGATCTCAGTGTGGTCTTGCAGCAACTGACTCGCCCACCTTTTGAGCCAATGGCTACCTGCCACCTACGTTTCCTATCCTGGAAGGTGTTTTTTCTTGTAGCACTCACCTCGGCTAGGCGTGTGAGTGAGCTTCAGGCCCTGGTCTCGGAAAGGCAGTATACCAGGTTCTTTAAGAACAGGGTAGTCTTGAGGACTCATCCTAAGTTCCTTCCCAAGGTGGTGTCCTCCTTCCACCTCAACGAGGAGGTGGTACTTCCGACGTTTTTTCCCAGGCCGCACGCCAGTAGGGCCGAAACTGTCTTGCATACCCTGGATTGTAGAAGGGCGCTGTCCTTTTACCTAGAACGTACACAGGGGCATAGAAGGGCTTCTCAGCTCTTCATTTCCTTTGACCCTAATAAATTGGGGTCGCCTGTCTTACTAAGCGTACATTGTCCATCTGGGTGGCAGACTGTATCGTCTGGGTGTACAGGGCAGCCGGTCTCTCCCTGGAGGGTCGAGTTACGGCCCACCGGGTCAGGCGAAGGCCGCATCAGTAACTCACTTCCATTCTGTTCCGTTGGCAGACATCTGCCGGGCCGCTACTTGGTCTTCAAGCCAGACTTTTGCGGACCACTACTGCCTCGAGAGGGACCGTGCTTTCGGGCAAGCGGTACTCAGTAATCTCTTTGAGGTTTAGGCAACTCCTACCCTCCGACCCTGGTGTTGGGTTACCGTTCAGGTGTGGTCTCCGAGAAGATTCTCTCACAGTTGCTGAGGCTCTAGAGGGAGCTCTATTTTTTAGCCTGGGTTCCTGGTAGCCCAGAGCTAGGGAGTCACCCATATGTGAGGACTGACTTCCTGCTTGGTCCTGGAGAAAGAGTAGTTACTCACCTGTAACAGGTGTTCTCCAGGAGCAGCAGGAATCGGTCCTCACGACCTCCCTCCTCCCCTTGGAGTTGCAGTTGTATATAGTTCATTTTCTTTTTTCGTGCTGTCTTTTAGCTATGTCATTGGATTGAGCAAGATGGCACCTTTTGGGCGGGAAGGGGACCGCGCATGCGTGGCTGCATTCCCAAAGGCTTTCTTTGAAAGCTGGGGAAATGCTCCGCATGGGGGCTCCGTCGGCGCCAACATCACCCATATGTGAGGACTGATTCCTGCTGCTCCTGGAGAACACCTGTTACAGGTGAGTAACTACTCTATTCCTCCAGTCCAGTCCAGACCAGACCAGACACATGGGTTGTGCCCCCTGACCAGCAGGCGAAGACTGAACAACAAAAAGCTTCTCTGACATCTACTATTAAGGAGCCTGCTCTCCTGAACCTGGCCAATATTTGCTCAGTCTCTAGCAGGTGGAGGGGCTCCCTGTGTCTGTTGTACTGCAGGAATCTTGGAGTTGGGCCTGGTGTGCTTAGCATTATTTTGGCTTCCCTTGCATCACCAACTCTTTCAGTATTATTTATCCAAACTCCGGGGCAGCCGATTAAAAAATAAAAATAAAAAAGGAGCACAAGAGAGCGTGGTGTGCAGTTCACTCTGGAAGGCAGGTAGGCGGCAGTACTCTCTTCGGGCAGAGGGTTCTCCCCTGTGAACTGCTCCTGTGTGGTGATGGCCTCTGCAGTGTGGTGCAAACCTGGGGGGGTCTCGGGTCCCCTCCAGCCTCTGCTCCTTGGGGCTTCTTCTGTATGCTGGGTGAGTGTGGGCTTGTGGTGGAAAGGAAGTGTGTGTGTGTGTCAGTTGCGGCATTCCTTTTCCTGTCGGGCACAGCCAGGATTGCAGAGCTGCTCGGCGCGTGCATCAGAGGTTTTCTCACCCTCAGCTTGGAGCTGGCCTCACAGGATAGTGTCAGTTAAACCCATCTGTGCAGCCTGTGGAGTGCGATGGGGGACTGTTTCCCTTGCCGATCTCTGCACAGAGGAGAGCAGGACGGCAGAGCAGGCTCTACAGGGCTCACAGAAGACAGGGTTGAGCAGCAGGTGTATGGGAGCTGCCCTGCTCCCCCCCCCCCCATTCACCGTCACTAGGCCCTCTAATGGCAGCCCCGGGATGGGAGGAAGGTGCTAAGGAGAAGGGTGGGGTAGTTAAGGTTGCAGATAAGAAGGCCAAGGCCAAGAAGTGCCATTTGTGGAGGATTCAGTGCGCTCCGACCTGGGGACTGCATTTTCCCCAGAATTTGTGCTTTTATTATACAAAGCCTTTTGTTTGAAGCAAGGACTTGCACAAGAGGGGGCCAAGGTCTCCATGGGGGTGGAGCCCATGTTGGGGGTCTGCAGGCTGTAGTGAAGGCTCCAACTCCTCCGCGCCCCAAGAGGACAAAGGAGGACTCCAAGATGGGGGACTTGTCTGACCCCGGCTCTCTGGCCTCGCCTGCCTCCCAGGAGGTAGTGGGAGGGCCTGGAGAAACATGGGAGGAGGAAGAGTATGGGCCCGAGGGCAGTGCAGAGCAAGCATCAGGGAACGAGCCCACGGTGGTGGGGGTATTCCACCAGGGAGAGCTTGCAGCTCTTATTTCTCGCTTACTGGGGGCCCTCAAAATCACTTTGGGGCTGTCAACAGACAAAATGGCCTTAGAGGATCCTTTACTGCAAGGGATCCGGGCCCCACAGGATTTCTTCCTGGTGCACACAGCCATTGGACAAATGATTGATGCTAAGTGGGAGTCGCCTGAGGGGAGCGTCAGGAGTGCGGGCCATGACTAGGCTGTACCTGCTGGCATCAGAGGAGTGGGGGTTGCTTAAACTCCCTAAGGTGGATGCCTTGTTGTTGGCAGTCATGAAATGACCACCAATACTGGTTGAGGGTGGTGCTGTGCTCCAGGATGCAGGGGACCGCAGACTGGAGACCATGCTAAAGCAGGTTTTTGAGACAAATGCGCTTACTCTCCAGACCTCCATTAGCTCTGCTTATGTGGCTTGGGCCTGTCTGAACTGGTCCCGGGGCTTGGCAGGCTCGAGAGAGGCTTCTGGAGTCAGGCGCAGCCTATCTGGCTGATGCCTGTTATGACTTGATCATGGTTTCTTCAAAGAGTATGGTTTCTGCAGTGGCAGCATCCCGACTCCTTTTGTTGTGGAATTGGTCCACGGACAGGTCGTCCAAGGCTCGTCTCTCCAAGTTGCTGTTTAGAGGCAAGCTTCTGTTTGGAGAAGCCTTGGAGAAGCTGGTGAAGGACCTGAGAGAGTCCAAAGGGGGATGTCTCCCAGAAGACAGGCCAAAGGGTTCTAGGTCAGCCTGGGCTGCCAGGGGACATCCTTGGGGCTTTCGGAGATTGTGGGTGACCTGTTTTGCTCCTTTCAGCAGGGGTATTTCTAGGGGCGGGGGTCAGGCCAGGGTTTCTTTCCCCCCTCGGCTGGTGTGGGCAAGAAGCCCTAATGAAGCCTTGGGGGTACAAGAGGAGGTAAGAGTTGGGGGCTGACTTCGGCTCTTCTACTTTGCGTGGGTCCTGGAGATCATCAGGAATGGCTATTCCTTGGAACTGACCAGGTCTGTCAGGGTCGCCTTCCTCGTCTCGGCCTGCAAGTCACCAGCGAAGTGAGTGGTGGTCTGCGAGACCCTAGGTTGTCTTCTGCTACTGGGGGGGTCATCTGACCCTTTCCGTCGGAGCAGTGCAGACTGAGACGATACTCCATCTACTCTGTCGCCCCCAAGAAGGAGGGAGCCTTCTGTCCTATTCTCAACCTCAAAGCTGTCAACAGGACCTTACAAGTGCTGCTCTTCCATATGGAAATGCAGTGCTCGTCATAGCAGTGATGCAGCAAGGGGGTGTACTTATGCATTCCTATCCATGAGGGTCACCAGCCTTTCTGTTTAATGGTGCCCAAGGGCCATTTTAAGTTCTGCGCTCTGCTCTTAGGTCTGGTCACCACGCTGCGAGTCTTCACAAAGGTGATGGTGGTAGTGGCAGCAGCTCTGCGTCGCGAAGTTGTGTTGGTTCATCTGTACTTAGATGACTGGCTCATATACATAAAGTTGTATGAGGAGGGTCTGAAGGCCACCCAGTGGGTAGCGGAGCTGTTACAGAGCCTGGGCTGGGTGGTAAATTTCCAAAAGAGTCATTTGCACCTGACACAGGAGTTGTCTGTCTTAGGGGCCAGGTTCAACACAAGGAATGACAGGGTGTCCCTTCCTCTGGAGCATGTGGCAAAACTCAAGAGACCAGGCGCGTGCGTCTCTAGAGAAGAGCTGGCCAACAGCCGGGCACTACTTGCAGCTCCTGGGATCCATGGTGGTGACCATAGACCTTGTGGCCTGGACTCGAGCGCACCAACATCCTCTCCAGTGCGTCCTCTTGTCGCGCTGATCACTGCAACGGGACCCTCTGTCCTGGTGTCTCCTATGTCCAGGCAGTGTGTGTGACAGCCTGCAGTGGTTGTTGTCCGTTCTGGCCCTAATGGAAGGAATTCCCCTGGAGGCCCCATTGTGGGTGCTGGTGACAACAGACGCCAGCCTGTCAGGTTGGGGAGCCCATTACCAGGGCAGATTCATCCAGGGTCAATGATCTCCAGTGGAAGCATCCTAGGCCATCAATAAGCTGGAGCTCAGTGCGGTGTTTCGGATCCTGTGTCATTTCAAATCTCTGCTGCAGAGCCAGGTGGTGCGTGTCTTCTCGACAACATGAGCGCGGTGGCTTACATCAACCTCCAAGGGGGCAGCATCAGTGTGCTGATGATGGATGAGGCCTTACCACTCATGCGATGGGCGGAAGAGCATCTCGTGGCGATCTTTGCTGTGCATGTGGCTTGCAAGGGCAGTCTTCAAGCGGACTTCCTGAGCTGCTACCAGGTGGATCCAGCAGAGTGGACCTTTGTGGACTCTGTCTTCCAGTTGCTGGTGCAGCGTTGGGGTCAACAGAGCATGGATTTTATGGCCTTGGTGACAAATGCCAAGGCATCCTGGTTCTTCACCAGGCGAAAGGAGCGCATGTCGGAAGGACTGGATGCTCTTGTGCAGCCGTGGCCAGAGGGCAGTCTTCTCTGTCTTCCTGCCCTTGCCCTTGATCAGGCGAGTGCTTCACAGGATACAAAGGCACAGGGACTCGGTGATCCTGATTGGCCGCGACGGCTGAGGTATGCGGACCTGGTCAGGCTCCAGGTGGGAGCTCAGTGGCGGCTTCTTGTCCAGTTTGGTCTCTTGATGCATGGGCCAGTGGCCATGCCCCAGGTGGATTGGTTCTCACTTATGGCCTGGCTATTGAGAGGACGTGATTGAGCAATCAAGGGTATTCTTTGGTGATTGTATCGACCCTGCTCAAAGCCCTCAAGAGATAGACTTCCCTTTTGTATGTCTGTGTCTGGAGGACTTTTGAAGAGTGGAGTGGGGCCTGACAGCCCTCTCCGCTTCAGTTCTTCAGCTGCTGGAGTTTTTACAAGCTGGACTGGACAAGGGTCGGACTCTTGGTATGTTACAGGTCCAGGTGGTGGCGCTAGCCTTTTACCAGGGAAGGTTTAAGGTAATGTCTCTGGCAGTCCATCCAGATGTGGCTCTCTTTCTCTGGGCAATGAAGCAGTTCGTCCTGCGCGATGGGGGGTGGTGCCACCCTGGGACCTAAATCACCCTGTCAGTCAAGACGGGTGCACCATTCAAACCATTAAGGGAGGCTTCCTTGAAAGACCTGACCCTGAAGGCAGTGTTCTTGGTGGTCATTTGCTCCGCCTGGGGGATTTCTGAACTGTTGCCGCGAGCTGTTCTTGGTGTTCCATCCGGAGAAGGTGGTTAAAGGTGGTCTCAGTTTTTTTCATGTGAATCAGCTGGTAGCCCTTCCCATTCTACGGTTGAGGGCGGACTCTGAGGTGGACGTTGGTCTGCATTTGTTGCATGTCTGGCGGGTCCTTTGGATCTGTCTGCGCCGGACGGAGCTGTTTCCGTCAGTTGGACAGAATTTGTTTTGTTTGGCGGGCTGTGTAGAGGCACTGCGGTCTGGAAGGCCTCTATCTCACGCTGGCTGTGTGAGGCGATTGCGTTGGCCTACATGTTGCGGCATTGGTCTGTGCCCTCAGGACTTCAAGGGCATTCTACTTGGGTGCAGGTGGCATCCTAGGTGGAAGGAGTCTGGTTCCTCTGGAAAGCATCTGTAGAGTGACTACGTGGGCCTTCTTGCATGTCTTTGTGAGGCACTATCGCTTCGATGTTCTTGCTTGGGAGGAGGTGCGTTTCGGAGCTCGTTTTCTGCAGGCCGGACTCGCATCTCCCACCCGCTAATGGGGGAAGCACTGCTGTGTTACATCCTGTGCGTCTGGACTGGAGGGATGATTTGGAAGACCTTACCTGCTAATTGCCTTTCCTTGATCCCTCTAGTCCAGTCCAGGTTCTGCCCATGGTGAGCGGGTTCGACCTGCTGGTGTGTCTGTCAGTGTGCATGGACGCAGGCATATGTGAGGATTGGTTGTTTGACTTTGAAGTCATTGGATCGGCAAGGAGTATGGTTCGGTGGGACGAGTTGCATACCAGTTAAAAAGAAAAAAAAAAAAAAGCTTAGAATTTAAATTTTGATTTGCATTACAGAGGGTTGAGATTGCCTTGGAGTCCTGGATAATACAGACACCAGAAGCCCATTAGAGGGCTGAGGTGATCGGGTGTGTCCCACAGGAGCGTTTGCTGGTGCAGGAAACCTAATTCTGGGGACTGGCGGGATTTGTCATGTCTTGTCTGGTACCTAGCCCTGATTCTGCTTTGCGACTCCATACTGTCCAGGTTCAGGAGAGCAGGCTCTTTAGTAGTGGATGCCAGTGAAGCTTTTTGTTGCTCAGTCTCCACCTGCTGGTCGGGGGGCACAACTCGTGTGTCTGGACTGGACTGGAGGGATTCAAGGAAAGGCAATTCACAGGTAAGGTCTAATTACTCTATTTAGGTGAGGTGGTATGTATTTGGAGGAAGAGTTAAAAGAGAGATGATAAAGTGTCTCTTGTTAAAGTAGTAGAGGCTGTATAAGGAATCTTTATAACTAGTGTTGTGTGTGTGTGTGTGTATATGTGCATATATATATATAAATAAAATAATGTGTTGCTCTTCAGATAGTGAATGTGTGGTGTGGTGGGATGCCTGACTCTGTGTGTGGGTAGTATGATGGGGTTCCTAAGTGTGTGCATGCTGCATGGGTCAAGTGCCTTTTTGTGTGTGTGTGCTGCACGGATGGGCGGCAGCACGGTACACATGATTGGCCGTGCTGTGCCACCGCCCCAGCTGCTGCCAATTCCGTTGGGGGGGGGGGGGAAAGCAGGCAGCAGCAACAACATTTCCAAAAGTGGCTGTTTTTTGCAGTTGCATACATGGCCTGCATACATGGCCTGCATACATGGCCTGCCCCTTCTGACGCCCCTCTGACAGTAAGTTTTCGGAAAGGCATCCGAAGTGGCAGGCCTTATGTGCTGAAATACATGGCCTGCCGCGTGCAAGGAAGTGGCAGCAAAAAGCTACCGCTTTTTTAAATGCTACCGCTGCCTGCTGCCTCCTCTAAAGATGGAATCGGCGGCAGCTTGGGGGGGGCGGCGGCCAGGCTGGGGTTTCTGCCTAGGGCGGGAGAAATGTTTGGGCTGGCCCTCGTGGGGTGCCTCACCTCTGTTTCTGTTTGCATGGTGTGGGGAAGAGATGTCTGTGTATGTGGTGCAGGGGTAAGCTACCTGGGTGTCTTCTGGTGGGGGGGGGGGGGAATGCCTTTTTGAGTATATTCATTGTTCTCTTTTCTTCCCTCTCTTTAATCTCCAACCTTTGTAATCTTACACCCTTCTCTGCAGTCCTTCTCCTGCTGCCTCTCCCCAGCTCTGTTCCTTTCTCCCTCCCTCCCTCTGTTCCCTTCACCCTATCTTTTTGTCAAACCCACTGCCCCTTCAAATTTGTCCCTCCTATCTCTGGCCCCAGCAACTCTTCAGCGGCTGCCTTCTCTTGTTCAGCCCACAGGACAGGCTGCTCCTGTGAACACTGAAGGCTGCAGTCGTGTAGAGCAGTGTATTGGTGTTCTGCTTGTTAGTTCATGGGACAGGCTGTTCCCATGGGCACTGCATCCTACTGTGCTATGGGCTGTGATTGCGACCGCCTTCAGTGCCCGTTGAAGCAGCCTGTCCTACGGGCTGAAAAAAAGAGAAGGAGGCAGTGGTAACAGAGCAGCACAATGGTTTTCAGTACCCACGGGAACAGCTTGTCCTGCAGACTGACGAGCAAAACACCAATATACTGTTCTAAGCTATCACAGCTTGCTTTAGCCCGCAGGACAGACTGCTCCTGCAGGCATTGAAGAGGGCTGTGATCGCAGCCAGCAGCACATTGGTGTTCTGCTCTTCAGCCTGCAGGACAGGCTGTTCCTGCAGGCACTGAACACCAGTGCACTTTGCTACACAGCGCCTTTGAACATCGGTGCCCTCCTGCTGCACTTACCCCGCTTATCGGGTAGTGCCGGCCCTGCGCCCAATTGCACCTTACAATCACAAGCAATACCCAGCTTTCTCCTGGACCCCCTCCCCCAATTCATCCTCCATCCACCCAGAAACCAAACTCTTGTCTACACCCCCCCTACCCCTTTCACCATTCCCAGACATTTCTCCACCATGCACTCTCTACTGTGCAGATTCTCTCCTCAGACTCCTGTCCCAGCTCACATCCACATATAAGCATCACTACACTTTCATCACTACCAGTCACTCCTTACCTTCCCCAGGCCTCCACCAACATCTCTCTCAACTTCCCCTCAAAGGCCTAAGGTATTTTCACAAACCTCTGGCAACATCCATTCCTCTTCGTCTCTCTGGGCCAGTCCAGGAACAGTAGGGTAGTCACCCTCCTTCAGCAGCTGAGGACTGAATTCACAAAAACTTGCTGACAGCCTACCTCGCTCCCCCTGGTGTCAGACAGCCAGTCTTTCAGTCCTCAGCAGCTGGAAGGAGGTGTTCCTGACAGGCTTCCGGTCACACGAAGAGGAAAATATAAGTTTTAATTTAATTGGAAATTTCCCTGAGTAGCCCTAGCAGGGTATAAAACCAGGGGAACTGTGGTAATTAAAGTTAGTACAAAAAAAAAAGAAAAGAAAAAGAAATTTGGACAGGGGTCAGCTGCCGATACAGCGTTGTGCACGGGCAGCAGAGGCAGAGCCTGCCTCGGGGACCAGAGCCATCGGGGAGAGCGGAGCTAAGAGCTGGGAGCCCCAGAGTCCAGTTCTCTGCCTTCGGAACCCGAACTGTCTCTCCCGCTGGCAGCGGTGGTAGAGAGTTCGGAGGGACAACGAACTGAGCAGGTGCGTTGGTTTGCTAGTTGTCAGTTGCTGGTGGACCATGACCATTGGAAGTGGGAGCAGTGTAGTTTAGAGCGGGCACATGCTGCCGGGACCGGCGGCGTGTGCGTAGTGCGGGAACCGCCGGGGCTTGTCCGGTCTGGGGCTGTGTCATTTCTGCTTTAGACGGGGCAGCAGGTTGGAGCGTTTGTTAGACGGCACTATGGAGGATAAGTCGGCGGTGCAGGATTCTTCTGTCAGGCTTCAGACCGCGTTGGAAAAGGCGGGAATGGCTGCCATTTTAGGGGGTACGGCTGTTTTGCCCGCGCTGCAGGAGAAGACATTAAAAAAGAAAGCGAAATCCAAGAAGTCAGCCCCAGCAAAAAATCTTGAGCCAGACACCAGTTTCCGAAGCACAAGGGGATTTTAAGTCCTTGTTCTCGGCAGATTTTATTCTCTCCCTTCATAGGGCATACTGTTTGAAGTTGGAACAGGAGCAGAGGCGCATAAGGATGGCACTGCAGGAGACCCGGGTGAGGGGTCTTCAAAAAGTACTCTGGCAATAGTGGAGGCAGCTGATGGTCTCAGTCAGCAGGGCTTTGACTCTCAGTTACTGGAAGAAGGGGAGATCCTTTCTGAGTCAGGCATGGATCCGTGGCCAGGAGAGCTAGAAGATGGTGAACTGGCGGCAGGGGAAGACCCGAATGTTTTCAGAGTTTTTCGTAAGGAAGCGCTAGGGGCCCTTATTACTCATTCTCTCTCGGCTCTGAATATTTCATTACCGGCGGTACAGGTGGAACCCCTGGAGGATCCTTTGCTTCAAGGTTTTAGAGCAGAACAGAAATGTTTTCCGGACCACAGAGTGATTAAACAAATGGTGGAATCGGAATGGGAATGTCCAGAAGCCACCTTGAGAGGTGAACGGGCCATTGGCCATCTGTATCCAGTTCCGCAGGAGGAGAGAGAGAGTTGCTGCGGATGCCTAAGGTGGATGCTTTGGTGTCGGCGGTAACGAAGAAGACTACTATCCCAGTAGAAGGGGCAGCAGCTCTTAAAGATCTGCAGGCTAGAAAGTTGGAGTCTCTGCTTAAGCAGGCGTTTGATACCAGTGCACTAGCATTACAGGCTTCCATCTGTGGAGTGTATGTGGCCAGAGCTTCGATTAGGTGGCTTCAGGCCGAGACTACTCCGGAGAGGGAAGTGGTCTCTTCTCTGGAGGGAGCAAAATTGGAGTTGGCGTTGGTGTATCTCGCTGATACCTTCTATGATTTGGTAAGGATTTTGGCGAAATTAATGGCGTCGGTGGTAGCTGCGTGGAGATTCCTCTGGCTGAGGAATTGGGCGGCGGACGCATCTTCTAAAGCTCACCTTAGTAAGCTTCCTTATAAGGGCAAGCTGCTCTTAGAGAAGATTGTGAAAGATTTGGGAGACTCCAAAGGAGGCGTCTACTGGAGGACTGTCCGAAAGGTCCAAAGCCTGGCTCATTGCAGAGAGGTCAAGGCAGAAAGTTATGCAGATTCAGGGGTACTCGGTTTGCTCCATATCAGAGAGGCCGGTTTATGGCCAGAGGTCAGTCCTTTCGAGGAGCTAGAAGTTTTGGTAGGGGGTATGGCAGTCCCCAGCCGAATGCCTCTAAAAAGCCGCAATGAAAGGAGGGTGTTCCAGACGGAGGTTCCAATAGGAGGTCTGTTACGGAATTTCCGCTCCGTCTGGGCCATGATAACTACAGACCGGTGGGTGCTGGACATCATTCACGAAGGTTATGCACTGGAGTTTGCACAGCCGCTAGGGGGAGTTTTCGTGGTGTCTCCATGCGGTTCTCAGGCAAAGGCAATAAACGACACGCTGCAATGCTTGCTGCACCTTCAAGCGGTAGTTCCGGTATCACAGGACGAGTACGGGTTAGGTTGATACTCGATTTATTTCGTGGTTCCCAAAAAAGAGGGATCGTTTTGACCGATTCTGGATCTCAAGCATGTGAATCGCTGTTTGAGGGTGCCGCATTTTCGGATGGAGACCCTGCAGTCAGTGATCCGGTCCGTACGGCGGGACGAGGTACTTTCGTCCATAGATTTGACAGAAGCGTATTTGCACATTCCCATCAGATCAGAGCATCAAAACTTCTTACGCTTTGCGGTACCCTTGGGGCATTTTCAGTTCCGAGTGTTGCCATTTGGACTCGCTACAGCTCCACGTACTTTCACAAAGGTGATGGTGGTGGTAGTGACGGCATTATGAAGGAATTCTAGTGCATCCCTACCTGGACGATTGGCTGATTCGGGCTCCGTCGGTGGCGGTCTGTAGAGGCGACCACATTGGTGGTCGAATTTCTGGAAAGTTTAGGTTGGGTGGTCAATCGAGCCAAGAATCAGTTGGCTCCAAGTCAGCGCCTTGCATATCTAGGAGCTTTGTTTGACACGAGTGTCGGAGCAGTGTTTCTCCCAGAGGAAAGAGTGCAAAAGATTTTAAGACAAGTCTCAGTGTTTTTGCGCATCAGGGCTCCTATGGCATGGAGATACTTGCAGCTTCTGGGATCCATGGCGGCAGCCTTGGACGTGGTGCTGTGGGCCAGGGCTCGTATGCGGCCTCTCCAGCGAGCGTTGCTGTCCTGGTGGTCTCCTCAGGAGCATCCGCTGAATCGGAAGTTGTTATGCCCCTCAGGTGTCGGAGAGAGTCTGCAGTGGTGGTTGGATCCCATGCACCTTCGGGCAGGGGTTCTGCTGGAGACACCGGATTGGGTTCTCGTCACCACGGATGACAAGTCTCTTCGGTTGGGGGGCACATTGTGTGGCTCAGGTGGCTCAGGGCCGCTGGTCAGAGGAGATGTCGGGTTGCTCGGTCAATCAGCTAGAGATGAGGGCGGTGCGGTTAGCACTGCAGGCGTTCGAGCCTCACCTGACGGGGAAAGCAGTGCAAGTTTTCTCAGTGCGGTGATGATGTCTTATATCAATCTGCAAGGGGGCACGGGCAGTGCGGTCTTGTTGGAGGAGAGCCAAGGGTTAATGCAGTGGGCCGAGAACCACCTGTTAGCTCTATCGGCAGCGCATGTGGCAGGAAAGGACAACGTGCAGGCCGATTTTCTCAGCAGACATGTATTGGACCCAGGAGAATGGCAATTGAACGAGGCAGTATTTCATGACATTACCGTGCGCTGGGGTCAGCCGGTTATGGATCTGATGGCCATGTTCAACAATGCAAAAGCATTGAGGTTTTTCAGCAGGTGCAGGGAATGCATGTCGGAAGGGCTAGATGGGCTGATTCAGCCTTGGCCGTCGGAAGTTCTTCTTTATGTGTTTCCTCCGTGGCTAATGATCGGTCGAGTCATTCGGAGGATAGCAGGTCACAAAGGAAAAGTGATTCTCATAGCGCCGGATTGGCCGAGGAGAGCGTGGTATGCGGACCTCGTGCGGCTACTGGTAGACCGTCTGTGGAGGCTTCCAAGTCGGGTCAATCTGTTGTATCAGGGTCCGATTCTCATGTCGCAGGTGGATCGCTTCTTGCTTACGGCTTGGCTCTTGAAAGGGAATGTTTATGGCGTAGAGGCTATTCTGCAGTGGTAGTAGCTACCATATTGCAGGCAAAGAGGAGATCTACGTCTCTGGCGTATGTACGTTTGGCGCATTTTTGAAGGTTGGTGTGAGGGGCGCGGAGTTCGTCCGCTGTCAGTGGTGATATCAGATGTTTTGTCCTTTCTGCAAAGCGGACTGGATAACGGGCTAGCGTTCAGCACTCTAAAGGTGCATCAAGCAGCTGTGGCTTGTTATCGGGGCAAGGTTCATGGCAATAGTTTGTCCCTACATCCAGATGTTTTGAGATTTCTGAGAGCTGTTAAGAACGTGAAGCCTATAGTACTGGCTTGGGATTTGAATTTGGTCCTGGAGGTGTTGATGAAGGCTCCCTTTGAGCCCGGGAGGGCGATAGCCGTAAGGGAACTCTCTTGGAAGACCGCCTTCTTAGTGGCTTTGTGTTCAGCTAGAAGAATCTCGGATCTACAGGCACTTTCTTGTAGGGAGCCATACATTCAGTTTTCGGAAGAGAAAGTGATGTTGTGGCCGGTGCCTTCCTTTTTACCGAAGGTGGTATCGGTGTTTCATGTGAATCAACCGATCTCACTGCCTACTTTTTGGGGTGGTGAGGGAGTTGGTAAGCACAGTTCAATATGCACATTGGATCTTGGGAGAGTACTCCACAGGTACCTCAGGAGAACGCAGTCTTTTAGAAAGTTGGATAGGTTGTTTGTGCTCTTTGGAGGAGCGCGTAAAGGGGAGGCAGCGTCTAAAGCCTCCATTGTGTGTTGGGTAAAGTAGGCGATAGCGCCGTCCTATCAGGCAAGCAGTAAGGTGTTGCCCGAAGGCCTTCGAGCTCATTCAACTCAGGGGCAGGCTATGTCCTGGGCTGAGAGGGCTTTGATTCCTCTGGTGGATATTTGCCGGGCGGCTACTTGGTTTGCAAAGCATTATCGTCTAGATGTTCAGGCAGCGGGAGACGCAAAGGTTGGAGCTTCAGCCATTCTGGCGGGGCTAGCGGGACCCTCCCCGAGAGTAGGTACTGCTTTGGTACTGCCCTACTGTTCCTGGACTGGCCCGGAGAGATGAAGAGGAAGAAGAAATTAGATTTTACCTGCTAATTGTCTTGCCTTGAGTATTCTCCGGGCCAGTCCAGGGCCCACCCAAGACCTAGCAGTTTGCTAGGCGGAATCAGTAATTTAGTTTATTCTTTGCATGGGCGAGTCATGTGAGGATTGTAAGCGGGGCGTGTTACTGTACCGTTAGTCACGTCGGTTTCGAGTGCTTTCGGGCTCTCTCGAGGTGGAGCTGGCTACGGGGCTCCCTTAAAGTAAGATGAGGAAAGAGCAGTGCAGGTCTGTTTTGAAAAAAAAAAAAAAAGGGAAAAACAGAACGTGTATCTCAGGAGCATACCTGGGAGGTTAGTGTTGGGTTACTTGGTTGATGGTTACGTTGGGTTTTTTCTTTAGGATTTTTAGGAAGGGAGTGTGTAGTAGTTAGTGTGCTGCTTTGTTAATGGTAGATTGGCTGTCTGACACCAGGTGGAGTGAGGTAGGCTGTCAGCAAGTTTTTGTGAATTCAGTCCTCAGTTGCTGAAGGAGGTTAACTACCCTACTGTTCCTGGACTGTCCTGGAGAATACTTAAGGAAAGGAAAGACAATTAGCAGGTAAGGTCTAATTTCTTCTTTTAAGTCCTTCCCCAGAAGGCTGACCACATGTCCATTTGTGCACACCAGAGCACACAAAACCGTCAGGTCACTCTTTTCTTGGGGGCCCCGCAGCTCTCACTCTGCCACCCACAATGTCCTCCAGCGTCTTTCAAAGCACCCAATTAAGAAGGGGCCCCCTCTCTGTGTCACAAACAGCCAGGCTTGGCAGGCAGGCAGTTCAACACCACCAATAATTTACTCTGAGCTGGTATTTACCCATCTATCAGGGCCCACAGCAGAAGCATCCATCCTCAATCGCTTGCTACCAAAAGTTCATGGCCACTCGCATTGTATCATCTGGCGCCAGAGCCATAAGTCTGTGGCCCATCTTCCGGAAGATCGCCACTCCAGGCACATTAGATCACAAAGCTCCAAGAAAAACTAGCTTACAAAGGACATAGTAACTAGGCTCAACCCAGCCTAAAGAACTGCCAACAATAACAAACACATTTTTAGTCATTGTCCTGCTGGAGGACCCATGACCTTCGACCCAGACTTAGCTTTCTGAAACTAGGGAGCACATTTTGCTCCAAAATACCTTGGTAGTACTCTGACTTCATGATTCCTTTAATACGTTCCAGGCCTCCAGTTCCTGAGACAGCAAAACAGCCCCACAACATTTTGGAACCGCCACAATATTTAACTGTAGGTAGGGCGTTATTTTTCCACATCAGCTTCATTTCTTTGCCTGTAAATGTATCACTGGTCTGCTTTGCTAAGGAGCTCAAAGTTGGTTTCATCTGTCCACAGAACATTTACCCAGAAGGATTGTGGTTTCTCAAGGTGGGTTTGGGCAAAGATCAAGCGTGTCTTTTTATGTCTGTCTTTAAGCAGTGGGATCCTCCTTGGCCTTCGTCCATGAAATCCTCCTTTGTTTAGTGCGTGACGTATGGTGCAGGTTGACGCCACCATTCCAGATTGCTCCAGGTCAGCCTTAAGCTCTTTGGATGTTGTACATGGTGTTTGTCCAACAGTTTGCACTAACCTTAATTTTCCTCTTCCCACCATATCCTGGGAGGTTCTTGACAGTTCACTGATCAGAAAACTTCTTAATAACATTGTGAACTATAGATGCAGGAATCTCAAGGTCTTTGGAGATGGCCTTGTACCCCTTTGAAGTTTAATGTTTGGTGGTGATGGCTTTTCTGACAGTCTCAGGCAGCTCTCTTGTCTTCACCATTGTGAAAATAGAACAGGGAGTGAATGTGGCCATTTTAAACTTTAGAGCCATCATTCATTGGTTGATTCAAGTCATGTGAGTATTGACAATCGATCACAGGTGCTTCTGATTTTATTGGAATGGAAATGTCTTAAAACTGATTTGAATTGTTTGTTAGGGTGCCAATAATCATGTCCTACAACTAAAAGAAAACCCATCCAAATCAACCACCATAAATCTACAACTGATCAAGGTTGAAATGGGAAAAAAAGAGCAGATCCCATCCAACTATATTATTTTTCTTATGTCGGACTGTATGCTTGGGGAGGGAAAACCATTCCCAAGTGACAAAACTTTCTTTTTATTAGAATAATGAAAAAAACATTGTATAACATGCATAAATTGATACTGTCTACCCGTGTTGGTATTACCAGTTGTTTAAATATGATTTAAAGGAGAGGGGCCTTTTAAGGCTGAATGTTACATTGTATTACGTGATTACAATCATAGGACCACCTTTAAGGGGAGAATCTCTCAGAGCTTCACTTCCATGCTGCCTCCCCGTCGCTTCTCATCAAGTAACCCTCTGGTATGGCAGTTCTTATGTTCTTAATCCTTTTATCAAGTTGCTAGCCCTCATATGCAAAAATTGAGCAACATTCAGTTTCTGCTCTTGGGCTCTCAGTGACTATTCAAGATGTATTGGTTGCTGCAAAAAAAAGCATCTACTAGTGGTAGAGATTTTCCATCTGGTGTTTCATCACCACCTCATTCACTATAGGGCTCTAACATCCTCCATCAAAGTATTTCTCAGCATACTCTTAGCTTATTATGCCCCTGTTGATCATCTTCTGGCATCCTATTATCCTATAATTTCTTGGTTCATGAAAGGGATTCTTCATGTCAAGCCAACATGGCAGAAATGCACTGTGCTCTGGGACCTCATTGTCATCCTAGCCTCACTTATGAAGCCACTGTTTAAGCAAATAGTATCAGAAGGCACACATTGCATTGCATCAGCATTACTCAAGTGTATTATCTGGAAAGTACTTTTTGTAGAAGATGATGTGCAATTCAGGCCTTGTCTACCTGTGAACCGTATATTGTTTTATCGCCATAGTAGTGCTTTGTACTCCTCTTAAGTTCTTGCCAAAGGTAGTTGTGCCTTTTAACATCAATGAAGAAACAATACTTACATTTTCCCCCAAACCTCAAAAAAACCCATGAGAAATGCCTTCATACTCTGAACTAGTCCATCAGAATTTACGCAGCTGTTTGTCTCCTTTGACTCTAACATAATGGGCACTCCTGTAGCCAAGCTTTCTTTGATAAACTGGCTAGCATTCTTCATCCAACTCTATTATGAATAAACTGATTCTTCTGTTACCACTTAAGTGAAATTTCATCAAATCTGAGCCACTACAGCTACTGTCATTCTGAAGTCTACTTCACTAGATATGATATGCAAAGCAGTGACCTGGTTTTCACCTTATATCTTTAATTCCCACTATTGTTAGGACCTGTCCACAATTGGATACCATGCATTTGGTCAAGCTGTCTTAGCCATCCTTTTTATGGCATTGCAGTTCCCTATCCTTTTGATGATTAGGTTGTTCCCAAACAATCAGGCCGATGCACAAAGCGGGTGCTGAACTTGCGCGCTGTCAGCTTTTTTTCGCCTGTTTGCAGCGCACTGGTGGCGCACGACTTCAGCGCGGCTATGCAGAAAGGGACTGATCTGCAAATGAACCATGTGTTAAACTGTGCACAAAATGGCAGCGTTAAACTGGGAGAGCAAGCCAAACACATGCACAAGAAATCGGCACTGGTTTGGCATGCTCTCCCAGAGAAACTGGCACAGCATGGCTAATTTGCATATCGGCTCTGACAGGATTTTGATGGCATCGGGGGCGATCGCAGCATTGGGAAAAGCCCCGATGCCATCAAAATACCGTCAGGGGCTGGTGTCCCGAAAAAGTCACCCCCTAGTGATCTAGCAGCCCCAGAACCCTCTCCTGGTATCTTTCAAAGCAGGAGCGCTGCCTATGTGCTCCTGCTATTGGTCCACCATCTTGGGAATTGGCAGTATCTGGCTCAGCGTGGTGCATCCTGGGATGCGCTGGGCGAAGTCAGACTGCCATGATGCACTGCGAGGTGCCAGGTGCTGCCATTTTTCAAGATGGTGGACAAAGCGGAAGCATCTAGGTGGCGCGCCCACTTTGAAAGATACCGGGAGGGGATTCTAGGGCCGCTAGACCATCAGGTTAGTTCTTTCAAAGTGGGGTGGGGGGGGGGGGTGGTGGGATCAGGCTGCTAGACCACCAGGGAGTGACTTTCTGTCAGGGCACTGGTCTCCAACAATATTTTGATGGCATCAGGGGCACTTCCCGATGCTGTGATCGCCTCCGATGCCATTAAAATCCTGTCACAGGCATGCTCTAGAGGTTTAAACTACCTCAGACCTAGGAGAAGAGAGATTGGCGCCAAGCTCATTACCCAAATCAGTCATACACTAAGGACCTGAGATTAGTTAAGCTTCAGGTGAACAAGGTATATTACACGTATTAGGTACAGTTTTATTAGTATAAATATCCATAGCAACCCTTAGTAAGTAAAGAACTTAGATCTAAACACAAACTTAAAACTAAGATGCAGACAGCAGTCCAGCAGCGGGATGGGGGCTTTCCAGTCTTTTGCATTGAGTGTCACATGTATGATTTTCTCCCAGTTGGTGAGAGGTCTTACGTGTGCACTAGGTGCAAGGAGCTCTTTGCTCTCAGGGAACGAGTCCGTTCTCTAGAGGCTAAAGAAGCAGACTTGGAAAGCATAAGACAGACAGAGAGGTACATAGACGAGACCTACAGGGATATAGTCCTGAAGTCCCACCTCCAGTCTGGCAGCATCCCTGTTGCCATGGAGGAGAGAGGTCACGTGACAGGAGAGCATCACCCTGATGTGGCAGGAAGTGATCCTGTAACTAGGACCTGTCCTCCAGGTGATGTAAAACCCTCTCGCACCGAGGAAGTTTCTCCAGGGCCATGTGCCCATGAGGGAAGGGTTAGGACAGCCGTTATAGTTGGTGATTCGATCATTAGGCATGTAGATAGCTGGGTGGCTGGTGGACGTGAGGATCGCCTGGTAACATGTCTGCCTGGTGCGAAGGTAGCAGACCTCACACGCCACCTAGATAAGGTCTTAGATAGTGCTGGGGAGGAGTCTGCTGTCTTGGTACATGTCGGTACCAATGACATAGGAAAATGTGGTAGGGAGGTTCTGGAGGCTAAATTTAGGCTTTTAGGTAGGAAGTTGAAATCCAGAACTTCCAGGGTAGCATTCTCTGAAATGCTTCCTGTTCCACGTGCAGGACCCAAAAGGCAGGCAGAGCTCCGGAGTCTCAATGCGTGGATGAGACAATGGTGCAGAGATGAGGGTTTTGGATTTGTTAGGAACTGGGGAACATTCTGGGGAAAGGAGGGGCTCTTCCAAAGGGATGGGCTTCACCTTAACTGGGATGGAACCAGGCTGCTGGCATTAACCTTTAAAAGCTGCTCTCTCTCCTTTTTAAACTAGATATTAGGGGAAAGCCGACAGTCGCCCAAGAGCGGATGGTTCGGAAGAATGTATCTTTGAAGGATACTACCAAAAGCAGAGAGGTTCCACAAAAGAGTAAAGTAGCCCAAATGCCCTCAAGTATGGAGCAGACAGAGCTTAAAGATCCTAAATTACCCATGTCTAACAATAGCCAAATTAATATGAATAAAATACATTCTCTAAAATGCTTGTATGCAAATGCTAGAAGTCTAAAAAATAAGATGGGAGAGTTAGAATATATAGCACTAAATGAAAGGTTAGATATGATTGGAATATCAGAGACATGGTGGAAGGAGGACAACCAGTGGGACACTGTGATACCTGGGTACAAACTATATCGTAATGATAGAGCTTATCAAATTGGTGGAGGGGTTGCTCTCTGTTAGAGAGGGCATTGAGTCAGAAAGGATTAAAGTTTTGCAGGAAACAAAAATCTGCTGTACAATCTATATGGATTGAAATTCCATGTAAAAGGGGGAAGGCAATGGCAGTGGGGGGTGTACTATCAAGCGCCTGGCCAGAATGACCAAATGGATGATGAAATGCTCAAAGAAATCAAGGAAGCTGACAAAAGTTACAGCACAGTAATAATAATGGGTGATTTCAACTACCCTGGTATCGACTGGGTCAGTGTCACGTCAGGACATGCTAGGGAGATAAAGTTCCTAGATGAAATAAATGACTGCTTCTTGGAGCAGCTGGTTCATGAACCGACCAGAGGGGAAGCCATATTAGACCTAATCCTTAGTGGAACACCAGATCTAGTGCAAGAGATAAGGTTGTTGGGGCCACTTGGCAATAGTGATCATAGCATGATCGCCTTTGATTTAATTAGTGGAGGAGGGATAGTAAGAAAATCCACAGTACTATCTTTTAACTTTGGAAAGGGAGACTATGATAAAATGAGGAAAACTGTTAAGAAAAAACTAAAAGGCGTAGTTGCAAAGGTTAAAGACACGTACATCAGGCTTGGCTGTTGTTGAAAAATACTATCTTGGAAGCCCAGACCAGCTGTATTCCACGCTTTAAGAAAAGTGGAAGGAAGTCTAAAAAACTGCCAGCATGGTTTAAAGGTGAGGTCAGAGAGGCTGTTGTTGCCAAAAAAGCATCTTTCAGGAAATGGAAAAAAGAGCCAAACGACGAAACCTGGAAACAGCACAAGCACTGGCAAGTCAAATGCAAGGCATTGATAAGGCAGGCAAAGGGAGAATTTGAGAAGAAGCTTGCTGCGGAAGCAAAAACGCGAAGTAAAGACCTTTTCAAGTACATTCGTAGCAAAAAACCTGTGAGAGAGTCAGTTGGTCCATTAGATGATAAAGGGGTACTAAGAGGCGACAAGGCAATAGCAGAGAGACTGAATGAATTCTTTGCTTCAGTCTTTACTGAGGAAGATGTAGGGATGTTACCCATGACTGCAGTGGTATTTAAAGGTGCGGAAGAATTGAAGGAAATATCGATACATCGGGAAGATGTATTACAACTATTAAACTGAAGAGTAGCATATCACCTGGGCCGGATGGTATACATCCAGGGGTGTTGAAAAAACTCAAATACGAGATTGCAGACCTGCTATTAGTAATCTGTGAACTATCGTTAAAATCATCTCTAATACCTGAAGATTGGAGGATCGCCAATGTAACACCAATTTTTAAAAAAGGGTTCCAGGGGTGATCCGAGAAACTACAGACCAGTGAGCCTGACATCAGTACCGGGAAAAATGGTAGAAACCATCATAAAGAATGAAATTACTCAGCATGTAGATAGTCATGACCTAATGGGAGACAGCCAACATGGCTTTAGACAAGAAAGATCTTGTCTTACTAATCTGTTATGTTTTTTTGAAGGAGTGAATAATCAGGTGGACAAAGGTGAGTCGGTTGATATTGTGTATCTGGACTTTCAGAAAGCCTTTGACAAGGTCCCTCATAAGAGACGTTTGGCAAAACTAAAGAGTTATGGGATAGGAGGCAGTGTACTATTGTGGATCAGGAACTGGTTAAAAGATAGAAAGCAGAGGGTAGGGCTAAATGGCCAATTTTCCCAATGGAGAAAGGTGAATAGTGATGTACCCCAGGGATCTGTGCTGGGTCCGCTGCTTTTTGACATATTCATAAACAACCTGGAAAGTGGAATAACGAGTGAGGTTATCAAATTTGCAGATGACACAAAACTATTTAAAGTTGTTAAAACCCAAGAGGATTGTGGAAAATTGCAAGAGGATCTTGATAAATTGGAAGACTGGGCATCAAAATGGCAGATGAAATTTAATGTGGACAAGTGCAGGGTTATGCACCTAGGGAAGAACAACCCAAACTGTGGTTACACGATGCTAGGTTCCATATTAGGAACCACCACCCAGGAAAAAGATTTGGGCGTCATTGTGGATACCATGTTAAAACCCTCGGCCGAGTGTGCAGCAGCGGCCAATAGAGCAAATAGAATGCTAGGTATGATAAGGAAAGGAATGGAAAATAAAACAAAAGATGATATAATGCCTCTATATCGTTCCATGGTGAGACCGCACCTTGAATATTGTGTGCAATTCTGGTCGCCGTATCTTAAAAAGGATATAGTGATTTTAGAAAAAGTTCAGAGAAGAGCCACCAAAATGGTAAAGGGGATGGACGGATACTCCTATGAAGAAAGGCTGAAAAGGTTAGGGCTCTTTAACCTGGAAAAGAGACGGCTGAGGGGAGATATGATAGAAGTCTATAAATTAATGAACGGAGTGGAACGGGTAAACGTAGATCGATTGTTTACCTTATCAGAATATAGAAAGACTAGGGGACATGCAATGAAGCTACAGGGTAAACTATTTAAGACTAATAAAAGAAAATATTTTTTCACTCAACGTGTAATCAAACTCTGGAATTTGTTACCAGAGGATGTAGTAAAGTCTGTTAGTGTAGCTGGGTTTAAAAAAGGTTTGGACAAGTTCCTGGAGGAAAGGTCAATAAACCATTATTAAGAAGGGACCCAAGCACTTCCGGTGACGTCACCGAGCGGAATGGCAGCGAAGTGACCAAGCTCCGCTGCCAATGCCTGCAAAACGGGCATAAATACCCCGAATTAGAAGGCAAATAAGGCGGGATGTAGGAGCAATAAGAGCCGCTGCTCCCCACAATCAGCTGTACCAGAAATAGTGAGTAGATGTTTTACCCGGAGCCGCGGGAGCCAGCGGTGTGCAGTGCGGAGCGGAGGTGAATGCGACGCGGCAGCATAGCGGAGGAGAGAGCCCCGACGTGAGCGTGGCTAATTAACACACTGGAGAAGGAACACGGCATGATACCGGGCGGCCGGCAGCAGCAGACACTGAGTGGAGGCAGCCCGGTAAGAGAAGGCGGGAAGTGAGAGTGCGCTGGGACTCCGGGGCACAGAAGCGCCACGTGGCTGAGGGAAGAGAAGGCCGACCGTAGCACCGCGTGGAGGGGGAGAAAGAAAAGTGAATGCGGGGCAGTAGAACTGCAGAGAGCAAACTCCACACTGCAGAATTGAAGCGGCAGACTGTCGGCGATATCCCCGAGCACGGCGGAAGAGCAGTTGATTTGACTCCCGAGCAGAGATTGAGGGGGAGCGTTATAGAGCAGTTAAAGGCCCAAGCTGGTGAAGAGGAGTGAGCAGCAAGGACAGAGTTAAGAGCTAGATTACTCAGCTATCCAGGAGGAGCAGAGTGCCTGAGAGTCTGGATACATGGACCCAGCCCCTGCTGATTGAATACAGAGCTCTGCCACCTCCTATATATTGCGCCATATAACACAAATAGCAGAAGTTCTGCCCGGAGGTGTAAGACGCAAGGAATTCTGCGCCCGGAATCCCTGAGACAGCGGAGCTAATACGCCGGGTGGGCGGAAGAGAGACCATGGAGAAAGGTAAAAGTGGGCCCTCAGCCAAGAAGAAGCTAGCTGAGTACCGCTCCACCTACGCTACAGCCAAAGGAGGAAACGAAGGAGATAAGGCAGGCAAATCGCCTCCCCCGGCGCTAAATGAATCTGAACCGAGGGTGGAGACTGAGAGCAACTCAGAGTTAAGGAGCATGCTAAAGGACTGGCTCGTTGAATTGAAAGAGGAAATTAAGTCAGAGCTCGGCGGGGTGAAGAAGGAGTTAAAAGAGACAATTCAAGCACTGCGACAAGATTTAGTAGACTTGGGCAGCCGTGTGGAAGAAACGGAAGGGCAAGTGGAACAACAAGGTGATGCCCTAGAAGAGTTACAAAAAGGATGGGAGGAACATTCATGTGGATTAAGTGAATTGCAAGTGAAACTGGAGGACCTCGAAGATAGATCTAGGAGCTGCAATATAAGGGTACGAGTCCTCCCGGAAGAGCCACAATACAAGAACTCAGAAGTGGTGGAAACAATTTTCAGCTTGCTGCTAAAGTCGGCGGCTACAATGGAAGATGAGACAGGAGCGACTGTGCGGATAGAGAGAGCACACAGAAGCTTGGGCCCACTCCATCTCCTGCCCGGCCGCAGCTCTCCCAGGAGGGATCGAGCACGCGGCGAAGAGAAGGACGCCCTCCGGTCTTCCCTGCCCAATCCGGGCGGCCCAGCTGATTCAAATAAGGAGCGCCATTGGGCGCACCAGCGCCTTGCGGGCCCGCGCCTGAGGGCCTCGCAAGAGGGCCCTTTGGCGTGGCCCTTAGGCGGGGACCTCCAAGGAAAGCAACAGCCTATTGATTGGTCTTCTTTATGCTGAACCCCTGCACCCCGGCTTTATTCACCTCTGCCCTCCTGCACCCCGGCTCACCAACAGCTCTCCCGGCCGGGATCGAGCTGCCGGGGATACAGCGCCTGCCTCCAGCTGAAGTTGCCCAATCGGGGCAATCAACAATCTGCAATCTAAAGAAAGCGCCTGCAGTTGGCCCAGATACCGCAACGGACACGTCATACAGAACCAACGCAAGACTTCCCGGCAATTTGAACTCTCTTAATGTCTGCTCACGCTGCCTTCCGCAAGTATAACCTCGCTAATAGAGCCACTGCATATCAGGTCCATGTTATTTAGCTACTATACTGTTGTCAGCAAACGTTAATAGTTAGTCACCACTGTGCCATTGTAGTATCCAAAGCACTGTTGTAAGTAATATTCCTTTGCAAATCAACCGCTTTACTGTTGTCAGTAGCCAGTCTCTATACTGTTGTCAGTAGCCAGTAATATTCCATTGTCAGTAACATTCCATTGCAAATCAGCCACTATACTGTTGTCAGTAGCCAGTCTCTATACTGTTGTCAGTAGCCAGTAATATTCCATTGTCAGTAACATTCCATTGCAAATCAACCACTATACTGTTGTCAGTAGCCATTCTCCATACTGCTGTCAGTAGCCAGTAATATCCCATTGCAAATCAAACTCTATACTGTTGTCAGTAGCCTTATTAACTCCAGTCACCATCGTAGTGCTAGCAATAACCTACTATTGTCAGCAATCTACTTTACTGTTGTCAGTAGTCTCACCAGTTCCAGTCATCAAGTTATTGTACTAGTTAGCTAACTTTAACCATTGCCTGCGATCATAGTGTCTGCTGTCACACAGTATACCACACTAAATACCAAGAGTTTGGTCAACAACTTCCTGTTAGTCTAACCAGATTGACCCACTCCCATTCACATAGTGCTCTGACAAGATGGGTTCCCTCATTACCACCATAATAGGATGCTATTTCGTCCTTTCAGGCTGGTTCTCCAACTCTCTAGCCTCAACCACAGCATCCAACCAGATTCCAATATTACTGAGCCATGGGAGAAGGTGGACTAGTGCTTCCCATAACATAACTTGGGACTCCCGCTCACACCACCCCCATCTGTTACACATTGCTCTTCAACACAATATGAAACCGAAACAAATTCAAAACTCCTACCCTCATAGCCTAAAATGTGCCCTCATCAATGCCCGTTCTATCCGGAAGAAGTGGCCAGCCTTCACTGACCTAATTGCCAGCCACGGCCTTGATATACTCATGGTCACGGAGACGTGGTTATCTGCTGAAGACAACGTAATACTCAACCAGCTCCTCCCTCAGAATTTCACCATACATTCAAGTCATAGGCAAGAAAAAAGAGGAGGTGGCGTGCTCATCCTCACCAGGACAGACCTCCATTTTCGAACAGTGCACACCACCAATACAAACTACCTTGAGACCGTCACCATCTCCAACAAACGCTGCATAATCAACCTGCTTTACAGAGCACCTTCAGCTTCCCCAGATGATCTCGCGGCTATCATCGATTTGGCATCCAACACTCATAACCCAGGCCTCCCAAATTGGATCCTAGGCGACTTCAACCTGCCTACATTGCAAGATCATCAAGCAACAGCCTTCTTGGATGCCCTGGAAAATCTTGGCTTCAAGCAACTAGTTAATGATTCTACCCATATTAAGGGAAATATCTTGGACCTTGTATTCGCCCCGCAAACCTCTCTTAACCCAGCCCAGGATCCCATAACCTCCATAACTTCTGTTCCTTGGTCAGATCACAAACTGATCATCATTCAGATTCCCTCTTACAAAGCCTACACAAAAACCAACAAAATCCAAAGCAACACCGCAAGACCGCCCTCTCGATCTTTCAAGCCTTACAACAGAGATCTTATCCTTGCTGAAACGCAGCAACTCATCTCTGAATCCACCCAGAACCTTGACAACCTAATTTCTCAATGGAACAATTGCCTCAGCTCAATTGCCCTACGTACAACATCCAACAGGCCTTCAGGTAAAAGAGTAAGTGCCCCATGGTACTCAGCTGATCTTAAAGCATCACTTAACCACTTACGGAAACTGGAGAAACGCTGGCGCCGATCTCACTCTTTAAATGACCTGTCAGCATACAACTGTCATCTGGCTGCACATCGCAACACAATCACCAACACGATGAAGCAGTACTACTCTGACACCTTAATGAGATCACTTAATAAACCACATGACCTCTTCGACCTTGTCAAGACTTTATCCAAGGAACCATCCTCTGGACCTCCATTTGAGCTACACCCACAAGATTTTGCAACCTATTTACAATCCAAGATATGTCAGACCAACAAAACCTCTACTATAGCCTCTACCACAAAGCAAAACTGCCAAACAACCCTAACCATGTTTTCTACCCCCTCCAAGAGAGGAATTGAAGACACTATTGCAGCCCTTAACACCAGTACTGCTCAGACTGATCCATGCCCAGCCTTCTGGATCAAGGAGCTTCGCAGTCACTTCAGCTCATTACTGGCCAAAATAACGAATCTCTCCTTCTCAACTGGCTCCTTCCCTTCAGCCCTTAAACACACCTCTATCAGACCTCTGTTAAAAAACTGCAAGCTTGACCCCCAACAGGTGGAATCCTACAGACCCATATCTAGTATTCCACTACTCGCGAAGATCATTGAAAAGGAGGCCCAAAAGCAACTGCAGGATCACATTGACTCCGCTGCACCATTAGACCCCTGCCAACATGGTTTTAGGGAATTCCATGGAGTGGAAACCCTCCTTACCACCCTCTTCTGCAAAATAATCACTGGCATTGACGACATCCATCAAGGATTTGCACTCATCTTTCTGGACATCGCTGCAGCTTTTGACTCAGTAAATCATGAGCTTCTACTAGGACGTCTGATTGACAAAGGCATTAATGGAAAAGCGCTTGAATGGTGCAGATCCTACCTGTCCGAGAGATGGCAGCATGTCCGTTCTGGAGGGATAAAGTCTGAACCTTTCCACCAAAGCCAAGGAGTACCTCAAGGATCCTCCCTTTCTGCGCTCCTTTTCAATATTTACATGCAGCCAATTTGTGATATCATCCGGTCTTTCAATGTTGACTGCATGTTATATGCAGACGATGTCCTGCTTTACATTCCCTTCTCTACCGAGCATCTCGACCTCTCCCCACTGACGAGTTGCTTCAATGCAATATCTGACTGGCTCCTGTCTCAAAACCTCAGAATACAACATAAGAAAACTGAAGTACTCTTCATAACAAGGAATCCCAATTTTACCCCCCCAAAATATCTTAAAGTAAAAGAAGCGGAGTTGCAATCTAAATCCTCAATTCGATATTTGGGAGTCACACTAGATCAACGCCTAGACATGAAAGCCCACATAGGAATCATAGTCAGATCAGTTTACTACAAGATACGCTCACTTAGACACCTACATTCCATGCTTGATCCAACTGATTTCCGGACAATCTTCCAGGCGTTGGTTATACCCCATTTCGACTATGCCAACGTCATATTACAAGGTCTTCCCCAATCTACATTAAACCCGCTTCAGCTAGCCATGAACGCGGCAGCAAGAGTCATCCATGGAGCCTCCAGGTACGACCACATTACGCCCCTGCTGATACAGTTGCATTGGCTCCCTATTCAAGCTAGAATAGTTTTCAAGACCTTGATAATTACTTTTAAAGCTGTCAATAATCTCACATCGGCATCCTTATCCTCACTTATCCATAGCACATCTCCAAATAGAGCAAGGAGATCCATGGCTATAAACTCCCTCAAAATCCCGATGGAACTTACTACTTGCACTAAATCGACAGCCAACAGAGCCTTCAGTCTCAGTGCCCCAATATGCTGGAATGCACTACCCCCTGATATCCGGGCTATTAGGAGCCTGACACAGTTTAGGAAAGCCCTCAAATGCCACCTCTTCAACAAATACCTTATAGAACCCAATGGCGTCACCTAGAGCCCAATAACACCCACTGATACCAGTCCCAGATAAATCTAGGGTATATCAACAACTCACCAAGTGTGATATTCATTCCTATAGTGGGCTGGTTTCTTTATGTATCTTCTGTGTATATGATTCCATGTAGTATGTTTTGTAAATAGTTACCCCGGTTATCCAAGTTATTTATACCCTGTTACCTGTAAACTCATACGTGTTAAATGTACTGAGCATTTTGTTCCATGTGAACCGCGCTGATGTTGAATAGTGCGGTATATAAGAGACTGTAAATAAAATAAATAAATAAAATAAAACAAGCCTCGCGATATCGTAGTCTGTCTCAGCTCGTACAAGAGCAAGGAAAAAGTACTTTGGGCTGCAAGGACAATGAAACAATATGTCTGGGAAGATCATAAGTTAGAATTCTTCCAGGACTTGTCCCCCGGAACGTTGCGACGTAGAAGAAACCTTAAAGAAGTGACGGAGTATCTGCGGCGGGAAAATTTGCGCTATAAATGGCTGTTTCCATTTGGACTGCTGATTACAGTAAAGGGCAGATCAAGACGAGTGCAGTCATGCGAGGAAGCGTGGAAAGCATTAAGAGAGTTAGGTGCCATACACCTGCCAGAGGGAACACAGCCATCCAATGGAAGTATAAAAGACACAGGGACTCCAACTACAAAATGGAACGCACAGTGCTGGCACAGAGCACCAGTTGGAGGGAGAAGACTGGCGAGACTGAACCGAGGGAGTGCAAGAACACCGACTGAGACCACTGGAGCGAGCTGAGCTTAAGACTTTGCATGCTGTTTTGATTAGAGTTGCGGTGTAAGGGGTTGGGGGGAGTGGCGGAGTGGGGTGGGTGTGGTGGACAAGTAGGGGGTAGGGACGAAAGGGGGGAAGAGAGGGGTGAGAAGGGGGAGGTGGGAGGAAGGGAGAGGGCAGGCTTAGGCACGATAGATAGTCACGAGTAAGGAAGTCGGGACTCCCCTAAGGGAGGCAGGTCAGGGGTGGGGGTTGGGGAGGACGGGGGGAGGGTTAGAGTGGGGGGAGGGAGGGGGAGGATGGGGGAGGATGGGGGGGGAAGGGGCAGGTTGGGCTAAGGGGGCGGACCAGGGGGAGGGTAGGACACAGGTGACCTGAAAATTATCACCCTAAATGTGAAAGGCTTAAATTCACCTTCAAAAGGCAGAAATTGTACAGGGAAATAATTAGGCAAAAAGCCTCAGTGGTCCTATTGCAAGAAACTCATTTATTACGCAGACACGAATCGTTAGTGAAGCCCAAAGGATACACTGAGTTAGTGTTTGCCTCTAATCTGCGAGAGCGGAAGAAAGGGGGGGGTAGCGTTGCTGGTCAGTGGGACACTCAAAGCGGAGATGCACACAGTAATTCGGGATAGAGGAGGTCGATACCTATTGGTGCGAATGAAGATAGGGGATGAATGGTTGTGTGTGATTAATGTGTATGCACCCACTGGGGCACAGAAGGATTTCTGGGAGGAAGTGGATGAGAAAATGAATGCATTAGGAGAGGGAGCGCGGATATGTGGTGGAGATTTCAATATGACTTGGGAGGTGGGGAGAGACTCAACGGGGAAGGGGGAGGGGAGGCGGGCAGATAGGAGTAGGTACCAGCAATTCATAAGGGCTAATGATTTGATTGATGCTTGGCGATTGCTCAATCCTAGCCGGCGTCAATACTCCTTCTTTTCAGCAGTGCACGGTACGTACTCTAGGATAGACGCTATCTGGGTAGGGAAGGAGATCGCGGGTAGGATTATCGAAGGAGAGATGGAGCCGATTACATGGTCAGACCATGCACCAGTGAGGGTGACATTGAGGGGGCGGGGAGAAGATAGGGGAACCCGCTTCTGGAAATTGAATGAGGCCCTTTTGAGTGATGCTAGGGTGGTGCAAGATGTACAAAGATTGATACCAGAATATTTCACGCATAACGCTACGGGAGACGTTCGACAAGGCGTGGTGTGGGATGCTTTCAAGGCGGTGGTGCGAGGCACACTAGTCAAATGGGGGGCGAGAATAAAGAGGGAAGGGGAGGAGAAGGAGCTCCAATTACGGCAGAAACTGGTGCAGCTCGAAGAGGCAGATGCGCGCTGTGCCGACAGGAAACTGAGAAGGGAGGTCTTAGAGACTAGGGCTAAGCTAAATGCGCTCGAAGCAGATAAAATTCATTATCGGTTACAATTACTACGCCAGGAGTTCTTTGAGGGAGGGAATAGAGCAGGAAAGTATATGGCGAGGAGACTGAAGCAGAAGCGGACTATGTCGTGGATTGTGCAGATTAAGGGGAGGGGGGGGTGGGTTACTAGAGAAGAGCAGAAAATCCGGGAAGCCTTTGTGGAGTACTATAAGGGCCTATATGAGGCTAAATCGGATAGGCCAGAAGACGAGATGAGGGATTATTTGGCGACAGCCGGACTCCCCCATTTGTATGAGGGGGAAAGAGAGGCGCTAGAAGGGGAAATACAAGCGTCAGAGGTGGCGGGGGCAATTAGGGGTCTCACAACAGGGAAAGCCCCCGGCTTAGATGGGCTGACAGCCAGCTTTTATAAAAAATTCACGGGAGAGCTGGTGGGGCCCCTGACAAATCTATTTAATATCCCTAGGGCGGGGGAGCAATTGGCGGAAACGATGGGATGGGCTGGCATAACGCTGATTCCTAAAATGGGCAAGGACCCGCTGGAGTGTGCGTCGTATCGGCCGATCTCTTTAATCAACACTGATGCAAAACTACTAGCTAAAGTGTTAGCAGGGCGACTTAATAAACTGTTGGGGAAGTTGATGCATGAGGATCAGGCGGGGTTTATACCTGGGAGGCAGGTGGCGGACAACATTAGGAAAGCACTAAATGTAATTTGGTCGGTGAAACGCAATCCAGAGCCAGCACTGCTTGTATCGTTGGATGCAGAAAAAGCCTTCGATCAAGTGTCGTGGAGATTTCTATTCTCCGTATTGGAACACATGGGGTTTGGGAATGGGTTTGTAGGCTGGATTAGGGCATTATATGAGAGACCTACGGCCTGTGTGCGTATAAATGGAGGATATTCAGGATTCTTCCCGCTGGGGAGGGGGACGCGACAGGGGTGTCCACTCTCACCATTACTGTTCGCCTTATCGCTGGAACCGTTAGCGGGGAGAATAAGGAAGAGCGCAGACATTAGGGGGGTGACCGTTGGGCAGAGGGAATACAAATTGGCAATGTTTGCTGATGATATCCTGCTTATGGCCACTAGGCCACAGGACACGGTGCCAGAGATCATGAGGGAGGTGCAGGAATATGGGGAATTGGCGGGCTTTACGATCAATTGGAATAAGTCGGAAATCTTGAATTTGTCGGTAGGGGAAGAGCAGCAAGCGAGCTTATGTCAAAAATTTAAATTTAGGTGGGCGACGAGATCTATTCGGTATCTTGGCGTTTCTCTAGGGCGGGATCTGAAGGATCTCTTTGAGCTGAACTACCTGAAGGTATTTAGGCAAGTAGAGGCACAATTGGGAGCCTGGAACAGGGGGATCATATCATGGCTGGGGAAAGTGGCAGTGGTGAAAATGATGTTGTTCCCCCAGTTTCTTTTTCTTTTTCAAGTGCTGCCAGTGGCGATACCCACTAAGACGCTAGCTAGGCTGCAAAAGCAAGTCGGGGGGTTTATATGGGGGAATAAACGGCCCAGGGTGGCAGCTAGAACATTGCAAGTGGCTAGGATAGAGGGGGGCATGGGGGTCCCCAATTTCTGGAAATATTACATGGCGGCACAGTTGCGGGCGGTGTACTCGTGGTTGAGGGAACAACATAAGCACTGGGTGATGATGGAGGAAGCGGGACTCCGGCCCGGGGAGCTGGAAAGACTCGTCTGGGGGGGGGGAAGGGAAGTAAGGGAGACAATCCAATGGTGGGGCATACTCTGGGGGGTGTGGCAGCTACACAGGAGGAAGTTGATAGGGGAGAAGAGGTGGGCGCGTGGGATGTCCTTGATGGCCTGTTGCGAAGAGGGAATAGGCCCTGATGTGCTGGTTCTGACCAGATGGGCACAGCAGGGGCTGCAAAACGTGTCTCAGATAGTCTTTGGGCAAGGGATAAGAGAGTTTGAGGGCGTCCGAGATCTATATCGGTTGAAAGAAACAGACCGGTACCACTATCTACAGTTGGATTCACTCCTTAGGCAGAGAAGGCAATGGCAAGACATTTTGCAGGAACCAGGCTGGTTTGAGGGCAGCTGTCTGGGCTCGCTGGGGAGGAAGGGGGTTATTTCCAGAATATATAAAGGACTGACAGAGAGAGGGAGAGAGAAATTAAGTTATATGAAGGCTTGGGAGAAGGACTTGGAGGTTGAGTGGGAGGTGGAGGAGTGGAAGCGAATAGCTCAAGGCATAGCGAGGGTGTCCATCGCCACGTCCCTGAGGGAGAATGGATGGAAAGTGCTGTCTAGGTGGTATTTGACGCCTGAGCGACTGTGCAAAGCGGGGGCTCGAGGGACGGATGATTGTTGGAGAATGTGTGGAGAGAAGGGAACTTGGCTGCATATGTGGTGGACGTGCCCAGTAGTACGCCAATATTGGGAAAAAATTGGGGACATCCTGGAGGGTATATTAGGCGCCCGAATTCCCTTGACACCGGAGTTATGTCTCCTACTAAAGCAGAATGAAGTAGCAGAGGGGAATTGGAGTATTGTGTGGCAATGTATAATGGCGGCTCGATGTGAAATAGCACAACATTGGAAACAGGGGGTCATGCCGCCCATAGGAAAATATACAGTGCGCCTGGCAGAACTGTATCAAATGCATAAATTAACCGGGCTAAAGAAGGGGAACGGGGATAGGGTGGAAAGGCAGTGGGAGGGTGTGTGGCGATTGGTTAAGCAGGGGTGGGGAGGCGAAGATTGGGTAATATTGGAGGGCGTAAGTAGGTCAATACCGGTGGTAATATAAGCAAGATCAGGTAGTGGGGGGAAGGGTGGGGGGGGGGGAGGGGGAAGGGGGAGGGGGGGAAGGGTTGGGGGGGTATTTACAGCCAGCAAGTTAAAAGCGAGGGGTGGAGTAAGGGCCGGGGTTTTTCGAGGTTCAGCTAGCGACAGCAGCCGAGCCGTTAAGAGATATGGATCTCATCTTGGCTGCAACAAAATGGGACGTGGAAGTCCGGCATGGGGTAAGGTGGTGGGGTCTTTGTTGTGTAAACTTTATGTACTAACTAAAAAGAATAGAAAAGAAGTATTCATTACAAATGTAGGAGACGTTCAATGTTGGTTTATTTTAGAATGTTTGTACAGTGGATGAATCTATATTAGAAGTTAGCTGGTAAGAATGTACACCCAGTTTTGTTAATGGTACAGATATATCTGTTATGCACAATTGGTGTTTTGTATGACAAAGGAATTGAATAAAAATTTAAAGTTCAAAAAAAAAAAAAAAGAAGGGACCCAGGATATCAATGCTTGAACCAATACAAGCATTGTGGAACCTGTGTCCCTTGGGGAAACTGCTAGGTACATATGACCTAGATTGGCCACTGTTGGAAACAGAATACTGGGCTTGATGGACCTTGGTCTGACCCAGTATGGCATATCTTATGTTCTTATGTTAAGCCAGTTGCGAAATCCTCTACGGCTGTGTCTGCATCGGGCGCAACAGTCATTCGCATACCAAATTATTATGTGCAGCTCATTTGCCTGCAATTTAAATATATTTTTATGAGGGGTAAAAATCATATGCTTTTTACCCCATTTCACACTACTACTCCTGACTACTCCAATCTAACTGCCTGCTTCACAGAAATCATCTCCTGGCTGCAACTCCACAACCTCGCAGTTAATTTCAATAAGACTGAGATCCTGGAGACCAAGGACCCCAATTTCACACCACCTCCCTTCATCAAAATTGAAAACACCGAGCTACAGGTCAAGTCACAAGTCAAGAACCTGTGTCATCCTGGTTCACCAACTTAACTTCCAGCCACACATAAAGAACACCTCTAAGAACATTTATTTCAAGCTTTTGACCCTCCGCAACCTATGCCCTTCTCTCTCCCCTGAGAGCTTTCACGCAGTCTGCCAGGCTTCCATTATACCCTTACGCGATTACTGCAACTCCGTCCTTCAAGGTCTTCCCAAAACTACCATCGCCCCTCTATAGCTAGCCCAAACCTCAGCAGCACATACCATTGCAAGAGCCTCCAGACACACCCATATCACTCCCACATTGAAATCCCTCCATTGGATTCCCATAACATCAAGAATCAAACACAAAATCCTCACTATTATCCATAAGGCACTTATCAACACCTCATCCGAGCATCTCCCAATGCCCCTCAGACTCCAAATAGACCACGCAGACAGAGCATGCTCAACATTCTTCTCCCCCCCCACCTCAGATACGTAAGACCTCACACGTGCCTGCACGAGAGCCTTCGAACTTTACGCTCCCACCCTCTGGAACTCTTTACCTTCTACACTGCGGAGCATCCGATCACATAAAGTCTTCAAAAATCATCTCAAAACACACCTTTTCAAAGAGCACTATGGCTTATTCCCTACAACTGATTCCCAACAGGAACATCTGCCACTCTCGCTGATCATCCCCATTCCTCCCCCCCCCCCCACACACAATCAGCTACTTGACAACTAGCCCTATACTAAGTAGAGCAACCTCTTGTTCACTGTATCATAGCTCATTGTAACATAAGCACATTGTAATATAAGCTCATTGCTGTATCGTGATCTCATTGAAACATAAGTTTGTTTATTTAAAAGGATTTATGTACCACTTTATCCTGAAATCAAAGCAGATTACACAGCAAACAAATCAATTACACAGCAAACAAATCAAGTGGTTGGGTGCGTGGGTGTGGGCATGCAGTGAAAAATCAGGGTGTGTGAGTTGTGTGAGGAGGTCGGTCGATTGCGTGGTGAGCTGTATACAGTATGAGCTATGTACAGGAACTATTTATATTTTTACGTTTATGTTTACATTTACATTTTTATATTTTGTTTGGGCAGTTCATGTGATGTCATTGTATTGTTCTGTGAAGAGCGTTGTTTTTAGCATCTTTTGGACGTCTTTGAGGTCTTTTGTTGATCTCAGTTTGTCGGGGAGTGAGTTCCAGAGCGCGTGAGCGGCCAGAGATAGTGCTTTTCTTTAAGTGCCTTTTCTTGTTTTAGCAAAGGCAATGGGTATGATGATAGTGTCTGATGTGCCTTGCCTTCTGGCTCCCCCGGCTCTACCCTGATGTAGGAGGTTCATAATGGGGTTGCATATATCAACTTATTCCAGGAGCTTGAAACATCAACAGTAACATTAAAAGTAATGGGGTGTTTGTTTGGTGTGGTTGTCGTGGCTTAGGTTTGCTTGTGGGGTGATTTGGGTGGTTCAAGTTCTAATGTTATAACCATCCTGCATACTCGCTCAATCCCCCTTGTTACTTGCTGTTCTGTGTTTAAGTTTGATGTAACCTTACATGCCCCACTGTTCAATGTGAAAAAAATGGTATATTAAAACCAGTTAAATAAATAAGTAAATATTTAAATATTCATGGTGTTAATTGGGCACTAGTTTTTTCGTTGCCATTTATGCATGCGTCCGTCTCTATTCTGCATTTGACATTAGCTTAAATGTGCTTAAATGTGCTTAAATGTGCTTAAAGTGTGCTTAAACATGCTGTTTTTAGTGCTTAAAGGCTGCGCTAGTTTTCTGCATTGGCCTGAATGGGCAGATTATAATAAGATGAGCAGCACAGAGTTTGGAGTCACCACTTGTGTGTTTGCGTTAATCCTGCCTGTTTAGAAAAAAAAAAAAAAGCATTGTTCCTTATCCTGCTAGACCAGTCTAGATGAGTGGGTTATGTTCCTTTGCCAGCAGGTGGAGGCAGACTTCAGCAACGTTTCAGTGTTGTCATCACTTTGTATATCATCTAGTGCAGTACTAAGAGATGCCGGTAGTTTCTGCCTCAGCAGGTGGCAAGGTGTGTGGACTGGCTCTCCTGGCAGGGAGCAACAAACAAAGGGATCCTTCCTCAGTTCTTGGTCTCCTCTCTCTGGTTTTAGAAACAAGTGAGAAGAAATGAGAACAAAATGCAGAATTATAACATAAAGTCTGCCAAAGTTTAGCGGAGGAATTCACAGGCCTGCAAACCTGAGCAGTCTCCTTAACTCCTTCCTTAGCTTGGCTGCAGCACTTTCTTTTATTAGGGAAAAACTGCCAGATTGTACAGTTTTGTCTTATCAATCTGCATCATGCTTTTGCTTTACTTTTTGTTTATCTACATATCTATCTATCTATATATTTAACATATATAAAGCGCTTCAAACGTACAAAGTGCTGCATGTACATGAAGAAAAGACAGTCCCTGCTCATCAGAGCTCACAATCTAGTCAAGAAGATCACAAAATACAAATACAATCAAGTAAGACAAAGTATACAATAAACAAGAAGAGCAAAAACAAGAATCAAGAACAGAAAGCAATAGAGAAGAGATGGGTTTTCAATCTGGACTTGAAGAGGTCCAGAGAGGGCGCATTGCGCACAGACAGAGGTAGATTTTTCCAGGCAAAGGGTGCAGCCAGGTGAAAGGAGCGAAGTCTAGAATTAGCAGTACGAGTGGAGGGCATAGATAGACGAAGGCTGTTCGAAGAGTGAAGAACCTGAGAGGGGATGTAAGGAGAGATAAGAGATGATAGGTAGTGGGGGGCTGGAGAGTGAATGCATTTATAGGTCAAGAGGAGGAGTTTGAATTGGATCCGGAAGCGGATGGTAAGCCAATAAAGGGACTTGAGAAGAGGAGTGACATGGAAAAGCGATGCTGACGGAAAATTAGTCGAGCAGCAGAATGTTGAATAGATTGAAGGGGAAAGAGATGGTTTGCAGGAAGGCCAGCAAGGAGAATATTGCAGTAATCAAGACGGGAGGTGATCAAGGAGTTGGACAGTCATTTAGTAGTGTCATCAGAAAGGAAGGGGCAAATTTTGTTAATGTTATAAAGGAAGAAACGGCAAGTCTTAACTACGAGTTGGATATGAGTGGAGAAAAAGAGAGGAGTCAAAGATAACACCCAGGTTACGGGCCGAAGAGACAGGAAGGATTAAAGAGTTATCCACAGAGACTGAGAAAGGGAGTAGAGGCGGGAAGGCATTGGGGGGAAAAGATAAGGAGTTCAGTCTTAGCCATATTTAATTTCAAGCGGCGGTGAGACATCCAAGTAGCAATGTCTGAAAGGCAAACAGTGTTCTTGTCATGGATTGCTGGAGAGATATCAGGCGAAGAGAGGTAGATTTGAGAGTCATCAGCATACAGATGGTATTGAAAGCCATGGGAAGAGATAAGAGTACCAAGAGATTGGGTATAGAGAGAGAAGAGGAGCAGTCCCAGGACAGAACCCTGGGGAACACCAACTGGTAGCGGGGTGGCAGAGGAGGAGGAGCCACCAGAACACACACTAAAAGAGCGATGGGAAAGATAAGAGGAGAACCAAGACAGTACATGTTTCAGATCAAGCTGGGCATAAACATATTGACCACTTTTAATCATGACAAGCTTTCTGCAAGCAAAAAACATTCTGTCTTACTCTCAAACATCTGTTTCTCTGTGACCTTGGTTTCTTTCACACATATTCTGCCAGACTGTCAGTGAATTCCAGGCTGTTCTCATTCTTCATATTTCTGAACCTTTTTCCAGTACCCCAGTAACCCACTTTTAGTCCCCCCTATGATTCTGTAAAGAATCACTATAAAAGAATGGTAGCTCAAACATGTCCAAGTCCAGAACAAGTCTTCTGGCACAGTGGGGTACGCCACCACCTTCACTTTGCAGATGCAAAGTGACACCTACACTGGCTCCCTATTCAGAAGATATAAGGCACTCATCATGACTCACAAAGTCATACACAAGGAATCAGCAATCTGTCTTCACCCCCTCCTATCCAGACTCGAGTGACAGATTCCGGAGACATAGCTCTATCAACCTCTTTAACATCCCAGTTCAAAAAATCAAAAGCAAACAATTCACATGTAGCTGTGCATTCTCCCTCTTTGCCCCCACCGCAGGGAACACACTCTCATCTGATCTGAGAGAATGAACTGATCAATTGGACTTTATGAAGAAACTCAAAACCTTTCTATTCCAACTTCAACATCACCATAACCCAGGATCTCCGATCAAACATGACTTAAGTGACATAAACCACTAACCTCCAACGAATGTCACAGACCCTGCTCTTACAGTGTGTTTGGCATATGCCTCACCGATCCTCCTTTTTTGTACATAATGTTCTCAGCTATATTGTTCACTGAACTGGTTGTATGTACTTAAATGTTATTGTTCACTGTGGGGTTTATTTCAGAGTTGTTTGTTTATGCGTGTTTAAATTGTATTTGTCTGTATTAAACAGTGACATTAATAAAACTTTTTGTACACATTGGTATACTGTGGATTTTGAATACATTCTTGTGAGTTAATGGATACTTATATATTCTAATTTGGATAAGATTAAGAAAATTGGTTATTGCATTGTGGTTAAATTCATACATTGTTCACTGTACAACAGTTGCACCCCTGCACTGTTTTGTTACACGTAAACCGCCTTGGATAGTAGAAAGATGCTATATAAGTAAATTTAAATAAATAAATGTCCTTGGCACCACATCTGGTCCATAGTTGAACTTCAGCTTGCTGGTTGGGACAAGTCGTCAAACTGATTTCTTTATAAGCTTTATTAGGCAGTACAGAAAAAGGATTACAATCATCCTGCAAATTAACCAAAGCGATGTAACATTCTTTGCCCTTGTTAGGTCTCAAGAAGAATGTGTACAGAAAGTAAGGCGATTAATCTCCAGGAACAAGCAGGAATAAGTCCTCACATATGGGTACGTCGGAACCGACGGAGCCTGCACGGGAAAGCTCCCCAGCTTCCCAGAAAGGAAGCTTTTGGGGCCTCCCACTGCACATGCGCGCTGCCTTCCCGCCTTCCTGACCAGCTCTCCTCAGTTTCTCTTTTTCCGCGGAGCCAGCAGGTCGTGTTCCTGTCACCGCTGAAGAAATTCTTATTTTAGTTTGTTTCTTTAGACCGCGTACCTGCCTTCCCCATACCGAAACCGGTACCGCCGGTCTCTCTTTTCTTTCAAAAAAAACCACAAAACTTTTATTTAGCACAACTTGGTGACTTCGGTTAGGCCTCAGGCCTACACAAATTCTCCTCATGGAGAAACCAGCCCCTGGTTTCAAGAAGTGTACCAAGTGTAGTGCTGTTATTTCTGTTAGACACCCATGACTGGTGTCTTAAATGTTTGGGGCCTGACCACTCCATTCCGGACTGCCCATCCTGCTCCCAGATGTCTAAACGTGGTTTGCAGAACCGGGCCAACAAATTCCATGTGCTGTTTGCTTCAGATAATCCAGCATCACAGTCATCCAGGTCTTCCTCTCCGGATGGATCTCAGGTAACCAAACCTTCTTCGGGCAGGTCCTCAAAAGGCAAATCTCCTTCAAAGTATCGAGAGGCCCTCAATCTTGAGTCAGAGGAACCTGCCCCAGCCAAACAACCCCGGCGGGAAGCTCTGGCTTCCAAAGCACCATCTATGGGGTTACAGGTTGACATCGATGGCACGGCCTCGACTGATCACCTGTTAGACTGCTCTGGGGTACCGGCCCATGCCGGTACCGACATCCAGGCAGCAGTGGCGTCTATGGGCAATACTGTCCAGACCATGCAGCAGGCCGTTCTGGCTTTCATTAAAGCTGCGACGCCCTCGGTACCGCATCTAGCGGTTCCGGGTCCGGTTCCGGTACTGTCTTCCATACCGGAACCGAGACCATCATCTTCCAAACGCAGATCGGTTCCGCATGCCGGATCCGGGTTTTCACCCGATACCGATCCCATACCCGGTACGCCCGATGTCGATACCGATCGGTATGCGTATCGTGCGTTGGAAGCAAATAGAGGATTCTCTGATTCTTCTGAGGATTTTGACTCCTCTGATGACTCTGATGAGCTGTCTCTAGTTCTTCCTGAAGAGCCTTCTTCCCCAAAGAGGAGAATGTCTCCACCAGAGGATTTGTCCTTTCAAGACTTCATTATAGAAGTAGCTAAAGGACTTTCTATTACTACATCCTCTGAAAAAGAACCTAGATCAAAGAAATTGGATATTTTAGGATACCCTAAGGTTCCTAAAGAGGCAGTCACCCTGCCTATCCATGAAATCCTTCAAGAACACTTGATGGACTTATGGGAGGCTCCTCTAACGTTGTCTCCTCATTCTCGTAGGTTGGACACCATGTACCGGGTCCCACCTTCTCCTGGTTTTCAAAAAACTCAGCTGCCTCACCATTCCATTGTGGTGAAGTCTGCGCTGAAAAACATTAAGAGTACCAAAAGGCACTCTTCTACCCCTCCAGGGCGAGAATGTAAGACCCTAGACTCTTTTGGTAGGAAAATCTTCCAGGCTAGTATGCTTATAGCCAGGATTAATTCATACAGTCTGTATATGGGCATGTTTCTAAGGGAACTTGCCCTAAAGGTACGGCATTTTGCCTCATTTATCCCTGAGGATAGAAAGGAGGAGTTCATTTCTCTGGTGAAACAGCTTCTAGATGTTTCTAAGTTCTCCAACAGAGCAGCCTTTGATTCCTTTGAAGGTGCCGGTAGAGCTTCGGGCATTGCCATTGCAGCCCGACGACTTGCTTGGCTCCAGGCCTCTGACCTAGAACCCTGGGTCCTGGATGGCTTACGGAATCTGCCCTGTACAGGTGAGAACTTATTTGGTAAAGACTGGCAAATTAAAGCCACTCAAATGGACGCAGAAAATGCTACATTAGATAGACTTTCTAAGTCTACCTCTACTCCTGCCAAGAAAAAGTCTTTCAAGAGGCCTTACTACAAGAAGGCCAGATTTTCCACAAATACTGGCCAACAATCTTCTCAGCCTCGCTTTGCTGCTAAACGTCAGCAACCTAAACAGGCAAGGTCAAAGCCTGCAGCATCTGCCACTCCTCAGCAGGCTCAACCCCCTCAGGGGTTTTGACTTGCCCCTAGAGAACTTAACATTTCTGGCTCTAGAACAACCAGAGCCCCTCACCATTCCCGGAAGGTTAGCTCACTTTGCTCCCAGATGGGGGCAAATTACATCAGAGCACTGGACCCTCTCTATCATCAGAGAGGGCTACAAACTTCATTTTTCCAACCTTCCTCCACATACCATGGTGAGGCACTTCAATTCTCCCCCATCTCTCCTGGCCCTGTTGGGTCAGGAAGTCTCTTCCATCCTTGCCCAAAGGGCAATAGAAGAGGTTCCTCTTCTCCAACAGGGGACAGGTTTCTACTCCCCTTATTTTCTCATACCAAAGAAGACAGGGGGATTCAGACCTATCCTAGATCTGAGAGAATTGAACAAATTTCTATACAAGGAGAAATTCAAAATGCTTTCTCTGGGCATTCTCCTTCCATACCTTCAGAGTCAGGATTGGCTTTGTTCTCTAGATCTCAAGGATGCGTACACACATATACTCATCCACCCATCCCACAGAAAATATCTACGATTTTCTGTTCCAGGGAAAACATTTCCAGTACAGAGTACTTCCCTTCGGTGTAGCCTCTGCTCCAAGAGTATTCACCAAATGCATGGCAGTTGTAGCCGCATTTCTAAGAGGTCTGGGAATTTTTGTATTCCCATATCTGGACGACTGGCTCATCCGAGCTCCATCTCAGTCAGAGGCCCAGATTTCCCTGGACCGCACAAGACACATTCTGCAGTATCTGGGACTGGTGGTAAACCTTCCCAAGTCTCAACTCATCCCTACTCAGTCTCTGGAATTCATAGGGGCCCAGTTGGACACCACCACTCCAAGGGCCTACCTACCTCAAGTCCGGGGCCAACGTCTGGTGTGCTTGGCCTCCCAAGCTCAGTCCAGCAGTCACTTGACAGCCAGAGAAATGCTGCGACTTCTGGGCCACATGGCCTCCACGGTACACGTGGTGCCCTATGCTCATCTTCATATGAGAGCAGCTCAATGGACCTTGGCCACCCAGTGGACTCAAGCATCAGGAGCGCTCTCCGACCAAATACTCACCTCAAAGCGTCTGTTTTGGTCCCTCCAATGGTGGATATCCACCAAGAATCTGTTGTTGGGGGCCCCCTTCCAACCTTTGTTGCCCCAAGCAACCCTCACAACAGATGCCTCCCAAACAGGGTGGGGAGCCCATCTACAACACCTCTCCACTCAGGGTACTTCGTCTCCACAGGAGACCACCCTTCACATCAACCTCCTGGAACTGCAAGCAATCTTCTTTGCCCTCAAAGTCTTCCATACCCTCCTTGTCAACCTGACCGTCCTAGTTCAAACAGACAATCAGGTGGCCATGTTCTACGTAAACAAACAAGGAGGGACAGGCTCTCTGTCGCTTTGCAACGAAGCTCTCAGATTATGGGCCTTCGCCAGAGAGCATCAAATTCATCTTCTGGCAGTGTATCTTCCAGGGGTTCAAAACTCTCGGGCAGACAGACTCAGTCGAGTTCTGCTTCCACACGAATGGTCCCTACATATGGACCAGATGCGCAGAATCTTTCAGGAATGGGGAACCCCGGACATAGACCTCTTTGCAAGTCCGTGCAATGCCAAACTTCCCCGGTTCTGTTCCAGGACTCCGTGTCAGGGAGCTCAGGCCTACGACGCTTTTCTCCTGCATTGGGGTCAGGACTTCCTATATACCTTTCCGCCCATTCCTTTGATTCCCAAGACTCTGTTCAAACTCCAGAGGGATCACGGATCGATGATCCTCATAGCTCCACGCTGGCCACGCCAAGTGTGGTTCCCTCTACTTCTGCATCTTTCCTAGGGACCCTCCCTGGAACTGGGAGCTGCGCCAGACCTTCTGTCTCAGGAGGAGGGGACTTTGTGGCACCCAAACCCCAAGTCCCTACACCTCAGAGCTTGGTTACTGAAGGCCTAAGCCTTCATGACGTCAATCTTTCTCAACCAGTGCAAGATATCCTTCATGCCTCTAGGAAACCCTCCACGAGGCGTTCCTATGCTTTCAAATGGAAACGTTTTTCCATTTGGTGTGCTCAACAGTGTCTTGACCCTCTAGCACTTCCCTTGAATTCTCTACTAGACTATCTCCTGCATCTTTCTAATGCAGGCCTTAAGACGAATTCAGTCAGAGTCCATTTAAGTGCTATTACAGCATCCTTAAAACCTATAAATGGACAACCTGTCTCCTCTCATCCTCTTATTGCAAGGTTCATGAGAGGCTTGACTCTAACTAAGCCTCCCATCCGACCTCCTCCGGTAGCATGGGATTTGAACCTAGTTCTAGGTCAGCTTATGAAGCCACCTTTTGAACCGTTGGTTTCTACCTCCTTGAAATTTCTTTCCTGGAAGGTCCTTTTCCTTATTGCAGTCACTTCGGCTCGCCGCATCAGTGAACTACAGGCCTTAGTGGCTCATCCACCTTATACTAGGTTTCATCATGATAAGGTGGTCCTCAGGACGAATCCCCACTTTATGCCCAAAGTGGTCTCGCCTTTTCATCTTAATCAAGAGGTATATCTACCTGTCTTTTTCCCGGCTCCTCATGCATCCAGTGCAGAGAGGAACCTTCATACTCTAGATTGTAAAAGAGCTCTTGCCTTTTACCTCAACAGGACTCAGCCACATCGAAAGTCTTCCCAACTTTTTGTGGCTTTTGATCCTTCTCATTTGGGACTTCCAGTCTCCAAACGTACACTTTCCAATTGGATTGCTCAGTGTATTTCCTTTGCTTACCAGAGTAAAAACATTTCTCTGGAAGGCCATGTCACAGCTCACAATGTGAGAGCCATGGCCACTTCTATGGCTCATCTTCACTCTGTATCCATAGATCAGATCTGTCGAGCCGCCACCTGGGCCTCGGTTCATACCTTCACAGCCCATTACTGTTTGGACAAGGACTCCCGCCGGGATGCCTTGTTTGGTCAGGCTGTCCTCAAACACCTGTTCCATACTTGAACAACTCCTGCCCACCTTCCCAGGATGGATGCCTGAGATCCATACGAAGATGGCGAACCCTTGGAAGGGGATCTCCCAGGCATCTTAGCTAGGGAGTCCCCATATGTGAGGACTTATTCCTGCTTGTTCCTGGAGATAGCACAGTTACTTACCTGTAACAGGTGATCTCTGGGAACAGCAGGAATTAGTCCTCACAACCCACCCACCTCCCCTAGGAGTTGTATCTTCTATCTATCTTCCTTTCCTCTCTCTATTGTCTCAGCTATAAACTCGAACTGAGGAGAGCTGGTCAGGAAGGCGGGAAGGCAGCGCGCATGTGCAGTGGGAGGCCCCAAAAGCTTCCTTTCTGGGAAGCTGGGGAGCTTTCCCGCGCAGACTCCGTCGGTTCCGACGTACCCATATGTGAGGACTAATTCCTGCTGTTCCCAGAGATCACCTGTTACAGGTAAGTAACTGTGCTTTCTTGCAAGCACTATCTGCTGGTAGTGGCCAGCTGCCCTCCATATATCTTTCAGTAGTTCAGAGGTTTGCACCCACATTCACATCATGACGCTGGACATAACTCCAAATTTTTCAGCAGATGGTGGATGGATTTTTTCCTCTCCTGAAGGAAAAAAAATCTGAAGTCTGAGATGAAAAGATTGATTAAATGCTTGTGAACGACCACCTTGAGGGTGACTCCCTCACTTAAGTGTGATATGGGAGGCTCCACTAGAATGCAGTCTTTTCGGTAGCCATAGAAGGAAGGAAAATTGGTTCAGTACTATGCTCTTACCCTGGATAACGGCCTGTTCCTTATCGTCTCTCCAGTCCAGTCCCTCACCTCTGGTTTGTGCTTCTTGGAGACTGAGCATGTCATCTTCTTGATGATCCTAGGGTATATATACTGCTGGTACCTCCCACCAGCTCCAGTAAGCTCAGTCTCCAAGCAGCTGAGGGGAGCAGTAAGTCAGGGGGTTAGGCTTCCTGGTAGAGACAGTTAAGGAGAGTATAGGGTCCTTTGATTTTGACTTGTTATCGCTTCTTCAGCTAGGGGCGGTAGTCTTGGTACCCACAGACCAGTGCGGTTGCGGTCGCTACTCCATATATGTTGTGGTCCCCAAAAAAGAGGGCTCTTTTTGCCCGATTCTTAACCTCCTGAAGGATACAGAAGGCTCTCTGAGGAATAGGCCTGCCAGCCACCTTAAACGCAGTACTACCAAGCCAGAGAAACGGTGTGGGGGAATAGAGCTGAGCCCGGTATGGATCCTCTGCCTGGGGCTCTCAGGGGGGTGAGTACCAAGGCTTGACCTTGTCATTGTCCTTGTTGAGAACCCCCGATTCACTTGTCAGGATGCAATTCGGGGGTGAACTGCTGGTGACCGTTGGTGCGAAGTGGGGGTTTCCCACTGTTTTCTGCACACATTAGTAGGGTTTTAACCTATTGTGCACCTGGTGGTCGTGCAGTCCTAGTGCGCATCCCTAGCGCCTGTAACGCATGTTGCAATAAAAGCGCAATTAATGGTGCCTTTGGGCCACTGCAGTCTTAGTGCGTGCTGTTGTGATACTTGCCTTAACTCTGTGTCTTCTTCCAGGAAACCTTGTTTGACCTATGGCAAGCGAGGTGCCTCATCTCTGGATTATGGACTCTGCTCTGCTCTTCTTGCATGGCAGCGTCTGAGTCAAGGTTTATGGTTTAGGCACTTGATATACTGTCTTTTTACTGTGTGTATCAGAGTGGTTTACGGATATATTCTAACAGGCACCCCCTGTTTGCATTTTACTGGATGGCCTGGAGAGGGGCCTTTTCCTTAGCTCCCTGAAAGTTCAGGTGGCAGCTCTGTCTTGTTTCCGAGGTCCAGAGGATGATAAGTCTTTGGTCTTTCACCCTGACATCTTGCACTTCCTCCAGTAGGTTTGAAGTCTGCGTCCTCCCCTTTGGCCTATGTTCCCTGTCTGTGATCTATCTGGTGGTCCGATCTATCTCCAGGAACAAGCAGGAATCTAGTCATCACATATGGGTATCGTCGGTACCGACGGAGCCTGCGCGGGAACGCTTCCCAGCGTCTAATCAGAAAGCTTTTGGGAGCATCCCACAGCGCCTGCGTGCTGCCTTCCCGCCTTTCCCAACTGCCTCTCTCCAGTTCTTCTTTTTCCGTGGAACCAGCAGGTCGTGTTCCTGTCACCGCAGAAGAATTTCCTTATTTCTTTATTTCTTTTTGTGGTCGTGTCTGCCTTCCCCAATGCTCTACCGGTACCGCCGGTCTTTCTTTTCTATTTAAAAAAAAAAAAAATAATAATAATTTACCTGTTTTTTCCTTTTCTTCAGGTGCACCCGCCTTTTTGTGCCTTAGGCCCAAGAACTTTCCTTAACATGGAAAAACCTGCTTCGGGTTTTAAAAAGTGCACAAAATGTGGTGGTACCATTTCTGTCACCGACACCCATGAATGGTGTTTAAAATGTTTAGGTCCTGACCACTCCATCGCAGACTGTGTGTCCTGTGCTATGATTTCTAAAAGAGGTCGACAGAACCGAGCTGCTAAGCTCAGTACCCTGTTTCCCTCTGATGCGGCTTTAGTGGCATCGACATCCTCCAGGGCTGCTTCTTCTTCCTGTGGATCTCAGGTAACTAAACATAAATCCAGCCGGTCCTCGAAGGGTAGATCTCCTTCTAAGCATCGAGATGCCTCTGGCGTTGCCCTCGAGGATTCTGCACCGGCAAAATTACCCCGGCGGGAGGCTTTGGCTTCCAAAGCACCATCATCGGGGTTCCAGGATGTTCTCGATGGCTCGGCCTCGACAGATCTCTTGGTGCCATGCTCTGGGGTACCGGCGGTTTCCACCGGTACCGACTTCCAGGCATTGGCAGCGTCTATGGACCAGAGAATTCTGTCCATAGAACGCAGTCTAGCGGCTTTCCTTGTGGCATCGACGCCCTTGGTACAGACAACTCCACCAGTACCGGCACTGGCACCGGTATCGGTATCGCAACTGGTACCGATAGCATCGACATCGGCATCGGTGTCTGCTATGCCGGTACCCTGTCCTCCGATGCCCGCTGGTACCGATTCCCCGGTACCGGTTATCCCCAATACCAATTTTGCTTGGTACGGGTATCGGGCTCTGCAGGAGCATCTGGACAGGCGATACTTCGATTCCTCAGAAGAATCTGAGGACTCTGAAAGTTCTGTCGATGCAGCGATGCTTCTTCCACAGGAGTCCTCCTCCCCTTAAACGCAGGATGTCTCCTCCAGAGGACATGTCTTTCCAAGACTTCATCCGAGAGGTGGCTCGGAGCCTGTCCATCACTGTGGCCCCTGAGACAGAGCCAAGGGCCAAGGAGTTGGATATTTTACAATATCCCAAAACTCCTAAGGAGGTAGCTACCCTACCCATTCATGAGATTCTATATGATCTCATGTTGAGGATGTGGGAAACACCTCTTACCACCTCTCCTCATTCTCATAGGTTAGATACTATGTATCGTGTCCCTCCTTGTCCTGGCTTCCATAAAACTCGGCTTCCTCACCACTCTATTGTGGTGGAATCTGCTATGAGAAGGATTAGAAGTGCAAAAAGACATGCCTCTAATCCTCCAGGACGTGAATGTAGAACTCTGGATGCTTTTGGACGTAGAGTCTTTCAAGCTTCCATGCTTGCTGCAAGAATCAGTTCCTATAGTCTCTACATGGGAATGTTCCTAAAGGAAGTTAATGATCATCTACAGACTTTAAGTCCTTTCATCTCTGAGGATAAAAGGTAGGAGTTTCTCACTTGGCTCAAACATGCCCAAGATGTCTCTTAATTCTCCAACCGTGCAGCCTTCGACTGCTTTGAATGTATAAGCAGAACCTTGGCTATTGCCATAGGTGCACATAGAATTGCTTGGCTCCAAGCATCTGATTTAGAGCTCTGGGTACAAGATAAATTGGGAAATATCCCTTGTACTGGTGAGAACTTGTTTGGTAAAGATTGGCAAGAAAAAGCCAATGAAATGGATGCTGAAAATTCCACTTTGGATAGACTATCCAAGTCTACTGCTGATCCTGTTAGGAAAAAGTTGTTCAAGAAAACACCTTTTTCTAAAAAGAAAAGATTTTACCCTGCTTATGGTCAGCAGGCATCTTCTGCAGGTCAGTTTTCAACCAAACATCAGCAACCACCCAAACAGAAGAAAGCAAAGGCTGCCAGGCCTCAACTGGCCCAGCAGCCTCAGCCTCCTCAGGGCCTTTGACTTTCAGCTAGAGAACTTAGCCTTTCTGGCTCTGGAAGGACCAGAACCATCCACCATTCCAGGAAGGTTATGCCATTTTGCTCCCAGATGGGGACAAATAACAGCAGAGCATTGGACACTCTCCATCATAAGAGAGGGGTACAAACTTCATTTTTCAAGCATGCCCCCTCCCACAATAGTGAAACAGTTCAATTCTCCAACCTCTCTCATCGACCTGTTAGGTCAGGAGGTTACCATCCTTCTTGCCCAAGGGGCAATAGAAGAAGTGCCTCTTCATCAACAGGGCACCGGGTTCTATTCCCCTTATTTTCTTATCCCAAAGAAAACAGGGGGGATACAGACCTATCTTAGATCTCAGAGAATTGAACAAATTCCATGTCAAGGAGAAATTCAAAATGATTTCTCTTGGAGCTCTGCTTCCATACCTTCAGAGTCAGGATTGGCTTTGTTCTCTAGATCTCAAGGATGCGAACACACATGTTCTCATCCATCCAACCCACAGAAAGTTCCTTCGATTCCTGTTTCAAGGAAAGCACTACCAATACAGGGTGCTTCCTTTTGGTCTGGCCTCTGCACCAAGGGTGTTCACGAAATGCATGGCTGTGGTAGCAGCATTTCTACGCACTCTGGGAATATTCGTCTTCCCTTACTTGGATGACTGGCTCATTCGAGCTCCAACACAGTCAGAGGCCAAGACTTCTCTATCCTGCACAATGCGTATCCTTCAGTATTTAGGGCTGGTAATAAACATCCCAAAATACAGTCTAACTCCTACTCAGTCTCTAGAGTTCATAGGAGCCTTGCTGGATACCACAAAGGCAAGGGCCTACCTTCCCCAAGCCTGTTGCCTTCGCTTGGTGCAATTAGCTTCTCAAGCAGTCCTAAAGCCCTTTTTAACTGCTCAAGAAATGTTAGTTACTAGGCCACATGGCATCCACCGTGCATGTGGTACCATATGCTCGCTTTCACATGAGGGCAGCTCAGTGGACTTTATCCACCCAATGGACCCAGTTATCAGGTTGCCTGTCAGACAAAATAGCAAACACAAGTCGCCTCAGTTTGTCTCTCTAGTGGTGGAAGTCCACTCAAAACCTGTTGCTGGGGTACCCCTTTCAGCATTCCCTGCCCCAAGCAACTCTTACAACAGATGCTTCTCCAATGGGTTGGGGAGCTCATCTGCAAGACCTCTCCACCCAAGGCACCTGGACTCCACAAGAGAGTTGTCTACATATCAATCTCTTGGAGCTCAGAGCAATCTTCCTTGCTCTGCGAGTGTTCCACACCCTGCTCAGCTACAAGACAGTCCTTATTCATACGGACAATCAGGTAGCCATGTTCTACGTGAACAAGCAGGGGGGAACGGGCTCTCTGTCACTTTGCAACGAAGCTTTGCGACTGTGGGCCCTCGCCAGAGAGCATCAGATTCATCTTCTGGCAGTTGTGACACCGAAGTTCTGCCCTATACCTTTAAGACACAGAAAGCTGCTGAGTTTGGCACAGATTCTGACAGGAAGGGAGATCAAAAGCTTCACAGTTACCATAGGCAACCAAAGCAGGCTGAGACACGAGGTCTGAGGGCACGCCTAGCCAACAAACACTCCCCAAGTAATGAAGGGAACAGTTTGCACATGTGCAGGAAAACGCCCCTAACCATGTATAAGAAACGTGGTAGGCAAACAGAGTTAGATCGAGGCAGAAAGCTGGTAGGAGATCCAGCAGGAGTTGCAGTGAGAGAGGCTGAGTTGGATTCATGTGCTGATTCTGACGGTGGTTTTAGAGACTCAGAAGTTGAGAGTGATTTGGAAACTTGGCAAGTAAGGGAAGACTTGCAGCCCTCTAACAGAAGGTCAGAATACTCTCAGCCTAATGCTGTTTCATTTGAGTCTTGGAATAGAAAGCCAAGCAGGGCTTTGAAAAGAGACAGAAAGCCGTTTACCAGCAGAGGGATTAACTGCAGGAAACCCTCACCTGTGACGCAGGAAAACTTTCTCAGACACAGAGGTCATTGGGGAGAACGGAGAGCAGCTGGTAAAGAACTCTGTATTACTGAAAGGCAGAATGGCCTAAGATATTTACAGCCCTGGGAAAAGGAAAGTAAAGTGATTGAGGACATATGTATGAGTGAAGAAGATGATTGCATGTATTTAAAGCCTGGCAGAAAACTGCCAAGAGAGAGACCTATTAGAAACAGAACAAGGCAGTTTTACAAACTATCTGATAATTATTTGCCATACTGTGGAGAGAGTGGTGAAGAGAAGCTAGGGACTGATTGGAGAAAGTTCCAGACTCTCTGCCCTAAAGAAGATAAGATAGTTGATGAACCGATGTGCACAGAGCAAAGTGAATGCTTTCCCTATGTTGAGGACATGGACTGTTCTTTATTAATAACTGATGAAACTTCTCTACGCTAGTAGAAGATAAGTGTGCCTGGGAGAAAGATAAACGTGCACAGAGGGAACTGCTAACGTTATTATCTGATTTCTGTTTGTTATAATTATTGGTTCTGTTCAAGCAAGAAGCTGTGTTTTCCTTTCACCTTTTGTTTTTGCCAGAAGCATGGCTGCCTCTTAAGTTTGGTATTTTTGTACTGTTTTGAAAATCCAACAAACCCCGGGAGGGGAATAAATCCTTATTTCAACCTGACCACTCCGTCTCAACTACACTTTCTTTCATAGAAGGGTCAGGCCCAGCAGTGTGCCTAGTTATATACTACTGATTCAGCCACTGCTGGTGACACAGTGTATCTTCCAGGCGTTCAAAACTCTTGGGCAGACAGACTCAGTCAAGTTCTCCTTCCACACAAGTGGTCTCTACATGCAGACCAGGTAGCCAGGATTTTTCAACTTTGGGGAACCCCGGACATAGACCTCTTTGCAAGTCCGTGGAATGCCAAACTTCCACGCTTCTGTTCCAGAACTCCGGCTCAGGGAGCTCAGGCAAAGGATGCTTTCCTCCTTCATTGGGGTCAATACTTCCTGTATGCCTTTCCACCCATTCCCCTAATTCCCAAAACCCTATTCAAGCTTCAGAGAGACAGAGGCCACATGATTCTCATAGCTCCACATTGGCCACGGCAAGTGTGGTACCCTCTGCTTCTACATCTCTCTCAAGCTCCCTCCCTGGAGTTAGGATCTGCTCCAGATCTCCTATCTCAGGAGAACGGAATGTTATGGCATCCCAATACCCAGTCTCTGCATCTCAGGGCTTGGTTGCTGAAGGCTTAGATCTTCAAGATCTTCATCTTTCTATGCTTCCAGAAAACCTTCCACTAGACGTTCTTATGCTTTCAAGTGGAAGAGGTTTACTATTTGGTGTTCTGAAAAGGGTCTTAACCCCCTTGCCATACCTCTGGAATCTTTGCTGGAGTATCTCCTCCATTTGTCTAATGCAGGCCTTAAAACAAATTCAGTAAGAGTCCATTTGAGTGCTATTGCAGCTTCCCTTAAGCCTCTAAATGGACAACCTATTTCCTCTCATCCTCTTATAACAAGATTCATGAGAGGCCGCCTTCTAACTAAGCCTCCCATTAGACAACCTCCGGTGTCATGGGACTTGAACCTGGTTCTTTGCAAGCTCATGAAGCCACCTTTCGAACTCTTAGCTACCACCTCCCTGAAATTCCTTTCTTGGAAGCTTATCTTTCTCATTGCAATCACATCAGCACGCTGCATTAGTGAATTGCAGGTACTAGTAGCTAATCCACCTTATACAAGGTTCCATCATGACAAGGTAGTCCTTAGGACTCATCCACACTTTATGCCTAAGGTGGTCTCACCTTTTCATCTCAACCAGGAGGTCTACCTACCTGTCTTTTTTTCTAGGACCTCATGCATCAAATGCAGAGAGGAATCTTCATACCCTGGACTGTAAAAGAGCTCTAGCTTTTTACTTACAAAGGACACAGCAACATAGAAAGTCCTCTCAACTCTTTGTTGCTTTTGACCCTTCTCATTTGGGACTTCCAGTCTTCAAGAGAACACTATCCAACTGGATTGCTCAGTGTATTTCTTTCGCCTATCAGAGTAAGAACCTTTCTCTGGAGGGCCATGTGACAGCTCACAATGTGAGAGCCATGGCAGCCTCAATGGCTCATCTGAACTCTGTGTCTATTGACGACATCTGTCGAGCAGCCACTTGGGCCTCTGTTTATACCTTCACTGCCCATTACTGCTTGGACAAGGACTCCCGCCGGGATGCCTTGTTTGGTCAGGCTGTTCTCAAACACCTGTTCCATACCTAATCAACTCCTACCCACCATCCCTGATAGGATGCCAGAGATCCATGGGGAGAAGTGGAGCCCTTCTCAGGGACACACAACTTCTGGGGTCTCTCCCTGGCACCTAAAGCTAGGGAGTCCCCATATGTGATGACTAGCTTCCTGCTTGTTCCTGGAGATAGCATAGTTACTCACCTGTAACAGGTGATCTCCGGGAACAGCAGGAATTTCGTCCTCACAACCCACCCACCTCCCCTAGGAGTTGTATCTCTCTATCTCTTTCCTTTCCCTCTTTCTCTCTCTTTGTCTCAGCTTTAAAACTCAACTGGAGAGAGGCAGTTGGGAAAGGCGATACCCATATGTGAGGACTAAATTCCTGCTTTTCCCAGAGATCACCTGTTACAGGTGAGTAACTATGCTTTAGGCATGTAGATAGCTAGGTGGCTGGTGGACGTAAGGATTGCTTGGTAACGCCTGCCTGATGTGAAGGTAGTGAACTTCGTGCACCACCTAGACAACATATTAGATAGCACTAGGGAGGAGTCTGCTGTCTTCATACATGTTGCTACTAGTGACATAGCAAAGTATGGTAAGGAGGTTTTGGAGGCCAAATTTAGGAAATTGAAATCCAGAACTTCCAGGCTAGCATTCTCGGACATGCTTCCCGTGCCACGTGCAGGACCCAAAAGGCAGGCAGAGCTCTGGAGTCTCAGTGTGTGGATAAGACGGTGCAAGGAAGTTCATTTTGGATTTGTTAGGAACTGTGGAACGTTCTGGGGAAAGGCGGGGCTTTTCCAACTGGATGGGGCTCCACCTTAACCGAGATGGAACCAGGCTACTGTTATAAACCTTTAAAAAGGAGAGAGAACAGCTTTTAAACTAGAGGAAAGCTGACAGTTGCCTAAAAGCACATGATTCGGAACAATGCATCCTTGAAGGATACTAGCAAATGATTGAAGTTAAGGCATATCGACAGAGAGGTTCCAGTAAAGACAAAAGTTAACTCAAATGCCCTTAAGTACAGAGTAGACTGAGCTTAAAGATTCCAAATTACCCCTGCCTACCTATAACCAGATTAATACAAAATAAAATACAACCTCTAAAATGCTTGTATGCAAATGCTAGAAGTCTAAATAAAAAAGATGGGAAAATTTAAAATATATAGCACTAAATGAGAGGTTAGATATGATTGCCTTCCTTCCACCAGGTCTCTGAGATACCAATCAGTGGGACATCTGGATACAAAATTTATTGCAATGATAGAGTAGATCAAATTAGTGGAAGGGTTGCACTCTGTTAGAGAGGGTATTAAATCATACAGGATTAAAGTTTTGCAGGAAACAAAATGCACTGTAGAAACTCTATGAATTGAAATTCCATGTAAAAAGGTGAAGGAGATGGCAGTGGGGGATGTACTATCGACCGCCTGGCTAGAATGAACAAATGGATGATGAAATGCTCAAAGAAATTAGGGAAGCTAACAAAAGTTACAACACAGTAATAATAATGGGTGATTCAAACTACAGCATGTATGCACTTGCAACCTTTTAGTTGACGGAACTTTGCTGTTTTTATTTTGGATGGCTGCCTATTATCTTTTTATAAGCAATTACAGAATACAAGCTTGATCCCCCCCCCCCTAAAGAAGGCCTAGATGGCTGAAATGCGTCTGGATTCTACTAAAGTCCTGTTGACCACTAGCATGTGTACCAGCTCCTTTGTTCTCTGGACCAGAGGGGAAGCCATTTTGGACCTAGTCCTTAGTGGAACACAAGATCCGGTGCAAGAGATAAGGGTTTTAGGACCACTTGGCAACAGTGATCATAGCATGATCACTGTTGATTTAATAAATGGATGAAGGACGGCAAGGAAATTCACAGTACTATCTCTTAACTTTCAAAAGGGGAGACTATGATAAAATGAGGAAAATAGTTCAGAAAAAGCTAAAAGGAGCAGCTGCAAAGTTTAAAGATATACATCAAGCATGGGTGGTGGTTAAAAATACTATTTTGGAAGTGCAGACCAGCTGTATTTCATACTTTAAGAAAAGTGGAAAAAAGTCCAAAAAAACTGCCAGCATGGTTTAAAGGTGAGGTCAGAGAGGCTGTTGTAGCAAAAAACCCCACATCTTTCAGGAAATGGAAAAAAGAGCCAAATGACACAAAATGGAGAAACATAAGCACTGGTAAGTTAGATGCAAGGCATTAATAAAGCAAGCAAAGAGAGAATTTGAGAAAAAGCTTGCTATGGAAGCAAAAAGGCACAATAAAAACTTTTTCAAATACATTTGTAGCAAAAAACTTGAGTCAGACCATTAGATAAGAGGGATAAAAGGGGCACTAAGAAGGAACAAGGTCATAGGGGAGAGACTGAATGAATTCTTTGTTTCGGTCTTTACTGAAGAAGATGTAGGGAGTTACCCATGACTGAAATGGTATTTAAAGTTGATGCATCAGAAGAATTGAAAGAAGTATTGATAAACTAAGAAGATGAATTATAATTATTTGATAAACTAAAGAGTAGCAAATCACCTGGACCGGATGCTATACATCCCTGAAATATGAGATTGCAGACCTACTATTAGTAATCTGTGAACTATCATTAAAATCATGTGTAATACCTGAAGATTGTCGAATGATCAATGTAGTGTTAATTTTTAAAAAGGGTTCCGGGGTGACCCTGGAAACTACAGACCGGTGAACCTTACTTCAGTACCTGGCAAAATGGTAGAAACCATTATAAAGAAGAAAATTACTGAACATGTAGATAGACATGGTTTAATGGGAGAAAGCCAACATGGCTTTAGCCAAGGAAGGTCTTGTCTTACTAATTTGTTATATTTTTTGAAAGTGTGAATAAACATATACACTATAATTGACTGGCTAACCTTTGTCTATCTGGATTTTCAGAAGGCCTTTGATAAGGTCCCTCATGAGAGGCTCTTGGCAAAATTAAAAAGTCACAGGATAAGAGAGAGCAATACTATTATAGATCAGGAACTGTTTTAAAGATCAAGGCAGAGGGTAGGGCTAAATAGCTAATTTTCCCAGTGGAGAAAGGTGAATAGTGGAATACTCCAGGGATCTGTGCTGGGTCCGCTGCTCTTTAACATATTTGTAAATGACCTGCAAATGCGAATAATGAGTGAGGTAATCAAATCTGCAGATGACACAAATTCAAAGTTTTTAAAACCTGAGAGGATTGTGAAAAATTGCAAGAGGACCTTGATAAGTTGGAAGACTGGACATTCAAATGGCATGTTAAATTTAATGTGGACAAGTACAAAGTTATGCACCTAGGAAAGAACAACCCAACTATGGTTCCTGATTGTCTCGGCAGTCTAGTCCTGGAATCTCTGGATTGTCAACCTCCTCCAGCAGCTTTGGAGACTGAGAAACCTCACTCCTGTGATGTCACCGGTATATAAGGACTGGAACCGCCTCCTCACACCTGTTTATCAGCCTCCAAAGCAGCTAGAGGGGTGGTGAGCCCAGGGGTTTCAGGGCTCACTAGAGGAACGATTAAGGAGAGTTTTAGGTTGTAGAAGTTTAAAAAAAAAGAAAAAGAAAAGAAAGAAGCGAAAAGGGGGCTAATTTAAATTCACTACCTGTGGTTTACAGGTGATCTGGCCTTCCTTTGCCCTGAGGTCCTCTGTTTCTTTCCCCTCCTTCCTAGGGGCAGTCAGGAGCCAGCTTATTGACTTGCACAGCCTGGGGGAGAGGACCGGCAGCTGGTTACCGTTCTGTTCAAGGAAGGAACAGGAACCAGGGAAGTGCTAAGCTCAGCATGTGCAGAGGGCTTGCCTGCCAGCGCTTAGAGCCGTCGGGTGCAGCTACAACTGTGTTCGGCAGTTTTTTTGGGGGGCACCAGCTGTTGAGCACTATCCAGACTGCTTCCGCTGTGCAGGGGAGCAGGGCCAAAAAGCTACAGTCAATTCGCCAATGGTGATGGAGGTAAGGAAACATTTTTCGCCGGGAAACGGCAGTATTTGAAGTGACAGGCCAGACCATGTGTACAGAGCGCGGGAAATCACCGTTTGCAATTCCGGGGCTTCTGCAGCTTATAATTTGGTGAGGGAGCCTCATTTTCCGTGGGTTTCTTCAGATTCTAGCTGGGGAGGCGAGTCTGAGGGGATTACTTAAAAGACTGTTTTTTGTTTTTTTTCCTTTGGTTAGTTTTGGCGCAGTTCTGTAAACGCACCATGCCTTCCAGGCAGCTCTGCCTGCTGTGTGGGGCCAGGAGGAGTTCGGTGTCGCAAGAAGGAGTGTGCAGGGACTGCACTCCGGAATTGGAGGCTAAGGAGCTAGCTTCCGATACAGAGGCAGGGGGGCAAGAGAGCTTGGAGGTTGTAGAGCCCATCTTTGCATCCCTGCCTGCTCCTGAACCGGGGCTCAGTGCAGCTTCAGCTCAGGAACCCCCAGTTTCACAACCGCCTATGTCGGGGAGTTTGGTGGCGATTTTTTTGCCAGATTTCATGGCTCTGCTCCAAAAGGCATGGGGCAGCTCCCAGGGGACGCCAGCAGCAGGTACCTCAGGAGCTGGGCTCGGGCAGAAGAGGCCGAGTTTGCCTTTGACGGCGGAAGTGTCTGGCGTCGGCACCAAAAGGTTCAGGGCAGATAGGGATCGACTAGAGCAGTCGGTAGTGTCGGAGGACTAAGTTCAGAAGAGGCGGACCTGGAGAGGGGCCTGGAAGAGGATCTAGAGGAAGGCGAGATTAAGGAACAGGAGGATCAGGCAAGGGTAGTACAGGTGTTCTGTAGGGAGGAACTACCGGCACTCATTGCGGAGTCCCTCAAGACTCTTAATATGCCGGACGAGGGGCCTGCAGAGGATTCTACCCTGGAGGATCCGTTGCTGCAGGCTGTTCGGAAGACTCAAGAGGGCATTCCCAGTGCATAGAGTGTTTAAGCGCGGCTTCAGGCATATCCCATTCCTCCTGAATCATCTCCTTAAAGGGTCTAGGGTTATGGCGAGGCTTTACCCTCTGTTGGATCAGGATCGGGAGTTGTTTAAGGCTCTGAGAGTAGATGCTGCCGTGTCAGCGGTTACCAAGAAAACTACCATCCCGGTGGAGGGGTCAGCGGCGCTCAAGGATGCGCAGGGCCGTAAGTTAGAAACCTTACTGAAGCAGGTCTTTGAAGCAAATGCGCTATTCTTACAGGCATCTATTTGTGGGGCCTGGGTGGCGAGAGCCTGCTTAAGCTGGGTGCAGCAGGTCCAGGGGGACCGCTCGGAAGAGGAGACCGAGGAGGCGTCCAGATTGGAATCCGGTGCAGCGTATCTGACCGATATTCATTATGACCTTATCCGGGGATTGGCGAAGAGTATGGCGTCGGTAGTCGCGGGGAGGAGATGTCTTTGGCTGCGAAATTGGGCAGCGGATGGCTCTTCCAAGGCGAGATTGAGTAGGCTTCCCTTCCGCGGTAAGCTACTATTTGGAGAGGAATTGGATAAGTTGGTAAAGGATTTAGGAGAGTCTAAGGGTGGTAGGTTGCCAGAGGACAAACAGAGAACACTAAAACAAAATAACCCCACCATTGATGGAAAATCCTAGTACATCAAAAACAGTCCATCATGTAACTTTACATGATGGACTGTTTTTGATGTAAGAGGACAAACAGAAGCAGGAGTGCCCCAGTCCCGGGCCTCAGGGGCAGCAGCGGGAGTTTCGCCAGTTCTGTTCCTCGAGGGACAGCGGGGACATTTTCCTGGTCGGACCCAAGGGTTTTGGGGGTTTCGAGGAGCGAGCAGGGGATTTACAGCTGCATCCTCGTCCTCCAATTTCAGAAAGTCACAATGAAGTCAGGAGGGTCCAGGGGGAGCTAGTTCCTGTAGGGGGTCGGCTGCGGGATTTTTACCCTGCCTGGGTCCAACTCACTTCCGATCAGTGGGTGTTAGAGGTGATTCGAGAAGGTTATGTGTTGGAGTTGCAGCGGCCGGTGTCCGCTTTCTTTTGTTCGGTCTCCGTGCAAAGCACGAGCAAAGCGCAAGGCAGTGCAGGAGACGGTACAAAGGCTGCTATTTCTCAGAGCAATTGTCCCGGTTCCTACTGACCAGTTAGGATGCGGTTGATACTCCATTTACTTCGTGGTTCCAAAGAAGGAAGGGACGTGGCGATCCATCCTAGATTTAAAAAGGGTAAATCGCTGTCTCCACGTATCTCATTTTCGGATGGAGACCCTCAGGTCAGTTATCGTAGCGCTGCAAAAAGGGGAGTTTCTGACGTCCCTAGATCTATCGGAGGCGTATCTTCACATTCCGATACGGCGGAAGCATCAAAAATTCCTCAGGTTTGAGGTGCCTATGGGGCATTTTCAGTTTCAGGCGCTTCCCTTTGGACTGGCAACCACGCCACGGACCTTCACCAAGGTGATGGTGGTGGTGGCGGCGGCAGTCTTGCGAAAGGAAGGAGTGTTGGTACACCCGTATCTGGACAATTGGTTAATCAGGGCAAAGTCCAGAGAGGAGAGTGTATCGGCTACGGCCAGGGTGATAACTCTTCTGCAGAATCTCGGTTGTGTGGTCAACGTAGCAAAGAGCAAGTTGGAACCGTCTCAAGACTGGAGTATCTGGGAGCATGTTTCGACACGAGCGTCGGTCGAGTGTTTCTGCCTCGGCAGCGGGTGCTGGGACTCAGACAGTTGGTGCGTCGGTTTCTCAGCAAGCAGTGTCCCACGGCCTGGTATTATCTTCGGGTGTTGGGGACCATGGCGGCAACCCTGGAATTGGTTCTGTGGGTGAGAGCTCACATGAGGCCGTTGCAAAGAGCTCTGTTGAGAAGGTGGTCACCTCAAAGGGATTCGCTGTCCCAGAGGTTGGCTTGCCTGGCGCAGATTTGCCAAGTTCTGCAATGGTGGTTGAGTCCAGGGTCTCTAGAAAGAGTAATGTCGTTGGAAGCACCATCATGGATTTCCCTGATGACGGATACCAGTCTGCAGGGCTGGGGAGCCCATTGTCAAGGTCGGCTGGTGCAGGGACAGTGGTATACCCTGGAAAAGGCGTGGTCAATCAACAGATTGGAGTTGAGAGCTGTGGCGCTGTCTCTGCAGGAGTTGCGCCCCTATCTCCAGCGAAAGGCCATTCGGGTGTTCTCGCTCAACGCAACTGCGGTGGCTTACATAAATTGACAAGGAGGCACCAGCAGCGTGGTGCTGGAGGCCAAAGCGGAGAGTTTGTTCGAGTGGGCCAAAAATCTGGTGGCCTTGTCGGCGGCGCATGTCGCAGGGGTGGACAATGGTAGAGGCTGATTTTTTTTGAGTCACATGAAGGTAGACCCAGGGGAGTGGGTCCTGCATCCAGAGGTGTTTGAGATGTTGGTGCGGCGCTGCGGAATGCCGGTGATGGATCTCATGGCGACTTTCCAGTCAGCAAAGGTCGATCGGTTCTTCAGCAGAAGAAAGAGGATGGCGGAAGGCCTGGACGCTCTTATTCAAGCTTGGCCGGAGGGGAAGCTTCTATACGTGTTTCCTCCGTGGGTGTTGATCAGTCGGGTATTGCAGCATATAGAGCTCCACAAAGGGCGAGTGATTCTAATTGCACTGGATTGGCCAAGGAGACTGTGGTATGCGGACTTGGTCAGGCTCTTGGTGGGGGAGCCCTGGAAGCTTCCAGTTCTCAAGGACCTTCTAACTCAGGGGCCCCTCTGCATGCCCCAAGTGGATCGATTCTCGCTTACGGCCTGGCTATTGAGAGGGCTAGGTTGAGAGCGAGGGGTTATTCGGCGGCGGTGGTTGCTACTCTGCTGAAAGCGAGATGGACGTCTACTTTGTTGGCATATGTCAGAGTGTGGCGTATCTTTGAGGCCTGGTGTGCGGAGAGGGAGTGCGTTCCTTTAAGGGCATCAGTTCCGCAAGTGCTGTCTTTCTTGCAAGACGGGTTTCAGAAAGGCCTAGCGGCGGCTTCATTGAAAGTGCAGTTGGCAGCATTGTCCTGTTATAGGGGTAAAGTTCAGGGCAGCTCGCTGGGTAGTCACCCGGATGTAAAGCATTTTTCGAAGGCAGTAGCGCTACTGCGACCGCCGCGTAAGCGAGTAGTGCCGGCATGGGATCTGCCGTTGGTCTTGGAGGCGTTGGGGAAAGTGCCTTTTGAGCCTTTAGCGGAGGCATCGTTGAAAGATAATACTCTTAAGGTGGTGTTTTTGGTGGCCATTGCCTCGGCAAGGCGAGTTTCTGAGTTGCATGCGCTGTCTGGTAGGAAGCCGTTTCTGTCTTTCTCCGATTCTAAGGTGGTTTTGCGGCCAGTTCCGTCATTCTTGCCTAAGGTGGTTTCGGCTTTTCATTTCAACCAGGTGGTGTCGTTGCCGGTTTTTCGTGACAAAAGGAAAGGGTCAGGTCGCGGAACAGCTTCATCGGTTGGATATTCGGCGAGCATTAAAGAAGTATATTGCTAGAATGGCTAGTTTCCATAAGTCAGACAGGCTGTTTGTACTGTTTGCGGGTGCAAGGAAAGGAGAGGCAGCCTCTAAAGGATCGATTGCTCGATGGTTGAAAGAAGCGATCGCATCACCGAGGCCGGATGGTGCCGGAAGGATTGCAGGCTCATTTCACTAGGGCGCAAGTGGCGTCTTGGGCGGAGTGTGGCTTCGTGCTGGCGGTAGAAATCTGTAAAGTGGCAACGTGGTCGTCGTTGCATTCCTTTGTGAAGCATTACCGTCTCGATGTTCAGGCGGAAAGGAACACCTGTTTTGGATCGGCTGTGCTTCAGGCTGGTCTAGCAGGACCCTCCAGTTGATTATATTCACTGCTCTGGTACATCCCCAGAGATTCCGGGACTAGACTGGAGGGACGATCAGGAAGATTAAATTAGACTTCCCTGCTAATTGTAGTTCCTGGAGGAACTCCAGTCTAGTCCCGTATCCCGCCCTGACTCATTGGTGGACTGTGGCCTGAAGCAGGAGCTAACTTGCAGGTAAGCAACACTTTTAGTGGTGTTGGGGCATGGTTCACGGTAGGGCAGGATGTCACCTGGGGGTGGTGGTAGTCCAAGCTTCATTTTTCAGGGCAGAGAAAAGGGGGACCTCAAGGCATAGACAGTGTGGCTAAGGTCTTGTAAATAGTTGGGCATAGGGTCCTTTAAAGTTCAGTTGTGCAGTTGCTTTGGTTCTGCAATTCACTACTTGTTGCTCCGGTGAGTCTGCTTTGTCAATAGGTAAACTGGTGTGAGGAGGCGGTTCCAGTCCTTATATACCGGTGACATCACAGGAGTGAAGTTTCTCAGTCTCCAAAGCTGCTGGAGGAGGTTGACAACCCAGAGATTCCGGGACTAGACTGGAGTTCCTCCAGGAACTACAATTAGCAGGTAAGTCTAATTTAATCTTACACGTTGCAAGGTTCCATATTAGGAACCACCACCCAGGAAAAAGATTTAGGCATCATCGTGGAAAACACTTTGAAACTGTCCGCCCAGTATACAGCGGAGGCCAAGAAGGGAAATAGAATGCTAGGAATCATAAAGAAAGTAATGGAAAATAAAACAAAGGATATTATAATGCCTCTGTATCGTTCCATGGTGCGACCGCACTTTGACTATTGTGTGTAATTCTGATCACCATACCTTAAAAAGGATATAGCGAAATTAGAAAAAGTACAGAGAAGAGCCACCAAAATGGTAAAGGGGATGGAAGGATACCCCTATGAGGAGAGGCTTAAAAGGTTAGGGCTCTTCAACCTGGAAAAGAAACGACTGAGGGGAGATATGATAGAGGTCTTATAAATTAATGAATGGAGTGGAACGAGTAAACATAGATTGTTTACACTATCAAAAAGTAGAAAGACTAGGGGGCATGCAATGAAGCTACAATGTAACTTGTTTAAGACTAATAAGAGAAAATATTTTTTCACTCAGTCTGTAATCAAACTCTGCAATTTGTTACCGGAGGGTATAGTAAAAGCCATTAGTGTAGCTGGGTTTAAAAAAGGTTTGGAACTTTAAAAAAAAAAAAGGTTTGGACAAGTTCCTGGAGTAAAGGTCCATAAACCATTATTAAAGAGGACCCGGGAAATCCATTGCTTGCCCCAATACAAGTATTGTGGGACCTCTGTGTCTTTTTGAGAAATTGCTAGGTATTTGTGACCTGGATTGACCACTATTGGAGACAGGAATCTGGTCTTAGACCTTGGTCTGACCCAGTATGGCATATCTTATGTTCTTATTGAGGTTGTTTGAGGCTTGCCATGTTTATCCCATATGCTTTGGGACGAATACCAAGGGGACATCTGGTGGCTGAGGTGAATGGAGGCATAGGAGTGATGTCATTGTAACCTGGGCTTTTCATTGGTTCTGTGTCTCCACCAATCTGCTGGTAGGGGAACACAACCCACTTGTCCGGATGAACTAGTCTAGCAGAACTCAAGGAAAGGATATTGACTGATGAGTAACATGTCACCTTCTCAGATTTATAATTATCTAATTGATATAGATGAAGACTTAGTGACAATCCCCAGACTCATTGATAAATGGAACACAGATCACTTCTGGTTCTGGATGCAGATGACTAGTGGAACGTTTGGAGCTGCCCCACTCATTGAAAACATCAATATGAAATAAAAGTCAAGAACTGGTGCACTAGTTTCTACATCACACATTGATACTTCTTGACTAGCTTTAGCAGCTGAAATCCTGCCTGCAGCACAGGATATGGATACCTAGCCTCTTGCATTCATACGTAGTGGAAGTGTAGCATAATAAAGGGATTCTGGATAGGGTCCATGGCGTAGTGAGGTCAATATTCAAATGACCTTATGCAGTTGTCATTTGTGCTGGCTACATAAGTGCTATTAAAGTAATTTCTGGGGCTCGAATGGATAATTTTGAATATATTAATTGTTATGCCGCCAAAGTTAGCTATTTAAAAAATGAGATGGGGTTTGGTGTTTCTCCAGGACCAAGCAGGAAGTCAGTCCTCACATATGGGTGACAGCCCTCGCGGAGCAATTTTCCCCAGCTTTCAAGGGTGCCATCTTAGCCAGTCTTTTTTCCGCGGAGCCCTACAGACGTGGTCTTCTTGTCCCCGCTGAAAAAGTTGATTTTTCGTGATTTATTTCTCTTTTTTCTTCGGTTCGACGCCGGTCTCTTTCCTGCCCGGACTCACGACGCCGTTGCGAGTCCTTCTCTTATTTTTCGGTTTTTCTGATTTTTCTGTCAGTTTCGTTTTTTCGATTTTTCGCTGGCAGCCCGGTCCTTTGACCTTGCAGGGGCCCTTTTTCCCCCGATGGCTGCCAGTGGTTTCAAAAGGTGTGTTCAGTGTGACAGAAATATGTCACTCACTGACACACACGATAATTGCCTCCGCTGCCTTGGCCCAGATCATGAGGAACTGATCTGTGGGGCCTGCAGCAAAATGTCCTCCAAAGCGTTACGGAGTCGGCGGCATCAGCGGGAAAGAATCTTCGCAGATCCCGCCCGTACCCGGACCTCGTCGGAGGCCTCGGCGTCCAGAGGCTCCAGCTCTGAGCATCACCGGAGTTCCTCTGACAGAGGTTCTCCCTCCGGGGATCATCGACGGAAGGCGAAACCCGCGAGGGCGGCGTCGGTGGACGCTCCTGGTTCCGCGAGGGCCAGGTCGCATAGTCCCGATAGCCGTCCCGGGTCTTTGGAGAAGGAACATCTCCCGAAGCGACCTCGTTTGGAATCGGAGATGCCTGCTCGGGTAAGTCCTGTAGTCCTCCTGGACTCGCCTCCGAGGGGTCCGACGTCGGGCCCGACGCCGTCGGGGCCCGAGTCGGGGACTGCTGGGTCACCTGAGGTCGGACTCAGGTTGATGGCCTTGGAGAGCAGACTATCTGCCTTCATGGACCAGCAGCGGGCACTGATCGCTAGCCTCGCTGGCGCCTCTGCCCCGACCGCCGGGACGTTGACGTCTAAGTCGACCCCGGAGACCGAGCCGATCCTAGAGTCCATGCGGGCTCGAGTCGATCCTCGGTCGAGGTCACCCTCTGCCTCCCGTTCGGGACCGAGGTCGTCGACGCCGACTCCCTCGGCGTCGGGGCGGCCGACGCCTCCGCCCGCCCGCCCGAACTGACCCCACCGATTCCTCCTCAGAGTCGGCCTGGGAGTCTGAAGTGGAAGAGTCACCTGATTCTTTTCGGACTCGGTGTGTCCCCTCGGACTCCCCTGAGTCCGAACCTCGGAAACAGTCCCCCCCGGAGGATGCCCGGTTCTCGGACTTCGTCAGGGATATGGCCAAGGCTTTGGCCTTCCCTGCGGATCCCGAGGAGGAGCCTCGAGCCGAAGAGCTCGACGCCCTTCAGTACGACTCTCCCGCCAGGGAGCACTTTACTGTACCGGTTCCTCCCATGCTGGAACGACTACTCTTCCGCATGTGGGAGAGTCCGGCATCGTCGCCGGTATTAAGCAAGCGGGTCGATTCCATCTATCGAGTCCGCAAGAGCCCTGGCTTCCAAAAAGCACAGCTACCGCACCATTCCATGGTGGTGGAATCGGCCATGCATAGGCTTAAGAGCCAGAAGATGCACTCCTCGGTGCCTCCTGGCAGGGAGGCCCGCAACCTGGATGGCCTCGGTAAGAAGTGTTTCCAGGGCTCTATGCTTGCTTGTCGGGTCCAGACCTACCAGCTCTACATGGGCATGTACCTTAGAGACCTGGCTAAAGAGATAGCCGGATTCTCTGCTGGGCTGTCCGAGGAACCTTTGCGGAGGTTCCTAGCCTTGTCCACTGGTATTCGGGAATGCTCCAAATTCATTTCTCGAGCAGCCTATGATGGCTTTGAAGCATCGGCTCGAGTGGCCGCAGCCGGCATCGGTGCCCGCCGACAGGCTTGACTTCAGTCGTCTGACCTTGAACCCTGGGTGCAGGACAAGTTGGTCGATGTCCCCTGCCGAGGTGAGAACCTCTTTGGCAAGCCCATGGCTGAGAAGGCTGCACAACTCGAGACGGAGACTCTCACCAGAACTAGGCTTTCTAGGAAGACCTCTGCCCCTTCCCAGAAGAAGAAGGGCTCGGGAAAGAAGTCCTTTTACCCGAGAAAGGCGGCTGCCTATAAACACTACCCTCAATATCAGGCCTCCGCAGCTCCCCAACAGGGTCAGCAGGCCAAGGGACGGGGTAACGGGTCCCGTAGGCAGCAAGCCCCCAAGCCTGCACCACCGGCCCCTGCTCAGCAGGGTGGGGGTTTTTGACTTCATCAGCATAGCCTCTCCCCCTCAGCTGGTTCCTCCCAGCGCAGGAGGCCGGCTGGTCCACTTTGCCCACAGGTGGTCCAACATCACATCAGATGCCTGGGTGCTTCATGTTGTGAGAGAAGGCTATCTTCTCCACTTCCACCAGGTCCCTCCCTCCTATTTCCCGGTAGAGCCTCCACGACTCCCTCTGCACAGGGACTTACTCCTTCAAGAGTTAGCAAGTCTTCTTCAGGAACAGGCTGTGGAACCGGTGCCCCACCACCTGAGGGGTCAAGGCTTCTATTCCAGGTATTTCCTAATACCAAAAAGAACGGGAGGCCTCAGACCAATCCTGGACTTGCGCAACCTCAACAAGTTCCTCGTGAGGGAGAAGTTCAAGATGCTTACCCTTGGAATCCTTCTGCCCTACCTCCAGCAGGGAGATTGGCTGTGCTCCTTGGATCTAAAGGATGCCTACACGCACATCCTCATCCACCCAAGCCACCGCCAAAACCTAAGGTTTGTGGTGGCAGGAAATCATTACCAGTACAGAGTACTGCCCTTTGGCCTATCCTCCGCACCACGAGTCTTCACAAAATGTCTCGCGGTGGTGGCGGCTTATCTCCGGCTTCACGGCCTCTGTCTTTCCGTACCTAGACGACTGGCTCATCAGAGCATCGTCCTCTCCAGAAGTCGCAAAAGCCACACACCGCACTGTGACTCTTCTCCAGTACTTGGGCTTTGTCATAAACTTCGCAAAGTCCACTTTGCTCCCCTCGCAAGATCTCGAGTTCATCGGCGCAAGATTGCATACTCTTCAGGCGCGAGCTTTCCTGCCTCTCGACAGGGCTCAACGGCTCATGGACCTAGCCGGCCGTTTTCGCAGCCAGTCTCTGGTCTCGGCCAGGCGCTTCCTGAGACTACTCGGCCATATGGCTTCCACCGTCCACGTGACCCCCAATGCCCGCCTGAATATGCGGCCTGCTCAGTGGTGCCTTTGCAAGCAGTGGCATCAGGCCACGGGCGGCCTAGCCGACTTAGTGCGGATCTCCGGCCCGCTGGCCTCTTCTCTACAGTGGTGGCTTCATCGGCCGAACCTGGTACTCGGAATGCCTTTTCAGTCTCCTCCGCCGGCTCAAGTGCTGACGACCGATGCTTCTCGCCTAGGATGGGGAGCGCATTGCCAAGGGGCATGTACTCAAGGTCTCTGGACCACGTGGGAGTCTGCGCAGCAGATCAACTTCCTGGAGCTCAGAGCGATCCGTCTGGCTCTCAAGGCTTTCTCCCACCTGACTTCTCACCGGTCCGTCCTTGTCCAGACGGACAATCAAGTTGCCATGTTCTACGTGAACAAACAGGGGGGCACGGGCTCCTTCCTTCTCTGTCGAGAAGCACAGAGACTCTGCTCTTGGGCCGTAAGCCACGGCATTCTTCTCAAGGCAGTTTATCTCCCAGGCCAAGAAAATTGCCTGGCGGACAAACTCAGCAGAATCCTCCAGCCGCACGAGTGGCGACTGGATCCCTTGGTAGTTCAGAAACTTTTTCTGAAGTGGGGCCTCCCCACGATGGATCTCTTTGCCAGTCCTCTCAACCGGCAACTTCCTCGCTTCTGCTCTCGGCAGCCGCATCCCCTTCGAGTAGCGGTGGATGCTTTTCTGCTCTCATGGTCAAAAGGCCTTCTCTATGCCTTTCCTCCCATACCGCTAGTCTCTCGAACTCTTTTCAAGGTTCTCCGAGACAAAGCTTCCATGATCCTGATAGCTCCTCGGTGGCCCAGACAGCCGTGGTTTCCACTCCTGCTGCAGCTAGCGGTGGAGGATCCGTTCCCTCTGGGGTTTCAACCAGATCTCCTAACACAGGATCAGGGGTCCCTACTGCACCCCAACCTCAGATCTCTACATCTGATGGCCTGGCTGCTGAAAGGGTAGTCCTTGCTCCCCTTCTACTGCCGGCAGAGGTGGAAGAGGTCGTCCTAGCTTCCCGGCGACCTTCTACCCGCAAATGCTACGCCCTTAAATGGCGTCGCTTTTCCGCTTGGTGTGCCCAGCAGTCTCAGGATCCCTTCTCCTGCTCGGTGTCGGTGATCTTGCAGTACTTGCTCTACCTCTCTAATCTGGGACTTAAGTCCAACTCCGTTAAAGCTCACCTCAGTGCTCTTTCAGCACATCATGTACCGGTGGACGGCAGACCTCTTTCCAGCGACCCTCTCGTGGCAAGGTTTCTCCGAGGTCTCCTTCTACTTAAACCACCTCTGCACCCGCCAGCACCTGACTGGGATCTGAATGTGGTTTTGCAGCGGATCACCTGTCCGCCTTTTGAACCTATGGCTACCTGTTCTCTCCGTTTTCTTTCCTGGAAAACCTTATTCCTGATAGCCCTCACTTCCGCTAGACATGTAAGTGAATTGCAGGCCCTCGTGTCTGATCCCCCTTACACTCGGTTCTACAAAAATAGGGTAGTCCTACGGACTCACCCTAAATTTCTTCCAAAAGTGGTCTCCCCTTTTCACATCAATCAGGAGGTGGTACTTCCGACCTTCTTTCCCAGGCCACACTCCAGCCGAGCTGAAATGGTTCTGCATACCCTGGACTGTAGAAGGGCGTTGAACTTCTACCTTGACCGTACGCGGGAGCACCGTAAAGCTGCTCAGCTTTTTGTGTCTTTTGACCCCAATAAATTGGGGCTCCCTGTCTCCAAGCGTACTCTGTCCATCTGGGTTGCTGACTGTATCGCTTGGGCTTATGGAGCAGCCGGACTCTCGTTAGAAAGTCGGGTCACGGCTCATTGTGTTCGGGCGAAGGCTACGTCAGTGGCTTACCTCCGCTCTGTTCCGTTGGCAGACATCTGCCGGGCCGCTACTTGGTCTTCGAGCCAGACTTTTGCGGTCCATTACTGCCTCGAGAGGGAGTCCCGCAGGGACAGTGCTTTCGGACAGGCAGTCCTCCGAAATCTCTTCGAGGTTTGAGCAACTCCTACCCTCCATCCCGGATGGGGGCTACCGGTGGGTAATAATTCAGTGAAGATTCCTTCCTTCTGTGCTGCTGAGCTAGAGGGAGCTCATTTTTGTGCTTAGGGTCTCCGGTAGCCTTAAGCTTGGGAGTCCCATATGTGAGGACTGACTTCCTGCTTGGTCCTGGAGAAAGCGTAGTTACTCACCTGTAACAGGTGTTCTCCAGGAGCAGCAGGAATCAGTCCTCACAACCCTCCCTCCTCCCCTTGGAGTTGCAATCATCTGCTTTAGTTTTTTTGCAAATTTTTATGCTGTCTTTTAGCTATGTCATCTGACTGGCTAAGATGGCACCCTTGGGCGGGAAGGGGACCGCGCATGCGCGCTGCAATTCCCAAAGGCTTTCTTTGAAAGCTGGGGAAAATTGCTCCGCGAGGGCTCCGTCGGCACCGACGTCACCCATATGTGAGGACTGATTCCTGCTGCTCCTGGAGAACACCTGTTACAGGTGAGTAACTACACTTTCTGGATTGGCACCACTTAGACATATAGGGCCTTATTCCGTTAGCAACTGTACTTATCTGGATTCATTGGCATTTATCTGGATAGTGTCAGGGCAGTCCGTGGGCAGAGCAGTGAATTATCTGTATAGCAATGGTATTCAGTGCTGCTATCCATAACTATCAGCGTAACTTAAGATAGCAAAAAGGGTGTTCTAAGCAGCACTGAATGGTTGGATTTGTTTTTCCTTTTTTTAGCTGCAGCAGCTGGGATTTAAAGAAAACGATGTCCGTCACGGCTCAATATTAACATGATAAATTTATGCATCTAAGTGGCAATATGCAGCTGTTAAATGTTTAAACATCTAGGTGCACAATAGAAATAGCAGGTATAATTGGAAATGTCTAATTTGGACTTTTTTAACTTTATTGTGGAAATTCAGTGGTCATTCCCAATACCCTTGACTGGAACAATGCATACATATCAACCTGCCAATCTGTATATAGTTGGGCCAACCTGTAAATAGTTGAGCTGCTCACGTAGCCGGTGATGGCCAGTTTTTGTCTGTACATAGTTACCCCTGTTAGCCTTGTTAGAGACCCCTGTTCATTGTAAGTCCAGTGTAGGTTCTGCCTGCACTGCACAAATTTTTGTTATATGTACTGTAAACCACACCGATTCTAAAGAGCGCAGTTTATAAAAGACGCTAAATAAATAAATAAAATAAATGGTAGTATCACTGAACATATATGTGATTTGAAACTGTTAGGCATTTCAAAATATTCTTTTTTTCATGCGACTGAATATAGATCTTTGTATTTTCATATTGAAAAATGAAATATAGTAGATACCAGTTCTTAATGTAAGATGCTTCTCATTTTAATTAGTACAGTTGTATAACATTTTGTTTCCATAGAAAACTTGAGGTTTTATGGTGGTAATACCTTTGAAGGGACCAAGAAGAAAGATGCTGTAGTATATGAACATTTGAGACCTCACAGACTTTTATAGAGGTGGTCTACAATTTCTTAAAAGCTCATGTTTTGTAGTATCTTCTAGGTTTTATAAAAGCTATCAAAAATCTACAAAGATTCTAGGGATTTCAGTTAAATGTATAAAGCAAATTGTCATATTAGAAATAATGCATTTGACATAATTTTTTACTTTTTATTACAGATTATGTATTCTTTGAAAATTCTTCCAGCAATCCATACCTTATCAGACGGATAGAAGAACTTAACAAGGTAAGCGGAGAGCAAAAAACATTTTGTGTATCAGTAGCGTCTGGAAGAAAAGCTAATGTTGGAGGGGACACAGTTAAATTTGTTTATGCGGTATGCAGACCTGCAAACAGCATAAATGCTTCTGACTGAGATATTCAGCTGCACCAACTCATTTTAGTGTGCTGAATATCCACTGTTAAATGGTTTAAACACCCTATTATCTGGATAATGCTGGGGAATTGAGGGGGTGGCACTGACAGCTATGCAGTTAATGGCCATATTCAAGTGAAAGGCTGTCCTAAATTTATGCAGTTTTACAGTCTGGTTAGCAGCTGAATATTGCCACTAACCAGATTGGAAAATAGCAATCCGGCTAGACCAGATATTCAGTGCCAGTTGCCAGATATGCACCAGTGCTGAATATCCGGTCATAACTTTAAAGCAGCAGCAGCCAGCTACTTTGCAGCACTGACCTTTTACCACTGAAAATCACCGCCTAATATTTCTTTCAAAACAGAACTGTTAATAAGCCTTAGATTGTAGAGAAATTTTTTTTTTTTTTTTGTAATTTTGCATAAATGTTATTCTCATAGATGACTCTATAAACAGGATTAATTTTGCAGTCCACCATGAAAACATTGGGATAAATGAGAAACTGTCTGCATGTTAGAAGCTTAGAGATCGATATTCAAAGGATTTAATTAGCTAAATTTGTCATTTGGTTGAATCTGATCAGTTAAATATCTCCATTTTGACCAGCTAAATATGTGCCTTTAAGATCACTGTGCATACAGTTTATCTGGTCAAATCAGAGCTTGGTTTTGGAGGTGTGCCAGATCAGATATTTAGCTAGTTCGCAAAATATTCAGCACTGACTAAATTTGGCTGGCCAAACCTCTCTAGGCATTCAAAATGTTTTCAGTACCTGATTTGCCTCTCCCGTCCTCCCCATCAACCTTCCCTACCTCCCCCCCAAAAAAAGGTGCCGGAGCTAAATATCCCTGATCTCCCTGCCATTCCCAACTGTACCACAAACCACCCTTAGCTGAATATTTTTTTATTTATTTGGATTTCTTTTATACTGCCCCTTCCAGAGATCAGGGGTGGTTTACAGTAAACAACTACATTACATTGAACAGGGTTACAAATTTAAACATTAACAAGTAACAGTTTACAAACTATGTACAAGTAACTATTTACATGTGAAGTACAACGCAATCTTTGTTGAGAGTTGAAAAACGTAGAATTTGAGAGTGGGTAAATATGGCAATCATTGTGAGGCGTTGATCATATTATTTTCTCCATAGTGCTTGGAAAACAGTAGGATTTTCAGATCTTTCCTAAATTTTTGTACTTCTTTCATGGTGCGTATTGAGTCTTGAAGGACATTCCAAAGCATGGGTGCAACAAGGGAGTAGGCTCGATTACTTGTGATTTGTTTTCTTTTGCGGAAGGTGGGAGGGACTAGTAGTGTGTTCTGTGTGTGTTCCCTTCTAGTTCGTGTCATTGGTGAACGTGAACGTGTAATTAATGTTGAAAGGTATGATGGAGTGATGTCATTGATAGTTTTGAAAGTGATCATTAATAATTTATATTTGATTCTGCTTGCTATTGGCAACCAATGTAGATTGTATAGCAAGGGTGTTATGTGATCCGTAAGGCGGTCTTTGCATATGATTCTGACAGTTACGTTCTGTGCAAGTGCAATTTGGAGTTGTTTCAGGTGCTTTTTGGGTAATCCATGGAGAAGGCTATTGCAGAAATCAAAGTGTGGCGTGACTAGGGCTTGTACAACTGATCTAAAATCATGCATATCAAGTAAGGGGCGGAGATATTGTAAGGTTCTTAATTTAGAGTGTATTGTTCTAGTCAACTGTTTTGTGTGTGAAGATAAGGTGAGCGATTTGATCTAGCACGATACCAAGGTATCTTACTACTTTTTTAACTGGGAGACTTGTATTATTTATTTTAAGTGTTAGTGGGGGAGTTATAAGTGCGTCAATTGACGCAAATGCATCTTCGAAGGTTTATACCAGCGTCACTGCTAGAACCATGTCGGTTATGTAATGTCACATACTGCACGTAGTAAACAAATAAGTAACTTCAAATTAATTCACATCTGCATTTCATGCTCAACGCAGTCGTCGTGATAATGCGTCAATTGATGCACTTTGGGATTTCTAGGTAAAATGCCTTTTTGAGGCTTCTAGTGTTAAATTCCTTGATACATATAGTACTTCAGTTTGGTTAAAGTTAATATATAGATTGTTCGAGGCTAGCCAGGCTTGGGCTTCAGAAAGACAAGATGCTATTAAATGCTGAGCAGTGTTTAGACTATCTATGGGGAGGTACAGCATGATGTCTGCATAGATATGGTAATTCACCTTGACGTTTTTGAATATATTACATATTGGTTGTACATAGAGAGTAAATAAAAGGACTGAGAGGGCAGATCCCTGAGGTATTCCTTGTTCCTGTTTGAATGTGTTGGAGGTTACTTGGCCTAATTGAACTTGTGTACAGTCAGAGACGTATGATTTAAACCATTTGTAGGTTGTTTCTTTGACTCCAGTTTGATTGAGCCCGGCAAACAGTGAAGTATGGTCAACACAATCAAAAGCAGCAGTTATGTCAATAAAAATGAGGATGAAAGTTTGTTTTATATCGTCCATACCACATATAAGGGTCTCAGAGAACCAGTAACAATGATTCCACACCATGGAATGGGCAGAATCCAAATTGTTGGTCATCTAATGGTGCGTATAGATCTATAAAGTCTTGAAGTTGGGTTTGGACTACTTTCTCAACTATTTTCGCTACAAATGGTCTATAGGATTTAGGGTCTTGTCTATCCAGGGTCCTATTTTTTAGTATTGGGTGAATCGTGGTATGTTTAAGTTTATTAGGCATGTCTCCTTGTTGGAGGGATTGATTAATTATTTAGAGTATATGGGGTGGCTAGTTCGGACTTCGCTGCTTTGATCCAGGCTACTGGAAAAGGGTCAAGCTGTGATGTGGTGGTGTTAATTTTGGTTATAGTGTTTCGTAGTTGATTTTGGTCTATGGTGATGAACGTATCTAGAGTGTTATATATGGAGGGACATGATTGTGTGGGTGGATCTATAGGGTCTCTTTTTCAGTTTGTCTTGATAGTAGTTTGCTAGGGTTTGGACATTTATGTTACTAGCATTTGAGTCATTCTAGATTGTGTTGGTTAGGGATTTAACAATCTCGAATAGTTCACGTGGACGGTTGAGGGAGTTAGTATTTTAGTATGGTGGTCTTTTTTTTGCTGCTTTGATTGCTTCCTTATAGGTGTTAAGTGTTGACATATATTTGTTTGTTTTCTGGGGTTTTGTTGTATCTCCATGTATGTTCGTGCTTTCTTAATTGCTTTTTGAGTTTTGAAAGATCCCGTGTGAACCATTTTTCTGATGTTCTCCTGGATATGTTTGCAGGCTTGGGAGTCTGGATGGCTGCTTTTTGTATCGTCCAATTATCTAGGATTTCATTTAAGTCATTTAGTGTTGTGTTTAGGTTTGGTAGCATTTCATTTAGGAAGTTTTCCTTGTTATAGGGTTTGAATCTGTTTTTTTTTTTGTTTTGTATTTTTCATTAGTGTTGGAAGGTGTGTGTATATCAAAAAATCAATAATATAGTGATCTGACCAAGGGTCTTGTTTTGGTTGGGAGTAAGAGTGGAGGTTTGTTGTTGACATTGGGAGGAATGCAAGGTCTAAGATGTTTCCCTTTAAGTGAGTAGGCGTGTTTATTATCTGATTGTAACCCATGTCAACCATGGTGTCAATAAGTGTCATGGCTTGTTGATTGCTGAGTGAGTGCAAGTTGAAGTCTCCCAATATAATTTGTGGTTTTCTTAGTGGGGATGTGCATGCAGATTCATGGATTGATGTAAGATGTTCATGGTTGGGTGAGGGAGGTCTATAGATCAGGCATATGGCTATGCTTTTATTTTCTATTTTAAGTATGTTCACTCCTTCTATATTGGAGCATATGCTTGGAATAGCTTTGTGTTCATTTTTGCTGGTTATGAGGACTCCCCCTCATTTATTATCTCTAGGACAATTGAATAGGTCGTAGCCATCTATTTTTAGTTGGTTTAGGAGTATATCATCTGATGCCAACAGCCATGTTTCAGTTACACAAAGGAAATCTGGGTGGTCATCTTTAATCAGATCAGTAATGATGAGGATTTTTTCCTTATGGATCTAGCGTTAATCAATATGAATTTTATAGGGATGGGTGTGTCTCGCATTTGGTGGGTTTGTGTGATTGTTAAATGATGAATATGGATTCATCTATTGTGTCCTGTGTCTACCTGACAAGGGTACATTTCTATAAGGATGGTTGGCTTCATGCGGGATATAATGATGGGTATGGCGAGAGTTTGGTTTGGTTCAGTGTGTTGAGTGTAAGGAGTTTGGGTAGGTGCAAGTCAATAGGAGGAGCAGAAGCGTACAAGCAGTTATGGTATTATACTTTCTCCAGGACCAAGCAGGAAGTCAGTCCTCACTTATGGGTGACGTCGGCGCCGACGGAGCCCTCGCGGAGCAATTTTCCCCAGCTTTCAAAGAAAGCCTTTGGGAATTGCAGCGCGCATGCGCGGTCGTCTTCCCGCCCGAGGGTGCCATCTTAGCCAGTCTTCTTTTTTCCGCGGAGCCCTGCAGACGTCCCCGTCTTGTCCCCGCGAAAAAGTTGATTTTCCTCTTTATTTTATACTTTTTTCTTTCGGTTCGACGCCGATCGTTTTCCCGCCCGGACTCGCGACGCCGGTCTCGAGTCCTCTAGCGTTTTTTCGGTTTTTCTGACTTAGTCAGCTTTCATTTTCGTTTTCCCTGGCAGCCCGGTCCTTTGACCTCGCAGGGGCCCTTTTTCCCCCGATGGCTGCCAGTGGCTTTAAGCGGTGTGGTCGGTGTGACCGAAATATGTCACTAACCGACACACACGACTTTTGCCTCCGCTGCTTGGGCCCGGATCATGAGGAACTGATCTGTGGGCCCTGCAGCAAACTGTCCTCGAAGGCGTTGAGAAGTCGGCGGCATCAGCGCGAGAGAATCTTCGCTGACCCCAGCCGTACCCGGACCTCGTCGGAGGCCTCCGTGTCAAAGGGCTCCAGCTCGGACCGTCGCCGGAGCTCCTCCGACCGGGGTTCTCCCTCCGGGGACCATCGTCGGAAGGAAAAACCCGCGAGGGCGGCGTCGGTGGACGCTCCTGGCTCCGCGAGGGCCAGGTCGCATAGCCCCGACAGCCGCCCCGGGTCCTTGGAGAAGGAACATCTCCCGAAGCGACCTCGCCTGGAGTCGGAGATGCCTGCCCGGGTAAGTCCTGTAGTCCTTCTGGACTCGCCTCCGCGACAGCCGACGTCGGGCCCGACGCCGTCGGGGCCCGAGTCGGGGGCTGCTGGGTCACCTGAGCTCGGACTCAGGTTGACGGCCTTGGAGAGCAGACTGTCTGCCTTCATGGACCAGCAGCGGGCACTGCTCGCTGGCCTCGCTGGCGCCGCTGCCCCGACCGCCGGGACGTCGACGTCCAAGTCGACCCCGGAGACCGAGCCGATCCTCGAGTCAATGAGAACTCGAGTCGATCCTCGGTCGAGGTCACCCTCGGCCTCCCGTTCGGGACCGAGGTCGCCGACGCCGACTCCCTCGACGTCGGGGCGGCTGGCGCCGCACCCTGCCCGGGCCGACCCCACCGAGTCCTCGTCGGAGTCGGTCTGGGAGTCTGAGGAGGAAGAGTCACCTGATTCTTTCCGGACTCGGTGTGTCCCATCGGACTCACCGGGGTCCGAACCTCGGAAGCAGTCCCCCCCGGAGGATGCCCGGTTCTCGGACTTCGTTAGGGATATGGCCAAGGCTTTGGCCTTCCCTGCGGATCCCGAGGAGGAGCCTCGAGCCGAAGAGCTCGACGCCCTCCAGTATGACTCTCCCGCGAGGGAGCACTTTACTGTGCCGGTTCCTCCTATGCTGGAACGACTACTCTTCCGCATGTGGGAGAGTCCGGCCTCCGCGCCGGTCCTGAGCAAGCGGGTCGATTCTATCTATCGGGTCCGCAAGAGCCCTGGCTTTCAGAAGGCACAGCTGCCACACCATTCCATGGTAGTGGAATCGGCCATGCATCGTCTTAAGAGCCAGAAGATGCACTCCTCGGTGCCTCCTGGAAGGGAGGCCCGTAACCTGGATGGCCTTGGCAAGAAGTGCTTCCAGGGCTCTATGCTCGCATGTCGTGTCCAGACTTACCAGCTCTACATGGGCATGTATCTCCGGGATCTGGCTAAAGAGCTAGCCGGATTCTCCGCTGGTCTCTCCGAGGAGCCCTTGCGGAGGTTCCTAGCCTTGTCCACGGGCATTCGGGAATGCTCAAAGTTCATGTCCCGAGCAGCCTATGATGGCTTTGAGGCCTCGGCTAGAGTGGCCGCAGCCGGCATCGGTGCCCGCCGACAGGCTTGGCTTCAGTCGTCGGACCTTGAGCCCTGGGTACAGGACAAGTTGGTCGATGTCCCCTGCCGAGGCGAAAACCTCTTTGGCAAGCCCATGGCGGAAAAGGCTGCACAAATTGAGACTGAGACTCTCACCAGGACCAGGCTTTCTAGGAAGACCTCCGCCCCTTCCCAGAAAAAGAAGGGCTCGGGAAAAAAGTCCTTTTACCCGAGGAAGGCGGCTGCCTACAAACAGTACCCCCATTATCAGGCCCCTGCAGCTCCCCAACAGGGCCAGCAGGCCAAGGGACGGGGTAACGGGTCCCGTAGGCAGCAAGCCCCCAAGCCTGCACCACCAGCCCCTGCTCAGCAGGGAGGGGGTTTTTGACTCGCTCAGCATAGCCTCTCCCCCCCCGCTGGTCCCTCCCAGCACCGGAGGCCGGCTGGTTCACTTCGCCCACAGGTGGTCCAGCATCACCGCAGATGCCTGGGTGCTTCAGGTCGTGCGAGAGGGCTACCTTCTCCACTTCCATCAGGTCCCTCCCTCCTATTTTCCGGGAGAACCTTCGCGCCCCCCTCTGCACAGGGAGTTGCTCCTTCAGGAGTTAGCAGGTCTTCTGCAGGAACAGGCGGTGGAACCGGTGCCCCACCACCTGAGAGGTCAAGGCTTTTATTCAAGATATTTTCTGATACCAAAGAGAACAGGGGGCCTCAGACCCATCCTGGACTTGCGCAACCTCAACAAGTTCCTTGTGCGGGAGAAGTTCAAAATGCTTACCCTTGGAATCCTTCTGCCCTACCTCCAGCAGGGAGATTGGCTATGCTCCTTGGATCTAAAGGATGCCTACACGCACATCCTCATCCACCCAAGCCACCGCCAATACCTAAGGTTTGTGGTGGCAGGAAATCATTACCAGTACAGAGTACTGCCCTTTGGCCTATCCTCCGCACCGCGAGTCTTCACAAAATGTCTCGCGGTCGTGGCGGCCCATCTCCGGCTTCACGGCCTCTATGTCTTTCCGTACCTCGACGACTGGCTCATCAGAGCAGCGTCCGCTCAGGAGGTCACCAGCGCCACGTGCCGCACGGTGACTCTGCTGCAGCACTTGGGCTTTGTCATAAACTTCGCAAAGTCCACTTTGCTCCCCTCACAGGATCTCGAGTTCATCGGCGCAAGGCTGCACACTCCTCGGGCACGAGCGTACCTACCGCTCGACAGGGCTCAACGGCTCATGGACCTAGCCGACCGCTTTCGCAGCCAGCCCCTGGTCTCCGCCAGGCGCTTCCTGAGACTGCTCGGCCATATGGCTTCCACTGTCCATGTGACCCCCAATGCCCGCCTGAACATGCGGTCTGCTCAATGGTGTCTCCGCCAGCAGTGGCGACAAGCCACGGGCGGCCTGGCAGACCTAGTGCGCGTCTCCGAGCCACTGCTCTCGTCTCTCCGGTGGTGGCTCCGGCAGCCGAACCTGATATTCGGAATGCCTTTCCAGTCACCTCAGCCGACCCGGGTGCTGACCACCGATGCATCCCTCCTGGGCTGGGGAGCACATTGCCAAGAGGCACGTACTCAGGGCCTCTGGACCACGTGGGAGTCTGCTCAGCAGATCAACTTCCTGGAGCTCAGGGCGATCCGCCTCGCTCTCAAGGCCTTCTCCCACCTGACTTCCCAACAGTCCGTCCTTGTCCAGACGGACAATCAGGTTGCCATGTTCTACGTGAACAAGCAGGGGGGCACGGGCTCCTTCCTCCTCTGCCGGGAGGCACAGAAGCTCTGCTCTTGGGCCGTCAGTCACGGCATTCTCCTCAAGGCAGTTTATCTCCCGGGCCAAGAAAATTGCCTTGCAGACAAACTCAGCAGGGTCCTCCAGCCGCACGAGTGGCGTCTGGATCCCTTGGTAGTTCAGAAGCTCTTCCTCAAGTGGGGTCTCCCCACGGTGGATCTCTTTGCCAGTCCTCACAACCGGCAACTTCCTCGCTTCTGCTCTCGTCAGCCACACCCCCTTCGGGTTGCGGCGGACGCCTTTCTGATCTCGTGGTCGGGGAGCCTTCTGTACGCTTTCCCTCCCATCCCGCTGGTCTCTCGGACTCTTTTCAAGGTTCTCCGAGACAAAGCCTTCATGATCCTGGTGGCCCCTCGCTGGCCCAGGCAGCCGTGGTTTCCACTCCTGCTGCAACTGGCGGTGGAGGGCCCAATCCCTCTGGGGATACAACCGGATCTCCTCACTCAGGATCAGGGGTCCCTTCTGCACCCCAACCTCAGGTCTCTCAACCTTATGGCCTGGCTGCTGAGAGGGTAGTCCTTGCTCCCCTTCTCCTGCCGGCGGAGGTGGAGGAGGTCGTCTTAGCTTCGCGACGGCCTTCTACCCGCAAATGCTACGCCCTTAAATGGCGTCGCTTTGCAGTCTGGTGTACCCAACAGTCTCAGGATCCCTTCTCCTGCCCGGTGTCGGTGATCTTGCAGTACTTGCTGCACCTCTCTAATCTGGGACTTAAGTCCAACTCCGTCAAAGTTCACCTCAGTGCTCTTTCAGCACATCATGTGCCAGTGGACGGCAGACCTCTCTCCAATGACCCTCTCGTAGCGAGGTTTCTCCGAGGTCTCCTTCTACTTAAACCACCTCTGCGCCCGCCAGCGCCTGACTGGGACCTGAATGTGGTTTTGCAGCGGATCACCTGTCCGCCTTTTGAACCTATGGCTACCTGTTCTCTACGTTTTCTGTCTTGGAAAACACTGTTCTTGATAGCCCTCACTTCCGCTAGGCGCGTAAGTGAATTGCAGGCCCTCGTGTCTGATCCCCCTTACACTAGGTTCTACAAGAATAGGGTAGTCCTACGGACTCACCCAAAATTTCTGCCTAAAGTGGTCTCCCCTTTTCACATCAATCAGGAGGTGGTACTTCCAACCTTCTTTCCCAGACCACACTCCAGCCGAGCTGAAACGGTCCTCCATACCCTGGACTGTAGAAGGGCATTGAACTTCTACCTTGACCGTACGCGGGAGCACCGTAAAGCTGCTCAGCTTTTTGTGTCTTTTGACCCCAATAAATTGGGGCTCCCGGTCTCCAAGCGTACTCTGTCCATCTGGGTTGCGGACTGTATCTCTTGGGCTTATGGGGCAGCCGGACTCTCCTTAGAAAGTCGAGTCACGGCTCATTGCGTTCGGGCAAAGGCCACGTCAGTGGCTTACCTCCGCTCTGTTCCGCTGGCAGACATCTGCCGGGCCGCTACTTGGTCTTCGAGCCAGACTTTTGCGGTCCATTACTGTCTCGAGAGGGAGTCCCGTAGGGACAGTGCTTTCGGACAGGCAGTCCTCCGTAATCTCTTTGAGGTCTGAGCAACTCCTACCCTCCATCCCGGATGTGGGCTACCGGTGGGTGATAATTCAGCGAAGATTCTATCCTTCTGTGCTGCTGAGCTAGAGGGAGCTCATTTTTGTGCTTAGGGTCTCCGGTAGCCTTGAGCTTGGGAGTCCCATAAGTGAGGACTGACTTCCTGCTTGGTCCTGGAGAAAGCGTAGTTACTCACCTGTAACAGGTGTTCTCCAGGAGCAGCAGGAATCAGTCCTCACTACCCTCCCTCCTCCCCTTGGAGTTGCAATCGTCTGCTTATGTTCTTTTTGCAAATTTTTATGCTGTCTTTTTTAGCTATGTCATCTGACTGGCTAAGATGGCACCCTCGGGCGGGAAGACGACCGCGCATGCGCGCTGCAATTCCCAAAGGCTTTCTTTGAAAGCTGGGGAAAATTGCTCCGCGAGGGCTCCGTCGGCGCCGACGTCACCCATAAGTGAGGACTGATTCCTGCTGCTCCTGGAGAACACCTGTTACAGGTGAGTAACTACGCTTTATTGTTAAATAATGTCGTTCGTGTGACAGTCAATCTGGGGTGGTATTATTGTTTAGAGCGTTAATAGAGGTACAATTCACAGTTTGTGCTGGGCGTGGTGTATGCTAACCTTATTCGGTGCAGATGTGGAGGGGAGGCAAGTAAGTAGTTGGGCTGAGTAGGAGGAACAGGTCAGATGAAATCACATTGATTTATATAGCATTACCATGTCACAGCAGCAATATAAATGTGTTGTTTTGTGTTATTAATGTAGGCAGTAACGAGACAGGCAGTATCTGCTGTATCATTATTATAGTGGTGGGGGAGGGGAATAAATTAGTTTTACATTGGTGAGCTGAAAGAGTTCGCAGATAGGCTTGTTCTCTGATGAGTAAGGTATGGTGTATGACTAGTGGAAAGCTTATACTAATGCCCATGTCTACCAATAGCCAAATTAATATGAATCAAATAAAGTCTCTAAAATGCTTGTATGCAAATGCTAGAAGTCTAAACAATAAGATGGGAGAGTTAGAACATATAGCACTAAATGAGAGGTTAGATATGATTGGAATATCAGAGACATGGTGGAAGGAGGACAACCAGTGGGACACTGATACCTGGGTACAAACTATATCATAATGATAGAGCTGATCAAATTGGTGGAGGGGTTGCGCTCTATTAGAGAGGGCATTGAGTCAGAAAGGATTAAAGTTTTGCAGGAAACAAAACTTGCTGTAGAATCTCTATGGATTGAAATTCCATGTAAAAAGGGGAAGGCGATGGCAGTGGGGGTGTACTATCGACCACCTGGCCAGAATGAACAAATGGATGATGAAGTGCTCAAAGAAATCAAGGAAGCTAACAAAAGTTACAGCACAGTAATGATGAGTGATTTCAATTACCCTGGTATCGACTGGGTCAGTGTCACGTCAGGACATGCTAGGGAGATAAAAGTTCCTAGATGAAATAAATGACTGCTTCTTGGAGCAGCTTGTTCATGAACCGACCAGAGGGGAAGCCATATTAGTCCTAGTCCTTAGTGGAACACCATATCTAGGGCAAGAGAGTAGGGTGTTGGGGCCACTTGGCAATAGTGATCATAGCATGATCGCCTTTAGTGGAGGAGGGATAGTAAGGAAATCCACAGTACTACCTTTTAACTTTCGAAAGGGAGACTATGATAAAATGAGGAAAACAGTTAAGAAAAAGCTAAAATGAGCAGTTGCAAAGGTTAAAGACTTACATCAAGCTTGGGTGTTGTTGAAAAATACTATCTTGGAAGCCCAGGCCAGCTGTATTCCACGCTTTAAAAAAAGTGGAAGGAAGTCCAAAAAACTGCCAGCATGGTTTAAAGGTGAGGTCAGAGAGGTGGCTGTTGCCAAAAAAGCATCTTTCAGGAAATGGAAAAAAGAGCCAAACGACGAAACCTGGAAACAGCACAAGCACTGGCAAGTCAAATGCAAGGCATTGATAAGGCAGGCAAAGGGAGAATTTGAGAAGAAGCTTGCTGCGCAAGCAAAAACGCGAAATAGACTTCCTTATCGTTCCTCCAGTTCAGTCCTCTACCTCTGGGTTGTCAAACTCCTCCTGCAGCTTGGAGACTGGTATGTCAGAATCATGATATCACTGGATATAGCCTGCCGGACACTCCCATCAGACCCAGTGTGACCAGTCTCCAGGCAGCAGGAGGACATCGTGAGCCTAGTTGGGCTCACTAGAGGAACGGATAAGGAGCATAGGGTTGTAGAGTAGATTAGTTTTGGGTATTTAGTTTTTGCTTTCTTGGGATTTTGCCTTATTTTTATTTTTGGAAGCACTGCGCCTTTTTAAAAAAAAAAAAAAAGAAGAAAGCAAAAGGATATACCTTTTTTCACTGCTCCTTGCCTAGCAGATTTTATTGTCTCACGCCATAGTGCCCCTCTGTCTCCGGGATCCTCCCCCCCCTGACTTGTCGGGGGCGAGCTCCCTTTCAGGTCCCTTTACTCTGCTGGGACTGCAGAGCAAGCAGACACACTGCTGCGGTGAACTGGTGGGAGAACGCCGAGGACTAGCAGAACAGTGAGTAATTTGCCGACCGCACTCTTGGGGCTATACGGAGTGCCGTGCGGCACGGGAGACAGACTCGGGAGGTGCAGATCTGACCAGGGGAGTGAGCCGGTACAGTCTGTTTCTGCGGTGGCAGCGAGGCCGAGCACTGCTGTTTCTCGCCGACGCGTTTTGGTGCCTTTTTTCCCTCTCTGCTGCCGGCGGCCATTTTGCAGCGGTACGGGAGAGCCGCGTGTCTGCCGGGCAGCGGGGGAGCGTGGGTGCAGACAGCAAAAGTAGAAGATTACTTTGGTTGGTTTTTGATGCGTTCAGAGTGCTCTCCTCAAAGCGATTTTATTTAAGAGTTTGATTTATTTCTTTTATTTTATGTGGTTCATTTTAATTGCGGCGGTGAGTGACTTCCCGAGGGGGGGGGGAGTTTCCTCTGTGCACTCAGCAGGTTCATTTTCCATGAACATAGGCTCCGAATTAAGGGCTGTAAGTGTTTAATTTTTTCTGTGCGTCCTTTGTCAAATATTTACAAAAAAAAAAAAAAAAGAATATAGCTCTTCAGGGGTTCTTGGCTGATTGCTTACCCAAGCCTCAGAACTGCTTGAAAATTCAAGGGGGCTATATCTGGGTGAGTCTGATGGCAGCACGAACACAGTGTGTGGTGTGTGTCACCCGGAGGGGCACGGTGGCCGATTCTGGGATTTGCCGCGGTTGGGCAGCTCTTTCTTCCTCCGTAGAACAACAAATGGATACCAAAGGGGCCCCTGAGGCGCAAGGTACATCGGGGGGGGGGGGGGGGCGGCACCTGAGTTGGCGCAGGGTGCCGGGCAGGGGTCCAGGGTGCAGGCAGCGGGGCCCTCAGGGCTCCTGTTAGCCACGGGGACCTCGGATCTCAAAGAGTTTTGCCCGGATTTCATCTTACTAATGCACCAGGCTTTTTGCTTGCAGCGGCAGGGCAAGTTGCCAGGTCTGTGGCTGCTGCCTGCCCTTTCTCAACAGGTGGAAGTTGCTGAGGAGAGAGGGGCGGGGCCCTCGGCGCCTAAGAGAGCTCGGATGCAAGCCCTGATGGCCGCGGAGAATGATTGGATGGACGTTGATGTTCCCGACTGGGAGCATGAAGAGGAGTCAGAAGATCTGGAGGAAGGCGAGATCCCTGAACCCAAGGATCAAGCTAAGATCATACGAGTCTTCCGGAGAGAGGAGCTCACCGCGCTGATCACCGAGTCCTTGCAAATGTTAAATCTAGCGACTCCGTCCATTAGTGAAGAGGATGTAGAGGATCCGGTTATTCAGGCAGTAAGGCAATCGCAGGTGGTGTTTCCGGTACACACAGTGGTCGACCGAATGATCCAAGACGAATGGGACAAGCCGGAGGCAGGGCTCAGAGGAATGCGTACGATGAATAGGCTTTATCCTGTGGCCGACAAGGATAAAGACAGGTTTAGGTTGCCCCGGGTGGATGCGGCGGTGGCAGCAGTGACGAAAAATACCACTATTCCGGTGGAAGGCGGTGCGGCATTGAAGGATGCACAGGACCGTAAGGTTGAGAGTTTGCTAAAGCAGGTTTTTGAGGCGGAAACGTTATCCTTGCAAGCATCCATTTATGGCGCTTGAGTAGCACGGACTTGCCTACGTTGGATCCAGCGGCTGCGTCTTTCGTCTCACCTGGACCAGGAGGAGCTCAGAGAGTTCGGCCGCCTGGAGTCCGGGGCGGCGTATTTAGCGGATGTCCATTACGATTTGATCAGAGCTCTCGCTAATAGTACGGTGTCCGTGGTGGCAGCCCGCAGATCGGTGTGGTTGCGAAATTGGGCTGCGGATAGTTCTTCTAAATCCCACCTGGGAAAGTTGCCCTTTAAGGGGCGATTGCTGTTTGGAGAAGACCTGGATAAATTAGTGAAGGATCTCGGGGAGACCAAAAGTGGCAGACTACCCGAGGATAAGCTGAAGCCGGGGAAGGTACGGTCTGGGCTTTCGGGGGCAGTTTCGGGATTTCCGCAGGTTTCGCGCGTTGCGTTTTTGGAGGTTTCCAGAGAGGGCGGACTTCCTCGCGGGGCCAAGGCTTTCGGGGCTTTCGAGGAGCGAATAGGGGTTTCGCCGCCGGTTCTGCTCCTGCATCACGAAAGCCACAATGAAGTGAGGCGGGTCCAGGTGGACGAAACGGTGATTGGCGGGAGGCTTCGAGTTTCTGCCTGCTTGGACCCAAATCAGTGATTGGCGGGAGGCTTCGCGAGTTTCTGCTTGCTTGGACCCAAATCACGTCCGACCAGTGGGTGTTGGAGATAGTTCGTCAGGGATACGCGTTGGAATTGGCGTGGCCCGTGCGGGATTCGTTCGTCATGTCTCCTTGCAGGGGCCCAAAGAAGACTTTGGCGATTCGCATGACTTTGCGGCGCCTCATGCAATTAGGAGCGGTTGTAGAAGTGCCGGAGGACAAGCACGGCCTGGGTCGGTACTCCATTTATTTCGTGGTGCCAAAGAAGGGCGGTGCACTGCGGCCCATTTTGGATCTGAAGGGCGTAAATCGTTGTCTAAGGGTGCCGCATTTCCGGATGGAGACTTTGTGGTCCGTCATTGTGGCAGTGCGACAAGGGGAGTACTTGACGTCGCTAGACCTCACCGAAGCGTACTTGCATATTCCCATTCGGTCAACTCATCAAAGGTTTCTGAGGTTCGCTTTTCCTTGGGGACACTACCAGTTTCAAGCGTTGTCCTTCGGATTAGCAACCGCGCCGCGAACTTTCACCAAAATCATGGTGGTGGTGGCGGCAGCGTCATTGCACAGAGAAGGAATCTTGGTACATCCGTATCTCGATGCTTGGTTAATTCAGGCGAAGTCCGAGGAAGAGAGTATTCAGGTGACAAACACAGTAGTGCAGTTTCTCCAGAGTCTTGGTTGGGTGGTCAACCCAGCCAAGAGCAGGTTAGAACCGTCTCAGAACCTGGAGTACCTGGGGGTCCGGTTCGACACGAAAATCGACAGGGTGTTCCTGCCGGAGAAACAAGCCCGAAGCCTCATGCAGTTGATGCGTTCTTTCCGGGCCACTCCAGCGCACTCGGCATGGGATTACCTACGCGTGCTGGGGGACCATGGCGGCAACGCTGGAGGCGGTACCGTGGGCCAAAGTCCATATGCGGCCGTTGCAGAGGTCTCTTCTTCAGCGGTGGTCGCACCAGAAGGATTCATTGGGCAAGCGGCTGCCGTGAACCTTCAAAGTCAGACAGTCCCTTCGGTGGTGGTTTCTTCCCATGTCATTAGCGGCAGGGATGCTGTTGGAGCAGTCGGAGTGGTTTCCATTGTTGACGGATGCCAGTCTCGGGGGCTGGGGAGCCCACTGCAAGAGCAGGTTTGCGCAGGGGGTTTGGTCTCCGCTGGAGAGCTCTTGGTCGATCAACCGGCTGGAGCTCCGAGCGATTTTCAGGGCTCTGCAAGCGTTCGAGACGTTGGTGACAGGTCGGGCAGTCCGAGTGTTATCCGACAACTCGGCGGCAGTCGCCTACATCAATCGCCAGGGCGGCACGGGGAGTGCGGCCATGGAGGAAGAGGTGGACTTGTTGTTTGCCTGGGTAGAGAGTCGGCTGCCGGCGATTTTGGCGGCGCACATCGCCGGAAAGGACAACGTGATGGCCAATTTTCTCAGCAGAGTCCAAGTGGATGTGGGAGAGTGGGAGCTGCATCCGGACGTCCTTTGCTCAAATAGTTTGCCGTTGGAGTCCCATAATGGATCTAATGGCGACCTTCCAGTCAGCAAAGGCCAGCCGTTTCTTTAGCAGAAGGCGTGAAAGGATGTCGGAAGGCATAGACGCGCTGTTGCATCAGTGGCCGTCCCCCGGTCTTCTGTATGTCTTTCCTCCTTGGGCGTTAATTGGTCGGGTGATTCAGCGGATCGAGGCTCACCCCGGGAGGGTGCTACTGGTGGCACCCGATTCGCCGAGGCGTCGGTGGTATGCGGACCTAATGCGGCTCCTGGACGGTGAGCCCTGGCGGTTGCCGACCAGGGCGGATCTATTGGTGCAGGGGCTGCTCTTCATGCCGCAAGTGGATCGATTCTCACTTACGGTATGGCCCTTGAAAGGGCCAGATTGAGGAAGAGAGGTTATTCGCCGGCAGTCGTAGCTACATTGCTTAGAGCTAGGAAACAGTCCACCTCCCTGGCGTATGTTAGGACCTGACATATATTTGAGGATTGGTATTCGCGCCGACAACTTCGGGTGTTGACGGTGTCCCTCCCGTCGATTTTGAGTTTTTTGCAGGATGGTTTTGATAAAGGCCTTGCTGCCAGTACCTTGCGAGTGCAGCTGACAGCTCTCTCCTGTTATCGTGGCAAGATTCAGGGAGTTGGTCTAGGCACGCATGCGGATGTGTTGATTCCGCCTTGGGATCTCAATTTGGTGTTAACAGCATTATCCAAACCTCCCTTTGAGCCTCTGCACCGGGCTTCGGTGAAGGACTTGACGTGGAAGACCATATTTCTGGTGGCCAACTGTTCGGCCAGGCTCATCTCCGAGCTACAGGCATTGTCGTGCAGAGAGCCATTTTTGTCGTTTTCCAGAGAGAAGGTGGTACTGCGGCCAGTTCCCTCATTTCTCCCTAAAGTAGTTTCGTCCTTTCATGTGAATCAGGCGGTCTCCTTACTGGTGTTACGTGCGCGGGAAGGGGGCGACACAGATCACACTTTGCGCCGTTTGGATGTGAAAAGGGCATTGAAGCAGTATTTGCAGGTGACGGAGGTATTCCGCAAGTTGGATCGGTTGTTGGTGGTGTTCAGAGGAGTGCGCAAAGGGGAAGTGGCGGCGAAGGCTTCCGTTGCAAGATGGATTCGGGAGGTGATTGCTTCCGCCTATCTCCTTCAAGGTCGAGCAGTACCGGTGGGTTTACGATCTCATTTTACTAGAGCGCAAGCGTCTTCTTGGGCGGAGCATGGCTTGGTTCCACCAGAAGACATTTGTAGAGCGGTGACCTGGTCGTCCTTGCATACCTTCAGTAAGCATTACCGTCTGGACGTGGTGGCGGCGATGCCCGTTTCGGATCGGCGGTACTACGTGCTGGCTTGAAGGGTCCCTCCCACTGATTACTGCTCTGGTACATCCCAGAGGTAGAGGACTGAACTGGAGGAACGATAAGGAAATGATAATTACACTTACCTGGTAATTGTAGTTCTTTGAGTGACGACAGTTCAGTCCTCGTTCCCACCCGGGTGTGTTGGACAGTAACAGGTCGGTGGCGCAATCACAGGACTTACTGGTAAGTTTGAGTCAACATTGTTTTCGTTGCACTATTTCCTTCCGCTGTTTCAGAGCTTAGCGGGGAAGAGTGTAAGAGAGGTTTTCTTAGTTAAGGCACTGGTTCTGTTTTACTTATTATTATTATTATTATTATTATAATAGCTACTTATTTGTTGCTCTCTTGAGTCTGCTTTGTTAAATAGTTCACACTGGGTCTGATGGGAGTGTCCGGCAAGCTATATCCAGTGATGTCATGATTCTGACATACCAGTCTCCAAGCTGCAGGAGGAGATTGACAACCCAGAGGTAGAGGACTGAACTGTCGTCACTCAAGGAACTACAATTACCAGGTAAGTGTAATTATCATTTTTTCAAGTACATTCGTAGCAAAAAACCTGTGAGAGAGTCAGTTGGTCCATTAGATGATAAAGGGGTTAAAGGGGCACTAAGAGGTGACAAGGCGATAGCAGAGAGACTGAATGAATTCTTTGCTTCGGTCTTTACTGAGGAAGATGTAGGGATGTTACCCATGACTGAAGTGTATTTAAAGGTGCGGAAGAATTGAAGGAAATATCGATACATCTGGAAGATGTATTACAACTATTAGATAAACTGAAGAGTAGCAAATCACCTGGGCTGGATGGTATACATCCAAGGATGTTGAAGGAACTGAAATATGAGATTGCAGACCTGATATTAGTAATCTGTGAACTATCATTAAAATCATCTCTAATACCTGAAGATTGGAGGATCGCCAATGTAACACCAATTTTTAAAAAGGGTTCCAGGGGTGATCCTGGAAACTACAGACCGGTGAGCCTGACGTCAGTACCGGGAAAAATGGTAGAAACCATCATAAAGAATAAAATTACTCAGCATGTAGATAGTCATGGCCTAATGGGAGACAGCCAACATGGCTTTAGACAAGTAAGATCTTGTCTTACTAATCTGTTATGCTTTTTGAAGATGTGAATAAACAGGTGGACAAAGGTGAGTCGGTCGATATAGTGTATCTGGACTTTCAGAAAGCCTTTGACAAGGTCCCTCATCAGAGACTTTTGGCAAAACTAAAGAGTCATGGGATAGGAGGCAGTGTACTATTGTGGATCAGGAACTGGTTAAAAGATAGAAAGCAGAGGGTAAGGCTAAATGACCAATTTTCCCAATGGAGAAAGGTGAATAGTGGTGTACCCCAGGGATCTGTGCTTGGTCCGCTGCTTTTTGGCATATTCATAAACAACCTGGAAAGTGGAATAACGAGTGAGGTTATCAAATTTGCAGATGACACAAAACTATTTAAAGTTGTTAAAACCCATGAGGATTGTGGAAAATTGCAAGAGGATCTTGATAAATTGGAAGACTGGGCATCAAAATGGCAGATGAAATTTAATATGGACACGTGCAAAGTTATGCCCCTAGGGAAGAACAACTCAAACTATGGTTACACGATGCAAGGTTCCACATTAGGAACCACCACCCAGGAAAAAGATTTAGGCGTCATTGTGGATACCATGTTAAAACCCTCGGCCCAGTGTGCAGCGGCGGCCAAGAGAGCAAATAGAATGCTAGGTAACATAAGGAAAGGAATGGAAAATAAAACAAAAGATATTATAGTGCCTCTATATCGTTCCATGGTGAGACCGCACCTTGAATATTGTGTGCAATTCTGGTCGCCGTATCTTAAAAAGGATATAGCGATATTAGAAAAGGTTCAGAGAAGAGCCACCAAAATAGTAAAGGGGATGGAAGGATACTCCTATGAAGAAAGGCTAAAAAGGTTAGGGCTCTTTAACCTAGAAAAGAGACGGCTGAGGGGAGATATGATAGAAGTCTATAAATTAATGAACGGAGTGGATCGGGTAAACGTAGAATGATTGTTTACATTATCAGAATATAGAAAGACTAGGGGACATGCAATGAAGCTACAGGGTAAACTATTTAAGACTAATAAAAGAAAATATTTTTTCACTCGACGTGTAATCAAACTCTGGAATTTGTAACCGGAGGATGTAGTAAAGGCTATTAGTGTAGCTGGGTTTAAAAAAGGTTTAAAAGTATGTGTTAAAAGGGTGTTAAAAGTATCTCACATTAGGAACAGACACCCGAAACGTGGAGCCACGTCGCAATGATGTTTGCTGGCAGAAACCGTTAGTGCAAAGGATAGCACTCTCTAAAAAGCTAAGTTTGGATTCTAAATTTTTATCCATATCTAATTAAAAGGGGACTTGTTACAGCGGTACTCGGACTGGGTTCCTTGTACTTTGTTATCATATCCCGGCAAAAAAAGTTACTTTTTTCATATAATACTTTTCAGGGGGTTTGTTCTTGGGACCTTTATTTATTTGGTTAAAAAAGGTTTGGACAAGTTCCTGGAGGAAAGGTCCATAAACCATTATTAAGAAGGGACCCAGGATATCAATGCTTGACCCAGTACAAGCATTGTGGAACCTGTGTCTTTTGGGGAAACTGCTAGGTACGTATGACCTTGATTGGCCACTGTTGGAAACAGGATACTGGGCTTGATGGACCTTGGTCTGACCCAGTATGGCATATCTTATGTTCTTATGTTAATCTTGAATAACTTACAGAGGCGTTATAAGGGTGGAGCAGGAGGGTGGATAGATGTTCTCGTTTTTGCGTGGCAGGCTGGAAGACTATCAAAGTCCGGAATCGGCCATTGATGTTTTTCCCGCCAGCAATTCTCTTTTAAGCAGTCCTGCTGGCCTCCCGAAAGGTGTTTAGCAAGGGGGGCAGGGTGAGCTGGATGTTCCTGCCTCCTTCTCCGATTCAGCAATCGGGCTGGGTGATACCATACTTTATTTAAGGTGGGTGCTTCTGCTTGTTGGGCCGATGTGTCTTCAGAATTTTGGTGCGCTGATGAAATCTGCTGTTTTTGCCTCGGGCTGCTGCCTAAGGGCCATGCCAAAGGGCCCTCTAGCAAGGCCCTCAGGCGGCAGCCTCCAAGGCGCGGGTGCGCCTCCAAGCCGCGGGTGCGCCTCCAAGCACGCTGTTTTAAATAGCTACATAGAAACATAGAAACATGATGACAGAAAAAGACCACATGGCTATCTAGTCTGTCCTTCCATAACTGTCTGTCTTCCATAACTGTCTGTCCTCCCTGTTGCTGCTCTGATTGGTCTTCGGTGTGGGGAACAGGAGGGCTGTTCTTTTTCTCCCTGTGCAGGACGCCAATCGGGAGCTGTGGGCTGGGGACTGGCTGGTTATTTTTGTGCCTCCAAGCACAATGCTTTAAATGGCTCCCTGTTGCTGCCCTGATTGGTCTTCTGTGCTGGGAGCAGAAGGGCTGCTGTTTTTTCTGTTAAGTGCTGATAAGTCTGTTGGTGCTACCAAAACTTAAGTGTTCCTTTACTCATTGCACTTTCACAAGGACCCAGCCCTTGTTCTGAACTTAAGGATTGGTCTCTTCACTGATCAGCACTAACTAACTTAACTATAGCTGCACTAAATCTAGCTGATCAGATTTTGATTGACGACCATGAGGGTGGTCATGAGGTTAAGATGACATTCTAGAAGTTTCTATAGAGAGGCTCTTGTGATTCCTTCTGAAACTCTAATTGTTTCTCTAATTTTTTTTCTTGACAACTGGGAGGGAATGAATTTATAGGGAGACCAAGGATTTACCCCACAGTTCTTGCATTTCCTTCCTTGATGAGCCCAATGGATTCCTTTGTAGTGCACCAGGCTCAGGATCAGGGTGTGAGGTTGTTGGGTGGTTTGTATTTAGAAGCTCTGCCTTCATCTCCTTCTGACCGGAGTGGTTTGCTAAGCCCTGATGAGAGAGACTCCCTGTCTGATCCTGTAGAAGATAGTTGTGCCGATGCTGCGGCTGGGCCAGCGCTACTTGATGACTACATAAGTCCAGGGGCAGTGGAAGTGGAGCTAGAAATCCTGAAGATTGGAATGCTGGAGTATCTAGCATGGAGATAGTGTAAAATGCCTAATCCTCAAGGTATATGATGTTGGGTAATATGTTAACTTTATCTCTACATATGGGGCAAAGAACTTCACATAGGATATTAAGCTTGAAAGAACAACTGAGTTCTCTTTATAAGAGTCTTTCTTATCATACTGCTAGTCTAGTCCAGATGAGTGGATTATGCTCCCTAGCCAGCAGATGGGGGCATATTAGAGGAAGCTTTCAGTGGCAGCATCATCTATATAAGTGGTGGTGCAGCACTGAGAGTTGCTATTAATCTCCAGGAACAAGCAGGAATGTAGTCTTCACATATTGGTATCATCGTACCGACGGAGCCTGCACGGGAACGCTCCCCAGCGTCCAATAGGAACGCTTTTGGGAACATCCCTCAGCACATTCACGCTGCCTTCCCGCCTTTCCAACTGTCCCTCTTCAGTTTTTTTGTTTTCTGCGGAGCCGACAGGGCACATACCCTGTCACCGCGGAAAATTTCTTCTTTAAACTTGTTTTCTTGTGGTCGCGTCTGCCTCCGCTTGACACCTACCGGTACCGCCAGTTCTCTTTTCTTCTTTTCAAAAACAAAAAATACTTTCTAAACTGTTTCTCTTCAGAAACTTTCTTTTTGGTGCTAGGCGCCATTTTGGGCATTAGGCCCCATTTTCCTGAAAAATGGAAAAACCAGCTAGTAGTTTTAAAAAAAAATGTACTAAGAGTGGCGGTACCATTTCTGTCACCGACACACATGACTGGTGTCTCAAATGTTTAGGCCCTGACCATTCTCCATCGGAGTGTCTCTCTTGTATGGGGATGACTAAAAGAGGAAGACAGAACCGGGCTGCAAAGCTAATCTGTTATGCTTACTAATCTGTTATGTTTTTTTTGAAGGAGTGAATAAACAGGTGGACAAAGGTGAGTCGATTTGATATAGTGTATCTGGACTTTCAGAAAGCCTTTGACAAGGTCCTTCATCAGAGACTTTTGGCAAAACTAAAGAGTCATGGGATAGGAGGCAGTGTACTATTGTGGATCAGGAACTGGTTAAAAGATAGAAAGCAGAGGGTAGGGCTAAATGGCCAATTTTCCCAATAGAGAAAGGTGAATAGTGGTGTACCCCAGGGATCTGTGCTGGGTCCGCTGCTTTTTGACATATTCATAAATGACCTGGAAAGTGGAATAACGAGTGAGGTTATCAAATTTGCAGATGACACAAAACTATTTAAAGTTGTTAAAACCCAAGAGGATTGTGGAAAATTGCAAGAGGATCTTAATAAATTGGAAGACTGGGCATCAAACTGGCAGATGAAATTTAATGTGGACAAGTGCAAAGTTATGCACCTAGGGAAGAACAACTCAAATTATGGTTACACGATGCAAGGTTCCATATTAGGAGCCACCACCCAGGAAAATGATTTAGGCGTCATTGTGGATACCATGTTAAAACCCTCGGCCTAGTGTGCAGCGGTGACCAAGAGAGCAAATAGAATGCTAGGTATGATAAGGAAAGGAATGGAAAATAAAACAAAAGATATTATAATGCCTGTGGACTGTTGTAGTTGTTATGGAAGGACAGACTGGATGGGCCTTGTGGTCTTTTTCTGTCATCATGTTTCTATGTTTCTCTATATTGTTCCATGGTGAGACCGCACCTTCAATATTGTGTGCAGTTCTGGTCGCCGTATCTTAAAAAGGATATAGCGATTTTAGAAAAGGTTCAGAGAAGAGCCACCAACATGGTAAAGGGGATGGAAGGATACTCCTATGAAGAAAGGCTAAAAAAGTTAGGGCTCTTTATTTCAAATCATTTTTTATTGATTTCCAATTACACATCTAAAACATCGAAACATTGTGCCGAACAGACGCAAAGAACACAGCAATCACAGTTCCAGTAACAGATCAGCACCAAGCTAAGTTACAGGGCTGGAGCAGCGTAAATAACCACAACAATAGCAATAACAAACTAGAGACCATAAGCAGTTAAATACCTAAGGGACTCCCAATCCCACCCTACCTTCCCCATCCCTGCCCCGTCTCCGTCTGCACACCCTCCCCTACTCCCTCCCGCACGAGCCCCTTCCAACCAAACCCCGTCAGTTCCGTGAGAGCCCTGCCAAACGCAGGCAGCACCCTTTCGATCTCCCAAATCCAGCAATCACTCATTCCGTTCACTCAGAACCTCAAGAAACCCCCTCTCGTCCTTTAGTTTGCTCCATAGTGACCCCCGCTAGATTTTCTCAAATTCCACTTGCTTCTTAGCTCCTAGAATCTGGGCAGTGCGCAGCTCAAGGCCCTTCAAGTTTACTAGAGCTCGGCGCCACTCCCGAATCCTCGGGGGTTGGTCCTCCACCCAATGCCGGATTATACAATGTTTCGCTATAAGAAAGCCTCTGGCATATAGTTTTCGAGTACACATATCCATAGCTTCATCCCTCCCTCTGCCCTCTTCCATCGCGGATCTACCTCTGCAGTTGCTGGTACTGTTACCGAGCCCATTGCTGTCCCGTTTACCGGAGGGCACATTGGAACTAGAAGTGACATTGGAAGTGAGATTGGAAGTGATATTGATACTGGAAGGGATACTGGAGGTGATACTGGAGGTGATACTGGGGACGCCGAACAAGCACCACTCTGGCGATAGTTCCCCCCAGGGGGTCTCCAGGTCTGTAACGCATTGTGCACCTCGTGCCAAAACTGTTTTATGCGAGCACATTCCCAAAAACGATGCAGCAGTGTCCCCCTGTGGATCCCACACAATTGACACACATCTGTCGAGAGCAGCCCCATCCTAGCCGCCCAAATATTGGGCACATAGGCCCTCCATATTAACTTATATTGGAGTTCTTGGAACCGAACTGATTCAGAGAGAAGCTTGATATGCTGGAAAGCGTCTTGTAAGTCGAGTACTGTGATCTGCACATTACCATCACGACTCCATTTCTAAACTAGGTTCTCTAGAGGGGCCCGCTCCCCCCCGGAGATCATTCCTCCCGCAAGGTCCGCAACGAGAAGTTCGCGTCAGGCTCAGCTATGAAGTCCCATACCCCTTTACCACGTAACTGTAAACCACCATTCTGTTGTAGCGCTCGGATGTAATGTCGCACCTGTAAATAAAAGCAGAACGACTGAGGCATAAGTTGATACCGCCGCGTCAAGGACTGGAATGAGTCCAACTCCCCCTGCGACCTCATTCGCAATTGGCCAAGATATCCCAGACCAGCCACCGCCCAGCTCGCTGGAACCCCCCCTGCCTCCCGGGCTCAAAGTCGGCATTATCGCGTAATGGGAGACATTCAGAGGCATACCAACGCATACCCTTTTTCTGGCATAGGAACCTCCACGCCTGTCTCAATGCACCAAGGTAAATCGAGTCCCTCCACCGTTTCGGTAAAACCTTGCTCCTACCATGCAACAAGTAGGCTGCATGATAGGGTGTCGACATCCAGTCAACAAGCCCCTGCAGTAGTATCTCCGCTCTTCCCAGAATTAGATCCCTCAGCGGCCCGAGCAAGCATAGAAAATTGTAATCTCTTATCGAAAACAGACCGAGCCCTCCCTCGGATCTACTGCTCATCAGCACGGACACCGGAATGCGTGATTTCCTTCCCTTCCACAAGAATTTTACAATATGCCTCTGCAAAAGCAGTATATCCGGACGTAACATCCAAATAGGTAGGTGGCGCAACAGGTACATCCATCGGGGCACCTCCATCATCTGAAATAGCGCTAGACGTCCCATAAGCGAGAGTGGGAGATCCCTCCATTTCTGCAATGTAGTCGTCGTTTTATGCATCATAGGTCGAATGTTAGCTTCATAAAGTTTCGAGACATGATCTGGTATCTGAATCCCCAGATACCGGAATTCTCCTGGTGCCCAGCGTAAGGGAAATTGCCCCCGCCACTCCTGTTTCGCCCTGCCTCCCAAATCCAATGCCACCGACTTACTGACATTGATCCGGAGCCCCGAGAAGGAACCAAACCGCTGAATCAGTCCCAAGGCCTGCTCCAGAGAGGGCTGCGGATTACACAAACATAACAACATATCGTCTGCGAACGCGCTGACCTTAATTCCTCCATTCGGCCATTCGATACCCCGAATCTCCTCCGCCCCTATGAGTGAGAGCAGTAAAGGTTCCAACTGCTAGACAAATAGCAAAGGCGATAGCGGGCAGCCCTGACGCGTGCCTCTTTGCAGTACAAAAGGCAAGGAGCAGGTTCCTCCGCTTGCTACACACGCCATCGGGTTCGCATACAGCGCTCTCACCCAGGCCAAAAAGGCTCCATCAAATCCAAATCTTGCTAAGACTTCGAACATATAAGACCATGATACTCTATCAAAGGCCTTTTCGGCATCTAGGCTTACCAAGATCAAAGGCAGCTCTTGGTTTAAGCATTTCTCCATTCCAAGCAACACCTTACTGATATTGGAAAAGGCTCCTCTCCCCCTCACAAATCCCGATTGATGGCTCCCAATCAACCGAGGCAAGGTCACCTGTAACCGGGCCGCTAACACTGAGGCCACAAGTTTCATATCATAGTTAATTAATGAAATGGGGCGGTACGATGCCGGATCCTTCGGGATGATAGTAATCGCAGCAGTCCGCATATCTCTTGGGTAGGAACCTAGTTCTTGGGCTTCCTGATACAGGGCCATCAAAGTGGGTGTCACTTGGGTCATCAAAATCTTATAGAATTCAGACCCATATCCATCTGGACCCGGGGCTTTGTGGGGCTTCCCTGCCTTTATCACTTTCTGAATTTCCTCTTGAGTTACCCTCGCATTAAGCACCTGGAGTTCTTCCCCCGTCAAATGGGGCAGCGTCACCGCCGCCAAAAATTCCCGCTCCTGCTCTCTGTTCTCAGCGTCAGGTGTATACAAATCTTGATAGTACTGACTAAACACCTGCACAATCCGGTTTAGCTCAGTGTGTTGCACACCCTGTTTATCCCGCACCCGGGCCACACCCTGAATGCCGCCCCTCCGCTTTACCAGTCGCGCCAATAGGCGTCCCGCACGATCTCCATAACGAAACAATTGATGGCTATAATACTGGAGCGACTGAACCGCTCGTTAGTGTAGCACCTCGTTGAGAGCCCTCTGCACCTCGAGATACTCAGAGAGTCTCTTCGGCATCGCCACAGTGGCTCGTTTGGCCTCCTGCAATTGGCACGCCAGGTCCAGAATCAGAGTATTAAGACGTTTCCTCTCTTTCGCTACATAGGCTATAATATGCCCCCTCAAAACTGCTTTACCCGCCTCCCAAAATGTCGCCACCCCCACGTCTCCCGTATCATTCAACATCAGATACTCCTCCCAGTGACGTATCAGATATGCCCGAAAGTCCTCGTTTTGCCAGAGATACCCAGGAAAAGACCAATCCAGCACCACTTTAGCATGATCAGACACTACCAGGGGCTCAATCTCCACTCTGATCACCTTTCCCAGACTCTCCCTCGAGATCAGTATATAGTCAATCCTAGACCAAGTTTGATGCACTCTCGACAGATGCGTGTAATCCCTCTCTACTCCGTGTAAGATCCTCCACGAGTCAATCAAGCCACCCATATTACAAAGGTATCCTATCCCTTTCTTGCTCCAGGCCCGGTTGGAACCTCCCGTGCTAGATTTATCTAAAGTTGGGTCATGCGGGCAATTGTAGTCCCCCGCCTGTATCAAAGGTATCTTCGGCGCCCCCAGTATTTTCCGCAGCAACAGCTGAAAGAATTGATGGTCATAAGTATTGGGGGCATATATTCCCCAGAAAAAGTTCCTCCCCTTGTATTTTAGCATGCAAAAAGAAGAATCTGCCCTGTGGGTCCGCTTCCTCTCTAATGACCTCTAGCGCCAGGCCTTTCTTCAAAAGAATCGCCACCCCTTGTTTCTTGCTACCTGCGGATGCTGCAAAGACCTGACCCACCCAATCTTTTTTAAGTTTAGTGTGCTCCACTGCGCTCAAATGTGTTTCCTGCAGTAACGCAATTTGTGCGTGTCCCCTCTTCAGGGCCTGCAGTATCTTTGTCCGTTTTAACAGGAGTATTGAGACCGCCTACATTCCAGGAGACTATCCGTAAATCATCTCTCATTCTCCCCGTCAACCAGCCTCACAATCAACCAGTACCACCAGTCACACCCCTGCTCTGGACCGCCCAGCCTCGACCCAGAGCTCAACAACCCCCGGGGGTCTCCCCAAAAAGGCATGCTTTTTCTCGTCAGGCTCTGAAATCTATGCACTAACGCATGTCTGGTAATTTCCAGGCTCTCAGCTCTCACCTCGTGCACACAAAACCCTCCCCCCCTGCCACCCCCCTCCCTGCCACCCCCCTCCCTCCCGCAACCCCCCACCCACCCAGCACCCCCTGCCATCCCCACCCCCCCTCTCTCTCCATACAAGCCAGCCCCCCTTCTCCTCTCTCTTACCGGCTGGATCCTCAACTCTATAAACTTGTCACACCCCATAAAACACATTTAATCAAAGCCTCAGTTACCTCACTGAGGTTGGGACCCCAAAGCAATGCTTCAGGGCTGTCTCAAGCACACCTCCTCCTTCCCCCTCCCCCACCCCCATCATCAAACTAGATATGCATACAAACTGACAGACTAAGGGAGAGAAATACATCTCACAGGCCTAAGGTTCAGACAATATAACAGTATTGATACTAGCAATAATGTTACTAGCTACAGCAATATTGATATTAATAGCAACAATAAAAATAGGTAACAGTGGTAATTAAGCAAGAAAGTAAGTTCGACCTTTCTCAGACACCAGCTACAGAAGCTCTACCCTGCCCAAGCAGAACATGAAGAGCAGCAAGGCCGACTATGGATTTCTCTCAGTCATTGTCCAAAGGGAGATACACCAAGTCGCAGCAGTTAGGCCGTCGCCGCCAACTTGCGGGTCGGACCCAAGAATATCCATCGTCCACCCCTGAGATACAGTCGGGTCAGGGGCAAGCCTCAACCACATCAGCGGGTGGGTGCTGTGCTAAAAACTTCTTCGCAGCCGCCGCTTGCTCAAAAGTGTGGCTCTGGCCGTGGAGAGAGACCCGTAGCACTGCTGGGTAGGCCAAGGTGAAGCGGGCGTATCGGCGAAACAATTCCGTGCATATCGGGGAAAACTCTCGCCGCTTAGCTGCAACCGCCGCTGAGTAGTCTTGAAACAATAAAATCCTTTTATTGTCTAACTTGATCTCGCCTCTCTTCCGATAGGCTTGCAGTATACGCCATTTGTGTTGGAAGTTAAGCACGCGGATGATCACCACACGTGGCCGGTCCCCGTCCTCTCTTCGGACACCCAGCCTATGCGCTCTCTCAATTTGAAAGTTACCTTTGAGCTACGGCAAATCCAGCACCTCAGGCAGCCAGGTCTCAAGAAAAATGAGCAATTCACGATCAGGCCTGTCTTCTCCCAATCCCACCAGGCGTAAGTTATTCCGACGGGAGCGGTTCTCTAAGTCCTCAAGCTTGTTTTGCATCTCTAGCAGGGTTTGCCTCTGGGCCTCAAACTCCCGATCGCGGCGACCCTCCCCCTCCTCCACACCAGCCACACGATGCTCTAACTCATCCACACGCTTGCCAAAGTCAGTCAGAGATTCTTCCATTCCCTCCAGCTTTTGCATGAGGCGATCAAACTTCGGGTCAAGGAGCCGGACTACCTCCCTCGCTAATTCCTCCGATGTGGAGTCTCTACTGTCCGCGCTCGGGGAGGCAGGCTGTAGTGTGGCCGCGGCGGAAGGCCCCGCTCTGACCGGCTTTTCCCGCTCTTTTCTCGCTGGCAAAGGCATCGCTCCCACCAGTCGTAAGTCCTCCGTACGCCGGAGTTAATAGCACACAGCTCCCTAAAATTGGGTGGAGGAGAGAGTCCAAAAAGACAGGTTAATTGACAGATTTAGTGCCGAGGCAGCCCCGGAGCGAGGGAGACACGGCCTCCCTCACTCACGCATCGCCGGAAGTCCTCAGTTAGGGCTCTTTAACCTGGAAAAGAGACGGCTGAGGGGAGATATGATAGAAGTCTATAAATTAATGAATGGAGTGGAATGGGTAAATGTAGATCGATTGTTTACGTTATCAGAATATAGAAAGACTAGGGGAAATGCATTGAAGCTACAGGGTAAACTATTTAAGACTAATAAAAGAAAATATTTTTTCACTCAACGTGTAATCAAACTCTGGAATTTGTTACCGGAGGATGTAGTAAGGGCTGTTAGTGTAGCTGGGTTTAAAAAAGGTTTGGACAAGTTCCTGGAGGAAAGGTCCATAAACCATTATTAAGAAGGGACCCAGGATATCAATGCTTGACCCAGTACAAGCATTGTGGAACCTGTGTCTTGGGGAAACTGCTAGGTACATATGACCTAGATTGGCCACTGTTGGAAACAGGATACTGGGCTTGATGGACCTTGGTCTGACCCGGTATGGCATATCTTATGTTCTTATGTACCCTCTTTTCTTCAGATGCGATGTCCATTGCGTCAACGTCTTCCAGAGCCTTGTCTTCCTCCCATGGATCTCTGGTAACTAAACATAAGAGCTGGTCCTCAAAGGGTAGATCTCCTTCCAAGCATCGAGAAGCCATTGGCATTGCCCTTGAGGAAACTACACTAGCAAAACAGCCCCGGTGGGAGGCTTCGGCCTCCAAAGCACCAATGGGGCTCCAGGATGTTCTCGAGGCCTCGACCTCGGCAGAACTACTGGTGCCATGCTCAGGGGTTCTGGCCGCTTCTACCGGTACCGACGCCCAGGCATCGGCAGCGTCGATAGACCAGAGGTTCCTCGCTATCGAACGAAGTCTTTCAGCTCTCCTTACAGCTGCGGTACCATTGACACCGCTACCTAAGCTTCAACAGGCACCGCTACCGACACAGATACAGATGCCGGTACCAGCACCGGTACCGATACAGGTACCAGCACTGTGACGGTACCAGCCCCGATGGGAATTTTCTGGCATCGACAGATTGGTACCGGACCAACTCGGTACTGACTTCGATCAATACCGATACCGTGCTTTGCATGAACATCAGGATCAGAGATACTTCAAATTCTCCTATTCTGATGACTCTGATAATTCTGCCGGTACCAGAGTGCTTCTCCCGGAAGACTCCTCTTCTCCTCAACGCAGAATGTCTCCTTCGGAGGGCATGTCTTTTCAGGATTTTATTCGTGATGTGGCCCGAGGCCTTTCAATCACGGTAGCTCCTGAAAAGGAATCTAAAGCAAAGGAATTTGAAATTCTCCAATACCCTAAGGCTACCAAAGAGGCAGCCACTCTGCCCATTCATGAAATTCTTCATGATTTGATGCTCAGAATGTGGAAAACACCTTTGACCACATCTCCTCATTCTAGGAGACTCGCTACCATGTATCGAGTTCCACCATGTCCTGGCTTTCAAAAGATTCAGCTGCCACACCATTCAATGGTAGTGGAGTCAGCCATGTGTAGGATGAAAAGTGCAAAAAGACATGCATCCAGTCCTCCAGGTCGTGAATGCAGGACTCTTTGACGCCTTTGGGCGTCGAACATTTCAGGTCTCCATGCTTTCAGCTAGGATCAGCTCATATATTTATATTTGGGAATGTTCCTCAAAGAAGTCACAGGAGATTTGGAGCTTATGAGCCCCCTTCTCCCTGATGACAAAACGACAGGACTTCCTTACTCTTGTCAAGCATGCTCAAGACGTTTCCAAGTTTGTAAATCGTGCAGCCTTTGACTGCTTTGAATGCATCAGCAGAACTTCTGCTATTGCCATTGGTGCACGTCGGATTGCCTGGCTTCAGGCATCAGACTTGGCGATTTGGGTACAGGATAAGTTAGGAAACATCCCTTGCAGAGGAGAAAACCTCTTTGGCAAGAATTGGCAGGAAAAGGCTAATGAGATAGATGCTGACAATATCACTTTAGACAGATTGTCAAAATCTACAGCCACTCCAGCCAAAAAGAAACTCCATAAAAAACCATTTTTCATCAAAAGGGGTAGTTTTATCCATCCTATACCCAGCAAGGGGAAGATCAGGATCAAGTTGCCCAAATGGGACAACAACAACAATCCAGACAACAAAAGAAGCCAAGAGGCCCGAGAGCTCCACAGGCTCAGCCCCCTCAAGGGCTTTGACTCCTTTCTAGAGAGCTTGGCCTTCCTGCCTCTGAAGGGTCTAGAACCTCTAAACATTCCAGGCAGGTTGTGCAATTTCCCATCAGATGGCACCAAATAACAGCAGAAGATTGGACTCTGTCCATTGTAGGAGAGGGGTACAAGCTTGATTTTCACAGCTTGCCCCCTCCTACAATCGTAAGACAGTTCAATTCCCAAACCTCTACAGGCAATCTACTGGATCAAGAAGTCTCAACACTCCTTGCCCAAGAAGCAATAGAGGAAGTACCCATTCTCCAACAGGGTAAAGCAGTGGTTCTCAACCTTTTTTGTACCGTGACCCCTTTTACCATTGGTCAACTTGTGATGACCCCAATGATAAAATCAAATGCGTCTCTCTTCCTTTACAGTTAACGCATTGTCGCTGTAATCATTTGTTGAATTATTAATATAGGCCTTTGCATTATGTTTTTATTTATAAAATTTACTTATTTAAACCACAATAATTAATCCCAGTAAACAAGTAACAATATTTGATTTCAAAATTATTATGATTTTGTAGTCAAGTCACTAATATGAAATAAAATTATTTGTTCTACCTTTGTTGTCTGACCAATTTATTCTCTGATCATTCTGGTCCCGATCTAAGGCTTCTGCTTTCCTGTTTTCTCTTAGCTCTCTTTCTGTGGTCTATGGTCCATCTGCCATTTCTTATCTCTTCTTTTGTTTTCTTCCCCTATTTCCAGTCCCAGTAACCCTCCCCAGTATCAGCCCCTTTCCAGTCCTCACTCCCAGTACCTTCCAATGTCAACTTGCCTTCCCATGACTGCCACTGGTGTCCTTTCCCTTCCAGTCCCCCTCCTTCCCCAGTGACCAGTCCCTTCTAGTACAAATACCATGGCAGCCCCTCTCAGATCCACTCCCTTCCAGTTCCATTCTCCCATCCCCTCGTATCAGCCCGTTTGTAGCCTTAGCCCCCAGTTTTCTTCCAGGGCCAGCAGCTCTATCCTCCCCTCCCCACAATCAGCCCATTCCCAATCAGCTTACTTCCAGTGCTAGTCCCCCTTCAACCCCATTACCAGTGCTAGTCCCCCTTCAACCCCATTACCAGTGCTAGTCCCCCTTCAACCCCATTACCAGTGCTAGCCCCCCTTCAACCCCATTACCAGTACTAGCCTCCCCTAATCAGCTCATTTCCAGTGCTAGGCTCCTCTAATCAGCCCATTATCAGTCCTAGCCTCACTGATCAGCTCATTTCCAATGCTAGCCCCCCATCAGTCCATTACCAGTCCTACCCCCCTATCAGCCCATTACCACTCCAAACCCTCCCCCTTGATCAGTCCATTCCCAGTTCTAGCCTTCCCTAATCAACCCATTACCAGTCCTAGTCCCCCCATCTGCCCAGTATAATCCTAACCCGCACTGTCTCTCCCTGTCTGTCCAGTATGTCCCCGTCTCTCCCCTTTGTCCATGTCAGCCCCCCTCCCTCCCTCCCTCCCTCCATGTCAGCCCCCCCTCTGTCCATGTCAGTCCCCCCCCCTCCCCATGTCTGCCTCCTTCTGCAGCCGTGGCTCCCTGTCTCTTAGGGAATTGCGGCTGTGCCTGTGAAACCGTTGCAGAGCCTTTTTGTCTCTAAACGGGCTCCGTGCAAAGTGGTAAGCAACTTCCTTTGGAGGCGGGGCAATGCTGCACGGAGCCCGTCCAGAGACGGGAAGGCTCCGCAACGGTTTTATAGGCATAGCCGCGGTTCCCTAAGAGGCAGGGAGCCACAGCTGCATTAGAAGGGAGGCGGTGAGTTTGCTGCTGCTGAGAAGCGGACTCGGCAGCGGCAGCAACTTGTGCGCTTTTTAAAAAATTTTTTAACTTGGCGGAGTGAAGCGACCCCCGCTAAATCCTGTGGCGACCCCCATGTTGAGAACCACTGGGGTACAGGGTTCTACTCCCCCTATTTTCTTATTCCAAAGAAAACAGGGGGACACAGACCCATTCTAGACCTCAGAGAATTGAACAAATATCTGTTCCGAAAAAAGTTCAAAATGATTTCTCTGGGAACTCTTCTGCCGTACCTTCAAAGTCAGGATTGGCTTTGCTCTCTAGATCTAAAGGATGCATATACTCACATTCTGATCCATCCAGATCACAGGAAATTCTTACGATTCCTTTTCAAGGGAAAACACTTCCAATACAGGGTTCTTCCTTTTGGTCTGGCTTCGGCACCAAGAGTATTCACGAAATGGATGGCAGTAGTAGCTGCATTCCTGCGAACCCTAGGGATATTTGTCTTCCCTTACTTGGACGACTGGCTCATTCGAGCCCCCACGGTTGCAGAAGCCAGCTCTGCACTATCTCGCACAATGTGAATCCTCCAATACTTGGGATTGGTAATAAACTTCCCAAAAATCCCAACTCGTTCCTTCCCAGTCCCTGGAGTTCCTAGGAGCTTGTTTAGATACCAGACAGTCAAGGGCTTTCCTACCACAGCTCCGATGTCTTCGCATAGTACAACTAGCTTCTCAAGCAGCGGGAAAATCCTCCCTAACTACTCGAACTGCTACAATTACTTGGACATATAGCATCCACAGTTCATGTAGTTCTCTATGCTCGCCTCCACATGCGAGCAGCCCAGTGGATCCTATCCACACAGTGGACACAGGCCACAGGACGTCTGTCAGACGAGATATCAAACTCTCAACGACTGATCTTGTCCCTACAATGGTGGCAATCATTGGAGAATCTTTTAGTGGGGTCTCCTATTCCAGGCCACCCTAACAACAGATGCATCACAGGTGGGTTGGGGAGCACACCTGCACCATCTCTCTACCCAGGGTACTTGGACTCCACAGGAGGTTTGTCTTCACATAAACCTTCTAGAATTAAGAGCAATCTATCTAGCTCTTAGAGTATTCCATGCCCAGCTCAGCTACAAGACTGTCCGTATGGACTAGGACTATCAAGTAGCCATGTTCTATGTGAACAAGCAGGGCGGAACAGGCTCTCTGTCGTTATGCAACGAAGCTTTATGACTATGGGCCCTCGCCAGAGGGCATCAAATTCACCTTCTCATGGTATATCTTCCAGGCATTCAAAACCTTCAGGCAGACAAACTCAGCCGAGTACTGCTGCCTCACAAATGGTCTCTTCACCTAGACCAGGTGACAAAGATATTTCAGATCTGGGGGACCCCAGACATAGACCTCTTTGCAAGTCCACTGAATGCCAAACTTCCCCAGTTCTGTTCCAGGATTCCGGCTCACATTTGCCAGGCAAGGGACGCCTTCCTCCTTCACTGGGGTCAGGACTTCCTCTATGTCTTCCCACCCATTCCCCTCATCCCCAAAACACTCTTCAAGCTTCAGAGAGACAGAGGTCGTATGATCCTCATAGCGCCACGGTGGCCACGACAAACGTGGCATCCCCTGCTACTACATCTCTCTGAAGCTGCAACTCTGGAGTTAGGGTATGCTCCAGACCTTCTCTCCCAAGAGAACGGGATGCTATGGCACCCGAATCCCCAGTCCCTGCATCTCAGGGCCTGGTTGCTGAAAGCCTAGACCTGCAGGATCTTAACCTTTTCCAACAGGTAAAGAATATCCTTCAAGCTTCTAGAAAACCTTCCACAAGATGTTCTTATGCCTTTAAGTGGAAACGTTTTACTATGTGGTATTCTCAAATGGGCTTAAACCCCCTTGTGATACCTTTGGAATCGGTACTAGAGTACTTACTTCATTTATCAAATTCTGGTCTAAAGACCAATTCAGTAAGAGTCCATCTTAGTGCAATTGCAGCTTCCTATAAGCCTCTAAATGGACAGCCAATTTCATCTCATCCACTCATAACGAGATTCATGAGAGGTCTTCTATTAACAAAGCCTCCCATCAGGCCACCACCGGTGGCATGAGATTTAAATCCAGTTCTCGGACAGCTCATGAAACCGCCCTTTGAACCTTTAGCCACTACAACCCTAAAGTTTATATCCTGTAAGGTCATCTTCCTGATTGCAGTCACCTCCACACGTCGCATTAGTGAATTGCAAGCTTTAGTGGCTGATTCTCCTTATACAAGGTTTCACCATGATAAGGTTGATCTCCAGGAACAAGCAGGAATGAGTCTTCACATATGGGTACGTCGGTACCGACGGAGCCTGTGCGGGAACGCTCCCCAGCATCCAAAAAGAAAGCTTTTGGGAGCATCCCACACGCATGCGCGCTGCCTTCCCGCCCATTCACTTCCCTCTCATCAGTTTTCCATTTTCCGCGGAGCCGGCAGGACGTATTCCTGTCACCGCAGAAAATTCTTCTTTTATTCTTACTTTCTTGTGGTCGCGTCTGCCTTCCCTTGACGCCACCGGTACTGCTGGTGCTTTTCTTTCTTTTTACTAAAAAAATTCTTCTTTTCTCTACGAAATTTTTTTTCCTGTTTAGTGCATGACGGTATATATGCCACTAGGCCTCTATCCTTCCATTATGGAAAAGCCAGCCACTATCCTTAAGAAATGCTCAAAGTGTGGCGGTAAAATGTTTAGGACCTGACCATTGCCCACTGGAGTGTCTCTCCTACTGGAGCTCAAACAGAAGAAGTCTTCAGGATCGAGCACAACTCAATACCCGGTTCACATCGGACTCGATGTCACCAGCCAGAATATCTTCTTTTTCACAGGATCAGGTAACCAAAGTCTGTAAAGACTAGCCAGTCCTCGAGTGGTAGATCTCCTTCTAAGCATCGAGATGCCTCTGGCGTTGCCCTCGAGGACATTTTGGCAATAAAGCCCCGGCGGGAGTCTTTGGGCTCCAAAGCATTAACGGGGCTTCAGGTTGTTCCCGGGGTTCTTACCTCGATGAACATACCTGGGCCATGCTCGGTGGTTGTGGCCGCTTTCAGCGGTACTGACACCCCGCATCGGCTATGGTGATGGATGAAACACTCCTCACCGATGAACGTAGTCTAGCGTTCTCAGCTACTTCGGTACTGCTAGAGTTGCTGCAGACCGTTCCTCGAGTATCGGTATCGGTATTGACATCGGCACCGGTGTCGGTACCGTCCATGCTTGCTTCGACAGACTCGCTTCCTTCGATGCCGAGCCTGGAATTGCTCTCTAGCATGGAGGATTCGGTACTGACTCGTCTCGGTACCGACCTCGGCCGGTACCGAAGACATCGCTTTAAAGAAAATCCAATGCTTCATCCTTTCAAGTCTTCTGATCTCGATGATTGGGATGAATCCATCGGTACCAAGGCTGAATTCTCAACAATTCTAGCCTTTACCCCTCATTTTAGGGGGTCCTCCTCAGGGGAGGTTTCTTTTCAAGCTTTTCTGCTTGATATGGCAAAGTTACTTGCCATTTCTATACCTGGTGAAGAATCCATACCAGGAGATTCAGAGATTCTGCAATCCCCCTGGATTCCAAAGGAAGGAATCATGCTTTCTGTGCATCAGATCTTACAGGATCTACTATTAAGAATGTGGGAAACTCCTTTAACTGTATCCCCACATTCTAAGACACTTGACACTATGTACAAGGTGCCACCTTCTCCAGGTTTTCAAAGGGCTCAACTTCCTCATCATTCTATTGTTGTAGAATCAGCAGTGAGGCGTATTAAGAGTGCAAAGAAGCACTCCTCTTATCCGCCAGGTCGTGAGTCTAGGACTTTAGATGCCTTTGGACGTCGATGCTTCCAGGCATCCATGCTTTCAGCAAGAATTATCTCATATATTTTCTATATGGGATTATCTCTTGAAGAGGTCACAAAGAACTTAAAACTTTTGAACCCTTTTCTTCAAGAACATAAAAGAGTAGACTATTTCTTATTAGTCAGTCATGCTCAAAATGTCTCTAAGTTCCTTAATCGTGCTTCCCTGGATTGTTTTGAGTCTATTAGCAGAACTTCTGCTATAGCCATAGGGGCACGACGCATGGCCTGGCTCCAAGCTTCAGATTTGGACAAATGGGTACAAGAAAGGCTGGCAAATACTCCTTGTACTGGTGAAAATCTCTTTAACAAGGATGCTTTATTCCAAGCTAATCAGTTAAACACTGATATTGTTGCTTTCAGAGGATTGTCAAAACTTTCCTCTATCCCAGCTACTAAAAAATCTCCTAACAAACTTTATCTCCCTAAGGGAAAAAGTTTTATCCATTTTCTACCCATCATGCAGATGTTTCCAAAGAAGGGCAACATCAAACCAGGCTAAGAAAATCAAAACCTCAACAGGCTAAGCAAACCCAGCAGTCGCAGGGTTTCTGATATTTTATTCATTAAATCTCTTTTTTTTTCTGTTTGAGGTTTAGAACCAGTAACCTACTTATCAAAAGAAGCATCTACAGTTCATCTCATCCTTACTGAGATATCAGTGATACACTGACTCAATCCTCGACTCTAGGCATGAATCTCTTGCCACAAGAGAAATCCATTCTTTTAGCTTCAAGAGCTATTGAGGACAATCATGCCCTACAGGTAACAGGGTTCTCCTCTCCTTTTTGAAGGAAAAAGAGGAGTAACAACTAACAACAAGGTAGGCTATGTCCTTCACCTTGACAGTTTTCCTGTCTGAGGATATCTCTTAGTTTTTGACTGCAAGGGGGCTTCACCTTTTCAGGGAATTACCAAATTGTAAGTCTTCTCAACTCTGTATTACTTCTATCCCTCTTAGTCAGGACATTTAGTCTCTAAGAGTGATACTATTCAACTGGAGGGCTTACTTTTTGAGCCCATAGGTTTTCTTCAATACCTACTCCAGTAACTGGTTTCCATACAGAGTTTTCTTCCCCTTTACAATCTTCTCAAATATTTCTTTTAAGACAGCTTATCAGACGGTAATTGAGTTTTACCACTCCTAATTATGTCCATCGGTCCTTTTCCAATCTATAGGACCTAAGTTTTTCTGCTGCCTTAAGAACAGATAATTCCAAGAGAGGTTCCACAACCCACTTGGACAATTTATCATTGCAGGCAACCGGCCTGTCTACTATTCTTAGCCATCTTCAATTCTTTTTGACTCCAACAGAATAGATTAGGTTGCACACTGGCAATTAAACAGCCAGATCTCACCTAAACAACCTACAACACGCTCTCTGCAATTATACAAAAAAGCTCTGCAATTATGGGCCTTTGCCAGAGAGCGTCAGAGCCATTCCTAGTAGGTAGCTTCTAGATGGTTAAAAAGGCTTTGCCCAGTCATGCTCCTACATGACTGTTTTTTTCCTACTCTTACCATCTTCCTTAAAATTTCCTTTTAAGGAAAAGGAACCAGGGCTTAGACCACATGAAAACATAAAGAATTGCTCAATTCCCTGGGTTGTTCCACATCTCCAGTGGAACTCTTACAACAGGGATGCATTCTTTTTCACTGCAGTCGGTCCTTGTCTACTGCTTTCCTTCTAATTCCCAAAACTTCATTGAAGCTTATGCTGAACAAAGAACGCATGATACTCATATTGCCTTCATAGAGGGCAAACATGGTATCCCCGTATATTGCGTCTTCTTCTCCAGCTACTACACTGAAGTTATAGAAGGATCCAGACTTGCTGTCTTAAAACTAAGGATCTCCTCTGCACCCCTTCACATAGGTCTCCATTCCTGGTTATTCAAAGGCTAGAATTTAAAAAAAAAAAAAAAAAAAAATCTAGACCTCTTCTTATAAGTAAGAGCATTCCACTGGTTTCCATGAAACTTTCTCCATGGCTCTTCCACTTATAACCAGAAAGAGATTCTCTATCCATATTCTCAAGCAGGTCTTCCCCCTTCTTGTTATTAAGTGAATCTCTCTCTCTCTCTCTTATTTATATATATCTGACTTTGAAAGATTTGTGACTGTCCATATTGATGCTGTTCCAGCATACCATACGAGTTTAAATGGACAACCAATTTCTATGGTAATTAGAAAATACCTTCTTTTACCATAACCTTTCCGGTTACGTTACATCTGAAACTCTCCATGTAAAGTCATTATCCTAAGTGACATCACTTAGGGAAGACATTACTGATCTTCAAGAAATTGGAGGTTACACCGCCTACTACAAATGTTTTTTTCTTTCGTGTGGATAAAGGGGTCTTAAAGACCCATCCTTTTTCTGCAAGGTGTATTTCTACCTTTTCGTCCAAACCAGTCAGATTTATCTCCTCTCTTTTCTAGAGCCTTATTCTGCTCCAAGGACAAAGAGCTTTAAACTTTGGCCTACCGAAGCTTCAGCTTTTCCTCCAAAGTCCAACCTCATTAAACTCCCCCAGTTTTTTCTTCTGGGATTAGTTCCAGCCATTAAGGCTTCTGACCTCTGCCTGTATTGCAAAATTTATTTTCCTCTACTTCACAGTGAGGTAATTTCTTTGAGGATAATCTACTGGCTCTTAGCAGCAGACCATATTAGCCTCAATAAATACTTTGCAATACTTTTGAGTAAGGTCCACATTAGAAAATTGGAATTCAATATTTCCTAAAAATTATGAGCTGCACAAGGACTCCCCTCTAGACGCCTTGTTTAGTCAAGCTGTTCCACAGCACACCCTTTTTAATTCAACTCCTACCCTCCATCCCTTGGATGCCTGAGGTTCTGGGAAATAGCATGGCCCATCCATTAGATTTGCAACATGCTGGGGCCTCCTTTAGGCATCTCTAGCTTGAGAGTCCCCATATGTGAAGACTCATTCCTGCTTGTTCCCGGAGATAGCACAGTTACTTACCTGTAACAGGTGATCTCTGGGAACAGCAGGAATAAGTCTTCACAACCCACCCACCTCCCCTAGGAGTTGTGCTCTCTCTCTCTCATTTGTCTACTTCCCTCCTTCGGTCTCAGCTACAAACCCAACTGATGAGAGGGAAGTGAATGGGCGGGAAGGCAGCGCGCATGCGTGTGGGATGCTCCCAAAAGCTTTCTTTTTGGACGCTGGGGAGCATTCCCGCGCAGGCTCCGTCGGTAGCGACGTACCCATATGTGAAGACTTATGGGTATGTCGGTACCAACGGAGCCTGCGCAGGACTTATTCCTGCTGTTCCCAGAGATCACCTGTTACAGGTAAGTAACTGTGCTTTCTCAGAACTCATCCACATTTTATGCCAAAGGTGGTTCGCCTTTTCATTTAAATCAGCCTATTTACCTTCCTGTATTCTTTCCGAGGCCTCATGCCTCTAATGCAGAAAAGAACCTTCATACTCTGGACTGTAAAAGAGCCTTGGCTTTTTACTTACAAAGAACACAGCAACATAGAAAGTCTTCTCAACTTTTTATTGCTTTTGATTCTAGTCATTTGGAACTTCCAGTCTCCAAAAGAGCTGTATCTAAATGGATTGCACAATGCATATCCTTTGCTTATGAATATATAGCTGTATATAGTTACCCTGTTATTACCTGTACATATACCCATGTTATATTGTAAATCCAGTGCAGACCATCTGTGCTGGACAGTTATGTTATGATGTAAACCGCACTGATACAGAAGAGCGTGGTATATAAGAAAAATAAATAAATAAAATAAATAAAGTAAGAGTCTTCCTCTCCAAGGCCATGTCACAGCTCCATAATGTGAGAGCCATGGCAGCCTCTATGGCTAACCTTCACTCTGTCTATCGATGACATCTGTCAAGCAGCCACCTGGGCTTCGGTGCACACCTTCACAGCCCACTACTGCCTAGATAAAGCCTCCCGTCAGGATGCCTTTTTTGGCCAGGCTGTTCTTCAACATCTCTTTCAGACTTAATTCAACTCCTACCCACCAACCCTGGGGGGATGCCAGAGATCCCATGGGAGGAAGCATGGCCCACCTCACTATAGGTGGCAGCTTCCTGGGGTCATCTCCCCGGCATTTTCAGCTAGGGAGGCCCCATATGTGAAGACTGCATTCCTGCTTGTTCCTGGAGATAGCGTAGTTACTCACCTGTAACAGGTGATCTCCGGGAACAGCAGGAATTTAGTCTTCACAACCCTCTCTTGTCTCTTTCCTCTCTCCCTCTAGCCTTTCTCTCAGCTACAAACTTAACTGAAGAGGGACAGTTGGAAAGGCGGGAAGGCAGCGCGCATTAGCTGAGGGATGCTCCCAAAAGCGTTCCTATTGGATGCTGGGGAGCGTTCCCGTGCAGGCTCCGTCGGTACCAACGATACCCATATGTGAAGACTAAATTCCTGCTGTTCCTGGAGACCACCTGTTACAGGTGAATAACTACGCTTTCTCCGGGAACAAGCAGGAAATCAGTCCTCACATATGGGTGACGTCGGCGCCGACAGAGCCCGCGTGCGGAGCAAATACCCAGCTTTCAGAGAAAGCCTTTGGAAATTGCATCATGCATGCACGGTCCTCTTCCCGCCCAAGGGTGCCATCTTGCTCAGTCTCCTTTTTTCCGCAGAACCCTCCTGACGTTGTCCTAGTGTCACCGTGGAAAAGTTTAAAAAGTTTAGAAATTCTTTCTTTGCCTTACCGGATCGACACCGGTTCCTCTTCCTGCCTTCGGCTCGGTACACTGGTATCGAGTCTGGCTAGATTTTTCATTTTTTGTCCTTCATGACTGGCGTTCGTGCCCTTTTTTCTTTTTCACTGGCAGCCTGGGTCTTCGACCTCGCAGGGGCCCTTTTTCCCCCGATGGCTGCCAGCGGGTTTAAGAAATGTGATCGGTGTGCAAAACTAATGTCCCTCACCGACACACATGACTGCTGTCTCCGGTGCCTCGGTCCTTACCACGACCCGATGGTCTGTGGCCCGTGTAGGAAGATGTCCTCTAAGGCTCTGAGAAACCGCCAGCAGCAGCATGATAGGATTTTTCCTGAGTCCGTATCTTCGTGAGGCCTCTACGTCTCAGTGGGAACACTCCACACCCAAGCGTCGTAGGAGTTCCACAGAGAGGGGGTCTCCCTCGCGGGAACATCGAAGGAAGAAAAAATCCTCGAAGGTGGTGTCGTTGGATGGCTCTGAACGGCCTGGTCGGGCCTGACGGCGTCGGACCCGACCTGGTGGCTGCGGAGCCTTCTGGACTTGGGTTCAGAATGGTGGCCATGGAGCGCAGTATGTCTGCCTTCATGGAGTAGCAGTGGGCGCTGATTGCCAGTCTGACCGGTTCTTCTGCCCCGACGACTGGGCCACCGACGTCTTAGTCGACCCTGGAAGCCGAGCTGATCCTCGAGACCATGCAGACTCGAGTCGATCCTCGGTCGAGGTTCCTCTCCTCCCATTTGGGACCGAGGTCGTTGCTGCCGGTCCTCCCGGCGTCGGGACGGTCGATGCCGGGGCCCTTTATGCCGGAGCATATCGATTCTTCCTTGGAGGCATTGGGATGAGAAACGGAGGAAGAGGAGTCCCCGGACACCTGTCGACACAGGGACGTCCCGTCCGATTCCCCGGTGTCCGAACCTCGGAGAAGGTCCCCTCCGGAGGACACGAGGTTCTTGGACTTCGTGAGGGATATGTCCCAAGGCTTTGGCATTCTACACAGAGTCCGAGGAGGATCCTCGAGCTGACGAGCTTGAGATCCTACAGTATGACTCTCCCCCTCGGGAGGCCCTTACGGTACCTGTGCCTCCGATCCTGGAACAACTGATGCTCCGCATGTAGGAGACACCGGCCCTGGATTTCAAAAGGCACAATTGCCACACAACTCCATGGTTGTGGAATTGGCCATGTGCAGGCTGAAGAGCCCAAAGATGCACTCCTTGGTGCCTCCTGGCAGGGAGGCCCGCAACTTGGACGCCCTCGGCAAAAAGTGCTTCCAGAGTTCAATGCTGACTTGTCGGATCCAGGCCTAGAAGCTGTACATGGGCATGTACCTGAGAGACCTGGCGAAGGAACTCTGGTCTCTCTGAAGGGCCTTTGCAGCGCTTCAAGAGCTTGTCCACTGCCGTCTGTGAGTGCTTGAAGTTCATGACACGAGCAGCCTATGACAGGTTCAAGTCGGCGGCCCGGGTAGCTGCGGTGGGCATCGGTGCACGCCGTGAAGCATGGCTACAGTCATCGGACCTAGAGCAATGGGTTCAGGACAAGTTGGTCGATATCCCATGCCAAGGAGAGAACCTCTTTGGAAAATCCATGACCGACAAGGCTGCGGAAATAGAGTCCGAGTACATGATGAGGACACAGCTCTCAAAGAAGACCTCTGCCTCTTCTCACAAGAAGGGCTCGGGTAAGAAGCCCTTTTACCCAAGGAAGGGTACTGCTTACCAAAGTTACCCCCATTTTCAGGCTTCCCTGGCTTCCCAACAGGGGCAGCAGGCCAAGAGACAGGGGCATGGTCCGCGTAAGCAGAAAGCTCCCAAACCCCAGGCACCGGCTCCGGCCCAGCCTGGTAGTGGCTTTTTTTTTCTCACAGCATGACCCCTCTCCACACAGGGGACAGGCAGTGCACAGGAGGAAAACTTGCACTGTATGCTCACAGGTGGACAGCCATTACCACCAATGCCTGGGTCCTGCAGATAGTCCATCAGGGCTATCTCCTTCATCTGGCCCAGGTACCTCCTCCTTATTTCCCAGGAGAGCCCCTCAGGTGTCCCCTCCACCAAGACCACCTTCTGAAGGAGTTGGCAGGTCTTATCAAGGATCAGGCGGTAGAACCGGTGCCCCACCACATAGAGGGCAAGGGCTTCTATTCCAGGTACTTTCTAGTACCAAAAAGAACAGGAGGCCTCAGACCCACCCTCGACCTGCGCAACTTAAACAAATCCCTGGTGAGGGAGAAGTTCAAGATGCTCTCCCTTGGAATATTGCTGCCTTACCTCTGCCAGGGGGACTCACTATGCTCCTTAGAACTAAAGGATGCATATACCCACATCCTAATACACCCAGACCACAGGCAATATCTGCTCTTTGTGGAGGGGGGCAATCACTACCAGTACAGGGTACTCCCCTTTGGCCTGACCTCCACACTCAGGGTATTCACAAAGTGCCTGGCGGTGGTGGCTGCCTTTCTCAGACTTCAAGGAGTCTTTGTCTTCCCCTACCTAGACGACTGGCTCATCAGAGGCACGTAAGCCAGAGAGGTCCATCAGGCCACATCTCGCACCATCCAGGTGCTCCACTGTTTGGGGTTTGTAATCAATTACCCCAAGCCCAGCCTTGTTCCCACTCAACAACTAGAGTTCATTGGGGCCAGACTCGATACCATTCAGGCAAGGGCCTACCTGCCGGCAGACAGGGCAAAAAGACTTCTGGCTCTGGCATGTCTGGTGGGTCACAGATCCACAGTGTCAGCAAGACAGTTTCTGCGCCGTCTCGGGCACATGGCGTCCACAGTTCATGTGACACCAGATTCCCGCCTCCACATGTGAACTGCTGAGTGGTGCCTCAGGGACCGGTGGACACAGGCCACAGGCTGCCTCAGAGACAGTGTCACGGTGTCCAGGCAATTTTCTGTGTGGGCTCCAGTGCTGTCGTCAAGGCTGGGGTTAAGTGGGAACAACAAGAAAAGGTGCTCACAGACTGTTGAGAGATAAAGAAGATTAAAAAGATATAAAGAAACTTTGAGGACTTTGTGTGTTATTTGCCCTCTACCATGGGAGGTTCTGGATTTGAAGGCAGTCAACACCTAGCTAAGAATCCCTCATTTTCAGATGGAGACCCTTGAGTCCATCATTGCAACAACCTGGCAAGGAGAGTTCTTGATCTTCTTGGGCCTCTCAGAGGCATACTTTCGCATTTCCATCAGGGAACAGCATCCTTCACTTCTGTGTTCTGGGCCACCATTTCCAACTTCTGCAGCAGGGTACCCTGGTCATGGAGGGATCCTGTTGTGCTCTCGCTTACGGCCTTGCTCTTGAGAGGCGTAAACAGTCTAAGAAAGTCTTCTCTGGAGCGGTAAGAGATGCTTCTTTTAAAGGCCCAGAGGGACTGTACATCATTGACCTAGGTGATGATCTGGAAGTTCTTCAGCAGTAGTGTTCCTCTCAGGACCTGGAGGCCAGGAAAGCCGACATAGCTGCATTTTGACAGGGTGTGCATCCTGTCATGGAAGAACCATCAGGACCCTCAGTTTAAGATAACCACCTGCATATAAGGGGTGCCCATCTCTCATTCTGATTAAAGAGAATCATTTGCTATCTGCTAGCAGGCAGTTGTAGTTGGCCAGGGATGGCTACGTGAGTGGTCGCAGGTAGGGTCAGACCATAGCCTGGTCTGACCCCTCTGAGTAATTGTAACAATCTCTTTGTGTTTGAGAACAGGAGACCAGAAAGCCTGGAAGGGTTGGATCCTAGGTGAAGACACATTTGCATAGATTGAAGGATCTTAGAACTTTCCTGGGGTTTCCTCCCAGACAGAGGGGGAGAACCCCCCCCCCCCCAACCAAGAACCCTTAGGAGGGGGGATTAGTAGGGGTCAGAACCTTATTGGCGTAGAAAGGAGACTGTTTACTACTACTACTACTACTAATCATTTATATAGCACTACAAGGTGTACGCAGTGCTGTACAAACATAAAGAAGACAGTCCCTGCTTGTAGAGCTTAGAATCTAATCAAGACAGACCAATGCAAGAGAATCAAGGAGGGTTCAAATAGGGAAAGAGTTTCAAGGAGACCAAGGGATTAGGATCCAAATGCGGCCTCAAAGAGGTAAGCCTTTAACATAGATTTGAAGAAGGGGGGAGAATAGACTTAACGTAAAGACAGATGAAGCTTGTTCCATGCATAAAGAGCAGCAAGGTGAAAAGATCAAAGTCTGGAGTTTGCAGAAGAAGAAAAGGGCATAGAGAAAAGAAAGCCACAGGAGGAGCGCAGAGTTCACGAGGAGGGGTGTAGGGAGAGAGAAGCGAGGAAAAGTATTGAGGGGCAGTAGACCATATATTTATATATTAGAAGGAGAAGTTTGACTTGGCTAGGGAAACGGAAGGGGAGCCAGTGAAGTGATTTTAGAAGAGGGGTTATATGAGTGTATTGCTGCTGGTGGATGATTAGATATGCAGCAGAGTTTTGAATAGATTGAAGAGGAGAGAGATGACACTGAGGGAGACCAGCAAGGAGGAGATTGCAGTAGTCAAGGCGGGAGGTGACCAAAGAGTGGACAAGAGCTTTAGTACTGTGTTCAGAGAGGAAGGGACAAATTTTGTTAATGTTGTAGAGAAAGAAACAACAGGTTTTAGCTATATGTTGAATATGTGTGGAGAAGGAAAGGGAGAAGTCAAAAATGACCCCAAGTTTACAGGCTGAGGAAACAAAGAAAAAGAGTGTTAACAGTGATAGAGAAAGGAGGAAGTGAGGATGAGGGTTTAGGGGGAAAAATAATACGTTTTGTCCATATTCAATTTTAAGTGTCAGCGAGACATCCAGGCGGTGATGTCAGATAAGCAAGTAGAAATAGTTTGGAGCGAAGGAGAGATGTCAGGCATAAATTTGAGAGTCAGCATACAAATGATACTGAAAACCATGGGAAGAAACGAGGGCACCAAGGGACTTGGTATAGAGAGAGAAAAGGAGAGGGCACAGAACAGACCCTTGAGGTACACTAACTGAGAGAGGGATGGCAGAAGAGGAGGAACCTCCAGAACAAACAGTGAAAGAGCGATTGGAGAGATAAGAGAACCAAGATAGTACAGGATCTCTAAAACCAAGAGAGGATAAAGTGTCAAGGAGGAGGCGGAGGTGGTCAGTGGTATCAAAAGCAGCAGAAAGTTTGAGAAAAATGAGAACTGAGTAAAGTCCTTTGGACTTAGTGAGGAACAGATCCCTGGAGACTTTGGCAAGAGCTTTTTCAGTAAAATGAAATGGAGGAAAACCAGATTGAAGTGGATCAAGGAGGGCTTGAGAGGAGAGAAATTCGAGACAGCAGCAGAGAACTGCACGAGTTCAAGAATTTTGGAAATGAATGGGAGAAGGGAGATGAGTCAGAAGGACAAGTAGGGCCAAGTGAAGGTTTTTTGAGGAGAGGAGTGATTACAGCATGCTTGAAGGCTGCAGGGAAGGTTGCAGTGGAAAGCGAAAGGTTTAGAATGTGTGTGATGAAAGGGATGACTGAGGAGGAGATGGGTGGGAATAGGATCAGAAGAAAAGGTGGTGAGTTTAGAGGAGGAAAGAAGAGAGGTTTCCTCAAATATTTTAGAAAAGGATGAAAGGGTGATAGAGGTTGAGGGGAAAAGTTGGTAATGGAGAGGGGGAAGAAGGGGTGAAGAGGATTTGGTGAGGAATTGAAGAGTAATCTTATGCACTTTGTCATGGAAATAGTCTGCTAGGGTTTGGGCAGAGAGAGAAGTAGGGATTGGCGGTGGAAGTGCCTTAAGAAGAGAATTGAGAATAGGAAAGAGATGGTGAGGGTTAGAGGAAAGACAGTCAGATGGAGAAAATAGTTTTGCTTAGTGAGTGCAATGACAGACTGGAAAGAAGAAAGAAAGAGAATGAATTTGAAGTGAAAAAAGTCAGAGCGGGATTGAGCCAAGTACGCTCAGCTGAGCGGACACTGGACCATAGGTAGCGGGTAGTTGAAGGCAACCAGGGCTATGGTGAGGTGCGCCTCACAGGATGTGGAATGGGCAGAGCAATGGTATCCATAGTAGAGGAGAGATCAATATTATAGGAAGCTATGGCTTCATCAACAGATTTAGAGGACAAAGTGGAAGAGAGGTGAGATAGTAGTGATAGAATCAGTGAATTGATAGCATGAAGATTCCTAAAAAGATAGGAGGAGATTGGGTGTGATTGAGAAGGGGAGTAATGAAGAGTGAAACTTAACAGGTGATAGATAAGAGAAGAGCAGAGGTATGGAAATTAGAAGGTAAACAATTGGAGTAGAAAATGAGGTCAAAGCGGTGACCTAGCTGATGAGCAGGGGCAGAAGAGAAAAGCTGGAGATTGAAAGAGGAAGTAAGGGAAAGGATCTATAGATGACAGCGATGCGGAGAGGTAGGGGATTAAAAAGATGGATGGAATGGACTTCAAAGGAGGGAAAGGAATGAGATTGAGGGAAAGGGGGGGGGGGTTGAAATTGGCAAGAAGGAGAAAGTAGAAACCCAACACCATCATGGCCATTGGGATGAGAAGAGTGGGAGAATTGATAGTTGCCTTGGCAGAGGGCAGTAACTGAAGCAGTGTTATCAGGGAGGATCCAGGTTCCAGTAAGAGTGAGAAGACTGAAAGTGTAAGAGAGAAAGATATCATGGGTAAAGGGAATTTTATTAGAAATTGAATGAGCATTTCATAAAGCACACGAGAAGGGGAGAGAGGAAGAGGAAAGGAAAGGGATTTTGGATGAGATTAGGGTGGTGGAGAGAGGAACTAATATTTATTTTATTTTTATTTATTTATTTTATTTAACAGAATTTATATACCGTCTTTCTACAAATCAAGACGGTTTACATAAAACAATAAAGGCGTATGTTTCAACTGTTTACATGGAACAAAGTAACAGATAACAAGGAGAACGTTTTACAAGAACTATGAACAACTATTTACAGTGGTACATACCGGGATACAATTGGCTGCATGAATAGATTTAGAGAATTAGAGAAGGCAAAAGCGGGGAAGTGGCATTAGAAAGTTAGGTACTAAGGTGGCAGGGAGAAATGTTCAAGGAAAAGAAGAGTTTTTAACTTCTTACGGAACTCAGAGTGGGTTGGGCAGTTCCACAGCTCATGAGGAAGAGAGTTCCATAGGGATGGGGCATAGAGAGAGAAAGCCCTGTTACTGATAAATTGTTTGCAATATCTTTTGGTTGTAGGGATAGTCAGGAGGTTTTTAGTAATAGAACGGCGGGTTCTAGTGTTAGTGGAGAAGGGAAGGAGAGGGGAGAGGCAAGGAGCTGACTCATTGGATATGATTTTATGTATAAGGGTAAGCACTTTGAATTTAATCCTGTATTGGATGGGGAGCCAGTGGAGATCATATGGGACCGGGGTGATGTGTGATCGTCTGGGGTTGTTGGTTATAAGTAGCGCAATCGTGTTCTCAGCTAGTTGCAGCGGCTGTATGGTGTTCTTGGGAAGGCCATGATAGATAAGATTGCAGTAATCAATAGATGGGATAGTGAGGGCCTGACAGACAGAACGAAAAGAGTTAGAGCTTAAGAGGGGTTTGAGGTTTCGGAGGGTACGTAGCTTTGCGTATATTGCATTGGTTGTTCTCTTTATTTGATTAGTGAAGGAGAGGTTCTGATCAAGGATAATACCAAGATATTTCACTTGTTTTTTTATAGCAAGAGTGAAATCTCCAATAGTAATGGTTGGAGGTGGGGTGTATGAGGTATTGAAAAACACCTGTAGGACTTCAGTCTTGGCTTGATTAATTAGGAGGTTGTGTTGGGAGAGCCAAGATTTTAGGGTGGTTAAGCAATCGCTTAGTTTAGTAAAGTCTGGGTTAGCGAGATTAAATGGTGTAAAGCACATCATGTTGTCCGCGTATAATTGGTACTGAATGTCATGGTTTTGGAAGATGTTGCAAACAGGTTGAAGGGAAATATTAAATAGGAGATCTGAAACTAGATCCTTGGGGGACACCTTGTTTTAGGGTAAATGGGAGGGAGGTATCATTACCAATACGGACCTGTTGGGTTCTGTCATCTAAGTAGGATCGAAACCAGTTTAGGGTTGTTCCTCTAAGTCCTATTTCGTGGAGTCTACTTAAGAGTTGATGGTGGGGAAGGGAGTCAAAAGCAGCAGATAAGTCAAGAAATATGAGTATGCAGCCTTGGGTAGGATTCAGGGTGTGCAAGTACAAGGAGTCTAGGAGGGAGGTAAGGAGGGTTTCAACTCCATGGTTCTTTTTGAAACCATGTTGGAATAAGTCGAGCGGAGAGTGATCATCAATATAGTTTTGAAGTTGGGTTTGAACTAGTTTTTCGGCTATTTTAGCAAGGAAAGGGATGCTAGAGATGGGTCTGTAGGAGGTAGGGGACGTAGGGTCAAGTTTTATACCTTTTAGGATTGGCCGGATAGTAGCACACTTAAGTAGAGGAGGTACAGATCCAGTCTGGAGGGAGGTTTGTATAATAGACAGGATGTAGGGGCTGAGGGAGCCTCTAGTAGATTTGATCCAAGGGACAGGGCAAGGGTCAAGGGCAGAAGTGGAGGCGTTTAGATCTTTTATAACATTAGAAACATTTTCTAGTGTGAGGGGATGAAATTCATCCCAAGATGTTAAGAGGGTTAGTTCGTGTGGTTGGGTGCTGTATTCAGGGGTATATTGGGGGTTATTAGTTAATGAGGAGGGCGGGAGGAATTTAGAGCTCAAGTGGTTGGCTATAGCTTGTGCGGTTATTTTCGGTGGCTGGTCCTGCAGGGAGGGTTCATTTATTAAGGATTTAGCAATGGAGAAGAGTTCTCTGGGTTTGTTAAGGGACCGTTGAATAATGTTTTCATTATATTCCTTTTTATGGTTGAGGGTTTCGGAACAGTAGGTGTGAAGTTTAGTTGTGTAAGCAGTATGTGCAATAGGGTGCAATATGGGAGTGTGAGAAGTAAAGGGGGACCAGGGTTGGTATTAATGTCACCAGAGGACAGAAGAAGAAGAGGGAGAGAGGAGATAGCACGCCAGAAGTGGGGATGAGGTTGTTTTTAGAAAGGAAGGAGAGGAATGACTGAGAGGAAGAAAGTGAAGCTCAAGAACTGAGGAAAGGGTGGAGGATAAGATGGGGGAGGAAATAGGGAGGATGGGGAAGAGAATTCCACAGTGCTGGAGCTAGATAATGACAAGCAGTCTGTCTGGTAATTTCAAGGTGTACTCTAGATTAGAAGGCAGTATGGACCTATTTTGTTGAAGAGATCAAAGATTCCTACTTGGGACATAAGGTGTTAGTAGATCAGAGAGAGAAAAAAAGAGAACCCTACATAAAATTCCTTATGCATTAGGATCAAGATCTTAAATTTCATCTGATCGTAAATAGACAGCCAATGGAGGTCTCTTAGACATGAAGTAATTCTGTCAAACTTCCTTGAATGCATTACTACCTAAATGACCATGAATTGAATGGTTTGCAATCGCTTTAGTGAGGACTAGGGTGACTCACAGTATAAAGAGCTGCAGTACTTGATGATGTCTGTCTGTCTTTCTGACATCTGTCCTGTCCCTTCTCTTGAAGGTGCTGTCTTCCTTTTATCTTAATTGCTCTGTGGCCTGCCCGTCTTTTTAGAGGAGGACCTTCGGACAGACTCCTTGTTGCATCTGTTGGATGTGAGGAGGGTATTAGTGAAGTATCTGGAGATTACAAATTCCTTCCATTGGTTGAACCATTTCTTTGTCCCCTTTAAATTTAATATTTATTGAATTTTCAAATATTATTACAAGTTACATCACTTGCTACAGAAAAGGGGGAAGCACCAGATAAAATAATAACTAATAAAGTAAAAGGAAACAATTTAAAGAACAAACCTCTCCAGTACTCCACAATATAGAGATCCAAGAAAAGGAAAAACAAACCCAGCTATTCAAAGGAAAGATATAGACATCAGCAGTCAGATATATCAATACCACAGCCCTGAGGTCCACTCATTCGCCCCCCAAGGACCCCTTAGAATTCAAAAAGGAAATCAATTGAGAGGAATAAAGAAATACAAAGGAAGGAATTTGCAGTTTCACCAGACATTTACATGGATACTTAAGAAAATACAACCCCCCAAGCTGAAGAACCCGGGGGCGCAGTATCAGAAACTCTTTCCTGTGACGACAGGTTTCTTTAGCCAAATCTGAAAAAATCCGGACAAGACACCCTTTAAACATCAAATTTCTTTTCTGAAAAAACTACTGCAAAAAGCATTCCCGATCAGAAACTAAAGCAAAAGTAACTAAACAGGTTGCTGGCCTAATACTAGAAGTATCTGATGTTTCTAAGAACTCTGAAACCTTTAACATGCCAAGTTGCTCAAGGCCAGTAGCCTCAGCATTAGCCAAGGTCTTCTGGCCACTTGGAAGATAATAAATATTTACTATAGGAGGACATGAATCTACCGAGGTAATTATCTAACTGCTCCAACCTAGCTTTCAAATGGTTAAGAATCTTTTATAAACATATCTGACAAAGTTTCCAAACGCTGGGTCCTTAGTTATATCTTCCATACTGTTCTTTATTAAACCCATTTCTTGCACAGATTTTGACAAACCTTCAGTATTAGAAGCTACCTGTTCTTGGATCCCAACAAGCCAATTTGTAAGTCTCTCCAAGTGGGTTAATAGCTAACCAGATAGCCTCCAGGATGAATTGATCGGGATGTTGTAGAGGAAAAGATATTCTAGCTCCATGTTGCATGACTGGCTTCACTGCACTGGCCTGCGGGTCAATGGGGAACTTCCCGGTGCCAATCCCTGATGCCGAGGTGGAGCCTCCTTTCACGGACGCCGGCCCATTTACATGATCCTGCAGACAGACAGACACCATCTGCCATGCTTCCTGAAGGCCACCCCAGCAAAGGCACCCACAACTCCCAATTCCAGAGGGTCCAATGCTTCCACACCTCCATGATCCAAACCCAGGCACACCTGCTTCCTAGACGGCTGTGCTTCCGGGGGCGTGAGATCGCTGCCTGAAGGTGACGTCGAGCTACCCAGCTCCAGGTGTCCTCCAGCCGAGCTTCCATCCCCGAATTCTGGCTGCTGCTCCTGGCGTCACACATAGATATCCAAAGGACCTGAAACTGGAAATGAGGTCAGCACGGTGGCCTGGGATAACACTCTCTGCTTCACCTTTCTCTTCCTCCCTATCAAGACAGCATGCTGAAGCCTAGACACTGCCTACCACCATCTTGGATCTCTGCCCTTCTTTGTCCTCTTCAGTGGTTTGAGGAAAGGACAGGCTGCAGCTGAGTTCAGCCAAGTCCTCCATTGCCCTTTGGATTAAGGCAGTTCAGCCTACCTTCATTGTCAAAAATGTGTGCTGGAGGGAGTCAGAGCTCACCCCACTAGGGCACAGGTGGCCTCCTTAGCAGAGTCTACCTTTGTATCTCCAGGAACAAGCAGGAATGAGTCTTCACATATGGGTACGTCGGTACTGACGGAGTCTGCACGGGAACGCTTCCCAGCGTCCAATCAAAGAGCTTTTGGAAGCATCCCACCACGCCTGCGTGCTGCCTTCCCGCCTTTCCCAACTGCCTCTCCTCAGTTTTCGTTTTTCCGCGGAGCCGGCAGGACGTCCTCCTGTCACCGCAGAAAATTCTTCTTTTATTTCTTTAATTTTCTTGTCACAGCTGTCTTCCCGACGCCACCGGTACCGCCGGTGTTTTCTTTTCTTTTCTTGTAAATCTTCCTTTTTCAGGGAATATTTTTTCTTCATAGTGTCTCACAGTATCTTAGGCCTTTTAGGCCTCTTCTTTTTCCTTCATGGAACCGCCAGCCACTTTCTCCAAGAAATGTTCAAACTGTGGCGGTACAACTTTATTTTTAGACCCTTGACGTCGGTGTCTAACCTGCTTGGGTCCTGACAACAGTTTGGTGAGAAGAAGTCTTCAATATCGAGGTTCCCTCGATACACGGTTTCCCTCCAGCTTCGGGGCACCGTCCCCTTCTTCTTCTACACAGGATCAGGTAACCCACAAACAATCTGTTAAGACTAGCCAGCCCTCGAGTGGTAGGTCTCATGCACAGCATGTAGACGGCTCCGGCCTTGCCCTCGAGGGCCCACTGGCTTCAAAACCCCGGCGGGAGTCTTCGGTCTCCAAAGCGTATAAGCGGTTTCAGGTTGTTCCTGGGGTTCACCCCTCACAAGAACATACCTGAGCCATGTCCGGTGGTGGCATCCGCTTCGAGCGGTACCGATACCCCGACATCGGCACTGGTGTTGGATGAAATACTCCTCACCAGGGATGGTCATCTGGCATCCTCGGTGCCTTCGGGACCGGTGGATACACTCCAGATTGACCTTCCATTATCGGTACCAGCACCGATACTACCACCGACGTCGGTACCCTTCAGACGTGCATCGATAGCCTCGCTTCCTTCATTGCAGAGTCTGGAATCGATCTCCAGTCTGGAGGACTGGGTACTGACTCGCCTTGGTACCGGCTCCAGCCGGTACTGAAGGCTCGGTTCCGATGATTCGGATCCGCAACTCTCGGTTCCCTCAAGGCCGATTGAGTTGTCACTAGCTGACCTTCACTCACCGGTATCAGACACGATACCGAAGTCGGTACCGATGTCCTCATTACCCTTACAGTCGGTGCATTCCATGCTTCGCTTATCGATGCCGAGTTTAGAATCGCTCTCTAGTCTGGAAGATTCGGTACCAGTACATTTTGGTACCGACACCGATCGATACCGGTGGCTCGGTACCGAGGATAGCACCCGGAGGTTTTCAGTTACGTCAGTACCGATTGAACGGTCACCGATGACTGCTCCGATGTCTTTGTCGAGCTCGACTCCGACATCGGTACCGGTATTGGCATCGGTACCGGTATCCGCATTAGCATCGTGGCCAACTCCTACCATGCTTTTTTCAACAAGATCGCTCCCTTCTATGCCAAGCTTGGAGTCGATACCTGGCATGGACAATGTGGTAATGACGGTCGCTGCTCCTGACGGCCAGTACCGGCGACCATCCTTTAATTATTCCACACTGCACTGTGCAGGATCTTCTATTCCTATATATCTGGATAGCTCTGTCGGTGCTCAGGCTAGTTCTTCAGATCTAACCTGTCCAAGGGAAAATACTGTTGGGGAACCCTCTTTTCAGAGTTTCCTCCTGGATATAGCAAGATCCCTTACTATTCCTATCCCAGGACATGATCCTGCACAGGACTCTCTTTCTACCAAAGCAAAGGAGAACATAATGCTTCCTTTGCATCATTCCTTGCAGAATCTCCTTCTAGGAATGTGGGAAACACCTTTTAAGGGTACCCCACCTTCCAGAGCAACTGATCTCTTATATCAGGTGCCCCCCTCTCCAGGGTTTCAAAAGACTCAACTTCCTCATCATTCCATAGTTGTGGAATCAGCAATGAGGCGGGTAAAGAGCAAGAAAAAGCACTCTTCTTATCCGCCAGGTCGTGATTCTAAGATACTTGATGCCTTTGGACGTCAAACCTTCCAGACATCTATGCTTTCTGCAAGAATTCTCTCATATATTTTCTATATGAGTCTATCTCTTGAGGAGGTCACAAAGCAATTACATCTTTTGACTCCTTCCCTTCCAGAGTCCAGGAGTGCAGACTATTCTTCACTGCTCAAGCATCTCCAGAATATCTCTTGGTTTCTTACTCGTGCTTCCCTAGACTCTTTTGAGTCTGTTAGCAGGACTTCTGCTATAACCATAGGGGCACGACGTAGAGCCTGGCTCCAAGCTTCAGGCTTGGACAAATGCGCACAGCACAGACTGGGACATACTTCTTGCACTGGAGACCATCTTTTCAACAAGGAGTCTTTACGTCAGGTTACTCAGTTCTCCATTGACTTACCTGTTCCTAGGAGCTGTTCTGCACCTTCTGTCCCAGTAGGTAGGAAATCTCCTGCCAAACTTTCTTCCCATAGGTTTTATGCATCATCTGCCCATCATACAGATGTTTCCAAACAGGGGAAGCATCGTCCTGGTCTGCAGAGTTCAACCTCTCACCAGGCTCAGCAAACCCAGCAACCACAGGGTTTCTGATCAATTCATCAGATGTTTGTGACTCTGGGGATTACAATCTGCAGTTGCTTCTTCTCATTAGAGACAATCCACTGCTGTCATTCTAAATCCTAAACATGGATCTCTTCCCGAAAGATATCCATTCTTTCTATGTTCTATGAGCTGTTAGGATGTTCATGCTTCTAGGTCACAGGATTTTTCCTCTTTTTCCTTCTAGGGAAAGAGGTCTATCCACTATCAAATGATAGTTTCCTGTGCCAGCATGTCTTTTTTTCCCTCCTATAAACTTACTACTTTGTAAGTTTTCTTCAGCTCCATTCTCTTTACCCTCTTACCAGGGTTTTTCCTCTGTAAGAGCGGTATTGCTTCACTGGAGGGCTTTTCTTCAGCCTCTCTAGTTTTCTTACTTTTCCAGTGCGGAGTTCTCTTCTCTGAGTTGACTCCTCTTTTTCAATCTTGCTTTGAAGCAGTTCATCAGACACGTCCAGAGTTTTCTACTTTTGTTTTGTCTGTTCTTACTGTTTTTAAACAGTACCATTCTTATGCTGTCTGGCAAGCAGCTGCCAATGCAGGAGTCTTAATGTTTCAACCACTGGTTCTTGTCCACCAGCAACCAGATTTGTCCTCCACTAACATTCTGTCTGGTCTTAGTAGTGGCTCCAAGTCAGTGCTGTCATCTGTCTTGAAAATTTTTTCACTACAAGCTTGCTGGATTGTCTTCTCTTTCTGCCATCTCCATTTCCCTGGGTTGGGCAGCATAGTTGACATAGCTGCTGGCTCTTCTGCAGCCAGTTCTATCTCCCCATTCTCCTGCACCATGCTCTCTGCAATTCTACAGAGAAGCTCTCCACTATGGGCCCTTGCTAGAGAGCATGGGGGGGGGGGGGGGGTTCTCCAACAGCCATACTAGATGGTTGAAAAAGGCTTTTTCAGTCATGTCTCCCATGACTAGAAAAGTTCTCCTTTTTAATATAAAGGACATAGGCCTCCTCTTACGTGAAAGCTTAAGGAGTTGCTAATTCCCTGCTTTGGTCCATAGTATTTCCAATAGGGAATATGTTTTCCCCTTCCAGCTCGTCCTCATGGTAAGAACGCATGATACCTTTTTGCCCTTGAGCAGGTCAGCATGGTATCTCATTCCTATGCGTCTTCTATTCACTTACCATGCTAGAATTCTAGAATACTCGGGACTTGCAGGCTGCAGACTGATATCATCTTCTGCTTTCACGTAACCATCCTGGTTATTCTACTACCTAGCATTCCTGTAGACATAACCAGTGGGAATTGATTCTCTATATGTCTTCTCAAGTAGGTTCCACCTTCTCGTTATTAGATGAATCTTTCCTCTCCACATTTTCCTATGTGAATACCTTTATCTCCAGGAACAAGCAGGAATGAGTCTTCACATATGGGTACGTCGGTACCGACGGAGCCTGCACGGGAATACTCCCCAGCATCCAATCAGAAAGCTTTTGGGAGCATCCCTCGCGCCTGCGTGCTGACTTCCCGCCTTTCCCACTGCCTCTCCTCAGTTTTCGTTTTTCCGCGGAGCCGACAGGACGTCCTCCTGTCACCGCAGAAACTTTTTTCCTTTAAAATTCTTATTTCCTTGTTTTCTTGTGGTCGCGGCTGTCTTTCCCGCCGATACCGGTACCGCCGGTGCTTTATTCTTTTCTTTTCTAAACTTAGAGAAATTTTTTCTCCTCAGTTTTTGTTTTAACTTTTGGGCCTACCAGGCCTCTCCAACATGGAGCTTTCTTCCCCTAAGAAGTGCCTTCACTGTGGAAACATGGTTTTCTTTTTAGACTCCAATGCTTGGTGTCTAATCTGCTTGGGTCCTGACCCTTTTTTCCCTGATCCATCAGGCTGTATTATTGGGAGAAGACCTTCCCTTTTTCGAGTTTCCCTCGATGCCGTTTTTCCTCCTGAGGTGAGGACACCGGTTTATTCTTCTCTCCAGGATCAGGTAACCCACAAACAGTCTGTTAAGACTAGCCAATTCTTGAAGGGTAAGTCTCATGCCCAGCATGATGATGGCTCCGGCCTTGCTCTCAAGACCCCATTGGCAATAAAACCCCGGCGGGAGTCTTCGGGCTCCAAAGCATTTACGGGGTTTCAGGTTGTTCCTGGGGCTCACCCCTCACAGAACATACCTGAGCCATGCTTGGGGGTGGTATCCGCTTCGAGCGGGACTGATCCCCCGGCATCGGCACCGGTGTCGAGTGTTCCACTCTTCACCTGGGATCCGTCATCTGGTGTCCTCGGTACCTTCGGGGCCGATTGATACGACCCAGATTGGCTTTCCTGTATCTCCGCCATGCTCGGGGTTGGTACCGGCTTCGAGCGGTACCGATACCTCGGCATCGGTGTCGAGTGTTCCACTCTTCACCTGGGATCGTCATCTGGTGTCCTCGGTACCTTCGGGGCCGATCGATACGACCCAGATTGACTTTCCTGTATCTTCGCCATGTTCGGGGTTGGTATCGGCTTCTAGCTGTACCGATACCCCAACATCGGCGCCGGTGTCGAGTGTTCCACTTTTCACCAGGCATCGTCTTCGGACGTCCTCGGTACCTTCGGAACCGATCGATACGACTCCGATTGACTTTCCTGTATCGGCATCGCCGATACCACCACCACCATCGGTACCTTCTAGACATGCATCGATAGACTCGCTCCCTTCGATGCCGAGTCTAGAATCGATATCCAGTCTAGATAACTTGATACCGACGCGTTTCGGAACCGATCCATATCGTTTCCGTCTACGCAGTACCGAGGATATTCACCAGGGCTCTCTGGCTATCTCGGTACCGCTTCAGCAGCCCCCGATTACTGCTTCGATGACATTACCGTCTCCGATACCGGTATCGGTATCGATGTCGATTCCTGCAGTTCCATCGGTGCCATCGATCCTTTCTATGCCTAGCTTAGAATCGATACCGGGCACTGATGATGCAGTACTAACTGCCTCGAATCAGAACTGTCAGTATCACTGTCCATCTAGCAGGATTCTTTTTCTGCACCAGTCCAGTATGTCTTCTGGTGCTCAGGCTGCTCCTTCAACCTCAGCTTACCTAGGAATAGTTCCTATTGGTGATCCTTCTTTTCAGAAATTTCTCCTTGACATGGCAACCTTTCTTGCCATTCCTATTCCTGGCTCTACTCTTAACCAAGATCCTGCAGAAAAGGAAAATATAATGCTTCCTTTACATCATTCTTTGCAGGATCTTCTTCTGAGGATATGGGAATCACCTTTAAAGGTTCCTTCGCCTTCTACAGCCACTAATGTTCTGTATCAGGTGCCTCCATCTCCGGGATTTAAAAAAAAAAAAAAAAAAAAACAACTTCCACATCATTCCATTGTAGTGGAATCAGCAATGAGGAAGGTAAGAAGCAAGAAGAAGCATTCTTCTTATCCGCCAGGTCGTGCATCTAAAGCACTTGATGCCTTTGGACGTCAAACCTTCCAAACTTCTATGCTGGCTTCAAGAATTATTTCATATATTTTTTATGAGTCTGACACTTCAGGAGGTCACAGAGAAATTATCTCTTCTGTCCCCTTTTTTGTCAGAGCCTAAGGCCACTGACTATTCCTTGCTGCTTAATCATAGCAGGAATATCTCTTGGTTTCTTTCTCGTGCTTCTCTAGACTCTTTTGAGTCTGTTAGCAGATCCTCTGCTATTGCCATTGGAGCACGTCGTAAAGCCTGGCTGCAAGCTTCAGACTTGAACAGATGGGCACAACATACACTGGGTAATTCTCCTTGTACTGGAGAAAATCTCTTCAATAGAGAGGCTTTACGTCAGGTTGCTCATTGCTCCACTGACTTCCCTGGTTCTGGAAACCATCCTAAGCCGCCTTTTTCCCCAGGACGTAGGAAATGTCCTACCAAACCTTCTATCCCTAAGAAAAGAAAGTTTCACCCTTCTCCTGCCCATCCTCCAGATGTACCCAAGCAAGGGACATCTCATCCTAGTCTGAAGTCTCCAGACTCTAACCAGTCTAATCATAACCAGCAACCATAGGTTCCTGTATGTTACAATTTACAGTTAACTTCTTCTTAGCAGAAGTTTATTCTTCAAACTCTACACTGTTTTTTTCTTTTTCAGTATGCTAAGCTGTTAGGATACTTTTGTCCATGGGTTACAGAATTCTCCCCTTCTGACTACTACGAAGGGAGGTTACAAGTATCCCATGATAGTTTCTGTCCCCACATGGACATCTTTTCCTTCAGCTGACTTACCATATGGTAAGTCACCTTCCAACCCCCTCTCTTCCAGGGTTTTCCCTGCTTGAGTGGATACCATACTGAAACACTTCTCTATCTTTCCAGTGTAGACTTTTTGTTATCCTTCAATGCATGCTCTGCACAACTCATCAGACAGGGACGGAAATATCTCTGCTCCCTTTGTCTGTTTTCTCTCTGTTTTTATACAGGAGAATCCCCTCTGCTGTTTTGTTCAGTTGCTGTGCATGCAGGAGTTCCAGTGATTACTTTAGTGCTCATTGCAAGCTACTTTCAACTATCTTGCATAATACTACTCACAGCAGGTTATCTTCTTTTAGCCATATCCTTTCCTAGGATGTGGCAACACACCTGACTTCAGTCAGTTTTATTTCATAATTCTCCTGCACAATGCTCTCTGCAATCTTCAGAGAAGCTTACTACTATGGGCCCTTGCTACAGAGCATTGAACTTTATCTCTGAGGGTTTTTTCCATATAGTAGAAAAAACGTATATGATCATTCCATGACTATATGGGTTCTTTATACCCTCTTGTCTCCTGTTGTGATACAGAAGACAAGCTTTTTCTGCGTGAATGTCCAAGGAGTTCCCAATCTTGCAGGAATCTACCCCTTTTTCTTTACAGCTTGGCATTATGCTTTTCTGCTCCACTTGGACAACGCATACTCTTTTAGTGTACCTGATACCCCTGTGTCCCTTGGCTGGGTCATCCTGGTGTCTTAGTTTATGCGTTTTTCTTTTGTCCTTTGGACATGTCAGAGTCCTAAAGTACTCCTGACGTGCTCTTGCCAGACTGCTATTATCCTCTGTTTTTTCACGCAACCATCCTGGTTATTCCACTGGACTACATTCCTGCACCGCAGAACTAGATTCTCTATATATCTTCAGGTGGTTTTCACCCCCTTATTAGATGAATCTTTTCCCATCACATTCCCCATGTGAATGTTTTTGTACGGCTCAGTTGCAGGCATGTATCCTCAGACTTATATTCATGTATGTATATGTCCTATACATACATATTTCTGTAATCTGTGTGGGCATAAGTCATGCCCATCTATATATATATATATATATATATATATATATATATATCTATATCACATATCTAGACATATATGCAAAAATATATATATATGTATGTCTCTCTCTCTCTATATATATATATATATATATATATATATATATATATCCTTTGGGAGATGTCCATAGGACGCTATGTATTACCTACTATCTCCCTAACTGTCTGTGCTATAAAGCTTTTACCTTCTTAAGAGGTCCAGACAGTCAACTTGCCTATTCTCATGCGGCTCAGTAAGTGGGAGCGGTTCTACACACAATTACTGCTGTGATGCCAACAGCTTCTATTTTTGTTATAGATCTCCCTGTCTATGAAGTATCAAACTTCAATGTCTTCCTATCTCTTACCAGCTAGGAAAGACGGTGTACATCTTCAATATTTCTGAGTACACTTCTGTTCTCCTTGGGAATAGGGGCTTTTTTCCATACCCCCTCTTCCCTTCAGGACTGGGCTAATTCTCCAGATCGGTCAGTCTTCTTCTTTTAGTCCTCAATGTTAATAACTCTGTACCTAAGAGTTTTCAGCTTTTTCCCATAAAGCTTTCCATTGAAGACCTGCCGTTCTTCTCCTACCCCAGTTGACACCTGGGTTACCTGCCCATTCCAGGTTTGGAACTTCATCCTCACTGCTGTGAAGTTACCTTGAGGATTCTGCTACTGCATCTACAGTACACTCCATCACAGTTCCACTTCCTACAATCCAGTAGGTAAGCTCTATATTGTGCTAGTTCATTAAATATTTTAATGATACTTGACATACATTCTAAAGACTCATTTTTTCTGTAGTCTTTAGATTCGCTGTTCCTCTACAGCTCTTCTCTATTCAACTCCTACCCCCCATCCCTCAGGGGATGCCGGGGATCCAGGTTTGGGAAATGCCGTCCTGTTCCAGGGATACGCATTTTATGGGATCTCCCCTGGCACCCACAGCTAGGGAGTCCCCATATGTGAAGACTCATTCCTGCTTGTTCCTGGAGATAGCACAGTTACTTACCTGTAACAGGTGATCTCTGGGAACAGCAGGAATTAGTCTTCACAACCCACCCACCTCCCCTAGGAGTTGTCTGTCTATCTCCTTTCCTCTTTCTCTCCTTCTGTCTCAGCTATGAAACTCAACTGAGGAGAGGCAGTGGGAAAGGCGGGAAGTCAGCACGCAGGCGCGAGGGATGCTCCCAAAAGCTTTCTGATTGGATGCTGGGGAGCATTCCCGTGCAGGCTCCGTCGGTACCGACGTACCCATATGTGAAGACTAATTCCTGCTGTTCCCAGAGATCACCTGTTACAGGTAAGTAACTGTGCTTTGTAGGCATATCTGTCTGCTTCTTGCAGACTTCCATATAGAGGTGTGTATCTATCTATCTATATCTATATCTATAATATCTATCTATATATCTATCTATCTATCTATATATATAGATCTATATCTATAGCACACATCTTACAGATGTCTGTCTATCATGTGTGAGTATTTTATGCCCTTCATATCTCACTATAGATATATTCTCATATATCTATATGATATCTATATGATATATATAAATCTTACTGTCGAGATATTTTACTATCGGTAGATATGTTTCTGCTTTATTTACCTGACTGTCCAAGCTCATATAGCCATATGATTCTGACAGATGGGCTTACCCATACTTATGCTATCCAGCATGTTTTGGGGCCCTACACTCACAACCACTTTGGTGGTAGTTAACACCTCCCATAACCCTAAGGTTAGGTACCTCTGAAGCTCTCCATGTTCCAATATCTCTCCCAGCTGACTTCAGTTAGGAGAGACATTGCGGATCTTCAGCTACTCACAGGCTCTAACGCCTCCGGCGTTGTCCTTTCTTTTGGGATACCCATACCCTTTCTCCCCACAAGGACTGGGCCTGTCTGTCCAAATCGGTTAGCCTTTCTCTTTTTGTTCCTAAGAGTGAGCCACTCTGCTGCCAAAAGAGTTAGGCTTTTATCATAAAGCCTTCCGCTGAAGGCCCACCGTTTTTGTACTACCCCAGTTTTCTCCTACTTGGGTTCCCTGTTACCTTTCAGGATTCTGACCTCCATTGCTTTTCCTACAGGTTTACTACCTCCCCTTACAGTGAGGTCTTTCTCGAGGTTCCTCTACTGGGTTCCCCAGTAGATCCCATGAACCTCCATACTTCTCTAAAGTCCTGTTAGGGGAGGTCCCTATTGCAATATTTTTCTTTTGCAATATCATTGACAATTATCATCCACTCATGGACTCCTTGTCTGCAAGCCTATGCTAGGTTAGCTGTTCCACAGCACCCTTCTTTCTTCAACTCCTATCCTCCATCCTCAGGATGCCTGGTGTTCTGGGAGATGGCATGTTCCAATCTATGACATGCTGGGACTCCAGGCATCTCAGCTTGGGAGTCCCCATATGTGAAGACTCATTCCTGCTTGTTCCTGGAGATAGCACAGTTACTTACCTGTAACAGGTGATCTCTGGGAACAGCAGGAATAAGTCTTCACAACCCACCCACCTCCCCAGGAGTTGTATCTCTATCGATCTTTCCCTTCCTTGCTCTCTCTCTCTTTGTCTCAGCTTTAAACCTCAACTGAGGAGAGGCAGTTGGGAAAGGCGGGAAGGCAGCACGCAGGAGTTGTGGGATGCTTCCAAACGCTCTTTGATTGGACGCTGGGAAGCGTTCCCGCGCAGACTCCGTCGGTACCGACGTACCCATATGTGAAGACTTATTCCTGTTGTTCCCAGAGATCACCTGTTACAGGTAAGTAACTGTGCTGTCTCCGAAGGACATCTATAAGGGAGCTAGCAGGTCTTCTTTCAACATCTTTGTGAAGCACTATAGGTTAAATATGGGAACTGGCGTGAATGGTACCTTTTACAGAGTAGTTCTATCAAGACCATCGTCTTCCTCCCACCATGGGTCCGGACCAATGTGTTCCCACTAAGCTGTGCTGAGTCCTCTGCCAGCATACCTGCCAGTGGTGGGAGGTGCAAAGCAATCATGCTTAGGATCACACAGCATCGGCAGACCCTCAGGATCCGCCTTTGCCTCATGATCCTAAGTGCAATCGCTTTGCACCACCCCCCCAACGGCAGGAATGCCGGCAGAGGACTAGGCTCAGCTTAGCGGGAACATTGGTCCTGACTGCTTTGGGTACATCCCACTTGTCTGGATTGGTCTAGCAGGATGATAAGGGAGAAATTTTCCATAGGTTTAGGTTTATTAAAACTTGTTATACCGCTCGATACCGTAGGCGTCTGAGCGGTTTACAATAAATAAAATCAGGCAAGTTAGTTAAAACAAGCACTCGGCTGCAGAAAAAGAAAAGGAACGCCATCAAATCAAAGAAAAGTAGAGGAGAAAGAAAAGAGGAGATAAGAACAGAAGTAAGCTAAAATCAGGAAATAATAATGCATGTGTACAAACAGGGGAGGAGGGGAAGGAGAAGACAAACATTCTGTGAAAGGACATGGTAATGAGAAGGGGGGAGGAATGGGCTAGGGAGGAGGATCAAACGCAAGGCAGAAAAGATGGGTTTTGAGTTGTGATTTGAATGTTTGGTATGAGCTTTCTGCACGGGGGGGGGGGGGGGGGAGTGAGTTCCAAAGACTTGGAACCAAGAAATAGAAAGCAGAGGAGCGGGTTTGTTCTAGACGAGCATGTGCAGGGGAGGGAAGGACCATGCGATTTACGTGTACAGAGCGGAGGAGGCGGTGAGGGGCACGGAATTGTATCTGATTTGCCAGGTAGAGGGGAGTGCCGGTATGGATTATTCGATGTGCAAAGATTAGAAGTTTATACCGAATACGGAAAGAAATGGGTAACCAGTGATATTGATAAAGAAGGGGTGTGACATGATCGAAACGTGATGCATGGGATAACAGACGGATGGCAGCATTTTGAACGCGTTGGAGACGAGACAGTTGGGACTTGGGTAAACCAGCAAAAGAGACATTACAATAATCGAGACGGGACAACACAAGGGTGAGCAGAAGGGTGGTCAGAGCAGGGGTAGAAAGGAAGGGGCGAACTGCTCTAAGTTGACGAAGGGAAAAGAAAGAGCGTTGAACAATTGAAGAAATGTGATCTTTGAAAGTAAGGGCAGAGTCAAGAACAACACCTAAGTATCGGAGTGATGAGACCAGGGGGATAGGCTGGGAGGAGAGAGAGGGGGCACAGGTGGGAGAAGGACTGCCAAAGGTGAACCAGATTGCAAAAGATTTTGCCGGGTTTACTTGTAGAAAGTTAGAGGAGAACCAAGCATTGAGACAGAGGTTGAGAGGGGAAATATCAGGGGGAAAAGAATCTGTGTGGTGAAGAAGAATGTCATTTGCATAATAATATGCAGAAATGCTAAACTGTTGGACCAGAAGGGCAAGGGGGGCTATGAAAATATTGAAAAGAAGTGGGGCAAGAACAGACCCTTGGGGAACACCACAGGACAGGGGGGTGGGGGCAGAGGAAGAAGATGCAGAGACGACAGAGAAAGAACGACAGGATAGAAATGAATGAAACCACCGGAGAACCACACCCGAGAGACCAGCTTCCCGAAGACGGAAGAGGAGGGTGTGATGATCCACCAAGTCGAAAGCCGCAGATAGATCAAGAGAGACAGCCAGGGTGACAAGACCGCGATCGTGAGCAATGTGAAGATCATTAAGAAGGGAGAGAAGGACAGATTCAGTGCTATGGCCAGGGCAGAAACCTGATTGACGGGGATGGAGAGTAAGGGAAAGCTCAAGATGAGAGGCAAGCTGAAAGAAAACCAATTTCTCGAGGAGTTTCGATAAGAAGGGTAGGTTTGAGACTGGGCGCCAGTTAGAAGGAACGGAAGGTTCAGCGGAGTGAGATTTCAAGATGGGACGGACTAATGCATGTTTCCAAGTGGAAGGAAAAGAACCAGTGGAGAGACTTGAGTTGAGAAGGGAAAGGATGTAAGGAGATAGAGCTAGGGAAGGTTCTAGAAGCCATTGGGAAGGGATAGGATCGGCTGGGCAAGTAGTTTTGCGAATAGTGGAGAAAGTCTTATTCAAAACATCAGGTGTAATGGGGTCAAATGAGGACCAGGAATGTGATAGTGCAGGAGTTAAGGATGGCGAAGAAAGGGGAGGAGGAAGAGGGGGCTCAGTGGGGGGGAGAGAGAGGCGGCGGACATTGGGGAAAAGCTTGGCGGAGGGTGCTAACCTTGGAGACAAAGAAAGAAGCAAGGGCGGAGGAGTCCGGGAGAGCAGAGGTTACATTGGGAGAGGGGGAAGATGCAGAGTGCGAAGCTGTGAGGGAACGAAGGACTGAGTATAGTTGACGAGACGAATTCGAGGAGGAAGAAATGAGATCAGTGTAATAATCACGCTTGGCCGTGTGGAGAAGGGTGCGATAGTGACGGTGGCAAGTATGGAAATCAGCAGAAGTGATAGGAGAAGGATGCTTCAGCCAGAGGCGTTTGGCACGACGGAGGTGCTTACGGTGTAAAATTAAGCCGTGGTGGAACCAGGGGTGGTGTGGGAGGCGGCGGCGGGAGTGGTGAGGGCAAAGAGGAGCGGCAGAGTCCAAGGCAGAGGAGAGTGATGAATGCAATTTGTGAACCTGGATGTCGAGGGGGAGAGTGTCGAAGTCTATTGGGAGCGAGATGGCTGGGGAGGGAAGATGGTGGAGAGTATCAGCAGTGATTCGGCGGGAAAGCGTAGGAAAGGGGTTGGTATTGAGATTCGAGGAGGAGGCAACAAGTGGGACAGGAACGTCAAAGAAGAGACATACGTGATCGGTCCAGGGAAGAGAAGAGAAAGAAAGGGACAAGGGTAGGAAAGGGAAAGAACCCGGAGCGATGAGAAGATCAAGAGTGTGACCGGCAATGTGAGTGGGAAAGGAAACAAATACCTTTTAATTTCTGTTATCCCTTCATGCCAGGCAAGAGTTTTTCTGTTTCAGCAGATGATCAGAAGCTCTATACATACAGCATGAACTGGTTGGTTACTAGTCTGTCTAGTGACGTTTATGACATTCTTTACGTGAATGGTTCAAGACGAGTTTAAGGGAGATGTAGGGGAGTAACTTAAAGAATCACATAGCAAAATTTTGGTTACTACTTTGTGAAACTTGCCATACAGACGTTTATAACCTTACACAGCAGCAAGGTGAAGAAAAAAATCAACCCTTTGATTATGAAGAAACAGCTTTATTAAACCACCCTTATCCTGACAGTGTTGCGGCAAAACTGCCTTCCTCAGTGGGTCAGACTTTGCTGTATAGCCAATCTAGCGGATAGTATGGTAACACTGTCAAGGCTTTTTACACGGAGCAGACGTGTGCTGGTATGGGTAAATTCAGTCTATACTAGCAGCATCTGGTGTGGTGTGTGATTCGGCATATAGAATGCCACCCAGGCAGGATTGATCCGGTGGTGCCAGATTGGCCGAGGAGAGCGTATTTCGGAGACCTGATATGAGTCCTGTAGGTGTCTTTCCTTTGGTTGCCTCCATCTTGTGGTCTATTGTGGCAGGGACCGATTGTCCTGGAGGACTCGCTCCCTTCTTGCTTACGGCATGGCTCTTGAAAGGAGATGGCTAGCGTGTAAGGGGCTACTCTCCTTAGGTGGTCTCTACTCTTCTCGGAGCCCGGAGGTCTACCAAGCTGGAATACATGCAGATCTGTTGCCTCTTTGAGCAGTGGTACAGTACAGCGCTCGGCAGTTGGCTCCTGGGGTGGCCAAGCTGTCATCTCTGTTGGCCTTTCTACAGGATGGTCTGAAGAAGGGCATTTCCCTCAGCTTCCTGAAAGTTCAGGTGTCAGCTTTATCCTGTTTCTGAGGTTCAGTGACTGGTAAGTCTCTAGCCTTGCACTTGGATGTCTTCTGTTTTTTCTTCAGGAGGTTTGGCATCTGCGTCCTCCCCTTTGTTTTGTGATCCCTTCCTGGGATCTGTGTCTGGTGCTTAAGGCCCTGATTTCAGCGCCCTTTGAAGCACACTACCTTAAAGGATTTGATGCTCAAGATGGTTGTGATTTGTTCCGCAAGGTGGATTTTCGAGCTGCAGGCTCTGTTTTGCCAAGATCCTTATCTGACCTTTTCAGAGGAGGCTGCTGCGATTTGGGCAATGCCTTAAGTTGTCTCTCTCTTTCACATGAACCAGGTAGTCTGCCTGCTCTCCTCCTCGAAGGAGCAGTGTCAGGGGAAGGATAAGGGTCTTTGCCTTGTGGATGTCTGGAGGGTGCTTCTCCAGTATTTTAAAGGTTACGAATTTCTTTTGTAACTTCAATCATCTTTGATGCTAATTGCTGGCCCACGCAAGGTTGATGCGGCGGCCAAGTCAACTTTGGGGCACTGGATTAAGGAGGCCATTCCCTCTGTGTTTCTCTTGTGGAACCAGCCAGTTTTGGAAGGTTCCACTCCCATTCTACCTGAGCACAAGTGTTCTCATGGGTGGAGCAGAGCTCTGTAGCCTCTGCAGACCTTTGTCAGGCAGCGACATGGGCATCATTTTCCACTTTTGTCAAGCATTACCTCTTGGATGTCCACTTATGGGCAGACATAGCCTTTAGCTCAAGGCTTTTTCCAGCTGCTGTGTCTTCTTCCCGCCCAGTGGAGTTGTAGCTTTGGTACATCCCACTTGTCTGGATTGGTCTAGCAGGATGATATGGAAGGTGATGTTTTACTTACCAGTTAATATCCTTTCCTTAAGTCCTGCTAGACCAGTTCAGGGCCCAGCCATGAAACTTTATTGCTCTGTTTTTCTGCTGGGTTCACTATAATTTTTATACTTGGCTGTGCAGATTCATCTTCTACTGATAGCATTTTGTTTATGCTTTTCTGTACATAGTTCTCTTCTGTTGATTATTCCTTGTTGTCCACGATTGAGGTTGTGTGAAGCTTGCCGTATTTTCTCCCATATGCTTGGGACAAATACAGAGGGGGGACCTCTGGTGGCTGAGGGAAATAGAGGCATGAGAGTGAGGTCATTGAAACCTGGACTTTTCATTGGTTCTTTGTCTCCACCAGTCTGCTGGTAGGGGAACATAACCCACTTGTCTGGACTGGTCTAACAGGACTCAAGGAAAGAACATTAACTGGCAAGTATAATGTCACCTTCCATTGACATCAAATTAAATAGCAATGTACATTATTGAGTCTAGGTGGCAGTTTCCAAATTTAAAACACATTTATGACCCAACAGATGGAGAGCGGTTGTTCTCCATTATCCAGTGTTGGAAAGCCTCTAAAATTGGCAAACAACAAGGCCAGCGAGGTAGTAGCTAATTTAACTGAAGTACAGTACATTTCTCCATTACCCATGCACACCCTTCTAAAAAGTTTTAATCATAGGGGAATTCCAGAAAACATGTCCTGGATGGGTATAACTACCCCACACTTCGGAGACGCATTCGTCACCACAAACTCTGCACAGTGAGCCTAGCGGGGTTGAGACATATGCCCTCGACAAGAATTTGTATTACATCTCTTGTAACAAAGCATTAAAAGATATTTCCTTAAGTTTCCCCATTTCCCTTTTAATATGTTCTATAGCCTATAGTCACATTAGAATTAAACTCTCATCACCATTTGAGTGCTGTCCCCAAAATATCATAAGATTTCCCCAAAGCTTGCAAACTTTTATAACACCATGCCAGTCTAGCTGAATCCTCTTCTTCCAAAACTAATGTGTGTTTAAGTATCTCCAAAATTTCTTCAGTTAAGTAGTGCAGTGGAAGGCTCATCATAGTGTCAAAACTGTAGATAGGCAAAAAAATCTTTTCCCAAAAGCCTAAATTCTTCAACCAAATCTTGAAACTGCTGGACATGATCCTGATCATCAAGAACATCTGCTAGAAGATTAATACTTTTGATAGCCCAAGCTTTAAATTCCCTCATCTCTTGATCTGAAAAAAAATCTTGTATTCCTTACAGTTGGCAACAGTGAAGTGCCTGAAGGAATGTACTGTAAGAAGCTATCAAGTTTACTCCATAGTTTAGAGATGGCCGATCAGACTAAGCTCCCTGAATTACAGTAGGTAGCTGTGCTGGTTTAGTGTGTAATATAAAGCCAAGGGTCAGCATTTCTGCTGATGATTTTCTTCTTGCAAAACAGTAAATTGTTAGATGCCTATCAGCCAATCCTACATATCATATTCCACATCATAACGTAATTTGTGGTATGTCTAACTCTCCATTACTCCTTGATGCCAGCAATACCTTCATTGGGAGTTTGGTTTTGTTGCCTGCCAGAGGAAGTGGCCCAAGAATTGTATTAATTCAATGCCACTTTTCTTATTTCAAATGCGTCCCCTGTTTTTACATAAGTACAACCATAAAGGGATAGAAGAAATTTGATATAAACAAATCTGTTTCATCAAGCAGAATGGTAATGGCTGCCGGATCCTAAACAATATTTGCAGATCTTGCATCAACATTAGGACATTAAAGTTACACAAATTATCAACTGGAGGTGGTATTTTTAAATGTAAATACAAGATATAATTCAAGGTCCAACAAAGTGAAATGTCTCTCACCTCATAGATGGGTTGGCATGGCCTTGGATTTAGTCATATTTAGCTGTAACCCTGAAACATTGCCAACATTTTAAAATTCCTGTAAGAGTACATAATGGGATTCATACAGGTTGGTAAGTACCATTAAAATATCATCAGGAAAAGCAAGATGTTTTAACTGTACAAGCACCTTTGCCCATACCCTTAATATTATCATTGTGTTTTAATGAAAATAGAAAAGGTTCTGAAAAAAAATCAAAAACAACAAAAGGGCAACCCTGTCGTGCACCTCTTGTCAGAACAGTAGATGAAGATACTTCATTAAACACAACTGCTGCTCTCAGATTAGCATATAAGGCCTCTATTGCTTGGAAAAAAGACCCTACTATGCCAAACTGACAGAACTTGAAATAAAAATGGCCGATTGACCATCAGTGTAAGACAGTTTAAGTTCTGATTAGCTCCAAAACCACTAGAAATTTGCAAACATTCCCAACTGCTTGTCTATCCTTAACAAACCCTACCTGCTCTTCTGTTAACTGTGGAAGCAGGGAAAGCAGCCAATCTATTTGCTAGAATCTTGGCATATACTGTAGTTTTAGGTCTACATTAAGTAATGAGGTACGCTTGTACAATTCAGGAAGTGGGTTCCTTACTGGGCGTAGATATAACAAGTTTTCTGGCCACATTCACCTTACTAGGAAAAGCTCCACGCCTGTGCAATGCCTCAAAATAAGCTTCTACAAAGCTGTTATTGCATTAGTATATAAAACTGCTGACTGGACCCATCAGGCCCCGGAGGCTTGTGGAGCTTCAGATGTTTGATGGAAACTGTATGTCATGCATTGAAATTGGTGCAGATATGTGCTCCAGTTCTTCTGGGTTTACTCTAGGAAAATGTACTCTTTCTAAATAAACACACATGAACATGGGAACCAGTGCAATGAAACTATAACATATAGAGAGAATCACTTGAATGACAATTTATGCCGCCATTAATTAAAGGGATAAAAAGAACCTCAGACTGTCTCTGTCTTGGGATAAGGCCTTGTTATATCAGCATACATTGGCTGTTAACTCCTTCCGAGCAACTACTACTACGCTAATCATTTGTTTAGTGCTGCATTGAAGCTGAGATGAAATTTGATTGATACAATAGCAGCAGCTATAGATACCACTCTATCAACAATGAGCCGCTTGGCTTAAGACCGAACAAAGTTTAGGTCAACTATCCAGAGGGTCGCCAGGAGTCACACCGGTTCGACAGCACTTAGCAACAACATTAAAGCTACAATGCAACCCATTTAAGACTAATAAGAGAAAATATTTTTTTCATTCAACATTTAATCTAATTCTGGAATTCGTTACTGGAGGATGTAGTAAAAGCTGTTAGTGTAGCTGGGTTTTAAAAAGGTTTGGATAAATTCCTGGAGGAAAGGTCCATAAACCATTATTAAAGAGGACCCAGGAAATCTACTACTTGCCCCGGGACAAGCATTGTGGAACCAGTGTGCCTCTTTGGGAACCTGCCAGGTACTTGTGGCCTGGATCGGCCACTGTTGGAAACAGGATATTGGGCTTGATCGACCTTGGTCTGACCTAGTAAGGCATTTCTTATGTTCTTACAAGGTGTATGCAGCGCTGTACATATAGATGTACAACACAGTCCCTGCTCATCAGAGCTTTACTGTCTAATCAGTGGGTAGAGCGCTGACCTGAGAACCGAGAGATCAGGGTTCATTTCTGAGACCAGGGTTCAATTCCAGACTTGTGGCCTCTCCATTGTCTCAGAAGAATCCAAGTTATCAATGTTCCTGCCAAGTTTAAGTTACAATGTAAACCGTTTTGATTAAAATGATAAAGCAATATAAGAACCTGTTAAATACAAATCACATAGTGAAACTGGGGACTAGAGCATGGTAAGATACACAAGAGGTGGACAAGAGTGAGGAGCATCAGGATCCAAAAGCGGCTTCAGAGAGGGGTTTTTAGCCTGGATTTGAATAGGACTAGAGGAGTCATCCAATGCACAGACTCAGGTAATTTGTTCCAGGCATATGGAGCAGCAAGATGGAATGAACTAAGTCTAGAGTTGGCAGTGGCAGAGAAGGACACAAATAAAAGGGATCTGGCAGAGGAGCACAGTTCCTGAGAAGGGGTGTAGAGTGGGATAAGAGAGGGAAGGTAGGAGGACCACGTGATGCGAACACCATAGAGGTCGCATCCTGAGCTAGCTCCTGAACCCTCAGACGTTACCGGCGATTTAGAGCCGTTTATTATTGCCAGTATTTGCCGAAAACGCAAAGAGCTGTACCAGATCGCCGGCAGATTCTAACGACGCCAGTCGGTAGCCTGATCGCATGGCCACGGTGGTAAAATCGTTGCGGAGAGATCGGGAGCGGGGGACTGGCTCAACTAAGATGGCGGAGTTAGCCCAGGGGCCGGTATCGCCACAGTCGCCGAGGTCCCCGGCCTCAATTGACGAGATGTCAGCGGCTATAAAGACAGCCTTAATGCCTCAATTTGAAGCCCTCCACGAGAAAATAGACGGGCTGAAATCGGCATTTGACACGCTGAGTCAGAGACAGCAAGAAGCCGAAGAACGTGTGGGGGCGAGCAGAGGAAAAGGTAGAGACGCTGACGGCGGAGGTGGAGGGCATGCGGGGCCTCAATTATCTCAGCACGAAGCAAAACTTGACGACCTGGAGAACAGGTCTCGGCGCAATAACCTGCGCTTCCTGGGGGTCCCTGAAGCTACATTGGATAAGGACCTGCGAGGATACCTAGAGGCCTTAGTCCGGCAGATAGTGGAGGAAAGCACATTGGGAGGTAACCTTTATATTGAAAGAGTACACCGGGTCGGCGTCAAACAACATCGCGACTCTCGCCCCAGAATAGTGCTGGCCAAATTCCTCCACTACCCACAGAAAGAGTTGATCCTCAAAGCAGCACGGCAGAAAGGGGAGGTGGTGTTTAATAATACAAAAATCCGTATAGCTCAAGATTATTCAGTGGCCTTGAGCCGAAAAAGGAAGGAATATGCCCCCCTTTGTGAAAAGCTGATTGATGCAGGCATTCGGTTCTCCGTGCAGTACCCTGCTAGACTCCACGTGCTTAGTGAAGGAGCTCACCGTACTTTCGATTCAGCCTCTGCAGCAGAAGAATACGTGAATCGGCTATATATTCAAAAAACAGCAGTGGCAGTGACTCCTGCAACATGATCTACTCTGCTCTAGCCTGCTACTGTGCTCAACCCTTTTATTGGAAAATAACCGAAGGGAAATACAATGTAACATCGGACATGGAATGTTTTGCGATTGCCTAGTAACTCTGTGTCCTTTTTCTATAGTAACTGTAGCAAACTGTTTTTTTTTTATGGCAACACAGTATTCAGTCACTAAGAACCCTTTCTTCGATCTCCCCATGATCAGTCTGTAATAGCGAACTTGAGTCCTGGGGGCTCCTTTTTGGCTAGTATTTTGAATGGCATGGCAGATCTAACATGGCGACGGGTTGAATATTTCGGGGGGATGAGATGGCCTGTTCCGGAAGGGGTGGGTCTCCCCCCAGATATGCCAGCTGTTGCCATTGGAGGGAAAGAAGACATGGCCTTTGGGAGAGGCTGGGAGAATTGTTTTTTTTTACTTGAGAAGGAGGGGGCTCCTCCACCCGGGCCTGGGGAAGTTACAAGGCATCACAGCCAGGTAGATAAGGCCCAGTTGACGATGGGAGGGGGCCAGGGAGATGATGGCAGTCTGGAGGAAGAACTATGCTTCCCCTGAAACTCTCCACTTTCACTAGAATAGCTTAAAGTAGCTAAAATTGTGCCTGTAAGATTCCCATTGACAAATGCTGCACAACCTGGTAAGAGCTCATTCTCTGCTGGGGCTATTTCTCACAATGTTTGCTCCCGGAGATGGGGGGGAAGGAAAAGTGTATGGAGCAGAAACTATTTCCAAACTTTGTCATGAGGTTCTAGTTTTGCTTCACCAATGGGTGGGACTAGTTGGCCGCTAACACATTAGATAAACCTGGCCAATAATCTCTACAAAGCCTTAGGCGTTTCTGCATATCAGTCTGCTCCTCCCACATATATCCTGACCCACTTATTTTGTTATATCCACTCCTTCCTTTTGAGGCCACACCCATGATGGGCATTACTAGCAGCCATCTTACTTTATTTTTAAGTTTAAGGAGGCTTGTGTACCGATCAGGCTACCCTGTTAGTCGCTCCTGAGAAGCAGACACATGCTACTGCCATCTTAACCCTTCACTTGGCATTTTTTTTGGCTCAATCAATATGATGCTAAGGTGCCCACCTCGTCATATTCCCCCTGGGAGTTATTGTCAACTGTCTTTCATTATGACTTTTACTGCACGTAAGGTGATCTGGTACTTTAAATAATGTGTAAATGTGAACATGTTTTTGTTTTTTTTTGTTTTTGTTGTTGTTAATGGGATTTGTCTGAGTGCATGTTGTTTATAACATTACAAACAGAACTATGTTATTTTTAGTTTAAATATGTCCTTTGTTTATGGGCTATCGAATAGTGGGGAGGGCCCATCCTCTGGCTGCATCCTCTAGCGGGCAGCCGCGATGGGGGAATGGGGGCGGGAGACCCCTGAGGGGAAGGGAATCCGCCTTCATGGTATGACCAGGAACACCTCCTGTGGGCTGGCCTTGGCGGCGGATTCCCCCCAGAAGTGGAACTTTGGCTGGTAAAGGAGGGGGGCGCCAAGAGAAGGCAGGAAGGGGCCCACACCTATACTTAAAGGGTATCAAGGTGGGAAGGCGGGCGGTAGGACGGGGCCGGCGGGTCTGAGGGGAACGGGGGATGGGCTCAGAGGGGTCTCGGGAGGGCTTTCTAGGAGGGGGTGGTAGGAGTAGAGAGCCCTGTAGCTAGGAGGCAGTGAGTAGGGATAGCGGGGGGAAGCTCCTGGTTGGGGGGGGGAGGTTAGGGGGAAGGCTAATGGGATATGGGGTAGGGGGTTAGCCGGGGGGGGGGGAAAGGGGGGGAAGTCGTCGCACCTTACCATCTCTGCAAGGAGTTAACATCATTCATTTCAGTAGACATTGGAGGAGACCCCAGGCTGGGAGGGTCTCCTTGCACACGAAGTGCTGGCAGCGGGGGCATCAACAGTTAAGAACCCTCTGAGAGTAATTACCTGGAATGTATGCGGGCTGGGGAACCCAATTAAGCGCTACAAAGTGCTTAAGGCATTGGCTCGACAGCAATGTGATATTGCGCTATTGCAAGAGACCCATCAGACGGCTGAAGAACATGCGAAACTGTGTCGAGACTGGGTGGGTCAGACATGGGGTGCGCCTGCACTGGGAAAGAAAGGAGGGGTGGTTATACTTATTCATAAACGTGTCCGCTTTACACTCCATCGTCAATGGGCCGACCCAAACGGGAAATTTTTACTATTGCATGGACTACTGGAAGACCGGGATATCATATTGGGGGATGTTTATGGCCCTAATGTATTAGACCGAGACTTTCTTAACCGCATTGCAGCCAACATTGAACAATTGCCGGACGTGCCCATGCTTATAGGGGGGGATTTTAATGATGTTTTGGACGTAAGTGTAGATACCTCTGCAGCTAAGGAGACGAGAGATAGGGTGCTGGGATCTCAACTACTGCAACGTTTTCGAGCGCGTTTAAACTTGGTAGATCCCTGGAGACTGACGCACCCTTCTGAAAAAGAGTTTACACATATCTCGAGAGCACATGGGACTAGCGCGAGACTAGATTACCTTTTGATTTCCACTACTACCTTTGCACAAGTGGAAGAGGTGCAAATAGGACCTTTGGAAATCTCTGACCATGCTATGGTTTGGTTGGAGATGCAATGGGGGAGCGGGCCCGGAACATCTCGCATATGGCGGTTCCCCATCGAGCTGTATCACGATAACCACTTCCGGCAGTTTCTGAGTCAGCGCTGGAGTGAATTTGAATTAAACCACCAGGCCCATAGGGATGATCCGGAGCTGGTCTGGGAGATTGCCAAAGTGGTGCTGCGTGGGGATATTATCGGATTTGCGGCTCGGAAGCGGAGATTGCGGGCAGAACAAATCATCCGGCTAGAACAACAGGTATCACAGATGCGGGTACTGAGTGGTCGCGCCCCTTCCGTGTCTAATAGAAAGCGATTATGGGAGTTACAGGTTGCCTTAAATGAATTACTCCATCAGAGAGCCAAGAAATCGATAATGTATTACAAATATCGCTTACAATGCTTTGGCAATAAAGCGGGGAAATTGCTGGGACGTTGTTTAAAGGGTCAGAGAGGTGGGCGAGGGGTAGCGGCACTTCGGGATGAGAGAGGAAAACTACAGCAGAAGAGAGACGTAATAAGTGAAATCTTTAGGGGTTTCTTCCAGAAATTGTATTCAGAGGAGGGGGCTGACCCCACTACCATGGAAAATTACCTTCAGGGGTTGCGGCTCCCTAAGGCAACCGACGAGCAACGGGCCATGTTGGGGCGTCCGATAACCCTAGAAGAGGTGCAACAGGTGATTATGAAAGCTAACTGCTATAAGACCCCCGGACCAGATGGCTATGGGGCAGAATTTTATAAATTATTATCGAACTGGGTCAGTCCGCTGCTAGTGGATACTTACCGGCAAAGATTAGAAGGTAGGGGTAGACGATGGGGTGAAAATCAGGCATATATCACGTTGATACCTAAGCCGGGCAAAAACCCGCTGCAGGCGGCTTCTTACAGGCCGATATCCCTGCTTAATTTTGACATGAAGCTGATGGCCAAGGTTTTGGCGGAAAGACTAGCGGGATTATTGGAGGATATTGTCCATGCCTCCCAGGTGGGCTTTGTGCGAGGTCGTTATGCAGTCCGCAATATTCGCAGAATCTTAACTTCGTTAGAATGGGTACACGCCCATCGGATTCAATCTCTGCTGGTGAGTTTTGATGCTGAAAAAGCATTTGATCGGGTCAATTGGACGTATTTGCAGCACCTGTTACCACTGTATGGCTTGGGACCGGCTTTTTGCGACATGGTTAAGAGCCTTTATGATACACCGACGGCTAGAATACTCTGTAACGGGGTTTTATCGGATCCCTTCCCCCTGTATAGGGGTACTAGGCAGGGCTGTCCATTATCCCCTCTCTTGTTTGTTCTATCCCTAGATCCCCTAATACGGCGCATAGAACTTGACCCACAAATTTGTGGTATTGAGATTGGACAGCAAGGGTTTAAGATGGCGGCCTTTGCCGATGACATGCTGGTACACCTCCTAGCTCCACAGGCCTCTTTGCCTAGATTGTTAACGGAATTTCGATTATTTGGCAGTTTTGCGGGTCTTCGGATCAATGAAGAAAAATCAGAGGCCTTGGACGTTTCGGGGCAGTTACGAGGGCACTGGGGGGCGGAGAGGTTCCCTTTGAAATGGGCAGAGCGGACGTTCAAATACCTAGGGGTGGTTCTAACGAGGGTGCCGCAAGACCTTTATCATATGAACTTCGAGAGAATTTTGTCTGGGGTACGGAGTCAATTAAGGGCGTGGAATCCGCTACCTTTATCACTGCTGGGGAGAATCGCAGCATTTAAAATGGTGGTGCTGCCTCGTATACTGTACTGGCTGCAAACTCTACCTGTGTGGCTATTGCGGCGGGATCTGCTTAGACTGGAAAAGGAGATTCAACGGTTCCTGTGGAAGGGGGCTAGAGCCCGGATCCCAATAACCCGTATGAAAGGCAAATGGAGCAGAGGAGGCTTAGGAATCCCAGATATATGGCTTTATGCTTTGGCGTGTCAAGCCCGTCACCTCGGGGATTGGCTGGGCGACACTAACGTCTATACGCCACGGGCGTTAGAAGCGGCTTTTGTGGCCCCCCTCTCACTGGTGGGAGTCCTGCATGCGGATAGTGCGCAACTACCTACGCGGTTAACGCGAAATTCTATGATCAATGCGCTGCGTCGTACTTGGCGACAACTAAATAGCTTTTGGCGAAGGAATTGGCAGGTGACTAGCTGGCTTCCTATTCGTGGAAACGCACATTTTCTGCCGGGATCTGATTCCAAAGCGTTTCAGCTATGGTATCGACAGGGCTTACGGTATATAGGACATGTAGTGGACCTTACTGGTAAATGTAAGTCGTTTCCCGAGCTTCAAGAGGAGTTTCGCTTACCCACCACTCAATATTTTGCGTATCTTCAACTCTCTCACTACGTGGCAAAGTTGCCTAACGAGGAACTGGGGGTGGATAGATCGGCGCAGCTTCTGGAATTTTTTGAAATTGGAGGCGATGCACCACCAACAATCAGGGGACTGAAATCTCGGCTGGAGTGCTTTGGGGTAAGACCGGACTATGAGAGAGTGGAGACAGCATGGGCAGAGGAACTGGGGCGGGAGGTGCAGCCCGGTACTATCTGTGCGGCGGTAGGGCGGATAACAGCATTGGTGGGGGGAGCGCGGTGGAGGGAGGTTCAATACAAGGCCCTGACGCGCGTGCATTTTTCGCCTCGGCGAGCGTTGCGGAGCCACATTACGCAAGACGGGTCATGTCCTAGATGTTCTACACCCTTAGCCACCCTAACTCATATGTGGTGGCAGTGCAGGCGCATCCTTCCCTACTGGTCCCGTATTCGCAGATACCTTACGGGGTTGTTACAGCAAAGGTTCCCGTGGACTAGTACTCTGGTCACACTCGACCAATTACACCCAACCCTACCTGGGGGGCGATGGGAGCGGTTATTGGTGCGTAAAGCCTGTCTGGTGGGGAAGGGTCCCATTCTCCATAGATGGAGAGATCAGCACCCACCCACGTTCTTGGAATGGCGCAATAGTTTCCATCAACTGATGCTTATAGAGCGTTGGCTGGCCCGGGGTTCCGTAAAACGATGGTCCACCTTTATGTTGATATGGGGACCCTACATCCAGAGCTTAAGCTCCCGTTGCCGGAACGAAATAGTAAATATAGGCTATTAAACTAGGCGGGGTTCGGAGGTGCGACGACAAAATAGGGGGGGGGAGGTTAGGGGGGGGTAGCTGGGGTAGGTTCAGGAGGGCACCCTAGACTAACTTAAGACCCAAATAAATGAAAATCACGGGCGCTCTGAGTTCTGTTTGGCATACATGACTGTTTGTGATTTGTGCCGCGCGGAGATAAGATTCCACTCCGCAGTGGCGTGTTGTATATATTGTTTGCCTATACCGAAAGTTATGTATATGCTGGCTTATATTTAAATAAAGTTTAAAAAAAAAAAAAAAAAGAGAGGGAAGGTAGTGAGGAGCAGCAGAATGAATGCACTTGTAGGCGAGTAGAAGTTTGAACTTGATGCGGAAACTGATAGTAAGCCAGCGAACTGTCTTGAGAAGAGGGGTTACATGAGCATAGTGACAGGGGCGGAAGATAAGCCATGCAGCTGAGTTTTGAACAGATTGAAGGGAAGAGAGAGAATTCAGAGGGAAACCAGCGAGGCACAGGTTACATAGTCAAGGCAGGAGGTTGACTAGTGAGTGGATAAGTGCTCCTTGTGGTCTTGGGCAAGCCACTTAACCCTCCATTGCCCATGTTCCCTGTAAAATAGTTATCTCCAAGTTATAATACCCTGTTCAATGTAATTTTCAGTTCAATGTAAACCGTACTGATGCAAAATAGCGCGGTATATAAGAGAATTAAAATAAATAAATAAATAAATAAGGGTCTTAGTAGTGTGAGTAGAAAGGAAGGGACAAATTTTGCTGATGTTATAGAGAAACAAGCAGCAGGTTTTAACTATCTGTTGGATGTGCCCAGAGAGAGAGAGCAGAGTCAAAGATTAGCCCAAAGTTGTGAGCTGAGGAAACGGGGAGGAGTGTAGTGTCATCCACAGAAATAGGAAAGGGAGGAAGAGGGGAGGTGGATTTAGGGTGAAAGATTAGGAGCTCAGTTTTGGCCATGTTTAGTTTCAGACACCGTGAGACATCCAGGCAGCAATGTCGGATAAGCAGGCAGAGATCAGAGGCTGGATTCCTTGAAATATTTAAGGTGCAGAGAGGTAGATCTGAGAGTTGTCTGCATAAAGATGATACTGAAAACCATGGGAGGAAATAAGTGCACCAAGAGATTGAGTGTAGAGAGAGAAAAGAAGAGGTTCCAAGACAGCCCTGAGGCACACCAACTGAAAGCGGGATAGCAGTAGAGGAGGATCCACCAGAACATATACTAAAAGTGCGCTGGGAGAGATAAGAAGAAAACCAGGACAGAACAGAGCCCCTAAATCCAAGTGAGGAGAGAATATCAAGGATAAGTTGGTAATCAACAGTGTCAAAGGCAGCAGAAAGTTCAATAAGTATAAGGGTCGAATAAAGGCCCTTGGATATGGAGAGGAGCAAGTCGCTGGAGACTTTGTCAAGAGCCGTTTCTGTGGAATGTAGAGGACGAAAGCCAGACTGCAGTGGATCGAGAAGGGCTTGAGGGGAAAGAAAGTCAAGACAGTTCTGATGAACTGCTCATTCAAGTAGTTTTGAAGCAGAGGGGAGGAGAAAGAGAGAGAGAGAGGCTGATAGCTGAAAGGACAGGCAGGATCTAGTGAGGGCTTTTTGAGGAGAGGTGTGACCAGAGCATGTTTTAAGGCCACAGGAACAGCTGCAATGGAAAGCGAAAGGTTAAGGATATGACAGATGGCAGGGATGACAATGGAAGAAATAGAGCTTAGAAGACAGTCGGGACAGGTTCAGAGAGCAGGTAGTCAGTTTGGAGAAAGAGAGAAGATTTTTTAGTTTCCTCCTCTTTAGAAAAGGAAGAAAGGTTGACACAAGGTGAGGAAAGGATTTGGGATTGAAGGGGGGGGGCAGGAGGAGGTGAATGTGAGCACCATTTTTGTGGCTTCCCAAAGTAGTATAGAGTCCTCAATATGCATCTGATTGGTCTGGCAAAAAGGCCTCCCACTGACGAATTAGATTAGCTTGGAAAGCACGGTCATTATATAAATAACTAGGAAACCTCCAAGGTCTAAATGCCGATGACCCAAATAAACTTTTACCCATGTTGGTGTCTGATCAGAAATTGATAAATGGGCCTGTGATTTCACTCATTACCTGGGGAAAGAAGTTCTGGGACATTAGAATATAATCCATCCTGGAAAGGGATCCATGGGCTCAAGGCAAATGTGTATAGTTCCTTTCATTTGTGCGAAAAGTCCTCTAAATATCAATTAAATGTAATCTCCTACATAAAAAGGGGATTTCTCTCATTTCATTAAGCCCCTGTGAGTGGGATGGGATGGATCTGTCCAATTCAGGGTCAGCTACACAGTTAAAATCAACCATGAGAATTAGACGACCCTAAGTATTTGGAACCTCCTTGTACTATAGTACTGAAAAAGTCATGGCTATAAATATTAGGGACATAAACATTGACCAAAACCAACTCTCGCCCTTGTAATTGTGCCTTAACTACAACTATGCCATTAGGATCCTTGATACCGTGGATATACTGTAAGATAAGGCTTTGCTAAATAGAATTGCTACCCCAGTCTTCTGTTTCCTTGAAGAGGCAAATATCCCCTCTCCCACCCAATTCCTTTGCAACTTCTTATGTTTGGTTGCATCCAAGTGGGTTTTCTTGTAATCCCACAATATTGGCTCTATACCTACGCAATACTTGTAAAATCTTGAATCTTTTTATTGGCAAAGAGGCACTGGAGAGATTCCAAAAATAATACACAAATACCTTTTGAGTGCTCGATTTTCAATTCCACTTATAAATGAAAAACCCATCAGTAACTGATCTGAATAAAATCTGACTAGTGCCCAGCCTTGCTCCCATCTTTATTACATTCCCAAAACTTATCTATAATATGGTGGTTTTTTGGTAGCATAACTCTCCTTTACAAACTTTGCCTCGTTGCCCATACCCACCCTAACTTTTCCCATTCATCTTTACACAAATAAATCATATATCCTCGGTCATGACTACCACACACGCTCACTCGGCATCCACACCACTATCCATACACACAAACACACACCCACTTGTTTACTGTGCAGTTGCTCATGAGTTGCAGAGGTTTATTTTAGTCATTGGCAGTCAGTGTGCTATAAACCTGCAGTACAGATAACGTCCAAAGAAACATAGGGTTGTTTTCCTGTGACTTGTCCAAGAAACCTCCAGCCTGGATCCAAATGCTGGCTAAATGTCAAAGCAAAGTTCCAGATGGGGAGGTATCTCCATTGACCAAAGCTCGTCCTTTGCTGTAATTAGTGTAATCAGCATCCTCGTCCCTTCCATTGGGCACATCTTAGGTTCATCGGATGACATGTAGACATTTGACCATCTTCCTGCATGCTGAGGTGGTGGGATATCACAAAGAGAATGTTTTCTTCTTCTCAATTAACTCTGTATAGATTGTGGCAAAACTTCTGCATATGGCCATTACTTGTGCTGAATATCTTGGAAAACTAATACATTCTGATAACACAATTCTCTTGACTTCCGATATGCCTGTATCAGTTCATTTTATGAGCGTAATGAAATATCCTTGCTATTGCTGTTTGTGGCCAATTTGACTTGGGTCACTTAGTCGATAGGTCAGCTTTATCCTAATTGGGCCTGCAAATGGCTGTGACAGCAGCTCATCTTTAATGCCAGTGCTCCACAAAGGACGCCAACTCAGCCTCAGGAATTGATTCATGTAAGTCTATGAAGCATTGATTGCTCATAATTTTCCAGGTCTTTGATCTGTTTTTTTGCAACTTTCAAGTCCTTTTTGCAGGGTTGTGATGGATTTAGCTTCTCCCTCCCCATCCTCTATACCAGAGCTTCACCTCTCTACCTCTTTCAGCATTCCTGTAAAGTTGCACAAAGTCTGAGACACAATCTGTTTGCTCTTTCTTGGTGAATTTATCATCTACAGCAGCCATGACTGACTTTTAGTAATAGATGGACTAGGCCCTCACTCAACACCAGGCTGTCCGGTATATCTGCCATCTTGCCTTCAGGTTGGCGCAATTTTTATTTTTATTTTTTCTGCCCTTGGTTGCCATCAGAGTTGGGTAGAGGATTTTGACAAATATGTCTATATACCGTAGATGGGGGATTGTAATGGTTATATGGAACTGGCAGGATTGCAGAAGATTAGTGGAGGGAGCACGGGAGAGACACTTCTTTCCTGGCTCAGCTTAACACATGACCTCTCCATTAGTGGATTTAATGCAGGTTCTGCATCTGTAATTCTTCATGTATGTGGATGATATTCTGTTTTTGTTCCATTAGAGCAGGGGTCTCAAACTCAAATTGCTTTGAGGGCCAAATGAGGACTTGTAAAGTAACCCGGGGGCCGCATAAGACGCGGGGCCTCATTTGCATAAGGGGCCTCATTTGCATAAATATTTGCATAATGTTACCATACACTAACTTTTACTAAACATGCCTCTTAATGAGTATGGATAAAGAAAGACTAAAAGATTTAGAAACAGGAAGACAATAATTAAACTGGGAACCCCAAAAGCCAAACTTGGAATGTACAACAACACTGTAGAAATAAAACTATAAATTAATTTCCTCTTGTACTAAACAAAGCGCAAACATTAATGATGCACAGGGGGAGGGGGTGTGCACGCGCTCTTATCTGTCGCCTCAGGCAGCAGATTGTCTTGAGCTACCCCTGGGATTGCCATTGGGTCAATGGCACTTAATGGCAACAACAACAACAACTTCACATAGATGTTTTTGATGGTAGGTGATAAATCAAGTATTAAAAATAAATAAGCATGTGTACGCAAGCAGTATGAGGGCGATATGGTTTAATGGTATACTTGATATACTGCTTTTCCCAAATGTGTCAAAACAACACTCATCACCACATGCATATTTAAGAGGTGTGGCAATGGTGTGTGAATACTTGATGTCTGTATATATGAGATGCGGGGACTATCTATGTAGGCCTGCAGATATGTAGGAACTTATGTTAACTGTAGGGGTGATGTATAAATATATATACACATGAATGAGATGTGGGCATTTATGTATCCGTTGGTTACAAGTGTGAATGTCTCTACGCAAGAGGCATAGAGGCTGAAGTATAGCAACATAAAAGATGCATATGTATACAGACAGTGGGTGGCATAATCTATTTTTTGTACACATTTTAAATTCTAATTTGTTGTAACCCATCTTTGCATTAATTATCAAAGTACATAAATAAATAAAACATTCAATACAATCGGCTTAGTACCTTTGTTAGTGAAAAAAAAGAATAATATAAATAAGCATACAAAAAATAAAATCTAAAATAATCAGTACCTTGCTATACAGAATTGCTTAGAACACTATCTAGAATTCATAAATATTAATAGCAGATGAAGAACAAATCAGAAACTGAAGATCTCTGTGATTGTACCTATGTAGCAGTAAAGGTGCACACGCAATCTACTCTGTTACTATCTATCCATCCATACGTGTATGACTCTTGGCACTTCCTGACAGCGTGCGCCTCGCCCTCACCTGTCCAGCTGCGGAAGAGGGCGGGGCCACGCGGAGATTGGCCGCATTCCCTGATTAGTCACCACAGGGCGTGCGGGCGCGCTCCCCTATTCTGTCCCAGGTGATTCCCGGCACGAGATCTCTTGTGGTTCAATCCCAGGAGCCTGTGAGAGCAGTGCACGCACGAACTTATCAGCGAGAGAGGCTGTCTCCGGCAGACCGTTCGCAGAAGATGGCGCAGACTGCAGCAGCTCTCGGAGGCAGGCACCCTCTGAGCATGGCGGCCGAGGAACGGTTGCGCGAACTCGAGCGGCTGGTAGTACAGCAGGGAACGGCCGAAGAGGAGTGGCTGAGCATAGAGAGCCTGCTGGATGTGCTGCTCTGTCTATATCAGGAATGCAACAGCTCCCCGCCACTTCGCCGGGACAAGAACGTCGCAGATTTCCTGCGCTGGGGTGAGCCGGGCCGAGGCAATTAGCACTTGCTTCCTGAAAAGCCACTTGTTGTGGGGGGAGGGTAGTGCAATATACTTATTTTGGATTGGAACCGCCCTCGACTAACTACCTCCTGTCAGGAGCCGAGAATGCGTGGGTGAGGGTGGCGTTTTAGTACTGTTTGTCATCGGGAGCCTGCCTTCTGTCCTTAGTGCTTTGGCAAAGCACAAGTTAAAGTTTTCCCTTGTTCAAAATTGATTATTCGATTTTCACGAAAACCCAAGAATCCCCCCCGTTTACTGGGAGGCAGAATGAGATTACGATTTAAGGATTTTCAAAAATTTCAGTTTGAGCAAACACGAACCTATCTTAGTCTGCGCTCTGGATGAAACATTTGACGTCTCATGATCACACAAATCCGTTTCCCACTCTTTTAATGTTTAGGTTTAAGTTTAAGTTTCAAATAGGTGTCCCGATTTGCAGCTCTATAAAACATGTCTTGATCTAGCCGTTGTGTATTAATTATGGAGCTGACAGCTGAGGGCTCTGCCGGGCAGACAGGAAGGGGCCGCGGGACAGTTGATTCTGCCGCTGCCATGGCGGCAGCGGCAGCAGCAGAAGCCAGGGGTTTGTTTTGATTTTGTTTCCTCTCCGTCGCGGGCCGCACAAAGTACTCTTGCGGGCCGCATGCGGCCCGTGGGCCGCGTGTTTGAGACCCCGGCATTAGAGGGAGATATACATATAAATGATCAATAACTGCCTGCTTCTGGTTCATGATTGCTAGCTCAGAAACTGTTAGAATATAGCATAAACTGAAATTTTATTTGTGGGGGAAAAACATAGGTAAGGGCTTTTGCAGTTAGAACTAGGAGAGTGTTGCCTTATTATAGAGGCTGTGAGGGATTTTGGATATCAAATTGAGCATGAGACCCAATTTGTTAAAAGTGATTTTGACTGCTTTTTTATAGTTGCACATATTGTGTACCAGGCAAAGATTTTTATTAGATTCATACATTGGTGATCTCCTGAGTTGGTTACTGTAATGGACTCTATATTGGCTTTCCTGAAAAAGCGCTATGGTGGTTATAAGTTGTGCAAAATACAGTGGCGGAAATTATAAGATGTATTTTGGTGGGAACATATTTCCTATTACCCCTGTTTTGAAGTTTCTTCATTAGCTTTAAGTTATCTGTAGAGTATGGTTCAAGGCTTTGGTGTTGACTTTTAGGGCTTTGAAGGTAGGGATCCTTAGTATATTCAGTAATGTTTACAGTTTTATACCTCAGGACGCTTTCTGCACTTGGAGGATAAGGTGCTGCTGAGAGCTTCAGAGTCCAAGGGGCATATCTGACGCATACAAGGAATCGAGTCTTTTCTCATATACTTTTAACAGATGGGTGGCATGCTGTGCAGGAGTTAGACTGCAGATTATGGATGATTTTGTTGTTAAAATCTTGGCTTTTTATAAAAACTTCCTGAAGCCTTAATGTGGGACTTGTTAAATTTTTAGATGATCTGTTAAGAGTTTTTTAAAATTATTTTTTAGGCCAAAATGTATTTTTATGCTGATAGCTTATGTGAATCGTGATTTGGATTATGTTGTACCATGCATTGAACTTGCTGTAGGAAATAGTGTGTTATGAAATAAATAATATTGTGTTAAGGTGCTTTAATGTTCTAGAAAGATTTTTGGGTGCTTGGAATGGAGTTTGAATATTGGTGAATAACAAGATGTTGCATTGTAGCAAGACTCTTTTTGTCATCATAGTAAATGAAGTCTATGAATCTCACAAGTGGGCCACGTGACCTCTTGGCACCAACTGCACAATTATTCCTGAACTTTCTGGAAAAATATAAAAGCCTTTTCTGCACATACGTGGGAGTTTTCAGTCTGTGGTGGGCCTGCATCTGCCAGAAACATCTAATATCATGCGCTTTCCTTGGCAACCTTGCTGATTTTGGTATTTTTTTTCTGCCTTTCTTTCTGATCAATGTCTCCCATTTTCAGGCTGTTAAGTTTTTAACACATTGGTTACGTTTTATGGTAGTTTTTGTAATTTGCTAGGTGGTACACTGGACTTTTCCATTCCCCCATAGTGAGCTACTAGTTCTTCTATACCAGGCCTTGACAGATTTTCTTGGAATCTAGAAACTAGGTTAAACTTTTAGGAGCCAGTTGCAGAGACTTCTGTCAAAGTGCCCCCCATCCCCCAAAAGGTGTACCACGGCTCCTTTTTTGAAAGCTTAATAAATCAAGCCCTTAACATGCCTTTAGACTGTGCTGACAGAAGGCAGTGACCCTTCTCCCCCTCTCCTTCCCACCAACCCCAGTGAGAATGTTGTCAGCAGCATATTAGTGATCCTTTATAGTTGTACCCAAGGCAACTTCCTTTTTTGCTTAATTTATCACCATGGCGTGGTAATACATAAAACAAAAAAAATATATCCTAGAGCTTCCACTTCTAGCTATTACCCAGTCCCTCTCTTTCTCTCACAGCCCCACCATCACCCCAATCTGTCTGTGTCTCTTTCCTTTCCCCCTGCCCTCAGCCATCACCCAATCTGTTTCTCTCTCCCTTTCCCCTCCCTCAGCTATTACCCAATCTGTTTCTCTCTTCTTGCTCTCCCTCCCCAGCCATCACCCAATCTGTTTTTCTCTTCTCCCCTGCCATCACCTAATCCAGGGGTGGGCAATTCCTGTCCTGGAGGGCCGCAGACCAGTCAGGTTTTCATGATGTCCCTAATGAATATTCATGAGATCTATTTGCATCCACTGCCTTCCATTGTATGGAAATAGGTCCATGAATATTTATTAGGGACATCATGAAAATCTGACTGGTCTGCGGCCCTCCAGGACCGGAATTGCCCACCTCTGATAATCTATCTTACTATTTGCCATGCTGTTTGCTGCTGCACCATGATAGGCTCTGCATGTAGATCAAGCTGCACTCTGCAGCTCGAGCTACATGCAAAACCGATTGTGGTGCAGTAGCAAACAGCATGGCAAATAGTAAGATTAATCAGTTGATGGTTAGGGAAGGAGAGTAAGTAGAGAGAAACAGATTGGGTGATGGCTGAGGGAGGGGGGGCAATAAAATCCCAGGCACCAGGGTTTAGTTTATAGTTGCCATGGTGACCTGGCGCCTGGTATTTGTCGAGCTCTGTTCTATACAATTTTTCAAGTTCTTCAGTCTTTAAGAACCAATAATTATCAGTGGAGGAAGGCTGAGGCACACCATCACCTTTCATCCTCCCACACTCCCTGCCTTATATCATCACTTTCCCCTTCCTTCCCACCACTGATCTGGCATCATCCACTTCTTTTCTTTCCTCTATCACTGGTCAACATTGAAATCGTTACTGACTTTAAAAGGCCCTAATCTGTAGTATCTTGGTGAGCTGAACACGAATATAACATTAAAAAAATTTTATTGGCTTGCGTTTTGAAGATATTGCATGTAGTTCATTTTTGACGTTTCACCGTGTAAATTTATCCAGTAGGACATCAACAACATCCCAAATAAGCCTTGAATGATGTAATATTGCATCACATTGCGTAATACCAGCATGCACACATCATCCAGAGTTGATTGCATCATTTTCTGATGCAATGTAATTCTACTGCCAGATGGCTGCTGAAGCCATCTGACGTCAACAGTGTACTATACGCAGTTGGAAAGGTTGAGCATTTAAAATATTTCAGACTGTGTGCAAGACAGTTTAAGCTACTGTTACATGTAACTTTTACTAATCATATAATTTTAGCCATTTAGGTACAATACAGAACAGTAATGCCGTGAAAGTGCGTTAATACCGTTGACAATATCTGCTACATTTGTGGAGAAGTGACATTTGCCAACCAGAAGAAAAGTATCACTTCTCAACTGAAGAAGGCATATCATCTTTACTTCGGATGCAAGATTGGTGACCAAGACAAGCCTTGGGCCCCGCATATATGCTGCGCTACATGTACAACACAGCTTTCACAGTGGTTGAATTGCAAAAGACCATCAATGCCGTTTGCAGTCCCCATGGTGTGGAGAGAGCCAAGCAACCACATAAATGACTGTTACTTCTGCATGGTTCCTCCTCTTTCCAGCGGAATGATGAAGCAAAAGAAGTCGAGCATAGTCTACCCAAGCATTCCGTCTGCATTGAGACCAGTTCCACATGGTGAGGGACTTCCTATTCCAGAACCTACATCAGAATATTCTCTTGATTCATCTGATGAGGACAAGGGTGAGCCGACCTGTTCTTCTCTTGGTCCGTCAGCATGCAGTGACCCAGATTTTCACTGGGATGCATATCAACTCCACACAGAATAACACAGGAAGAACTAAATGACCTGGTTCATGATTTGGACTTATCCAAGAACAAGACAGAATTGCTAAGATCAAGACTTCAACAATGGAATCATCTAGAAGAAGATGTCAACATTACTTCATATCGAAAGCGCCACCAGCAGTTGGAGCCTTTCTTCAGAAAGGAAAGTAATCTGGTATTCTGTTCCGATATTGAAAGCCTCATGAATGCCTTAATCACTCATGACCCACAAGACGGGAGACTTATAGACTCTTCGAAACGGAGTCCGAAGGCTGTGCTTTTGAACAATGGAAACCGTCTTCCATCTATTCCAGTAGCGCATGCCGTCCACATGAAAGAGACATACGATAACTTAAAGCATCTACTGACTTCCAATAACTATAACAAGTACAGCTGGCACCTCTGTGGTGACTTGAAGGTAGTTGCCCTTTTAATGGGACTGCAGCAGAGATATATAAAATACATGTGTTTCTTATGTGAGTGGGATAGCCGAGCAAGGGATTGGCACCACTTGCGAAAGGAATGGAATCGCAGACAAAATGTAATAGTTGGAGAGAAGAATATCCAGCACCCAGCTCTGGTTGAGGCTCACAAAATCCTGCTACCACCCCTTCACATCAAACTAGGTTTGATGAAAAACTTTGTGAAAGCCTTGGACCGCACTTCGCAAGCTTTCCGATACCTGGATGAAAAATTCCCTCGACTCAACTCAGCGAAGCAAAGATTAAAGAGGGAGTTTTTGTGGGTCCTCAGATTCGAGAGCTCTTCAAAGATGACCGGTTCAACAACTTGCTGCAGGGTGATGCGAAACAAGCATGGAATGCTTTTCGCCTAGTGTCGTCAAACTTTCTCGGGAATGTTAGGGCAGAAAACTACAACAAACTAGTAGAAGACATGCTGATGCAGTATCAGAAACTTGGCTGCAAAATGTCTCTAAAGATCCATTTCCTTAATTCCCATCTCAATTTCTTTCCTGACAACTGTGGTATGGTTAGTGATGAACAGGGCGAATGTTTTCACTAGGATATTGCAATGATGGAGCAAAGCTACCAGGGAAAATGGTCCACTACAATGCTGGCTGACGACTGCTGGACACTCCCCAGAGAAGCTCCCGAACAGCTGTACAAGAGACAGGCGAAAAAATCTAAGAAGTAGTCTATGACTTGGTTTTTTACAGGTATTCACCGAAGGCCTATTATATTTACTGTTGACATGCATCTCGTGATGTAACATTAATTCTTGTAGATTACAAAAAAACTAGAGCCAACTTTGCAATTTCACTGTCATATTCGTGTTCAGCATATAAAAATTGATAAGAAATGACTATTTTTATTTCAGTAACATGACTTTTGTAAAATTTGTTGACCAGTGTATTTTTACCTTCCCTGTCCTCTCATTCTATAAGAGTTTCCTTCACTCCCTCCACCCCTCCCCGCCTCACTCCTTTGCATTGTGTTCCTCACACCCAACAAATTTGGCATCACATCTCCAGGAACAAGCAGGAACGCAGTCTTCACATACGGGTGACGTCAGTACTGACAGTCCGTGCGAGAATGCTCCCCAGCGTCCAATAGGAAAGCTTTTGGGAGCATCCCACTGTGCTTGCGTAGCTGCCTTCCAGCTTTTCCAGCTTTTCCAGCTCTCTCTCAGTTCTTCGTTTTCTGTGGAGCAGATAAGAAGCAATTCACCACAGAAAATTGGTCTTTTTCTTATTTTTTGTTGTTGTCTTCCTTCCCGTCGGTGCTTTCTTTCTTTCTTTCTCCAAAAAAACCCCAAAACAAAACTTTTCTGTGAGGGAAAGAATTACTACTTTCCTTCAGGTCGCATCGGGAGGAGTGGCTCAGTGGTTGGGACAGGTTACCTCAGGCCGGAGGGCTGGGGGTTCAATTCCCGCATGGGGACAAGCAACCTCAGGCCGGAGGGACTGGGGTCTCTAGTCTCATGGCCACTCCTTGTGGCCTTGGGCAAGCCACTTAACCCTCCATTGCCTCAGGTACACTTAGATTGTGAGCCCTTCGGGGACAAGGGAATAAAAAGTACCTGTTAGTATACATGTAAACCGCACTGATTCTAAAGAGCGCAGTATAAAAAAAAAAAAAAAAAATCTTAGGCTTAAGCCTTCCCTTTTGTCACAGACAAAATGGAAAAAACATCCAGTGGTTTTAAGAAGTGTTCCAAATGTGGCAGTACCATTTCGGTCACAGATACCCAGGACTGGTGTTTAAAATGCTTAGGATTGGATCATCAACCATCAGAATGTCCTCTTTGTAGGAAGATGACAAAGAGAGGCCTACAGAATCGAGCTGCAAAGCTGTGTACCCTCTTTGTCTCCGATGCAGTATCTTTAGCATCAACATCATCGAGAGCTTCATCTTCCTCCCAAGGATCTCAGGTATCTAAACCTAAGTCTTCATCGAAGACTGGCTGACCTTCCAAGGGTAGATCTACTAAGCATCGAGATGCCTCGGGCGTTGCCCTGGAGGGAGGACACCGGCTAAACAACCCCGGCGGGAGGACCATTCTTCCAAAGCCGTAGTGGGGTCTCAGGATGCTCCCGAGGCCTCCACTTCTGGAGAGCTCCTGGTGCCATGCTCGGGGATTGTGACCTGCAAATCTGGTACCAGTTCCCAAGCATCGGCAAGCTCCATGTATCAACGTATCCTGGCCATCGAGCGGAGCTCGGTGGCCTTACTGGTGGCCTCGGTACCAGTAAAATCTTTACAGTTGATTCTGCATGCATTGGTACCAGCTCTGGTACAGACACAACCTGCATCAACTTTTTTGCCGCTTATTGTGCTACTGCCCATGCAGGCCCTCAAATCTGTTTCCAGTACCGAGGTTCTGGCACCGCAAGCCTCAGCTACTGGGTTTGACCGGTACCGAGTACGTGCAGAGCAGGAACACCCTGCTTGTCGATACTTTGACACTCTGGATTCTGATTTGTCGGATGATGAATCGACCGATACCCGGGACATGAGAACTATCCTGGAAGACCCATCTCCATCTCCACAACGTCGCACGTCCCCTCCAGAGGACATGTCTTTTCAAGACTTTATTCGCGATGTTGCTTGGGGGTCTGTCCATAATAGTGACATCGGAGAAAGAGCCCAGGGCCAAAGAACTTGAACTTCTTCAATACCCTACAGCCCTGAAGGAGGCTGCTACTCTCCCTATCTATCGCATACTTCGTGACCTTATGTTTGGATGTGAGAGACACCTTACCATCTCTCCCCATACGCGATGGCTCGATACCATGTACCGGGTACTGGAGTGTCCTGGTTTTCAAAAGACACAATTGCTGTACCATTCCATGGTTGTGGAATCGGCAATGCGTCGAATAAAGAATGCTAAGACACATTCCTTATCATTCCTCCAGTTTAGTCCAGTCTCCAAGCTGCAGGAGGAGGTATACTACTCAGAGGTGGAGGACTAATCAAAGTCTTGACATCACTGGATGTAGCGTGCTGGAATTCCCCATCAGCCCCAGTGTGTCCAGTCTCCATGCAGCAGGAGGATGTAGTGAACCTAGGTGCTGGACTCACTGGAGAAACTAATAAGGAGCAGGCTAGTTAGGGATACTTACATATCATTTCTTAAATTGGGTTTGCTTTAAATTCTTTTCAATTAGTTTGGACTGCTTTAAATTGCTTTAAATTATTTTCATTTTAAATTAGGCAATTGGTTGCTGTTGCTTTAAAAAAACAAAACAAAACCCCAGCAAAGAAAACGATCCTTTCCCTGCCATGCCGCACAGCGACTAATACCTCACTATTTCTTCAGGATCTCTTGCCCTTGACGGCACGGGGCAGAGCTCCTTGAAAGGCCCACAAGCAGCCCGTTTGACTGCCCAGCTGCAGGCCGCGGCTTCGCCGGTGGCGTCAGATGCATGTCGCTGGTTTCCGCGGCTGCCCTGACTGGCCCATGTTCGGAACGCGGCTCTTCTTAGTTGAGCTTGGCCATTCCGTGGTAGCGGGCTGAGCTCTGGGACATCCCAATTAGCGTGGCTTGTTTGTCCGCTCGGGGCTGGAGGGCCTTATTGCTGAGCATGCCAAAACACTGTGAGGAAACCGCGGTCATTTTAAACACGCAGTTTTCCCAGCGATTCTCCATTTTGCGGCGGCAGTGCTGACCTTTGAAGCTTGGAGGCCACAGAAGTGTGCTTACCGTCTTCATCTGCAAGGTACTTCTTTTTGGGGCAACCTAGCTCTGTTCTTCTTTGATTTGCTTTGCATTTTGGTTTTGACTTGGGATTCATTCATTAGACATTAGTCTAAGATTGGCCTGGTGGAAATTAATTATATTTAAGGCAAGTGGAAGTCTGGTGCAGGAAAAACCCTGTGTAGGATAAAAAAAAAAAAAAGAAGGCCAAAGGATGTAAAAGAAAAGGGGCACGCTTTACATAGTCCCTAATTATTGGTAGAGCCAGGGGACCCTAACATCTGTCCAGAACAATCAATTCATGTCCACGGGTTCACAGTGTATTATTTGTGGCACTCATAGGGGCACTACCGCGGAGAAAGGCATCTGTCAGCGCTGTGCGGTAGTGTCTGTCAGTGTGGAACAACCGATGGAGAGTTCCATGACTTCCATCTCCCCCAGAAGCAGTTCTGGGGGCGGCTGGTGAAGCGTGGATAGCGGATCCTTCCACTTTGGCTCCAGAAGCGGTTGCTGGTCCTCCTGGTTCGGATCTTGGCTTCGCTCTGCAGATGGTAGATTTTTCTCCGGACTTTGTGTTACTTATGCATCAAGCGTTCTGTCGCAGGCGGCAAGGGCAGATACCGGGGCCCTCAGCTATCCCTTCCTCTAGTACGCGGTCTGGACTGGTGGAGCGTGATAGTTTAGGATTAAAGGTGGCGAAGAGGCTGAGGCCTCCAGAGTCTTTGCCCTCTGAGATGGGTTGGCAGGAGGGAGAGGAGGCAGAGTTTGACATTGATGCAGATGTTGATGATTTAGAGGAGGGGGAGATTCCTGAGCCGGAGGACCAAGCGAGGGTTATACGGGTGTTTCGAAAGGATGAATTAATGGCTCTTATTACAGAGGCCCTGCAGACGCTTAGACTAGCTTCTGAGCAACCTGCTGAGGAAGAGGATGGCGCAGATCCCATTATTCAGGCGGTGCATCAAACGCAGGGGGTGTTTCCTATCCATAAGGTGATAGATCAGATGATTCAGACCAAGTGGGATCATCCTGAAGCGGGGCTCAAGGGGATACGAATTATGAACAAGCTATATCCCCTGTCGGATAAGGATAAGGAGAGATTTCGTTCTCCGAAGATTGATGCTGCGGTTTCGGCAGTCACTAAAAAGACCACAATTCCGGTGGAAGGTGGTGCGACCTTAAAGGAAGCACAAGACAGAAAAATGGATGGTTTATTAAAACAGTCCTTTGAAGCGGATGCAGTTTCTCCAGGACCAAGCAGGAAGTCAGTCCTCCCGTGCGGAGCATTTCCCCAGCTTTCAAAGAAAGCCTTTGGGAATGCAGCGTGCATGCGCGGTTCCCTTCCCACCCAAGGGTGCCATCTTGCTCAGTCTTCTTTTTTCCGCGGAGCCCGACAGACGTGTTTCGTTTTCACCCGAGGAAAAAGTTGATTTTGTTCTGCGTGAACCCGTTTTCTTCGGTTCGACGCCGGTTTCCCTTTCCCGCCTGGGCCCGATACATCGGTATCGAGCTCGGACTTCTTTTTTCGGTTTTTGTCCTTAGTGACTAGTGTACGCGCCATTTTTCTATTTTTCACTGGCAGCCCTGTCTTTTGACCTCGCAGGGGCCCTTTTTCCCCCGATGGCTGCCAGCGGGTTTAAAAAGTGTGATCGGTGTAAGAAACTTATGTCTCTTACCGACACACATGACTGCTGTCTCCGCTGCCTCGGACCCGATCATGACCCGATGATCTGTGGTCCGTGTGGGAAAATGTCCTCGAAGGCGTTGAGGAGTCGGCAGCACCAAAAGGAAAGAATCTTCTTTGACTCCGCGTCCGGACGGGCCCGGACTTCGTCAGAGGCCTCGACGTCTTGTGACTCCGGCCCCGAGCAGCGCCGAGGCTCCTCTGAGAGGGGATCTCCCTCGCGGGAGCATCGCAGGAAGAAAAAACCCGCGGGGGCGTCATCGGTGGATGCACTTGGCTCCTCGAGGGCCAAGTCACATAGCCCCGAGCACCGTCCCGGGTCTTCGGAGTCGGAGAGGCCTGCCAAACAGCCTTGTGTGGAGATGGAGTCCCCAGGTCACGTGAGTACTGTAGTCCTCATGGACTCCCCTCTGGGGGAGCCGACATCAGGCCCGACGCCGTCGGGGCCCGAGTCAGGGGCTTCTGAGTCTCCTGAGCTCAGACTCAGGTTGACGGCCTTGGAGTGCAGCTTGGCTGCCTTCATGGAACAGCAGTGGCCACTGATCACCGGTCTCACCGGTGCATCTGCCCCGACCACCGGGACATCGACGTCCAAGTCGACCCCGGAGGCTGAGCCGATCCTAGAGTCCATGCGGTCTCGAGTCGATCCTCGGCCAATGTCTCCCTCGGCCTCCTGTTCGGGACCGAGGTCGTCGACGCCGGTACCCTCGGCGTTGGGGCGGATGGCATCGGTGCCTGCCCGACCAGAGCCGCTTGATTCCTCCTCCGAGGGGTCCGGCTGGGAAACGGAGGATGAGGAGTCACCCAACACCTTTCGGACTCGGTGTGTCCCATCGGACTCACCGGAGTCCGAGCCTCGGAGAAGGTCCCCCCCGGAGGATACCCGGTTCTCGGACTTCGTGCGGGTTATGGCCAAGGCCTTGGCCTTCCCCGCGGATCCCAAGGAGGAGCCTCGAGCCCCTACAGTATGACTCTCCTCCAAAGGAGGCCTTTACTGTGCCGGTTCCTCCGATGCTGGAACGGTTGCTCTTCTGTATGTGGGAGGCGTCGGCCTCGACGCCTGTCTTGAGCAAGCGGTCGATTCCATCTATCGAGTCCGCAAGAGCCCCGGGTTCCAAAAGGCACAATCGCCGCACCATTCCATGGTTGTGGAATCGGCCATGCATCGCCTGAAGAGTCAGAAGATGCACTCCTCGGTGCCTCCCAGCCAGGAGGCCCGGAACCTGGATGCCCTCGGTAAGAAGTGTTTCCAGGGCTCTATGCTTGCTTGCCGTGTCCAGACCTACCAGATGTACATGGGCACACCTTCGAGACCTGGCAAAGGAGATTGCCGGGTTCTCTGCTGGTCTCTCCGAGGAACCTTTGCAGAGGTTCAACACCCTGTCCTCGGGTATTCGAGAGTGCTCGAAATTTATCTCTCGAGCAGCCTATGATGGCTTCGAGGCTTCGACCCGGGTAGCCGTGGCCGGCATTGGTGCACGCCGTCAGGCCTGGCTACAGTCATCGGACCTTGAGCCGTGGGTGCAGGACCAGTTGGTCGATGTCCCCTGCCGAGGTGAGAACCTCTTTGGCAAGCCCATGGCTGAAAAGGCTGCAGAACTCGAGACCCAGATCTTACCCGGACAAGGCTGTCCAGGAAAACCTCTGCCCCTTCTCAGAAAAAGAAGGACTCAGGGGAAAAAGACCTTTTACCCGAGGAAGTCATCTGTCTATAAAACATACCCTCATTTTCAGGCCTCTGTAGCTCCCCAACAGGGTCAGCAGGCCAAGGGGCAGGGACATGGGCCCCGTAGGCAGAAAACCCCCAAGCCACCAGCTCCAGCTCCTGCACAGCAGGGAGTGGGGTTTTGACTCCAGTGACATAGCCTTTCCTCCTCAACTGGCCCCTATCAGCACAGGAGGCCGGCTGGCCCTGTACGCCCACAGGTGGTCAGCCGTAACAAGGGATTCCTGGGTACTAAGTATAGTCCAGAAGGGCTATCTCCTCCACTTCCACCAGGTACCCCCCTCCTATTTTCCAGGGGAGCCTCCAAGACTTCCTCTGCACAGGGACTTACTCCTGCAGGAGTTAGCAAGTCTTGTAAAGGAACAGGCAGTGGAACCGGTGCCCCACCACCTGAGAGGTCAAGGCTTCTATTCCAGGTCCTTTCTGGTACCAAAAAGAACAGGAGGCCTCATTCTCATCCTAGACTTGCGGAATCTGAACAAGTTCCTGGAGAGGGAAAAGTTCAAGATGCTTACCCTTGGAATCCTGCTGCCCTACCTCCAGCAGGGAGATTGGCTATGCTCCTTAGACCTAAAGGATGCTTATACTCACATCCTTATTCATCCAGACCACAGACAATATCTCAGATTTGTAGTGGAAGGAAACCACTATCAGTACAGAGTACTGCCTTTTGACCTAACCTCCGCCCCCAGGGTATTCACCAAGTGCCTGGCGGTGGTGGCAGCCTACCTCAGGGTTCAAGGCCTCTTTGTCTTTCCATACCTGGACGACTGGCTCATCAGGGGTCAATCCCCACAGGAGGCCAATCAAGCCACCCTTCGCACTGTCGCTCTGCTTCAGCACCTGGGGTTTGTTATAAACTTCGCAAAGTCCACTTTGCACCCCTCACAGAACATGGAGTTCATAGGAGCAAGACTGGACACCCTTCAGGCAAAGGCCTTTTTACCCGTGGACAGGGCCCACAGGTTGATGGATCTAGCCAGGCAGTTCCACAGCAATTCTCTGGTTTCCGCCAGACAATTCCTGAGGCTCTTAGGCCACATGGCTTCCACGGTTCATGTAACTCCAAATGCCCGTCTACACATGAGGCCAGCTCAATGGGGCCTCAGAACTCAGTGGCACCAAGCTACAGGAAGCCTCACCGACAGAGTGAGGGTGTCCAAACTACTAGAGTCTTCTCTACAGTAGTGGCTTCATCTTCCAAATCTAGTGCAAGGGGTGTTTTTTCAGACACTTCCACACTCTGAAGTGCTGACTACTGATGCTTCTTTTCAGGGCTGGGGTGCACATTGCCAAGGAGCATGTACTCGGGGCCTGTGGTCTCCTTGGGAGGCCGCACAGCAGATCAGTCTCTTAGAACTGAGAGCTATCCGCTTGGCTCTGAGAACTTTCTCTCATCATCTCTCTCACCAGTCTGTCCTAGTTCAGACGGACAACCAAGTTGCTATGGCTATGTGAACAAACAAGGGGGCACAGGGTCCCGCTTTCTGTGTCAGGAAGTGCAGAGCCTGTGTTCCTGGGCAGTCAATCACGGCATTCTTCTCAAAGCGGTCTATCTCCCAGGTCAAGAGAATCACCTGGCAGACAGATTGAGCAGGATCCTGCAGCCACACGAATGGCAGTTGAATCCTTTAGTGGTTCAACAGATCTTCCTGAGATGGGGTCTTCCAACCATAGATCTCTTTGCCAGTCCTCTGAACCATCAACTGCCCAGGTTCTGTTCCAGACAACCACATCCTCTCAGATTAGCAGCGGATGCGTTTCTCATTCCGTGGTCTACAGGCCTCCTATATGCCTTTCCTCCCACACCTCTAGTGCCCCAGACACTGTTCAAAGTGCTCCGGGACAGGGCCTCCGTAATTCTGGTGGCCCCCAGATGGCCCCGACAGCCGTGGTTTCCACTTCTGTTGCAACTAGCGGTGGACACTCCTCTTCCTCTGGGGATGCAACCAGATCTCCTGTCTCAAGAGCAGGGGTCTCTTTTACACCCCAATCTCCAATCCCTCAATCTGATGGCCTGGCGGCTGAAAGGGTAGTTCTAGCACCCTTACTACTGCCTAAGGAAGTGGAGGACGTGGTCTTGGCCTCTAGGAGGCAGTCCACCCGAATGTCTTATGCCCTTAAGTGGCATAGATTCTCTGCCTGGTGTACTCAGCGCATCGAGGATCCTTTCTCATGCCTGGTACCAGTGGTGCTGCAATATTTGCTTCATCTGTCTAACCTAGGCCTTAAGTCCAATTTTGTGAGCGTTCATCTTAGTGCTCTTTCAGCGCACCACACACCGGTGGAGGGTCAGTCTCTATCCAGCCACCCTTTGATGGCTCGCTTCCTCAGAGGCTTGCTTTTGCTTAAGCCTCCAGTGCGTCCACCTGCCCCTGAATGGGATCTGAATGTGGTCTTGCAACGACTTACTTGCCCTACATTTCAGCCTATGGCTACTTGCCCTTTGTGCTTTCTCTCCTGGAAAGCGTTGTTTCTGGTGGCTCGTACCTCAGCAAGGCAAGTAAGTGAACTTCAGGCCCTAGTATCAGATGCTTCATATACTAGGTTCTATAGGAACAGAGTAGTCTTACGGACTCACCCTAAGTTCCTTCCTAAGGTTGTCTCCTCTTTCCACCTCAATCAGGAGGTGGTTCTTCCAACTTCCTTTCCCCGGCCGCATGCCAGCTGTGCTGAGATGGTCTTGCATACCCTGGACTGTAGGAGGACGTTGTCCTTCTACCTTGACTGTACACGGGAGCACCGGAGGGCTGTTCAGCTCTTCGTCTCTTTTGACCCCAATAAGTTGGGGTTACCTGTCTCCAAGAGTACCCTGTCCCTTTGGGTAGCAGACTGTATCGCCTGGGCGTACAGGGCAGCCGACCTCTCGTTGCAGGGTCGAGTCATGGCTCACCGTGTCAGGGCGAAGGCTGCGTCAGTGGCTCATCTCCGCTCTGTTCCGTTGGCAGACATCTGCCGGGCCGCTATTTGGTCTTCAAGCCAGACTTTTGCGGCCCACTACTGCCTTGAGAGGGAGTCCCGCAGGGACAGTGCTTTCGGGCAGGCGGTACTCCATAATCTCTTTGAGGTTTAGGCAACTCCTACCCTCCAGCCCTGGTGCTGGGCTACCGTTCGGGGGCGTTATCAGAGAAGATTCTTTTCTCACATGCTGAGACTCTAGAGGGAGCGACATCACCCATACGTGAGGACCGATTCCTGCTGCTCCTGGAGAACACCTGTTACAGGTGAGTAACTACTCTTTCCTTGCAAGCCTCCATCTGTGGGGCTTCGGTGGCAAGGGCCTGTCTCCGCTGGGTTCAACACCTAAAGCAATCAGTGTCTTTGGAACACGACGAAGTGTGAGAGCTACAGCGCTTAGAATCGGGTTCAGCATATTTGGCAGATGTGCACTACGAATAGTATGGCATCCTTGGTAGCGGCGCGAAGATCCCTTTGGCTAAAGAATTGGGCAGCCAATGGGTCCTCTAAGTCACGGCTCGGCAAGCTCCCGTTCATGGGGAAGCTATTATTTGGAGAAGATCTGGATAAGTTGGTTAAGGATTTGGAAGAATCCAAGGGAGGCAGACTACCAGAGGATAAGCCCAGGCAGGGAACATCTTCGGCCTTTCGGGGTCAGTTTAGAGATTTTTGTAGATTTCGCTCGCCCCGTTTTGCGGGGTCCCAGAGAGGAAGATTTGCGTCTTGAGCCCAGGGATTCCGTGGGTTTCGCGGGGCAAGTAGAGGATTCACAGCGGTGTCCTCAGGGGCCGCTCGAAAGCTACAATGAATGGCGGCGGGTCCCGGCAGAAAGTCAATCGATCGGAGGTCGCCTTCGGGATTTCCTTTCTGCCTGGACCCACATAACGTCCGATCAGTGAATGTTGGAGATCATACGAGATGGTTATGCGCTAGATCTGGCAAGGCCGGTATCGGACTCGTTCGTGAGTTCTCCCTGCAAAGAGCCGCAGAAGGCTTTGCAAGTGTGTCGGACTTTGGATCGTCTCTTGCAGCTGGGAGCGGTCGTTCCCGTACCGCCAGCAGAATACGGCATGGGTCGCTACTCTATTTATTTCGTGGTGCCAAAGAAGGACGGCTCTCTTCGTCCTATTCTGGACCTCACAGGAGTAAATTGTTGTCTCCGGGTTCCCCACTTTTGGATGGAAACGCTGCGATCGGTCATTGTTGCAGTTCGTCAGGGGGAGTATCTAACATATCTCGATCTCACGGAGGCCTATCTCCATGTTCCAATCAGGGCGTCCCATCAAAAGTTTCTACGTTTCATGCTACCTTGGGGGCATTACCAGTTTCAGACACTGCCCTGCGGGCTGGCGACAGCCCCACGTGTCTTCACCAAAATAAGGGTAGTAGTGGCAGCAGGAGTCTTGGTCCATCCTTACCTCGACGATTGGCTGATTCAAGCAAAGTCCCGAGCCGAGAGCGAAAAGGCCATGGAAAAGGTAGTAGCTTTCCTCCGAAGTCTAGGCTGGGTGATCAATCCTCTCAAAAGTCACCTGACCCCGACTCAGATTCTTGAGTATTTGGGAGTGCAGTTCGATACGCAGAACGGCCCGATATTCCTAACCGAGAAAAGAGCCCTGGTTCTCCAAGGCCTGATGCGGGCCTTCCGCAAGCTGGCAGCACCGACGGCATGGAAGTACCTTCAAGTGCTAGGGTCAATGGCGGCGACGTTGGAAGTGGTTCCTTGGGCCAGGTTTCATATGAGGCAGTTGCAGCGGGTGTTGCTTCGCTGCTGGTCCAACCAGTCTGATTCGTTGAGCAAGCGGCTCCCTTGTCCGCTGCAGGTCTGACAGGCTCTGCGATGGTGGATGTCACCCATGACCTTGCGGGCGGGAATGCCTTTGGAACAGCCGGAGTGGATCCCACTGTTAACAGATGCAAGCCTAGCGGGCTGGGACACGCATTGTGGAGTAGACTTTGCACAAGGACTGTGGTCGACGGAAGAGAGCGGCTGGTCGATCAACCGTCTGGAGCTGAGAGCAGTGTTTCTAGCCCTGAAAAGTTTCGAAACGCAGGTGACTCGGCGGGCGGTACGAGTGCTGTCAGGCAATGCCGTGACCGTAGCATACATAAATCGGCAGGGCGGTACCGGGAGCGCAGCCATGGAGGAGGAATCCAAAAGGCTGTTCTCCTGGATAAGAGTCATGGTTGCTAGCGATATCGGTGGCGCACATCGCCGGAAAAGACAACGTGACGGCGGATTTTCTCAGCAGAGTCCGAGTGGATGCAGGGAATGGGAGTTGCATCCCGACGTGTTCGCACAGTTGGTTCTGCGGTGGGGAGAGACGATCATGGATTTGATGGCCACGTTCCAGTCTGTGAAAGCCAGTCTGTTTTTCAGCAGAAGGCAGGAACCCATGTCGGAAGGGATCAATGCCCTGATGCAGCCGTGGCCGGCGACAGGGCTTCTTTATGTGTTTCCTCTGTGGGCGCTTATCGGACGAGTGATTCAGCGGATCGAGGCGCAACGGGGACGAGTGCTGCTAGTAGCATCGGACTGGCCCAGGCGTCCGTGGTATGCCGACCTGATAAGATTGCTAGACGGGGTTCCGTGGTGCCTCCCGATGTTGCAGGAGCTCCTGTTGCAGGGTCCGCTTCTGATGCCGCGGGTGGATCAATTCTCGCTTACGGCTTGGCCATTGAAAGGGCTCGTCTGAAAAAGAAAGGCTACTCCAGATCAGTCGTGGCGACCTTGCTTCAGGTGCGGAAACGTTCGACCTCGCTGGCCTACGTCCGCGTCTGGTGGATCTTTGAGGACTGGGGTTCGAAACGTCAGGTCCGCGCCGCCACGGCGTCGGTGCCGTTGGTCTTGAGTTTTTTGCAGGATGGCTTCGAGAGAGGGCTAGCCGCCAGTTCCTTGAGAGTTCAGTTGGCAGCTCTAGCCTGTTACAGAGGTAAATGTCCAAGGCGTGGCTCTAGTAGCTCACGACAATGTAGTCCGCTTTCTTAAAGCAATTACTAGAATGCAGCCAGCACGGCGGATTTCCGTCCCGCTGTGGGATCTCAACTTGGTTTTAAGGGCGCTGGGAAGAGCCCCGTTTAAGCCCTTAAGCCAAATCTCGGTCAAAGATTTGACTCTTAAAACTGGTTTTGGTAGCTATTTCTTCAGCAAGGCGTATTTCGGAGTTGCAGGCTCTATCGTGTAGAGAGCCTTTCCTATGTTTTGCTAGAGAGAAAGTGGTTCTCCGGCCGGTGCCTTCCTTTTTGCCAAAGGTGTCCTCCCCCTTTCATGTTAATCGATCTCGCTGCCGGTGTTGCGGGCAGAAGGAGAGCAAGCTTCCGACTGGGGCTTGAGCCGCTTGGATATAAAGAGTGTTACGTCGTTATTTGATGGTCACCGAGTCTTTTCGCAAGTCGGATCGTCTCTTTGTGGTGTTTGGAGGTTCCAGGAAAGGGGAGGCAGCGGCGAAGGCATCCATTTCTAGGTGGATTAAGGAGGCCATTGTCTCAGCTTACGTATTGCAGGTGCGCCTGGCTCCTGTGGGGCTGAGAGCTCACTCTACTAGGGCGAAGGCGGCTTCCTGGGTGGAGCACAGTCTAGTGCTGCCGGTGGAGATTTGTACGGCAGCGACTTGGTCGTCGCTACATACTTTCAGTAAACACTACCAGCTAGATGTGCTAGCGGCGAAGGATGCTTGTTTCAGGTCAGCAGTCTTGCGTGCCGTCTGGCAGGGTCCCTCCCGTTAGTACTGCTCTGTTACATCCCAGAGGTGGAGGACTAAACTGGAGGAACGATAAGGAAATAGAAATTACACTAACCTGGTAATTGTAGTTCCTTGAGTGACGACAGTTTAGTCCTCAATCCCGCCCTCGGATTTATCGGGTTGCTCGGCACGCGGTCAGCTCTGAGAGGCGCCTATTCAGGTGAATTTTCTTCACGTTAACCAGTTCTCATGTTCATTCTTTCCGTTGCAACTTCTCTTACCTTTCTCCTATTCTCTGGCTCGGCAGGGGGAGAGTTTAATTCAGGGAATATCACCCTTTCCTTTTGCAGGGGAGGTTCTTGTCTATTAAGAATTCAGGTTTCTTTTACAACTCTTAGCTACTTGTTTGCTCTTTTGAGTCTGCTTTGTCAATAGTTCACTGGGGCTAATGGGGAATTCCAGCACGCTACATCCAGTGATGTCAAGACTTTGGTCCAGTCTCCAAGCTGCAGGAGGAGGTGCACTACCCAGAGGTGGAGGACTAAACTGTCGTCACTCAAGGAACTACAGTTACCAGGTTAGTGTAATTTCTATTTACTCGAACCCACCAGATAGGGAATAGAGAACCCTCAAAGCCTTTGGTCGACATTGTTTTCAGGCCTCCATGTTATCGGCCATGGTCAGTTCCTACATACTGTATATGTGTATGTTCCTTAGAGAGGTGGCTAAGGATTTGGAGTTAATGGCTCTTCTTCTCCCCTATGACAAGAGAGCAGATTATCTCACCCTGGTAAAGCATTCAAAGTTTTAACAGGGCAACTTTCGACTGTTTTGAGTGCATCAGCAGAACTTCATCCATCTGCATTGCTGCATGCAGGATTGCTTGGCTCCAAGCATTGGATCTTGTGGGTTCAAGATAAGCTGGGTAATATCCCTTGCACCAGTGAAAAGCTTTTTTTGGCTAGGATTGGCAGAATGAGGCCTCTCAGAATCCGAGAACACCACTCTTAATAGGCTATCTAGATCTACTGCCAACCCAGCTAGGGGAAAAGCAGCAAAGAAAGCTTTTTTTTCAATAATAAGTAGTACTATCCTTCTTACACCCTTGCTGTACAGTGTCAACATCATGCTCCTCAGAAGGGGCAGCAACCATCAAAGCAGCAAAAGAAGGCTCAGACTCCTAAGTTACAGCCACTTCAGCAGACTCAGCCTCCTCAGGGTCTTTGACTCCTTTCTAGAGAACATAGCTGTTCTGCTTCTGGAAATTCCAGATCCTGTCCACATCCCTGGCAGACTCTGTCACTTTGCCCACATGTGGCATCTTATCACATCAGAGCAGTGGATGCTGTCCATAGTACGGGAGGGGTACATGCTTCATCTACGAAGTCTACCACCCCCCCAGGACTCCTCCAAGAGAGTTCCGCTCTCAGCCCTCTCTCGCTGCTCTGTTGCTGCAAGAGGTCACCTCCCTTCTCTTACAGGGCACAATAGAGGAGATTCCTCCATCCCAGCATGGAATGAGGTTTTATTCTCCATACTTCCTCATTCCAAAGAAAACAGGAGGGTACTGACCCATTATGGACCTCAGATAACTAAACAAGTACCTACTATGGGAGAAATTCAAAATGATCTCCCTAGGGGCCCTTCTCCCCTGTCTCCAGAGTTAGGATTGGCTCTGTTCTCTAAATCTAAAGGAGGTATATACTCACATACCTATTCACTCACAGCACAGAAAGTTCCTGCGCTTCATGTTCCAATGGAGACATTATCAATACAGAGTCCTGCCTTTCAGCCTTAACTCTGCCCCAAGAGTCTTCCCAAAATGCATGGCGGTAGTAGCTGCATTCCTAAGGACTCTCGGGATATTTGTCTTCCCTTACTTAGATGACTGGCTCATTCAAGCAAACACCTCTCTAGAGGCCAACCTTTCTCTCTCATGTACCATTCGGGTGCTGCAACACTTGGGATTTGTAATAAATCTTCCAAAATCCTAACTCATCCCGTCTCAAACTCTAGAGTTTACAGGGGCTCTCCTAGACACTCAGCAATCAAAGGCATTTCTGCCGCAACTCTGCCGCGCTCAGCTCAGTCGGTTAGCATTTCAGGCGTGCCTCAAGAACTTTCTCACTGCTCGAGAAATGCTACAACTTCTGGGTCATGTTGTTCCATATGCTCGTCTATATATGAGCGCAGCTTAATGGACACTGGCTTCCCAGTGGTCTCGGGCATCAGGTCGCCTGGGAGACAAAATAATGGTCTCTACCCGCCTAATCTCATTTCTCCAGTGGTGGCAATCCCCAGAAAACCTTCTGGTAGGGTCACCTTTTCAGATGCCAGCACATCAGTGTTTCTCCGGGAACAAGCAGGAAGTCAGTCCTCACATATGTGTAACGTCGGCGCTGACGGAACCCTCGTGCAGAGCAAATCCCCAGCTTTCTAAGAAAGCCTTGGGAATTGCATCATGCATGCATGGTCCCCTTCCCGCCCAAGGGCGCCATCTTGCTCAATCTCCTTTTTGTGGGCTTTGACTAGCCCCCTCCTCACCAGCAACCTTGCAGGGCTCTTGGAGCTACAGAAGACTACATTCAAAACAATGGAAGGTAGTCTAAAAGACAGCAATAAAATACACACATCTATATACATACACCAAAGCTTTAGTGGAGAGAAACAACAGAACCAAGTTCTCCTTGTTTACTCTATCAGCCATGGTTCACTTTATTTATAAGGCTCTTTTGGATGATACAGCATAATTTCACTTTATTATTACACGTCAATTATTACGTCTCTATCACATCATAGGTCAACTTTAATCAGTGTGGGTCAGTATGAGGAGACATACATGGAGTCCAAGACATAATTGTTTACTGCTGACTGCTTGATATCTACTAACCCTGAGACTGCAAGGCTAGAGTACAAGCTGCCCTTTCTTGTTTACAGGACATGTAAACCTTCACTTAGTAAGCAAATATATGAAGTTTTATTTCTAAGCAAAGTTCTGAACAGAATTAACTCTTTCTCAGGTTTAGTCAGTCTAATAGTGTAGACTACCCTGTACAAACAAACATGCTTTCACTTTTTTCCGCAGAGCCCTTCGGATGTAGTCCAGTCGTCACCGCAAAAAAAGCTTTTAAAATACTTAAAAATTTCATCTTTTCCTCCGGTTCCACACCGGTTCCCCTTCCCGCCTTCGGTTCGGTACACTGGTATTGAGTCCGGTTTGATTTTTTTGTTTTTTGTCCTTCGTGGCTAGCGTTCATGCTCTTTTTCTTTTTCACTGGCAGCACGGGTCTTCGACTTCGCAGGGGCCCTTTTTCCCCCAATGGCTACCAGCGGGTTTAAGAAATGTGATCGGTGTACAAAATTAATGTCCCTCACTGATACACATGACTGTTGTCTCCGGTGCCTCAGGCCCGACCATGACCCGAAGGTCTGTGGCCTGTGTAGGAAAATGTCCTCGAAGGCCTTGAGAAGCCAGCAGCATGATAGGATTTTTGCTGAGTCCGTATCTTCATGGGCCCGGACCTCGTCTGAGGCCTCTACATCTTAGGAACACTCTGAGCCAGAGCATCGTAGAAGTTCCTTGGAGAGGGGGTCTCCCTCGCAGGAACATTGAAGGAAGAAAAAATCCTCAAAGGCGGCGTCGTTGGATGGCTCTGAACGGCCTGGTTCCTCCCGGGACCGGTTGCGGAGCCCCGAGTGCCGGCCCGGATCCTCGGAGATGCAGCGTCCAGCGAAGCTTTCTCGACGTGATACGGAGCAACCAAGGCAGAGGAATCTCCTCCGGGAGAACCAGCATCAGGCCCGATGGCATCAAGACCCGACCCGGTGACTGTGGAGCCTTCTGAGCTCAGTCTCAGAATGGTGGCCATGGAGCGCAGTATGTTTGCCTTCATGGACCAGCAGTGGGCGCTGATAGCCGGTCTCACCGGTCCTTCCGCCCCAACCACTGGGCTACCGACGTCCAAGTTGACCCCGGAGGTCGAGCCGATTCTCGAGACCATGCGTACTCGATTCGATCCTCAGCCGAGGTCTCCCTCGACCTCCCGTTCGGGACCGATGTCGTCGCCACCGGTTCCACTGGCGTCGGGGCGGTCAAAGCCAAAGCACTCGAGGCCGGAGCCACTCGATTCCTCTACAGAGGCATTGGGCTAGGAGACTGAGGAAGAAGAGTCTCCGGACACCTGCCGGCACAGGGACGTCCCATCCGATTCCCCGGCGTCCAAGCCTCAGAGAAGGTCCCCCCCCCCCCGGAGGACACTAGGTTTTTGGACTTCGTAAGGGACATGTCAAAGGCTTTGGCGTTCCCTGTGGAGTCCGAGAAGTATCCTCGAGCCAAAGGGCTCGAGATCCTCCAGTATGACTCTCCCCCTCGGGAGGCCCTTACTGTACCAGTGCCTCCGATCCTGGAACGACTGATGCTCCGCATGTGGGAGACTGATCAGCTGGCGGATCGACTCGCTGTATCAGGTCCGCAAGAATCCTGAGTTCCAAAAAGCACAACTGCCGCACAACTCCATTGTTTGTGGAATCGGCCATGCTCCGGCTCAAGAGCCAGAAGACACACTCTTCGGTGCCTCCTGGCAGGGAGGCCCGCAACTTGGACGCCCTCAGCAGGAAGTGATACCAGGGTTCTATGCTGACATGTCGGATCCAGGCATACCAGCTGTATATGGGCATGTACCTGCGAGACCTGGCAAAGGAAATAGCCGGGTTCTCGGCTGGTCTCTCCGAGGGACCTTTGCAGCGCTTCAAGAGCCTATCCACTGGAGTCCGTGAGTGCTCGACGTTCATGACTCGAGCTGCCTATGACGGGTTTGAGGCGGCAGCCTGGGTAGCTGCAGCAGGCATTGGTGCACGCTGCCAGGTATGGCTACAGTTGTTGGATCTCGAGCAATGGGTTCAGGACAAGTTGGTCAATGTCCCATGCCGGGGAGAGAACCTCTCTTAGGGAAATCCATGACCGAAAAGGCCGCTGAGCTCGAGACAGAGTACATGACCAGGACACGGCTCTCAAAGAAGACTTCTGCCCCTTCTAAAAAGAAGGGCTCTGATAAGAAGCCCTTTTTCCCGAGAAAGTGTGCTGTTTACCGAAGCTACCCCCCATTTCAGGCCTCCCCGGCTCCCCAACAGGGGCAGCAGGCCAAGGGACAGGGGCATGGCCCACATAAGTAGAAAGCCCCCAAAACCCAGGCACCGGCTCCGGCTCAGCCTGGGAGTGGCTTTTGACTCTCAAAGCATAGCCCCTCTCACCACAGGAGACAGGCAATGCACAGGAGGAAGGCTTGCCCTGTATGCCCACAGATGGCCAGCCATCACCACAGATGTATGGGTCCTACAGATAGTCCATCAAGGCTGTCTGCGCCATTTGACCCAGGTGCCTCCACCTTACTTTCCAGGAAAGCCCCTCAGGTCTCCTCTTCACCGGGACCTTCTTCTGAAGGAACTAGCAAGTCTTTTTGAGGATCAGGCGGTAGAACCGGTGCCACCTACAGGGCAAGGACTTCTATTCCAGGTACTTTCTTGTACCAAAAAGGACAGGAGGCCTTGGACCCATCCTCGACCTGTGCAACTTAAACAAATTTCTGGTGAGGGAGAAGTTCAAAATGCTTTCACTTGGAATATTGCTGCCTTACCTCCGCCAGGGAGACTGGCTGTGCTCCTTAGACCTAAAGGATGCGTATACACGCACATCCTAATTCATCCAGACCACAGACAATATCTACGCTTTGTGGTGGGGGGGAAGCCACTATAAGTACAGAGTACTTCCCTTTGGCCTGGCCTCCACCCCCTGGGTATTCACAAAGTGCCTGGTGGTGGTGGCCGCCTTCCTCAGAATCCATGGAGTCTGTCTTCCCCTACCTAGATGACTGGCTCATCAGAGCCACGTCAGCCATGGAGGTTCAACAGGCCACATTTCGTACCAGTCAGGTGCTTCAGCATCTAGGGTTTGTAATCAATTACCCCAAGTCTACTCTAATGCGCACTCAACAACTAGAATTCATTGGGGCCAGACTAGATACCCTTCAGGCAAGGGCTTACCTGCCAGTAGACAGGGCACAGAGACTCCTGGCCCTAGTACGTCAAGTGAGTCGCAGGACCCAAATATCAGCAAGACACTTCCTGCGCTTACTCAACCAGACACCAGATGCTCGCCTCAGGGACCAGTGGACGCAAGCCACAGGCGGACTCAGAGACAGAGTCACAGTGTCCAAAAGACTACTACAGTCCTTGGAATGGTGACTTCAATCACAGCACTTGGAGGCGGGGGTGACCTTCCAGGCTCCTCAACAGATGAGGATCCTAACTACAGATGTATCCTTGCTGGGCTGAGGAGCCCATTGCCAGGGACTTTGCACTCGGGGCGTGTGGTCTCCGAATGAGAACACGCAACAAATCAATTTCTTGGAACTTCGTGTCATTCGCCTGGCTCTACGAGCCTTCTGTCAAACTTTGGCTCATCAGCCTGTCTTGGTACAAACAGACAACCAAGTAGCAATGTTCTATGTGAACAAGCAGGGAGGCACTGGGTCTCGCCTGCTGTGTCAGGGAACCCTGGTCTTGTGTTCCTTTGCAGTCCGGCATAGCATGCATCTGAGAGCAGTTTATCTGCCAGGCCAGGAAAATTACTTAGCCGATAGGCTAAGCAGGATTCTGCAGCCCCACGAATGGCAGCTGGACACGAGTGTGGCCCAATGGCTTTTTTAGACCTGGGGACAGCAGACACTGCATTTGTTTGCGAGCCACACAATCACCAGTTGTCCCGGTTTTGCTCCAGGCAGCCACATCCAAACAGGGCGGCTGCTGATGCCTTTCTCATCTCATGGTCTGTGGGCCTCCTGTATGTGTTTCTTCCGACGCCTGTGGTGGCCAAAACTCTGTTCAAGATTCTCCGAGACAAAGCCTCGGTCATCCTGGTAGCCCCAAGATGGCCGAGGCAACTCTGGTTTCCGCTTCTACTTCAACTAGTGGTGGAGGCCCCAATCCCTCTGGGGTCCTCTCCGAACCAGCAGAACCCCTATGGACTCAAGGTACTGAGCTGGGGAGAGGTGGGGTTTGGGGTAGCTGATGACGAACCCCAGATGCTGCAGGGCGTGGATGGTGCACTCAGTGGTGTGGCACATCTTCAGCTGTGTCTCCTCTTATGAGCCAGTTGTCCAGGTAGGGAGAGACGAAGGCCCCTTGGAGACGCAGGTGGGCTGCGACCACTGCTAGGCACTTGGTGAAGACCCTTGTCGATGAAGCCAACCCGAAGAGCAGCACCCTGTATTGGTAGTGACCTCCTCTCATCACAAATTGGAGGTATTTTTGGTGGCTGGGATGGATCAGGATATGTGTCTAAGCATCCTTTAGGTCTAAGGAGCATAGCCAGTCTTCCTGCTGGAGGTCTGGCAGCAGAGTTCTAAGGGAGAGCAGCTTGAACTTCTCCCTCACCAGGAATTTGTTCAGATCCCGCAGGTCTAGGATGGGCCTGAGGCCCCCCATTCATTTGGGAACAAGAAAATATCTGGCGTAAAAGCCTTTGACCTAGAGGTGTTTGGGCACTGGCTCTACTGCCTTGTCCTTGAGGAGGCCTGTGAGTTCTGTGAGGAGCAAAGCCTGGTGAAGGAGAGGCCTGACAGGTTCTCCTGGAAAGTAAGAGGGTGGTGTCTGTGCACGTGGAGGAGGTAACTCTCCCTGATAACTTACTGTACCCAGGAATCGATGGTGATGGAGCATCATCTGTGGGCTGTAAGGGACCTCCTAGTGGGGAGAGAGGGTTGTGCCCAAGGAGTCAAAATCTCCCTCCAGGCTGGGCTGGGGCCAGCGCCTGGGTCTTTGGGTTCATCTGCTTGCAGGGGCCGTGCCCTTGCCCCTTCTGCTGCTGGCCCTTGCTGTGGAGCAGAGAAGGCTTGAAACTGTGGCACTCTGCCAAAACCCCCCTTTTTCCTCGGGAAGAAGGACTTCTTCCCTGGCCCTTTTTACGGGGATGCACCGAGGTCTTTTTAGAGAGTCTGGTTCTTGTCAGGAATTCAGGCTCTATTTCAGCCATGGATTTCCCAAAGAGATTCTCTCCGATATAGGGGACATGAATGAATTTGTCCTGAACCCATTGCTCGAGGTCAGATGACTGCAGCCAGGCCTGGTGTCGGCCTTCGATGCCTGTGGTGGCTACCCTGGCTGAGGACTTGAAGCAGTCATATGCTGCTTGAGATAAGAACTTCGAGCACTCCTTGACTGCTGAGGCCAGTAACTTGAACCACTGGAGAGGTTCCCCGTTGAGGCCTTCCAAACAGGTGAGCTCCTTCGCCAGCTCTTTGAGATACATGCCGATGTATAATTATCTGAGGCGGCCCTGGCATCGCGGGGCACCAAGGTACTGGAGGGGGCCCTGGAGAGTGGTGTTGCTGGAGAGTCCGGCACAGAGTCGGACTTGTGGAAGATCTTTTTCAGCTGCAGCTGATGGCTCTTGATGACCTTTGTGGTCTTCACTTGCAGAGTTCGCAATCCAAGTTGTCGTGGTCCGGCGCAAAACAGGGGAGGCAGCAGTCATGTGGATTGGTGAGGGACATCATCTTACTGCACCGATTACATTTTTGAAACCGCTGAAGGCCATTTGGGAAAAAGGGTGACCTGCCACCCAGACACTGGTTAGTGGCCTGCAGCCAAAAAAGGGCACAAAATGCCGGTAGAGGAACACCTCGAACACAAAGAAAAAAAAAGACGAACCTGAGGAGCGATGCCAAGGCAAGCTTGCTTGGGGGTGGGAAAGGAAACAGTACATGTACCAGACAAAAAAAAGGCACTTTTTCTGGGGAAACTGGACAGATGTCCGAAGGAGACTGAAGCAAGATGGCACCTTTGGGTGGGAAGGGCACCACGCATGCATGGTGCATCTCCCAAAGGCTTTCTTTGAAAGCTGGGGAGATGTTTCTGCCAGGGCTTAGTTGGCGTTGGCGCCACCGTCACCACTGAGGACTGACTTTCCTGCTTGTTCCCAGAGAAGAAATGCTATTACAGTCAGGCCAAGAGGACAAAAAAGTGCTGCTTCTGAGGTGGGAGGAGGTGATTGAAAAGTTCTACCATGGAAGGGTGAAAAGAAAACATTTCTGTGCCTGGAGAGTACTGCCTGTGGGAAGAGGAGCGGGGTCAGGAGAGAGAAAGTTTTTTCTTTATTTACAATTTTTAAATATACTGATATTTTGCCATGTTTCTGAATGGTTTATAGCAAACTGGGGGGGGGGGGAGGAAAGAGCTGTCTCTGTGTGTGTCACAAAGAAAGTGACAGGCTAGCCATGCACATTGTGGGGGAGGGGCAGGCTAGTCATGTATGTTGAGACAAGGGGCAGAGAGAGGTGCGGGCTGGCTGTATTCATGTGTGTTGGATAGCATGAGGGAGCAGGCTGCTATGTGTGTGTGGAGGGGCAGATTGCAGGGGCAGGCTGTTATACATGTGTGTGAGGGGGCAGGCTGCTATGTCTGGCAAGCAACACAAATCTTTTTATCGCATGGCTTTTTTTTTTTATCACATAGTGACCGCTAACAATCAAGTAGCCAATGACTAGCAAATACAATGACTTTGCAAAATTTGTTTTGGTGTGCCTCAAAGGTCAAGCAGACTTGAAAGTGTGCCCTGAAATAAAAAAAAGTTTGAGAAGCACTGCATTAATAGTTAAGATCCTTATCTTTGTTGCTTGGTACTGTGGATGCCCTCTATCAGAGTACATGTCAGAGCACTCTAACTACCAAGTCCTCAAAGAGAGAACTTTGGCTTCCCAGTGGCTGGCCTCATAATACCTGTATAGTGAAGAAAGGCGTGGAGAAACAGTAGAATGGCAAAATTAATTTAGTAGTGTTTATTTTCACTCACTATCTAGATAAGCTATCCGTTCAGCAGGATGAAGCTTGATAGCAGGTCAGAACTAAATGGACTACACAGTACTATTGCTGACTATACATGTAATGGTGTTGAATATTTGTATTAATTTAAGTGCCAGCATTAAATTAAGCTGCTCGCTACTGCCATTGAATGTCAGCCTCAATATAAATACAAAATACATGTATAGAAATAACATAAAATAACTAAATACATATACGTATTTCAGAATACAAAAAGCACAGCCCCAGTGAGGACTGAGACCATTCATCCAGGGGATGATTATATAGCGGATTGTTCCAGAAAACCATATCCTTTCTTTATTTCCTTTTATAAGATGTGGTAAACAATATCTTGCTGAAATGGGGAACACCCAAAATATGTGATAGCTCTGAACAAGAAGCTACCAGTTTCTGCTCCATGAAGAGATAAAAAGGTAAACTAATGGTAGATGGCCTTCTCCCTTCATCAGAAGTCTCCTATACACGTATCTCGTTCTGCTTCTAGTACTCATCCCTGCAGAAACCAATCAGTTAGGGAATTTGCCTAATTTTGATGTCTCAGCTCAAAGGAACATTGCTTCATCCAAATCTTCAGTCTCTGTCTCTCACAGCTGTAATATTTAGAGGAATGTAATGAGATCCTTTGGTTTGTCTTGTCACAGAGTGGTCACCCTGAGCTAGCTTTTTGGGGAAGGAACTTGACATCTCTCCCGTTAGAGAAAGGGCAGGGCATTTAATTTACAGTCACATGTCGATGCATCAGACATAGCTTCCAGTTAGAGTCTTTGTCTGCTGGTTATAGCCTATGTTTGTGGCTGAACCTGTAGCACATATAAAAAGGCAGTTAGATATAATTCCAGTCTGTTCAAAGTCTTTACGTTGCAAAACTCAACACCTGCCCTTTAATTTTTCCAAATGAGAGCTGACCAAACAGAGATTTTTATCGGTGTAATTCACCCTTAGTCTCCAGTCCATCTAGGACTTTGCCTTGTTACCTTAGGCCTCTTTCCTTACCTCTCATCTACCTGTGAATAAGAAATTCAGGCCTTTGCTCTGGTTGAAATGTCTTCAGTTTGCTTCAGGTGTTCATTTATTTCCAGTTGTTTTTGGCACCAACTTCATGAGAAGCACATCTCTCAGAAGACTGTCAAATATGAGCTCCTTTCCAAACTCCTCAGAAGATTTGCAGATTGTTTTTTTAAGAGGCTTCCTTTGACTGTGAGCTCACATTAGTTCTGGTCTCCACTATACTTTCTGAGCCTTTCCCTAGTGGTGAAGCTTGTTCAGTCTTTCACATATCTGAAATGGTATCTGAAGTGTATCCTGGCTTCCAGGAAGGTTCCATCCAGAAGGTCTTAAGCTTTAAATGGAGGATCTTTGCAGACTGATCTGAGGGCAAGAGGCTAAATCTCTCTCCCTTGTCTACACAAAAATTGATTGATTGAATACCTTTTGCATCTTTTATAGTCTGGCCTGAAAAGCAGCTCCATCAAAAGGGCCAGCTCATTCCCTAGGCAGCCGTGACACTGTTACCATTCCAGAGAGCAGCAACAGAGTAAGCGTACCGGTGCCACGGTGGGCCTTGAAATGTGTGCACTCACAGCCTGCTGTTCCTCCCTTCGACGGGAAGTTGCATCAGAGGGGGCAGGAGCGGCAGGCCATGAGTGCACACACATGGATGATTCAAGGCCCACCAGCAGGCTTAATATGCCACTGCTGTCTGCAATGGTAGAGGAGTCATGATGCCACCACCATCCAAGTGAGGATAAGAGGAAAGGGGAGATGGATGCTGGGGTGGGGGGTGCGGCTGAGAGGGGTTTCCTAGAGTGGTAGAAACTGTTGGGCCGACCCTGTCTGTCAAGGTTCATCTCAGCACAGAGGGTAATTTTATAACTAGTTGCCTACATGTGAAGGCCACCTTTGTGTCTTTATAAAACACTAGGGGGCAAAAGGGCAGAAATAGTGGCTAGATTGAAGCCAGAGACATTTACATCTGCTTGGGAGCAAAAGTAAATGTTAGCATGTGGCTTATTAAAATGCATGTGTATTTATTTATTAAAGAGAATTCATAATCTCCAGGAACAAGCAGGAATGAGTCTTCACATATGGGTACGTCGGTACCGACGGAGCCCGCGCGGGAACGCTCCCCAGCTTCCCAAAAAGGAAAGCTTTTGGGAGCATCCCACAGCGCCTGCGCGCTGCCTTCCCACCTTTCCTAACCATCTCTCCTCAGTTCTTCTTTGCCGCGGAGCCAGCAGGTCGAGCCCTGTCACCGCAAGTTCTTTATTTTATTTTATTTCTTTGGTCGCGTGTCTGCCTTCCCCGACTCCGGACCGGTACCGCCGGTTTTTTCTCTTTCTTTCTTTAAAAAAAAAAAAAAAAAAATCTATTTTCTCTTTCTCTTCACTTAGTGTATTTTCTTCTTGGGCCTCAGGGCCTACAAGAAAATTTCCCTCATGGAAAAACCAGCCTCCGGGTTTAAAAAATGTACTAAGTGTAGCGGTACTATTTCTGTTACAGATACCCATGAATGGTGTCTTAAATGTTTGGGTCCTGAACACTCCATTCCGGATTGTCCGTCCTGCTCTCTAATGTCTAAACGGGGGTTACAGAACCGAGCAGCCAAGCTCCATGTGCTGTTTCCCGCTGATGCACCGTCGGTAGCATCGACATCTTCCAGGTCTTCTTCTCCTGATGGATCTCAGGTAACCAAACATAAACCTAGCAGGTCCTCGAAGGGTAGATCTCCCTCTAAGCATCGAGATGCCTCCGGGCTTGCCCTCGAGGATCCTGCGCCAGCAAAACAACCCCGGCGGGAAGCTCCGGCTTCAAAAGCTCCTCCTATGGGGTTACAGGTTGACATCGATGGCACGGCCTCGACCGATCACCTGTTAGAATGCTCTGGGGTACCGGCACAATCTCCCGGTACCGACTTCCAGGCATTCATGGCGTCGATGGATCACAATGTTCTGTCTATGCAGCAGGCTATTACGACCTTCATTCAAGCTGCGACGCCGCTGGTACCGAAACAAACTCCGTTCTCGGTATCGGCTCCGGTACCGGCACCAGCACCGATACCAGTACCGACTGCATCGACATCGACCAGGATACCGGCTGCTGCGGTCCTTGTCCAGGGCTGCTTACCGGTACCGATCCGGTACCGGGGACGCCCGATGTCGATACTGCTCGATACGCGTATCGAGCGTTGGAAGAGCACCCTGACAGGCGATACTTCGATTCCTCTGATGATTCTGATACATCAGACGAGTCTCCTGAAGTATCCATAGCCCTTCCTGAAGAGCCTTCTTCTCCAAAAAGAAGAATGTCTCCTCCAGAGGACTTGTCCTTTCAAGACTTCATAAGAGAAGTAGCTAAAGGACTTTCTATTTCAGTAACTTCTGAATCAGAGCCTAGAGCTAAAAAATTGGATATTTTAGGCTATTCTAGAGCTCCTAAAGAGGCAGTCACCTTACCAATTCATGAGATTCTTTATGAACACATGATTGATCTATGGGAGACTCCTCTCACTCTCTCTCCTCATTCTTGTAGATTGGACACTATGTATCGTGTCCCTCCTTGTCCTGGATTTCAGAAAACTCAGCTTCCTCACCATGCCATTGTGGTGCAGTCAGCTATGAAGAGAATAAAGACTACAAAGAGACACTCTTCTGCTCCTCCAGGAAGAGAATGTAGGACCTTGGATGCCTTTGGTAGGAAAATCTTCCAAGCCAGTATGCTTATTGCCAGAATCAACTCATATAGCCTTTACATGGGTATGTTTCTAAAGGAAGTTGCACAAAAACTGCACACTTTCCTCCCTTTTCTTCCAGAGGATAAAAGGGAGGAATTCCTCATTTGACTTAAGCATACCCAAGACATTTCAAAGTTTTCCAACAGGGCAGCCTTTGACTCCTTTGAAGGTGCCAGCAGAGCCTCAGGCATTGCTATAGCTGCTCGCAGAATTGCTTGGCTCCAGGCTTCTGATTTAGAGCCCTGGGTTCAAGATGGCTTAGGAAATCTTCCCTGTACTGGTGAAAACCTATTTGGCAAAGAATGGCAAATAAAAGCCACTCAAATGGATGTAGAAAACTCTGCTCTGGATAGACTTTCAAAGTCAACCTCCATTCCTGCCAAGAAAAAGCCTTTTAAAAAGTCTTTCTTTAAAAAGGGCAGATTTCCTTCTACTTCTGGCCAACAATCTTCTACAGGTCGCTTTGCCACTAAGCGTCAGCAACCTAAACAGGCCAGGCCTAAGCCTACAGGGGCTGCTTCAACTCAGCAGGCCCAACCTCCTTAGGGTTTTTGACTTGATGCTAGAGAACTTAGCCTTTCTGGCTCTAAAGCAGCCAGAGCCTCTCACCATTCCAGGAAGGTGGCTCATTTTGCTCCCAGATGGGAGCAAATAACATCAGAGCAGTGGACCCTCTCCATCATAAGAGAGGGCTACAAGCTTCATTTCTCAGACCTTCCTCCCCACACCATGGTGAGACACTTCAATTCTCCCACATCTCTTCTCGAACTTCTAGGTCAAGAGGTAGCTACCCTTCTTGCCCAATGGGCAATAGAAGAAGTTCCTCTTCTTCATCAAGGGTCAGGGTTCTACTCCCCCTATTTTCTCATTCCAAAGAAGACAGGGGGATACAGACCCATCTTAGATCTCAGAGAATTGAAAAAATGTCTATGCAAGGAGAAGTTCAAGATGCTTTCTCTGGGCACTCTCCTTCCATACCTTCAAAGTCAGGATTGGCTTTGTTCTCTAGATCTCAAGGATGCGTACACCCATGTCCTCATCCATCCCTCTCACAGAAGATTCCTACGGTTTCTTTTCCAAGGAAAACATTACCAATACAGAGTTCTTCCTTTCGGTCTGGCCTCTGCTCCAAGAGTGTTCACCAAATGCATGGCAATAGTTGCTGCATTTCTACGAACTCTGGGAATATTTGTCTTCCCATACCTGGACGACTGGCTCATTCTAGCTCCATCTCAGTCAGAGGCCCAGAATTCCTTGGACCGCACAAGGCGCATTCTGCAGTATCTGGGACTTGTGGTAAACCTCCCAAAGTCTCAGCTCACCCCTACTCAGTCCCTAGAATTCATGGGGGCCTGGTTGGATACCACTACTGCAAGGGCTTACCTTCCTCAGGCCCGTTGCCAACGTCTAGTGCAGTTAGCCTCCCAGATTCAGTCAAAGAGCCACTTAATTGCCTGGGAGATGCTACAACTGCTAGGCCACATGGCTTCCACAGTGCATGTGGTTCCCTATGCTCGCCTACACATGAGAGCAGCTCAATGGACTTTGTCCACCCAGTGGACTCAAGCTTCAGGAGCTCTCTCAGACCAAATAACAACCACCAAACATCTCTTTTGGTTTTTCCAATGGTGGATGTCCACTCAAAATTTGTTGCTGGGGTCCCCCTTCCAACAGTTGTTGCCCCAAGCAACCCTCACAACAGATGCCTCCCAAACAGGTTGGGGAGCCCATCTACAGGACCTCTCCACTCAAGGCACTCGGTCCCCACAGGAGACCTCCCTTCATATCAAACACTTGGAGCTTCGAGCAGTTTTTCTAGCTCTCAAGGTCTTTCATACCCTCCTCAGCTACAAGACAGTCCTCATTCATACGGACAATCAAGTAGCCATGTTTTACATAAACAAGCAAGGAGGAACTGGCTCTCTGTCGCTTTGCAACGAAGCTTTAAGATTGTGGGCCTTCGCCAGAGAGCATCAAATCCATCTCCTGGCAGTGTACCTCCCAGGAGTCCAAAACTCTTGGGCAGACAGACTCAGTCGAGTTCTGCTTCCACAGGAATGGTCCCTGCACATGGATCAGGTACTCAGAATCTTCCAAGAATGGGGAACCCCAGACATAGACCTCTTTGCAAGTCCGTGGAATGCCAAACTTCCCCGGTTCTGTTCCAGAATTCCGTGTCAGGGAGTTCAGGCCAAGGATGCCTTCCTCCTCCATTGGGGTCAGGGCTTCCTGTATGCATTTCCACCCATTCCCTTGATTCCCAAGACTCTGTTCAAACTCCAGAGGGATCAAGGATCTATGATCCTCATAGCTCCACGCTGGCCACGCCAAGTGTGGTACCCTCTACTTCTACATCTCTCCCAAGCCCCCTCTCTGGACTTGGGAGCTGCTCCAGACCTTCTGTCCCAGGAGGAAGGGACTTTGTGGCACCCAAACCCCAAGTCCCTACAACTCACAGCTTGGTTACTGAAGGCCTAGACCTTCAAGACTGGAATCTTTCTCAACAAGTGAAGGATATCCTCCATGCTTCCAGAAAACCTTCCACCAGGCGTTCTTATGCTTTTAAATGGAAAAGGTTTTCCATTTGGTGTGCTGAAAAGGGTCTTGACCCTCTAGCACTACCTTTAAATTCTCTATTAGACTATCTCCTGCATCTTTCCAATGCAGGCCTTAAAACAAATTCAGTAAGAGTCCATTTGAGTGCTATTGCAGCATCCCTTAAGCCCATCAATGGACAACCTATTTCCTCTCATCCTCTCATTGCAAGATTCATGAGAGGCCTAACTTTAACTAAACCTCCCATTAGGCCTCCTCCGGTGGCATGGGACTTAAATTTGGTTCTTGGTCAGCTCATGAAGCCACCTTTTGAACCCTTAGCCACTACCTCCTTGAAGTTTCTTTCATGGAAGGTTATTTTCCTCATTGCAGTTACTTCAGCTCGCCGCATCAGTGAACTGCAAGCATTAGTGGCTAATCCACCTTATACAAGGTTCCATCATGATAAGGTAGTCCTTAGGACAAATCCACACATTATGCCTAAAGTGGTCTCACCTTTTCATCTTAATCAAGAGGTATATTTACCTGTCTTTTTTCCAGCTCCTCATGCATCCAGTGCAGAGAGGAATCTTCATACTCTGGATTGTAAAAGAGCTCTTGCTTTTTACTTACATAGGACACAGCAACATAGAAAGTCTTCCCAGCTTTTTGTTGCTTTTGATCCTTCTCATTTGGGACTTCCAGTCTCTAAGAGAACACTGTTCAAATTGGATTGCTCAGTGTATTTCTTTCGCCTACCAGAGTAAGAACCTTTCTCTGGAGAGCCATGTCACAGCTCATAATGTGAGGGCCATGGCCACCTCTATGGCTCATCTAAATTCTGTGTCCATCGACCAGATCTGTTGAGCAGCCACTTGGGCCTCGGTTCATACCTTCACAGCCCATTACTGCTTGGACAAGGACTCCCGCCGGGATGCCTTGTTTGGTCAGGCTGTCCTCAAACACCTGTTCCATTCTTAAACAACTCCTACTCTCCTTCCCTGGATGGATGCCTGAGATCCATAGGAGGATGTAGACCCCTTTCCAGGGTCTCATATCCTTGGGGATCTCCCAGGCATCTTAGCTAGGGAGTCCCCATATGTGAAGACTCATTCCTGCTTGTTCCTGGAGATAGCACAGTTACTTACCTGTAACAGGTGATCTCTGGGAACAGCAGGAATAAGTCTTCACAACCCTCCCACCTCACCTAGGAGTTGTATCTCTTTTTCTATCCTTTCTTCTCTCTCTCTCTATTGTCTCAGCTTTAAACTCGAACTGAGGAGAGATGGTTAGGAAAGGCGGGAAGGCAGCGCGCAGGCACTGTGGGATGCTCCCAAAAGCTTTCCTTTTTGGGAAGCTGGGGAGCGTTCCCGCGCAGGCTCCGTCGCTACCAACGTACCCATATGTGAAGACTTATTCCTGCTATTCCCAGAGATCACCTGTTACAGGTAAGTAACTGTGCTTTCCACTCTACTAGGTGGATCACAATTAAAACATACCCAAAGTTCATAAAACAAACGCTACATACATACATGATACCACAACTGCTATCACTCTGGTGCTAACATAGAAATTAACTATCCATTTATCATAGGTCATAGGTCTAGACAATATGAAAATTAGGGAAAGCCTTTCGAAATAGGTGCATTTTTATTTCTTTTGAAACGCTGTCAATTCAGTAATCGCTCTTAACTCTGCTGGTAGTGTGTTCCACAATTTGGGGACTCGCCATCGAGAAGATTCTGCTTCGAAGTTCCTGAAAATGCAATTGATGAAACAATGGCACATCCAAGAGAAAAGCATCTTGTGATCTTAAACATAAGGTGGACAATGGACCTTCAAAGCAGTAGCCAAGCTGAGTGGGGCTACACGATTTAAAGATTTAACTGCTATCATCAAAACCTTATAAAGTACTTTTTTAAAATTGGTGACCAATGTAACTCAAACACATGTGGAGAAATGTTTTCAAATCTCCCAATATTTGTAGCAAGATGATCTGCAGACTTTTATATCAGTTGTAAAGCCTGAGTAGTATAAGCTGCCAATCCTAAAAATAGGCTATTACAGTAATCCAGAGGACTAATTATGGCTTTGCTCATTCTACACCCAAACTCTATCCTAAAACATGCCTACACTTGGCTTATGTAAAAGTACTTTTATGTACATAACTTCTATGATTTTATAAAAGCCTTCTATGTGTGCAAAATCCTTATAAAATTGCCTCCTTTGTATCTACCATTATTGTGTAGAAGGAACTGCATTTCTTTACAGCTTCTAGTTTTCAGATTCAGTCAAAACCTCCTATCAAATCTCTGTGTCACAGGATATCAGTACCATTATTTTGCAAATAATAAAAGCCCCCTTTGAACCTCTGGACTTTTGTGGGCTCATCTGATTTGGAAGTTTGCTGTTTGTATGTATATATGTATTCATTTATTTAGCTAGCTTTATTTATATACCACCTTTCTCTGGGTCAAGGCAGTTTACATAGAACAATTGCAGATACATTGTAACAATGATGTGAAACCATGTACAACCTGCAAACAAGACCCCAGAGGTCTTGCTATCTACAGATTGTAACATTGATATGAAACTATATACAATAAGCAAACAAGACCCCGGGGGGGGGGGGGGGTCGTTTCTATCTACATTTCAGACTATGTACAGGTTAGTGCTGCCTATCATGTTTGAATCTTGTGAGGGGTGTGTTATGCTGTTGTGTTGAAATGTTCCGTGAATAGATGTGTCTTTAGGTGTTTTCAGAAAGTCTTGAGGTCTGCAATAAGTCTGAGATTGTCAGGTAGTCTATTCCATTTGGAGGGTACGTATAGCTGGAATGCCCCTTTTAAATGCTTGCCAGTTTGATTTGTTCGTGGTGTGAGAAATGGTGTAGGTATTTATTTTGAATATTCATCTGTTTTTATTGTAGTTGGGAGGGTTGTAAAAGTGAGCTGAAGTATGTGTGGGGGGGGGGGGGAAGAGGGAGGTCCGCACGGATGACTTTATGGGTTAACATTGTTTTGTACCTTAAGCAACTTAGCATAAGCATAAGGTATAGACACACTGAGCTCCAGGTCCTAGTGACTTTATCTGGCTTATATCTGCATGTATTCCATGTTCTACTTAAGGTAGTGTTGGATTTCTTGAATCCATCAATTGTTCTTTCATTATAGATGTAATTTGAGTGCGTATGGTCAGGTAGTGTCCCCAAAATTGTAGGTACTAATGCTGAATTGGCTCCTATCCCTCTCACTACCAATATGACTTTCTTACCCTTTGCCCCCTCCAAAGTAAGCAGGCAAACTACACTTTGAAAGGCCCTCTTTATCAAACCAAGAGCTGTGTGAATAACCCAGGAAATTGGTAAGACGTTACCTTAGAAGTACAATTAAAAATAGGTCAGCCAGAGCTCTGTGATTCATAGGGGTATGTTTACTAAACCGTCTTAATGTTATTGGCGTTAGTTGCAGTCTTACTGTGACGAATGCCATATAAGGTAGTGGGCATTCCGGTCTTAAGGTGGCATTTCGGGTTATCGTGCGGTAGAGGGAGCTGTGGCATGTTAATGCGCGTTAGCCTTAATTAGGCGCGCTGACCTGGAAACACAGCAACAGAGGTGTTGCACAATGGTTAATACATTGACTGATGAAACAGGGGTCATGAGTTTTATCCCCCAGTGGGCTTAATGAGTAAGGCTGTCTGAGGCATTGTCCTTTACTTTAAATCAGTGCTGTCTGAGGCATTTTCTTTTTCAATTTAAATTAGTGCTGCCAGCAAACACACCCTCACAGTGCCGTAACCTAAGGTGCCACATAAGGCGCCCTATAAGGCACTCCAGAGGGCACATTATAAAGTGCACTGTCCGCCAAGGCACCTTATAATGCTCCCTATAGGGCACCTTATAATGTTCCCTATAGGGCACCTTATAAGGTGCTTTATAGGGCGCCTTATGAGGCACCTTAAGGTTACAGCACTGTGAGGATGTTTTTGCTGGCAGCACTAATTTAAATTAAAAAAGGAAATGCCTCAGACAGCCCTATCAAATAACACCACTGTGGGATCAAACCCAGGACCTCTGCCTCCACAGTCAGTGAAGTAACCAGTGGGCTACATCTCTATAGCTACTAACAAACCCCTGGCTGGCTACAGAAGGACTACAGGTCACCACACAAACTGTCTGCTGTGGTTACCAGGATAGGGTTAACCCACCTGTACCCATGATGCACTGCACATGCAGATCAGCAGTCTACAGATGATCACAAGATGGGATATGCACCCCCACAGCACCTCGGCCTGGTAGGGGGAACTGACCATGTGTGTTACTGGCACAGATTAGCTACAGACCGACACATTGTGGGGGTATTGTGCTCACCCTGAGGGCGAGGTGGGGCGCCCAGCACCAGGTCCGCAGCACCTGGCTTAGCTGAGATAGGCTATGTTTCAGGTCGCCATCAGTGCCAGTGTGTGATAGGTAGTTCTTGCAGACACACCTAGGATACACCTGTGTCCATCCGTATTTCCCAGTCACGTCTAGCCCTTGTGGACTATGATGCACCCAGAATAGTGCACATCCTGTGTGGGTGCCATGGTCACATGATTTAAGTGAAGGGGGGTGTTTGGACCCATAGGTGGATTATGTAGTACCACCCAACCCGCCCTCTGGGGCTCAGGGTGGGGGACAGGATCTCCCAACAACAGATCCACATTCTACATCCTTGCAATGGTGGCAGTAGAGGGGACCATCAACACCAGTCCTGGTGGGGAACAGGCACCCTACAGAGCAGTCAATGCAGATCTGTACACATCCATAGGGCAATGGCAGACAGTAGGCCTGGAAATGCTCAGCTGCCCCCCACCACTATCTGACATTCTCCAGCAGCGAGCACAGTGAGTCTCCAGCTGCTGCACCCTGCAAGGTGTTCCAGCCATACACATACTAACTGCAGACAGTCTGCTAGCTAGTCCATAGTGCGTGTTCCTGGAGGAGATGCGTGCACCCAAAACTGGGATGTGAGCACACACACCAAGCAGATAAGTCAGTGATTGGGCCCCAGAAAAGAGAAACCATAAATATCATTTGAGAGAAATACTATATAGCACTATGGGGGAACCTAGCCATGCTGTGGTCACTGCTCAGTCAGGGTCAGAGTGACCTCCCAGCATGACATGCTGTGGCCACCCTGTCCGTGCAGGTGGTGGCCAGGCACTACAATGTCCCAGCCATTGCCCTATGCCCTGTGCAGATGCATCATGCCCAGGCCACCCTGTCCGGGCCATACCCACAGTACCTTGCTCATTATGCACATTGGCAGGCTAACACTGGGAACAGTGCAAGCAGTGTGGGCTGAGTAAGGTGTATGCAGCCACAACACACTGGATAGACAGACACACACTCCCACACCTATGCCAGCATTGTGCAAATATAGAGGCTTTTGGCAGCCCTGGCCACTATACCAGTCCTGGGCACAGCGCAGGCATGGCTATGGTACGCAGTACTGTTGGGGTCACTCCCCGGGGTGGTAAATACTGTCAGAAACCAAAACTGAAACACACTCCACAGATAGGTTGCTATGATGCAGCTTTATCAGCAAATTGTGCTTAACTTAGGAATTGTTATCTGCCATTAATCATAGCAACCTTTTGATATATGTGTAACGTATTCCCAAGTTTAGGGCGGCATTGCTAAGGTATGCAAGTGCTAGTATTGGGAGATGCTGCTGCGCGCAGGGCCCAACAGCCTGACTCTCCATGAGACTTTGGATAGTGGAGCCTGTGGGTGTGGGTGTTTCTGCCCCTGTTGGCCGCTGCTCTAGGGCAGAGGTTCCCAACTCCGGTCCTGGTGGGCCAAACACTGTTCGGGTTTTCATGCTGTCCCTAATGAATATGCATGAGATAGATTTGCATACAATGTGGGTGGCGCATACTAATGCAGCACAGGCATATTTCTTAGGGACAGCATGAAACCTGAATGGTGTTTGGTCCTCCAGGACTGCAGTTGGGAAACTCTGCTCTAGGGATTGCACATGTTTATGGTGTCTGCTCTGTAGGGTAAAATATAGGCGTTTCAGGCATGTTTATTTTATCTGCAATAAAGGTTCCATCTTTATTATCATGGTTTAGTACTGGGTAAAATATAGGGAAAGGGTTGGCAGGAGCCACAGCTGGGACTTGAACTTGTGACCACTTGCTCCTGAACACACTGGCTGTGTGTACTGCACCACAATGTTGCCACAGGGACAGTTCATTCCCTGGGGATACCATGACTGTTCGTCAGACAGACCCTGTCTGTTGCATTGCATGGCACCCACCTAAACGGGGCTAGGCCATGGTCTGCTGTGGGCAGATGCCACTGCCCCTTCCGCCACCAGCACCCCTCCGCCACCATGCTGCCATGCCATTATGCTGGTGGTGCGCAGTCCCAGGCCATCCAGTATGCCGGTAGGCAGCTGCCTATGGTGTGGGTTCTCGGGTAGGGGTGCCTACATGGACTTGCGCGCGTCCCCCCCCCCCCCCCGCACTGCCTGCCAATGTTATGTGCACTTGGGGGTACCTGCTGGGTAGTCTCCCCTGTGACACTGTGGGACACACACTCGTGCTCATGTTGGACTCTCGTCAGTTGCTGTCTTGCTGCTTTACAGTTTTGGCATTCCTATGTGCCACCTAGGCATCTGCCTAGCCCGCATTGTGCCGCAGCTGGACCACAGCATGTGCCTGCAGCCCCTTGTATCCCATTTACAGCATCAGTACAGTTGCCGTTTCCTACGTGCCCACTCTGCTGTTGCTGCACATGTGCACGCCATAGCAAACCTGCCCAATCTAAATGACAGAAACCCTGATCAGCGCTATTTCAATGTGGGATCATTCACTTTGTAGGGGGACAGAGCATAGACCCTTCCAAACATGATATCTTAATTTATATGCCTTGTCAGTAGTGTTGCTTTATGTTTATCATTAATATCACTTTTGGCCAGCTTGGTTATTAGGATTTTAGATGTGGTTCTGGTCCTTTTATATGTTTGTTTGCCTCTTTGTTCTCTGCACATGTATCACAACTATCACTTTTCTGGGTTTCCCTGCCTTTGCTGTACATTTGTTAACTGAAATGGTTTCTCTTTCCTACAAATGTACCTTAACGCGAGGGTTTCACTGGCGTTGGTGTTCGGACCCAGATTCCACAGCGTTAGTGTGCCTGGAGCCTCTCCCCTTTCACTCTCCACCCATTGACCCCTTCTCTCCGCCCTCTGAGAAGCCTTACTCCACCCTTCAGACCCGGATTTCACAGCGTTAGTGTGCCTTAATGCCGCTGCTGCGTTATCGCGCGATAGGTGACATTATCGCACGATAATGTTACATTATCGTGTAATATTGTCACTTATCGCGCGATAATACCACCGCTGCAACGTTAAGACGGTTTAGTAAATATACCCCATAGTCTTGAAGGTCTACCAAAAGGGACTGCTACAGCTGGAAAAGGATCTGCACTTGTAAGTATTTATCTTCTGGAATATACTCTAAATCTTGGGGGGGAAAAAGAACTCTTTGGGTTAAAGCTGATAAATCTGTGTATTTCAGAATTCAGTGTTTTTGCTGAGTCAGTCAGGTCTTTTCATTTAAATCAAATCAGCGTATAGCTAAGCATATAAAGTAAAATAGAGTAAATAGTCACTGAAATAAATTTATTTCTAGAGCTTTTTTTAAAAAAATAAAATCAGAGTATGGTTTAGCATACAAGTAGAATAAATAGTGTCTGAGTAGAAATAAATGAATTTGTTTCTAGTGACCTTTTACAAGGAGGCCTTCCAATTAGGAGGCAAAAGATCTGTGAAGTAGGCTTAAATAGGTGTTAAAGCCAAGTGACAGATAAAAGGGGAAAATTGAAAGGCCCCCTCTATCAAACCAAGGGCTGTGTGAATCACCCAGGAGCCTAGTAAGTCTTTATCTTAGAAGCCAGTTTTTATTAAGTCTTTTTCCCTGCCACCTACCCCTACTCCCACACACCCCAAGTATAATCTTAGCGTTATAGGCTTTTAAACTTATTAAAGGGAAAGAGGTGTCCATATTCACTTTCAGGTGTGGCTGGCTATCCTCATCAGGAATAGATTAATTAAGGACTTGAGATTGATCTTGAGGTGACCAAAGTCCATTAAACATATTAGGTATAGTTGTATAAGTTTCCCCAGCAAGCCTAAGTAAACAGCTTAAATACCTAAACAAAACCTTAAAACTAAGATGCAGACAGCAGTCCAGCAGTGAGATGGGGGCTTTCCAGTCTTTTGCAAGGAGTGCCACATGCATGATTTTCTACCAGTTGCTGAGGGGTCTTACGTGTGCACTAGGTGCAAGGAGCTCTTTGCTCTCAGGGAATGAGTCTGATCTCTGGAGGCTAGAGTAGCAGACTTGGAGGACATAAGTAAGATAGAGAGGTATATAGATGAGACCTACATGGATGTAGTACTGACGTCTCACTTTCAGTCTGGCAGCCTCCCTGTTACAATGGAGGAGAGAGGTCACATGACAGGAGAGCATCACCCTGGAGTGGCAGGAAGTGATCCTATAGCTAGGACCTGTCCTCCAGATGATGTAAAACCCTTTCGCACCGAGGAGGGCCATGTGCCCATAAGAGGAGAGTTAGGATAGCCATTATAATTGGTGATTGGATCATTATGCCTGTAGATAGCTGGATGCCTGGAGGACGTGAGGATCGCCTGATGACATGCCTGCCTGATGCGAAAATAGTGGACCTCGTGTGCCACCTAGACAAGGTTATGGCTAGCACTGGGGAGGAATCTGCTGTCTTAGTACGTGTTAGTAACAATGACTTAGGGAAGTGTGGGAGGGAGGTTCTGGAGGCCAAATTTAGGTTTTTAGGTAGAAAGTTGAAATCCAGAACTTCCAGGGTAGCCTTTTCAGAAATTCTTCCCGTTCCACATGCAGGACCTAAAAAGACAGAGCACCGGAGTCTCAATGCATTGATGAGACAATGATCTAAGGAAGAGGATTTTGGATTTATTAGGAACTGGGAAACATTCTGGGGAAAGGAGTGGCTTTTCTGAAGGGATGTGGGCTCCACCTTAACCGGGATAAAACCAGGCTGCTGGCATTAACCTTTAAAAAAGGAGATAGAGCAGCTTTTAACTGGATAATAGGGGAAAGCAGACTGTCGTCCAAGAGCGCATAGTTCAGAAGGATGTATTCCTGAAGGATATTAGCAAAAGATTGAAGTTAGGGCATATTGACACAGAGGTTCTAATAAAGACAAAAGTAACCCAAATGCCCTTAAATAAAGAGCCGTATATAGGTACGTTTGTTAATAACCTTACAATATTCATTGTTCTGAATTCCCTATGTTTATTGTAAAAAAAACAATTTTGTTACAAATCTGTTCCTTGTAAAAACTAAGGGGTATGTTTACAAAACCGGGCTAACGGTTAACCTGGGTTATCTGCAACTAGGTCCCATTGAATAATATGGGACCTAGTGGCAGATTAGGGGTATGTTTACTAAACCGGGCTAACGGTTAACCCGGGCTATCTGCCACTAGGTCCCATATTATTCAATGGGACCTAGTTGCAGATAACCCAGGTTAAACCGTTAGCCCGGTTTAGTAAACATACCCCTAAGTTCCATATAAATCGCTTTGACTAGTAGAAAAGCTGTATGTTAAATTGTTAAATAAATAAATTACCCCTGTCTACTGATAACCAGATTAATATGAATAAAATGCAACCTATAAAATGCTTGTATGCAAATGCTACAAGTTTAAAAAATAAGATGGAAGAGTTAGATATGGTTGGTATCTCAGAGGTCTGGTGGAAGGAGGACAACCAATGGGATACTGATACCTGATTACGAGTAGATGAAATTGGTTGTAGTGGTTGCACTCCGTTAGAGAGGGCATTGAGTCACATAGGATTAAAGTTTTGCAGGAAACAAAATACACTGCAGAATCTCTATGGATTGAAATTCCATGTAAAAAGGGGAAGGCGATGGCTGTGGGGGAGTACTACCGATTGACTGGCCAAAATGAAGAAATGGATGATGAAATGCTCAAAGAAATCAGGGAAGCTAACAAATGTTATAACACAGTAATAATAATGGGTGATTTCAATTATCCTGGTATCGACTGGGTCAGTGTCACGGCAGGACATGCTAGGGAGAGAAAGTTTCAAGATGAAATAAATGACTATGTCTTTGAGCATCTGGTTCATGAACCAACAAGAGGGGAAGTTATTTTGGACCTAGTCCTTAGTGGAACACAAGATTTGGTACAAGAGATAAGGGTGTTGGGGCCACTTGGCAATAGTGATCATAGCATGGTCACGTTTGATTTAATAAATGGAGGAAGGGACAGCAAGGAAATCCACAGTACTACCTTTTAACTTTCAAAAGGGAGACTATGATAAAATGAGGAAAATAGTTAAGAGAAAACTAAAAAGAGCAGCTGCAAAGGTTAAAGATTTATATCAAGCATGGGCATAGTTTAAAAATAATATCTTCGAAGCCCCAGACCAGCTGTATTCCACGCTTCAAGAAAAGTGGAAGTTCAAAAAACTGCCAGCATGGTTTAAAGGTAAGGTCAGAGAGGCTGTTGTAGCCAAAAAAGCATCTTTCAGAAAATGGAAAAAGGAGTGAAATGATGATGAAAACTGGAAACAACTTAAGCACTGGCAAGTTAGATGCAAGGCATTGATACGGCAAGCAAAGAGAAAATTTGAAAAGAAGCTTGCTGTGGAAGTAAAAATGCATAATAAAAACTTTCAAATACATTTGTATCAAAAAACCTGTGAGAGTTGAACCATTAGATGATAAAGGGGTGAAAATGGCAATAAGAGGGGACAAGGCCATAGTGGAGAGACTGAATCAACTCTTTGCTTCGATTTTTACTGAAGATGATGTAGGTAAGTTACCCATGACTGAAATGGTATTTAAAGGTGATACCACTGAAGAATTGAAAGAAATATCGATAAGCCGGGAAGATGTATTCACCTGGACTGGATAGTATACATCCGAGGGTGTTGAAAGAACTGAAATATGAGATTGCAGATCTGCTCTAACTAATCTATGAACCATCATTAAAATCATCTGTAATACCTGTAGATTGAAGGATGGCCAGTGTAACGCCAGTTTTTAAAAAGGGTTCCAGGAGTGATCCGAGAATCTACAGGCCGGTGAGCTTGACATCAATACCGGCCAAAATGGTGGAAATGATTATGAAGAACAAAATTACCGAACATGTAGATAGTCGTAGTTTAGTGGGAGAAAGCCAACATGGAGTTGGCCAAGGAAAGTCTTGTCTTACTGATCTGTTATATTTTTTTTGAAGGTGTAAATAAACAGGTAGACAAAGGTGAACCAGTTGATTATAGTGGATCTGGATTTTCAGAATGCTTTTGACAAGGTCCCTCATGAGAGACATTTTTGGCAAATTTAAAGTGTCATAAGTGGTATAGTATTGTGGATCAGGAACTGGTTAAAAGACAGAAAGATGAATAGTAGAGTACCCCAGGGATCTGTGCTGGGTCGGCTGCTTTTTAACATATTCATAAATGACCTGGACATGGGAATAACGAGTGAGATAATCAAATTTGCAGGTGACATAAAATTATTCGAAGTTGTTAAAAACCCAAGAGGATTGTGAAAAATTGCAAGAGAACCTTGATAAGTTGGAAGACTGGACGTTCAAATAGCAGATGAAATTTGAATGTCGACAAGTGCAAAGTTAATGACCCTAGGAAAGAATAACCCAAACTATGGTTATATGCTGCAAGGTTCCACATTAGTAACTATCACCTAGGAAAAAGATTTGGGCATCATTGCGGATAACACGTTGAAACCCTCCGCCCAGTGTGCACCTGTGGCCATGAAAGCAAATAGAATGATAGGAATCATAAGGAAAGGAATGGAAAATAAAACCAAGGATATTATAATGCCTCTATCATTCCATGGTGCGACCTCACCTTGAATATTGTGTGCATATCTGGTCACTGTGTCGTCATATGGAAAAGAGACGACTGAAGGGAGATATGATAGAGGTCTATAAATTAATGAATGGCGTGGAACTGGTAAACATAGATCGATCAATTGTTTACGCAATCAAAAAGTAGAAAGACTAGGGGACATGTAATAAAGCTACAATGTAACCTGTTTAAGACTGATAAGAGGAAATATTTTTTCATTCAATGTGCAATCAAACTCCAGAATTTGTTGTTGGAGGATTTAATAAAAACTGTTAGTGTAGCTGGGTTTTAAAAGGTTTTGGACGCATTCCAGAAGGAAAGTCCATAAACCATTATTAGAGGACCTGGGAAATATACTGCTTGATCCAATACAAGCATTATGGAAGCTGTGTGTCTTTTATGTGAACCTGGTATGTACTTTTGAGCTGGATTGGCCACTGTTGGAAACAGGATACCGGGCTTGATAGATCTTGGTCTGACTCAATATGGCATATCTTATGTTCTTATGTTTTAACGTTTTTCTGAAACTATTCCACATGCCAACAAGGATGAATTGGCCCAATACATTTTGGCTTACAATTGAACTGACACTTTCTTTTGAAGTCCCACTCAATTTTGTGTTAACTTCAGAAGGCCTGTGAATATGGTGTCAGAATGTATCATTTTGAAATGGCATATTGCCTTACTTTGTGTTTTGCTTGGGCATACCTAACTTAGGGATTGTGATATTAGGGCTGTGAAGATGTTAGTTATGTACTCTTTCCCTTTTGAGATAGCGGATTGACTGACTGATTGACTCAAAAAGGTGGTGTGGCACCCCCAGGCTTAGTATCCAGGGCTTTCGCCCTTCTTGCTGAAACCCTTGTGATTACCTTGACTAAGGAATCCTCAAGGGTGCAGGAGCTGCTATATATGCAGAAAAGGTTTCCTGGGATATCCATTAGACTTTAAACTAGTTGATTGGTGTAAAACATATTTTGTGACTGGTGAATTGATGTCTTCATAGGATGCTTGCTACAGGTAAGCCATTCTGCTTTTTTACAGCTTAGTCGTATACAGTATAGTACAAATTTTCCAAAATGTTATCAGCTCATTAACTTAGAGACAGAGCATTTTAAGCAATGTATTTTCAATTTCTACTTTATAGACTGCCAGTGGTAACGTGGAAGCAAAAGTAGTATGTTATTACAGACGACGGGATATTTCCAACAGCCTCATAATGCTGGCAGACAAACATTCTAGTAAGTATATGTGTTTATCTACTACACAGGTCTGCGACTAAAAAGCTGTTTGATTATTTTCATCTAATTTCCATGTATTTTGGTGTGCTGAAAACAAATAAAATATTGAAAAAACTCCTAGACGTCATGATTTGCCACAACATGCAAAATTGTCTTCAAATTTATCAATTTTTTCAAATTACTATTAATTAATTCACATAAGTGCATTTAAGATATAAAATGCCAAAAAAACCTTAAAGGGTTTGTCCGAGTTATGTAAAAAAAAATATAGCACTGTAAATCTGATGGTCAGCAATATATACATAAGCTAAGCAAGTTTTAAGTCTGTGCTTCTAATGGTAGAAGGGGTTAATCTTTCCTGAAGAATCCAGTGGGAGGGAGACACAGGGCAGATAGCAGCAGCTCCGGTCAGTGCAGGGGGGTGTGGCCAGCACTGTGACGTCTCTTGTACAGACACAGAGCTGCTCTCTCCTGCATGCCACACTTGTGCACGAATCATCATCAGGTTCTTGGTTATAGGCTGTTCACACTTTTTCATTGCAATTCGTGTTAGCTCGTCATTCTTCAACCATTATGTTATGGCTCCGCGAAAGTGTATTAATTCGCCAGACAGTTTCTGTTTCATCTTTGGTGAATATACAATGTTGAAGCAACAGCAGAATATTACAGACTTTGTGAAAAAAGTATACTTTGCATACTATGGACTAAAAATTGGAGATCAAGATAAAGTCTGGGCGCCTCATAAAGTGTGCAAACGATGTGTTGAGGACCTCCGAAACTGGTTCAAGGGTAAGAAAAAATCTTTCCGTTATGGGATTCCTATGGTATGGCGAGAGCAAAAGAACCATAGTGACGACTGTTACTTTTGTTCATGCGATGTGAAAGGGTTTAATTCCAAATGGAAGCATTCCATTTCATACCCCAATCTTCACTCGGCAATTCGTCCCATCCCCCATGGCACAGATATACCAGTACCCAAGCCCCCTGCTACCTTGGAAGAGATACCTAGCTCCGATGAAGGTGAAGTCATACCTGAACCAGATGACGAATCAAGTTCTGACTTTGAAGATGATACAATACCAAAATTGTTTTCTCAGGAGGAGATGAATGATTTGGTAAGAGACTTGAATCTTCCCAAAGATGCCGCTGAGTTACTCGGATCAAGGCTGAAAAGCAGGAATTTATTGTTGCCAGGAGTGTCATCTTCATGGTTCAGACATTGTGAAAAGGAGTTTGTTCCTCACTTCGCCCAGGAAGACAAGTTGGTTTATTGCATCGATGTCGAAGGTCTGATGGGTCAATTTAAAATCCAATATGATTCAGAGCGATGGCGTCTTTTTATAGATTCTTCAAAAAGAAGTCTCAAAGCAGTTTTACTCCAGTGGTTTTTACGCTTCCATACCTGTAGGTCATTCACTTGAAGGAAACCTACGAGAACTTGGAATTGGTTCTTCGTAAACTTAAATATGAAGACCATGGTTGGCAAGTGTGTGGGGACTTGAAGGTCTTGTGCATGCTGCTCGGGCAACAAGCTGGGTATACCAAATATATATGGGACAGTCGAGACCAACAAAATCACTGGACCAAGAAGAGTTGGCAGCTGAGGGTGCTAACAGTCGGTGAAAAAAATGTCCTCCGAGAAACTTTGGTACCTTCCCATAAAGTTCTTCTACCACCTCTCCACTTACAATTGGGATTGATGAAGCAATTCATAAAATCACTTCCAAGAGATAGAGAATGCTTCAAATACTTGGTCACCAAGTTTCCAGGCCTGTCGGAGACAAAATTGAAGGAAGGTGTGTTCGTCGGACCAGACATTAGAAGGCTTATAGTTGATCAAGAGTTTGTCAATACCATGACGGATTCTCAAAAAGAAGGGTGGATTGCATTTAAAGAAGTCGTACAGAAATTTTTAGGCAATAACAAAGATCCTCACTACAAAAAGATCGTCGGACGAATGCTGAAAGCATTTCAAGCTTTAGGTTGCCTGATGAGTTTGAAAGTGCATTTCCTCCAGTCCCACCTTGACTACTTTCTTGAAAATTTGGGAGCTGTGAGTGAGGAACAAGGTGAACGATTCCACCAAGACATTAAAGAGATGGAAAGGAGATACCAGGGAAAATGGAGCGTTACAATGATGGCAGACTACTGTTGGATGCTTCAGAGAGACATTCCAGATGCTACTCACAAGCGTAAATGCACCAAGAGGAGCATCACAAGGAAGAAGAATCGAGTTTAGTGTGTGTAGGTGAGCTCATTTCAGTTCAAAAAAGGATTTTCATGAAAATTATTGTAATAAAACTTTAATTTTATAAGTCTATTTCCATTTATTTTGATGTATTGCCTTATTTAACATTACCTAAATTGTCAGGAAACGTGATGTCCTATGACAAAATGGAGGTCATTTTCGGATTCAGCGCACCAAAAAACAAAGATTACGTGGAATAACCAAAACAGCTCTCAAAAAAATAGCTATTGATTGGTTGCTTGAACAGAATTTCAGACTTTCACTAGGATAATGGAAAGTAACCATATATTTCAGAATTGTTTTTGTTTTCCTGATTACGATATGGTGAAAGGTTTCTTGTGCAGATATTGAATATATTCATTTAAAAATTGGGGCTTTACAGAAAATAAATTTAGTTTTTCCATCAGAGGCTCCAGGCTAATATGATAAATAAATAAAGCAAAAATGCAGAAGAATGGGATAATTATTCTCCAGGACCAAGCAGGAAGTCAGTCCTCATATATGGGTGATGTCGGCGCCGACGGATCCCCTGTGCGGAACATTTCCCCAGCTTTCAAAGAAAGCCTTTGGGAATGCAGCGCGCCTGCGTGGTCCCCTTCCCGCCCAAGGGTGCCATCTTGCTCAGTCTTTCTTTTTCCGCGGAGCTCGACGGACGTGAGTTCGTGTCACCCGGAAAAAGTTGATTTTTTTCTGCGATTTTCGCGTTGTCTTATCCGGTTCGACACCGGTTCCCCTTCCCGCCTGGGCTCGGTACACTGGTATCGAGTCCGGACTTGTGATTTTCGTTTTTTATCCTTCGTGACTAGCGTTCGCGCTCTTTTTGTGTTTTCACTGGCAGCCCGGTCTTTTGACCTTGCAGGGGCCCTTTTTCCCCCGATGGCTGCCAGCGGGTTCAAAAAGTCTGATGGGTGCAAGAAACGTATGTCTCTCACTGACACACATGACTGCTGCCTCCAATGCCTCGGGCCCGACCATGACCCACTGGCCTGTGGCCCGTGTGGCAGAATGTCGTCGAAGGTGCTTCAGAGCCGTCAGCATGAACGTGAGAGAATTTTCTCTGACTCCGCGTCCGGCCGGGCCTGGACTTCGCCCGAGGCCCCGACATCTCGGGATTCCGACCCCGAGCGCTGTCGGGGTTCCTCTGAAAGGGACTCTCCCTCCCGGGAGCACCAAAGGAAGAAAAAGCTCGCGAGAATGGCGTTGGTGGAGGCTCCTGGTTCCTCGAGGGCCAGGTCACGAAGCCCTGACCGCTGCCCCGGGCTCTCGGAGTCAGAGGCCTTCCAAGCTACCTCGTGTGGAGCCGGAGTCCCCGAGTCACGTAAGTGCAGTTGTCCTCGTAGACTCTCCTCCGGGGGAGCCGACGTTGGGCCCAACGCCATCGGGGGCTGCTGAGTCTCCTGAGCTTGGACTCAGGTTGACGGCCTTGGAGAGTAGCTTGGCTGCCTTCATGGAACAGCAGCAGGTGCTGATCGCTGGTCTGACTGGTGCATCTGCCCCGACCACTGGGACCTTGACTTCTAAGTCGACCCCGGAGACCGAGCTGATCCTTGAGTCGATGAAGTCTCGAGTTGATCCTCGGTCAAGGTCCCCCTCGACCTCCCGTGCGGGGCCGAGGTTTTCGACACCGATACCCTCTGCGTCAGGGCATGTGGCACCAAGGCCCACACGGCTGGAGCCGCTCGATTCCTCCTCGGAGGAGTTGGAGTGGGAGACGGAGGACGAGGAGTCTCCGGACACCTTCCAGACCCGGTGCGTCCCTTCGGACTCACCGGAGTCTGAGCCTCTGAGACGGTCCCCCCCGGAGGATACCCGGTTCTCGGACTTCGTGAGGGACATGGCCAAGGCCTTGGCCTTCCCTGCGGATGCCGAAGAGGAGCCTCGAGCCGAGGAGCTCGAAGCTTTCCAGTATGATTTTCCTCTGAAGCAAGCCTTTACTGTACCGGTTCCTCCGATGCTGTAATGGCTGCTGCTCCATATGTGGGAGGCACCGGCCTCGACGCTGGTTCTTAGCAAACGGGTCGATTCCATTTATCGAGTCCATAAGAGCCCTGGGTTCCAAAAGACGCAGCTACCGCACCACTCCATGGTTGTGAAATCGGCCATGCACCGTCTGAAGAGCCAGAAGATGCACTCCTTGGTGCCTCCTGGACGGGAGGCCCAGAACCTGGATGCCCTCGGTAGAAAGTGCTTCCAGGGCTCTATGCTGTCTTGCCGTGTCCAGACCTACCAGCTGTACATGGACATGTACCTATGAGACCTGGCGAAGGAGATTGCCGGGTTCTCAGCTGGCCTCTCCGAGGAAACTTTGCAGAGTTTCAAAGCTTTGTCAACAGGGATTCGAGAGTGCTCGAAGTTTCTCTCTCGAGCAGCCTATGATAGCTTTGAGGCTTCGTCCCGGGTAGCCACGGCCGGCATTGGTGCACGCCGTCAGGCCTAGCTACAGTCATCAGACCTGGAGCCATGGGTGCAGGACAAGTTGGTTGATGTCCCTTGCCGAGGTGAAAACCTCTTTGGTAAGCCCATGACTGAAAAGGCTGCGGAAATCGAGACTGAGACTCTCACCAGGACAAGGCTGTCCAGGAAGACTTCTGCCCCTTCTCAGAAAAAGAAGGGCTCGGGGAAGAAACCCTTTTTCCCGAGGAAGGGTGCTGCCTACAAATCCTACCCTCAATATCAGGCCTCTTCAGCTCACCAACAGGGCCAGCAGGCCAAGGGGCAGGGGCATGGGCCCCATAGGCAGAAGACCCCCAAGCCTCCAGCTCCGGCTCCTACACAGCAGGGAGTGGGGTTTTGACTCCCACAGCATAGCCTCTTCTCCACAGCTGGTTCCACTCAGCACAGGAGGTTGGCTGACCCTGTACGCCTACAGGTGGCCAGCCATCACAGGGGGATACCTGGGTCCTCAGCATAGTCCAAAAGGGCTACATGCTCCACTTCCACCAGATACCCCCCTCCTACTTTCCAGGGGAGCCTCCAAGACTCCCTCTGCACAGAAACCTCCTCCTTCAGGAGTTGGCAAGTCTTCTAAAGGAACAGGCGGTGGAACCGGTGCCTCACCACCTGAAAGGGCAAGGCTTCTACTCCAGGTACTTTCTGGTACCAAAAAAGACAGGAGGCCTCCGGCCTATTCTAGACTTGCGAAACCTAAACAAGTTTCTGGAGAGGGAAAAGTTCAAGATGCTTACCCTTGGGATACTGCTGCCCTACCTCCAGCAGGGAGATTGGCTATGCTCCTTAGACCTAAAGGATGCTTATACTCACATTCTCATCCATACAGACCACAGACAATATCTCAGATTTGTGGTGGGAGGAAACCATTTCCAGTACAGAGTACTTCCCTTTGGCCTAACTTCCGCCCCCAAGGTTTTCACCAAATGCCTGGCAGTGGTGGTGGCCTATCTCAGAAATCATGGAATTTTTATCTTCCCATACCTGGACGACTGGCTCATCAGAGGTCAGTCTCTCCAGGAGGCCAGACAAGTCACTCTTCGCACTGTCTCTCTTCTTCAGCATCTGGGCTTTGTCATAAACTACGCAAAGTCACTTTGCTCCCCTCACAGAACCTAGAGTTTATAGGGGCAAGATTAGACACCCTGCAGGCAAGAGCTTTCTTGCCCGAGGACAGGGCCCACAGGCTGGTGGACTTGGACAACCAGTGCCAAAGCAATTCTCAGGTTTCCGCCAGAAACTTCCTGCGGCTCCTGGGCCACATGACATCCACGGTATATGTGACCCCGAATGTCCGTCTGCACATGCGGGTGGCTCAGTGGTGCCTCAGAGCTCAGTGGGCGCAAGCCACAGACGACCTCCGAGACAGTAAAGGTGTCCAAACCACTCTTGGACTCCTTGCAGTGGTGGCTACATCACCCAAACCACCTCAGGGGGGTATCCTTTCAGGCCCCAGCACACACCAGGGTGCTGACGACCGATGCTTCCTTAAAGGGCTGGGGTGCACATTTCCAGGGCACGTGCACTCAAGGCCTCTGGTCTCCTCGGGAGACCACACAGAAGATCAATCTTTTGGAGCTGCGAGCAATCCGCTTGGCTCTACAGACTTTTTCTCATGCCCTCTCTCACCAGTCTGTCTTAGTTTAGACAGACAATCAGGTAACAATGTTCTATGTGAACAAGCAAGGGGGCACAGGGTCCAGACTCCTATGTCAGGAAGCGCAGGTCCTTTGCTCCTATGCAGTCAAACAGGCCATGTTTCTCAAAGCAGTTTATCTACCTGGTCAGGAGAACCTTTTGGCAGACAAACTAAGCAGGATTCTCCAGCCTCACGAATGGCAGTTGAATCCACTGGTGGTTCAGCAGATCTTTCTACGATGGGGACTTCCATCCATCGATCTCTTTGCAAGTCCACTGAATCGTCAGCTGTCCAGGATTTGCTCCAGACAGCTGCATCCCCTGAGAATGGCAGCAGATGCGTTTCTGATCTCTTGGTCTATGGGCCTCATGTATGCGTTTCCTCCCAGGCCCCTGGTGCCCCGAACTCTGTTCAGGATTCTCTGGGACAAGGCCTCGGTGATTCTGGTAGCCCCCAGATGGCTGAGGCAACTGTGGTTTCCACTTCTTCTGCAGTTGGCAGTGGAAACTCCATTCCCTCTGGGGTTGCAACCCGATCTCCTGTCTCAGGATCAGGGTTCCCTTCTGCACCCCAATCTCAGATCCCTCAATCTGATGGCCTGGCTGCTGAAAGGATAGTACTAGCTCCCTTGCTTCTACCTAGGGAAGTTGAGGAGGTGGTCTTGGCCTCGAGGAAGCAATCCACCAGAAAGTCCTATACACTCAAGTGGCGCAGGTTCTCATTGTGGTGTGCTCAGCACAATGAAGATCCTTTCTCCTGCCTGGTGCCAGTAGTTCTACAATACCTACTTCACCTGTCAGACCTAGGCCTTAAGTCCAACTCTGTTTGGGTATACCTCAGTGCTCTTTCAGCACACCACTCACCAGTGGAGGGACAGTCGCTGTTGGTTCACCCTTGTCCTGCTTTCTCAAAGGCCTGCTTTTGCTCAAGCCTCCGATTCGTCCACCTGCCACTGAGTGGGACTTAAACGTGGTCGTGCAACAACTTGCTCACCCACCGTTTGAGTCAATGGCTACTTGCCATTTATGCTTCCTTTCTTGGAAGGCGCTCTTCCTGGTAGCTTTTACCTCGGCCAGATGTGTGTGAACTACAAGCTCTGGTTTCTGATAGACTGTACACACGGTTCTATAGGAACAGGGTGGTCCTTCGGACTCATCCGAAGTTCCTTCCAAAAGTTGTCTCCTCTTTCCACCTCAACCAGGAGGTGGTTCTTCTGACATTCTTTCCCAGGCCGCATACTCTGGACTGTAAGAGGGCGTTGTCCTTTTTACATTGAACGTACGCGGGGGCATCGAAGGGTACTCAGCTCTTCGTCTCCTTTGACCCTAATAAATTGGGGTTACCTGTCTCCAAGCGTACGTTGTCCACTTTGGTAGCAGATTGTATCGCCTAGGCATACAAGGCAGCCGACCTTCCTTTGCAGGGTCGAGTCACGGCCCACCGTGTCAGGGCGAAAGCCGCATCAGTAGCTCATCTCCGCTCTGTTCCGTTGGCAGACATCTGCCGGGCCGCTACTTGGTCTTCAAGCCAGACTTTTGCAGCCCACTACTGCCTCGAGAGAGAGTCCCGAAGGGAAAGTGCTTTCGGACAGGCGGTACTCCGTAATCTCTTTGAGGTTTAGGCAACTTCAACCCTCCGGCCCTTGTGTTGGGCTACCGTACGGGGGCGTTCTCAGAGGATATTCTTATCACAGATGCTGAGGCTCTTGAGAGGGAGCCATTTTTTCAGTTTTGGGTTCCCTGTAGCCTAGAGCTGGGGAGTCCCATATGTGAGGACTGACTTCCTGCTTGGTCCTGGAGAAAGATTAGTTACTCACCTGTAACAGGTGTTCTCCAGGAGCAGCAGGAATCAGTCCTCACGACCCTCCCTCCTCCCCTGGAGTTGCAGTCATATCCTTTATTTTGATTTTTGCTGTCTTTTAGCTATGTCATCAGACTGAGCAAGATGGCACCCTTGGGCGGGAAGGGGACTGTGCAGGCACGCTGCATTTCCAAAGGCTTTCCTTGAAAGCTGGGGAAATGCTCCGCACAGGGGCTCCGTTGGCTACGTCGGCGCCGACGTCACCCGTATGTGAGGACTGATTCCTGCTGCTCCTGGAGAACACCTGTTACAGGTGAGTAACTACTCTTTCTGTCGACATAGGCCATGATCACAGTACACACATCAGAACGAAAGGAGTAAGAACAAGTTACATAGGAAAAGTGGGAAAATCCCACCCCTGAATGAATAAAAAGGAAAAGACATGAAGACTCTCTACCTAAACTTAACAAATCAAGTAAATCGTTAACCTCGTGTGGCATGTTCTGGGAAGGGGTTTTCTTTAACACACGGGCCAGACAGCAGTTCAGGGAAAACCAAAATCAGTTTTTATTCTGTACCAGCTTGTTAAACCTCACAAAGAAAAGCCAGAACAGACAGCAGTTCACAGAAAACCAAAATCAGCTTAATTCTGTCCCAGCTTCTAAAACCTCCATAAGCTCTCCTGGCTCTTCCTCCAGGTCCTACCTTGGAACGGCTTGTTTTGGAAGGACCTGGTTCCACGGACCTCTCTCCCTCCTGCAGCCTGCTGGGTTCTTAAACTCTGCTTCTGAGCCATGCCCTCCCAACCCTGAACTCTGGGCTGCAGACTCTCTTAAAGGTGTGTAAGGGGCCTCATGGGCCGCAAGGGTCACTATCTCACTTTACACGGAGGAAGGTCAAAGAAACTAATTTCTCAGCAATACTCACAAAATCTTTATTACAGGATATCCTTTTCTCAGCATAAATTCTTAACTCACAAATTCTCTAATATGGTTACTTACAGGTACAAGGTTGCTACTGTATAGGGAATAGACAGAAGAGAAACATTAATGGGGCATTTCAGCACACTGTCGCCTCCATGGCAGGGCTGAATAAACTCCCCATTTTCTCCTCTGTCCTGGTCCTTTTTATACAGTTTTTCTCTAAGGCTGGTGTGACTACAAAGGTTTTCTTTTCATGCAGCTGGTTTTCAGCAGTACTTTTTTCTATACCATATTGGCACATGTTTCCCAAGGTTCAAGCTAGCATGGAGACATCATCTCACCTTCCCAAGGCCAGTGCCTAATTAAATCTTACTACCTGGTTCCTCTTCGTCTCCTTTTTGTTTCATTTGTGTTATCTGGTTTTCTCCGGGAACAAGCAAGAAGTCAGTCCTCATATATGGATGACGTCAGCTCCGACGGAGCCCTTGCGGAAGCATCCCCCCATCTTTCAAAGAGAGCCTTTGGGAGATGCCACCACGCATGCGCGGTCCCCTTCCCATCCAAGGGTGCCATCTTGCTCAGTCTCCGTTTTTTCCCACGGAGTCCTTCAGATGCTGTCTGACTTTCCCCTGGAAAAAATTGATTTTTTTTGTGCCCGAGTTTTCCAACTTGACTCCGGTCTTGCAGCGGTACTCTTCCCACCTACCGTCCTCTGTGCCTTGGCGTCGAGTTCAGTCCATTTTTATTGTCTTTGTTCTTTTTATTTTCTGGCGCCTTTTTCCCCCGCTAGCAGTCCAGAAAGTCTTTGACCTCGCAGGGGTACATTTTTCCCCCATGGCTACCAGTGGCTTTAAGAAGTGTGATCGGTGCTCTAAAATGTCCTTAACCGACACACACGACTGCTGCCTCCGTTGCCTCAGGCCAGACCATGACTCGGCGGCCTGTGGTTTCTGCAAAAGGATGTCCAGCAAGGCCCTGAAGAGCCACCAGCAGCAGCACGATAAGTTCTGCCAAATCCACAATGCCTCCGAATGCCAGGGTCTTGTCTGAGGCCCAGACATCTTGGGAGGAGCTCTCCGAACCCGAGTGTCATCGTGGGTCCTCAGAGAGGGGGTCTCCCTTGAGGGAACACAGGAAGAAGAAACCCTTGAAGGCAACGTCCTTGGATGGTTCCGACCGGCAGGGAACCTCCCGGGCCTCGTCCCACAGTCCGAGGTGCTCGTCCGAGGCATCGGACACCTGCCAAGGTCTCCCAGAAGGACCTGGCCGTGGACTGGCCTCGGTCCCCTGATACTATCCTCGTCAAAGATTCCCCTTCGGAGGAGCTGGCGTCGGGCCTGAGTCCCTTGGTGCCCGCACCAAAGACTGTGGAACTTTCTGGCCTGAAGTCCAGAATGGCTGCCCTGGATCGCAGTTTGTCTGCCTTCATGGACCAGCAGCGGGCACTATCCAGCATGTCCTTTTCGTCCGCCCCGATCACTGGGCATTTGATGTCCATGACGTCCCCGGAGGCCGAACTGATCTTCGGCTGAGGTCACGCTCGGCATCCCGCTTGACGGGACCTCGATCATCCCCGGTGAGCCTACTGGAGGTCGACTGCAGGGTGTCGGGGGCCTCTAAGCCCACGGAGCAGCCCGCCTACGAGTCATCCTCGGAGTACTCCGAATAAGAGACGGAGGATGAGGAGTTTCCTGATACCTGTCGCCACTGCGATGTCCCTTCGGATTCCCCAGTCTCAGAACCTCAGAGGCAGTTCCCTCCGGAGGACGTGGGCTTCTTGGACTTTGTCAAGGACATGTCCAAGGCCCTGGCATTCCCGACAGAGTCAGAGGAGGGGAGATCTTCCAGTACGAGGCCCCTCCTTGGGAATTGCCCACAGTGCCCATTCCTTGCATCCTGGAACGGCTCATGCTCCGCATGTGGAAGACACCAGTATCGGTGCCGGTGGTGAGCAGATGGCTTGACTTGATGTATCAGGTTTGCCGGAGTCAGTGCTTCCAGAAGTCACAACTGCCGCACAACTCCATGGTGGTGGAGTCGGCCATGCGTTGGCTGAAAAGTCAGAAGAGACACTCCTCGGTGCCCCCAGGCAGGAAGTGCTACCAGGGCTCGATGCTCATCTGCTGGGTCCAGACTTACCAGCTGTACATGGGCATGTACTTGAGAGACCTGGCAAAGGAACTCGTCGGGTTCTCAGCTGGTCTCTCCAAGGAACCTTTGCATCGATTCAAGAGCCTTCCAAGGCTGTCCGTGAGTGCTCCAAATTTGTTTCAAGCAGCCTATGACAGGTTTGAGTCGGTGACTCGGGTAGCTGCGGCGGGCATTGATGCATGCTGCCAAGCTTGGCTTCAGTCATCTGACCTCGAGCAGTGGGTTCAGGACAACACCCTACAATGCCTCAGTGTCAAAGTTGATGTCACCCGCACTGGTGTAAATCTTCAGTACATTGGAAGATTATTGGGTGAAGAGCCTTCACTAGGGTAGAGGTGTGGACTGGTGTCTAGACACCCTCGCTTGAAGGATTTCTGTACTGAGCTATTGGGGTCTATCCATTCTCAAACCCTGACTTCGCCTCAGGATTATTTACTGGGTCTGACTCTTCTCATTGTTGGGGAACTGAAAAAGGCTACATTGGCTTACCATCAGATTCCACATTCTCATCAACAGAAAAAGCCTTCCTCCTACCTGCAGTAGACCTTTTCCTTCACATATTGTATCAGTGACATGGCTGAGATTATTCTATTTAAGTTAGAGATGGAGGAGGAACTCAGGGAAGAAATGTTGGACATTCTCCAATTCCTTGACCTTCCCAAAGAAACTGTAATGCCCCTTCACAGGATCCTAAATGTATAAAAGAGAATGTGGGAGACCCTCCTTTATCAATCAGTGAATAAGGAGGAGGAGGACATGAAGGCATCTTAATTTGAAAAGCAGATGCTTTCACATCATTCTGTGGTAGTCAAATCAGTTCTCAAGAAAGCCATGAGCTCAGAGTCGTACTTTTTGTTCCCTGGGGAGAGATGCTGCGAGTTTGGATCCTCTTGGGAGGAAGATTATTCAGAATGCAATGCTCTCTTCCCACCCAAATAGTTTATCAGCTCTTAATGAAACCGTATATGCAAAACATCTTGCGTAAGACTGAGCAGTTTACATACACTCTCCCTCAGAACAAGCCTGTCCAACTCCAGTCACTAGTGAACGAAGGGTAAGGAATGTGGAAAGCATATAGTCAGGGTGACGTTTGATGCTTTTGAGATAGCATCAGCAGTTTTATCTATAGCTGTTGGGGCTTGTGGCTGAGGGTCTCTGATCTCTGTAACAATGTGCAGGAAAAGCTTACTGACATGCCTTGTCATGGAGAGAATATCTACAATAAGATGAAAAAGGCAACTTCTCTTACCAGCGAGCAATGTGAAATGGTCGGATTTCTCTACTGCTTCATCTCTGACCTGGCTTCCTTTTCTACTGGGAGGTATATACAGTTGTGGTCAACATTATTGGCACCTTTGCAGTTCAGTCCCTTAATGTCCAATGTCTCCTAAATAAAAGTGGCCAGTGAAATGTCTTTGGACTAATTATGACACACAAAAGAATCAAATAAAACAAAACCAATTAAAAAAGGATATAGTATAAAAACTGGGACATTGGCAGGGCATGATTATTGGCACCCTTTATAAACAATTCAAATCAGTTTGTTCAGAAGAACCATATTCCCACTATAGTAAAATCAGACACAACTGTGATCAATTGTCAGTATTCACAAGACTTGAATCAACCAGTGAATGATGACTCTAATGTTTAAAATGGCCACATTCACTTCCTGTTCCATTTTCACAATGCTGAAAACGAGAGCTGCCTGAGACTGTCAGAAAAGCCATTCTCTCCAAACATCAAACTTCAAAGGGGGGACAGGGCCATCTCCAAATACCTTGGGGTTCCTGTGTCTAGAGTTTGCAATGTAAAGAAGTATCTCCAGGAACAAGCAAGAATGTAGTCTTCACATATGGGTATCGTGGGTACTGACGGAGCCTGCGCGGGAATGCTCCTCAGCGTCCAATTAGAAAGCTTTTGGGAGCATCCCACAGCGCCTGCGTGCTGCCTTCCCGCCTTTCCCAACTGCCTTTCTCCAGTACTTCGTTTTCCGCGGAGCCAGCAGGTCGTTGTTCCTGTCACTGCAGAAAATTTTCCTTATTCTCCTCCTTTTTTGTGGTCGTGTCTGCCTTCTTCGATGCTATACCGGTACCGCCGGTTCTTCTTTTCTTTCTTTAAAAGAAAAATTTAAAAAATTTTTCCCTAACTTTTCTTTCCCAGGTGCACGAACCTTTTTGGGCCTTAGGCCCAAAATTTCCTCCACTATGGAAAAACCCGCTTCGGGTTTCAAAAAGTACACCAAGTGTGGTGGTACCATCTCCGTCACCAACACCCATGAGTGGTGTCTTAAATGTTTAGGTCCTGACCACTCCATCTCTGAGTGTATGGCTTGTGCCATGATGTCCAAGAGAGGTCGACCAAACCGGGCTGCTAAGCTCAGCACCCTTTTTCCCTCCGATGCAGCTTCTGTGGCATCGACGTCTTCCAGGGCTTCGTCTTCCTCCCATGGATCTCAGGTAACCAAACATAAGTCTAGCCGGTCCTCAAAGGGTAGATCTCCTTCCAAGCATCAAGATGCCTCTGGCGTTGCCCTTGAGGGTTTTGTACTGGCAAAATTGCCCTGGCGGGAGGCTTCGGCTTCCAAAGCATTATCGGGGCTCCAGGATGTTCTCGAGGCCTCAACCTCGGCAGAACTACTGGTGCCATTCTCTAGGGTACCGGCTGCTTTCTCTGGTACCGATACCCAGGTATCGGCAGCGTCGCTACACCAGAGGTTCCTGGCTATTGAACACAGTCTGGCGGCTCTCCTTGCGGCATCGAAACCCTCGGAACCGCGTCAGACAGTTCAGCTGGTACCGGTACCGACTCCGGCACCGGTATCGGTTCCGGTACCGACAGCATCGACATCAGGGTCTGCTTTGCTGGCACCCAGTCATGCGATGCCTTCTGGTACCGATACACCAGTACCTATTCCCCCCAGTACCAACTTCGGTCGGTAGAGGTATCAGGCTATTCAGGAGCATCCGGACAGAAGGTACTTCGAATCTTCGGAGGACTCCAAGGATTCTGACAGCTCCGGAATACTTCTCCTGGAGGAGCCTTCTTCTCATAAACGTAGGATGTCTCCTCCAGAAGATATCTCCTTTCAGGATTTCATCAGAGAGGTGGCTCGAGGTCTTTCCATTACTGTGGCTCCCGAAACAGAGCCCAGGGCAAAGGAGTTGGAGATTCTACAATATCCCAAGGCTCCTAAAGAGGCAGCTACTTTGCCTATCCATGAGATCTTACATGATCTCATGCTAAGAATGTGGGAAACACCTCTTAACAACTCTCCTCACTCTTGTAGACTGGATACCATGTATCGAGTCCCTCCTTGTCCTGGGTTCCAGAAGACTCAGCTTCCTCACCACTCTATTGTAGTGGAATCAGCTATGAGAAGGATCAGAAGTGCAAAGAGGCATGCCTCTAATCCTCCAGGACGTGAGTGTAGAACCTTGGATGCCTTTGGACGTAATACTTTCCAGGCTTCCATGTTTTCTGCCAGGATCAGTTCATATATTTTATATATGGGAATGTTCCTTAAGTCACAGGAGATTTAGAGGTCTTGAGCCCTCTTCTTCCTGAGGATAGAAGGCAGGATTTTCTCACACTGGTCAAACATGCCCAGGATGTTTCTAAGTTTGTCAACCGTGCAGCTTTTGACTGTTTTGAGTGCATAAGCAGAACCTCTGCATCCGATTTGGACAAACTCGGCAATATCCCTTGTACAGGTGTGAATCTATTTGGCAAGAATTGGCAAGAGAAAGCCAATGAATTAGATGCTGACAAGTCTACTTTGGATAATTATCCAAAGCCACAGCTGATCCTGCAAGAAAGAAATCTTTCAAGAAACCATTCTTTTCCAAGAAGAGGAGGTTTTATCCCTCTTATTCCCAGTAGGGACGTTCTGCAGGTCAGTCTGCCCGAAAGAGTCAGCAACCACCTAAACAAAGGAAAGCAAAGACTGCTAAGCCTCAACCATCTCAGCAGTCTCAGCTTCCACAAGGCCTTTGACTTTAATCCAGAGAACCTAGCCTTCCTGGCTCTCAAGGGACCAGAGCCTTCCACCATTCCAGGAAGGTTGTTTCACTTTGCCCCCAGATAGGGGCAGATAACAGCAGAACATTGGACACTTTCCATTATAAAAGAGGGGTACAAGCTTCACTTTTTGTGCATGCCCCCTCCCACAATGGTAAGACAGTTCAATTCTCAGACCTCTCTCATCAACCTGTTAGATCAAGAGGTCACTATGCTTCTTGCCCAAGGGGCAATAGAAGAAGTACCCATTCATCAACAGGGTACAGGGTTTTACTCCCCCTATTTCCTTATCCAAAAAACAACAGGGGGACACAGACCTATTTTAGACCTCAGAGAATTGAATAAATTCCTGTTCAAAGAGAAATTCAAGATGATTTCTCTGGGAACTCTGCTGCCATACCTTCAGAGTCAGGATTGGCTTTGTTCTCTAGATCCCAAGGATGCGTACACTCATGTTCTCATCCATCCAACTCACAGAAAGTTCCTTCGGTTCCTTTTTCAAGGAAAGCACTACCAGTACAGGGTGCTTCCTTTCGGCCTGGCCTCAGCACCAAGAGTGTTTACGAAATGCATGGCTGTGGTAGCAGCATTTCTTTGCACTCCAGGAATATTCGTCTTCCCCTGCTTAGACGACTGGCTCATTCGAGTCAGAGGCCAGGTTTTCTCTATCCTGCACAATGCGTTTCCTTCAGTATTTGGGTCTGGTCATAAACATCCCAAAATCCAGTCTAACTCCCACTCAGTCTCTAGAGTTCATAGGAGCTTTGCTGGATACCAGAAAAGCAAGGGCCTATCTTCTTCAGACCCGTTGCCTTTGCATGGTGCCATTAGCTTCTCAGGCAGTGTCAAAGCCTCATCTCACTGCTCGAGAAATGTTACAACTACTAGGCCACATGGCATCTACTGTGCATGTGGTTCCTTATGCTCGCCTTCATATGAGAGCAGCCCAGTGGACTTTATCCACTCAATGGACCCAGGCATCAGGGTGCCTGTCAGACAGAATAGCAAACACAAATCTCCTTATTTTGTCCCTCCAATGGTGGCAGTCCACTCAAAACCTGTTACTGGGGCCCCCGTTTCAACAGCCTTTACCCCAAGCAATTCTCACAACAGATGCTTCACCAATAGGTTGGGGAGCTCATCTACAAGATCTCTCCACCCAAGGCACTTGGACTCCACAGGAGACTCATCTATATATCAATCTCTTAGAGCTCAGAGCAATCTTCCTTGCTCTTCGAGTGTTCCACACCCTGCTCAGCTACAAGACAGTCCTCTACGGACAATCAAGTAGCCATATTCTACGTGAACAAGCAGGGGGGAACAGGCTCTGTCTTTTTGCAATGAAGCTTTGCGACTATGGGCCCTCGCCAGAGAGCATCAGATTCATCTCCTGGCAGTGTATCTTCCAGGCATACAAAACTCTTGGGCAGACAGACTCAGTCAAGTTCTGCTTCCACACGAATGGTCTCTACATGCAGACCAGGTGGCCAAGATTTTTCAAATTTGGGGAACCCTGGACATAGACCTCTTTGCAAGTCCGTTGAATGCCAAAACTCCCCGGTTCTGTTTCAGAATTCCGGCTCAGGGCTCTCAGGCCAGGGATGCTTTCCTCCTTCACTGGGGTCAAGACTTCCTTTATGCCTTTCCACCCATTCCCCTAATTCCCAAAACCCTGTTCAAGCTTCAGAGAGACAGAGGCCGTATGATTCTCATAGCTTCACATTGGCCACGGCAAGTGTGGTACCCTCTGCTTCTACATCTCTCTCAAGCTCCCTCTCTGGAGTTAGGGTCTGTTCCAGATATCCTGTCTCAGGAGGACGGAATGTTATGACATCCCAATCCCCATTCTCTGCATCTCAAGGCTTGGTCATCTCAGAGAAGAGCCACCAAAATGGTAAAGGGGATGGAAGGATACTCCTATGAAAAAAGGCTAAAAAGGTTAGGGCTCTTTAACCTGGAAAAGAGACGGCTGAGGGGAGATATGATAGAAGTCTATAAATTAATGAACGGAGTGGAACGGGTAAACGTAGATCGACTGTTTACATTATCAGAATATAGGAAGACTAGGGGACATGCAATGAAGCTACAGGGTAAACTATTTAAGACTAATAAAAGAAAATATTTTTTCACTCAACGTGTAATCAAACTCTGGAATTTGTTACTGGAGGATGTAGTAAAGGCTGTTAGTGTAGCTGGGTTTAAAAAAGTTTTGGACAAGTTCCTGGAGGAAGGGTCCATAAACCATTATTAAGAAGGGACCCAGGATATCAATGCTTGACCTAGTACAAGCATTGCAGAACCTGTGTCTTTTGGGGAAACTGCTAGGTACGTATGACCTAGATTGGCCAGTGTTGGAAACAGGATACTGGGCTTGATGGACATTGGTCTGACCCAGTATGGCATATCTTATGTTCTTATGTTCTTATATGTTCTTATGGTTGCTGAAGGCCTAGATCTCCATGATCTTAACCTCCCTCAGCAAGTAAAGGATATCCTTTATGCTTCCAGGAAACCTTCCACAAGACACTCTTATGCTTTCAAGTGGAAAAGGTTTACCATATGGTGTTCGCAGAGGGGTCTTAACCCCCATGCGATACCTCTGGAATCATTACTGGAGTATCTCCTTCATTTATCTAATGCAGGACTTAAAACTAACTCAGTAAAAGTCCATTTGAGTGCTATTGCAGCTTCTTTCAAGCCTCTAAATGGACAACCTATTTCCTCCCATCCTCTTATAGCAAGATTTATGAGAGGCCTTCTTCTAACTAAGCCTCCCATTAGGCCACCACCGGTGGCATGGGACTTAAACCTGGTTCTTGGTCAGCTCATGAAGCCACCTTTCGAACCCTTAGCTACTACCTCATTGAAATTCATTTCTTGGAAGGTTATCTTTCTCATTGCAATCACAGCACGTCGCATCAGTGAGTTGCAGGCACTAGTGGCTGATCCACCTTATACAAGGTTCCATCATGACAAGTTAGTCCTTAGGACTCATCCACACTTTATGCCAAAGGTGGTCTCGCCTTTTCATCTAAACCAAGCGGTCTACCTGCCTGTGTTTTTTCCAAGGCCTCATGCATCAAATGCAGAAATGAATCTTCATACTTTGGACTGTAAAAGAGCTTTAGCTTTTTACTTACAAAGAACACAGCAACATAGAAAGTCCTCTCAACTCTTTGTTGCTTTTGATCCTTCTTATTTGGGACTTCCAGTCTCCAAGAGAACACTGTCCAACTGGATTGCTCAGTGCATTTCCTTTGCCTATCAGAGTAAGAATCTTCCTCTAGAGGGCCATGTCACGGCTCACAATGGCTTATCTGCACTCTGTGTCTATCGACGACATCTGTTGAGCAGCCACTTGGGCCTCGGTTCATACCTTCAAAGCCCATTACTGCTTGGACAAGGACTCCCGCCGGGATGCCTTGTTTGGTCAGGCTGTTCTCCAACACCTGTTCCATACCTAATCAACTCCTACCCACCATCCCTTTTTGGATGCCAGAAATCCATGAGGGGAAGTGGAGCCCTTTCATAGGGTTACACAACTTCTGGGGTCTCTCCCTGGCATCTAAAACTAGGGAGTCCCCATATGTGAAGACTACATTCCTGCTTGTTCCTGGAGATAGCATAGTTACTCACCTGTAACAGGTGATCTCCGGGAACAGCAGGATTTTAGTCTTCACAACCCACTCACCTCCCCTAGGAGTTGCATCTCTCTATCTATCTTTTTCTCTTTCCGCCTCTCTCTCTTTGTCTCAGCTTTAAACTCAACTGGAGAGAGGTAGTTGGGAAAGGCGGGAAGGCAGCACGCAGGCACTGTGGGATGCTCCCAAAAGCTTTCTAATTTATTATTATTTATTATTTATTTATTACAATTTCTTATATACCGCGCTATTTAGTATCAGCGCGGTTTACATCATAACTTAACGACCATAACAACAAGCTGTCAGGTTTTACATTGAACAGGAATACAAACTTGGATAACGGGGTTAAGTATATACATAAGCTATTTACACTGGAAGATTAGGTAAAAATTGGATGCTGGGGAGCGTTCCCGCGCAAGCTGTGTCGGTACCGACGATACCCATATGTGAAGACTAAATTTCTGCTGTTCTCGGAGATCACCTGTTACAGTTGAGTAACTATGCTTTGCTGTAGGATCTCTATGGATTGAAATTGCATGTAAAAAGGGGAAGGTGATAGCAGTGGGGGTGTTCTATCGACCGCCTGGCCAGAATGAACAAATGGATGATGAAATGCTCAAAGAAATCAAGGAAGCTAACAAACGTCACAGCAGAGTAGTAATAATGGGTGATTTCAATTACCCCGGTATCGACTGGGTCAGTGTCACGGCAGGACATGCTAGGGAGATAAAGTTTCTAGATGAAATAAATGACTGCTTCTTGGAACAGCTGGTTCATGGACCGACCAGAGGGGAAGCCATACTGGACCTAGTCCTTAGTGAAACACCAGATCTGGTGCAAGAAATAAGGGTGTTGGGACCACTTGGCAATAGTGAGCACAGCATGATCGTGTTTGATATAATTAGTGGAGGAGGGACAGTAAAGAAATGCACAACACTACCTTTTAGCTTTCGAAAGGGAGACTATGATAAAATGAGGAATATAGAAACATAGAAACATAGAAACATGATGACAGAAAAAGACCACAAGGCCCATCTAGTCTGTCCTTCCATAACAACAACTACAACAGTCCACTTTTTACCTTTAGAGATCCTCTGTGTTGGTCCCATGCTTTTTTGAACTCAGTCACTGTCCTCATCTCCACCACCTTCACTGGGAGACTATTCCACGGATCCACTACTCTTTCCGTAAAGAAATATTTCCACATATCACTCCTGAATCTATCTCCCTTCACCCTCATCCCATGTCCCCTCGTAGCAGAACTTGCTTTCAATTGAAAGAGGCTCTCTCCCTGAACATTTATGCCACGGAGGTATTTAAACATCTCAATCATATCACCTCTATCCCGCCTTTCCTCTAAGGTGTACATATTAAGATCCTTAAGTCTGTCCTCATATGCTTTATAATGAAGCCCATTAATCATTTTATAGTTAAGAAAAAACTAAAAGGAGCGGTTGCAAAGGTTAAAGACTTACATCAAGCTTGGTTGTTGTTTAAAAATACTATCCTGGAAGTCCAGACCAGCTGTATTCCACGCATTAAGAAAAGTGGAAGAAAGTCCAAAAAACTGCCAGCATGGTTTAAAGGTGAGGTCAGAGAGGCTGTTGCTGCCATAAAAGCATCTTTCAGGAAATGGAAAAAAGAGCCAAATGACGAAAACTGGAAACAGCACAAGCACTGGCAAGTTAAATGCAAAGCCATTGATAAGGCAGGCAAGGCGAGAATTTGAGAAGGAACTTGTTACGGAAGCAAAAACAAGAAATAAAGACTTTTTCAAGTACATTCGTAGCAAAAGGCCTGTGAGAGAGTCAATTGGAGCATTAGATGATAGAGGGGTAAAAGGGGCAGTAAGAGGAGACAAGGCTATAGCGGAGAGACTGAATGAATTCTTTGCTTTGGTCATTACTGAGGAAGATGTAGGGATGTTACCCAAGACTGAAGTGGTATTTAAAGGTGATATTGCAAAGGAATTGAGAGAAGTATCGGTACACCGGGAAGATGTATTACAACTATTTGATAAACTGATTAGTAGCAAATCACCTGGAACGGATGATATACATCCAAGAGTGTTGAAAGAACTGAAATATGAGATTGCAGACCTGCTAATAGTAATCTGTGAACTTTCATTAAAATCATCTCTAATACTTGAAGATTGGAGGATCGCCAATGTAACGCCAATGTTTAAAAAGGGTTCCAGGGGTGATCCGGGAAATTACAGACCGGTGAGCCTGACGTCAGTACCGGGGAAAATAGTAGAAACCATCATAAAGAACAAAATTACACAGCATGTAGATAGTCATGGCCTAATGGGAGACAGCCAACATGGCTTTAGACAAGGAAGATCTTGTCTTACTAATCTGATATGTTTTTTTGAAGGTGTGAATAAACAGGTAGACAAAGGTGAGTCGGTTGAGATAGTGTATCTGGACTTTCAGAAAGCCTTTGACAAGGTCCCTCATCAGAGACTTTTGGCAAAACTAAAAAGTGATGGGATAGGAGGCAGTGTACTATCGTGGATCGGGAACTGGCTAAAAGATAGAAAGCAGAGGGTAGTTCTAAATGGCCAATTTTCCCAATGGAAAAAGGTGAATAGTGGAGTACCCCAGGGATCTGTACTGGGTCCGCTACTTTTTGACATATTCATAAATGACCTGGAAAAGGGAATAACTAGTGAGGTTATCAAATTTGCAGACGACACAAAACTGTTTAAAGTTGTTAAAACCCAAGAGGACTGTGGAAAACTGCAGGAGGATCTGGATAAATTGGAAGACTGGGCATCCAAATGGCAAATGAAATTTAATGTGGACAAGTGCAAGGTTATGCACCTAGGAAAGAACAACCCACACTATGGTTACACGATGCAAGGTTCCACATTGGGAATCACCACCCAGGAAAAACATTTAGGAGTCATCGTGGATAACATGTTAAAACCCTCCGCCAAGTGTGCAGCGGCGGCTAAGAAAGCAAATAGAATTCTAGGTATCATAAGGAAAGGAATGGAAAATAAAACGAAGGATATTATAATGTCTCTGTATCGTTCCATGGTACGACCGCACCTTGAATATTGTGTGCAATTCTGGTCACCGTTTCTTAAAAAGGATATAGCGTTATTAGAAAAGGTACAGAGAAGAGCCACCAAAATGGTAAAGGGGATGTAAGGATACTCCTATGAAGAGAGGCTACAAAGGTTAGGGCTCTTCAACCTGGAAAAGAGACGGCTGAGGGGAGATATGATAGAGGTCTATAAATTAATGAATGGAGTGGAACGGGTAAACGTAGATCGATTGTTTACGCTATCAGAATATAGAAAGACTAGGGGACATGTAATGAAGCTACAGGGTAAACTGTTTAAGACAAATAAAAGAAAATATTTTTTCACTCGACGTGTAATCAAACTCTGGAATTTGTTACCAGAGGATGTAGTAAGAGCTGTTAGTGTAGGTGGGTTTAAAAAAGGTTTGGACAAGTTCCTGGAGGAAAGGTCCATAAACCATTATTAAAAAGGGACCATGGATATCAATGCTTGACCCAATACAAGCATTGTGGAACCTGTGTCTTTTGGGGATACTGCTAGGTACGTATGACCTAGATTGGCCACTGTTGGAAACAGGATACTGGGCTTGATGGACCTTGGTCTGACCCAGTATGGCATATCTTATGTTCTTATGTTCTTATGTTCTATCTATTCAAAGATCTACCAAATTGCCATCGAAAGAGTGTTTTCGTCAAGCTCTCAGCATCAAGAAATATTTACCCAGGGAGGAGTTTTCTCTCTTAGAAGCCAATGTGATCAAACCTGTTCCACCAAGGGAAAGAGGGCAGGGAGTTCACTTCAAGTATTTCCTAATCACAAAGGAAACAGACTGATTTCATCCCTATCTGGACCTATAATTGTTGAACAAATTTGCTATTACAACTAATCATTTGTATAGCGCTACAAGGTGTATGAAGCACTGTACAAAGACATGTAAGAGACAGCCCCTGCTCATCTCATCAGAGCTTAAAATCCCGTGAGACCACACAGCAACTGGGGACTAGGATATGTCTATGAGAATGGTAAAGAAGCACATAGTTGGAGAGCAGGAGACTAAGTGGATCAGGATATAAGAACAGCCTCGAAGAGGTGGTTTTAGCCTAGATTTGAAAAGGGCCAGAGATTTAGCCTGATGTACTGACTTAGGTGGTTACTCACGGCATAAGGAACAAACTACCTGAATTGGTATGTCAGGCTCCATCTCTGGCCATTTTCAAATTCAGGCTAAAAACACCTCTTTGAGGCTACCTTTGAATCCTGATCTGCTTAGTCTCCTGCTAAATGTTTAGTTCAGGAGACGTTCAAGATGATTTCCCTGGGCACCTTGATTCCCCTTCTTCAAAAGGAACACTGGCTATGTTCTCTGAATCTCAATAAAAAATAAATAAAATGAATCTAAAGGAAGCATATACCCACGTAGAGATACATCCCTGTTGCCAAAGGTATCTTAAGTTTGTAAAAGGGAAAGACGGGTTTGGGGGTGGTGTTGCTAGAGAACTGACTAATATGGCAGATGCATAGTGTTCTGTATCCTGGTAGCTTTTGTGCCTTCTCTTCTTGTAAGAAAGCTGTTTGCCAGCCCAGGGAATGGTGTGTTGAGTGCAGTGGGCCCCAGTAGAGGTTTTTAATGTTACCTGCAGATGAGTTCTGAGATTGTCCCAGGGTCTCAGTCTGTGTCGTTTGTAGAGGCCACTGTGGCAGCAAGACCTGGTAATCAGTCCCAAAAACGATCACAACCTGGTTGAAGCAAATGGTGCAAGCCAAGCACACTAAGGTGTACTCTGTGTGCAGTTGGCAGAGTGACATCTGATTCCCCTCTTTGGTGCCAGTGGGAGCAATGTAAGGTAGAGTAATGCTGTGAGAGCCAGGAGGTGCAGCTGCTGGGGGCCAATTGTGCATGTGTGACTCCTGGGACTGTAAGCTATAGTAAGCTAGTGAGAAACTAGCTTGTAATCCTTGTTTTGTAGGGCAGGGGGCAGCAAATATCATACAAACTGATCTTTTGCTGCACAAAACACTGCCTCATTATATTCATCTCTCTGTACTGCAGAGGCTGGGCATGGTGATTTCTCTATGGATGGATAACTCCTATGGTATATCAGCCTCTACTGTCTCTTGCATTGGTGCATAGAAATAAGGGATGTGACCATTTGGGGATTGCAAGGTGGCACTTGTTTTGCGCTGTGTGGTTAAGTTGTGCAAACCATTGTTTTTTGAGTTTGTTGTTGAGATATTGCCACAACCTGTGTTATTGAAGTGGAGTCGAAGCAGTTACATTCAGATGCCTTACAAAAATTCAGTAGAAGGTTGAAGGCTGTGGTGGATGAAGCAGTTCTTGTGCATTCCACCACCTTGTCTCAGCGCTCAGTATAATCTAAGTTGTAATAGATGACTCAATCTTAGCTGACCTAGTTCACCAAGTTAATTGCTCCACTCGGATGCCAGCCAGGCTATTTTGAACCTGAAGGATGAAATCAAATACCTATGAAATAGTCGGTCACCCAGAACAAGATTCATATATGGTGGTGGTCAGTTGCCTGTATGGGGGGAAAGGGAAATGGCCTCTGCTTCTTCACTGTTGCTAGTATTGAGAAAGGCAGAAAAACAACCCTGTATTAGTTGGGGTTGGAGGGAAGGGTTGTGAATGTTTGGGGGGAGAGTTTTTTTTTTTTTTTTTTTTAAATTTGTACCAACCTATCCCTGAGGGTTGCTCCTATAGTCTTGTCTTTTCTTTTTTTTTCATGCTCTATAGTGTTTGTGTCTCATTTTGCTATGAGTGTGTTAGTCATAGGAGTCAACTTTCCAGAATAATTAGAGATGCTAAACCAAACACAAATGACCCCTTCCTAGATACATTGAAGGAGTTTGCTCAGTATTGGGTGTGCTTGAGCACCCATTGCATCCACAGAGCTAACACCTATGCTGCCAAGTTATGATCAAGCAGTTAAGTAATCTTAAGTGTGCTTCTGTCAATGTAGAGGGCCTAAATTCCTTGAAGAAAGTGGTTTTGTTATATAGAGAGATTGCATGAATGAAGGCCCAGCTCTATTTTATACAGGAGACTAACTAAGAGGACAGAAATTTACCCTAACCAACAAATAATTGATCAATCTTTTTTTGCAGCATGGGGGTGAAAAAGAGGGGCGTGGGTATTTTAATTGCCAGAAATCGCCTCTTGGAGTATAGTGAAACTTCATCCTATTCCCCTGGAGGAGAGGGAGAAGCTGCATATCTCCAGGAACAAGCAGGAATGAGTCTTCACATATGGGTATCGTCGGTACTGACGGAGCCTGCGCGGGAACGCTCCCCAGCGTCCAAAAGGAAAGCTTTTGGGAGCATCCCACAGCGCCTGTACGCTGCCTTCCCGCCTTTCCTAACCGCCTCTCTCCAGTTCTTCTTTTCCGCGGAGCCAGCAGGTCGTGTTCCTGTCACCGCTGAAGAAGTTCTTTATTTTTCTTTATTTCTTTGGTCGCGCGTCTGCCTTCTTCGACGTCGGACCAGTACCGCCGGTCTTTTCTTTCTTTCTTCTTAAAAAAAAAAAAACCCTACCGTTTCCACTTCTGTGCAATATTGTCTTTTCGGCCTTGGGCCTAGAAGATTTTTCCTCATGGAAAAGCCCGCTTCCGGGTTTAAAAAGTGCACGAAGTGCAGCGGTACTCTTTCTATCACCGACACCCATGACTGGTGTCTAAAATGTTTGGGTCCTGACCAATGTTCCCTCTAATTTTCTGTAGGCTGTGTGCGCATAAAATATCAGCTGTGCAGCTTTTGAAGGAAGGTTACATTTTTGTGCGCCACATAACGACACTCGGAGTTATATACTTTAAAATTTGACTGCACATCAGAATACAGTATGTACACCACATTGATTGCACTAGAAAATATTGTAGAACTTGAGAAAACCATAAATACACAACAACTTTTAAATTTTAAGACGTCTGTGTTGTTTTCTATCAGAATCAGAACCGTAGTTTTTGTGCGCTCTGTTGTAAAATTTGTGCGCTCACTTGGCAAGGTGTGTGCGCGCGCACACGCGCACAGCTTAGAGGGAACAGTGGTCCTGACCACTCCATCACCGATTGTGAGTCCTGCTCCATGATGTCTAAAAGAGGTCGACAGAATCGAGCAGCAAAGCTCAGTACCCTGTTTCCCTCTGATGGCAGCTTCGGTGGCATCGACATCTTCCAGGGCTTCGTCGTCTTCCCATGGATCTCAGGTAACCAAACATAAGTCCAGCCGGTCCTCGAAGGGTAGATCTCCCTCTAAGTATCGATATGCCTCCGGGCTTGCCCTTGAGGATCCTGCACCGGCAAAATTACCCCGGCGGGAGGCTCCAGCTTCCAAAGCTTCATCTATGGGGTCACAGGTTGACATTGATGGCGTGGCCTCGACCGATCACCTGTTGCCATGTTCTGGGGTACTCGTGGTCTCCACTGGTACCGACATCCAGACATTGGTTGCGTCGATGGATCAGAATATTCTGACCATGCAGCGTGCCATCACGGCATTCATACAAGCTGCGATGCCTCCGGTACCGCAACAAACTCCGTTGGCGGTACCGGTTCCGGCACCGGCGTCGGTACCGATAGCATGGACATCGGCATCGTGTCGACTGCAGCGGTACCCTGTCCTGTGATGCCCATCGGTACCGATCACTCCTGATGTTGATACCACTCGGTACGCGTATCGGGCCCTGCAAGAGCTTCCAGACAGGCGATACTTTGATTCTTCTGAGGACTCTGATGAATCAGAGCCTTCTGTCGAAGCATCGGTACTCCTTCCTCAGGAGCCCTCTTCTCCAAAAAGAAGAATGTCTCCTCCAGAAGACTTGTCTTTTCAAGACTTCATTAGGGAAGTGGCCAGGGGCCTCTCTATTTCAGTGGCCCCTGAACCAGAGCCTAGAGCCAAGAAATTAGATATTTTACAATATCCTAAGGCTTCTAAAGAGGCAGCTACTTTACCAATTCATGAGATCCTTTATGATCACATGTTGGGCATATGGGAGACACCTCTTACTACTTCCCCTCATTCTCGCAGGTTGGACACCATGTACCATGTTCCTCCTTGTCCTGGCTTTCATAAAACTCAGCTTCCTCACCACTCTATTGTGGTGGAGTCTGCTATGAAAAAGATAAAGAGTGCAAAAAGACACTCACCTAATCCTCCAGGAAGAGAATGCAGAACCTTAGATGCTTTTGGCAGGAGAATTTTCCAGGCCAATATGCTTACTGCCAGAATCAGCTCCTATAGTCTCTATATGGGGATGTTTCTAAAAGAAGTTGCAGATCATCTGCTAACTTTATCTCCTTTTATCTCAGAAGATAAAAGGGAAGAGTTTCTCACCTGGCTTAAACATGCCCTGGATGTGTCCAAATTCTCCAACCGTGCAGCCTTTGACTCTTTTGAGTGTGTCAGCAGAGCCTCGGCTATTGCCATAGGAGCACGCAGACTTGCTTGGTTGCAAGCTTCTGATTTGGAACCCTGGGTCCAGGATGGATTAGGAAATCTTCCTTGTACAGGTGAAAACCTTTTTGGTAAGGATTGGCAAGCAAAGGCCACTCAGATGGATGCTGAAAATTCTGCCTTAGATAGACTTTCAAAGTCTACTTCTGCTCTTGCTAGAAAGAGGTTATTCAAAAAGACTTTCCCAAAAAAGGGAAATATTATCCTGGTTATGGTCTCCAGGCATCTTCTACAGGTCGTTTTGCTGCAAAGCGTCAGCAACAACCTAAACAAGCCAAGCCTAAGGCTACAAGGACTGCTACGGCCCAACAGCCTCAGCCTCCTCAGGGCCTTTGACTTACAACTAGAGAACTTAGCCTTTCTGGTTCTAGAAGAACCAGAGCCTCTCACCATTCCAGGAAGGTTAGCTCATTTTGCTCCCAGATGGGAACAAATCACAGCAGAGCAATGGACCCTCTCCATCATAAGGGAGGGGTACAAGCTTCATTTCTTAAACCTTCCTCCTCACACTGTGGTGAGACAGTTCAATTCTCCAACATCTCTCCTCGACCTTCTGGGTCAGGAGATTGCTACCCTTCTTGCCCAAAGGGCAATAGAAGAAGTACCCCTTCTTCAACAGGGTTCAGGGTTCTACTCCCCCTATTTTCTTATTCCAAAGAAAACGGGGGGCTACAGACCCATATTACATCTCAGAGAATTGAACAAGTTTCTATCCAAGGAGAAATTCAAGATGATTTCTCTCGGTGCTCTCCTTCCATACCTTAAGGTTTAAGGTTTAATTATTTGATAAAAACCGCCTTTCTATATCAATCAAGGCAGTGTACAATAATAAAATACATAAAAGTTTTGGCCGAGGCCGGTAAAAGAAAGGAAATGTACAAAATTATAAAGGATAGAAAACAAAAGGATAATAGAGACAAGACAAGATACAGGAGGCAGATAAAAACATGCAAGAGAGCAAACTCATACAAAAGGGTAAGGGACATTAAATGCTAGGGAGAATAGATGGGTTTTGAGGTTTTGTTTGAAAATGACATATTGTGATTCTAGACAGAGAGGAGGGGAGAGAGTTCCAATGAGCAGGACCAGCGAAATAGAATGCAGAAAGACTTGTGAGCTGCAGATGGGCACGGGAAGGGGAAGGAAGGGCAAGACGGTTAAGATGAAAAGAGCGAGGTGTATACAGAGGGGAATGAAAAGAAAGGAGATCGATCAGATACGACGGAGTGCTAGTGTGATAGACTTTGTGAAGCAGGATCAATAGCTTAAATTGGAAACAAAACGAAACTGGCAGCCAGTGAAGACGAAAAAGTAAAGGAGTGACATGATCCCGAAGAGTAGAGTGTGTGACAAGGCGTGCAGCAGTGTTCTGTATTCTTTGAAGTCTAACTACCTGATTTTTGGGAAGACCAAGGAACAGTGAGTTGGAGAAATCCACCCGTGACATAACTAATGATAGCACTAGTGTGGTTAGAGCAGAAGTAGAAAGGAAGGGACGAATTGAACGAATTTGACGAAGAAAAAAGAAGGAAGTTTTAGTGATGTGAGAGATATGAGAGCGAAAAGAGAGATCTGAATCAAAGTGAACACCTAAATACCGGAAGGTGGAGACCAGTGGAACGGGGGAATCAGAGAAAGAAGGGGCTAGAGAGAGAGGGGTCACCATGGGTAAACCAAATGGCAAGGGTCTTAGAAAGGTTGAGGTGAAGACAGTTGGTAGTGAGCCAGTTTGCAACAGAAGAGAGACAAGAGTTCAAAGGGATAAGATCAGGACAGGAAGGAGAAGTAGGAGAATATCAGAGTCAGGATTGGCTTTGTTCTCTAGATCTCAAGGATGCGTACACCCATGTCCTCATCCATCCAACACACAGAAGGTTCCTTCGGTTCCTTTATCAGGGAAAGCAACACCAATACAGAGTGCTTCCTTTCGGTGTGGCCTCTGCTCCAAGAGTGTTCACAAAATGCATGGCAGTAATAGCTGCATTTCTACGCACTCTAGGAATATTTGTATTCCCATATCTGGACGACTGGCTCATCCGAGCATCATCCCAGTCAGAGGCCCAGACTTCCCTAGCCTGCACAAGGCGTGTTCTTCAGTATCTGGGACTTGTAATAAACATCCCAAAATCACAATTCGCCCCTACTCAGTCTCTAGAGTTCATAGGGGCCTTGCTAGATACCGCAACTGCAAGGGCCTATCTTCCCCAGGCCCGTTGCCTACACTTGGTGCAGTTAGCCTCTCAAATTCAGTCAAAATCCCATTTAACTGCTCGAGAGATGTTACAAGTGTTAGGCCACATGGCATCCACCGTGCATGTGGTTCCTTATGCTCGCCTTCACATGAGGGCAGCTCAGTGGACTCTGTCCACCCAATGGACCCAGGCATCAGGTTGCCTGTCAGACAAAATAGCAACCTCCAGTCGCCTCTTTTGGTCCCTCCAGTGGTGGAAGTCCACTCAAAATCTGTTGCTGGGGTCCCCCTTTCAACAGTTGCTACCCCAAGCAACCCTTACAACTGATGCCTCCCCAAAGGGTTGGGGGGCTCATCTACAAGATCTCTCCACCCAAGGCATCTGGTCTCCACAGGAGACATCTCTACATATCAACCTCTTAGAGCTCAGAGCAATTCTTCTAGCTCTCAGTCTTCCACACCCTGCTCAGCTACAAGACAGTCCTCATCCATACGGACAACCAAGTAACCATGTTCTACATGAACAAGCAGGGCGGGATAGGCTCTCTGTCGCTTTGCAACGAAGCTTTGAGATTGTGGGCCTTCGCTAGAGAGCATCAGATTCATCTCATGGCAGTGTATCTTCCAGGGGTTCAAAACTCTTGGGCAGACAGACTCGGTCGAGTTCTGCTTCCACACGAATGGTCCCTCCATGGGGACCAGATAGCCAAGATATTACGAATTTGGGGAACCCCAGACATAGACCTGTTTGCAAGTCCGTGGAATGCCAAACTTCCCCGGTTCTGTTCCAGGATTCCGTGTCAGGGAGTTCAGGCCAGGGATGCCTTCCTCCTCCACTGGGGGCAAAACTTCCTCTATGCCTTTCCACCCATTCCCCTAATTTTCAAGACACTGTTCAAGCTTCAGAGAGACAAGGGGTCTATGATCCTCATAGCTCCACGTTGGCCACGCCAAGTGTGGTACCCTCTACTTCTTCATCTCTCTCAAGCTCCCTCCCTGGACTTGGGATCTGCTCCAGACCTCCTGTCCCAGGAGGAGGGAACGTTATGGCATCCAAATCCCCAGTCTCTTCATCTCAGAACCTGGTTGCTGAAGGGCTAGACCTTCAAGATTGGCATCTGTCTCAGCAAGTGAAGGATATCCTTCATGCTTCCAGAAAGCCTTCCACTAGACGTTCCTATGCTTTTAAATGGAAAAGGTTTACCAATTGGTGTGCAGAGAAGGGTCTTAACCCTCTTGCAATACCTCTGAATTCTTTACTAGAGCATTTGCTGCATTTATCCCATGCAGGCCTTAAAACAAATTCAGTAAGAGTCCATTTGAGTGCTATTGCAGCAAACCTTAAGCCTCTCAATGGACATCCTATTTCCTCTCATCCTCTTATTGCAAGATTCATGAGAGGCCTTCTTTTAACTAAACCTCCCATTAGACCACCTCCAGTGGCATGGGATTTGAACTTGGTTCTTGGCCAGCTTATGAAGCCACCCTTTGAACCCTTAGCCACTACCTCCTTGAAATTCCTTTCCTGGAAGGTTATTTTTCTTATTGCAGTCACCTCAGCTCGCTGTATCAGTGAGTTGCAAGCTTTAGTGGCTAATCCTCCTTATACAAGGTTCCATCATGACAAGGAACTAATCCACACTTTATGCCTAAAGTGGTCTCACCTTTTCATCTGAACCAGGAGGTGTATTTACCTGTTTTTTTCCCAGGACGTCATGCATCAAGTGCAGAGAGGAATCTTCATACCCTGGATTGTAAAAGAGCACTTGCTTTCTACTTACAAAGGACACAGCAACATAGAAAGTCCTCTCAACTTTTTGTTGCTTTTGATCCCTCTCATTTAGGACTTCCAGTCTCTAAGAGAACTCTGTCCAGTTGGATTGCTCAGTGTATTTCCTTCGCCTACCAGAGTAAGAACCTTTCTCTGGAGGGCCATGTCACAGCTCACAATGTGAGGGCCATGGCAGCCTCTATGGCTCATCTAAACTCTGTGTCCATCGACCAAATCTGTCGAGCGGCCCCCTGGGCCTCAGTTCATACCTTTACAGCCCATTACTGCTTGGACAAGGACTCCCGCCGGGATGCCTTGTTTGGTCAGGCTGTTCTCAAACACCTGTTCCATACCTAATCAACTCCTACCCCCCATCCCTGGTTGGATGCCCGAGATCCATGGGGTGAGGTAGAGCCCTTCTCAGTGACTCACAACTTTGGAGATCTCCTTGGCATCTCTAGCTGGAGAGTCCCCATATGTGAAGACTCATTCCTGCTTGTTCCTGGAGATAGCACAGATACTTACCTGTAACAGGTGATCTCTGGGAACAGCAGGAATAAGTCTTCACAACCCACCCACCTCCCCTAGGAGTTGTATCTCTCTCTCTCTTTCCTTTCCTCTCTCTCTCTTTGTCTCAGCTTTAAAACTCAAACTGGAGAGAGGCGGTTAGGAAAGGTGGGAAGGCAGCGCGCAGGCGCTGTGGGATGCTCCCAAAAGCTTTCCTTTTGGACGCTGGGGAGCGTTCCCGCGCAGGCTCCGTCGGTACTGACGATACCCATATGTGAAGACTTATTCCTGCTGTTCCCAGAGATCACCTGTTACAGGTAAGTAACTGTGCTTTAGCCAAGGTGGATGTGCTGGTGACAGCTGTCACGTGCAAGACCACCACCATCATGGAAATGCTGCTTAAGCAAGCTTTTGAGGTGTCTGCTGTGGCCCTGCAGGGTGCCGTTTGTGGAGCCTGCATGGCTCAAGCCTGTCTTGAGGACTACTGGAGGAGACAGAGGTAGTTTCCTCAGGTCAAGCACAAGCAGTTCGGTTGGAGTCCGGGTCTGTCCTTCTGGCGAAGTTGCTCAGACTTGTTGCGGGCATCTGCTAAAAGTATGGCCAAGGAGGTTGCAGCCCGGAGGCTTTTATGGTTGCACAACTGGTCGGCAGATGTAGTCTCTAAGATGGGGTTCAGTAAGCTCCCCTTTGCTGTGAAGTTTCTCTTTGGGGAGAATTTTAAGAACTAGTCAAGTCCTTGAGCGATTCCAAGGTGCTTAGGTTGCACGAGGATAAGCCCATGGTTGGCAGAGATAGTCTGGTCAGGGGCCTTGGTAGAGAGTCCCAGAGGTTTTGTCCTGCCCTGGCAGCCAACCTGCAGAGGTTCCGCTTCCTGCATCGCAGCTCCTTTTGAGGGGGGGGGGGGGAGTCCGTGGCGGTAGATGGGTGGCTGCCAATGCTCCAGGTGCCACAAAGCCTTCACAGTGAAGGTTTGGGGGGCCCTGGTGGGAGTTCAGCTGGTGGGTCGGTCACCTGCGAAGCTTTCTTCCCACTTAGGCCTGGATCACATTGGATGCCTGGTTCTTGAAGGTGATCTGAGAGGGCTATGCCCTCAAGTTTGCGTGGCCTCTATCCGAGATCTTTGACATCTCCTTACGGGGCCGCCGGGAAAGCACGAGTTGTGGAGGAGACACTTGACCACCTCCTGCAACTTAAGGTGGTGGTCCCAGTGACTCGAACCGCATGGGATCCGTGAGGTATTACATTAATTTTCTTGTGACAAATAAGGAACATTCCTGGTGACCCATCTTGGACCTGAAAGAGGTCAGCAGGGCTCTAAGGATCCCGTATTTTTGTCTGGAGACGCTGTGCTCGGTTATAGTGGTGGGGCGGCAGGTAGAGTTTCTTACCTCTTTGGACCTTACGGAAACCTATCTGCACATACCAGTCAGGCTGGAGCACCAGCTCTTCCTTCACTTTGCAATGACCCAGGGGCATTAGCAATTTCAGGCGTTTCCCTTTGGCCTGGCAACAGCGCCTCAGGTGTTTAGCATGATGGTAGTGGCAGCAGACCTCTGAAAGCAGGGAGTACTGGTCCACTTGTACCTGGACAGCTGGTTAATTTGAGCAAAGTCCCTCAAGGAGAGTCATTGGTTAACAGAGCTGATGGTCCAACTCCTACAGGAGCTACACTGTGTGGTGAACTTTGCCAAGAGCCAGCTGGAGCCATCTCAATGTCTGGAGTTTCTGGGGGCCCACTTTGATGCTTGCCGGGACATGGTATTTCTTCCCGAGGGTAGGATTGCAAAGCTGCAGGCCCAACCACGTGGCCTGTGCAGAATTTAGTGGCCCCTACGTTTAGGTCCTGGGCTCAGTGGTGACCTCCTGGAATTAGTGCCTTGGGCTCAACTTTGTATGAGAGTGCTACAGGCCCATCTTCTCTCCCACTGGTCTCCTCAGGTGCAACCGTAGAGGTCAGGCTTCTGCTGTGAGAGGAGGTTGGGGCGAGCTTATGATGGTGGCTCGACTCAATGAACCTGGGGGTGGGCATGCCCCTAGAGCCGGGGTCTCAAACACGCGGCCCGCGAGAGTACTTTGTGCGGCCCGCGACGGAGAGGAAACAAAATCAAAACAAACCCCTGGCTTCTGCTGCTGCCGCTGCCGCCATGGCAGCGGCAGAATCAACTGTCCCACGGCCCCTTCCCGTCTGCCCGGCAGAGCCCTCAGCTGTCAGCTCCATAATTAATACACAACTGCTAGATCAAGACATGTTTTTATAGAGCTGCAAATCGGGACACCTATTTGAAACTTAAACTTAAACCTAAACATTAAAAGAGTGGGAAACGGATTTGTGTGATCATGAGACGTCAAATGTTTCATCCAGAGCGCAGACTAAGATAGGTTCGTGTTTGCTCAAACTGAAATTTTTGAAAATCCTTAAATCGTAATCTCATTCTGCCTCCCAGTAAACGGGGGGGATTCTTGGGTTTTCGTGAAAATCGAATAATCAATTTTGAACAAGGGAAAACTTTAACTTGTGCTTTGCCAAAGCACTAAGGACAGAAGGCAGGCTCCCGATGACAAACAGTACTAAAACGCCACCCTCACCCACGCATTCTCGGCTCCTGACAGGAGGTAGTTAGTCGAGGGCGGTTCCAATCCAAAATAAGTATATTGCACTACCCTCCCCCCACAACAAGTGGCTTTTCAGGAAGCAAGTGCTAATTGCCTCGGCCCGGCTCACCCCAGCGCAGGAAATCTGTGACGTTCTTGTCCCGGCGAAGTGGCGGGGAGCTGTTGCATTCCTGATATAGACAGAGCAGCACATCCAGCAGGCTCTCTATGCTCAGCCACTCCTCTTCGGCCGTTCCCCGCTGTACTACCAGCCGCTCGAGTTCGCGCAACCGTTCCTCGGCCGCCATGCTCAGAGGGTGCCTGCCTCCGAGAGCTGCTGCAGTCTGCGCCATCTTCTGCGAACGGTCTGCCGGAGACAGCCTCTCTCGCTGATAAGTTCGTGCGTGCACTGCTCTCACAGGCTCCTGGGATTGAACCACAAGAGATCTCGTGCCGGGGAATCACCTGGGACAGAATAGGGGAGCGCGCCCGCACGCCCTGTGGTGACTAATCAGGGAATGCGGCCAATCTCCGCGTGGCCCCGCCCTCTTCCGCAGCTGGACAGGTGAGGGCGAGGCGCACGCTGTCAGGAAGTGCCAAGAGTCATACACGTATGGATGGATAGATAGTAACAGAGTAGATTGCGTGTGCACCTTTACTGCTACATAGGTACAATCACAGAGATCTTCAGTTTCTGATTTGTTCTTCATCTGCTATTAATATTTATGAATTCTAGATAGTGTTCTAAGCAATTCTGTATAGCAAAGTACTGATTATTTTAGATTTTATTTTTTGTATGCTTATTTATATTATTCTTTTTTTTCACTAACAAAGGTACTAAGCCGATTGTATTGAATGTTTTATTTATTTATGTACTTTGATAATTAATGCAAAGATGGGTTACAACAAATTAGAATTTAAAATGTGTACAAAAAATAGATTATGCCACCCACTGTCTGTATACATATGCATCTTTTATGTTGCTATACTTCAGCCTCTATGCCTCTTGCGTAGAGACATTCACACTTGTAACCAACGGATACATAAATGCCCACATCTCATTCATGTGTATATATATTTATACATCACCCCTACAGTTAACATAAGTTCCTACATATCTGCAGGCCTACATAGATAGTCCCCGCATCTCATATATACAGACATCAAGTATTCACACACCATTGCCACACCTCTTAAATATGCATGTGGTGATGAGTGTTGTTTTGACACATTTGGGAAAAGCAGTATATCAAGTATACCATTAAACCATATCGCCCTCATACTGCTTGCGTACACATGCTTATTTATTTTTAATACTTGATTTATCACCTACCATCAAAAACATCTATGTGAAGTTGTTGTTGTTGCCATTAAGTGCCATTGACCCAATGGCAATCCCAGGGGTAGCTCAAGACAATCTGCTGCCTGAGGCGACAGATAAGAGCGTGTGCACACCCCCTCCCCCTGTGCATCATTAATGTTTGCGCTTTGTTTAGTACAAGAGGAAATTAATTTATAGTTTTATTTCTACAGTGTTGTTGTACATTCCAAGTTTGGCTTTTGGGGTTCCCAGTTTAATTATTGTCTTCCTGTTTCTAAATCTTTTAGTCTTTCTTTATCCATACTCATTAAGAGGCATGTTTAGTAAAAGTTAGTGTATGGAAAATTATGCAAATATTTATGCAAATGAGGCCCCTTATGCAAATGAGGCCCCGCGTCTTATGCGGCCCCCGGGTTACTTTACAAGTCCTCATTTGGCCCTCAAAGCAATTTGAGTTTGAGACCCCTGCCCTAGAGCATCTGGACTGGATGGTAGTGACCATGGATGCTAGTCTGTCTGGTTGGGCGGCCACTGTCACTTGCATGAGGCTCAGGGCTGGTGGTCTGCTGAGGAGGGGCAGTGGCCAAACAACTGGTTGGAGACATGAGTGGTACTTTTAGCCTTGGTGGTTTTTCTGCCCTTGGTGAGGTGCAAGATGGTTCAGATCCTGTTGAACCAATGCCACCACGGTGGCCTACATCAATTGCCAGGGCAGCATGCGGAACTCTCTAGTGGCAGCAGAGGCAATTCTGTTGTTGCAGTGTGCAGAAACCCATCTGGTCTCCATCTGTGGCGCATGTAGCCGGGAAAGAGAACGTCCAGGCAGATTACTTGAGCTGCAAGATGCTGGACCTGGGGGAATGGTCCCCCTGAGACAATGTTTCAATTGCTGGTGGAGCACTGGGGTGTTCTGGCAATGGATTTGATGACATGCCTGGCGAATGCCAAGGCCAGCCACTTCTTCAGTTGTCGCAGGCCTCCCATGTCCGAGGGCCTGGGATGCTCTGGTGCAGCCGTGGCCTCATGTCAACCTTCTTATGTCTTTCTGCTGTGGCCCCTGATAAGGGCAAGTGTTGCAGCGGATAGAAATGCATCGTGGGCAAGTGCTGTTATTGGTGCCATACTGGCACATGGATTTCGTGCAGCTTCTGGTGGAGGAACTGGTGTGTCTGCCGCCAGTGGCGGATCTACTGATGCAAGGACTGGTGTGCATACCGGCAGTGGATTGATTCTTGCTTATGACTTGGCTCTTGAAAGGGCTCGGTTGAGAGGCCAGAGTTACTCCCCGCAGGTAATTGATTCCCTCGTACAGGAATGTCAGCTGTCTACTACTTTGGCTTATGTTTGTGTGTGGTGCATTTGAAGACTGGTGTGGGGAGCAGGAGGTTTGTCCCCTGGGTGCTCCTGTTCCCGCTATTTTGGCATTTTTTCGCAGGCCAGATTCATGAAAGGCTTGGCATTGGGTTCATTGAGAGTCCAGGTGGCGGCCTTGTCCTGTTTTCAGGGCCACTTGCAGGGCGTTAGTCTGGCATTTGTTGTGCGATTTTTGCAGGGAGTCGAGCATCTTTGGCCCCTGTGTCGGCCGGTTGTACCCGCTTAGGACCTCTCCTTATTGTCTGTTCTGGGCAACCCACCGTTAAAACCCATTCGGGAGGGACCACGGTGTAGGATTTGACCCTGAAAGTAGTCATCTTGGTGGCGATTTGATCTGCTCACCATATCTCGGAGCTGCAGGCTCTGTCCTGTAGGGAGCCCTGTTTAGTGTTTTTCAAGGAGAAGGTGGTCTTAAAGACAGTGCCTTCCTTCTTGCCGAAGGTGGCTTTGGATTTTTATCTCGATCATCTTTTCCTGGCCTGTGAGATTTGGCGGAGGCTTCCCTCCTGCATAAGCTAGATGTTTGTAGGGTGCTCAAGAGGTATCTGTCAGCCATTCTGGTGCTTGGAGAGGCTTTTTGTCCTTTTTGGGTTCTGCCCGATGGATTCGGGAATCTATTGTTTTCGCCTATCTTTTGAAAGGGCGGCAGGCACCCATGGGTCTGCGAGCCCTCTTGACAAAGACTAAGGCATCCTCTGGGCGGAAGTGAGGAGAGTTCCTCCTCTGGACATTTGCAGGGCGGCCACTTGGTCGTTGCTTCATTCTTTTGTACAGCATTACTGCCTGGATGTTCAGGTGAGGCAGGACGCTGTCTTTTTGGCAAAAGGATGCTGAGGGCTGGTTTTGTAGTGCCTACCTGTTAGTTCTGCTTTGCTGCGTCCCACTGGACTAGACTAGAGGGATGATTTGGAAGGTGAAATTAGACCTTACCTACTAAATTTCTTTCTTGGAGTCCCTCCAGTCCCGTCCAGGACCCCCCCCCTTGAAAATTTCTGCGTCTGTTGGGGTTTCCTAGAGATCTTGTTCATGAGAATTACGGATTTGAGCAAGTAGACGTTTGTTGGGGGAACTGCATGGGTAGTTTCCTTGATGTTAGGTTCATGTTTCATTCAGTAAAGAAAAAAAAAGAAACATAAAATCACACAAATAATATTTATCTCCAGGAACAAGCAGGAATGTAGTCCTCACATATGGGTATCGTCGGTACCGATGGAGCCTGCGCGGGAATGCTCCCCAGCGTCCAATAAGAACGCTTTTGGGAGCATCCCTCAGCACATGCACGCTGCCTTCCTGCCTTTCCAACTGTCCCTCTTCAGTTCTTCGTTTTCCGTGGAGCTGACAGGACCTATTCCCTGTCAACGCAGAAAATTACATCTTTAAACTTCTTTCTGTGGTCGCGTTTGCCTACCGCACGACGCCTACTGGTACCGCCGGTTCTTTTCTTTTCTTCCTTTAAAAACAAAACAAAACTGTGTTTCTTTCAGAAAATTTCCTTTTTGGTGCTAAGCGCCATTTGGGGCACTAGGCCCCGTTTTCCTAAATCATGGAAAAGCCAACTAGTGGCTTTAAAAAATGTACTAAGTGTGGCGGTACCAGTTCCGTCACTGACACCAATGATTGGTGTCTAAAATGTTTAGGACCTGACCATTCTCCAACCGAATGTCTCTCCTGCATGGGGATGACCAAAAGAGGAAGACAGAACTGGGCCGCAAAGCTCTCAGATGCCAGATCCATTGCATCGACATCGTCGAGGGCCGCCTCTTCCTCCCATGGATCTCAGATAACTAAACATAAGAGCCGGTCCTCAAAGGGTAGCTCTCCTGCTAAGCATCGAGAGGCTGTTGGCATTGCCCTTGAGGGAACCACACCGGCAAAACAGCCCCGGCAGGAGGCTTCGGCTTCCAAAGCATCGATGGGGCTTCAGGATGTTCTTGAGGCCTCAACCTCGCAAGAACTACCTGTGCCATGCTCAGGGGTTCCAGCCGTCCTTACCGGTACCGACACCCAGGCATCGGCAGCGTCGATAGACCAGAGGTTCCTCGCTATCGAGCGCAGTATCGCAGCTCTTCTCTCGGCTGTGGTACCGGTGGTCCCAAGAGCACCGGTGCCGACATTGACACCGATGCCGGTACCGACACCGGTGAGAACTCTTCCTATGCCATCTCTGGCTGGAGGGGACAAAGTGGTACCGACTTTGATCGGTACCAGGATTGTGCTTTGCAAGAGCTTCGGAGTCAGGAATACTTTGATTCCTCCAATTCCGAAGACTCTGACAATTCTGCTGGCACTAGAGGGTTTCTCCTAGAAGATCCCTCTTCTCTCCAACGCAGAATGTCACCTCCAGAGGACATGTCTTTTCAGGATTTCATCCGTGATATGGCCAAAGGTCTTTCAATCACAGTAGCTCCTGAAGAAGAACCCAGAGCAAAGGAATGGAAAATAAAACAAAAGATATTATAGGAATGGAAAATAAAACAAACAAAAGATATTATAATGCCTCTATACCGTTCCATGGTGAGACCGCACCTTGAATATTGTGTGAAGTTCTGGTCGCCGTATCTTAAAAAGGATATAGCGTTATTAGAAAAGGTTCAGAGAAGAGCCACCAAAATGGTAAAGGGGATGGAAGGATACTCCTATGAAGAAAGGCTAAAAAGGTTAGGGCTCTTTAACCTGGAAAAGAGACGGCTGAGGGGAGATATGATAGAATTCTATAAATTAACGGAGTGGAACGGGTAAACGTAGATCGATTGTTTACGTTATCAGAATATAGAAAGACTAGGGGACATGCAATGAAGCTACAGGGTAAACTATTTAAGACTAATAAAAGAAAATATTTTTTTCACTCAACGTGTAATCAAACTCTGGAATTTGTTACCTGAGGATGTAGTAAAGAATGTTAGTGTAGATGGATTTTAAAAAGGTTTGGACAAGTTCCTGGAGGAAAAGTCCATAAACCATTATTAAGAAGGGACCCAGGATATCAATGCTTGACCCAGTACAAGCATTGCGGAACCTGTGTCTTTTGGGGAAACTGCTAGGTACGTACGACCTAGATTGGCCACTGTTGGAAACAGGATACTGGGCTTGATGGACCTTGGTCTGACCCAGTATGGCATATCTTATGTTCTTATGTTCCTAAAGCTCCCAAGGAGGCAGCTACTCTGCCTATCCATGAAATTCTGCATAGTTTGATGCTCAGAATGTGGGAGACACCTCTGACCACTTCTCCTCACTCTAGAAGGCTCGATACTATGTATCGAGTTCCACCATGTCCTGGTTTTCAGAAAACCCAGCTACCACACCATTCAATGGTAGTGGAATCAGCCATGCGTAGGATGAAAAGTGCAAAGAGACATGCATCCAATCCTCCAGGTCGTGAATGCAGGACTCTGGATGCTTTTGGACGCAGAACATTTCAAGCTTCCATGCTTTCAGCTAGAATCAGTTCATACATCCTATATATGGGAATGTTCCTTAAGGAAGTCACAGGAGACTTGGAACTTATGAGCCCTTTTCTCCCAGATGATAAGAGACAAGATTTTCTTGCTCTAGTTAAGCATGCTCAAAATGTCTCCAAGTTTGTCAATCGTGCAGCTTTTGACTGCTTTGAATGCATCAGCAGAAATTCTGCTATTGCCATTGGTGCACGACGGATTGCCTGGCTGCAGGCATCGGAGACTTGGGTACAGGACAAATTAGGCAACATTTCTTGCACAGGGGAGAATCTCTTCGGCAAGTACTGGCAGGAAAAGGCTAATGAGTTAGATGCTGACATTTCTACATTAGATTGTCAAAGTCTACAGCCACTCCAGCCAAAAAGAGGAAGTTGTATCCTTCCTATACCCAGCAGACTTCAGGTCAGGTTGCCCAAAAGGGACAACCTAGACGGCAAAAGAAACCAAAAGGCCCGAGAGCCCAACCAGCTCTCCAGGTTCAGCCCCCTCAAGGGCTTTAACTCCTTCCCAGAGAGCTTTGCCTTCCTGCCTCTGAAGGGTCCCCAACCCCCCCAATATTCCAGGCAGGTTATGCCACTTTATCAACAGATGGCATCAAATAACAACAGAAGATTGGACTTTGTCCATTGTAGGAGAGGGGTACAAACTTCATTTTCACAGCATACCCCCTCCTACAGTTCTAAAGCAGTTCAAGTCACAAATCTCTGCAGACAGTCTGCTAGATTACGAGGTCTCCACACTTCTTGCCCAGGGGGCAATAGAAGAAGTACCCATTTTTCAACAGGGAAAAGGATTCTACTCCCCCTATTTTCTTATTCCAAAGAAAACAGGGGGACACAGACCCATTCTAGACCTCAGAGAATTGAACAAATATCTGTTTTGAGAGAAATTCAAAATTATTTCTCTAGGAACTCTTCTGCCATACCTTCAAGTCCAGAACTGGCTTTCCTCTCTAGACTTAAAGGATGCATACATACACATTCTCATCCATCCAGATCACAGGAAATTCTTACGTTTCCATTTCAGGGGAAGACATTTCCAGTACAGGGTTCTTCCTTTTGGTCTGGCTTCAGCACCAAGGGTGTTCACGAAATGCATGGCAGTAGTGGCAGCATTTCTACGAACCCTGGGGATTTTTGTCTTCCCCTACTTAGACGACTGGCTCATTCAAGCCTCCACAGTTGCAGAGGCCAGCACTACACTGTCTCATACAATGCGAATCCTCCAATACTTGGGATTGGAAATCAACTTCCCGAAGTCTCAACTAGTTCCTTCCCAAAGCCTAGAATTCATAGAAGCCTGTCTGGATACCAGGCAGGCAAAGGCTTTCCTTCCACAAGTCCAGTGTCTTTGCATTATGCAGCTAGCTTCCCAAGCAGCAGGAAAATCCTCCCTCACGGCTCGGGAACTACTGCAGTTGCTGGGACACATGGCATCCAAAGTTCATGTAGTCCATATGCTCGCCTCCACATGCGAGCAGCTCAGTGGACCCTCTCCACACAGTGGACACAGGCCACGGGCAATTTGTCGGACAACATAACAGTCTCTCAAAGACTAATTTTGTCCCTCCAATGGTGGCAATCACTAGAAAATCTGACAGTGGGGTCTCCTTTCCATCAAACCCTCTTTCAGGCCACCCTAACAACAGATGCATCACAGGTGGGTTGGGGAGCACACCTGGAGCATCTTTCTACCCAGGGCACCTGGACGCCACTGGAGGTAGGTTTACACATAAACCTCCTGGAATTAAGAGCAATTTATTTAGCTCTTCGAGTGTTCCACGCCCAGCTCAGCTACAAGACAGTCCTGGTCCAGACGGACAATCAGGTAGCCATATTCTTTGTGAACAAGCAGGGCGGAACGGGCTCTCTGTCGTTATGCAACGAAACTTTACGACTATGGGCCCTTGCCAGAGAGCACCAAATTCACCCTCTAGTGGTATATCTTCCAGGCATTCAAAACCTTTGGTCAGACAGACTCAGTCGCGTACTGCTACCTCACGAGTGGTCACTCCACCTAGACCAGGTGCCAAAGATATTTCATCTCTGGGGCACTCCAGACATAGACCTCTTTGCAAGTCCACTGAATGGCAAACTTCCTCGGTTCTGTTCCAGGATACCGGCATACCACTGTCAGGCAAGGGATGCCTTCCTCCTTCACTGGGGTCAGGACTTCCTTTATGCTTTCCCACCCATTCCACTCATTCCCAAAACACTCTTCAAGCTTCAGAGAGACAGGGGTCGCATGATTCTCATTGCACCACAATGGCCACGTCAGCCGTGGTATTCCCTGCTTCTGCATCTCTCTCAAGCGGCATCTCTAGAGTTAACGCACACTCCAGATCTCCTTTCTCAGGAGAGTGGGACGCTATGGCGCCCGAATCCCCAGTCCCTGCACCTCAGGGCCTCGTTGCTGAAGGCTTAGACCTCCAGAATCTCAACCTGTCTCAGCAGGTAAAAGATATCCTTCGAGCTTCTAGGAAACTTTCCACAAGAAGATCTTATGCCTTCAAGTGGAAACGTTTTACTATATGGTGCTCCAGGAGGGGATTAAACCCCCTGCTCGTACCCTTAGAATCGATACTAGAGTATCTCCTTCACTTATCGAATTCTGGGTTAAAAACCAATTCGGTAAGAGTCCATCTTAGTGCAATTGCAGCTTTTTATAAGCCTCTGAATGGACAACCAATTTCCTCTCATCCACTCATATCAAGATTTATGAGAGGCCTTCTATTAACCAAACCTCCCATCAAGCCACCACCGGTGGCATGGGACCTAAATCTAGTTCTCGGGCAGTTCATGAAACCGCCCTTTGAGCTTTTAGCCACTGCAGCACTTAAGATTTTGACCTGGAAGGTCATCTTTCTAATTGCATTCACCTCTGCCCGTCGCATCAGTGAGTTGCAAGCTTTAGTGGCTGATCCTCCGTATACTAGGTTTCATCATGATAGTTGTTCTTCGAACTCACCCTCATTTTATGCCAAAGGTAGTTTCACCTTTTCATTTAAATCAATCCATTTACTTTCCTGTATTTTTTCCCCAGGCCTCACGCCTCTAATGCAGAAAGGAACCTTCATACTTTGGATTACAATAGGGCCTTGGCCTTTTACATACAAAGAACACAGCAACATAGAAAGTCTTCACAACTTTTTATAGCTTTTGACCCTAGTCATTTGGGACTTCCAGTCTCCAAAAGAACTTTATCTGAATGGATTGCCCAATGCATATCCTTTACTTATGAGAGTAAGGGTCTTCCTCTTCAGGACCATGTCACAGCTCATAATGTCAGGGCCATAGCAGCTTCTATGGCTAATCTCCACTCTGTGTCTATCAATAACATTTGTCGAGCAGCCACCTGGGCTTTGGTACACACCTTCACAGCCCACTACTGCCTAGATAAAGCCTCCCGTCGGAATGCCTTCTTTGGCCAAGCTGTTCTACAAAACCTTTTTCAAACGTAAACCAACTCCTACCCACCAGCCCTGGTGGGATGCCAGAGATCCATGGGAGGAAGGATTCTCAACCTTGATGGTGGAACCTTACTGGGGCTATCTCCCTGGCATCTTCAGCTAGGGAGTCCCCATATGTGAGGACTACATTCCTGCTTGTTCCTGGAGATAGCGTAGTTACTCACATGTAACAGGTGATCTCTGGGAACAGCAGGAATTTAGTCCTCCCAACCCACCCACCTCCCCTAGGAGTTGTCTCTCTCTCTCTCTTTGTCTCTTTCCTCTCTCCCTCTAGCCTTTCACTCAGCTACAAACGTAACTGAAGAGGGACAGTTGGAAAGGTGGGAAGGCAGTGCGCATGTGCTGAGGGATGCTCCCAAAAGCGTTCTTATTGGATGCTGGGGAGCGTTCCCGCGCAGGCTCCGTCGGTACCGACGATGCCCATATGTGAGGACTAAATTCCTGCTGATCTCCAGGAACAAGCAGGAATAAGTTCTCACATATGGGTACGTCGGTACCGACGGAGCCTGCGCGGGAAAGCTCCCCAGCTTCCCAGAAAGGAAGCTTTTGGGGCCTCCCACTGCACATGCGCGCTGCCTTCCCGCCTTCCTGACCAGCTCTCCTCCGTTTCTCTTTTTCCGCGGAGCCAGCAGGTCGTGTTCCTGTCACCGCTGAAGAAATTGTTAATTTTATTTGTTTTCTTTAGACCGCGTACCTGCCTTCCCCATACCGAAACCGGTACCGCCGGTCTCTCTTTCTTTAAAAAAAAAAAAAAATCTTTTTATTTTTCTTCAGCACAGCTTGGTAGCTTTTGTTAGGCCTTCAGGCCTATCCAAATTCTCCTCATGGAGAAGCCAGCTCCTGGTTTCAAAAAGTGTACCTAGTGCAGTGCTGTCATTTCTGTCACAGACACCCATGAATGGTGTCTTAAATGTTTGGGACCTGACCACTCCATACCGGACTGCCCATCCTGCTCCCAGATGTCTAAACGTGGGTTGCAGAACCGGGCCAACAAGTTCCATGTGCTGTTTTGCTTCGGATAATCCAGCATCACAGTCATCCAGGTCTTCCTCTCCGGATGGATCTCAGGTAACCAAACCCTCTGTGGACAGGTCCTCAAAGAGCAAATCTCCTTCAAAGCATCGAGAGGCTCTCTTTTGAGTCTGAGGATCCTGCCCCAGCCAAACAACCCCGGCGGGAAGCTCTGGCTTCCAAAGCACCATCTATGGGGTTACAGGTTGACATCGATGGCACGGCCTCGACTGATCACCTGTTGGACTGCTCTGGGGTACCGGCCCATACCGGTACCGACATCCAGGCAGCAGTGGCGTCTATGAGCAATACTGTTCAGACCATGCAGCAGGCCATGCTGGCTTTTATCAATGCTGCGACGCCCTCGGTATCGCGTTCAGCGATACCGGGTCCGGTTCCGGTATCATCTCCCATACCGGAACCGAGACCATCGACTTCCAAACGCAGATCGGTTCCGCATGCTGGATCCGGGTTTTTACCCGATACCGATCCCATACCCGGTACGCCCGATGTCGATACCGATCGGTATGCGTATCATGCGTTGGAAGCAAATAGAGAATACTCTGATTCCTCAGAGGATTTTAACTCCTCTGAGGACTCTGATGAGCTGTCTCTGGTTCTTCATGAAGACCCCTCTTCCCCAAAGAGGAGAATGTCTCCACCAGAGGATTTGTCCTTTCAAGAATTCATTATTGAATTAGCTAAAGGACTTTCTATTACCACATCCTCAGAAAAGAACCTAGATCAAAGAAATTGGATATTTTAGGATACCCCAAGGTTCCTAAAGAGGCAGTTACCCTGCCTATCCATGAAATCCTTCAAGAACACTTGATGGACTTATGGGAGGCTCCTCTAACGTTGTCTCCTTATTCTCGTAGGCTGGACACCATGTACCGGGTCCCTCCTTCTCCTGGTTTTCAAAAGACTCAGTTGCCTCACCATTCCATTGTGGTGAAGTCTGCACTGAAAAAGATTAAGAGTACCAAAAGGCACTCTTCTACCCCTCCAGGACGAGAATGTAAGACCCTAGACTCTTTTGGCAAGAAAATTTTCCAGGCTACTATGCTTATAGCCAGGATTAACTCTTAGTCTGTATATGGGCATGTTTCTTAGAGAACTTGCCCTAAAGATATGACCTTTTGCCTCCTTTATCCCTGAGGATAGAAAAGAGGAGTTCATTTCTCTGGTGAAACAGCTTTTAGATGTTTCTAAGTTCTCCAACAGAGTAGCTTTTGATTCCTTTGAGGGTGCCGGTAGAGCTTCGGGCATTGCTATTGCAGCCCGACGACTTGCTTGGCTCCAGGCCTCTGACCTAGAACCCTGGGTCCTAGATGGCTTACGGAATCTGCCCTGTACAGGTGAGAACTTATTTGGTAAGGACTGGCAAATTAAAGCCACCCAAATGGATGCAGAGAATGCTACCTTGGATAGACTTTCTAAGTCTACCTCTGCTCCTGCCAAGAAAAAGTCTTTCAAGAGGCCTTACTACAAGAAGGCCAGATTTTCCACAAATACTGGCCAACAATCTTCTCAGCCTCGCTTTGCTACTAAACGTCAGCAACCTAAACAGGCAAAGTCAAAGCCTGCAGTGTCTACCACTCCTCAGCAGGCTCAACCCCCTCAGGGGTTTTGACTTGCCCCTAGAGAACTTAACATTTCTGGCTCTAGAACAACCAGAGCCCCTCACCATTCCCGGAAGGTTAGCTCACTTTGCTCCCAGATGGGAGCAAATCACATCAGAGCAATGGACCCTCTCTATCATCAGAGAGGGCTACAAACTTCATTTTTCCAACCTTCCTCCATATACCATGGTGAGGCACTTCAATTCTCCCCCTTTTCTCCTGAACCTGTTGGATCAGGAGGTCTCTTCTCTCCTTGCCCAAGGGGCAATAGAAGAGGTTCCTCTTCTTCAACAAGGGACAGGATTCTACTCCCCTTATTTTCTCATAACAAAGAAGACAGGGGGATTCAGGCCTATCCTAGATCTGAGAGAATTGAACAGATTTCTGTACAAGGAGAAATTCAAAATGCTTTCTCTAGGCATTCTCCTTCCATACCTTCAGAGTCAGGATTGGCTTTGTTCTCTAGATCTCAAGGATGCGTACACACATATACTCATCCACCCATCCCACAGAAAATATCTAAGATTTCTGTTTCAGGGAAAACATTTCCAGTACAGAGTACTTCCCTTCGGTCTAGCCTCTGCCCCAAGAGTGTTCACCAAATGCATGGCAGTTGTTGCCGCATTTCTAAGAGGTCTGGGAATTTTTGTATTCCCATATCTGGACGACTGGCTCATCCGAGCTCCATCTCAGTCAGAGGCCCAGATTTCCCTGGACCGCACAAGGCACCTTCTGCAGTATCTGGGACTGGTGGTAAACCTTCCCAAGTCTCAACTAACCCCTACTCAGTCTCTAGAATTCAGAGGGGCCCAGTTGGACACCACCACTGCAAGGGCCTACCTGCCTCAAGTCCGGGGCCAACGTCTGCTGTGTTTGGCCTCCCAAGCTCAGTCCAGCAGTCACTTGACAGCCAGAGAAATGCTGCGACTTCTGGGCCACATGGCCTCCACGGTACACGTGGTGCCCTATGCTCGTCTTCATATGAGAGCAGCTCAATGGACCTTGGCCACCCAGTGGACTCAAGCATCAGGAGCGCTCTCCGACCAAATACTCACCTCAAAACGTCTGTTTTGGTCCCTCCAATGGTGGATGTCCACCAAGAATCTGTTGTTGGGGGCCCCCTTCCAACCTTTGTTGCCCCAAGCAACCCTCACAACAGATGCCTCCCAAACAGGGTCGGGAGCCCATCTACAATCCCTCTCCACTCGGGGTACTTGGTCTCCGCAGGAGACCACCCTTCACATCAACCTCCTGGAACTGCGAGCAATCTTCTTTGCCCTCAAAGTATTCCATACCCTCCTTGTCAACCTGACCGTCTTAGTTCAGACAGACAATCAGGTGGCCATGTTCTACGTAAACAAACAAGGAGGGACAGGCTCTCTGTCGCTTTGCAACGAAGCTCTCAGATTATGGGCCTTCGCCAGAGAGCATCAAATTCATCTTCTGGCAGTATATCTTCCAGGGGTTCAAAACTCTCGGGCAGACAGACTCAGTCGAGTTCTGCTCCCACACGAATGGTCCCTACATATGGACCAGATAGGCAAAATCTTTCAGGAATGGGGAACCCCGGACATAGACCTCTTTGCAAGTCCGTGGAATGCCAAACTTCCCCGGTTCTGTTCCAGGATTCCGTGTCAGGGAGCTCAGGCCAACGACGCCTTCCTCCTGCATTGGGGTCAGGAATTCCTATATGCCTTTCCACCCATTCCTTTGATTCCCAAGACTCTGTTCAAACTACAGAGGGATCACGGATCCATGATCCTCATAGCTCCACGCTGGCCACGCCAAGTGTGGTTCCCTCTACTTCTGCATCTCTCCCAGGGACCCTCCCTGGACCTGGGAGCTGCGCCAGACCTTCTGTCTCAGGAGGAGGGGACTTTGTGGCACCCAAACCCCAAGTCCCTACACCTCAGAGCTTGGTTACTGAAGGCCTAAGCCTTCATGACTTCAATCTTTCTCAACCAGTGAAAGATATCCTTCATGCCTCTAGGAAACCCTCCACGAGGCGTTCCTATGCTTTCAAATGGAAACGCTTTTCCATTTGGTGTGCTCAACAGGGTCTTGACCCTCTAGCACTTCCTTTGAATTCTCTACTAGACTATCTCCTGCATCTTTCTAATGCAGGCCTTAAGACGAATTCAGTAAGAGTCCATTTGAGTGCTATTGCAGCATCCTTAAAACCTATAAATGGACAACCTGTCTCCTCTCATCGGCTTGTTGCAAGATTTATGAGAGGCCTGACTCTAACTAAGCCTCCCATCCGACCTCCCCCGGTAGCATGGGACTTGAACCTAGTTCTAGGTCAGCTTATGAAGCCACCTTTTGAGCCTTTACACTCCACCTCCTTGAAATTTCTTTCATGGAAGGTAGTTTTCCTCATTGCAGTCACTTCAGCTCGCCGCATCAGTGAACTGCAGGCTTTAGTGGCTAATCCACCTTATACTAGATTTCATCATGATAAGGTGGTCCTTAGGACGAACCCCCACTTTATGCCCAAAGTGGTTTCGCCTTTTCATCTTAATCAAGAGGTATATCTACCTGTCTTTTTTCCGGCTCCTCATGCATCCAGTGCAGAGAGGAACCTTCATACTTTAGATTGCAAAAGAGCTCTTGCCTTTTACCTCAACAGGACCCAGCCACATCGAAAGTCTTCCCAGCTTTTCGTGGCTTTTGATCCTTCTCATTTGGGACGTGCAGTCTCCAAACGTACACTTTCCAATTGGATTGCTCAGTGTATTTCCTTTGCTTACCAGAGTAAAAACGTTTCTCTGGAAGGCCATGTCACAGCTCACAATGTGAGAGCCATGGCCACTTCTATGGCTCATCTTCACTCTGTCTCCATAGATCAGATCTGTCGAGCCGCCACATGGGCCTCGGTTCATACCTTCACAGCCCATTACTGCTTGGACAAGGACTCCCGCCGGGATGCCTTGTTTGGTCAGGCTGTCCTCAAACACCTGTTCCATACTTGAACAACTCCTGCCCACCTTCCCAGGATGGATGCCTGAGATCCATACTAAGATGGCGAACCGTGGAACGGGATCTCCCAGGCATCTTAGCTAGGGAGTCCCCATATGTGAGGACTTATTCCTGCTTGTTCCTGGAGATAGCACAGTTACTTACCTGTAACAGGTGATCTCTGGGAACAGCAGGAATTAGTCCTCACAACCCACCCACCTCCCCTAGGAGTTGTATCTTCTATCTATCTATCTTCCTTTCCTCTCTCTATTGTCTCAGCTATAAACTCGAACTGAGGAGAGCTGGTCAGGAAGGCGGGAAGGCAGCGCGCATGTGCAGTGGGAGGCCCCAAAAGCTTCCTTTCTGGGAAGCTGGGGAGCTTTCCCGCTCAGGCTCCGTCGGTACCGACGTACCCATATGTGAGGACTAATTCCTGCTGTTCCCAGAGATCACCTGTTACAGGTAAGTAACTGTGCTTTCCCGGAGATCACCTGTTATAGGTGAGTAACTACGCTTTACGGGCACCCTGATGAGGTGCAGGCTTTGATTTTTAGCCAGTGACTTCGGCTGCTGAGTGTTCATATCTCCCTATAGGGAGGAGGTATTTGGCGGAGAATGGGAGTCATTGGGGCTCTGGTTTGTCTCTGCTTGGTGATTGGAATACTAGATTAGTTCAGATGGCACAAGCTACTAAACTATGAGCTTGTGTTTCTCAGTCTCCACCTGCTGGTTGGTGAGGATAACCCACTTGTCTGGACTGGACTTGAGGGACTCCAGGAAAGAAAATTAGCAGGTAATGTCTAATTTCTCCATCTGTTTATGCCAAAGGATGCATCCCCCTTCTCAGAATGGAAATGCTTGCATCTCACCTCCACACTACACACACATATACCCTACCTTTGCATGGCAGACATGCAGAGGCACCACACACATATATACACACACACACTACGCATTACATACATACACACAGGCTCCCTACCTCTGCGCCACCCACAGAGGCTCCCTACCTCTGCGCCACCCACAGAGGCTCCCTACCTCTGCGCCACCCACAGAGGCTCCCCACCTCTGCACCACACACACACATGCACCGCAGCCCCGCACTCACTCACACAAGGATACCCATCGACACATCCCACACACAGACAGACACTTGCTCTCTGAAGCAGTAACAATAGTTATCTAAAGATGACGCATGATGTAGGAACTCTGGCGTTGGTTTTGGTCTCATGGGAACGTGAGACCAGCGCGGAAGAACTGGAGGGGGGGATAAAGAGGTCACAAAGCACTGGTTCCTAGGATTTTGGCCTGGCTCCTAAATCCATACAAAATTTGTCAAGGCCTGAGTAACCCAGATGCCCTTAAGTACAGAGCTGAAAGATTCCAAATTACCCCTATCAACTGATAACCATATTAAAACAAATAAAATAGAGTCTCTAAAATGCCTCTATGCACATACTAGAAGTCTAAAATATAAGATGGGAGAGCTAGAATATATAGCACTAAATGAAAGGTTTGATATGATTGGCATCTCAGAGACCTGGTGGAATGAGGGCAACCAATGGGACACTGTACCTGGGTACAAACTATATCACTGTGATAGGGTAGATCAAATTGGTGGAGAGGTTGCGCTCTGTGTTAGAGGGGGCATTGAGTTACATAGGATTAAAATTTTGCATGAAACAAAATACAGTGTAGAATATCTATGGACTGAAATTACATGTAAAAAAGGGAAGGCGATGGCAGTGGGGTTGTACTACAGACCGCCTGCCCAGAATGAACAGATGGATGTTGAAATGCTAAGAAAAATCAGGGCAGCTAACGAAAGTTATAACACAGTAATAATGGGTGATTTAAGTTACCCCTGTATCGATTGGGTCAGTGTCACTGCAGGACATGTTATAGGGAGATAAAGTTTCTTGATGAAATAAATGACTGTCTCATCCCCATCTCTCCGGTCCCGTCCAGACAAACGGGTTGTGTCCATCCACCTGCAGCTGGAGACTGATTATACAAATTCTAAGAGATGTCACCATCTCATTCTTGTATTTCAGTCTCCAGCATCTGGGATACATCCATACATTTCCTTGTCAGGACTGATGAAGAAATAGGGTCACCCGGTGCTGAGTGGTTAGTAGTGGAAGAGCAGAACTGTTCCTGACAGAGGCTCAGACTGCACAACTGACTGCATAAAATGGTTAATAAATAAATAAATACTTACATATATACATACATGCCTGCATTGTGTGTGCTGGCAGTCCATTCTGGAACCCTTCGGTGAGCAGGAGGAGACCTGCGGGAACACAGTGAGCTGTTCAGTCAGCGTTGGTGTGTCACAACGGCGGCAGCAGCAGCAGCCCTGCGGGGAATTGAGGAGTCTGAGGCCATCTACTGTGTACTTTACCTCCTCAGTGAGTTGTGAGATTGTGAGTGTTGAGTAATTGCTGGAGTTGCTTTTGTTTTGTTCTGGATGCAATTTTCAGTCAATGTTGGTACAGGACAGAGGTGCTTTCGGTACTTCAGCCCTTTTGGGAAAGCTCAAAGTTTTCATTGGAGGGAGGAGTGGCCTAGTGATTGGAGCAAATTTTCTCAGGCTGGAATCTCGCTGGAGGACAGCAACCTCTGACTGGAGGGACTGGGGTTTCTACTCCCACAGCCACTCCTTGTGGCCTTGGGCAAGCCACTTTACTCTCTGTTGCCTCAGGTACAAAAACAGATTGTGAGCCCTTCGGGAACAAGGGAAATATGTACTGTACCTGAATGTACACTGCTTTGACCCGGTGAAAAGTGGTATATAAGCATTGTTAAATAAAATAAGTAAATAGTCCGCTTATTCTGCAAGGAGAAACTTCTGGTGCTCATCTCACAGTCATTGGCTGCCTTGACCCATCCCCTTCCAGACCTCGGACGAAAATTCCTTCTCTTTGCATAAAGCCATAATGCAGATGATTGAGGTGGAATGGGATGTTCCGGAAGCAGATCTGCCGGGGGGGGGGGGGGGGGGGTTGGGTGATGGCCTGCCGGGTTGGGTGATGGCCTGCCTCTACCCCGTTCCTCCGGCGGAGAAAGGTAGTTCCTAATCGTCCCTCCAGTCTAGTCCCGAACTTCTGAGTTGTGATACTCTCACAGCAGCTTGGAGACTGAGACACGTCACCTTTTTTTCTGATGACAACTGGCATAACCTTGCTGGATCCGCCTCCTCCCTCCAGTTTGTTTCAGTCTCCAAGCAGCTGGAGGTTGGGTGAGCCCAAAGGTCCAGGCTCACTGAAGGAACGGTTAAGGGTTGAATTATTTTAGATCTGAATTAAGGGGTATAATTGTATTGCTTTTGGGGAGTGGAGTTGAGGGGAGATTAAGTGCTGAGGTCTAGCCCTTATTTCTCTTCTCCTTCCCTGCTCCCGTCTCCTTATTCCTTTCTCCTTGCTTCTCTGAGGGGAAAGTGTTTGTTAAGTGCCGTCGAGTCTGAGTCGACTCATGGTGACCTTCTGGATAGCTATCCTAAATTGTGTTCGGTCTTGAGTCAGGCGGTTATTGTTGACAAGACTGGTACTCGTAGCTGCTGTTATTGTCTCGATCCGTCTCATTGCTGGCCTTCCTCTTTTGCGTTGACCTTCTATCTTGCCAAGCATGATGTCTTTCTTTAGTGTGGGAGGAATTGTCTTACAGTCCGGGGGACGCGAGGCCTTTGGGAGCGTCCTGTCGGGGCAGTAGGAGAGCAGCCGCCGGGAGTGTGAGTCAGCGCTTCGCAGAAGATCTGCCTGCATGGCGCTGTGAAGATCCTTACCCAAGGCGTGTGCTAGGTGCTGCTGCGCTCTTCTTTTAAGCACTGCTCGGCTCCCGACTCTGTCAAGCAATCGGTCGTTGGAGCACGGCATTTCCTCTCTCCCGGGGATTCCGGCTGCATCGGGAAGTGAACAGCCTTGAGGTAAGGGCTTTCTCTCTCCCTGAAACCGCCACAGTCGGGTCTAACGAGCGGTGTAGAGGCAGTTTATTCCAGCGGCGGGCCGACCGCGTGGCAGCAGCACAGGAAAGACCGCTCCTGTTTTTTCTGGATTTGACAGGCCCTGAGCGCGTAGGAAAGCTTCGTTTCGTGCCGTTTTTACTGTTTCAGAGCTCGGGGGCTCTAGTAGGGCCTAGTTTGTCGGTTTTAGTTGAATTGTAAAAAAAAAAGGTGAAAAGTCAAACCCCGCAGTGTGTTTTTTTTTTTTTCTGGCGTTCTCTGGCCCTGCAAGTCGGTTGGTGAAGTGGTGGCACGGTTTGGGGAGTCTCAGGAATGCCTTCTAGGCCGCGTTGCTTGGTTTGCGGCTCTAGGAAGGCTTCTTTGGCTGAGTCAGGGGTCTGCAAAGGGTGTACCCTGGAGGCTACGGCCATGGAGAGTTCCTTGGAGGGCGCAGCGGGGGGGGCAGAAGTCGGTGCTGGAGGTGCAGGACTCTGCTTCTCTGAATTTGATGCCAGGCGAGCCCGTAGCAGGTCCTTCGTCCGCTTCAGATGTTCTATCTTCTCGGCCATTTTTTCCTTGGAGTTTGTAGCCCTTCTTCAACACGCTTTTGGGGGGCAGCGTGGAGGTCCGCTATCCAATTCCGAGTTCGGGACCAGAGGTGAAAATGTCCTCCTACCCCATTGAGTTCAGAAGCGGGGGGCGGTCTGGCTAAGAGAATCAGGAAGGACAAGGATATAAAGGACTTCCAGTTGGAATCGGAGGGGGGTCTCTCCGAGGAAGATGAGCTTGAGGATGAGTTGGAAGAAGACCTGGAAGAAGGAGAAATAACAGAAAGAGAGGATCAGGCACGGGTTGTTCGTCTTTTCCGAAGAGAGGAGCTCCCGGCTCTCATTTCTGAGACGCTAAGAGCTCTCAATATGCCTGCTCCGGGGCCTGCAGAGGATCCTTTGTTGCAGGTGTTTCGGAAGACCCAATGAGCGTTCCCGGTTCACAGAGTTATTCGGGAAATGATCCAGGAAGAGTGGGATATGCCAGAAGCAAGTTTAAAGGGTTCCAGAGTTATGGGACGTCTGTACCCTTTGGTGGACCAGGATAAGGAATTGTTTAAGTCTCCTAGAGTGGATGCCGCCGTCTCGGCTGTCATGAAGAAGACTACAATTCCGGTTGAGGGTAGTGCTGCGCTAAAGGATGCTCAAGGGGTTGGAAGCCTTGCTTAAGCAGGTTTTTGATGTGAATGCTTTGTCTATACAGGCGGCCATTTGTGGAGCATGGGTGGCGAGAGCTTCCCTTCGCTGGTCTCAGGGGGTGCAAGGGGAACAAGGAGAATCCGTCGTCGGTGACATGGCAAGGCTGGAGTCCACAACGGCGTATTTAGCAGATATCCAGTATGACCTTATCAGGGGACTGTCGAAGAGTATGGCGTCTGCGGTTGCGGCGCGCCATTGTCTTTGCCTGCGCAATTGGGCGGTGGACGGTTCCTCTAAATCCCGACTAAGCAAGCTGCCATTTCGAGGCAGGTTGCTTTTTGGGGAGGATTTGGAGAAGCTGGTGAAAGATCTCGGGGAGTCCAAAGGGGGTCGTCTCCCGGAACATAAGCAAAAGCCTGGGAGGTCTTCCTCCGCCCCAAAAGGGCAGCAGAGAGAGTTTAGGAGATTTTGATAACCCTAGGTTCGGCCAGGCTCAGAGAGCACGTTTTCCTAGCAGATCGCCAGGGTTTCATGGATTTCGGGGGGGCCGGAAGGGGCTTTGGAGCGCCGTCCGCTTCCTCAGGTCTCCGTAGGAACCAATGAAGTCAGGTGGGCCCGGGCAGGGGGGAAGTCCATAGGGGGTTGTCTCCGGAGTTTCTTCCTGCCTAGCTCCAAATCACATCAGACAAGCGGGTGCTGGAGGTGATTCGAGAGGGGTATGCCTTGGAGTTTCAGCGGCCGTACGGGAATTCTTTGTGCAGTCCCCATGCAAGTCGCCGGTCGAAAGCGCCGCAGTGCGAGAGACTCTCAAGAGCCTGCTTGACCTCAAGGCGGTGGTTCCAGTTCCCCAAGACCAACGCAAGTTAGGTCGATACTCCATTTATTTTGTGGTGCCGAAAAAGGACGGACGTTTTGTCTGATCTTAGACCTAAAAGGAGTGAATCGGTGTCTCCGGGTATCCCACTTTCGTATGGAGACTTTGCGGTCAGTTATAGTAGCGGTGCGAAAGGGGGAGTTTCTCACCTCTCTGGGTCTGTCGGAGGCGTACCTGCACATCCCGATTTGCACGGAACCTCAGAAATATCTCTGGTTTGCGGTGCCCATGGGGTATTTTCAGTTCCGAGCCTTGCCGTTCGGTTTGGCCACGGCCTCCAGGACGTTCACCAAGGTGATGGTCATCGTGGCGGTGGCATTGCGAAAGGAGGGCGTGCTGGGGCATCCTTACCTGGACGACTGGTTGATTCACGCAAAGTCCCGAAGCAAAAGCGTAGTGGCAACGGAGAAAGTGGTAGCGTTCCTGCAAGACCTTGGTTGGGTGGTCAACAGGGCAAAGAGCAACTTGGTTCCGGCTCAGGAGATAGTGTACTTAGGGGCCCGGTTCGATTCGCGAGTAGGGATAGTGTACCTTCCCCAGCAGCGGGCGCTAGGGCTACGTCGGCTAGTCCGGCGTTTTCTGAACAGGGTGTCCCCCACAGCATGGCAGTACCTGCAGTTACTCAGGACCATGGCAGCAACGATAGACCTCATCCAGTGGGCAAGGGCGCACATGAGGCAGTTACAAAGGGTGCTGCTCCGGCGTTGGTCTCATCAGTCGGATCAGTTGTCTCAACGGTTGCCTTGCTTGCCGGAGACGCATCTAGCGTTGCAGTGGCGGCTTCAGGCGAAGCATCTCGAGGGTAGGATGTTGCTGGAAGCGCCGGTTTGGCTCCCCCTGACCACGGATGCCAGTCTCTTCGGATGGGGAGTGCACTTTCAAGGGGCGTTCGTTCAAGGTCAGTGGTCAGAGGACGAAAGGTCCTGGTCCATCAACAGATTGGAGTTGAGGGCAGTACGACTCGCGCTACAGGCGTTTCAGCCTTCCCTTTACAACATGGCAGTTCGGGTGTTTTCCGACAATGCCACGGCGGTAGCGTACATCAATCGCCAGGGGGGACCAGCAGTGCCCTTCTGGAGGAAGAGGCGTAGCAGCTGTTCGAGTGGGCCGAGCAAAATCTGCAAGCAGTGTCGGCGGCACATGTAGCGGGGGTGGACAATGTGCAGGCCGATTTCTTGAGCCGAGTGCAAGTGGATCCGGGAGAGTGGAGTCTGCATCAGGAGGTGTTTGAAATGCTTGTTCTTCGTTGGGGGCCTCCGGTGATGGATCTCATGGTGACCTTCCGATCGACAAAGGTCGATCGCTTCTTCAGCAGAAGAAGCGAACGGATGTCGGAGGGTCTGGATGCTCTCATACAGGCTTGGCCGCAGGACCGGTTGCTGTATGTGTTTCCTCTGTGGGTGGTGTTAGGTAGGGTGATACAGCGGATCGAGCATCCCAAGGGCAAGGTGTTGCTGATAGCGCCGGATTGGCCGAGGCATCCATGGTACACAGACCTGGCTCTTGAGAGGGCTAGGTTGACGGCAAGAGGATACTCGGCAGCGGTGGTGTCCACGTTGTTAAGAGCAAGGAAGCGTTCAACCTCTTTGGCATATGTGCGCGTCTGGTGGATTTTTGAGGCCTGGTGTGTGGGCAACCAGGCACAGGCAATGAGAGCCTCCATTCCGCAAGTGTTAGCCTTTATGCAAAGCGGTCTGGAGAAGGGTTTAGTGGCCGCTTCCCTGCGGGTGCAGGTGGCGGCTTTGGCCTGTTATAGGGGGAAGATAGGTGGTAAACCCCTTGGTTGTCATCCGGATGTTAAACATCTTTTACAAGCGGTATCTCTTCTTCGGCCTCCTCGTAGGTCAGGGGTCCCTAGTTGGAATCTGCCTCTGGTCTTAGAGGCGTTGGTCAAAGAGCCGTTCAAGCCCTTGTCGGCAACGTCATTGAAGGATCTTACCATTAAGGTGGTGTTCCTGGTAGCGATGTGCTCGGCTAGGCGCATCTTCGAGTTGCAAGCGTTGTCGTGTAGGAAGCCTTTTTTGGAGTTCCATGAGTCTAAGGTAGTTTTGCAACCCATGCCATCTTTTTTGCCCAAAGTGGTCTCCGTGTTTCATGTAAACCAGATGGTCTCGTTGCCGGTTTTCATAGAAGCCTCCAAGGATTCTTCGGCCCATAGGCTGCAACGCTTGGATGTGCGACGGGCGTTGAAGATCTACATCCGTGGAACAGTAGCTTTTTGGCGATCAGATCGTCTTTGTGCTTTTTGGAGGACCGCGGTGAGGGCAGGCGGCTTCCAAAGCTTCCATTTCTAGATGGATTAAGGTGGCGGTCGCGTCCGCATATATTTTGAAAGGTAAGCCGGTACCCGAGGGGCTGCGGGCGCACTCGACGTGGGCGCAGGCGGCGTCCTGGGCTGAATCCCAGTTAGTGCCAGCAGTGGAAATTTGTGAAGTGGCTACCTGGTCATCGCTGAATTCTTTTGTCAAGCACTACCGGCTCGATCTTCAGGCGGAGAGGGATACTTGTTTTGGATCGGCAGTGCTTCAGGCTGGTCTAGAGGGTCCCTCCCGTTGATTTTCTTTACTGCTTTGATACTTAGATGTTCGGGACTAGACTGGAGGGGCGATTAGGAAAAGTAAATTAGACTTACCTGCTAATTGTTCCTGGAGGAACTCCAGTGTAGTCTCGTATCCTTCCCTGGTATTCGGCAGCCTAAAACAACGGTGGATTTACAGGTAAGTGTTCCATGTGGGCAGCGGGAGGATCTTTTTCTTAGTCTTCTCTCTCTCTCATGTGAAGAGGGGGTTTGACCTCAGTGCCTCTCTCTAACAGATTTAGGGTAGGGTCAGTGACCCTCTGTTATGGTTAAGTTGAGTTTTGTGGTTCAAAGTTATTACTTAATGGTTGCTCCGGTGAGTCTGCTTTGTCAGTAGGTTACTGGAGGGAGGAGGCGGATCCAGCAAGGTTATGCCAGTTGTCATCAGAAAAAAAAGTGACATGTCTCAGTCTCCAAGCTGCTGTGAGAGGATCACAACTCAGAAGTTCGGGACTAGACTGGAGTTCCTCCAGGAACAACAATTAGCAGGTAAGTCTAATTTACTTTTTCGAACTCCCAAAGTAGATGCTTTGATTACAGCGGTGACCAAGAAGACCACTATTCTGGTGGAGGGTGGTGCGGCCCTCAAGGGACCTGCAAGATCCACGGTTAGAGTCTCTCTTGAAACAAGCATTTGATGTCAATGCGATGTCTTTGCAGGTTTCTATCTATGGATCATATGTCACAAGAGCCTGCATGCGTTGGATTCAGGCACTGCCTAATCTCCTTGGGGTGGAAATTCCAAACCCTTAGTTACCCAAGCTGGAGTCAGCCTCTACATACTTGTCAGATTTTTGTTATGATTTATTGCGCTCTTTTAGTGGTGGCAGCTCGATGGTTCCTATGGTTGTGCACCTGGTCAGCTGATGTGTCTACCAAGATCTGCATTAGCAAGCTTCCTTTTAAGGGTAAGCTGTTCCTTATCGTCCCTCCAGTCCAGTCCCGCAGCTCTGGGTAGTGCACCTCCTCCAGCAACTTGGAGACTGAGCATGTTCAAACTTGACGTCACCAGTACTAGTACGGTTGGCACCACCCACCAGCTCCCAGTATGCTCAGTCTCCAAGCAGCTGGAGGTAGTGAGCCACAGTGCGAGGCTCACTGATGGAGCAAATAAGGAGTCTGTTTGGCTAGGGTTGCTTTTGGTTTAAATTTCATTTCATTTCATTTCTTAGTTAAAAAAAAAAAAAAAAAGCAGTGAAGTTACTGCAGGCTCCAGCCCCGAGGAGCAGGGCTTGTGCTGAGGAGGATTCCACCCACCCCCTCGCTGGGTTCGGAGTGTGCAGGTGTCTGCCAGGGATCCAGGGCTGGAGGACAGTTCCCGATCCTACGAACGGGTGAGGAGCCGTCTGCGCTGTGCTGCAAGTTGAGTGCTCCTGCTTCCTCCCCCTCGATGCCGAAGCCGTATGCAGGCTAAGCGAGAGGAGGGCAGTCGGTCCGGTGGAAGTGCGAGGGACTGACCGGCAGCGAGAGGTGAGGTTCGGTGCAGTCATAGAAGGCCCTACTTCCTTCAAGCATGCTTCAGGTAGGTCGGCTCCTGGGGCGCTCTGAATTTCAGTGCGAAGAGGGTTTGCTGGGATTCAGGCCTAGCGCCTCGTGGGTTTTGGCGGCAGCTGAGGTGGGGGGGGGGGAAGATGGGACTGCTGTTTTCTCCTGCGCTTTCTCTGACACTGGAAGCAGCCCGCTCTGCCACCGGGGGTGCGTGACAGCTACTGTTGAGGGCTTCTTCATGCTCCCCTGTGCCTCTAGTTTCTTTGTTTAAAAAAAAAAAAAATATTAATAAGGCAGGTCAGCACTGACAGGTTTCCCTTTTGCATCGCCTGTTGGATAGGGGGCCTCGGGCCTTCCCTGTCGACGATCGGGGGGTAGAGGGCGGGCTTCCATGCCGTTACATCCTCAGTGCCTGGTCTGCGGAACCCAGCGAGGGTCCATATCGGACGAGGGCGTGTGCCATGGCTGTGCAGCACAGGCCACTAGTATGGAACAGGCGATGCAGGACAAGGTGTGGAAGTCTATGTCCGTGCCTGCCCAGGAGGCTCAGACCTTGCTGGAGCCCCCTTCCTCTCCGCTGGGGCAGTTCCCAGTCCCTCGACATCACAGGGGCTGGGGGCTCTGGGGGGATTCTCCCCAGAGTTTGTGCTCCTGTTGCCACCAGGCTTTCTGCTTGCACCAGCAGGGTGCAGCGGGGGGATCCCTCCCTAGCGAGAGTCGGTGTGAAGAGAGGCTCCGCGGGGAGAGGAGAGGCTCCTGGTGTGGTGCTGGTTAAGAAAGCCAGGTCTTTGGAGATGTGGCCGGAGCTGTCCCCTGGGTCCGAGGGACCGGAAGGGGACGAACTGGAGGTCGAGCCAGACTTGGATGGCGACGAGCTCGAGGACGGAGAGCTCAGAGCCGGAAGATCAGGCTTGGATTGTCTGGGTGTTTCGGCGTGAGGAGTTGCCTGCCCTGATCGCGGAGTCTCTTAAGGTCCTCAATTTGCTTGCCTGCCCGGCAGTGGATGAGGACACTCTGGAGGACCCGTTGATACAGGCGGTGTGGAAGTCTCAATCTGTCTTTCTGGTGCACCGGGTGGTCCAGCAGATGATTGAAGATGAGTGGAACCTGCCAGAGGTGGGTCTTAAGGGGGCCAGGGCAATGTCGCGACTCTGCCCTGACGGATCAGGAGCACGAGGTGTTCCGGTCCCCGCGAGTGGATGCTGCAGTTGCAGCAGTGACTAAGAAGCCCACCATCCCGGTTGAAGGGGCCGCGTCCCTGAAGGATGGTCAGGATAGGAATCTTGACACCTTGTTGTAGCAGGCGTTTGATGTCAACTCCCTAGCCTTGCAGGCCTCCATCTGCAGGGCATGGGTGGCAAGGGCCTGTGTGCATTGGTCGCAGCGTCTGCAGCAGGCGGAGAACTCCATGTTGGAGCAAGGGGGGGAGGTGGCCAAGCTGGAGTCTGTGGCCGCCTACCTCGCCGATGTTCACTATGATCTTATTTGTGGGCTTGCCAGAAGCATGGCTTCGGTAGTGGTGGTCCGTCGCTATCTCTGGCTGCATAATTGGGTGACAGTTCTTCCAAATCTTGGCTGAGTAAGCTGCCCTTTGAGGGGAAGCTTCTCTTTGGGGAGTACCTGGATAAGTTGGTGAAGGATCTGGGAGAATCTAAAGGCAGGCGTTTACCGGAGGATAAGCAAAAGCAGGGTCATAGTTCGGTGCCGTCTCGGGGCCAAGTCCATGACTTTCGGCATTTTTCGTACATCCCGCCTGGGTTCCTTCCAGAGAGGTAGATTTCCTGCTCGGGGGCAGGGTTTCTGAGGTTTCCAAGGGGCCGGCAAGGGTTTCTCTGCTGCCTCTTCCTCGGGGTGCAAGAAGCCCCAGTGAAGTGAGGGGGGCCCAGGCAGAGGTGCTGTCCATGGGAGGTCGGATATGGGAGTTTTATTCTGCCTGGGTCCAGATAACATCCAACCACTGGGTCCTGTAAGTCATCCGCAAAGGCTATGCCCGCGAGTTCACTTGACCGGTGAGCGACTCCTTCATCCAGTCCCCCTGCAAAGCTCCCGGCAAGGCAGCGGGCATACGGGATACCCTGTTGCGGCTGCTTCTGCTCACGGCGGTGGTCCTTGTTCCCTGGGGGCAGTATGGCTGTGGTCGATACTCCATTTATTTTGTGGTCCCCAAAAAGGATGGGTCCTTTCGTCCGATTCTGGATCTCAAGCAAGTGAACCATTGTCTGCGGGTTCTGCATTTCTGGATGGAAACTTTGCAGTCTGTGATGGTCGCCGTGAGACAGGGGGAGTTTCTGATGTCCCTCGATCTCACGGAGGCATATATCATTATTCCCATCAGCTTGGAGCACCAGCAGTTCCTGTGTTTTGCAGTACCAATGGGCCATTTCCAGTTTCAGGCTTTGCCATTCATCCTGGCGACGGCCCCCCGCACCTTCACCAAGATCATGGTGGTGGCGGTGGCGGTGGCTGCTGCACTCCGCAAGGAAGGGGTGCTTGTGCACCCTTACCTCAACGATTGGCTCATTCGGGCGAAGTCCAGAGACAAGAGCATGCTAGCAACCTTGTGGATGGTGAGTTTGCTCGAAGGCCTCTGCTTGGTGGTCAACGCGGCAAAGAGCCATTTGGTCCTGTCACAGAATTTTGGAGTATTTGGGAGCAAGGTTCAACATTCAGCAGGGTTGAGTCTTTCTGCTGGAGCTGAGGGCTCGAGGATTGCATTGCCTGCTGCGTCATTTTCTGGGTCTAGCAGACCTGACGGCTTGGCAGTATCTGCAGGTGTTAGGGGACCATGGCGGCTACCCTGGAGGTGGTGCTGTAGGTGAAATCGCATATGCGCCCTCTACAGCAGGCCCTGCTCCGGCGATGGTTGCATCAGACGGACTCCCTTGTCCTGGAAACTCCCTTGTTCATGGGAGGTCAGGAGGGCACTTCAGCGGTGGCTCTGTCCAGAGAGGTTGGCGGCGGGCATGCCCCTCGAGGTGCCGCAGTGGATCCTGGTGATGATGGATGCCAGTCTAACAGGTTGGGGGGCCCATTGCAAGGGGTCCTTCGCCCAAGGGACCTGGAGCGCACAGGAGGCGCGCTGGTCGATCAACTGGCTAGAGATGTGAGCTGTGGCTCGGGCGCTCTGTGCCTTCGAGTCGGGTCTGCGAGGAAAGGCAGTCAAAATCCTTTCAGACAAAGCGACAATGGTGGCCTACCTGAACCGTCAGGGAGGCATAGGAAGCATGGCGCTAGAGGAAGAGGCAGAGTGGCTATTTGCCTGGGTGGAGCCTCGCCTTCAGGCGATCTTGATGGTGCACATTGCAGGAGTAGACAATGTGATGGCAGACTATCTCAGCCGGGTGCACGTGGACCCAGGGGAGTGGTCTCTCCAGGTAGAGGTGTTCGTGCAGGTAGGGAACACCGGTCATGGACCTGATGGCCACGTTCCAGTCTGCCAAGGCAGGCCGGTTTTTCAGCAGAAGACAGGAAAGAATGCCCGAGGGTCTAGATGCTCTGTTACAACAATGGCCTGCGGAGGGCCTATTGTATGTTTTTCCTCCTTGGGCGCTGATCGGCTGAGTGGTGCAGCGGATCGAGGCTCACAGGGGGTGTGTCATTCTTATGGACCCGGACTGGCTGCGGCGTTCATGGTATGCAGACATGGTTCGACTTCTGGAGGATCGGCCATGGCACTTGCCGTCTTGAACCGACCTTCTGATGCAGAATCCGGTGATCATGCCTCAGGTGAATCGGTTCTCACTTATGGCTTGGCCCTTGAAAGGATGCGGTTGAGGAGGAAAGGTTATTCGGGTCCAGTCATTTCTACCTTGTTGAAAGCACAGAAGAGGTATACCTCGCTGGCCTATGTTAGGATATAGCGAGTTTTTGAAGCTTGGTGCGAGGAGAAGCAGGCACGACCCATGGCAGCTACCGTCCTGGAGATCTTGGCCTTCTTATAGGATGGTTTTGATAAGAGCTTGGCGACCAGCTTATTACGGGTGCAACTGGCGGCTATTGTCTGTTATCATGGAAAGGTGCAATGGGTGCCGTTGGGTTCTCACCCAGATGTGTTTCGGTTCCTGAGGGCAGTAGCTCGTTTGTGGCCGCCGCGCAGAGCGGTGGTGCCGCAGTGGGATCTCAATATGGTTCTCTTGGCACTCGCTAGAGTGCCATTCGAGCCCTTGAGCCGCGCCTCGCTGAAAGACCTAACTCTGAAGGTGGTTTTCTTGGTAGCGATCTGCTCTGTGCATAGGATCTTGGAGTTGCAAGCCTTATCTTGTCGGGAGCCATACCTTTCGTTCTTGCAGGAGAAGGTGGTGTTGTGTCCTGTGCATTCCTTCCTACCGAAGGTGGTTTCCTCGTTTCATGTCAACCAACCCGTGTCTCTACCCATCTTGGAAGACTCTGGATCTGATGCTGCCAGCCTCAGCTTTCGGCTCTTGGATGTGCAAAGGACTCTCAAGCGATACCTGAAGGCGATAGTGAGATTTTGTAAGTCTGATTGCCTGTTTGTGTTCTTTGGGGATCCGCACAGGGATGAGGGGGCGGCTAAGACCTCTATCTCCAGATGGATTTGTGAAGTGATCGCTTCGGTGTATATTTTGCAGGGACGTTAGGTCACGGTGGGTCTGCGTGCTCATTCCACAAGAGTTCAGGTGGCTTCTTGGGCCGAGTTTAACTTGGTACTGCCGGTGGAAATCTGTAGGGCAGTGACCTGGTCCTCTCTGCATACTTTCAGTAAGCACTATCATCTAGATGTTCAGGCTGCAGGGGATGCCTGTATTGCAGGTCCCTCGCATTAGGTATACTGCTCAGTTATATCCCAGAGGTGCGGGAATGGACTGGAGGGACAATAAGTAAAGCGAAATTAGACTTACCAGCTAATTGTTGTTCTTTGAGGAACTCCAGTCCAGTCCTGGATACCACCCAGGGGATTTTAGTGGGGGCCTTGGTCGTGGTGATCAGTCTGTCTGCTTAGTTGCTGTAGGAGTCAGTGGTGCTGCGGTAGCGAGGAGTCACTGGTGCTTTGGCATGCCGGGGTGGGCCGGGAGTGCTCTAGCTTTGGGCAGCTCTTCGGTGAAAAATTCCTCAGGTGAGCCTTGTCCTCTCTTGTGGGGGCGTGATTGAGTTCCTCCTTGGGACCAGGGAGGGGGAAGTGTTAAGTTTAGTTTAGTCATTTGTTCTGGTTATTACCTGTTTAACTACTTATTTGTTGCTCCTGTGAGTCTGCTTTGTCAATAGGTTACTGGGAGCTGGTGGGTGGTGCCAGCCATACTAGTACTGTTGACTTCAAGTTTGGACATGCTCAGTCTCCAAGCTGCTGGAGGAGGTGCACTACCTAGAGGTGCGGGACTGGACTGGAGTTCCTCAAGGAACAACAATTAGCAGGTAAGTCTAATTTCATTTTTGGTGATCCCCTCAAAGAGCTAGCTAAGGACCTGGGTGAGTCCAAAGGAGGCAGGCTCCCGGAAGATAAGCCTCGGGGAGGCAAAGGACAGGCGCTTGAATCTAGGTGGGGATTGCGAGATTTCCACCAGTCTATGGTGGCTCACTTCGTCCCTCCACAAAGAGGGTGTTTTACTTACTGGGGCCAGTCTTTTCGGAGAAGAGGTACCGGCTGGGGTTTCTACGTGGTTTCCTGCAACTCCGCCAAGAAGTCCCAATGAAGCGAGGGGGGCCCAGGAGGTCGAAGGGCACTTCTGGTAGTGTTTCCAGCATTACTTCCACTCCTGGGTCCAGATAACATCGGACCAGAGGGTGTTGGAGATCATTCGCGAAGGTTATGCCCTCGAATTCCAGCACCCTTTGGCAGATGCTTTTATGGTCTCTCCTTGCAAGGCGCTGGGAAAGGCTCAACTCTAGAGAGCCTCCGGGTGCTGTACGCCATTGTTCTGGTTCTACCAAACAAGTGTGGATCCAGTCGATACCCCATTTATTTCATGGTCCCCCAAGAAGGAAGGCTCCTTCCGGCCGATCCTCTATCTCAAGCGTGTCAACCAGGCCTTGCGGGTTCCATGCTTTCACATGGAGACCTTGTGCTCCATCATGGTGGCAGTACAGAAGGGAGAGTTCCTCACAGTATTAGACCTCATCGAAGTGTAAACATACCGATACATCCGGAGCATTAGAGGATTCTGCATTTGCGATGGTAATGGGTTACTTCCAGTTTCAGGTGATGCCCTTCAGCTTGGCAACAGCATCCAGAATTTTCACCAAGGTAATGGTCATAGCAGCGGTGGTGCTCAGGAAGCAGGGCATCCTGGTACATTTGTATCGAGACTGGCTTATTCGGGCGAAGTTGGAGGCCGAAAGTCGGGAGGTGACTCAGAAGGTAATATTTATCTCCAGGAACAAGCAGGAATGTAGTCATCACATATGGGTATCGTCGGTACCGGCGGAGCCTGCGCGGGAACGCTCCCCAGCGTCCAATTAGAAAGCTTTTGGGAGCATCCCACAGCGCCTGCATGCTGCCTTCCCGCCTTTCCCAACTGCCTCTCTCCAGTTCTTCGTTTTCCGTGGAGCCAGCAGGTCGTGTTCCTGTCACCGCAGAAAAGTTTCCTTCTTTTTTGTGGTCGCCTCTGCCTTCCTCGACGCTTTACCGGTACCGCCGGTTTTTCTTTCTTTCTTTCTTTTCTTTAAAAAAAAAATAAATAAAATTTCTTAGTACTTTTTTCCCATTTTTTTTTCGAGGTGCATGCACCATTTTGGGCCTTAGGCCCAAGATTTCTTCCACAATGGAAAAACCCTCTTCGGGTTTTAAAAAATGCACCAAGTGTGGCAGTACCATCTCCGTCACCGACACCCATGAGTGGTGTCTGACATGTTTAGGTCCTGACCATTTCATCTCGGAATGTGTGGCCTGTGCCATGATGTCCAAGAGAGGTCGGCAGAACCGAGCTGCCAAGCTCAGTACCCTGTTTCCCTCTGATGCAGCTTCGGTGGCATCGACGTCTTCCAGGGCATCGTCTTCCTCCCGTGGATCTCAGGTAACTAAACATAAGTCTAGCCAGTCCTCAAAGGGTAGATCTCCCTCTAAGCATCGAGATGCCTCTAGCGTTGCCCTTGAGGATTCTGCACCGGCAAAATTGCCCCGGCGGGAGGCTTCGGCTTCCAAAGCATTATCGGGGCTCCAGGATGTTCTCGAGGCCTCGACCTCGGCAGAACTACTGGTGCCATGCTCTGGGGTACCGGCGGTCTTCTCCGGTACCGACATCCAGGCATCAGCAGCGTTGATAGACCACAGGGTCCTGGCTATTGAATGCAGTCTGGCAGCTCTCCTTGCGGCATCGACACCCTCGGAACCGTGTCAGACAGTTCAACCGGTACCGGCACCGACAGCATCGACATCGGCATCTGCATTGCCGGTACCCAGTCATGCGATGCCTTCCGGTACCGTTACACTGGTAACGATTCCCCTCGGTACCAACTTTGGTCGGTACGGGTATCGGGCTCTTCAAGAGCATCCCGACAGAAGGTACTTCGAGTCCTCAGAAGAATCTGAGGATTCTGACAGTTCTGTCGATGCGGGAATACTTCTCCCGGCGGAGCCTTCCTCCCCTAAACGCAGGATGTCTCCTCCAGAGGACATTTCCTTTCAGGATTTCATCAGGGAGGTGGCTCGGGGTCTGTCCATTACTGTGGCCCCTGAAACAGAGCCCAGAGCAAAGAAGTTGGAAATTTTACAATATTCTAAAACTCCTAAGGAGGCAGCTACCTTGCCCATCCATGAGATCTTGCATGATCTCATGTTAAGAATGTGGGAGACACCTCTTACCACCTCTCCTCACTCTCGTAGACTGGATACACTGTATCAAGACCCTCCTTGTCCTGGTTTCCAGAAAACTCAGCTTCCTCACCACTCTACTGTACTGGAATCAGCTATGAGAAGGATCAAGAGTGCAAAGAGGCATGCCTCTAATCCTCCAGGACGTGAGTGCAGAACTTTGGATGCTTTTGGACGTCGTGTCTTCCAAGCTTCCATGCTTTCTGCCAGGATCAGTTCCTATAGTCTATATATGGGAATGTTCCTGAAGGAAATCACAGGTGATTTAGAGGCTTTGAGTCCTCTTCTTCCTGAGGATAGAAGGCAGGATTTTCTCACATTGGTCAAACATGCCCAAGATGTTTCTAAATTTGTCAACTGTGCATCTTTTGACTGTTTTGAGTGCATAAGCAGAACCTCTGCCATTGCCATAGGTGCACGTAGAATTGCTTGGCTCCAGGCATCTGATTTGGAGCTCTGGGTACAAGACAAACTGGGAAATATTCCTTGTACTGGTGAGAACTTGTTTGGTAAAGATTGGCAGGAAAAGGCCAATGAGTTGGATGCTGACAACTCCACCTTGGATAGATAAGTCCACAGCTGATCCTACAAGAAAGAAATCTTTCAAGAAACCATTCTTTTCTAAAAAGAAAAGATTTTATCCTGCTTATTCTCAGGGACGTTCTGCAGGTCAGCTTGTCAGGAAAGGTCAGCAACCACCCAAACAAAGAAAAGACTGCTAAGCCTCAGCCGTCCCAGCATTCTCAGCCTCCACAAGGCCTTTGACTTTCAGCTAGAGAACTTAGCCTTCCTGGCTCTCATTGGACCAGAGCCTTCCACCATTCCAGGAAGGTTGTGTCACTTTGCCCCCAGATGGGGGCAGATAACAGCAGAGCATTGGACACTCTCCATCATAAGAGAGGTACAAGCTTCATTTTTCGAGCATACCCCCTCCCACAATGATAAGGCAGTTCAGTTCTCTGACCTCTCTCATCAACCTGTTAGGTCAGGAGGTCACTATGCTTCTTGCCCAAGGGGCAATAGAAGAAGTACCCATCCATCAGCAGGGTACAGGGTTTATTCCCCCTGTTTCCTTATCCCAAAGAAAACAGGGGGATACAGACCTATTTTGGACCTCCAGAGAATTGAACAAATTCCTTGTCAAAGAGAAATTCAAGATGATTTCTCTGGGAACTCTGCTGCCATACCTTCAGAGTCAGGATTGGCTTTGTTCTCTAGATCTCAAGGATGCGTACACTCATGTTCTCATCCTTCCAACTCACAGAAGGTTCCTTCGGTTCCTTTTTCAAAGAAAGCACTACCAGTACAGGGTGCTTCCTTTTGGCCTGGCCTCAGCACCGAGGGTGTTCACGAAATGCATGGCTGTGGTAGCAGCATTTCTCCGCACTCTAGGGATATTCGTCTTCCCCTACTTAGACGACTGGCTCATTCAATCCCCAACAGAGTCAGAGGCCAGGGCTTCTCTTTCCTGCACAATGCGTATCCTTCAGTATTTGGGTCTGGTAATAAACATCCCAAAATCCAGTCTAATTCCCACTCAGTCTTTAGAGTTCATAGGAGCTTTGCTGGATACCAGAAAGGCAAGGGCCTATCTTCCTCAGGCCCGTTGCCTTCGCATGGTGCAGTTAGCTTCTCAAGCAGTGCTAAAGCCTCATCTCACTGCCCGAGAAATGCTACAACTACTAGGCCACATGGCATCTACCGTGCATGTGGTTCCCTATGCTCGTCTCCATATGAGGGCAGCCCAGTGGACTTTATCCACTCAATGTACCCAGACATTAGGATGCCTGTCAGACAAAATAGCAAACACAAATCGCCTTATTTTGTCCCTCCAGTGGTGGATGTCCACCCAAAACCTGTTGCTGGGGTCCTCTTTTCAACAACCCTTACCCCAGGCAACTCTCACAACAGATGCTTCTCCGATGGGTTGGGGAGCTCATCTGCAAGACCTCTCCACCCAAGGCACCTGGTCTCCACAGGAGACTCATCTACATATCAGTCTCTTGGAGCTCAGAGCAATCTTCTTTGCTCTTCGATTGTTCCACACCCTGCTCAGCTACAAGACAGTCTTCATTCATATGGACAATCAAGTAGCCATGTTCTACGTGAACAAGTAGGGGGGAACAGGCTCTCTGTCGCTTTGCAACAAAGCTTTGCGACTATGGGCCCTCGCCAGAGAGCATCAGATTCATCTCCTGGCAGTGTATCTTCCAGGCATACAAAACTGTTGGGCAGACAGACTCAGTCGAGTTCTGCTTCCACACGAGTGGTCTCTGCATGCAGGCCAGGTAGCCAAGATTTTTCAAATTTGGGGAACCCCAGACATGGACCTCTTTGCAAGTCCGTGGAATGCCAAACTTCCCCGGTTCTGTTCCAGAACCCCGGCTCAGGGGGGCTCAGGCCAGGGATGCTTTCCTCCTTTACTGGGTTCAAGACTTCCTGTATTCCTTTCCACCCATTCCCCTAATTCCCAAAACCCTGTTCAAGCTTCAGAGAGACAGAGCCCGTATGATTCTCATAGCTCCACATTGGCCACGGCAAGTGTGGTACCCTCTGCTTCTACATCTCTCTCAAGCTGCCTCCCTGGAGTTAGGGTCTGCTCCAGATCTCCTATCTCAGGAGGACGGAATGTTATGGCATCCCAATCCCCAGTCTCTGCATCTCAGGGCTTGGTTGCTGAAGGCCTAGATCTCCATGATCTTAACCTCCCTCAGCAAATAAAGGATATGCTTTATGCTTCCAGGAAGCCTTCCACAAGACGCTCTTATGCTTTCAAGTGGAAAAGGTTTACCAAATGCTGTTCGCAGAAGGGTCTTAACCCCCTTGCGATACCTCTGGAATCATTACTGGAGTATCTCCTTCATTTATCCAATGCAGAACTTAAGACTAACTCAGTGAGGGTCCATTTGAGTGCTATTGCAGCTTCTTTCAAACCCCTAAATGGACAACCTATTTCCTCCCATCCTCTTATAGCAAGATTTATGAGAGGCCTTCTGCTAACTAAGCCTCCCATTAAGCCACCACCTGTGGCATGGGACTTAAATTTGGTTCTTGGTCAGCTCATGAAGCCACCTTTCGAACCCTTAGCTACTACCTCCTTGAAATTCCTTTCTTGGAAGGTTATCTTTCTCATTGCAATCACATCAGCATGTCGCATCAGTGAGTTGCAAGCACTAGTAGCTGATCCACCTTATACAAGGTTCCATCATGACAAGGTAGTCCTTAGGACTCATCCACGCTTTATGCCAAAGGTGGTCTCTCCTTTTCATCTAAACCAAGCGGTCTACCTGCCTGTGTTCTTTCCAAGGCCTCATGCATCAAATGCAGAAAGGAACCTTCATACTTTGAACTGTAAAAGAGCTTTAGCCTTTTACTTACAAAGAACACAGCAACATAGAAAGTCCTCTCAACTCTTTGTTGCTTTTGATCCTTCTCATTTGGGATTTCCAGTCTCCAAGAGAACACTATCTAACTGGATTGCTCAGTGTATTTCCTTTGCCTGTCAGAGTAAGAATCTTCCTCTGGAGGGCCATGTCACAGCTCACAATGTGAGAGCCATGGCAGCTTCAATGGCTCATCTGCACTCTGTGTCTATCGACGACATCTGTTGAGCAGCCACCTGGGCTTAGGTTCATACCTTCACAGCCCATTACTGCTTGGAGAAGTACTCCCGCCGGGATGCCTTGTTTGATCAGTCCGTTCTCCAACACCTCTTCCATACCTAATCAACTGCTACCCACCATCCCTGGTAGGATGCCAGAGATCCATGGGGGAAGTGGAGCCTTTCTCAGGGACGCACAACTTCTGGGGTATCTCCCTGGCATCTAAAGCTAGTGAGTCCCCATATGTGATGACTACATTCCTGCTTGTTCCTGGAGATAGCATAGTTACTCACCTGTAACAGGTGATCTCCGGGAACAGCAGGAATTTCGTCCTCACAACCCACCCACCTCCCCTAGGAGTTGTATCTCTCTATCTCTTTCCCTTTCCCTCTCTCTCTTTGTCTCAGCTTTAAAACTCAACCGGAGAGAGGCAGTTGGGAAAGGCGGGAAGGCCGCATGCAGGAGCTGTGGGATGTTCCCAAAAGCTTTCTAATTGGACGCTGGGGAGTGTTCCCGTGCAGGCTCCGTCGATACCGACGATACCCATATGTGAGGACTAAATTCCTGCTGTTCCCGGAGATCACATGTTACTGGTGAATAACTATGCTTTCCTGCAGAGACTGGGTTGGGTGATCAACTCAGCCAAGAGCAAGTTGACCCCATTGGAGCAGTTAGTGTACTTAGGAGCAAAATTCGATACTGAGACGGGGTTAATCTCCAGCGTCCAATCAAACGCTTTTGGAAGCATCCCACCACGCCTGCGTGCTGTCTTCCCGCCTTCCCAACTGCCTCTCCTCAGTTTTCGTTTTTCCGCGGAGCCGGCAGGACGTCCTCCTGTCACCGCAGAAAATTCTTCTTTTATTTTTTAGTTTTCTTGTGGTCGCGGCTGCCTTCCCCGACGCCACCGGTACCGCCGGTGTTTTCTCTCCTTTTTTTTCTTGTAAAATTTTCCTTTTTAAGGAATATTTTTTTCTTCTTAGTGCCTCACGGTTTTCTTTAGTCCTGCTAGGCCTACTCACTTTCCTTCATGGAACCGCCAGTCACTATTCCCAAGAAATGTTCAAACTGCGGCGGTACAAAATTAACTTTAGACACCCCTAATTGGCCGACCCTCCAGTATCGGTATCGATCCCGGTACCGATATTAGTACCGACGTCAGTACTCCAGATGTGCTTCGATAGACTCGCTTCCTTCGATGCCGAGTCTGGAATCGATCTCCAGTCTGGAGAACTGGGTACCGACTCGCCTTGGTACCGACACCAAACGGTACCGAAGGCACGGTTCCGAGGATCCATGTCCGGCACTCTCGGTTTCTTCCATACCGATAGAGTTGTCACGACTGGCCTTCATCCACTGGTACCGGATACGGTGCCGGAGTCGGTACCGGTATCCACATTACCATGGCTGTCGGTGCCTTCCATGCTTCCCTCTTCAGGCTCGCTTCCCTCGATACCGAGTTTGGAATCGATCCCTAGCATGGACGATATGCTACCGACTGTTGCTGCGGTACCGGCGAACATTCTCTAGGGATCTCCACCATTCCGGATCTTATATTCCTATAAGGTTGGATAGATCCTTCGGTGCCAGTGCTAGTTTTTCAGCAGATCTAGCCTGTCCAAAAGAATTTCCCTCTGGGGATTTTTCTTTTCAAGTTTTTCTCAGGGATATGATGAGATCACTTGCCATTTTTATGCCTGGACAGGATCCTACACATGGCAATGCAGACTCCCTGTATATTCCTGGGACAGCAAAGGATACCATCATGCTTCCTTTGCATCATTCCTTGCAGGATCTCCTTCTACGAATGTGGGAAGCACCTTTAATGGTACCCCCACTTTCTAGGACAACTGATCTTCTATATCAGGTGCCTCCCTCTCCAGGTTTTCAGAAGACTCAACTTCCTCATCATTCCATTGTTGTTGAATCAGCAATGAGGCGGGTGAAGAGTACTAAAAAGCACTCTTCTTTTCCGCCAGGTCGTGAGTCTAAGACTTTAGATGCCTTTGGACGCCTTCCAGGCATCCATGCTTTCAGCAAGAATTCTCTCATATATTTTCTATATGGGATTATCTCTTGATGAGGTCACAAAGAAATTACTATCTTTGACTCCTTTTCTTCAAGAGACTATAAGTGCAGACTATTCCTCTCTGGTTAGTCATGCTCAAAATATATCTAGGTTCCTTATTCATGCTTCCCTGGACTCCTTTGAGTCTGTTAGCAGAACGTCTGCTATAGCTATAAGGGCACGGCGTAAAGCCTGGCTCCAGGCTTCAAACGTGGGCAAATGGGCTCAAGAAAGACTGGGAAATACTCCTTGCACTGGAGAAAATCTCTTTAACAAGGAGTCTTTACTCCAGGTTGCTCAGTTAACCACTGACATTCCTGTTTCCAGAGGCTGTTCTACGCCTTCCTCTTTCCCAGTTGGTAGGAAATGTCCTACCCAACTTTCTTCCCCTAGGGGGAAAAAGTTTTATTCTTTTTCTGCCCATCATTCAGATGTTCCCAAACAGGGGAAACATCGCCCTAGTCTGAAGTAACCACAACCTCAACAGGGTCCACAAACCCAGCAGTCGCAGGGTTTTAAATAGATAATTTTTCCCCTTGTGTTGCTGGTTACAGGGGCAGTCTACTTCTTTTTGCTGAAGTATTTGCACTAAATTTATCCTAACCTTTTCAAGATGTCTCTTCTTAAGACATTTTTTTCCTTTACTCTAAGAGTCTTTATGATGATCATGCCCTCACTTGACAGGTTTCTCTTCCTTTTCGGGAAAAGAGAAATGACAACTATTAATAAGACAGTTGTTTCCCTGTACTGGCATGTATCATCTTACCTTTCAGAGACTTCCTTCATAGTCGGTCTCCTTCACCTCTGTCTTACCTCCCTCTTGCTACAGCATCTGGTTTGTAAGAGTGGCTCTTTACACTGGTAAGCCCCTATGGGTCCTCTACCTGTTCCACAGGGGGATTCTCCATTTAAGAGTTGTCTCCCCCTTTATTTCCTTAGGGCAGCTCGTCAGACACTAGATAGTCCTACTATGTCTGTTTCTTCTTCCCAATCTAAAGAAGATGGGAAAATAAATTTTTCGCCCGCTGCCCTGGTAGTTGCTGTAGATACACTAATTCCTAGTGGTTAAGCCACTGGTTCTGTTCACCACACAACCAGGGCTTCTCCTCCACTAGCTATTCTTCTAGCCTCAGTGCTACACCCCAAACAGGTTATCAACCTCGTTTGGGAAACCCTATTATCACAGACTGCTTGGTTAACTTCTGTTCTTTCCCCTTGTCCTTGGCAGAATAGTTCTTACCCACTGGCTTTTAACAGCCAGTTTTTTCTTCCAACTAACCTGCAGCATGCTCTCTGCAACTCTACAGAGTAGCTTTGCACTATGGGCCCTTGCTAGAGAGCATCATATCTGTCTAGCAGATAACCCCAGAGGGTTAGCAGGGGTTTCCCCAGTCATTTTTTTTCCATGTCTGGTAGGTGTTCCCTACCCCTACCATCTCATCTAAAATCTCTTTTGAGACTTGAGGCTCAGGCCTTTCTTCACGAGACAACCTAAAGAATGGCAAATTCCCTGGCTTGGTCCATATCCCCTTGGTCTTCTCGCCAGAGATATTTTTTGTTTCAGTGGCAGTTAAAGGACGCCTGATACCCATCTGCCCTTGTAGACAGGTCACTATGGTATCTTACTCCAGTGACGTCCTCTATCCATTCTCCATACTGCGGTTCTGGAGAAAACTGGACTTGCTGCCTGCAGACTGAAGTTATCCTCTGCTTTTTTCCACGTAGGCCTTCCTGGTTATTTAAGAGCTCAAATTCTAAAACGGATTTAGACTCTCTTTTGTCAGGGACACTATTCCCCTGACTTTTTCAATCATAACCAGGGAAGGAAGATTCTTGATGCATCTATTCAAGCGGGTTCACCCTCCTTGCTGTTAGATGAATCTTTTCTCTCCCCATACTCCTATGGGGATCAACTTCTATAAACATTTCTTCATCCACATACCTGGAGACATCTGTCTACATGCCTACATATTCATATGTATATATATGTATATATATATGTGTGTGTGTATATATATATATGTATATGTATATGTGTATGTGTATGTATATGTGTATATATATGTATATGTATATGTATATGTATAATTTATTTATATCTATCTGTGTATCTTCTGCCCATACAGATCTCCTTATATATATGCATATATACTCTATATGTGTATAAATTTAGGAATGTATGTATATATCTATCTATATATATATCTATATGTCTCTATAGAGATATATCTTTTAGGTAGATATGTATCCACATACTTATCTATCTGTCTGTTTACATTCAGATATTCATACATTCCTATATGATCCTGACAGATGGGCACTACCCCTCTCAATGCAGTACAAGCATACTTAAGGTTCTACACACATAACCACTTCCTGTGGTGATCAACAAACTTTTTCCTTACCATAACCTTTCAGGGTTAGGTACCCCTGAAGTTCTCCATGTACCTTTTCTTTCCTTAACCCATTCAGGAAAGACATTGCGGAAATTCAGTTTATCTAAAGCTTAGCGCTTCCTAAGTCTGTCCTTAACTTCTTATCAGATACAGGGGTTTCCACACCCTTTCTCTCCTACATGGACTGTTTCTACTGCCAGTCCAGATGGGTCAGACTCTCTTTTTCTTTTGGTCCTCGGAATGCATTTTTCTTGGACCAACACAGCTTAAGCTTTCTTCATGGTACCTTCTGCGTCTTCCGCTGAAGTCCTACCTCTCTTTCATTACCCCAGTTTCTCCCTGGGGCTATTTTCTTCACCCTGAGGGGTTCTGACCTCCACTTGTTTTTCTATTTTTCTTACCTCCACTTCTCAGTGAGGTACTCCTTGAGGTGTTCCAATGGTTCTTCTAACAGATCCATATCAACCTCAGTAGACTTTGCAATGCCAACAAGGGAGGCCCATATCTCAATTTTTACTACTAGATCTCCTCTCTACAGGGTTTCTCTCTGTAGAGGTCCTGTTCTAGTTCAGCTGTTCCACAGCACCTTTTCTGTATTCAACTCCTACCCTCCATCCCCAGGATGCCTGAGGTTCTGGGGAGTAGCATGGCTCTTCTACATTCGCAACATGCTAGGACTCCCTCTGGGCATCTCAGCTTGGGAGTCCCCATATGTGAAGACTCATTCCTGCTTGTTCCTGGAGATAGCACAGTTACTTACCTGTAACAGGTGATCTCTGGGAGCAGCAGGAATAAGTCTTCACAACCCACCCACCTCCCCTAGGAGTTGTATCTCTCTATCTTTCCTTTCCTCTCTCTCTCTTTGTCTCAGCTTTAAAACTTAACTGAGGAGAGGCAGTTGGGAAGGCGGGAAGGCAGCACGCAGGCGTGGTGGGATGCTTCCAAAAGCGTTTGATTGGACGCTGGGACGCGTTCCCGCGCAGACTCCGTCGGTACCGACGTACCCTATATGTGAAGACTTATTCCTGCTGTTCCCAGAGATCACCTGTTACAGGTAAGTAACTGTGCTGTATCAATGCTGGAACAGAGACTAGAGAAGTTACAGAGCATGCTCCGTCTGTTCTTTATGGATGTGGATTACCTCAGCCTGGCTTTACCTGCAGGTATTGGGTCTGATGGTGATGGCGTTCGATCTGGTTCCCTGGGCCAGAGTGCATGTGAGACTGCTGTAGAGGGCATTGCTGTCAAGGTGGTCTCCTCAGCTGTAGCTTTTGTCCCGCCGACTTCACTACCCTCCCATCTCCCCTTAAGAGCTGCCATTTTTGCTTTTCTTCCCAGGCCATCTGCTTAGTAGGGCTCTAGTTATGGGACCTGACTGAGCAAGATGGCACCTTTGGGTGGGAAGGGGACCACACATGCGTGGCAGCAATCCCAAAGGCTTTATTTATTTACGTTCTCTTACATACCGCGCTATTCTGCATCAGTGCGGTTTATATTGAACAAACTGAAACTACATTGAACAGGGCATTATAACTTGGAGATAACTATTTTACAGGGATCATGGGCTATGGAGGGTTAAGTGGCTTGCCAAGACCACAAGGAGCACCTGTGGGACTAGAAACGCCAGTCCTTCCGGCCCAAGGTTGCTGTCCTCTAGTGGGATTTGAACCCCCGATCTTCTGGCCTGAAGTACCTTGCCCCAACCACTAGGCCACTCCACTCCACTCCACTCCACTCCTTTGAAAGCTGGGGGATTGCTCCGCGTGGGCTCCGTCAGTGCCTAATGTCACCCATAAGTGAGGACTGATTCCTGCTGTCCCTGGAGAACACCTGTTGCAGGTGAGTAACTACGCTTTTTGTTCTAGGCCTTTAAAAAGTAAGTTCTACTGTAGATTCTTAATGGCAGATATGTAGATGCTGCTGTGTTTTATTTTTTTTTTAATGTTCCTTATCAGCCCTCCAGTCCAGTCCCAAACCTCTGGGTTCAGCACCTCCCCCAGCAGCTTGGAGACTGAGCACATCATCTTTTGATGACCCTAGTGGTAAAAACCCGAGGGACTGCCCACAAGCTCCAGTTTACTCAAGTCTCCAAGCAGCTGGAAGAGGTGGTGAGCCAGGGTGCTGGACTCATCAGAGGGATAAATAAGGAGTTTTTAGTTTTATTTTTAGTTTGGATTGAATCAGTCGGAGTGAGTAGTGGTAGATCAGCTCCTTTTTGGCTGATTGTCTGCATTTTTTTTTTTCAAAGGTTTATTTATTCAGAACATAGTAAAACAAAGGCACACAGTGAAAGCGAACAATTTTTTTTTCACTTTTGAGAATAAAGGCAGCCCCCAGGTGTGGCTGTGTCTTGTCCACCTCCCGGGGTTAATAATAACACCACAAACATAATAACCAAACACAGTACAGTAACCAAAAACAACAGATCATAAGGCCATTCCATACAACCCCCCCATTCCCCCCCTCCCTTCCCCCCCTCCTGATACTGATTCATACGAGGATATCGTAATATTGGAGCACTCACAACTCAACTGATTACCATCCAACCTTTAGCACCTCACTACGGATCTTCGGCCCCAATTTTTGAATATAGGGCATCCAAATCAGCAAAAAAGTGGTCCAGCTTTGGGGATGTCCCTGCGCACTTCTACGTTCCATCAGCATCAACTGATGGAAACTGTTACGCCACTCCAAAAAGGAGGGGACCACCGGCTCCCTCCAGTGACGCAAAATAGGGCCTTTACCCACCAGACAGGCCTTTCGTGTTAGTATCCGCTCCCACCTCCCCCTCACCCGGGAAGGGCCCAAGTGGTCCAACACGACCAGGAAAGCCGTCCAGTCAATCTGCTGACTCAACAAACCTCCTAGATACGCCCCTATACGCAGCCAATATTGACGGATAGGAGAACAGCCCCACCACATATGACCCAGGTCCGCTAGAGCACAGGAACATTTAGGGCAACCTCCCTCCGGAGTAAGACGGCTGCGCATCGCACGTCTCGGAGAGAAATGAGCTCGAAGAATAGCTTTAAATTGTATTTCACGCCATCGGGCCCCCTCCACCAGCCACGCAATGCGACCCAGTGCACCCCGCACCGCCCCCGGCACTATTCTTTGGCCTAGGTCTTTTGCCCAAGCATTTTCCACTGAGGAGTAATCCAACGGCAAACTGAGCTGATCCAACCTCTGTTTTAACTCCGCTATGGTCGGGGGAGAATCCCCCCCCAAGGCAAAAAATTCTAATATCCGTGTTGAGTGTTGTATAGTTAATTCCCGAGGAGACAAAGATCTAACATAATGGGAAAGTTGTGCATACGCAAGAAAGGACACCCCGAGTGGCAGGTCATATTCCATACATAATACCGTTAAGGATTTACAGCTCCCATCCTGCTCCACCACCTGTCCCAGTCGCCGTAACCCTAGTCGTTCCCACTGCCGAAAGGGAGCCGACTCGAGTCCCGGTACAAAGCACGCGTTGCCTTGTATGGGCAACCAACACGAATCCGCAGGGGAAGTACCCCAGTATTTATTTAACTGTTGCCAGGTACGTCGTGTCGCTTGTATCAAAACACTGCGCATCGTGCGAGATGGCAATGCCCCTCGCTGCAAGTGCAAAACCGCCTCCAAAGCCTGAGGCGCCACAAAGGCCTCTTCCAGCGCTCGAGGGGTATAAACCTCTGTATCTCCTAGCCAATCACCAAGATGCCTCGCCTGACACGCCAGCGCGTATCTCCCAAGATCCGGAAGCCCAATCCCACCATAGCGCCACTTCCCTCTCAACCGATCGAATGAGATGCTTGCTCGGGACACCCTCCATAAAAAGGCCCGAATCTCCCGTTCAATACGCTTCAAATCACGCCGCAGCAACCACACCGGGAGAGTTTGCATCCAATATAGCACCCTGGGGAGAATCACCATTCCCAAAGCAGCTACTCTACCCAGAAGGGATAGCGGAAGGGGTGCCCAGGCCTGCAGCTGCGCTCGGAGTTTCGCAAAAACCCGTTCAAAATTTTTGGTATATAGCAGCGTTGGCCTCCTTGTTAACAAGATACCCAAATACACGAAGGATTCCTCCGCCCATGTAAGTGGAAAACGTCCCAGCCAACTCCCCCTGAGTGTACCCCCCACATCCAAGGCTTCTGACTTATCCATATTAAGACGAAGTCCTGCAAACTGACCGTACAAGGAAAATTCCTCCAATAAATGAGGCAGGGACTGCTGAGGAACCGTAAGGTGCACCAGCATATCGTCTGCAAAGGCAGCTATCTTGAACCCACAGGGTCCAATACGTACTCCACGTATCCTTGGGGACTCCTCTATCCTCCGTATCAGTGGGTCCAGGGTCAGCACAAAGAGCAAGGGGGACAAAGGACATCCCTGACGCGTACCTCTCTCCAAATTAAAGTTCTCAGACAGCACCCCATTACAAAGGACTGCAGCCGTGGGGCTTGCATAAAGCAGCCCCACCATTTTACAGAAGGGACTTCCCAAGCCATAGTAGGGCAAAAGACGCTCCAAATACTCCCAGTGTACCTGGTCAAAGGCCTTTTCGGCATCAAAACTTATTAACAAAGAGGGCATGTCCCGTTCACGAACCCACTCTATAGATGCCAAAATCCTCCGCAGGTTCCGCACGGCGTAGCGCCCTTTAACAAAGCCAACCTGCGAATCATGGATCAGGTCCCCCAAGACAGACGCAAGTCGATCAGCCAGGACTTTGGCCAGCACTTTCAGATCAAAATTTAATAAGGAAATAGGTCTATAGGAGGCCACCTGGGTGGGGTCCTTTCCAGGTTTCGGTATTACCGTAATATGTGCATGGTTCATCCCCCAAGCAAATCTCCCCTGACCAACCCTGCAATGGTACATCTCCACCAAGGCCTGGGGCACCACATCCTCCAGTATTTTATAAAATTCGGCCCCCAACCCATCAGGTCCTGGTGCTTTGCAACAACTGGCCTGGTGAATAACTCTATACACCTCTTCCACCGCCACCGGGGCATCAAGCTGCTCCCGTTGGGCCTCCGACACCTTCGGCAATTGTAGCTCCCGTAGATAGTTCTCCATTTCAAATACAGAGCCTTCCCTCCACGTGTAGAGCTGCTTAAAAAAGGATCGAAGCACGCGAGCAATAGCTTTGTTCTCTTTATACAACTGTCCCTGATCGTCTCGCAACGCCGCTATTGATCTAGCCCCTCGGCTACCTCGTAGGCATCGTGCGAGCAGCTTCCCGGGTTTATCCCCAAAGCGGTATAACTGGTACCGATAGTACCAATGAGACTTTTTCGCCCTTTGATGGAGAAGTTCATTGAGAGACGTCTGCAACTCCCAGTGCCGCCGCTTATTAGCCACCGAGGGGTCTCCAGCACAGCGCCGCCTTGCTCTCACCACTTGTTTTTCCAACTGGACAATTTGCCTCGCCAAGAGCTTACGTTTTCTTGCAACATATGCAATTATATCCCCGCGGAGCACCGCCTTGGCCGTTTCCCATAGCAGCTCCGGGTCGTCTTTATGCTGAGCATTATGAGTCATAAACTCCTGCCAGCACTGAGTCAAATACATTCGAAAATCAGCATCGTGGTACAACCCCAGCGGGAATCGCCATATCCTTGCCCTATCAGCGGATCCCCCCCACACTAAATCAATCCACGTTGGAGCATGATCAGATATTTCAGTCGGACCTATTTGTGCCTCCCCCACCTGTCCAAACAACCTCTCCGACACTAGGACATAATCCAATCTGGCACTGGAACCATGGGCCCTTGACTGATGAGTAAAATCTTTTTCCTGCGGGTGCAGTAAACGCCAGGGGTCCACTACGCCCAAACGTCGACATAATCTCTGCAAAGCTTTAGAGGTGGGGGCCCTCCCTCTACTGGCTCCAGTCCCGGACGTATCCAGCTCGATATCGAGCACGCCGTTCAAATCCCCAGCCAATATCAACGGGACATCCGGGAACTGTTCCACACGGGAGGCCAACCGAGCATATAATTCCTTGTCTAAGACATTGGGACTATACACATTCCCTAGTATAATAGGCCTACCGTCAAGGCAACCGTACAGCAGGATATACCTACCCTCTGGGTCTTTATACTCGTTTTCCAGCTCAAAACGAACACGCTTGCTTATCAAGATGACCACTCCCCCCTTTTTTCCCTGAGCTGGGGCCCCCCAACTTTGTCCCACCCATCCCCTTTTTAATTTAACATGCTCTGCGGCCGTCTGGTGGGTTTCCTGTAGCAGCGCCACATCACATTTTAATCTGGCCAAGGCCTGCAACACCTTATGTCGTTTAATAGGATTGCCTATTCCGCAAACGTTCCAAGAAATAAACTTCAGGGTGGATAACAATCAGAAACAGCCTGCAGAATCTGTACAGAATAGAAATAAAGGCGAACCTCCCCAGCCTGAGGTCCCCCTGCGAGCCTGAGCGTGCTCCCAGTTGCCCTGGCATGGACAGCTCCAGTATGTATCAGTATCTCACCCCGTCCCCCCCCTCTCTCCCCCTTTTCTTGCATGCCCCTCTCCATCTCTTCACCTGCGCTCCCCCACCCCCCCTCCCCCCCCTGGCCCCCCCTCCCTCTTCCCCTCCCCCCTACACCCCTACCCCTCATCATTCCCAACCATTCCTCCAACTTCTCACTCCTATAATCACGCATGATGTGCTCCGGACCCCCCTCCCCCACCCCTACCCTTTAAGACGACCCATCTCCCCAGCCCACTCCACCGTCATGCCCCCCTCCCCGGTACTTCATTCCCATACATTTCAACCCCATTCGCTGCCCTCCCACACACATCCACCATTCAAGCAGTCAACCCCTCCCCCCCCCCCTAACTAAACCTTAACCGACATCAAACTGCAACCATACTATAGAATCCTAAAACATACTACCAAAACCTAAACCCCTTAGGTCAAGTAGCAATCCCCCCATCGTCCCAATCAACCCCTGGTACTAGGTTCAGCAGGGAGACGCCCTCTATCAACCCCTCCCCACTCCAACCTACAATGGACAAAAAAGGCAGATCAGCCCTACTTTTCTCACTAACCAGGCAAACAGCACAGGGAAAAACATAGTAACATTATATACTATCCCGCTGGAATCAGATGACTTCGTCGGTGTCTATAAAAGGGCTCTGATTTTCTCAGCGCAGGGTGTATTGTCAGGTTCCCATCTGGCCTTCTCAGTAAATCACCACGGCCAGATACCAGAGGCAAATTAGGCCAGCCGGTTGGGGACACAAGTTATCTCGCCCCTTCGGAGGGCCAGGCAGTGCTCTAGCAAAAACCTGACCGGCCCTGTTTCTCATATGGCGCTATCTGCACCATTTCCAGGAAAGTTCTGCAGAGCGTTCATTTTCAGCCCCAGGCCACAAGGCCCCAAGAAAACGGGTTGTAATCCATCCATCCATCCGGAGGTATCGCCAGCCGTTATCAGACTGTCAATCGCAACCCTCACCTCACTCTGGCAAAGGTTGTCTCACCCCAGATTTCAGCTTTTCTATGTAGGGAGTTGCAGCAGTGGCCGAGTCAAAAACCCTGTGCACTCTGTTATGCGTGATATGTAACCGGGCAGGGTACTGTACCGAGAATCGGATGTTAGCCTGTATCAGTGTTTGACATAAGGGCGCATAGGCCCTCCGGCGCTGACTTAGGGCTATGGAGTAATCTTGAGCAATACGTATCCGCATGCCATCCTTTTCAACAGCACCCATTTTTCTTGCCGCTCTCAAAACACAGTCCTTTTGCGGGTAATGCAAGAATTTTGCTAGAACCACTCTGGGTCGCAGTTCATTTCCTGCTCTCGCTCCAACTCGATGGACTCGCTCCAACATAATCCGTCCACTCTCCTCCTCCTCCTTTATCAGAGACTTGGCTAGGGTTTCCACGAACGACTTTAAATCTTTGTCTGAAATGCGCTCCGCAACCCCCAGAAATCGCAGGTTGTTGCGTCTTGAGCGATTCTCCATGTCATCAAGCTTAGCTGCCTGCGTTTCCAGCACGGCCTGCACTTTCCCCAATTCCTGCTTTAAGGTTTGTACCTCCTCTTCTGTGTGCACGATTCTGTCCTCCGCGGCCTGTAGTCTCGAACCCATGCCATCCATTGAGCTCTGCAGCGCGTCAATCTTTCCATGTAGGGCATCAAACTGTACTGACAGGGCCCCAGATACCGCCGCGGAGATCTCCTCTAACGATGCCAGGCCGGCAGCCGGTACACTCGGCGATGGCGAATCCGCCATCTTTTGTGAGCCCACGGCCCGATCTTTTTCTCGCCGGGTAGATTTCACCGCCGCTGCCATGGAAAACGGTGCAGTTTTTTTTTTTTTTTTTGCACAAGCCGTCTCCGCCGCCTGCCACTCTCCGGAGGAACAGTTTCTGGCTCTCAGGTCTCCAAAAAAACGGCTCTATTGGACCGATACAGAGGTTGGGGGTCCGGAGCCCAGGCGATTAGCGTCTGCCCAGGCTTACCACATCACGTGATCCAATCTGATTGTCTGCATTTTAAAAAAAAAGCGATGGAGAACCCCTCTTCCCAGCCCCCCACCCCCATCTTCTGGATTGAGCGGGGTGTTGTACAGAGACTTTCAGGGTCCGGGGCCTGGTTGGCCGGCTCCCTAACCCGCTGAGTGGGTGAGGAGCTGGTGGAACACCACAGAGCAGCGCCGCGTCAAGCAGACATTTTCCGGAGCTCCCCCCTCTCCACCAATGCCAAAGCTGCGATTCTGGCTGAGTGTGGGAGGAGGTAACAGCACCGAAAAGAGCAGCATGGCTTCAGTAAAGCCGGCGGTTTTCTACAGTAGGCAGTTCCGGCAGTGAGATCCTGGTCCTGGAGGACCTTGAGCTTCTTCCCGCTCAGCTATGAACTAAAGAGCCATTGGCAGCACGTTGTTGGGTGGGCCGTACATTTTAATAGTGAGAGCAGGCCCAGCCGCGTGACAGCAGCGTGAAAAGAGCAGAGGAGCAGGTTTCTTTTGTTTTTCTCCTCCTCTCTACCTGTGTTTGTTTTCTTAGGTGCCTGTTTGGAGCTGGCTGGTTGCAGGGTGCTTGAAGCAGTAGTTGCAAGTGTAGTTTAAAAAAAAGTCAAGAGAGCCTTTACCTGGGGCATTGTCAGTTTTCTTTTTCAGGGTAGGCTTCTGCAGAACATATTGCAGGCTGGTTCCTGCCTGTTTGGCGGTATGCCACCAAGACTCCAGTGCCTGGTGTGTGGTACATGGCGAGGGGCTGTATCAGAGGCAGGCATTTGTAGTGGGTGTGTGCAGGAGGCAGCCTTGATAGAGCAAGCCCTAGGGGACAGTTTAGAGAGGCAGAAAGCGCCTTCTCTGGTTGGAGAACAGCAAGATCCCATGTCCTCCCTCTTGTCATCTCAGGAGACAGCTTCCTGCTCCTCAGCCAATTCTGGTCTCTCCCTCCCTCAGACTCTGGGTCAGGCAGGGATACCAGCTGTTTTTTCCCCAGAGTTTGTGCTTCTGCTTCACCAAGCATTTTGTTTGTGCCAACGGGGATAAGGAGCGGGTTCCACAGAGGCAGAACGTGGGGGAAAGCAGCCAGGGGCTCTTCCAGGGGCGGAGTTGGGGGCAGCCCCTGTGAAGAAGCCGAGGCTCTTGGAGGAAGGATTGGGTCATTCCCCGGTTCGTCTTCCGGGGTCAGAGGGTCTGGATGGAGAGGTCCATGATACAGAGTTAGAGGTTGAGGAAGACTTGGAAGACGTTGAAATCCCAGAGCGCGAATAGCAGGCGAGGGTGATATGGGTGTTACGCAGGGAAGAATTACTGGCAATCATCGTAGAGTCCCTTAAGGCTCTTAATATGCCTTCCAGCGGAGGATGATGCTTTGGAGGATCCCTTGCTGCAAGCAGTACAAAGAACACAGAGGGTGTTTCTGGCTCAGTGATCTGGCAGATGATCCAAGAAGAGTGGGATATGCTGGAAGCAGGTCTCAGGGGTTCTAGGGCTATGGCTCAGCTCAATCCCTTGTCGGATCAGGACCGCGAACTCTTTCGGTCACCGAAGGTTCATGCGGCTGTCTCCGCGGTCACCAAGAAGACAACGATTCCGGTGGAAGGTAGTGCGGCCCTTAAGGACATCCAGGATAGGAAACTGGACACCTTTTTGAAGCAAGTTTTTAACATGAATACCCTTTTGCTTCAAGCCTCCATTTGTGGGGTATGGGTTGCTAGGGCCTGCCTCTGATGGTCTCAGCGGTTACAGTAGGGAGAGCTGGCGGCAGAGCCGACTGGAGAAGCAGCCAGGCTGGAGTCGGGGGTGGCTTATTTGTCAGATATCCACTACGACCTTATTTAGAGGTCTCTCGAAGAGTATGGCTTCGGTGGTAGCGACTCACCGCTATCTGTGGTTGCATAACTGGGCGGTGGACAGTTCCTCAAAGGCCCGTTTAAGCAAGCTCCCCTTCAGGGGAAATCTGCTCTTCGGTGAGGTGAAGGACTTGGGCGAGTCCAAAGGGGGTCGCCTGCCAGAAGATAAACAAAAACAAAGCCGCCCCTCTTCGGCACCCAAAGGCCAATAACAATGAAATTTTAGGCATTTTCGTTACACAAGGTTTAACCAGTTCTAGAAGGGAAAGTTCCCTTCCAGGGGCCAAGGGTTTCGAAGAGCCAGCCGAGGGTTTGCTGCCTCCTCGTCCTCAGGTCTCAAGAAGTCATAATGAAACGAGGTGGGCACAGCCGGCGGTACAGCCCGTAGGGGGTCGTCTGCAGGAGTTCTACACCGTCTGGGTCCAAATCACGTCCGACCAGTGGGTGCTGGAAGTCATTTGAGAGGGATGCGCTCTAGAACTCGAGCACCCGTTGGCCAATTCCTTCATTCAGTCTCCTTGCAAAGTGCAGGCCAAGATGACAGCGGTATGGGAAATCTTGGAGTGGCTGTAAAAGCTCAAGAGCCGGTTCCCCCTGATCAGTGCAGCTGCTCCATTTACTTTTGTGTTGCCAAAGAATGAAGGATCCTTTCGCCCGATCTTCGACCTCAAGCGGGTAAACCGCTGTCTGCGGGTGTCTCACTTTCACATGGAGACTTTGCGGTCTGAGAAGAGGAGTTCCTTACTTCTCTGGACCTGTCGGAGGCTTACCTGCACATTCCAGTTCGGCAGGAGCACCAGCAATTCCTCAGGTTTGCTGTCCCTATTGGTCATTTCCAGTTCCGAACTTTGCCATTTAGTCTGGCAACAGCGCCGCATACCTTCACCAAGGGTGATGGTGGCGGCAGCAGCACTTCGCAAGGAAGGGATCCTAGTGCATCCATTCCTTGACGACTGGTTGATTTGAGCAAAGTCGAGAGGCGAAAGCGAACAAGCCACAGCCTGGGTGGTTTAGTTTCTGCAAAGTCTAGGCTGGATGGTAATATGGCCAAGACCCGGCTAACCCCGTCTCAGGATCTCGAGTACCTGGGGGCGCGGTTCGATACGTGTGCGGGGAAAGTTTTTTTTGTTTTTTTTTTTTTTCTTCTGGTGCTGTGGGTGCAGGGACTTCGCAGGTTGGTATGTCAGTTTCTGGCCAGGTCCGCCCCCACAGCTTGGCATGTTCTACAGCTCCCTGGTGCCATGGGCATGGGTACACATGAGGCTGGTGCAGAGGTCCTTGCTTTGTCTGTGGTCACACCAGACCCATCCCCTTTCATACAGACTCTCCTGTCTGCTGGAGACCAAGCGGACGCTCCAGTGGTGGCTTCGCACAGGGAGCCTGGGAAAGCGGATGCCGCTGGAATCACCGTCATGGGTTGCGTTAATGACAGACGCCAGCCTATCTGGCTGGGGGGGCCCATTGCGAGGGACGCTTTGCCCAAGGACAATGAAACACACAGGAGAGGGGCTGGTCAATTAACAGACTGGAAATGCGAGTCGTTGTCCTAGCACTTCGGAAGTTCCAACCCTGGTTGCAGGGGAAGGCGGTTAGAGTACTTTCAGACAATGCAACCACGGTAGTCTACATCAGTCGCCGGGGGGGTAATGAGCAGGATACCCTTGGAGGAGGAGTCACGACTGGCTGAGTTGGGCCGAGGAGCACTTTCAGGCCCTCTTGGCGGTGCACGTGGCAGGAATTGACAACGTGACAGTGGACTGTCTCAGTCGGGTGCGTGTGGATCCTGGGGAGTAGGTGATCAATCAAGAGTGTTCTTCCAAGTAGTGCGCCGCTGGGGCTTTCTGATCATGGATCTGATGGCAACCTTCGAGTCTGCCAAAGCCAGTCGCTTTTTCAGCAGGCGACGGGAAAGGATGTCTGAAGGTCTGGACGCCCTAATGCAGCGGTAGCCCGAGGAAGGGCTACTGTACGTGTTCCCACCATGGGTGCTAATAGGGTGGGTCGTACAGAGGATAGAGTCCCTCCGGGGTCTAGTGAGTCTTTATCACTCCGGATTGGCCAAGGAGGCCGTGGTACATAGATCTCATTCGGCTTTTGGAGAGTCGTCTGTGGCGGCTCCCAGTGCGGGAGGTTCTGCTAGTGCAAGGACTGGTGCACATGCCACAAGTGGATCGATTCTTGCTTACGGCCTGGCTCTTGAGAGGGAGTGGCTGATGAAGGGTTATTCAGTGGCTGTGGTTTCCACCTTGTTGATGGCCAGGCGCAGGTCTACCTCTCTGGCTTACATTCGCATCTGGCACATCTTTGAGGCATGGGGTACGGACAGACAAATTCTGCTATCCAAGGCTTCAGTGTCATATTTATTTATTTATTTATTTGGATAGTTTTTCTATACCGCTCCTTCCAGAGATCAGGGGCGGTTTAAAAGGAACAGCAGGTTACATAGAACAAGATTAAACTATTTACATTATAACTAAGTATTTAACATTGAAATGGTTACATTAAGATCAATTTACATAATTACTGTTAACTTATGTACATCGCCACAAAACTTGCAAAATATGCATATTTTCATGTAACGATTGCTTCTGTGAGAAAGGAGCCTGGAAGAGAGAGCTGTTTAGATGCTGTTGATGTTGTGACTGTTGTAATGCTCAATAAATAGGAAGGTCTTTAATTCCTTCCTAAATGTTTGTAGGTCTTTGCGTGATTGAAGTGAGTCTGGCAGTGAGTTCCAGAGAACAGGGGCTGTGAAGGTGTATGCTCTATTGCTTGTTTGGTTTTGCGGATAGAGGTTGGAACATTAAGGAGATTCTGCTTGCTTATCCTTCTGTTTCTGGTGTCAGTTTGAGTATTTATGAACGATGCAAGATAAGAGGGAGCTATATTGAGTATCTTAAATGCAGTGACTAGAGTGTTATATTTTATATGACCTTGCTTTTGGGAGCCAATGGAGATTGTACAAGATCGGGGTGATATGATACATTATATGTGCCTTGGTTATGATTCAGGCAGGGACATTTTGAACTATCTGGAGATTATTTATGTTTTTTGGGTAAGCCATATAGAAGGTTGTTACAGTAGTCCAGGTGGAGCGTGATTGGAGCTTGTACTACCGTTTTGAAGTCATGGGGGGCAAGGGGGGGGGTCTGAGATGTTGTATAGTTCTTAACTTGAGAAAAAAATTGTTCTGGCTGTTTGTTTTATATGTGCCGTCATATTAAGGGATTTGTCTAAAATAATGCCCAGATATTTAACCTCTTGTTTGACTGGGATGGTGGTGTTGAGTATGTGGATTGTTTGTGGAGGGGTGAAACTTTGGTTTCTGGTGGTGACAAGTTCTTCCGTTTTCTTTAGGTTAATTTTAAAGTTGTTTATATTTAACCATTTTTCTGCTTCCTGTATGCATTCAGAGAGATTGTGATATGTATTTATTTATTTATTTACATTCTCTTATATACCGCACTATTCTGCATCAGTGCAGTTTACATTGAACAAACTGAAATTACATTGAACAGGGCATTATAACTTGGAGATAACTATTTTACAGGGAACAATAGTAGGGTTAGGGTTATTGTAGGGTTATTTACATCAATCTGGGAGTATATTAAGATGTCATCTGCATAGAGGTGATATCCAATTTTGTATTTCTTGAAAATTGTGCATATTGGTTGAATATGCAGGTTAAAAAGGAGGGCAGAGAGTGCGGACCCCTGAGGGATACCTTGTTCCTAGGGGAAGGGTGTAGATGATTCATGATGAATTCTTACATACTGGGTGCGATCAAATAAGTAGGATCTGAACCATTTGAAGGACAGTCCCCGCTAATCCTAAGTGAGCTAGTCTTGATTGGAGTATATTATGGTCTACATTGTCAAAGGCATTGTCTATAAATACAAGTATGAAGGCCTTGTTCACATTGTCCATACCTCGTATGAGGTTGTCAAGTAATACAATCAGCAGTATTTCAATGCCATGAGAGGAGCAGAATCCATATTGCTGTTCGTCAAGTGGTGCATTTAGATCAGTATAATCTTGGAGTTGTAACTGAACTGTTTTTTCGATAATTTTTGATACAAATGGTATGCTGGCGATTGGTCTGTATGAGTTAGGGTCTTCTTTGTTTAGGGTCCTGTTTTTAAGTATGGGGCGGATGGCAGAACGTTTAAGTTCTCTTGATATGATTCCAAGGGAGAGTGATTGGTTGATTATATGTTCATTAGGTATGATGCTAATTCTGTCTTTGTTGTTTTTATCCAAGCCACAGGGCATGGGTCCAAGTAGGTGGTGGTGGCGGCGTTAATCCTCGTAATTGTCTCGAGGAGGAGTTCTTCGATGACGAGGTGAAAGAAATGCCATTTAGTAAGGTTGGTTTGATTTTCTGTAGGGGAGGAAAAGAGCATAAGGTTTTTGGATTTTAGTGTGGTTGCAAAGTGGTTTGCTAATGTTTGGGGTTTAATGTTACTCTCATTCCCATCATTTTGCAGGGGTTTGGTCATGGATTTGACACATTCAAAGAGTTCCCTTGGACAGTTAATGGCTTTATTTAGGATATTTGTATGGTAGTTCTTTCTTGCTGTGTTTATGGCTTCTTTATAGATATTCAGGGTGGTCGTATAATGGATTTTCAATTCAGTGTTTTTATTTGTTCTCCATCTTTGTTCGAGTTTGTGGAGTTCTTTCTTTCTTTCTTGTGTGCAAGTCATGGGTATACCATCTTTCAGAGTGTCTAGGATTAGTTTTTGCATGCATAAAGGGCAGAGTAGCTGCTGCTTTGATTATATATCTTTATTGAAACGCTTAAATGAGGTAGTTTGATGGTTTTTGTGTGTGGGGGTCTGTGTGGATGGGGTAATTCGGAGGTTCAGGCACAGGATGAAGTGGTCAGTCCGTGGGACTTGTGATGCTAAGGGGGGGGGGGGGAGTAGTTTGGGTGTTCTGTGAAGAATTTTGGGATGAAGATTAAGTCAAAAGTATTGCCCTTAGTATGGGTGGGAGTGTTTACTATTTGTCGGAAGCCCATCTCTTCCATGAAATCTAGAAATGATGAGGATTGGTGTAGGGAAGTCCTCTAGGATGATATGGGGTTTCCTTGTGGAGGATGTGCAGGCAGATTCAAGGATAGCTGTAAGGTTAATGTAGTTAGTGTTATGGAGTCTGTAGAGGAGGCATAACGCTAGTCTATTGTTTTCAATTTTGAGTATGTCTATTTCATCACCGCTGGTGCAGATAGTGGGGTTTAGCTTTGCTCTGGCCAGTATTAGGACCTCACCTCCTCTTTTGGAGTCACTGGGACAGTTATGTAGTTTGTATTGACCTGTGGTGAGTTGATTCAGAAGGATGATGTCAGACTCAGTGATCCAGGTTTCAGTGATACAGAGCACATCTGGGGTTTCATCTATTAGTATATCTCGGATTATTGGGATTCTGTTTCTTATGGAACGTTTATTTATTAGTATAAATTTTAGGGGTATTGTGTGGCCTATATGCTTCAGTTTCTGGTTCTTGTTCAAAGGGTTGATGTAAATCAGCCTATGGTGTGGTTTGTTTCTGTGTGTATGGTGGTCCCTTATGTGTAGGTGTTTGTAGTGGTAGGGTGATTTGGATTATGGGGATGGGGAAGGGAGTGTATTGTTCCTTGTAAGTAAATAGAGCATTAGCTACTGTTGTGAGCAGCAGAAGGAAAAGTATAACATAAGAGTAGAGTATATTTGATTTCCATCTTGATTGATGAGGTGATCTGGTAGGTATTGGTTTGAGTCAAAGTTGGGGGGGGTGTTATAGTAACAGCTAGTATAGTTCTATGTACCAGAGGTTATACAATCTGTGTATGTTGCAGGTAGGAATTATGTAGCAGTGTAGTTGCAGTATATCGGAGAAACCATTTTGGGTAGGATGTGGTAGCAGTGCTAGGTGCAAAAGGTGTTTCAGGGATAATCATGTGGAAGGCATCTATGCAAGTTGGTAGTGCATATGCTGGATGAGGTGTTGATGCAGTGTTATAGTATACAGTTATCTTGTAACTATAGGCATTTACAAATAGTCATGTAGAGAAGCACAGCAGTACTGGTGCAATTACATACATTGAGGCAGTGCAACTGAACATTGGTCCAGCTGGCGGTGATTTCCTGTTTTCAAGGGAAGGTCCAGGGGGTAGCATTAGGAGCGCACCCAGATGTGGGAAGGTTCCTAAGGAGAGTGGCTGTTCTGCGTCTGCCGAATAGGTCAATAGTGCCACTGTGGGATCTCAATTTGGTGCTAGAAGCGTTGGTACGGGAACCTTTTCAGCCCTTTGAGCAGAGCTTCGCTCAAGGATTTTATCCTCATGACAGTTTTTTTTGTGGCCATATGTTCTGTGCGCAGAATTTCAGAGCTGCAGGCTTTGTCTTGCCGGGAGCCATTTCTGTTGTTTTCTGATGAGAGGGTGGTCCTGAGGCCGAATCCCTCCATTTTGCCCAAGGTAATCTCAGTTTTTCATTTGAACTAGGCCGTCACCCTGCCGGTTTTCGGTAGTGGAGAGAAGGGCTCTGCCGATTGACAGTTACGTCTGCTGGATATGCGGTGGGCCCTGAGGAGATACCTGAAGAGCACAGCGCCTTTCCGCAAGTCGGATCGCCTGTTCGTGTTGTTTGGAGGTCCACGCAAAGGAGAAGCGGCGACAAAGGCTTCTATTTCCAGGTGGATCAGAGAAACTATCGTGTCGGCGTACATTTTGAAGGGTAAACCAGTGCCGGTGGGGCTGCAAGCTCATTCCTCTAGGGCTCAGGTGGCCTTGTGGGCGGAGTATAGCTTGGTTCCACCGGTTGAGGTTTGTAAGGCGGCTACCTGGTCGTCTCTGCATCCCTTTGCCAAACATTGCTATTTGTATGTCCAGGCAGCAGGGGATGCCTGTTTTGGATCGTCAGTGCTTCAGGCTGGTCTGGTAGGTCCCTCCCATTGAAATTACTGCTTTGTTATATCTCTAGAGGTTCGGGACTGAACTGGAGGGGCGATAAGGAAGGTGAAATTAGACTTACCTGCTTATTGTCCAGTCCAGTCCCGGATCCCTGCCTACGAGTCAGTTGTCTGTTCCAGGGCCTGAAGCAAGATTCAAAGTTCAAAGAATAATAAAGAGAAGAGGAGGATAGGCCTCAGGAATCTCAGGCTCAGCGGGGGGAGTTGGGGTTGAGCACAAGCCGGTTGTCTGTTCCTTGTTCAGTGTAGGAGGCTTGCTGTCGTTCGAAAGAGCATCTGGTAAGTTCTCACATGTCAGAGGAGGAGGTGTTCCTCCTCTGCTAGGGGGTTTCATAGTTTAGGTTGGGGAAAAAAAAAGAATTTCTTCCTGATCGTGTCCCCAGTCTAGTCCCGGAACCTCTGGGTTGTCCATCTTATCCAGCAGCTTGGAGACTGAGAAACTCCTCCTTTTTGTGACATCACCAGTATAACTCTCCGGTGTCCGCCCCATGCCATCAGTTACCTCAGTCTCCAAGCAGCTGGATAGATGGGAGCCCGTGGGTCCCGGGCTCACTGGAGAAACAGTTGAGAATAGGACAGTGTAGTTTATTTTGTTGGGGTTTGTGAGTTACTTATGGAAAGTTGGGTTTTCTTTTGAGAAGCTGTGACTTTAAATTTTGGAGCACTCCAGCTCTCGGGCTCTGGTTTACTCCCCCTCCCTTCCCCCCCTGCTATTATTTTGTCCTCCATTGGGTTAGTCAGTGAGCCGGGGTCTGCTGAATCAGAAGCTCTGCCTGCAACACAGCAGTACCTCGGTTCGAAGTGAGGTATTCAGGTCTGACATCGGGGACTCCCCGGCGCAGAGCAGAAGGTCCTGCCTGCTAACGCGCCTGTCCCCCTTCCCGCTCCTCGAAGCTTGTCTTTTTATTTGCTACGGGGTGATCGTCCGCGCTGGCACAACCTGGGAGCTGGGGCCGGCGTCGGCTTCTATTAGGCGCAGCAGATATACTCTGTGCATGCTGCCTGCCAAGGTAAGATTTCCTTCTTTGGGGCTCCGTTTTACCTCAGAGCATTTTTTTCTTTTGGCGCGCTTTCTTCGCTGGGCCCAGCTGCGTGGCGGTGGCGGTGGCGCGCTTCAGACCTAGAGGGTTGGTTCATTTTGTTCAAGCCTTCGGGATGCTCATAGAGCCATTTCTTTTGCAAGATTTTTTTAAAAAAAAGGAAACCGGAGAATAAGAGAGATTCGAGGCAGGAGAACTGCAAAGCTTAGAGTTTATTCCGGTCACTTTGCAGTTGCGGCTGGGCGGTGTTTTAGCCTTTAGTTTTTACAATTTTCTTGGACTCCGGGGAACGCACGTGGGGCTACTACTGCCTTTGGCAGCCGTTTGTTTAAGTGCAATGCCCTCCAAGCCCCTGTGCGTTGTGTGCGGGGCCCGAAAGATCACAAGCGCAGGAGTATGCAAGTCTTGTGTGGGGGAAGCTGTGGAGCTGGATCAGATTTCGGCGCAGTCTGACAAGGCTCAGGGGTCTTTGCCGGATGCTGTGATGCCCTTGCTGCCGGAGTCAGCATAGGAGGACTCGGTGGCAGGACCATCTTCTGACTCGGGCGTCCGCTCTCCCCAAGTAGTGCTGCCCAAGGAGCTCTCCGCCATTTTTTCACAGCAGTTGCTGTTGCAGCAATCGGCCTTCAGTACTGTTTTACAGCAGAGCCTGACTGCTGACTCCAGCGGAGTAAGAAAGCGCCCGGCGTCTCCACGGATTCAGGGTTCCCCAAATAGGAGTAAGAAGCCCCGAGGCGCAGAAGAGTTCAGGGAGCGCTCAGGGGCTGCGGAGGAGCCTCTCTCCGGATGAGGAATGCCCTAGTGTCGTGTTAGAAGAAGACTTAGAAGAGGGTGAGATTTCGGAAAGAGATCAGGCTAGGATTGTGAGGGTTTTCAGGAGGGAAGAGCTGCCAGTTCTCATAGTGGAAACCCTTAAGGCGCTCAATATGCCCACTCCAGGTGTAGCGGAGGATGAGTCGCTGGAGGATCCTTTGTTACAGGTGTTTAGGAAGACACAAAAAGCATTCCCGGTTCACAGAGTGTTTCAGGAGATGATACAGGAAGAGTGGAACGTCCCGGAGGCGCCCTTGAAAGGTGCTAGGATTATGGGTCGGCTGTACCCGTTGTTAGACCCAGGACAAGGAGGTTTTCAAATCTCCCAGGGTGGATGCAGCGGTCTCGGCTGTGACCAAAAAGACAACCATCCCGGTAGAGGGTAGTGCAGCCCTCAGGGACGTTCAGGACAGGAAATTGGATGTCTTGTTACGGCAAGCTTTCGATATCCATGCCATCTCCCTGCAGGCGGCTATTTGCGGGACGTGGGTGGCTAGAGCCTGTCTTCGCTGGGCTCAGCAGTTACAAGAGGAGAGGCCGAGTCCTTTGGCGGGGGAGGCTGCGCGACTGGAGTCAGGGGCGATCTATCTCTCCGACATTCATTACGATCTTATGCGAGGCCTATCAGAAAGTATGGCGTCGGCGGTAGCTGCGAGGCGGTATCTATGGTTGTGCAATTGGGCAGCAGATAGCTCCTCGGTGGTATCTATGGTTGTGCAATTGGGCGGCAGATAGCTCCTCTAACACTAGATTAAGTAAACTGCCTTTCAAGGGGCGTCTTCTGTTTGGTGAGGACTTGGGCAAACTGGTCAAGGACCTCGGAGAATCCAGAGGCGGTGGGTTACCGAGGACAAGCCCAAGACAACTCGAGGAGCGGCGGGCAGTCGGGGTCAGTTTTCAGACTTCCGCCGGTTTCGGTCCCAAAGACTCGTCTCGGATCAAAGGGGCCGTTTTTCCTTTCGAAACCAGGGCTTTAGGGGTTTCCGAGGAGCGGGTAGAGATTTTGGTTCCTCTTCCTCCTCCTCCTCCTCCCTTAACTTTAATAAGACGCAATGAGATGAAGGGGACACAGTCGCCCATAATTCCCGTGGGGGGGGGGGCATTTGCAGGAGTTTTATTCTGCCTGGGTCCAAATCACAGCAGATCAATGGGTACTGGAAGTTATTCGAGAAGGCTTACGCTCTAGAGTTCTTGCGCCCAGTGCGGGAGACCTTCGTGCAGTCTCCCGGCAGATCAGTGGCGAAGCGCGTGGCGCTGCGGGAGACGGTGCAAAGGTTACTGGACCTCAGAGCGATAGCGCCCGTACCCTCAGACCAATCAGGGTGTGGTCGATACTCCATCTACTTCATTGTTCCCAAGAAGGACGGGGGAGTGCGGCCGATCCTGGATCTCAAGGGCGTCAATTGCTGTCTGTGGGTGTCTCATTTTCACATGGAAACGCTGTGTTCCGTCATAGTGGCGGTTCGGCAGGGCGAGTTCCTCACCTCCCTAGACTTGTCAGAAGCGTACCTTCACATTCCCATAAGGCCGGACTATCGCAAGTTCCTCAGGTTTGCGGTGCCGTTCGGTTATTATCAGTTCCAAGCGTTGCCTTTTGGGCTGGCAACTGCCCCAAGAGTTTTCACCAAGGTCATGGTAGTGGTGGCGGCAGCGCTACGAAAGGAAGGCATCCTCGTGCATCCCTACCTGGACGATTGGTTGATTCGGGCAAAGTCAAAAGCCGAGAGCGAGAGAGTCACGGCCCGTGTAGTAGGGTTTTTGGAAAGTCTCGGCTGGATTGTCAACTTGTCAGAGTCGCTTGCGACCGTCCCAGAATCTGGAATACCTGGGAGCTCGTTTCGATACATGGCTAGGGAAAGTATTTCTCACAGAGCAGAGGGCGCAAAGCTTGCGCAAGCTGGTGGAGAGGTTTCTCAAGCTCAAGACTCCCTCAGCGTGGCATTACCTACAGTTGTTGGGCACCATGGCGGCGGCGATAGAGACGGTGCCATGGGCGAGAGCGCACATGAGACCTCTGCAAAGAGCTTTGCTTCGCTGGTGGTCGCATCAGCTGCATCCTCTGTCCCGGAAACTGATCTGTCCAGAAGAGACTCGTCAGGCCCTGCTCTGGTGGTTACTTCCCGGAACGCTGGAGCGGGGCAAGTCCTTGGAGACTCCGGCCTGGGTGGCAATGATGACAGATGCCAGTTTGCTGGGCTGGGGGGCCCATTGTCAAGGCAACTTCACGCAGGGGTGCTGGGACATTCAAGAGAGGACGTGGGCGATCAACCGGCTGGAGCTCAGAGCAGTGTATCTAGAATTACTGCAATTCCGGCACTTCCTCGGAGGACAAGTGGTCCGGGTGCTGTCAGACAACGCGACGGCGGTGGCCTACGTCAACAAGCAAGGCGGCACCAGCAGCGTGTTTCTGGAGGCGGAAGCCGAGATTCTGTGTGGTTGGGTGGAGGCCCACCTCCTGAACCTGTCGGCGGCCCATATAGTGGGGGTAGACAATGTGGAGGCCGACTTTCTCAGCTGGGTGAGGGTGGATCCCGGAGAATGGGTTCTGCACCTGGAGGTGTTCGAGATGGTGGTTCGCCAATGGGGGAGGCCAGTCATGGATCTCATGGCAACCTTAGGTTCGGCAAAGTGCAGTCGCTTCTTCAGCAGGCGCAGGGAAAGGATGTCCGAGGGCTTGGACGCCCTTCTACAAATCTGATAGGGTGCTGATAGGAAGGGTTCTGCAAAGGGTGGAGCACTTCAGGGGTCGCGTGATTCTGATAGCGCCGGATTGGCCGCGTCATCCATGGTACGGCGATCTAGTTTGGTTGTTGGTGGCAAAGCCCTGGCGCCTCCCTTGTAGGGAGGATCTGATATCTCAGGGTCCTCTGGTCATGCCTCACGTGGATCGGTTCTCGCTTATGGCTTGGCTCTTGAGAGGGCGCGGCTAACCTCCCGGGGTATTCACCGGCAGTCATTTCTACTTTATTGAGGTCCAGAAGACGTTCAACCTCCTTGGCATATGTTCGCATTTGGAGAATCTTTGAGGCCTGGTGTAGTGACAGGCAGTGCCAGGCTCTGAAAGCTTCGCTTCCCCTAATTTTGGAATTCTTGCAAAATGGTTTCGACAAGGGCTTAGCGGCGGCATCTTTGCAGGTCCAAGTGGTGGCCTTATCTTGTTTCAGAGGCCAACTTGCGGTACAGTCACTAGGGGCGCAGCGTGATGTGAAATGCTTTTTAAGAGCAGTGTCTCTTGCTAGGTCTCCGTCTAGGCCGGTTTGTCCTAAATGGAGCCTTCCTTTTGTTTTGGAAGCATTGGAGGGGCAGCCTTTTGAGCTTTTAGCACGTGTGTCTCTCAAGGATCTTACCTTGAAGGTGGTATTTTTGGTGTCGGTCTGTTCGGCTAGACGTGTGTCGGAGCTACAGGCGCTCTCCTGCAGAGAACCCTATCTTTCCTTTTTTACGGCTAAAGTTGTGTTGCGGCCGGTGCCGGCCTTTCTGCCTAAAGTGCTTTCAGCCTTTCATGTGAACCAGGAGATCTCCCTGCCAGTGTTTGTTGCGGACAAGGCTAGTCCATCCTCTCAAAGATTACATCTTTTGGATGTTAGGCGAGCGTTGAAGAGGTATCTTAGTAGGACAGCGTCCTTTCGGAAGTCTGATAGGCTTTTTGTCCTTTTCGCGGGGCAAAGAAAAGGCGAGGCGGTGTCATAGGCATCCATTGCGCATTGGATTAAAGAGACCATTGCGTCGGCGTATGTGTTGAAAGGTAGAGTGGTGCTGGAGGGGTTGAGGGCGCATTCCACGAGAGCGCAGGCTACCTCCTGGGCAGAAGTTCGTTTGATTTCGCCGGCAGAAATTTGTAAGGTGGCGACGTGGTCTTCGCTCAATTCCTTTGTTAGGCACTATCATCTGGATGTTCAGATGGTGGAGGATACCTCGTTCGGGTCAGCGGTTCTGCAGGCTGGTTTGCCAGGTCCCTCCCGTAGTTGATTATTTTTCACTGCTCTGGTACAGACCCAGAGGTTCCGGGACTAGACCTAGACTTCCGGGGACACGATCAGGAAGGTTAAATTAGACTTACCTGCTAATTGTTGTTCCTGGAGTGGACACAGTCTAGTCCCGAATCCCTCCCAGTGTTTCTTGGCGAATGAATGTTTGCAGTTTGACTCAATTTCGCAGGTAAGCTGTGTTTTTCAATTCTTCTCTATTGTAGCAGGCTATCCTTTCTTAGGAGGAGAGTGTGGCCTGTTCCAGTTTTTAGTCACAGTATTGGCGAGGTCATTCCCTCAGTCATAGTATGTGTAATATTTGACGTTTTGGTTAGTTAAAGTGGTTGGATATCTTCTTACTTGTTTCTCCGGTGAGTCTGCTTTGTCAATAGGTTACTGATGGCATGGGGCGGACACTGGAGAGTTATACTGGTGATGTCACAAAAAGGAGGAGTTTCTCAGTCTTCAAGCTGCTGGATAAGATGGACAACCCAGAGGTTCTGGGACTAGACTGTGTCCACTCCAGGAACAACAATTAGCAGGTAAGTCTAATTTAACCTTGCGGTTTGTTCTTTGGTTCAAGATAACTACATTTGTTGTTCCTGTGAGTCTGCTTTGTCAACAGGCTACTGGAGCTTGTGAGCGGTCCCTTGGGTATTTATACTAGGGTCATCAAAAGATGACGTGCTCAGTCTCCAAGCTGCTGGAGGAGGTGCTCAACCCAGAGGTTCGGGACTGGACTGGAATTCCTCAAAGAACAACAATTAGCAAGTAAGTCTAATTTCACCTTATTTTTCATTATGTTGTGATGGATATCTGTACTCAGTGTTTTTTGAGTTATTATGAATTTTAGTGGTTATTATGTCTTTATATCGATTGAGCACTTATTTATTTTTATTAATGTTATATTGTGGGTTTTTTATAGATGTATACTGTTTTGTTTAAACTTACAAAAATGTGTGTCTTCAAGTCAGTGCTGACTCCTGGAGGGTTAAGTGACTTGCCCAAGGCCACAAGGAGTACTAGTGGGAAGGAACCCTGGTCTCTTGGTTAGTAAGCCAGTGCTCTGGCTGCTAGGCTGCTACTCCACTCCTTTTTAAACTTGATAGTGTTTTTTTTTCTGTTGCAAGCAGGATTGAATCAGGTAGAAAAGTGGATGATATCATTGCAAGGTACCAGGAGAGCTCAAGAACTCAGGACTAAGGAGTATGTTGACTAAACAGCGGTAGTGGCTTCCGTGCGATATCCGTGCAGGGAAGACAAGACTGCCATTTTAGGACCCGCGGTTTTGTTTTTCTTTTTTTGCTTTCGCTTCAATTCTACTGTTTTATTTAGTTTAAAGACGGGGTTTGCTATAAGAACACAAAAGTAGTAAAAGCTGGACTCCAGGACAACTACTTCCACGTTTTTGTTTTTGTTTTTGTTTTGCTATGTCTGGGCTGCAAAAAAAAAAAAGGCAGCACATGTCAGAAGGAAAAGAGGGATACAGTGGTGCGGGTAAAATTGGCTGATTTTTTTTTGTTGTTTTATTCCCTCTTGGGGGGAGGGAAAGCACAGCATGCTTACTTAAGAGCATGTGCCTAGAGTGTGGATCACATAGGGGCTCTGCTGCACCTGTGAAACTGAGTCCAGGTCAGCAGAGGAAGACATCCTCGAGGGACAGGGAGATAGTATGCTGGACCTTTTGGGGGGAAGGGAGGATGCTTCTCAGACTACGGAGGCTCTAGCGGTGCCTTGCACCGCAACGCAAGCCGGGGCAGGGGGGGCTCCAAAGCCCTGACTCCTACAGCACAGGGCGTAAACAAGAAGCTGGGGAAGACTGCTAAGTCATCAAGGCACTCTCCAGGTAAGTATGAGTGAGGAGTCCTGCTGGGCGCTTTTTCACTGGAGTTTGTTCTCCTCATGCACAAGGCTTTCTGCTTAAGGCAGTGAGAAGAGCAGGAGAGCATGCCAGTAAAGGCACACAAATGAGTTTTGCCAGGTGGCCTGCAGATGGCAGGGCACAAGGAGAACCGGGTCCTGATAGGAGAAGGCTGGAGGACAGTCCTTGGGGGACAGCCCTTGGGAGGAAGGATGCTCCCTCCAGTTCGAGGAAGAAGGCGACTTTGAGCCTGAACAAGAGATGAGAGCGGAGGAGATGAAGCTCGAGAAAAGAGATTTCCGCAAGCAGAGGAGTTGCGCATAGTGCGCATCTTTCGAAGAGAGGAGCTTGTGGCGTTGATTACTCACTCCTTGAAGGCCCTTAATATGGACACACAGGCTCTACTGGAGGAGAAGCCATTGGAGGATCCCCTCTTCCAAGCCATCAAGAAGACGCAGAGGTGGTTCCCTATGCACCAGGTGATTTGGAAGATGATCCAGGATGAGTGGGATGTACCAGAGGCCATGTTAAAGGGAATGTGACTTATGGCACGTCTATACCCACTTCTTGAAAAGGACTGGGACATCCAGTCGCTGAAGGTGGGAGGCAGCAGTGTCGGCAGTAAGAAGACTACCATTCTGGTGGAAGGTAGTTTGATGCTAAAAGACATTCAAGATAGGAAGTGGAGATCCTGCTTAAACAGGCATTTTGATATCAATGCTCTCTCGTTGCAAGTGTCAATCTGCAGTGCCTTTGCAGCGCACGTGTACTTGAGATGGACACAAGGGATTATTGAATCCATGGGTACTTTACAGCCGCTACCAGGGGAGATAGCCAGATTGGAGTCAGATGCAGCTGATTTGGTAGATGCCTTTTATGATTTAATAAGAAGTTTGTCCAAGGGGATGGCGGCGGTGGTAGCAGCACATTGCTACCTCTGGCCCAGAAATTGGTCGGCTGATGTTTCCTCCAAAGCACATTTGAGTAAGTTGCCCTTCAGGAGGAAGCTCTTATTCAGGGAGGACCACAATAAATTGGTGAAGGACTTGGAGTCCAAGGGGAGGGTCACCTTCCAGAAGACAAACAGAAGACCGTTTGCCTCTGCTGTGGGACTGTGAACCTAACGTCAAACCTTTGGCAGTTTAGAGCAGTGTGCTTTGTGCCATATCAGAGCGGTAGATTCCTATCCAGGGGGCAGTCCTTTCGGGGATTCCATGGAATGGGAAGGGGTTTCTTCTCTTCCACTCCCTAGGCCCCTAAAAAGTCATAACATTGCAAGGATCATCCACACAGGGGTGTTGTCGTAGTGGTTTGGCTGTGGTAATTTTATCCTATGTGGGCGCAGATTACATCTCATCAATAGGTATTAGAGGTATCAGGGAGGGCTATGTGTTGGGAGTTGAAATGCTTTCTCATGGATGCCTTCATCCTCTCCCCGTGCAAGGCCCTGCGAAAAAGAGATGGTGCAGGACACATTGCAGAGGCCTCTGGACCTTCAAGCGATGAGTCGTGTGCCAAGTGCCCAGTGCAGTTATGTTCGATACTCGATCTATTTCGTAGTACCCAAAAAAGAGGGCTTCTTTCTGCCCATCCTAGTTCTCAAGCACGTCAATCGGTGTCTCAGGGTACCTCGTTTCTACATGGAGATTCTCCGGTCGGTGTTTGTGGTGGTCAGGGAGGGGGAATTCTTGACTTATCTCGACTTGACAGAAGCCTATTTGCACATTACCATTTGGCAGAGTACTAACAGTTCTTAAGATTTGTGGTACCCATGGGACACGTCCAGTTTCGGGCACTCCCCTTCGGGTTAGCCACCGTGCCACGCATGTTGACAAAGGTCATGGTGGTGGTCGTGGCCAGGCTGCGAAAGGAAGGAATTCTCATACATCCATACCTGGACGATAGGCTCATCTGGGCGAAATCAAGGGACGAGAGCGTGTGGGTCACGGCGAGGGTGATTGCGTATTTAGAGTCTCAGATGGGTGATAAATTTTGCGAAGAGTCATCTCCGGCCCTTGCAAGACTTGGTATATCTGGCGGCCCAGTTTCAAATGGTGGCGGGCCGTGTGTCCCTGCCAGAGCCCCAAGTGCAGATGCTACAGGATCAGATCTGAAGATTTTGCAGCATGGGAGGCCAAGACGGCATGGCACTGCGTTACAGGTATTAGGTCCATGGCAGCAAACATTGAACTTGTGCCGTGGGCACTGGTGCACATGCGTCCATTGCAGAGGAGTTTGTTGTGCAGATGGTTGGCACAGCAGCAGTTGCTGTCCCTCCGCCTGCCCTGTCTGGCAAGCACCCAGGGATCACTCCAGTGATGGTTAACAGGCAAACACCTTTGGGTGGACATGCCTCCGAAGAGTCTCCACTGGATTCCAGTGACAACAGAAGCCAGTCTTATCGTCTGGGGAGCTCATTGCGAGAGGCACATCACACAGGGACATTGGTCAGAACAGGAAGCGACTTGATCAATCAACAGTCTCAAGTTGAGATTTGAATTCTTGCTGTTATGGCAGTTCCGCTCTTGGCAAGGTGGTGCGAGTGTTTTCGGAAAGTGCCACCATGGTCACATGTGTCAATTGTCAGGGAGGAATGAGCAGTGTGAACTTGGAAGAAGTAGCAGCCCCGTCGTTAGCCTGCACAGAGGAAAATCTGCAGGCGTTCTCGGCAGTGCATGTGGCAGGGAAGGACAATGTGGCAGCCGATTATTTCAGTCGGGTACATATCAACATGAGGGAATGGACGCTCAATGAATCAGCAAAGGCATCAAGGTTTTACAGCAGAAGATGAGAAGGGATCAGAAGGGCTCGATGCCCTGGTCCAGAGCTGGACAATGCAAGGACTGCTCTGTTTCCACCGTGGGCACTCGTAGGGTGAGTGATACAAAAGATAGAGGTGCATCAGGGTCTCATATTGGTGATAGCTCCGGATTGACCGCGGCGCCTGTGGTATACCGACTTGGTGTGACTGAAGGTGGGCCCTCCATGGAGGTTGCCACCTCGGTGGGACTTGTTGGCTCAGGGACCCGTTCTGATGTTGCAGGTGGATCGATTCTCACTTACGGCGTGGCTCTTGAGCAGGTGAGGTTACGACATTTGGCTCCAGTGATTGCAGTGGTGTTGAAGGCCAGGCGATGCTCGATGTCGCTGGCTTACATGCAAGTGTGGAGAGTGTTTGAGAACTGGTGTGCAGGCTGCCACTGTCGTCTGATATCCACTTTGATCCGGGAGGTGTTGGTGTTCTTGCAGGCAGGGTTCAAGAAGGGGCTGGCATCTAGCACTTTCCGGGTGCAGGTTGCTGCTATCTCTTGCTACCGGGGAGAAAACAAAAAGATTCTCTAGAGGCGCATCTGGATGTGGTCAGGTTTCTCAGAGCGGTGAAATTGGAGCGTCCGCTGCTGAGGGCAGTGGTGCTTCCTTGGGATCTCATTTTGGTGTTGTCAGTACTAATGGAGCCTCTGTTTGAGCCGTTAGGGTCATACACGTTGAAGGATCTTACCCGGAAAGTGGTGTTTCTGGTAGCTATTTGTTCCGCTAGACAGATATCTGAATTGCAGGCACTGTCGCGTAGGGCGCCTTTTCTGAGGCCAATTCTCTCCTTCCTGCCTAAGGTCTTGTCGATTTTTCACACAAATAGATGATTCTCCCGGTGTTTGCGGGAGCAGGAAGACAGGAGACTGATCCTCTTCTGCATTGTTTTGATATCCATAGGGTGTTGCTAAGTTACTTGAAGAGAACAGAGTCGTTTAAATGATCAGATCAGTTGTTTATTTGTATGTGGAGCATGGAAAGGGGAAGCAGTTTCGAAGGCCTCCTTTTCCTGGTGAGTAAGGGAGACCATATTTTTGACACATTTGCTGCGGCGCAAGCAGTTACCTATTGGGTTGAGAGCGCATTCGACCCGAGCACAGGCCACGTCATGGGCTGAGTCAAGGTTGGTTCTGCCCGGGAATATTTGTCAGCGGCAACCTGGGTCATCCTTGCACACTTTCGTCAAACTTTAAAGGCTAGATGTTCAGGCCGCATAGGACGCATGTTTTGGATCAGTGGTTCTTCAGGCCAGTCTGGCGGGTTCCTCCAAAGGTTAGTACTGCTATGGTACATCCCACAGGTGTGGGACTGGACTGGAGGTGAAATTAGGCCTTACCTGCTAATTGACATTCCTTGAATGAGTCCAGTTCAATCCCGATTCCACCCTGGGAAATTTTTTCTTTCCTTGAAACAATAAATATCTCCAGTCAAAAAGAGTCAACACAGTTTTGGCCGGATGTCAGCATGCCGACTCTGATCTGCTGCAGGTCAGGCGCCATGAAGAGAATTTGGGAGCTTGATTCGGCGGAGTTGAGTCTTCAGTCAAACCCGGGAGCAAAAGGGTTAAAATACGGTAAGTGATCTCTCTTTCAGGCGAGGGGTGTTTTCTGTCTGAGTGGAGCTCTTTGTAGATAGATCAATTTGGTTTTTGGTTGTTGCTTTTGTGAGCTGCTTTGTCAATAGGATACTGACTGTGGTGGGAGATGCCACCGGTATGTATATCCTGATATCATCAATCATATCATGCTCAGTCTCCAAGCTGCTGATGAGGTGACACTACCCACAAATGTGGGACTGGACTGGAATCACTCAAAAAATATCAATTAGCAGGTAAGGCCTAATTTTACCTTTCTGCACAATGATCTTCAATCTAACCTTCATTAGAGTCCAGTCCGGTTCACAGTAGCCGATGAACCTTTTCTACCAGTTACGCTGTTTCTACCAGAGCAGTTGCACTCATTTCTACAAAAGATGTTTCACAGCTTTATCAAGAGCCTCCTGTAAAGATCTTCCATCAGTCCAGTATCAGGAACAAGCAGGGATGTAGTCTTCACATATGGGTGACGTCGGCACCGACTGAGCCCGCGGGGGAACGTTCTCCAGCGTCCTATAGGAAAGTCTTTGGAAGCATCCCACTGTGCCTGTGCTGCTGCCTTCCCACCTTTCCAACTCTCCCTCTTCGGTTTTTCGTTTTCCATGGAGCCGATGGAGCAATTCATGTCACTGCAGAAAATCTTTTTGTGGTGCGTCTGCCTTCCCGTTGACGCCAGCACCGGTATCATCGGTGTTCTTTTCTTTTGTCTTACAAAACAAGTGTTTTTTTTTTTTCTTGGAGGATCTTTCCCTCTGGGTGCTTAGGCGCCATTTTGGGCCTTAGGCCCCTTTCTTCCTCAATATGGAGAAACCAACTAGTGGTTTCAAAAAGTGTTCCAAGTGTAGCAGTACCATTTCTGCTACTGACACCCATGACTGGTATCTTAAATGCTTGGAACCAGACCATTCACCGTCTGAATGTCTCCTCTGCAGAAAGATGACAAAGAGGGGTCTGCATAATAGAGCTGTGAAACTCGGCACCCTCTTTGCCTCGAATAGTTCAACTAGCTTCTCAAGCAGTTATGAAAACCTCTCTAACTGCTTGAGAAATGCTTCAGTTGCTAGGTCATATGGCTTCCACTATACATGTGGTTCTCCAGGACCAAGCAGGAAGTCAGTCCTCACTTATGGGTGACGTCGGCGCCGACGGAGCCCTCGCGGAGCAATTTTCCCCAGCTTTCAAAGAAAGCCTTTGGGAATTGCAGCGCGCATGCGCGGTCGTCTTCCCGCCCGAGGGTGCCATCTTAGCCAGTCTTCTTTTTTCCGCGGAGCCCTACAGACGTCCCCGTCTTGTCCCCGCGAAAAAGTCGATTTTCTTCATTATTTTATTCTTATTTCCTTCGGTTCGACGCCCATCTTTTTCCCGCCCGGACTCGCGACGCCGGTCACGAGTCCTCTTACTTTTTTTCGGTTTTTCTGACTTTGTCAGCTTTCGTTTTCGATTTTTCCCTGGCAGCCCGGTCCTTTGACCTCGCAGGGGCCCTTTTTCCCCCGATGGCTGCCAGTGGCTTTAAGCGGTGTGGTCAGTGTGACCGAAATATGTCACTAACTGACACACACGACTTTTGCCTCCGCTGCCTGGGCCCGGATCATGAGGAACTGATCTGTGGGCCCTGCGGCAAAATGTCCTCAAAAGCGTTGAGAAGTCGGCGGCATCAGCGTGATCGAATCTTCGCTGACCCCAGCCGTACCCGGACCTCGTCGGAGGCCTCCGCGTCAAAAGGCTCCAGCTCGGACCGTCGCCGGAGTTCCTCCGACCGGGGTTCTCCCTCCGGGGACCATCGTCGGACGGTGAAACCCGCGAGGGCGGCGTCGGTGGACGCTCCTGGTTCCGCGAGGGCCAGGTCGCATAGCCCCGATAGCCGCCCCGGGTCCTTGGAGAAGGAACACCTCCCGAAGCGACCTCGCCTGGAGTCGGAGATGCCTGCTCGGGTAAGTCCTGTGGTCCTTCTGGACTCGCCTCCGCGACAGCCGACGTCGGGCCCGACGCCGTCGGGGCCCGAGTCGGGGGCTGCTGGGTCACCTGAGCTCGGACTCAGGTTGACGGCCTTGGAGAGCAGACTGTCTGCCTTCATGGACCAGCAGCGGGCACTGCTCGCTGGCCTCGCTGGCGCCGCTGCCCCGACCGCCGGGACGTCGACGTCCAAGTCGACCCCGGAGACCGAGCCGATCCTCGAGTCGATGAGAACTCGAGTCGATCCTCGGTCGAGGTCACCCTCGGCCTCCCGTTCGGGACCGAGGTCGCCGACGCCGACTCCCTCGGCGTCGGGGCGGCAGGCGCCGCGCCCTGCCCGGGCCGACCCCACCGAGTCCTCGTCGGAGTCGGTCTGGGAGTCTGAAGAGGAAGAGTCGCCTGATTCTTTCCGGACTCGGTGTGTCCCCTCGGACTCACCGGAGTCCGAGCCTCGGAAGCAGTCCCCCCCGGAGGATGCCCGGTTCTCGGACTTCGTTAGGGATATGGCCAAGGCTTTGGCCTTCCCTGCGGATCCCGAGGAGGAGCCTCGAGCCCTCCAGTATGACTCTCCCGCGAGGGAACACTTTACTGTACCGGTTCCTCCTATGCTGGAACGACTACTCTTCCGCATGTGGGAGAGTCCGGCCTCCTCGCCGGTCCTGAGCAAGCGGGTCGATTCTATCTATCGGGTCCGCAAGAGCCCTGGCTTCCAAAAGGCACAGCTACCACACCATTCCATGGTAGTGGAATCGGCCATGCATCGTCTTAAGAGCCAGAAGATGCACTCCTCGGTGCCCCCTGGCAGGGAGGCCCGTAACCTGGATGGCCTTGGTAAGAAGTGTTTCCAGGGCTCTATGCTCGCATGTCGTGTCCAGACTTACCAGCTATACATGGGCATGTATCTCCGGGATCTGGCTAAAGAGCTAGCCGGATTCTCCGCTGGTTTGTCCGAGGAACCCTTGCGGAGGTTCCTGGCCTTGTCCACTGGCATTCGGGAATGCTCAAAGTTCATGTCCCGGGCAGCCTATGATGGCTTTGAAGCGTCGGCTCGAGTGGCCGCAGCCGGCATCGGTGCCCGCCGACAGGCTTGGCTTCAGTCGTCCGACCTTGAGCCCTGGGTGCAGGACAAGTTGGTCGATGTCCCCTGCCGAGGCGAAAACCTCTTTGGCAAGCCCATGGCGGAAAAGGCTGCACAAATTGAGACTGAGACTCTCACCAGGACCAGGCTTTCTAGGAAGACCTCCGCCCCTTCCCAGAAAAAGAAGGGCTCGGGGAAAAAGTCCTTTTACCCGAGGAAGGCGGCTGCCTACAAACAATACCCCCATTATCAGGCCCCTGCAGCTCCCCAACAGGGCCAGCAGGCCAAGGGACGGGGTAACGGGTCCCGTAGGCAGCAAGCCCCCAAGCCTGCACCACCAGCCCCTGCTCAGCAGGGTGGGGGTTTTTGACTCACAAAGCATAGCCTCTCCCCCCCCGCTGGTTCCTCCCAGCACCGGAGGCCGGCTGGTTCACTTCGCCCACAGGTGGTCCAGCATCACCGCAGATGCCTGGGTGCTTCAAGTCGTGCGAGAAGGCTATCTTCTCCACTTCCACCAGGTCCCTCCCTCCTATTTTCCGGGAGAACCTCCGCGACCCCCTCTGCACAGGGAATTACTCCTTCAGGAGTTAGCAGGTCTTCTGCAGGAACAGGCGGTGGAACCGGTGCCCCACCACCTGAGAGGTCAAGGCTTTTATTCCAGGTATTTTCTGATACCAAAGAGAACAGGGGGCCTCAGACCCATCCTGGACTTGCGCAACCTCAACAAGTTCCTTGTGCGGGAGAAGTTCAAAATGCTTACCCTTGGAATCCTTCTGCCCTACCTCCAGCAGGGAGATTGGCTATGCTCCTTGGATCTAAAGGATGCCTACACGCACATCCTCATCCACCCAAGCCACCGCCAATACCTAAGGTTTGTGGTGGCAGAAATCATTACCAGTACAGAGTACTGCCCTTTGGCCTGTCCTCCGCACCGCGAGTCTTCACAAAATGTCTCGCGGTCGTGGCGGCCCATCTCCGGCTTCACGGCCTCTATGTCTTTCCGTACCTCGACGACTGGCTCATCAGAGCAGCGTCCGCTCGGGAGGTCACCAACGCCACGCGCCGCACGGTGACTCTTCTGCAGCACTTGGGCTTTGTTATAAACTTCGCAAAGTCCACTTTGCTCCCCTCACAGGATCTCGAGTTCATCGGCGCAAGGCTGCACACTCCTCAGGCGCGAGCATACCTACCGCTCGACAGGGCTCAACGGCTCATGGACCTAGCCGACCGCTTTCACAGCCAGCCCCTGGTCTCCGCCAGGCGCTTCCTGAGACTACTCGGCCATATGGCTTCCACCGTCCATGTGACCCCCAATGCCCGCCTGAATATGCGGTCTGCTCAATGGTGTCTCCGCCAGCAGTGGCGACAAGCCACAGGCGGCCTAGCAGACCTAGTGCGCGTCTCCGAGCCGCTGCTCTCGTCTCTCCGGTGGTGGCTCCGGCAGCCGAACCTGATATTCGGAATGCCTTTCCAGTCACCTCAGCCGACCCGGGTGCTGACCACCGATGCATCCCTCCTGGGCTGGGGAGCACATTGCCAAGAGGCACGTACTCAGGGCCTCTGGACCACGTGGGAGTCTGCTCAGCAGATCAACTTCCTGGAGCTCAGGGCGATCCGCCTAGCTCTCAAGGCCTTCTCCCACCTGACTTCCCAACAGTCCGTCCTTGTCCAGACGGACAATCAAGTTGCCATGTTCTACGTGAACAAGCAGGGGGGCACGGGCTCCTTCCTCCTCTGCCGGGAGGCACAGAAGCTCTGCTCTTGGGCCGTCAGTCACGGCATTCTCCTCAAGGCAGTTTATCTCCCGGGCCAAGAAAATTGCCTTGCGGACAAACTCAGCAGGGTCCTCCAACCGCACGAGTGGCGTCTGGATCCCTTGGTAGTTCAGAAGCTCTTCCTCAAGTGGGGCCTCCCCACGGTGGATCTCTTTGCCAGTCCTCACAACCGGCAGCTTCCTCGCTTCTGCTCTCGTCAGCCACACCCCCGTCGGGTTGCGGCGGACGCTTTTCTGATCTCATGGTCTGGGAGCCTTCTGTACGCTTTCCCTCCCATCCCGCTAGTCTCTCGGACTCTTTTCAAGGTTCTCCGAGACAAAGCCTTCATGATCCTGGTGGCCCCTCGCTGGCCCAGGCAGCCGTGGTTTCCGCTCCTACTGCAATTAGCGGTGGAGGATCCATTCCCTCTGGGGGTACAACCGGATCTCCTCACTCAGGATCAGGGGTCTCTACTACACCCCAACCTCAGGTCTCTCAACCTCATGGCCTGGCTGCTGAGAGGGTAGTCCTTGCTCCCCTTCTCCTGCCGGCAGAGGTGGAGGAGGTCGTCTTGGCTTCGCGACGGCCTTCTACCCGCAAATGCTACGCCCTTAAATGGCGTCGCTTTGCCGTCTGGTGTACCCAACAGTCTCAGGATCCCTTCTCCTGCCCGGTGTCGGTGATCTTGCAGTACTTGCTACACCTCTCTAATCTGGGACTTAAGTCCAACTCCGTCAAAGTTCACCTCAGTGCTCTTTCGGCACATCATGTGCCGGTGGACGGTAGACCTCTCTCCAGCGACCCTCTCGTAGCGAGGTTTCTCCGAGGTCTCCTTCTACTTAAACCACCTCTGCGCCCGCCAGCGCCTGACTGGGACCTGAATGTGGTTTTGCAGCGGATCACCTGTCCGCCTTTTGAACCCATGGCTACCTGTTCTCTCCGTTTTCTGTCTTGGAAAACACTGTTCTTGATAGCCCTCACTTCCGCTAGACGCGTAAGTGAATTGCAGGCCCTCGTGTCTGATCCCCCTTACACTCGGTTCTACAAAAATAGGGTAGTCCTGCGGACTCACCCAAAATTTCTTCCAAAAGTGGTCTCCCCTTTTCACATCAATCAGGAGGTGGTGCTTCCAACCTTCTTTCCCAGACCACACTCCAGCCGAGCTGAAACGGTCCTCCATACCCTGGACTGTAGAAGGGCTTTGAACTTCTACCTTGACCGTACGCGGGAGCACCGTAAAGCTGCTCAGCTTTTTGTGTCTTTTGACCCCAATAAATTGGGGCTCCCGGTCTCCAAGCGTACTCTGTCCATCTGGGTTGCGGACTGTATCTCTTGGGCTTATGGGGCAGCCGGACTCTCCTTAGAAAGTCGAGTCACGGCTCATTGCGTTCGGGCAAAGGCTACGTCAGTGGCTTACCTCCGCTCTGTTCCGCTGGCAGACATCTGCCGGGCCGCTACTTGGTCTTCGAGCCAGACTTTTGCGGTCCATTACTGTCTCGAGAGGGAGTCCCGCAGGGACAGTGCTTTCGGACAGGCAGTCCTCCGTAATCTCTTTGAGGTCTGAGCAACTCCTACCCTCCATCCCGGATGTGGGCTACCGGTGGGTGATAATTCAGCGAAGATTCTTTCCTTCTGTGCTGCTGAGCTAGAGGGAGCTCATTTTTGTGCTTAGGGTCTCCGGTAGCCTTGAGCTTGGGAGTCCCATAAGTGAGGACTGACTTCCTGCTTGGTCCTGGAGAAAGCATAGTTACTCACCTGTAACAGGTGTTCTCCAGGAGCAGCAGGAATCAGTCCTCACTACCCTCCCTCCTCCCCTTGGAGTTGCAATCGTCTGCTTATGTTTTTGCAAATGTTTTTATGCTGTCTTTTTTAGCTATGTCATCTGACTGGCTAAGATGGCACCCTCGGGCGGGAAGATGACCGCGCATGCGCACTGCAATTCCCAAAGGCTTTCTTTGAAAGCTGGGGAAAATTGCTCCGCGAGGGCTCCGTCGGCGCCGACGTCACCCATAAGTGAGGACTGATTCCTGCTGCTCCTGGAGAACACCTGTTACAGGTGAGTAACTACGCTTTCCCTATGCTCATCTACACATGCGGGCAGCTCAGTGGACCCTAGCTTAGCAGTGGACTTAGGCATCGGGTCGTCAGGGGGACAGAATCAAGAACTCTGCACGTCTCATTTCATCCCTCCAATGGTGGAAATCTCCAGAAAACCTAATCGTAGGGTCACCTTTTCAGAAGCCATCACATCAGTCCACCCTGACAACAGATGCGTCCAAATTGGGTTGGGGAGCTCATCTGGACAATTTCTCCACTCAGGGTCTTTGGACTCAGCAAGAGGCTCAGCTTTATATAAATCTGCTAGAACTCAGAGCCATCTTCAATGCTCTGAGTGTTCCAGGACTACCTTCGCTCCAAAAAAGTTCTAGTCCAGACAGACAATCGGGTAGCCATCTTCTATGTGAACAAGCAGGGTGGAACAGGTTCTCAGGCATTGTGCAATGAGGCCCTATACCTATGGTCCTTTACCATATGCCTTCAGATACACCTACTAGCGGTGTATCTCCCTGGCAAACAGAATCTCTTGGCAGACAGTCGAGTACTACTGCCACACGAATGGTCTCTCCATTCAGAGCAGATTGCTCAAATCTTTCAAATCTGGGGAACCCCAGATATAGATCTGTTTGCAAGTCCTCAGAATGCCAAACTTCCCCGCTTCTGTTCCAGAATTCCTGTTCAGAACAGTCAGGCAATGTATGCTTTCCACCTCCACTGGGGTCAGGACTTCCTATATGCCTACCCACCCATTCCCCTCATTCCCAAGACTCTGTTCAAGCTTCAGAGGGACAGGGGCCATATGATCCTCATAGCCCCAAGCTGGCCACGACAGACGTGGTACCAACTGCTTCTACATCTCTCTCAAGCCAAACCTCTGGAGTTAGGATGTGCTGCAGATCTTCTATCCCAGGAGAACGGACGCTTCTGCACCCAAATCCTCAGTCTTTGCACCTGATGGCATGGCTGCTGAGAGCTTCAAACTCCAGGATATCAACCTCTCTCACCAGGTTAAAGATATCCTTCTGGCCTCCAGAAAACCTTCCACAAGGCGAGCATACGCTTTTAAGTGGAGAAGGTTTTCAATTTGGTATTCAAAAAAGGATCTTAATCCTTTTTCCGTTCCAGTAGAGGTGTTACTTGAGTATCTCCTCCACCTTTCATCCTCTGGACTTAAAACAAATTCAGTTAGTTCACCTCCGTGCCATCGCAGCTTTTCACATGCCCTTCGATGGACAACCTATCTCCTCTCAACCGTTTGTAGCGCGTTTCATGAGAGGTCTACTCTTAACTTAGCCTCCCATCAGTCCACCACCTGTGGCATGGAATCTTAAACTTGTCCTTGGACAGCTCATGAAGCCGCCCTTCGAACCCCTAGCCACTACATCCCTGAAGTTTCTTTCTTGGAAAGTCATCTTCCTAATTGCTCTCACTTCTGCCAGATGCATCAGTGAGCTCCAAGCTTTAGTTGCTGACCCACCTTATACACGGTTTCACTATGATAAGGGAATCCTTAGGACTCATCCCCACTTTATGCCGAAGGTGGTTTCGCCTTTTCATTTGAACCAATCGGTTTACCTGCCTGTTTTCTTCCCTAGGCCTCATGCCTCTAGTGCAGAAAGGAATCTACATACTCTGGATTGCAAGCGTGCTTTGGCCTTTTATCTTCAGAGAACTAGGCAGCACAGAAAGGTTTCACAGCTTTTTGTTGCGTTTCATTCCAGTCACCTGGGTCCACCAGTTTCCAAGAGAACACTCTCTAAGTGGATTGCAGACTGTATATCTTTTACCTATGAGAGTAAAGGACTTTCTCTTGAAGGCCATGTTACAGCACACAATGTGCGAGCAATGGCTGCTTCCATGGCAAATCTACGCTCGGTGGCGATTGATGAAATCTGCAAAGCAGTAACCTGGTCCTCTGTCCACACCTTTGCGGCCCATTATTGCTTGGACAAGGACTCCCATCAGGATGCCTCATTTGGCCAGGCTGTTCTCCAGCATCTCTTTCAGACTTAGAACAACTCCTACCCCCCCCTCCCGGGTTTCGATACCAGAGATCCTTGGGAGGAAACATGACTCAATTCATCCTCTGTTTCACTGCTCTCTCTGGGGGCATCTCCAAGCTAGGGAGTCCCATATGTTCCTGCTTGTTCCTGGAGATAGCGTAGTTTCTCACCTGTAACAGATAATTTCTGCTGTTCCCGGAGATCGAGTCTTCACAACCCACCCTCCTCCCCTAGGAGTTGTATCTCTCTCTCTCTCGCTCTTTCTCTCCTTGTATCTCAGCTACAAACCCAACTGAGGAGGGAGAGTTGGAAAGGCGGAAAGGCAGTAGAGCAGGTGCAGTGGGATGCTCCCAAAAGCTTTCCTATAGGACACTGGGGAGTGTTCCCGCACGGGCTCTTTCGGTGCCGACTTCACCCATATGTGAAGACTCAATTTCTACTGTACCCGGAGATCACCTGTTACAGGTGAGTAACTACGCTTTATCTCAAGATCTAGTACTGTTTCTACTGTCTACTTCCAATTCAAAACTATAAGGAGGATACTCTTTCTCCAGGACCAAGCAGGAAGTCAATCCTCACATATGGGTGTCATCAGCGCCGATGAAGCCCCAGCGGAGCATTTCCCCAGCTTTCTAAGAAAGCCTTTGGGAATGCAGGCACGCATGCGCGGTTCCCTTCCCGCCTAAAGGTGCCATCTTACCTCAGTCTCTTTTTTTCTGTGAAGCCCACCGGACATGTGTCCAGTTTTTCCGATTAAAATTAGATTTTTCAGCGATTTTTGCTATTTTTCTTCCGGTTCGACGCTGGTTCCCCTCCCGCTGGGTTCGGTACACCAGTATCGAGCCCGATTCTTCTTTTTCGGTTTTTGCCCTTCGTGGCTGGTGTTCGCACCCTTTTTTCCAGTTTTCCCTGGAAGGCCGGTCGTTTGACCTCGCGGGGGCTCTTTTTTTCCCCGATGGCTTCCAGCGGTTTTAAGAAGTGTGATCGGTGTAAGAAACGTATGTCTCTCACCGACACACACGACTGCTGCCTTCGGTGCCTCGGCCCCGACCACGAGCCTAACTCGTGCGGGGCTTGTGGGAAGATGTCTTCCAAGGCACTTCGAAGTCGCCAGCAGCAAAAGGAAAGGCTTTTCTCGGGCCCGGACCTCATCTGAGGCCTCGACATCTCGGGATTCCGATCCCGAGCGCCATCGAAGCTCCTCGGACAGGGGGTCCCCCAACTGGGAACATAAGAGGAAGAAGAGGCTCGCGAGGGTGTCGTCGGAGGAGGTCCCTGGCTCCTCGAGGGCCAGGTCTAAGACCCCCGACCGTCGCCCCGGGCCCGTGGAACCGGAGAAGCCTGCCAAAGTTCCTCGTGTGGAGCCAGAGTCTGCTGGACATGTATGCTCTGTAGTCCTCGTGGACTCTCCTCCCAAGGAGCCGACGTTGGGCCCGGCGCCGCCGGGGCCAGAGTCGGTGGCTGCTGCGTCTCCCGAGCTGAGTCTCAGGATGACAGCCTTGGAGAGCAGACTGTCTGCCTTCATGGGGCAGCAGCGGGCATTGATGGCCAGCCTGTCTGGCGCATCTGCCCCAACCACCGGGACATCGACGTCGAAGTCGACCCCGGAGACCGAGCCGATACTAGAGTCCATCATGACTCGGAGTCGACCTCGGTCGCGGTCTCCCTCGACCTCCCGTTCGGGACCGAGGGCATCGACGCCAGTGCTTCCGGCATCGGGGCGGGTGCTCCAGGGCCCTGCGGGGTCGGACCCCGACTCTTCCTCGGACGAGTCGGCTTGGGAGACGGAGGACGAGGAGTCTCCTGACACCTTTAAGACTCGGTGCGTCCCTTCGGACTCACCGCAGTCTGAGCCCCGGAGTAGGTCCCCCTCGGAGGACACCCGGTTCTCGGAGTTCGTCCGGGATATGGCCACTGCCTTGGCTATTCCGGCGGATCCCGAGGAAGAGCCTCGAGCTGAAGAGCTCGAGGCTCTACAGTATGACTCTCCTCTGAAGGAGGCCTTTACTGTCCCAGTTCCTCCGATGCTGGAACGGCTCCTCTCCCGTATGTGGCAGGCCCCGGCCTCGGCGCCGGTTCTTAGCAAGAGAGTCGATTCGATCTATCAACTCGGGAAGAGCCCTGGTTTTCAGAAGGCACAGCTGCCACAACATTCCATGGTTGTGGAATCAGCCATGCATCGTCTGAAGAGCCAGAAGATGCACTCCGCGGTGCCTCCTGGCAGGGAGGCCCGAAACCTCGATTGCGTCGGCAGAAAGTGCTTCCAGGGCTCGATGCTTGCTTGCCGTGTCCAGTCCTACCAGCTGTACATGGGCATGTACTTGCGGGATCTGGCCAAGGAGTTGGCCGGATTCTCTGCTGGTCTCTCCGGGGAACCCTTGCAGAGATTTAAGTCCTTGTCCTCGGGGATTCGGGACTGCTCGAAGTTCATGTCCCGCGCCGCCTACGATGGCTTCGAGGCTTCGGCCCGAGTTGCAGCAGCCGGCATCGCGGCTCGACGCCAGGCATGGCTGCAGTCATCGGACCTCGAGCCATGGGTTCAGGACAAGTTGGTCGATGTCCCTTGCCAAGGTGAAAACCTTTTTGGCAAGCCCATGACCGAGAAGGCTGCTCAGCTCGAGACCGAGCACCTCACACGGACAAGGCTGTCGCGGAAGACCTCTGCCCCTTCTCATAAAAAGAAGGGCTTGGGTTTTAAGCCCTTTTACCCGAGGAAGGGCACTGCCTACAAACAGTACCCGCAATACCAGGCTGCCCAAGCTGCCCCCCAGGCTGCCCAAGCTGCCCCCCAGGGTCAGCAAGCCAAGGGCCAGGGTAATGGGCCCTGTAGGCAGAGGACCCCCAAGCCTCCAGCCCCTGCTACCACTCAGCAGGATGGGGGTTTTTGACTCCTTGCGCGTAGCCTCTCCTCCACTGCTCTCCCAACCCTGCACAGGAGGTCACCTCGCCCTCTTTGCCCACCAGTGGTCCTTCATCACCGGGGACAGTTGGGTGCTGGAGGTAGTCCACAAGGGCTATGCCCTCCATTTTCAACAACTGCCTCCACCTTATTTTCCAGGGGAGCCTCCAAGGCCTCCCCTGCACACAGACCACCTTCTGCGAGAACTTCACGGTTTGTTGGTGGACAGGGCGGTGGAGCCTGTGCCTCCCCACTTCCAAGGTCACGGTTTCTACTCCAGGTATTTCCTGATACCCAAAAGAACCGGTGGCCTTCGACCCATTCTGGATCTCAGGAACCTCAACAAGTTCCTGGTGAAGGAGAAGTTCAAAATGCTTACTCTTGGGACACTTCTGCCCTACCTCCAGCAGGGAGATTGGCTATGCTCCTTAGATCTAAAGGATGCGTACACTCACATCCTCATTCATCCAGACCACAGAAAGTACCTCAGGTTCATTGTGGGAGGAAACCATTATCAGTACAGAGTGCTGCCTTTTGGCCTCACCTCCGCCCCCAGAGTTTTCACAAAGTGCCTAGCAGTGGTGGCGGCCTACCTGAGAAATCAGGGAATTTTTGTCTTCCCCTATCTGGACGACTGGCTCATCAGGGGTCAGACATGTCAGGAGGCCAAGCAAGCCACCCTCAGGACTATTGCTCTTCTACAACGCCTGGGGTTTGTCATAAACTTCCCAAAGTCCACTTTGCTCCCCTCCCAGAACTTGGAGTTCATAGGAGCAAGGTTGGACTCTCTGCTGGCAAGGGCATTCTTGCCAGAGGACAGAGCCCACAGACTGATGAACATGGCAAGCCAGCTTCTCAGCAGGTCACTGGTCTCCGCCAGACTCTGCCTGAGGCTTCTTGGCCATATGGCTTCAACAGTACATGTGACCCCCAATGCCAGGCTCCATATGAGACCTGCACAGTGGTGCCTTCGGACTCAGTGGTCACAGACCTCAGGCCGCCTCAGAGAAAGGATAAGGGTGTCCAAACCATTTCTGAACTCCCTCACCTGGTGGCTGCACCTACCCCATCTGCTAATGGGGGTGCCTTTTCAGATTCCAGGGTACACAGTAGTACTGACCACAGATGCCTCCCTGCAGGGCTGGGGAGCTCATTGTCTGGGCAAGTGCACCCAGGGCCTGTGGTCTCCTTGGGAAGCTGCACAGCAGATCAATCTCCTCGAACTCCGAGCTATTCGATTAGCACTCAAAGCTTTCACTCCTACCCTGGCTCATCAGTCTGTCCTGATTCAGACAGACAACCAAGTAGCCATGTTTTATGTGAACAAACAGGGCGGGACTGGGTCTAGTATCCTTTGTTGGGAGGCTCAGGACCTTTGTTCCTTTGTCCTCAAGCACCACATGCTCCTCAAAGCTGTGTACCTTCCAGGCCAGGACAACTACCTGGCCGAGAGGTTGAGCAGAATACTGCAGCCCCACAAGTGGCAGCTGCATCCTTCAGTGGTTCAGAAGATCTTCCTGAAATGGGGTCTTCCCTTGATGGATCTCTTTGCCAGCCCAATGAACAATCAACTACCGAAGTTCTGCTCCAGGCAACCGCATCCCCTACGGATAGCAGCGGATGCTTTTCTGATATCCTCGTCTCAGGGCCTCCTTTATGCGTTTCCTCCCACGCCCTTGGTGGCCCGGACTCTCTTCAAGATTCTTCAGGACAAGGCTTCCGTCCTGCTGGTGGCTCCCAGGTGGCCGAGACAGCCTTGGTTTCCTCTTCTGCTTCAACTGGCGGTGGATCCTCCACTACCTCTGGGGTTCCAACCCGACCTTCTCTCACAGGAGCAGGGTTTCGCTTCTGCACCCCAATCTCAAAGCTCTCAATTTGATGGCCTGGAGGCTGCAAGGGTAGTTTTGGCTCCCTGGGGCCTGCCTCAGGAAGTTGAGGAGGTTGTCCTAGCCTCTAGGAAACAGTCCACTAGGAAAACCTATGCTCTCAAATGGAAAAGGTTTTCGGTGTGGTGTCAGCTACTTACAGAGGACCCTTTCTCTTGTACTGTGCAAGTAGTGCTTCAGTACTTACTGCACTTATCAAATCAGGGACTTAAGTCCAATTCTGTTCGGGTCCACCTCTCAGCACTAGCAGCTCACCACTCTAGTGGGACGTTCTCTGTCTGGTCACCACTTGGTGTCCCGCTTTCTTAGGGGCTTGCTTTTGCTCAAGCCTCCCATCCGTCGTCCTGCCCCTGAGTGGGAGTTGAATGTGGTCGTGCAGCAGCTGACTCGCCCGCCTTTTGAGCCGATGGCTACTTGCCCTCTACGCTTCCTGTCCTGGAAGACGCTCTTCTTGATAGCCCTTACCTTGGCTAGGCGAGTAAGTGAGCTTCAGGCCCTGGTCTGTGATAGGCCTTACACCCGGATTTATAGGAATAGGGTAGTCCTTAGGACTCATCCAAAGTTCCTCCCTAAGGTTGTCTCCTCTTTCCACCTCAACCAGGAGGTGGTTCTTCCAACATTCTTCCCTAGGCCTCATGCAAGCCAGGCTGAAGCAGTCCTGCACACCCTGGACTGTAGGAGGGCCTTATCCTTCTACCTCGACCGTACGCAGGGGCATAGAAGGGCTACTCAGCTCTTCGTATCCTTTGACCCCAATAAGTTGGGGTTGGCTGTGTCCAAGCGTACCTTGTCCATCTGGGTGGCTGACTGTATAACCTGGGCTTATAAGGCGGCTGACCTTCCTTTGCAGGGTAGGGTCATGGCCCATCGTTGTCAGGGCAATGGCTGCCTCAGTGGCTCATCTTTGCTCTGTGCCCTTGGTAGACATCTGGAGGGCTGCAACTTGGTCTTCAAGCCAGACTTTTGCGGCCCATTACTGCCTGGAGAGGGAGTCCCGTAGGGACAGTGCTTTTGGCCAAGCAGGTACTCCGGAATCTCTTTGAGGTTTAGGCAACTCCTGCCCTCTGTTGGGCTACTGGTGGAGGTTGTGTCCTTGAAAAGCCTTTCTTTGCTGCTGGGGCTAGAGGGAATTCTCTTGTTCAGCCTGGGTTACTCGGTAGCCCAGAGCTTGGGAGTCACCCATATGTGAGGACTGATGTCCTGCTTGGTCCTGGAGAAAGAGTAGTTACTCACCTGTAACAGGTGTTCTCCATGAGCAGCAGGAATCAGTCCTCACAACCCTCCCTCCTCCCCTTGGAGTTGCAGTTGTACATAGTTTATATTTTTTCATTTTTTGTGTGCTGTTCTTAGCTATGTCATTTGACTGAGGTAAGATGGCACCTTTAGGCGGGAAGGGAACTGCGCATGCGTGCCTGCATTCCCAAAGGCTTTCTTAGAAAGCTGGGGAAATGCTCCGCTGGGGCTTCATCGGCGCCGATGACACCCATATGTGAGGACTGATTCCTGCTGCTCCTGGAGAACACCTGTTGCAGGTGAGTAACTACTCTTTACCTCCCTCTTTACCATGGTTGCAAATTTGTCCATATGAACTGGAAGATTATCCAAGTCCTGACTCCATCCCACTGTAATCTTTTTTTAGAGGAAAGGGAATATAGGGCTCATAAGAAATAAAACTACTGCATTCTACAATACGCCTCTGGTAACAAAGATATAGAAAATGCCATAAAAAGCATAAGATAAAATGAGAAAATGTACATAAGAAAATAAGCCCAAATCAAATCAAAAATATACTCTCAATTTTGTTGCAGAAAGTAAGAAAACACATGTGTGATCTTAAACCATGTAGTGCCACATGATATATCCAACGGTGCAATAGTGTTTTTTGGGAAGGGTGAGGTCTCAGAACTTGCGGGCCGTCAGCGGCTAATATTTAATGCTCACTGAACAAACCTCTTGCATACATCACCGACCTGCCACCATCCCTTCCACTATTAATTTTTTTTGGAATTTTATCTAAACAAATTTGAATACCTGTGCAGTCCATAAACAACAATCAAAGCTGGCGATCTTTTTTAGAAAAGAAGGTAACAGTGCTGTTAGCTTTTTCTGAAACAGCTCAATAGGTAATTGCTTAGAAGCCCGCCAAATCCTTGAATGTCATTAGCTGGCAAAATCCCGACGCCATCTAGCGCGCTGTTCATAAGCGTTTCACCTAAAGGTTTCTTCAGGGGAAACTTGTTCATAGACGCACTAAAACAAGAATAAAACTTCTGAATCATAACTTTCTTCCATTACATCCAAACAGCTTCCAAAAATTGGAAGAATTCTTATCACACTAAAAACAATTCAGACATACCTTTAAATAATGAACTGAGAAAACTCAGAAGCTTGCAAAGTTCTGCTGTTGATGGTGATAACTTGGGAAACTGCGCATACGAAAGAAATTTAAAGGGCATCTGATACGTCAATCAGTAAAAAAACGGAATCACCTGAAGCACGCCTCCCATTCTATGCGTGCGTTAAGGCCCCCTGGAATTAATGTTCTTATTTGATGGATCCAGCGTTGCTCCGCATATAATAGCGCTCGTTCCCGTGTCCTTCCAAACCGAGATGTCAAAACTTGTTCTATACAGAAACAGGTGAGATCCTCAAAGGCGTGCTGAAATTCAAGGCAGTGGTCAACTAATGGCACTTCCCTTCTATGACATTTTAGCTTGCTTTTATGTTCGTTCATTCGAACCCTAAACGATCGAATGGTCTTTCCGATATATAGCAGTCCACAAGGACATCTTACTCCATATACCACATGAGTGGAATTACAGGTGGTTGCATTACGAAGCTTATAGGTTCGCCCTCCATACTGAAACTCTGATGACTCTTGAGTAACATTACATATATTTCAGGAGCCACACTTAAGGTGGCCACCTGCAATGTTGGATGGAGTGGAAGAAATAGGGCGTAAAGCTGCCGGGCTTAATATCTCTTTGATGTTCCGAGATCTTTTCCAAACGCACCGAACTTGGTAAGTTTCCAAGCCAGCTATACTATGCAGGACGTTCATATGGCGTTTAACACTACGCTTTAAATGCATACTTAAAGGAGTAAAACTTGTGACTAGATTGACTTGTTGTATATCGGGCACTGAATCTATAGTCTCATGAGAATGCAACAGTAAGTCCCGGTTAGAATATAACGCTCTTTTGTAAGCTCTATCTACTATCTTATAAGGATAACCTCGTTGGTAAAAATTGCTCTTTAGTAGATGTGCTTGAGATTTAAAATCTTGTAAATCTGAACAATTGCGGCGGTACCTAATGAATTGAGACAGAGGCAAACTGTCCTTTAAATGCAATGGATGACCACTATTGTAATGCAAAATAGCATTCTTATCTATAGGTTTTCGAAAAATGGAAGTATTCCATCCCTCAGGCGATTTTTTTACTAAAATGTCCAAAAAAGTAGTCTGATTTGTATGAAAAGATAAAGTGAATTTGATGTTGGCATCTCTGTTGTTCAGCCACGCATGAAACTGTAACAGATGTTCTTGAGTGCCATGCCACAAAACAAAAATGTCATCGATAGATCTGCGCCATAACTTCACAGAGACCAAATATGGAGAGGTGGACAGCCAATCTTGCTCAAATTTTTGCATATATAAGTTGGCAACAGAAGGGGCACACGTAGCACCCATGGCCACTCCCAATAGCTGCAAATAGATGACATTTTCAAACGTAAAAAAATTGTTGTACAGTGTGAGAGATGAAAGTTCTGACAAAAAACTCAACTGTTGCTCCGACAGATCACCTCTTTGGCGCAGCGAAGCCATTACCACTGAATGAGCTTGAAGCTGAGGAATCACTGTGTAAAGAGATACAACATCAAAAGTTACTAAGATGAGATCGGGATCCAATGCCCATTGATTGTGGGTTGACAAAATCCGCAAAAGTGAGACGAATCTTTTATATAGGATGGAATGGAAATCATTTTAGGTCTTAGATACAAATCCAAAAATACCGATAATGGCTCTAGAAGGGAACCCCGAGTCGAGACTATTGGTCTACCCGGAGGATTTTGTAAGTCCTTGTGGATCTTTGGGACCAAATAAAATCTTGCCAAAGTACAATCCACCGGATTCAGAAAATGCCACTCTTTTTTGGAAATTAATTTATGTTGTAACGCCTGAGTGGTAATCCCCTTAATCTTCTGCTGCAGTTCTAGTGTGGGATCTGCATCCAATCGTCGGTACACATTCGGCTCTGATAGCTGGCTGTGAGCCTCATATAGATATTGGACCCGACTCCAAACAACAAGCCCACCACCTTTGTCTGCACGTCTTATAATCAGATAAGAACATAAGATATGCCATACTGGGTCAGACCAAGGTCCATCAAGCCCAGTATCCTGTTTCCAACAGTGGCCAATCTAGGTCATACGTACCTAGCAGTTTCCCCAAAAGACACAGGTTCCACAATGCTTGTATTGGGTCAAGCAGTGATATCCCGTGTCCCTTTTAATAATGGTTTATGGACCTTTCCTCTAGGAACTTGTCCAAACCTTTTTTTAAATCCAGCTACACTAACAGCTTTTACTACATCCTCCGGTAACAAATTCCAGAGTTTGATTACAGGTTGAGTGAAAAAATATTTTCTCTTATTAGTCTTAAATAGGTTACCCTGTAGCTTCATTGCATGTCCCCTAGTCTTTTTATATTCTGATGAAGTAAACAATTGATCCACGTTTACCTGTTCCACTCCATTCATTAATTTATAGACCTCTATCATATCTCCCCTCAGCCGTCTCTTTTCCAGGTTGAAGTGCCCTAACCTTTTTAGCCTCTTCATAGGAGTATCCTTCCATCCACTTTACCATTTTGGTGGCTTTTCTCTGTACCTTTTCTAATAACGCTATATCTTTTTTAGGATATGGCGACCAGAATTGCACACAATATTCAAGGTGCGGTCGCACCATGGAATGATAGATGCATTATAATATCTTTTGTGTTATTTTCTATTCCTTTCCTTATGATACCTAGCATTCTGTTTGCTCTCTTGGCTGCTGCTGCACACTGGGCAGAGGGCTTTAACATGTTATCTACGATGACACCTAAATCTTTTTTCCTGGGTAGTGGTTCCCAATGTGGAACCTTGCATCCTGTAACCATAGTTTGGGTTGTTCTTTCCTAGGTGCATAACTTTGCACTTGTCCACATTAAATTTCATCTGCCATTTGGATGCCCAGTCTTCCAATTTATCAAGATCCTCTTGCAATTTTCCACAATACTCATGGGTTTTAACAACTTTAAATAGTTTTGTGTCTTCTGCAAATTTGATAACCTCACTCATTATTCCCTTTTCCAGGTCATTTATGAATATGTCAAAAAGCAGCGGACCCAGCCCAGATCCCTGGGGTACTCCACTATTCACCTTTTTCCATTGGGAAAATTGGCCATTTATCCCTACCCTCTGCTTTCTGTCTTGTAACCAGTTCCTGATCCACAGTAGTATATCACCTCCTATCCCATGACCTTTTAGTTTTGCCAAAAATCTGATGAGGGACCTTGTCAAAGGCTTTCTGAAAGTCCAAATACACTATATCAACCGACTCACCTTTGTGTACCTGTTTATTCACACCTTCAAAAAAACATAATAGATTAGTAAGACAAGATCTTCCTTGTCTAAAACCATGTTGGCTGTCTCCCATTAAGCCATGACTATCTACATGCTGAGTAATTTTGTTCTTTATGATGGTTTCTACCATTTTTCCCGGTACTGACGTCAGGCTCACTGGTCTGTAGTTTCCTGGATCACCCCTGGAACCCTTTTTAAAAATTGGTTACATTTCTTTATCTTTATCTTTATTCATCTCTTGATATACCGCCCAAGCATATGCGTCAGGGCGGTGTACAATAAAAGCAAATCAATTAGGAAGTAGGAAAAATGAAAAAGAAAGGAACGCCATTGCTTAAATAGGAAAGAGAGGGACAGGGAAAGACAAAAGGATAGCTAGACAGAATAGGTGAGAGTGGAGAAAAGCCTGAGGGGGAAACATGGTCTGGGTAACTTTAGGGATTAGGGATGTCGAAAGCTTGCTGAAAAAGGTGAGTTTTGAGTGAGCTTTTGAAGCGTTGGAAAGTCAATTCGATACGAAGGGCAAGGGGGAGGGAGTTCCAGAGTGCAGGGGCTAGGAAGAAGAAGTCAGAATGACGTGTAGATTCCAAACGAGCTGAGGAGGGGGAGGGAAGGAAGAGGCGATTACTGTGTGTTTGAGCGGAGGAGACTAGGAGAAGGTTGCAGGCGGATGGAGTCAGCTAAATATTGGAGAGAACCAGTGTGTAGCGCTTTATGGGTGAGAATGAGAATTTTATAAATGAAATGAAAGTGGAGTAGAAGCCAGTGCAAATGGAAGAGGAGAGGAGTGATGTGATCTTGGGCGGAGGAGTGGGTAAGCAGGCGTGCAGCTGTGTTTTGGACCAGTTGGAGAAGCCGGAGTTGATATTGTGGGAGACCTGCTAGGATGGTGTTACAACATTCCAGCCTTGAGAGAGAGAACAAGTGAAATGACTAGTGAGGTAAGGGAAGAAGAGGGGAGGAAGGGACGAACAGCGCGAATCTGGCGTAGGAAGAAGAAAAAACGACGGATAAGCAAAGAGATATGGTGGTGAAAGTAGAGGGAGTAATCAAGGGTAACCCCAAGGTAGCGAAGGGAGGAGACCAGAGGAATAGGGGTAGAAAGGAAGAGAGGGGAGCAAGTGGGGGAGAGGTGTGTTAAAGGAAAGCCAAAGTGCAGCTGATTTAGAGGGGTTAATGTGAAGGAAATTACTGCTGATCCAGGAAGCAACACGGGCGAGGCAGAGGTTAAGGGCGGAGAGATCTGGTGAGAGGGAACTAGTGTGGTGGACGAGAAGAATGTCATCAGCATAGAAGTAACTGGAAATACCTGACTGTTGGACAATGAGTGCCAGGGGGGCGAGAAAAATATTGAAGATTGGCGATCCTCCAATCTTTAGGTATTACAGATGATTTTAATGATAGTTCACAGATTACTAATAGCAGGTCTGCAATCTCATATTTCAGTTCTTTCAACACACTTGGATGTATACCATCCGGTCCAGGTGATTTGCTACTTTTCAGTTTATCAAATAGTTGTAATGTATCTTCCCGGTGTAACGATATTTCTTTCAATTCTTATGCAGCATCACCTTTAAATACCACTTCAGTCATGGGTAACATCCCTACATCTTCCTCGGTGAAGACCGAAGCAAAGAATTCATTCAGTCTCTCTGCTATAGCTTTGTCTCCTCTTACTGCCCCTTTTACCCCTCTATCATCTAATGGTCCAACTGACTCTCTCATAGGTTTTCTGCTACGAATGTACTTGAAAAAGTCTTTATTATGCGTTTTTGCTTCCACAGCAAGTTTCTTCTCAAATTCTCTTTGTTTGCTTTATCAATGCCTTGCATTTAACTTGGCAGTGCTTATGCTGTTTCCCGTTTTCATCATTTGGCTCCTTTTTCCATTTCCTGAAAGATGCTTTTTTGGCAGCAGCCTCTCTGACCTCACCTTTAAACCATGCTGGCAGTTTTTTGGACTTCCACTTTTCTTAGTGTGGAATACAACTGGTCTGGGCTTCCAAGATAGTATTTTTAAACACCCAAGCTTGATGTAAGACTTTAACCTTTGCAACTGCTCCTTTTAGTTTTTTTCTTAACTATTTTCCTCATTTTATCATAGTCTCCCTTTCGAAAGTTAAAAGGTAGTACTGTGGATTTCCTTACCATTCCTCCTCCATTAATTAAATCAAACGCGATTAGGCTATGGTCACTATTGCCAAGTTGCCCCAACATCCTTATCTCTTGCACCAGATCTGGTGTTCCACTAAGGACGAAGTCCAAAATGGCTTCTCCTCTGGTCGGTTCTTGAACCAGCTGCTTCAAGAAGCAGTAATTTATTTCATCTAGAAACTTTATCTCCCTAGCATGTCCTGCCGTGAAACTGACCCAGTCAATACCCATTGTTATTACCGTTCTGTAAGTTTTGTTAGCTTCCCTGATTTCTTTGAACATTTCATCATCCATTTGTTCATTCTGGCCAGGCGGTTGATAGTACACCCCCACTGCCATCACCTTCCCCATTTTACATGGAATTTCAATCCTTAGAGATTCTACAGCAAATTTTATTTCCTGTAGAACTTTAATCCTTTGTAACTCAATGCCCTCTCTAACAGAGCGCAACCCCTCCACCAATTTGATCAGCTCTATCATTACGATGTAATTTGTACTCAGGAATCAGTGTCCCACTGGTTGTCCTCCTTTCACCATGTCTCTGAGATACCAGTCATATCTAATTTCTCATTTAGTGCTATAAATTCTAACTCTCCCATCTTATTTTTTAGACTTCTAGCATTTGCATATAAGCATTTTAGAGACTGTATTTTATTCATATTAATCTGGTTATCGGTAGACAGGGGTAATTTGGAATGTTTAAGCTCTGTCTGCTCTGTACTCAAGAGCATTTGGGTTACCTTTCTCTTTATTGGATCCTCTCTGCTGATGTGCCCTAACTTCATTTTTTTGGTAGTATCCTTCAAGGATAGATTGTTCCGAACCATGCGCTCTTGGGCGACTGTCAGCTTTCCCCTATTATCTAGTTTAAAAGCTGCTCTCTGCTTTTTAAAGGTTAATGCCAGCAGCCTGGTTCCATCCTGGTTAAGATGAAGCCCATCCCCTCAGAAGAGCCCCTCCTTTCCCCAGAATGTTCCCCAGTTCCTAACAAATCCAAAACTCTCATCCTTGCACCATTGTCTCATCCACACATTGAGACTCCGGAGCTCTGCCTGCCTTTTGGGTCCTGCACGTGGAACGGGAAGCATTTTGGAGAACACTACCCTGGAAGTTCTGGATTTCAACTTCCTACCGAAAAGCCTAAATTTAGCCTCCAGAACATCCCTACCACATTTTCCTATGTCATTGGTACGGAGATGTACCAAGACAGCAGACTCCTCCCCAGCACTATACAGTGGAGGAGTAGCCTAGTGATTAGAGCAATACCCTAACACTCATGAGATCTGGGTTTGATTCCCACTAGCACTCCTTGTGACCTTGGACAAGTCAGTTTTACCCTCCATTGCCTCAGAAGAAAAGGCTTGACAATCTACTTTTGGTGATACCTTTCCAAGAAGACCCAGGAGCTGCTGGGTCGCCAGGAGTCAGCATTGGCTTGATGGCACTAAAAAAACAACAAAAAAGCCCACATTATACAAAGGATAACTAGGATCTTCTGATTAAAAATACGTATGACTGACTTAAACTAAATGAGTTTGATGACAAGAAAAGGGAAATAACTTAAGCATTTTTAACCTGAATAAAGTGCTCCAATTTGTTAGCATCAAAAAAATACATTGGTATGTTACCAGATACTTGCATGGATATTTAAGGAAAAATATAGCACCTAGAGCCAAGACATATGAGGCCTTGGCTCTAAAAGTGCCTTCCTTTGTGTTTGAGTGGCCCTGGAAACATCAGTTAACACCTGAATTGTTTGCCCATAGAACATTTGATATTTCTTATGAAAATACAAATGAAGCATAAGCTTTTTATCAAGCTGAGACTGAAAAGTAACGATGAGAGTAGCCAACTAGGTATCTGATCTGCAGATGACTCCAAAAAGGCAGACACATCTGATCTTTCTGAAGGTGAAACTTGGTCAAACCCTTCTTTCTCCTCTAACTTAATTCCCCTGTGAAATAATACAAATTAAATACTATCAAGGTATTATCTACCTCTGAGTATAACACCTTCTTTTAAATATTTATGGTAAAGGATCATAGGAGATAGGTAATGTATGTGAGGAAAATTTTTAAAAATGTAAACTTTTGACTCTAGGCGTTCTCCATCAATTCTGAGGGTGCAATAAGACTAATCTCCAGGAACAAGCAGGAATGAGTCCTCACATATGGGTACGTCTGAACCGACGGAGCCTGCGCGGGAAAGCTCCCCAGCTTCCCAGAAAGGAAAGCTTTTGGGGCCTCCCACAGAAAAGGGGTCGTACTGTGATTGGGGAGTATGGTGATATGAATGGGGGTGTTGGGGTGCTAGAGGAGTGATCAGCCTGTGGCTGCATTAACTTCTACGACTATACTTAATATCACCTCTTGTTCGGGTGCACTCGACGCTACCTTATCAGCAGCCTGGGTATTTAATGGTCATTCTGAGTGAGCCTGATCTCATCTGATCTCAAAAGCTAAGCAGGGTCAGGCCTGGTTAATACTTGGATGGGAGAACATCTTGGGATTTATTTTTATTTATTTATTTACATTCTCTTATATACCGCACTATTCTGCATCAGTGTGGTTTACATTGGAATACTGGATGCTGTAGACTTGCTGCACTGAAGAAAGGCCTGGCAAGCTACCGCAGTTGCACCTTGCCAAGAAAACCCAGAGGGATAGGGACAACTAGCCACATGGTCCCCAGGAGTCTGCATTGATTCCACAGCAGTTAACGACAACAATGTACCACATGCTGTTTGTTTGTCCTACAACACATTAAATCGTGTGGAATTTTCACTGAGTTGTTTTTTTAGCATGCAGTAGCAGCAGTTACAGTGGGTCTGTGCTGTTATGCACTTAAAACCCACTCTAACTGCTTAGTGCACTTTAGTAAACATTCCCCTATAAGTGATTTGCTTAGCTTTTTGTTGTATTATGTTTGAAATGTAGGTTTTCCCCCCACTAATATTCAGTTACTGATTGAGGAGGAAGAATCTGAGTTGAAAAGATTTTTATTCTAGATCTATGTAAATGCCTTTATTAATCTGCCTTTTAAAGCTTGAAGAGTTTTGCTGATACATCTGCATACATCTCTGATACATCTGCAAGATTATGACTAGGGCTTCTATTCCTAGCTGTTTATAAATTGTAAATTTAGATATTTATTTATTGGTGGTTAAATGTTTTTTGAAGGTAGAAAAATATTGTTGTTCACTGGTGTGTTTAGTAGAATCAAACCTGTACTTCCTATTCGTCTCTCCAGGCCAGTCCAGGAAAAGGTAGGTAAGGTAGGGTTGTCAGCCCCCTCCAGCAGCTGAGGACTGAGTTACAGAGTCTTGCTGACATCCTATCCAGCTCCCCCTGGTGCCAGAAACTGTCTTTCAGTCCTCAGCAGCTGGATAGGACCGTTTTTTGTTTTGGCTCAGGCTCCATAGTAAAAAAAAAAAAAAAAAAAAAAAAAAGGGAAAGGAAAGGGACAGAAAACAGGGCAAACTCTCAGCTACTCATTTCTTTGGGGAGCACTTGCATTCTGGTGTGTCCTAGCAGGGCACTTCAACCGGAGGAGAGATTTGCCAGATCCCCGCTACCGACAGAAATTGAGGGCAGCAAGGGCAGAGCCTGCCTCACAGTCTGGGAGCCAACAGTTGCTCGGGGGAGAGAGAGAGTGCCTGGGAGCCCCAGCTGCACTCTTCTTCTGCCGCCGTAGTGACTGATCGCCACTCGCTAGCAGCGGGCTTCGGGCGATCAGCTGTTTGCAGCTTTTGATAAGAAAAGGTACGGAATTGTTCTGGGGTGAGCTTTTGAATTTGCGTCGCGGCGGCGTGGCGTTGTAGGTTTGCCGGTAGTAGGGCTCTGATACAGATGGCATGCTGCCGATCACGGCAGCATTTGTGCAGTGCGGGGGTGCCCACGGTTTAGCTGGTCCGGGGCTCTGTAGATCCTGTGTGCGCCGAGGAAGTGATTTGGAGCGGTGATTTGTGGTGATGGAGGAGAGTTTGTCTCAGGGGGAGCTCTCAGGGAGGCCCCAAGATCGAGCGGGAAAAGCGGCCATTTTAGCTGAAGCAGGGATTTTTCCCACGTTACAAGACAAACAGGTGAAAAAGAAAGCAAAGTCTAAAAAGGCTTCTGGGCCTGCGGTACCGGCGGTTCTGGCACAGGCACTGGTCAGTTTTAGGTCTGCAGGAAGGGCTGGATACGTTCTTTTCTGCGGATTTCATACTCGTGATGCGTAAGGCCTATTGCCTCAGGAGAGAACAGACTCCGGGCGGATCAGGGGCTACCCGGTCTCTGGGGTCGCAGAGAGCGGCAGTTACGGGGGAGGAGGACCCGGAGGAGGGTCCCTTGCACAAACATCGCGATGTGGGGTCAGCCTGTGACGGGTGGGGTCAGCAGGCCTCAGAACCGCGGCTGGCAGAGGACCTGGAGGCCCTGTCATCGGGGCTCGATCCGTGGGCCATGGAGCTAGAAGAAGAACACACGCAGGGGGAAGATCCTAATTTGTTCTGGGTATTCCGCAGAGAGGAGCTGTGAGCTCTTATTGCGCAGTCCCTGGCGGCGTTGAATATCAGCCTTCCGGTAGCGCCGGAGGAGCCCCTGGAAGACCCGCTGCTCCAGGGGTTTAAAGCGGAGCAGAAATGCTTTCCAATTCATAAGGTTATCAAGCAAATGGTAGAATCAGAATGGGAGTGCCCTGAGGCATCCCTGAGGGGAGCAGGGCCATAGGTCGTTTGTACCCGATTCCCAAGGAAGAGAAGGAGTTGCTACTTATGCCAAAGGTAGATGCCTTAGTTTTGGTGGTAACGAAAAAGACTACCATCCCTGTAGAAGGCAGGACGGCCCTTAAGGATCTCCAAGATCGGAAATTGGAGCCTATTCTTAAACAGGCTTTTGAGTCAAGTGCGTTGGCGTTGCAGGCCGCGATTTGTGGGGCAAATGTATCGAGGGCCTCCATTCGGTGGCTACAAGGGGAGGTTTCTCCTGAAGGGGACGAGAATCAGTCACCAGAGGGGGGCCAAGCTGGAATAGGCAGCGGCGTACTTGGCAGAGGCGTTTTATGATCTGGTCAGGATTTCAGCTAAGATGATGGCGTCGCTGATTGCGGTGAGGAGGTTTCTCTGGTTGCGGAATTGGGCCATGGATGCCGCCGCCTCTAAAGCACGGCTCAGTAAACTTCCCTATAAGGGTAAGCTGCTCTTTGGGGAAGCTTTGGAAAAGATTGTCAAGGATTTGGGCGATTCTAAGGAAGGTCGGCTGCCAGAGGATCGTCCGAGAGTTTCGAGACCAGGGGGACCGCAGCGTGGTCAAGGTAGAGAATTCCGCAGGTTTCATGCGGCTCGGTATGCTCCTTATCAGAAAGGGCGTTTTGAGGCTAGACGTCCGTCCTTTCGAGGAGCAAGGGGATTTGGCAGAGGTTATCTACCTTCCCAGCAGGCACAGGCCAAAAAGCCACAATGAAGTCGGGCAGGCCCAGGCGGAGGTTCCAGTAGGGGGACGTTTGCAGGAGTTTTATTCCGCCTGGGCCGCCATCACCACGGACCAGTGGGTGCTGGAGATCATCCAAAAAGGCTACGCACTGGAATTCGAGCACTCACTGGCGGATGCGTTCATGGTATCCCCTTGCAAGGCGCAGGTGAAAAGGGAGGCGGTAAACAGCTCGCTTCAAAGATTGTTGGAACATCAAGCGGTAGTTCCCGTGCCTCCAGACCAGTGCGGATTAGGTCAACACTCGATCTATTTCGTGGTTCCCAAAAAGGAAGATTCCTTTCGACCCATTCTCGATCTCAAGCATGTGAATCGGTGTTTGCGGGTACCACACTTCCGGATGGAGACTTTGAGGTCAGTGATTTTGGCAGTGAAACTAGGAGAAGTATTGTCCTCAATAGATCTCACGGAGGCTTATCTGCACATTCCGATCAGGCCAGATCATCACAGGTTCTTGCGTTTTGCCGTTCCAATGGGCCATTTTCAGTTCCGGGTACTGCCGTTTGTGTTGGCAACGGCGCCGCATACGTTTACAAAGGTAATGGTCGTGGTAGCGGCTGCGTTGCGACAGGACGGCATCCGAGTGCATCCCTATTTGGATGATTGGCTGATACGGGCGGACTCCGAAGCAGAGTTGCTTATGGCAACCAGGCGGGTAGTAGAGTTTCTGGAACGGTTTGATTGGGTAGTGAATCGGGCTAAGAGTCAGTTGCTGCCTGTTCGACGTCTGGTATATCTAGGGGCAGTGTTCGAACGGTCGCCGGGTTAGTGTTTCTGTCCAAAGAGAATGCTAAAGCTTCAGGGTCAAGTGCAGACTTTTTTGCGCATGCAGGCTCCCACGGCGTGGCGGTACATGCAGATATTAGGGTCCATGGCGGCGGCGTTAGATCTAGTGCCGTGGGCCAGGGCTCATATGAGGCCGCTACAGAGAGCCCTACTCTCGAGGTGGTCGCCGCAGGAGCACCTTCTATTTCAGAAGCTGGTGTGTCCGCAGGAGGTAAGGGAAGGTCTGAGGTGGTTGTTGGACTCCACGCATCTTCAGGCCGGCATGCCCTTGCAACAGCCGGATTGGGTGTTGGTCACCATGGATGCCAGTCTCTCGGGCTGGGGGGTGCGTTGTCTGTCGCAAGTGGCGCAAGGCTGTTGGACCTTGGAGGAATCGAGGTGGTCGATCAATCGGTTGGAGATGCGGGCAGTGCGGTGAGCGCTGGTTCAGTTCATGGGCCTAATAGAGGGCAAGGCTGTTTGGGTTTTCTCTGATAGTGCGGTCACAGTGTCCTATATCTATCGGCAGGGTGGTACAGGCAGCGCTTCATTGTTGGAAGAGAGTCAGTGGTTACTAGAGTGGGCGGAGAGCCACCTAATAGCCTTATCGGCGGCGCATGTAGCGGGCAAGGACAACGTTCAGGCCGACTATCTCAGTCTGAATGTCCTGGATCCTAGAGAGCGGGAACTCAATGCAGCCATATTCCACGACATCACCTTGCGGTGGGGTCTTCTGGGATGGATTTGATGGCAACCTTCAACAATACCAAGGCAGGCTGCGAGGTTCTTCAGCAGACGCAGGGTGCACATGTCGGAAGGTCTCGATGCACTGGTGCAGCCGTGGCCGGCGAACGAGTTGCTTTGTTTTTCCGCCCTGGTCAATGTTAGGTCGAGTCGTGCAAAGGATAGCAGCACACGCGGGGCCGGTGATTCTAATTGCGCTGGATTGGCCAAGGAGACCTTGGTATGAGGGAGGGAGGGAGGAGTGGCTCAGTGTTTGGGACAGGTTACCTCAGGCCGGAAGGCCAGGGGTTCAATTCCCACATGGGGACAAGCAACCTCAGGAAGGAGGGACTGGGGTTTTTAGTCCCATGGCCACTCCTTGTGGCCTTGGGCAAGCCACTTAACCCTCCATTGCCTCAGGTACACTTAGATAGTGAGCCCTTTGGGGACAAGGGAATAAAAACTACCTGTTAGTATACATGTAAACCGCACTGATTCTAAAGAGTGTGGTTTAAAAAAACAAAACAAACAAACAAATAAATAAATAAATTTGCAGATTTGATGCGACTTCAGGTGGAGTCGCCTTGGAGGCTGCCCGATCAGATCAATCTGTTGAGTCAAGGACCATTGTTAATGCCGCAGGTAGATTGGTTCTTTCTTACGGCATGGCTCTTGAGAGGGAGCAGTTGCGTAGATGAGGGTACTCCGCAACAGTGGTAGCGACAGTGTTACAGTCAAAGAAACGGTCTACGTCTCTGGCATATGTTCGAGTTTGGCACATTTTTGAAAATTGGTGCAAGGTAAAGGGCATTAAACCATTTGCCTCGGGATTGCCGGATATTTTGTTGTTCCTTCAAGGAAGCCTAGAGAAGGGTCTAGCGCTCAGTTCCCTTAAGGTGCAGCTAGCCGCCTTGGCGTGTTATAGGGGTTGAGTACAGGACTCTGTGTTGTCGACTCTTCCGGATGTGGTGCGTTTTTTCAGGGCGGTAAAGAATGTTAGTCCACCAATCCGACAGGTTGTTCCGCCTTGGGACTTGAACTTGGTACTGGAGGCGCTCACCGTTCCTCCCTTCGAGCCAATGTCGACAGTGTTGTTGAAGCATTTGGCTTGGAAGATGGTTTTCTTGGTGGCATTGTGTTCGGCAAGGAGGATTTCGGATCTTCAGGCGCTCTCTTGTAGGGAACCGTTTCTTCAGTTTTTGGTAGAGAAGGTGGTGTTGCGTCCGGTACCTTCTTTTCTGCCAAAGGTAGTGTTGACATTTCATGTCAATCAGTCTTTTGCTCTTCCAACCTTTCCACATTTAGAGGGTGAAGGGGAGCATCAATCCCTGAAGAAATTGGATCTCGGCAGAGTACTCCGTCGCTACCTGAAGAGAATGGAGTCGTTTCGTAAGACAGATCGGTTGTTTGTACTTTTTTCGGGTCCGCGAAAGGGGGAGGCAGCTTCCAAAGCTTCCATTGCTCGCTGGGTAAAGCAGGCTATTTGAACAGCGTATGTGGCGCGGGGAGCGATTCCTCCTAGGGGACTCAGAGCTCATTCTACTCGGGGGCAAGCGGCATCTTGAGCAGAGCTCGCTTTGATTCCTCCGATAGAGATTTGTAGGGCAGTGACTTGGTCGTCCCTTCACACTTTTGCGAAGCATTATAGATTGGATGTCCAGGCTAGGGGGGACGCAAATGTAGGAGCTGCAGCCATTTTAGCTGGGCTGGCGGGTTCCTCCCGTATTTAGGTATTGCTCTGGTACAACCCTACCTTTTCCTGGACTGGCCTGGAGAGACGAATAGGAAGGAGAAATTAGACCTTACCTGCTAATTGTCTTTCCTTGAGTTCTTTCCAGGCCAGTCCAGGACCCTCCCACTTCATTTGCGTTTGGGGGGTTGAGTGGAGTTGACTCTACAGTATTTGGTAAGAAGTTCGATAGCGAGATATAGGACATTGAAAGTATGGCTGACGCTGCAGATTCGGTGAAGAAACAGTTAGGCGTCCGAATCAGTCTGTGAGGAGGGCTCTGCCTGTCTGTTGTCTCTTGCTAGGAGGAGTAGGAGCAGGGCTCCTTGCTAGGGAAAAAAAAGAAAAAAAATAGTAGTACATTCTTGTTTTATGGTACTTTGTTAGTGTTAGTGTAGTTGTTCGAATGCAGTGGACATGGAGCTGCTTTGTTAAACAAAGACTGAGTCTCTGGAACCAGGGGGAGCTGGATAAGGATGTCAGCAAGACTCTGTAATTCAGTCCTCAGCTGCTGGAGGGGGCTGACAACCCTACCTTACCTACCTTTTCCTGGACTGGCCTGGAGAGAACTCAAGGAAAGACAATTAGCAGGTAAGGTCTAATTTCTCCTTTTGTGTCACTTAGAAGTCATTAATGCAGAAAAGATGCAAAAACTGAGTAGAGGATAAAAGACAAGCCAGGAGAGGGGTGAAAAACTTCCTGGGAGTAGAGGTTTTCTGGTGTTTATCCAATGAACACCTCTCTTAATTTTTTTGCATTGAGTGTTTTATTGGTTAAAACTTAATCAGAAGCCCTATTGATGACTAATAATGAAATAGCTACATTTTTAAATAACCATATTCAAGAATCTATATAGATATAACTTAAATAATGTCTTTTTTTGTAGAAGAAATTGAAGAAGAGTCTGAAAACTCACAAGAAGATGACTTAACAGAAAAACAGAAACATCAGTTAAAGCATAGGGAGCTCTTTCTTTCTCGTCAGTATGAATCCCTTCCTGCAACACATATTAGGTAAGCATACAAATTGTCTTCGCAGGTAGACTTTAAAAAAAATACTAAGAGTTCATAAATTAAATGAATTGGCACAGTAATCTTACAGCTTGATAGCAAGGTTAATTCTCCATTGGCAAGCAGGATGAATGTAGCCATACTTATGGGCGATATTAATCCAACAGTATCCAAGAGATACCCTACTCTCAGCAAAAAAAAAAAAAAAAAATTGCAGTCTTCTGAGCATGCACAGAATTTCCCATATATGCAGCAACTTCCAAGAGACTTAATTTTTTTTCTGTCTGTACCGGTGTGCAAACGCTGTCTTTGCACTCTTATAGTCTTGCTCTTTGCAGCAAGGATCTCTTATGGGAAAGCCGTTGCGCATCCCATGAGCTATGGCACTTTAGCTGAGCCTAGAGAAAGCTGGGCAGAAATTGATTCCACTGTGGCAGGGGTTTTCTGGGTTTTCTCCTAGGACTCAGCAGCACTTTGATATCAAAGGGATTCTTATTGGCCTGAAGCCCACAGATGGCTAGGAACACCACCTCAGTGGAAGGCCTGAATTATACTAGATTTGTGCAGATGGCGGCATTGATTCTCTCGCCTCCTGATCCAGAAAAATCAGGACCTGAGGGCGGATGTACGTAGTCCTGTGTACCTTCTTGGTGAACCCAGCGAAACAACTGCTATCCTGGTCCCACTGGCTCCTACATGATCCAGTTTGCTCTATTACCTCTGGCAGGTTCACTCTAATTTACTTCAGTTCCTTCCAGACATCACTATCAAAGACTGTTTTGTAAAGTGGGTATCTTCCAGACATCTTCCTCAGTAAAGACTGAATCAAATAATTCATTTAGTTCCTTATCGTCACTCCAGTCCAGTCCCTTACTTCTGGGTTGCGTAACCCTTCCAGCAGCTTGGAGGCTGAGCCCAACCTTTTTGGGGCTGGAGCGGTATAAATACCACTGTAACCACCCACAGACCCCAGTATTCTCAGCCTCCAAGCAGCTGGAGGGTTCCGTAAGCCTAGGGCTTACTGGAGTCTTCCTTTAGTTTAAATTTCTTTTGTATTATTATTTACTTGATCTACTTTATTTACCTTTATTTACCTTTTGTTTTCCTTTCTGCATCTGTACCTTTAAGTTTCTCCCTGCTCCTCCCCCCCCCCCCCCCCTCTCTGGCCGGGCCTGAGATCGGAGGTGGTGTGCTGTATGCAGCATCGAGGAAAACCTTCAGACCTCCTCTGCTGCCGATTCGGAGGGCTCCTGCTCAATTTCACCGCAGCCCTGCCCTGCCTCGCCTCGCGCCGAAGCCCTTCTGGTGGCTGAGCGCTTGAGGCAACGCCGCGATGCAAGTATTCACCGCCGGCAAAGTCCCGGATGCAGAGGTGAGCTCCGGGGCTCCAGACGCACGGAGAAAAAAGCAGCGGGGGAGCGATTTAAAGCGGCGGTTCCTTCAGATCGGGGTGAAACACGGTTTCCAGCTCCATCCTGCCAACGGGGCTTAAGCCGGTCAGAAGGAAGACTCGCGATCCGCCGTTCAGGCTCCACGTGGTGAGGCCTACCACGTGTAGAGCCAACGGCCAGGAATCGCTGAGTCGGGCACAGCAGTTTTCTACAGAATGAATCCACAAACCGCAAGTACTGGGGCATTGAATTAAGGGATTGGAATTTATTTTGTAATTCCTCTGCTTTTCTTTAAATTTTTCGTTTAATGTTAGCTTATTTTAATTTTATTATTTAATTTCATTATTTAATTCTTAAAGGGGTAGTCTCTTGGTCTGTGCAGACTGTTTCCTGTCTTATTTTTTAAGCTGTACTTGAGCTCTCCTGCCTGTACTTGGTTAGGACAATTGCCCCAGCCCGGAGCAGGAAGGGCCGCAGTAGCCTCTATCCAGAACATGGCGGCCAAGCCCAGGTGCCCATCCTGTGGTGTTCGCAGAGGTACTTCTTCGGAGGCAGGGATCTGCAGGGGCTGTGCTGCAGTGGCTGCCTCCGTGGAGCAAGAGATTAGCTTGACTATGACACAGTCTTCTCAGGGATCCGGAGATCCCCTAGGGGGGGTCCCAGTTTCCTCCTCCTACTTCCTTGGACCTACCCACTCCTCCTCTGCCCATGCCCCCCCTACCCGCTGGGGATGGGGGGGTCGGGGATTTTTTCTCCCCTGACTTCATCCTCCTGCTTCACAAGGCCTATTGCTTGCGTAAGCAGGGCTTTGGAACAGGGGAGACTGGTCCGTCGGCGGAAGACAAGTTGGCCGGAACCAGGAGAGCAAGCAACTCGGATTCCGAGATCCTACCTAAGCGCCCTCGAGTGAGTTGCGAGGAACCCCTCGCGTCCCTCTCGCAGGGGACCCCGGAGGAGGAGAACTCGGACAAAGATTTGGACGAGGATGAGGAGGAGCTTGAAGAAGGGGAGATCCCAGAAGAAGAACAATCACGGATAATTAGAGTCTTTCGTCGGGAGGAGCTCCCGGCTTTAATCAATGAGTCGCTGAAAGCGCTCAATGTAGCCTCAGACACGCCAGCGGAGGAGGAGGCGTTAGAGGATCCGTTAATCCAGGCCTTCAGGAGATCGCAGAAGGTTTTTCCTGTCCACAGGGTGGTACGTCAGATGATCCAGGAAGAATGGGATCAACCAGAGTCAAGTTTAAGGGGGGTCCGATCCATGACTCGCCTATATCCTCTTCCGGAGGCAGACAAAGAACTGCTGAGGTCCCCCAGGGTGGATGCAGCGGTATCAGCAGTTACTAAGAAGACCACGATCCCAGTCGAGGGCAGCACGGCTCTGAGAGATTCTCAAGACAGAAAATTGGACGCGCTTCTGAAGCAGGCATTTGACGTAAGCGCCCTCGCCTTGCAGGCCTCCATTTCCGGAGCTTGGGTGGCGCGGGCCTGTTTAAGGTGGTCACAACAGCCCCAGTCAGCGGAGAGTTCCGCAGACGAGAGGCAGGCCAACGCTGCTAGATTGGAATTCGGGGCAGCCTACCTGGCGGATAGTCAGTATGACCTCATCAGAAGCCTAGCCAAGAATATGGCCTCGGTGGTGGCAGCTAGGCGTTATTTGTGGCTACGGACTTGGGCAGCCGATGCATCCTCGAAGGCTCGCCTGAGTCGACTTCCCTTTAAGGGGAAGCTGTTATTTGGTGAAGATTTAGAGAAGCTGGTGAAGGACCTTGGCGAGTCTAAGGGAGGCAGACTTCCGGAAGACAGACCTAAGCAAGGGCGCTCCCTAGCCCCAGTGCGTAACCAACCTAGGGACTCTCGGAGGTTTCGCCCAGCCAGGTCAAACTCCTTCCCCAGGGGCCGTTTCCTTCAAGGGGACAAGGTTTTAGAGGGTTTCGAGGAGCAGGTCGAGGTTTTGGTACCTCGGCTCCCTCCTCGGGTCCTAGAAAACAACAATGAGAGGACGGGGGTCCAGGGGGTCGGGCTGCCGGTGGGCGGACGTCTACGGCAGTTTCTCCCAGCCTGGACCCGGGTCACGTCCGACCAATGGGTCCTAGAGGTGATCAGAGAGGGCTATGCTCTCGAATTTGCAAAGCAAATACTTCCAGCCTTTGTTCAGTCTCCCTGCGGCTCCTCAGTGAAGAGGATGGCGGTGGAGGTAACGCTCGCCCGACTAATAGCACTCGGGGCCGTAGTCCCAGTACCTCCAGATCAGTGCGGTACGGGTCGGTACTCGATTTACTTTGTGGTACCAAAGAAAGAAAGGTCTTATCGCCCGATCCTGGATCTAAAGCAGGTCAATCGCTGTCTCAGGGTACCACACTTTCGGATGGAAACCCTACGGTCAGTCATAGCAGCCGTGAGGGGCGGAGAGTTCCTAACATCTCTCGATTTGACAGAAGCCTACTTGCACATCCCGGTCAGGAAGTCCCACCAACAGTTCCTCAGATTCGCAGTGCCAAGAGGTCACTTCCAATTCCAGGCTCTGCCCTTCGGCCTAGCGACGGCCCCAAGGACTTTCACCAAGGTGATGGTGGTTGTGGCGGCGGCCCTACGGAAAGAGGGAATACTAGTGCACCCTTACCTGGACGATTGGCTGATAAGGGCAAAGTCAGAAGAGGAAAGTCGCTCGGCTACTGTCAGAGTGGTTCAAGTTCTAGAAGAGCTGGGGTGGGTCATCAATCGAGCAAAAAGCAGGATGACTCCCTCCCAGGACCTCGAGTACCTCGGAGCAAGGTTCGTCACCAGCAGAGGCAGAGTATTCCTGTCCCCTACGAGGTCAAGGGACCTAAGGCTACTAGTCATGCAGTTTCTGAACAGACGAATCCCCTCAGCGTGGCATTATCTTCAGCTGCTGGGAACCATGGCGGCGGCGATAGAAGTAGTGCCATGGGCCAGGGCTCACATGCGACCGTTACAGCAGGCTCTATTGCGTCGATGGTCTCCTCAGCACCATCCATTGTCCATGCAGTTACCCTGCGCCCCGCGGACCAAACGGGCCCTCTTCTGGTGGCGGTGCCCGAGAAATCTGGGTCGCGGGATGCCCCTCGAGCCCCATCAGTGGTTGCTGTTGACGACGGATGCCAGTCTGGCGGGTTTGGGGGCTCATTGCGAAGACCAGTTCGTCCAGGGTCGCTGGACACCGTTGGAGTCTCTCTGGCCCATCAACAGACTGGAATTGAGGGCCGTTGTCCTAGCGCTCAAGTCTCTCGAGTCCTTAGTGCAACGAAGAGCAGTTCGCGTGCTCTCCGACAATGTCACCGCGGTGGCTTACATCAACCACCAGGGCGGCACCAGCAGTCCCGCCTTGGAGAAGGAGGCGGACGCTCTTTTCCAATGGGCGGAGATTCGATTGGAAGCACTTTCAGCTCAGCACGTGGCCGGCTTGGACAACGTCACGGCCGATTACCTCAGCAGGTGCAAGATAGACCACGGGGAGTGGGAACTGGAGCAGGAGGTTTTCGATCAAATAGTTGCCCGTTGGGGGCTCCCAGTCATGGATCTCATGGCACGGTTCTCGTCCGCCAAGGTGGATCGGTTCTTCAGTCGACGGAAGGAAAGAATGTCCGAAGGCCTGGATGCCCTGTCCCAGAAATGGCCTTCGGAAGGTCTGCTCTGTGTTCCTCCCTTGGGTCCTTATCGGAAAAGTTCTCCAGCGAGTGGAGACTCACCAGGGTTTCATAATTCTCATAGCCCCGGATTGGCCTCGCCGCCCCTGGTATGCGGATCTGGTGAGGTTGCTCGCCGACCAACCTTGGTGGCTCCCCTGCAGAAGGGACCTTCTGAGACAAGGCCCGGTCCGGATGCCTCACGTGGATCGATTCTCGCTTACGGCATGGCTATTGAAAGGGCGAGGCTCCTGAAGCGAGGGTACTCAGGAGCGGTAATCTCGACACTGTTGAAGGCTAAGAAGCGCTCCACCTGTCTCTCCTATGTAAGAGTTTGGCGCATCTTCGAAGCGTGGTGTGCCGAACACCGAAGGAAACCCCTTTTGGCCTCGGTTCCGGAGGTCCTAGAATTCTTGCAAGCAGGGTTTGACAAGGGTCTAGCGCACAGCTCCTTACGGGTCCAGCTGGCCGCAATCGCGTGCTATAGAGGTAAGGTCCGCGGTAAGTCCCTCGGGGCCCACGCGGATGTGGCCAGGTTCCTAAGAGCGGTTAGACGTTTGCGCCCTCAACGGAGGGTGATCATCCCCCCTTGGGATCTCAACCTCGTGCTAAATGCCTTGATCGGGGAACCCTTTGAGCCAGTAAAGAGGGCCTCCTTAAAGGATCTAACCCCGAAGACGGTTTTTTCTGGTCGCTATTTGCTCGGCCAGGCGGGTCTCGGAACTCCAAGCGCTGTCCGCTCAGCCCCCCTTTCTAGCCTTTCTCAATGACAAGGTAGTCCTGCGCACGGTTCCTTCCTTTTTGCCCAAGGTTATCTCTCCCTTCCATGTGAACCAGACAGTTACTCTCCCGGCCTTCCCGGCCGACAGGCATGAAGGTAGATACAGCAAGCTTCGCCTCCTAGACGTCCAGAGGGCCTTGAAGCGTTATCTTTCTCGCACAGCTCCCTTCCGGAAGTCCGACCGCTATTCATTCAGTTCGGAGGTCCACACAAGGGGGAGGCGGCGGCCAAGGCCTCCATCTCCAGGTGGATCAGAGAAGCAATTGCTTCCGCCTATATCCTGAAAGGGAAGCAGGTCCCAGTGGGACTGCGTGCACACTCGACTCGTGCACAAGCTACCTCCTGGGCAGAATTCAGTCTAGTTCCTCCTCTGGATATCTGTAGGGCGGCGACTTGGTCCTCCCTACATACCTTCACCAAGCACTACAGGCTGGATGTTCAGAGTTCAGCGGACGCTCGGTTGGGTTTTGCGGTTCTGCAGTCCGGCATGACGAATCCCACCCAGGATTGAACTGCTCTGGTACATCCCAGAAGTAAGGGACTGGACTGGAGTGACGATAAGGAAGAAGTAATTAGATCTTACCTGCTAATTATTGTTCCTGAAGGAACGACAGTCCAGTCCCTGATCCCACCCGGATTTCGTTAGCCGGTTCGGCCTATTAGCCAAGGGCGGAGCTGCGGACCGAGCGTGGGGTCTGCTATGGGCACAGGAGGGCAGTTGAAGGTTGACTCAGTCGGTCGCAAGTAAACCACCTCCGGCTGTTGGCCTCACTCCCCTCCTTCTCCTAATCCCAAAAAAAAAAAAAAAGAGTCCTTAATTGGTTAAATATTCCTGTGCTGTGTGATGTGGTTCAAGTTACTATTGAAAGTTCATTAAGTCTGCTTTGTCATTCGTCTACTGGGGTCTGTGGGTGGTTACAGTGGTATTTATACCGCTCCAGCCCCAAAAAGGTTGGGCTCAGCCTCCAAGCTGCTGGAAGGGTTACGCAACCCAGAAGTAAGGGACTGGACTGTCGTTCCTTCAGGAACAATAATTAGCAGGTAAGATCTAATTACTTCTTTTTCCCCTGTGGCATTGCACACATGGCAAAACACTATCTCCTGTATACTACTACACATGTGGCAAAGAATCAAAGAAAATGGACATGAATACAAGGTTCAGCCATGTCTGGTCTTTGAAAAAATACAACTGGCACACCATTTGGTGGCTGTGGAATCTGCCTTCAGTAGGACGGGGCATGTCAAGGAACACTCAAAACACTATACCTAGAAAGGATCAGAACACACTTGACATAGCAGGGAAGAAAACATTTTAAGGGACAGTGCTCAGTGCCTGGATAACAGTACATGCCACACTAGATTATGAATGCTTAGCTATAAGGCATTGGGCACAGCATCCAGAACATTTGTGGTTACAACATGGGCCAGGCATTTAGTCTGGTGAAGAGCTAGTAGTCTTCAGAAGAAAGTCATGAAATGCTAACGGATATTGTATGCATGGATGGAATATTTATATCAAATGTGAAGGCGATTGTGGACTATGTTCAGTGGTCCTTATTCACACTGTAAAAGGAACAACTACTAATCTGATCAACAATACAGTAATGATGTATAAAGGGCAAAACACCCATACATTCTGACACATATTCTGTGAACATTATTTCCCCCCCCAAGCCCTCACCACCATTCCCACTTTCCCTAACCCCCTAGTTGGGTGGAGGCTAAATCTATACCCAGTTGTTCCTTTTGAGCACTAGCAACACTATCTGCAACAATTCAAAATCCCTTACTCCATCTTTCCCTTCCCTCCTCCTTCCTCTGCAGCTATCTTCCTCTTATCCCTGAAAGTACAGTTAAAGACCAGACCCTAGCACTAGGTTCAAGAAACTGGATGTATGGTTCCCACATCCCATGAAATAAGCATAAAGCCACTGATGAATGCTGGATCCAGAGTTTCCATTGACAAGAGGTAGAGCAAGGAAGGCAGACTGGGGTTCCTCCAGGCCTTCAGAATTCCCTTTTCCTCCTACAAATAAGCCTTGTGTACAAAAGCTCTTGGCCCTTTCCCTCAATACCCAACTTCTTGGGGTCATCCAGAAGAATTGCTTTGAGATCCATTGGGACCCTCTGATCCAAATATCTAGTATCCCTATGGTTTTTGAAGAGGTCCCCTGGGCCATCCTGGTGACGTCAACAGAGGGGGGATTACTACCAGGACACTTCTTTAACCAGCTTCCATAATCCGTCAGCACTGCTGTTCACTCGGATCTTGCTGCAGTGTGATAGGCACTGCTCCCTCCCTAGTTCAGTTTTCATTGTTTTTTAGGTTTCCTTTCTTTTTGCCACTTAGGCCTCTTTTAGGTCTTCTGTACATGTATCTACCCATTCGTAATAGCGAAAAATCCTGAAGCTTCAACACCCTAGCTCTCACAGCTTGGATATTGAGAGGCTAGAACTCTGTTTCTTGAACCTGCTGATTGGCGTAGCAATTATCTTGGCTTCCAGGAGAGTTTCTACTAGAAGATCATTTGCTTAAGAACATAAGATATGCCATACTGGGTCAGACCAAGGTCCATCATGCCCAATATCCTGTTTCCAGCAGTGGCCAATCTAGGTCATAAGTATGTAGCAGTTTCCCCAAAAGACGCAGGTTCCACAATACTTGTACTGGGTTTTAAGCAGTGATATCCCGGGTCCCTTTTAATAATGGTTTATGGACCTTTCCTCCAGGAACTTGTCCAAACCTTTTTTAAACCCAGCTACACTAACAGCTTTTATTACATCCTCCAGTAACAAATTCCAGAGTTTGATTACATGTTGAGTGAAAAAATATTTTCTCTTATTAGTCTTAAACAGGTTATCCTCTAGCTTCATTGCATATCCCCTAGTCTATCTATATTCTGATGATGTAAGCAATCAATCTGCGTTTACCCGTTCCACCCACCCCATTCATTAATTTATACACCTCTATCATATCTCCCCTCAGCCGTCTCTTTTCCAGGTTAAAGAGCCCTAACCTTTTTAGCCTCTCTTCATAGGAGTATCCTTCCATCCCCTTTACCATTTTGGTGGCTCTTCTCTGTATTTTTTCTAATAACGCTATATCCTTTTTAAGATACGGCGACCAGAATTGCACACAATATTCAAGGTGCAGTCGCACCATGGAACGATACAGAGGCATTATAATATCCTTTGTTTTAGTTCATTTCCTTTCCTTATGATACCTAGCATTCTATTTGTTCTCTTGGCCGCTGCTGCAACCTGGGCTGAGGGTTTTAACATGTTATCCACGATAACGCCTAAAACGTTTTCCTGGGTGGTGGCTCCCAATGTGGAACCTTGCATCGTGTAACCATAGTTTGAGGAGTTCTTCCCTAGGTGCATAACTTTGCACTTGTCCACATTAAATTTCATCTGCCATTTGGATGCCCAGTCTTCCAATTTATCAAGATCTTCTTGCAATTTTCCACAATCCTCTTGGGTTTTAACTATTTTTTTAAACCATATTTTATTAAACTTTGTAACATACAGGGTAAAATAGATCACAGCCAATACAAAACGCACCACTACCTTCCTACACCGCCTGTTGTTCCTCCAGAAAATCCCATACCGTACATTCAATCCCCTCCCTTTACTGAGTTACAACACAGTGTTACATACAGTTCTTTGCCCTCCCGGGTATTGTCCTCCAAATTATATCCCCCCCCCCCCCCATTTCACCCTGCAGCAATTAACACATCATATCTTATCAATACTTAACCACACTTAACTTTCTTAACTTTGTGTGCGAGATGCCCTCCCTCCAATCCCCCTCCCGTGTCTCCCCCGCTTCTCCCAGATGCCCTTCCAGGTATGTGTTCCATATCTTATGAAACATCCATTCTTTACCCCTCAGCCGATACGTTAAGAGGTCAAATCGCACCGCTGCAGCAATTTTCCTGTTCCAGTCCTCCACTGTCGGCCCTTTCTCACTCTTCCATTTCCCGGCTATCGCCACTCTCGCAGCCAATTTTAGCTTCTCCTCCAGCAGCCACTGCCATCTTCCCCTGCCTTGCGACCCCTTGCATCCCAAAATTAAATCCTTTGGGCACCCCGGGCTCGGCTCCTTTACCTTACTTCCCCCTTCTTCCCCCTTTAAGCCCTCCCTCACCATCCCCCCAAAATCTTGAATCACTGGGTATTCCCACCACATGTGAAGGAAACTTCCAACGCCCCCACAGCCTCTCCAGCACTTATCCGTTTGCTGCCCTCCCACCAGAAACAACTGTCTGGGGGTACTATAAGCCCCATGTATTATTTGCAGCTGAGTTTGTCTCCAGGAGGACACCCATGTGCACCTGGAGATGTTCGCATATATCCTTCCCCAGTCCTCCTCCTCCATCTCCTCCCTTAACCATTTATGCCACCTTAGCCTATGAGGTAACCCACCTCTGTCTTCCTCCTCCTGCAGTAAAACTTTATAGATCTTCGCAGTGATCCCTTTATCCCCCTGTCCTTGATGCAACACTGTTTCCATCGGTGTGCTGTCTCTGCTTATCTGTGACTTAACCTCCCCTGACGCTATGAGGATGCCTCAGTTAAAAATATTGGTAAAAGGATATTTTCTCTTGCACCCGGCTTTCCAAGTCCCGGTGAGAACTTATCACCCCTCCCGCTACGAACTCCCTGAGCTTTTCCAGACGCCCTGTTTCCAGCTGCCGCCCTTTCTTTACCCACCTCATGTTACCAAATGGGTTTTAACTATTTTAAATAGTTTTTTGTCATCTCCAAATTTGATAACCTTTGATTCCCTTTTCCAGGTCTTTAATGAATATGTCAAAAAGCACAGATCCCTGGGGTACTCCACCATTCATCTTTTTCCATTGGGAAAACTGGCCATTTAGCCCTACCCTCTGCTTTCTATCTTTAAACCAGTTCTTGATCCACAATAGTACACTACCTCCTATCCCATGACTTTTTAGTTTTGCCAAAAATCTCTGATGAGGGACCTTGTTGAAGGCTTTCTGAAAGTCCAGATATACTATATTAACTGACTCAACTTTGTCTACCTGTTTATTCACACCTTCAAAAAAAACGTAACAGATTAGTAAGACAAGATCTTCCTTGTCTAAAGCCATGTTGGCTGTCTCCCATTAAGCCATGACTATCTACATGTTGAGTAATTTTGTTCTTTATGATGGTTTTTACCATTTTTCTCGGTACTGACGTCAGGCTTGCCGGTCTGTAGTTTCCCAGATCACCCCTAGAACCCTTTTTTAAAATTTGCGTTACATTGGCGATCCTCCAATCTTCAGGTATTACAGATGATTTTAATGATTAGTTCACAGATTACTAATAGCAGGTCTGCAATCTCATATTTCAGTTCTTTCAACACCATTGGATGTATCCCATCTGGTCCATGTGATTTTCTACTTTTCAGTTTATCAAATAGTTGTAATACATCTTTCCGGTGTATTAATATTTCTTTCAATTCTTCCGTAGTATCACCTTTAAATACCACTTCAGCCATGGGTAACATCCCTACATTTTCCTCAGTAAAGACCGAAGCAAAGAATTCATTCAGTCTCTCCGCTATAGCCTTGTCCCCTCTTACTGCTCCTTTTACCACTCTATCATCTAATGGTCCAACTGGCGCTCTCACAGGCTTTTTTGCTATGAATGTACTTGAAAAAGTCTTTATCACGCATTTTTGTTTCCACAGCATGTTTCTTCTCAAATTCTCTCTTTGCCTGCCTTATCAATGTCATGCTTTTAACTTGGCAGTGCTTGTGCTGTTTCCTGTTTTCGTCATTTGGCTCTTTTTTCCATTTCCTGAAAGATGCTTTTTTTGGCAACAGCCTCTCTGACCTCACCTTTAAAGCATGCTGACAGTTTTTTGGACTTCCTTCCACTTTTCTTAAAGCGTGGAATACAGCTGGTCTGGGCTTCCAAGATAGTATTTTTCAACAACACCCAAGCTTGATGTAAGTCTTTGACCTTTGCAACTGCTCCTTTTAGTTTTTTCTTAATTATTTTCCTCATTTTATCATAGTCTCCCTTTTGAAAGTTAAAAGGTAGTAATGTGGATTTCCTTATCATCCCTCCTCCATTAATTAAATCAAATGCGATCATGCTATGATCACTATTGCCAAGTGGCCCCAACACCCTTATCTCTTGCACCGGATCTGGTGTTCCACTAAAGACTAAGTCCAAAATGGCATCCCCTCTGGTCGGTTCATGAATCAGCTGCTCCAAGAAGCAGTCATTTATTTCATCTAGAAACTTTATCTCCCTAGCATGTCCTGCCGTGACTCTGACCCATTCAATACTGGGGTAATTGAAATCACCCATATTATTACTGTTCTGTAACTTTTGTTAGCTTCCCTGATTTCTTTGAGCATTTCATCATCCATTTGTTCATTCTGGCCAGGTGTTCGATAGTACAACCCCACTGCCATCACCTTCTCCTTTTTACATGGAATTTCAATCCATAGAGATTCTACAGTGAATTTTGTTTCCTGCAATACTTTAATCCTTTCTGACTCAATGTCCTCTCTGACGTTGAGCGCAACCCCTCCACCAATTTGATCAGCTTTATTGTTATGATATAGTTTGTACCCAGGTATCAGTGTCCCACTGGTTGTCCTTCCACCATGTCTCTGTGATACCAGTCATATCTAACTTCTTATTTAGTGCTATATATTCTAACTCTCCCATCTTATTTTTTAGACTTCTATCATTTGCATACAAGCATTTTAGAGACCTGTATTTTATTCATATTAATCTGGTTATCAGTAGGCAGGAGTAATTTGGAATATTTAAGCTCTGTTTGCTCTGTACTCAAGGGCATTTGGGCTACCTTTCTCTTTATTTGAACATCTCTGCTGATGTGCCCTAACTTCATTTTTTTGGTAGTAGCCTTCAAGGATACATTGTTCCGAACCTTGGGCGACTGTCGGCTCTCCCCTATTATCTAGTTTAAAAGGTGCTCTATCTCCTTTTTTAAAGGTTAATGCCAGCAGCCTGGTTCCATCCCTGTTAAGGTGAAGCCCATCCCTTCGGAAGAGCCCCTCCTTTCTCCAGAATGTTCCCCAGTTCCTAACAACTCCAAAACCCTCATCCTTGCACCATCGTCTCATCCACGCATAGAGACTCCAGAGCTCTGCCTGCCTTTTGGGTCTTGCGTGTGGAATGGGAAGCATTTCGGAGAACGCTACCCTGGAAGTTCTGGATTTCAACTTCCTACCTAAAAGTCTAAATTTATCCTCCATAACCTCCCTACCACATTTTCCTATGTCATTGGTACCGACATGTACCAAGACAGCAGACTCCCCACCCCCTCCCCCCCCAGCACTATCTAAGACCTTTTCTAGGTGGCGCGCACCAGGCAGGCATGTTACCAGGCGATCCTCATGTCCACCAACCACCCTCTAGTTTATCCTTAAGCTCATCGTTCAGCTGCTCCACCTCCCCGATCTCCTGCACCAGGACCCCACCTCCTCAAAGCTGCTCCTTGAGCCGGGTCTCGGCGTCCTCTATCCTTTGCCCTAATTCAGTGAGCTTGTGCTGCTGCTCCTCCAGCCTGCCCTTCGCTCCTCCTTTAGGTTAGAAATATCTTTTTTATATCCTTAAAATACATCAGCACTACCTCCTGAAAGTCCTGCTCACCATCTGCTTCTCTCGTGAGGATGTTTTATACTTCATGTACCCCTATAACATTCTACTTAGGTCCATGATGTCCTGTGATCAAGGCTTACACCCCCATGCCTGCTGTGGCTGCCATTTTGTTTGCCACATGCTTTAGCATTCCTATGCTCGGACATGTATACTCCAGATTAATCAATTTTGTTCTTTGTAGTCATGCTGGGCATACCTTCCCCTACAGCGCACAACAGGGTGGGGTGCAAAAACAATGTTCCTTCATGAGGTGGGTAAGCTAATTTGGCCAGATCTCACTGGAGCTCAGGCTTTTGTGGCCATCTTGGTTTGTTACATCACTGGAACCTCTGCACTGGGAATGTTAATAACTCCCTATTCCTAATGGAATGCAGTCTAGTCATTCAGATTGATCATTTACTTTTACTCATAATTAATACTGCCCGTAAAAAGCAGAGTGGTTTACAAATAGAATAATAAAATCAGTAACATTAAAGAAAAAGGAAAGGAACTGCGATCAAAATAAAGGACAGTAAAATGAAAGGAAAGCAAATATTTTATTTTCTTTATTGTTAGTTGTATTGTATAAATTATTGACTTAATCATAGAATTTTCTTATTAGTTGCTATGTGTACTGCCAGCTAGAGGCTCTTACTGTAGGCAGGGCCAGATTAAAGCATTGGCAAATTATATACTTTTAGTCCAAATATTTATGTACACCCTATGAGATATGCTCAGAACTCAAGAAGTTAAGATTGCCAACTGTCTTGCTTTCTGCAGGATTCAATAGAATTTAGCATTAATGTCAAGAAAGTAGGATGGCTAATATCTCTTGACATTTTTCTGAGCTTAAAACCTCTTTTGGCAATTCTCTAATTTTAACACCCCCCCCCCCCCCATGTGAGTGAGCCTGCCTTTTCTGCTTCCAGTGTAACTAGCAGCCAAGACGGGGATACAATATGCAATGCGTGCCTTCAAGTCGGTGCTGACTCTAGAGACCCCAATATGTCCAACCAACACTTGATCCCCCTACCAATTTATCACCCTAGACACTAGTAGTGTTTCAAGCCGCACACCCGCTTCACAGCTCTTCTTCAGGCATATAAACCCCGTGAAAACAGATCCATTTAAATCAGGTGATAAAGATGACGTCAAACAGGCTGTTTCCAAAATCCAAAACTTTATTGAGATCCCAACTGCAAACTCCACCAGTCTGTCAACATTCATACCCTGAGGGGCCACCGACTGAAGACGAAATATCCATTGTTCCTTAAACTGCAGTCTGGCTAAGCGATCACCGCCCCTCAAGGCTTGGGGGACCACTTCCAGGACCCTCCAACGTAAATCCAAAAAGCGATGGTTCGCCTGTTGACAATGAAGGACCCCAGGAGCACCCTCTTGTCGCTTGTCAATCCTGGAACGATGTTCTAATAAACGTTTCCGGATGGGTCTTGTAGGGGGTCTTGGTGGGGGGACTCTGGCCTGTCTCAGGGCTCTCCCTCGACTAGACCAGTGAAGGATATAGTGGTTGGGGTTCTCCCCTTTTTACCTATCGCCCCGGGGATAGTGCATATTTTGAAGAATCATTGAACATTGTTATCACTGCACAAATGCTTTCAAAAACCTCTCTTAGTTGCTTACCGCAGGTCCCGTAATATAGGGGATTGGGTGGTGCGGACTCAGATTGAAGAGGAAGGATTTCAGGAATCCCAGCGTGGACATTATGCCTGTGAGCAGTGTGACTTTTGCTCCTCAGCTTTATAAGGGGACACATGGGAAGATCCTACCATTGGCTTGCAATATCGTTCCTCTGACTATTCCAATTGTCAAACTGCTTTTGTGGTTTACTTGTTGCTCTGCCCCTGTAATTTGAAATATTTGGGTAGAACTACAAGACCCGTCCGGAAACGTTTATTAGAACATTGTTCCAGGATTGACAAGCGACAAGAGGGTGCTCCTGGGGTCCTTCATTGTCAACAGGCGAACCATTGCTTTTTGGATTTACGTTGGAGGGTCCTGGAAGTGGTCCCCCAAGCCTTGAGGGGCGGTTTCCCTTTTTCCATGGACCCTTCAGATTTGTCTTGTCGCCCTGGAAAAAAATGGATTTTTCTTGAACATTTTGTACCTATTCCGGATTGCACTCGTTCATTTCCCGCCTCCGAGCCCCGCTACCCTGGCAGCAGGTCTCGGGACCTTTTTTTCTTAGGTTCTTTTCCATCAGCACTTTTGTGCCTTTTTTCAACCGCTGGCCGCATCTAGGGTCTTCGACCTCGCTGGGGTCTTTTTTGCCCCAATGGCCACTGGTTTTAGGAAATGTGATCGGTGTTCCAGGAACATGCCTGCGGTGTCTGGGCGCTTAACATGACCGGGAGGAATGCTCCCTGTGTAAGATGTCTGCAAAACCAATCCAGATCTGCCGGCCTAGACAGGACAATGTTGTCCACATCTCAACCTGGGTATCCCTGGAAGCCTCGCTCTCAAAGGCCCCGCACGGATCCTCTGAATCGTGTAAGGCCCCCGCGGTTCCAGAGGGGCTCACAGGCATTCTGAGCAAGGGTCCCCGGTTTGAGAGCATAAGAAGAAAAAGAAGAACTCAAGGGTCTTGTCCTGGGAGGGGACAAGCATGGGAAATCCCACGCTTGGTCCCTTAGCCCCCGATGGGCCTTCGAGGAGTCGGAGCGTGAGCGCCCCTGAAAGATACCCAGGACTGAGGTTGAGGCTTCCGGCGACGGACCCCAGTCTCCCGAGTGCTGTCCCATTGAGGCCCCCCTTTCCCCCTTTCCCCCTCAACACCCAACCCGGTCACCCCGGCTTTGGTGTCAATGGCTGCCACCCCTGAGTGGGAAGCTCGTATGCTGGCACTGGAGCGCAGTGTTTTCTGCATTCATCATCTCCCAGCAGGCATTGATGCCTGGCCCCACTGGTGCTCACCTTCCATTGATCCCCGAGAGCCAGATGTCTCGGGCGGATCTTCGGCGAGGGTCTCATTCTCGCTCCTGATCTTCGGGGGCGAGGTCCGCGCAGGAGAGTGCTTCTGGCTCCGGCCATGCCCCTGCCTTGGGACACTGAAGACCGGTGCCGATGACACCCTTGGAGTAGTCGGGTCTCGAGTCTTCCTCGGACTACTCAGATTGGGAGTTTGATATTGAGACATCTCCAGAGACTTGGGCCTACCAAGACCTTCCCGTGGACCCGTCTCCACTCGTTGCGAGGTGCCAATGCCTGCCCGAGGACACTTCATTCCTCGAGTTCATCAGGGAAATGGCTCGGGCGCTCTCCCTCACTACAGAGTTGGAGGAGGACCCCCATACAGAGGAACTCGACATCTTCCAGTACGAGGCACCGCCGAAGGAATCCCTGACGGTCCCCGTCCCCTCCATTCTCAGCCGGCTTCTTTCTCAGGATGTGGGAAACCCTGGCATTTCTTATTACGCTGGTTCTGGAGTCTGATAAATCTTTGATCCTTAGATCTTATTTCAAGAATTTTGGTGTGCAGTTTATTGGTTCATTGGTTCATTTGTTCATATTTTCCCAGATTTGGCTCGTGATACCCAAGCGAGGAGGAGGGAGTTTCTGGGGTATAAACCCCGGGTTCTCTCCCTCTGTGGGTCTTTTTTGCTTAAGTTTCTTTCTCGATTTTTTATTTCCTATAATGGTAAGAATTTTCTGTTTTTTTGAGCCGAGACTGCTGCTGGAATTCTTGGTGGCCAGGGAAGAACCCATAACTGTAGCACCTTCCTGCCCAGCTGATGCACGAGACTCGGCTCAGCCTGTATGATTGTTTTGAATTTTGGGTTTCCAATTGAAGTATTTCTCATTTCTCTTCCCCCTTATTTTTTCCTTTTATTGTGGACTTAATAGTGGTATTTTTCTTTGGGGGGTGGTTAGTACTCTAATTTATTTATTTTTTTCTTTTTCTGTTTCTCTAGCTTATCCCCACTTAATCATAGCAGGTGACTTTAATCTTCACATGGATTCCCCCTCTTCATCAAGAGAGCTTTCTTTTCTCTCATTTCTCCAGGATCTTTCCCTCACTCAGCATGTCACTATTCCCACCCATCAAGCTGGTCACACCCTTGATTTGTTCTTGTCTCCTGCTTCTTCCACCCTGACTGTCAGCTCTAACCGCCACACCTCTTCCATGGACGGACCATTTCTATCTCACCCTGTCCTGCTCCTTTCTAGGGGTTTCCTCTTCTCTAGTTCCAGTCTCTTCCTCTTCATCTTACCCAAAGCGTCTTTCCCGAGCCCTCACCCCTCTCACATTACAACGGTTTCCTCCTGCCTCTGAGCTTCTGCCCAACGATTTTTCACTCCTCACCTAATTCTCAAGCTGCTCTCTGGTCCTCTTCTCTTACTGCTACATGTGACCTTTTAGCCCCCTTACGTCCTTGTCACTCCCGTCGACGTCCCTCACACCCCTGGTTCCATAGTGGTCTACGGTTATTGCGTAGACACCTTCGAAGGGCCGAGCGACTTTGGCGCAAGGATCCTTCCCCCGCCAATCTGTCCATATTTAAAACCCATCACTCCTTCTATCGCACTAAACTTCACACTGCCAAACGGGAGTTCTTTTCAAATGCCATCCTGCAGGCCCCCAACCAAACCCGTCACCTATATTCCACTTTCCACTCCCTTATCTCTCTACACACTCCCGCATCAATTCCCTCTACCCAGTCCTCTCCCTCACCCTCCCAATTGGCCTCTTTTTTCACCTCAAAGGTTGCTGCCCTGAGAGACTCTCTGCCCTCCTGTCCTTCTCCTATCACTTCCCCCCCCTCCCCTTCCTTCACCCCCGCCGGTCTCTCAGCTCTCTCACTTTTGGGCCACTTTTTCACCCATTACTACACCTGAACTTTATCATCTGATCTCCTCTTCTCGGAAGACCTCTTGTTCCCTTGATCCTATTCCTTCTTCTTGGCTCCTCACTCCCTCCCTGGGTGCCCTTCCTTTCATCCTCACCATGTTTAATTCTAGTCTTTCCACTGGGACTTTCCCTAAATCATGGAAGCACGCATTAGTTCGTCCCCTTTTGAAAAATCCTTCCCTCGACCCCTCTCTTTCATCTAACTATCGTCCCGTCTCTAATCTCCCTTTTCTATCTAAGCTCCTCGAGAAGTTTGTTTTTGCACAACTTTCCCACCATCTTGATTCTATTAATTTTCTTCATCCCCGTCAATCAGGTTTTCGCTCTGGGCACAGTGTTGACACCGTTCTTTTGGCTTTCACTAATGCACTTCATGTAGCTCACGATCGAGGTGACATTTCGGTGGCGGTTGCTTTAGATCTTTCAGCGGCATTTGATCTAGTGGATCACTCTCTTCTTCTTCACCGGCTCCGGGAAGCTGGTCTTTGTAGCACTGTTCATCATTGGTTTCACTCCTTTCTCTCTTCTCGTTCCTGCACAGTCCTTCCTTCCTCGCCTGCGTTCTCCCCCTCCGCTCCACAGCACCTTCCTTGTGGAGTTCCACAGGGTTCCGTTCTTGCCCCTCTTCAATCTCTTTCTTGCTCCACTAGCTCTTCTTATCCAACAATCAGGTCTTTCAGCTTTCTTCTACGCAGATGATATCCTCTTACTCCATCACACCTCCCCTTCCTGTCCTGACCTCACTCCCCTGAATTCCTGTCTCTCCTCTGTTGCAAGTTGGCTTACCACTAACTGTCTCCATCTTAATCTTACTAAAACTCTTGCTATATGGTTTACCTATGGTGACCCCCCCCCACACTTTGGCCCCTTCTTTTTCCAATTCCCCTGTCCCGTTGGTCTCTACATTTCGGTATCTAGGTGTTCACTTTGACTCGGATCTTTCCTTTCGCTCTCATATTTCCCATATCACCAAAACTTCTTTTTTCTTTCTCCGACAAATTCGCTCAATTCGTCCCTTTCTTTCTGCTTCTGCTTTATCCACACTGGTGTTATCCTTAGTCATGTCACGGGTGGATTTCTCCAATGCACTGTTTCTTGGTCTTCCTAAGAACCAGGTGGTGAGGCTTCAACGGATACAGAACACTGCTGCACGTCTTGTCACACACTCCGCTCTTCGAGATCACGTTACTCCCTTGCTTTTCAATCTTCACTGGTTGCCTGTTTCTTTTCGTTCACAGTTTAAGTTACTGACCCTTCTTCACAAGGTTTATCACACTGGTACTCCATCCTATTTGTCTGACCTTTTATCTTTTCACTCCCCTCGGTACACTCCCGCTCGTTCCACCTCAATCGTCTTGCTCTTCCCCCATTCCCGCGCTCACCTTCAATTCACACGCCTCTCCGCATTTTACTTCGCTGGCCCCGCGCACTGGAATTCCCTCCCTCCTTCCCTTCGTCTGGAATCACAGTTTACTGTTTTTAAACAAAATCTCAAAACCCACCTATTCTCCATAGCCTTCAATGTCCCCTCCCCATTTGTATGAGTCCTTTTCTACTGTATTTTTTTGCCTTTTGTATCTTGTCTTGTGTTCCCCTGCTCTCACTCTTCTGTCCTTTATAAAAATATGTACCTTTCCTTTCCTTTTCTGGCCTTGGCCACAGGTTTTATGTATTGTTTTTACGTACCATGTTATTTATTTGCTTTTATGACCTTTTTATGTATTTTATTATTGTACACCGCCTTGATTGTTTTGAAAGGCGGTTTTTATCAAATAAATAAACCTTAAACCTTTTGAATTGCTCAATTGAAGTTAACATGTATTTTCTTTCATTCATGTATGTTCTTGAATGTTTATTGTATTAAAACTTAATAAATATAAAATTAAAAAAAAAAAGGAAAGTGTTCCAAATATCTGTCCTGAGCCACTTATGATGGCTTTGAATCCAGCATGAGTGTTGCTTCTGCTGGCATTGGCGCTTGATGCTAGGTCTGGCTCCAATCATCGGACCTCGAGCAATGGGTACAAGAGAAGCTCCTCGATGTCCCTTGCCTCAGGGAGCAACTCTTCGCCAAACCGATGGAGGACAAGGTGGCCAAAATAGAGACAGAGATCATTACCCGGACTTGGCTCTCGACGAAGACCTCCACTCTCCCAAGGAAGAAGGCACAGGGAAAGAAGCCACCTTTCCTCAGGAAGGGCCAACCCTGTCGAGGTTACCTTCCATACCTGGCCACCCAGATCCCTCAGCAGGGTCACCAGGACAAGGGAGCGGCCAGGGCCTGCGCAAGCCCCAGGGTCCCAAACCCCAGCCACCAGCCCCAGCCCAACCAGGGTCAGGGTTTTGATGCCCCCTGCATAGCCTCTCTTCCACTGGAGGGTCAGCTCCCAAAAGGGGGGCGCCTGGTCCATTTTGCCCACAGGGATCCTCCATCACCACCGACTCATGGGCACTTCAGGTTGTCAGGGAGGGTTATCTCCTGCACCTGGACAAGTTACCTCCACCCTTCTTCCCTGGGGAGCCTCCTCTCTTTCCCCTGCACCAGGCTCTGCTAATGCAAGAACTCGCAGGCCTTCTCAGGGACAGAGCCGTGGAGCCCATACCACACCACTTGAGAGGACAGGGGTTTTACTCCCGGTACTTTCTGGCCCCAAAAAGAACCAAGGGGGCTAAGGCCCATCCTGGGCCTGAGAAACCTGAACAAATTCCTGGTGCGGGAGAAATTCAAGATGCTCTCCCTTGGAATATTGCTGCCCTAGCTCCAGCAGAGAGATTGACTATGCTCCTTGGACCTAAAGGATGCTTATACCCACATCCTTATTCATCCCAGTCATAGGCATTGCCTAAGATTCGTGGTCAGGGGCGACCACTACCGAGGGTCTTCACCAAATGCCTAGCAATGGTGGCCGCCTATCTTTGTCTCCAGGGGTCTTCGTCAATTTGTACCTAGTCGATTGGCTGGTAAGAGGGGACACGGCCTCAGACACTGCAGGCCACAAGCCGCACCATCAAGGTCCTACAACATCTGGGATTCATGATAAATCACCCAAAATCCCATATCACTCCAACACAAGACTTAGGGGCTTGCCTGGACACCCTCCAGGCCAAGACTTTCCTCCCCCTGGTCAGGGCAGATTGCCTCACGGCCCAGCAGCCGAGGTACAGTGCCGCCACATGGTCTCAGCACGGTCCATGCTTCGCCGCCTTGGCCACATGGCTTCTACGGTACATGTGGTACCCAACGCCTGCCTCCACATGTGGTTTAGTGGTGCTTCCGCTCACAGTGGACTCAGGCCATGGGCCAGCTCCAGGACGGTGTTCCATCAGCTGGCGGAGTCACTCAGTTGGTGGCAGGCTACTCAGAACCTGCACCAGGACATGCCCTTCCGAGTCCCCAGAGGGTACTCACGACGGATGTCTCCCTATGGGACTGGGGGTGCCCACTGTGAGGAGCTGCGCACCCAGGGGATGTGGTCATCCAAGGAAAGCCAGCAGCAGATCAATCTGCTGGAGCTCAGGGCCGTTTCCCTGGTGCTAAAATCTTTCCAGCACTGTCTGCAGCACCAATCAGTGCTTGTCCAGATGGACAATCAGGTCACAATGTTCTCCCTGAACAAGCAAGGGGGCACAGGTTCCTACGGCCTATGCCAGGAGGCTGTAGCCCTCTGCTCGTATGCGACCAGACAGGGTATGGTCCTCTGGGCGACATACCTCCCTGGCCAGGACAACACTCTAGTGGATAGACTGAGAACATAAGAACATAAGATATGCCATACTGGGTCAGACCAAGGTCCATCAAGCCCAGTATTCTGTTTCCAACAGTGGCCAATCTAGGTCATATGTACCTAGCGGTTTCCCCAAGAGACACAAGTTCCACAATGCTTGTACTGGGTCAAGCATTGATATCTTCGGTCGCTTCTTAATAATGGTTTATGGACCTTTCATCTAGGAACTTGTCCAAACCTTTTTTAAACCCAGCTACACTAACAGCCTTTACTACATCCTCCGGTAACAAATTCCAGAGTTTGATTACACGTTGAGTGAAAAAATATTTTCTTTCATTAGTCTTAAATAGTTTACCCTGTAGCTTCATTGCATGTCCCCTAGTCTTTCTATATTCTGATAAGGTAAACAATCGATCTACGTTTACCCGTTCCACTCCGTTCATTAATTTGTAGACTTATTTATTTATTTATTTATTTATTTATTTATTAACAATTCTTATATACCGCACTATTAGACATCAGCGCGGTTTACATTGAACAAAAAACATCCGACAATTTACATATGTCTGGTCATTACATTTAACAGGAAGTATAACTTGGCGAAATAGGGGAAACTAAATACAATGAGGGTTATCTGATAAAGGATATCCTGGTTAACTATATACAATGGTGGTACAATAGTACATGGAACAATTTACTATTTACATTGTGAAGTTGGCCTGTTGCGAGGTTCTATCTGTTTGACCACTTCTGCTATTTGCCTGGGGGTTATGTTCGGAGCTGTCAATGAGATATTTAAGGAAGAGGAAATGTTTCAGTGCCTTTCTGAACTGACTCAGATTAGGTGTTGCTCTGATTTGTGCTGGTAAGGTGTTCCATAGAGTTGGGGCACAGAATTGGAAGGCTCTGTTGGCTGTTGATCTAGTGCATCTTGTGGTATCATTTGGGATAACTAGTGTGTTTAATTCTGCTGTTCTTCGTGGCCTGTTTGGTGCGAGTGGTTGTATGAGGTTGGAGAGAGAGGAAGAGGTGAGTCCCTTAGCCGCTTTGAATGTTAGCAGTAAGGTCTTGAAGCTGATCCTCGCTTGCATGGGGAGCCAGTGTAGCTGTTTTAGAAGGGGTGTTACGTGATCTCTCCTGGATGCCCCGAGGAGTACCCTTGCTGCACTATTCATGGCTAGTTGCAGGGGGCTCAGGGTGGACCGGGGGAGTCCTTGTAGTATGGAGTTTGAGAAGTCGAAATGGGGGAGTATAAGGGCTTGATAAATGGTTCGGAAGTCATCCGGTTCAAGTAGCATGCGTAGGTGTCTGAGGGATCTGATTTTAAAGTAGATTGCCTTGACTGTATTGGCTATGTGGTTCTTCATGTCAAGGTTTTGGTCCAGCGTTACTCCAAGGTAGCGTATTGCCGGTTTTACTTGGAGTTGGGCATCCTTTACGTTAATACAACTCGGAGGGGTGAAACTGGTGTTCCTCGAGACGAACAGTACTTCCGTCTTTTTGTGTTGTATTCTCAGGTTTTGTGATAAGAGCCACTCTGATATGGTGTCAAAGCAGTTAGTCAGCGGGGTGAGGTCTAGGCAATCCAATGATATTGGCATATATAGTAGTACATCGTCTGCATATATCATGTAACTGACATTAAAGGATCTGATGATGTCGCAGATGGGTTGGATGTATATATTAAACATCAATGCAGATAAGGAGGATCCTTGAGGTACACCTTGACTTTGTTGGAAAGGTTCAGATGTGTCCCCATCGACTCGGACATGCTGCCATCTATCGGACAGGTAAGATTTACACCATTCGAGTGCTGTTCCACCGATGCCTTTTTCCCTTAGCCGGCAGATGAGAATTTCGTGGCATACCGAGTCAAAAGCCGCTGCTATGTCTAGGAAGACGAGAGCGAAACCCTGGCGTATGTTATCCACACCCGAGATTATGTTGTTGAGGAGTGTTGTGAGTAGTGTTTCTACTCCATGGGACTCTCTGAAACCATGTTGAGCTGGATCCAGAGGGGCTGAGGTGTCTATATGATCCTGTAATTGCCTGTGCACTATTTTCTCAATGATTTTTGCTAGCATAGGTATGCTAGATATGGGCCTATAAGATTCTACTTTTTGAGGATCAAGTTTGGTGTTCTTTAACAGCGGTCTTACAGAGGTCTGCTTGAGCGTAGCGGGGAAGGAGCCAGTGGTGAAGGAATAGTTTAAGATTTTAGCTATAGTTGAGGATATGTCACATCGCAGGTCCTTTATCCAGTGCGCAGGGCAAGGGTCTGTGTGAGCAGTGGTTGTGTGCAGAGCTAGAATAGTATCTTCAATAGTTTTCTTCGAGGGACTTCTATCATATCTCCCCTCAGCCGTCTCTTTTCCAGGTTAAATAGCCCTAACCTTTTTAGCCTCTCTTCATATGAGTATCCTTCCATCCCCTTTAACATTTTGGTGGCTCTTCTCTGTACCTTTTCTAAAATCGCTATATCCTTTTTAAGATACGGCGACCAGAATTGCACACAATAGTCAAGGTGCGGTCTCACCATGGAACAATATAGAGGCATTATAATATCTTTTGTTTTATTTTCCATTCCTTTCCTTATCATACCTAGCATTCTATTTGCTCTCTTGGCCGCCGCTGCACACTGGGCCGAGGGTTTTAACATGGTATCCACAATGACGCCTAAATCTTTTTCCTGGGTGGTGGTTCCTAACGTGGAACCTTGCATCGTGTAACCATAGTTTGGGTTGTTCTTCCCTAGGTGCATAACCTTGCACTTGTCCACATTAAATTTCATCTGCCATTTTGATGCCCAGTCTTCCAATTTATCAAGATCCTCTTGCAATCTTTCACAATCCTCTTGGGTTTTAACAACTTTAAATAGTTTTGTGTCATCTGCAAATTTGATAACCTCACTCGTTATTCCACTTTCCAGGTCATTTATGAATATGTCAAAAAGCAGCAGACCCAGCACAGATCCCTGGGGTACACCACTATTCACCTTTCTCCATTGGGAAAATTGGCCATTTAGCCCTACACTCTGCTTTCTATCTTTTAACCAGTTCCTGATCCACAATAGTACACTGCCTCCTATCACATGACTCTTTAGTTTTGCCAAAGGTTTCTGATGAGGGACCTTGTCAAAGGCTTTCTGAAAGTCCAAATACACAATATCAACCGACTCACCTTTGTCCACCTGTTTATTCACTCCTTCAAAAAAACATAACAGATTAGTAAGACAAGATCTTCCTTGTCTAAAGCCATGTTGGCTGTCTCCCATTAGGTTGTGACTATCTACATGCTGAGTAATTTTATTCTTTATGATGGTTTCTACCATTTTTCCCGGTACTGACGTCAGGCTCACCGGTCTGTAGTTTCCCGGATCACCCCTGGAACCCTTTTTAAAAATTGGTGTATCTCCAGGAACAAGCAGGAATAAGTCCTCACATATGGGTACGTTGGTACCGACGGAGCCTGAGCGGGAAAGCTCCCCAGCTTCCCAGAAGGAAGCTTTTGGGGCCTCCCACTGCACATACGCGCTGCCTTCCCGCCTTCCTGACCAGCTCTCCTCAGTTTCTCTTTTTCCGCGGAGCCAGCAGGTCGTGTTCCTGTCACCGCTGAAGAAATTCTTATTTTAGTTTGTTTCTTTAGACCGCGTACCTGCCTTCCCCATACCGAAACCGGTACCGCCGGTCTCTTTTCTTTTCTTTAAAAAAACCCCAAAAAACTTTTATTTAGCAACTTGGTGACTTCGGTTAGGCCTCAGGCCTACACAAATTCTCCTCATGGAGAAACCAGCCCCTGGTTTCAAGAAGTGTACCAAGTGTAGTGCTGTTATTTCTGTCACAGACACCCATGACTGGTGTCTTAAATGTTTGGGACCTGACCACTCCATTCCGGACTGCCCATCCTGCTCCCAGATGTCTAAACGTGGTTTGCAGAACCGGGGCAACAAATTCCATGTGCTGTTTGCTTCAGATAATCCAGCATCACAGTCATCCAGGTCTTCCTCTCCGGATGGATCTCAGGTAACCAAACCTTCTTCGGGCAGGTCCTCAAAGAGCAAATCTCCTTCAAAGTATCGAGAGGCTCTCACTTTTGAATCTGAGGATCCTGCCCCAGCCAAACAACCCCGGCGGGAAGCTCTGGCTTCCAAAGCACCATCTATGGGGTTACAGGTTGACATCGATGGCACGGCCTCGACTGATCACCTGTTAGACTGCTCTGGGGTACCGGCCCATGCCGGTACCGACATCCAGGCAGCAGTGGCGTCTATGGGCAATACTGTCCAGACCATGCAGCAGGCCGTTCTGGCTTTCATTAAAGCTGCGACGCCCTTGGTACCGCATCTAGCGGTTCCGGGTCCGGTTCCGGTACTGTCTTCCATGCCGGAACCGAGACCATCATCTTCCAAACGCAGATCGGTTCCGCATGCCGGATCCGGGTTTTCACCCGATACCGATCCCATACCCGGTACGCCCGATGTCGATACCGATCGGTATGCGTATCGTGCGTTGGAAGCAAATAGAGGATTCTCTGATTCTTCTGAGGATTTTGACTCCTCTGATGACTCTGATGAGCTGTCTCTGGTTCTTCCTGAAGAGCCCTCTTCCCCAAAGAGGAGAATGTCTCCACCAGAGGATTTGTCCTTTCAAGACTTCATTATAGAAGTAGCTAAAGGACTTTCTATTACTACATCCTCTGAAAAAGAACCTAGATCAAAGAAATTGGATATTTTAGGGATACCCTAAGGTTCCTAAAGAGGCAGTCACCCTGCCTATCCATGAAATCCTTCAAGAACACTTGATGGACTTATGGGAGGCTCCTCTAACGTTGTCTCCTCATTCTCGTAGGTTGGACACCATGTACCGGGTCCCTCCCTCCTCCTGGTTTTCAAAAAACTCAGCTGCCTCACCATTCCATTGTGGTGAAGTCTGCGCTGAAAAAGATTGAGTACCAAAAGGCACTCTTCTACCCCTCCAGGGCGAGAATGTAAGACCTTAGACTCTTTTGGTAGGAAAATCTTCCAGGCTAGTATGCTTATAGCCAGGATTAATTCATACAGTCTGTATATGGGCATATTTCTAAGGGAACTTGCCCTAAAGGTACGGCATTTTACCTCATTTATCCCTGAGGATAGAAAGGAGGAGTTCATTTCTCTGGTGAAACAGCTTCTAGATGTTTCTAAGTTCTCCAACAGAGCAGCCTTTGATTCCTTTGAAGGTGCCGGTAGAGCTTTGGGCATTGCCATTGCAGCCCGACGACTTGCTTGGCTCCAGGCCTCTGACCTAGGACCCTGGGTCCTAGATGGCTTACGGAATCTGCCCTGTACAGGTGAGAACTTATTTGGTAAGGACTGGCAAATTAAAGCCACTCAAATGGACGCAGAAAATGCTACATTAGATAGACTTTCTAAGTCTACCTCTACTCCTGCCAAGAAAAAGTCTTTCAAGAGGCCTTACTACAAGAAGGCCAGATTTTCCACAAATACTGGCCAACAATCTTCTCAGCCTCGCTTTGCTGCTAAACGTCAGCAGCCTAAACAGGCAAGGTCAAAGCCTGCAGTGTCTGCCACTCCTCAGCAGGCTCAACCCCCTCAGTGGTTTTGACTTGCCCCTAGAGAACTTAACCTTTCTGGCTCTAGAACAACCAGAGCCCCTCACCATTCCCGGAAGGTTAGCTCACTTTGCTCCCAGATGGGGGCAAATTACATCAGAGCAATGGACCCTCTCTATCATCAGTGAGGGCTACAAACTTCATTTTTCCAACCTTCCTCCATATACCATGGTGAGGCACTTCAATTCTCCCCCATCTCTCCTGGGCCTGTTGGGTCAGGAAATCTCTTCTCTCCTTGCCCAAGGGGCAATAGAAGAGGTTCCTCTTCAACAAGGGACAGGATTCTACTCCCCTTATTTTCTCATACCAAAGAAGACAGGGGGATTCAGACCTATCCTAGATCTGAGAGAATTGAACAGATTTCTGTACAAAGAGAAATTCAAAATGCTTTCTCTAGGCATTCTCCTTCCATACCTTCAGAGTCAGGATTGGCTTTGTTCTCTAGATCTCAAAGATGCGTACACACATATACTCATCCACCCATCCCACAGAAAATATCTAAGATTTCTGTTTCTGGGAAAACATTTCTAGTACAGAGTACTTCCCTTCGGTCTAGCCTCTGCTCCAAGAGTGTTCACCAAATGCATGGCAGTTGTTGCCGCATTTCTAAGAGGTCTGGGAATATTTGTATTCCCATATCTGGACGACTGGCTCATCCGAGCTCCATCTCAGTCAGAGGCCCAGATTTCCCTGGACCGCACAAGGCACATTCTGCAGTATCCGGGACTGGTGATAAACCTTCCCAAGTCTCAACTTATCCCTACTCAGTCTCTGGAATTCATAGGGGCCCAGTTGGACACCACCACTGCAAGGGCCTACCTACCTCAAGTCCGGGGCCAACGTCTGGTGTGCTTGGCCTCGCAAGCTCAGTCCAGCAGTCACTTGACAGCCAGAGAAATGCTGCGACTTCTGGGCCACATGGCCTCCACGGTACACGTGGTGCCCTACGCTCGTCTTCATATGAGAGTAGCTCAATGGACCTTGCCCACCCAGTGGACTCAGGCATCAGGAGTGCTCTCCGACCAAATACTCACCTCAAAGCGTCTGTTTTGGTCCCTCCAATGGTGGATGTCCACCAAGAATCTGTTGTTGGGGGCCCCCTTCCAACCTTTGTTGCCCCAAGCAACCCTCACAACAGATGCCTCCCAAACAGGGTGGGGAGCCCATCTACAACACCTCTCCACTCAGGGTACTTGGTCTCCACAGGAGACCACCCTTCACATCAACCTCCTGGAACTGCGAGCAATCTTCTTTGCCCTCAAAGTCTTCCATACCCTCCTTGTCAACCTGACCGTCTTAGTTCAAACAGACAATCAGGTGGCCATGTTCTACGTAAACAAACAAGGAGGGACAGGCTCTCTGTCGCTTTGCAACGAAGCTCTCAGATTATGGGCCTTCGCCAGAGAGCATCAAATTCATCTTCTGACAGTGTATCTTCCAGGGGTTCAAAACTCTTGGGCAGACAGACTCAGTCGAGTTCTGCTTCCACACGAATGGTCCTTGCATATGGACCAGATACGCAGAATCTTTCAGGAATGGGGAACCCCGGACATAGACCTCTTTGCAAGTCCGTGCAATGCCAAACTTCCCCGGTTCTGTTCCAGGACTCCGTGTCAGAGAGCTCAGGCCAACGACGCCTTTCTCCTACATTGGGGTCAGGACTTCCTATATGCCTTTCCACCCATTCCTTTGATTCCCAAGACTCTGTTCAAACTCCAGAGGGATCACGGATCGATGATCCTCATAGCTCCACGCTGGCCACGCCAAGTGTGGTTCCCTCTACTTCTGCATCTTTCCCAGGGACCCTCCCTGGACCTGGGAGCTGCACCAGACCTTCTGTCTCAGGAGGAGGGGACTTTGTGGCACCCAAACCCCAAGTTCCTACACCTCAGAGCTTGGTTACTGAAGGCCTAAGCCTTCATGACTTCAATCTTTCTCAACCAGTGAAAGATATCCTTCATGCCTCTAGGAAACCCTCCACGAGGCGTTCCTATGCTTTCAAATGTAAACGCTTTTCCATTTGGTGTGCTCAACAGGGTCTTGACCCTCTGGCACTTCCCTTGAATTCTCTACTAGACTATCTCCTGCATCTTTCTAATGCAGGCCTTAAGACGAATTCAGTCAGAGTCCATTTAAGTGCTATTGCAGCATCCTTAAAACCTATAAATGGACAACCTGTCTCCTCTCATCCTCTTATTGCAAGGTTCATGAGAGGCCTGACTCTAACTAAGCCTCCCATCCGACCTCCTCCGGTAGCATGGGATTTGAACCTAGTTCTAGGTCAGCTTATGAAGCCACCTTTTGAACCGTTGGTTTCTACCTCCTTGAAATTTCTTTCCTGGAAGGTCCTTTTCCTTATTGCAGTCACTTCGGCTCGCCGCATCAGTGAACTACAGGCCTTAGTGGCTCATCCACCTTATGCTAGGTTTCATCATGATAAGGTGGTCCTCAGGACGAATCCCCACTTTATGCCCAAAGTGGTCTCGCCTTTTCATCTTAATCAAGAGGTATATCTACCTGTCTTTTATCCGGCTCCTCATGCATCCAGTGCAGAGAGGAACCTTCATATTCTAGATTGTAAAAGAGCTCTCGCCTTTTACCTCAACAGGACTCCGCCACATCGAAAGTCTTCCCAACTTTTTGTGGCTTTTGATCCTTCTCATTTGGGACTTCCAGTCTCCAAACGTACACTTTCCAATTGGATTGCTAAGTGTATTTCCTTTGCTTACCAGAGTAAAAACATTTCTCTGGAAGGCCATGTCACAGCTCACAATGTGAGAGCCATGGCCACTTCTATGGCTCATCTTCACTCTGTATCCATAGATCAGATCTGTCGAGCCGCCACCTGAGCCTCGGTTCATACCTTCACAGCCCATTACTGTTTGGACAAGGACTCCCGCCGGGATGCCTTGTTTGGTCAGGCTGTCCTCAAACACCTGTTCCATACTTGAACAACTCCTGCCCACCTTCCCAGGATGGATGCCTGAGATCCATACGAAGATGGCGAACCCTTGGAAGGGGATCTCCCAGGCATCTTAGCTAGGGAGTCCCCATATGTGAGGACTTATTCCTGCTTGTTCCTGGAGATAGCACAGTTACTTACCTGTAACAGGTGATCTCTGGGAACAGCAGGAATTAGTCCTCACAACCCACCCACCTCCCCTAGGAGTTGTATCTTCTATCTATCTTCCTTTCCTCTCTCTATTGTCTCAGCTATAAACTCGAACTGAGGAGAGCTGGTCAGGAAGGCGGGAAGGCAGCGCGCATGTGCAGTGGGAGGCCCCAAAAGCTTCCTTCTGGGAAGCTGGGGAGCTTTCCCGCTCAGGCTCCGTCGGTACCGACGTACCCATATGTGAGGACTAATTCCTGCTGTTCCCAGAGATCACCTGTTACAGGTAAGTAACTGTGCTTACATTGGCGATCCTCCAATCTTCAGGTATTAGAGATGATTTTAATGATAGTTCACAGATTACTGATAGCAGTTCTGCAATCTCATATTTCAGTTCTTTCAACACCCTTGGATGTATACCATCCGGTCCAGGTGATTTGCTACTCTTCAGTTTATCTAATAGTTGTAAGACATCTTCCCGATGTATCGATATTTCCTTCAATTCTTTCGCACCTTTAAATACCACTTCAGTCATGGGTAACATCCCTACATCTTCCTCAGTAAAGACTGAAGCAAAGAATTCATTCAGTCTCTCCGCTATCGCCTTGTTGCCTCTTAGTGCTCCTTTAACCCCTTTATCATCTAATGGACCAACTGACTCTCTCACCGGTTTTTTGCTGCGAATGTACTTGAAAAGGTCTTTATTTTGCGTTTTTGCTTCCGCAGCAAGCTTCTTCTCAAATTCTCTCTTTGCTTGCCTTATCAATGCCTTGCATTTGACTTGCCAGTGCTTGTGCTGTTTCCAGGTTTTGTCGTTTGGCTCTTTTTTCCATTTCCTGAAAGATGCTTTTTTGGCAACAGCCTCTCTGACCTCACCTTTAAACCATGCTGGCAGTTTTTTGGACTTCCCTCCACTTTTCTTTTTTTTTTACATATTTTTATTCAAATTATCAAGGAAACAAATAAAAATATTTAAAATAAGAATATAACAGCAATCAACCTAGTCCACATTAAGGGGGAGTACAAGTGAATCAATAAGAAAACATATAAGAAAATACACAACTTACAAGAAAATAAAGGAAATACAGCCCAAAAAAGTCATAAGCTCTAATTACTTTGCATTACAGAAAACTCAGAAAAAAAAAAAGGAAAAACATTACAGCTTCGAAGGAGCCTGATGTATAATAAATGCCTCTAAAGACGACGTTTCAGAAAAAACATATTTGCTTCCCTCTAAAACCACCACGCATTTGCAGGGAAATTTGAGAAAAAATGATGCACCCAAAGCTAAGACCCGGGGCTTTAAAGTTAAAAAAAGCCCTACGCCTCAACTGTGTTTGTCTAGAAACATCAGGAAAGATAGTTATTTTTGCCCCACAGAAAAGAGCATTCTTATTAGCAAAAAATAATCTCATCACAGAATTCTTATCTGCTTCTGTGGTAAAAGATACAAGAAGTGTGGCACGAGAAGAAATCAAATCCTGAGATGACTCTATGAATGCATATAAATCCATAGAATCAGCCTGAGCCTTAGAAACCACAGCAAGAGGATCAGCAGCAGGAGGAGCTCTAGCCCCAGGCAAATAATAAAGCTTATTAATAAGCGGTTTTAAATTGTTATCATATCCCAAGACTTCAGTTAGATATTTATCAAATAAAATCTGAGGGGATATCAACCTAGTGCAGGGAAAATTTAAACAACGAATATTAGTGGCCCGGAGCGAGTTCTCCAATAATTCCTGTTGCATATGCAAAGTAATACTATCTTTCATAAAAGATAAGGACGATTTCTGTAAGGAATCATACTGCTTTTTAAATTTATGATATTTAGCATCTAGGGCAACGATTTGTGAATCATGTTGAGCCATTTTCGCAACTGATCCTTTAGAAAACTCTGAAAATTGAGAGGCAACCGTAGCTAAAGAGGAAATAGAAGACTCAATACGTGATAAAACAGATAAAACATCTACCAAAGATACATTTTGAGAGTCCATTTTAACATGAGCTGCTTCAGAGCGTATATCGACACAGTCTCCCGGTAACTGAATAGCCTGTGGCAGAGGCACTACCAGAGGCACATTAGTACCTTCCAATGAAGCTAAAGGGGATAGAACATCCCCAATTAGCGCAAGGTCTTCCATCATTGGTGAGGAGGTCACTGGGTCGATAGTATCCTGTTCTGTAAGCAGGGCAGAGCTTGATAAACCCCGAAAGGCGTCATCTGGAGGAGAAATACACTCGGCGACAGACCCGGCTTACTCCACTTTTCTTAAAGCGTGGAATACAGCTGGTCTGGGCTTCCAAGATAGTATTTTTCAACACCCAAGCTTGATGTACGTCTTTAACCTTTGCAACTGCTCCTTTTAGTTTTTTCTTAACTGTTTTCCTCATTTTATCATAGTCTCCCTTTCGAAAGTTAAAAGGTAGTACTGTGGATTTCCTTACTATCCCTCCTCCACTAATTAAATCAAAGGCGGTCATGCTATGATCACTATTGCCAAGTGGCCCCAACACCCTTATCTCTTGCACTAGATCTGGTGTTCCACTAAGGACTAGGTCTAATATGGCTTCCCCTCTGGTCGGTTCATGAACCAGCTGCTCCAAGAAGCAGTCATTTATTTCATCTAGGAACTTTATCTCCCTAGCATGTCCTGGCGTGACACTGACCCAGTCGATACCGGGGTAATTGAAATCACCCATTATTATTACTGCGCTGTAACTTTTGTTAGCTTCCATGATTTCTTTGAGCATTTCATCATCCATTTGGTCATTCTGGCCAGGTGCTCAATAGTACACCCCCACTGCCATCGCCTTCCCCCTTTTATATGGAATTTCAATCCATATAGATTCTACAGCAGATTTTGTTTCCTGCAAAACTTTAATCCTTTCTGAGTCAATGCCCTCTCTAACATAGAGCGCAACCCCTCCACCAATTTGATCAGCTCTATCATTACGATATAGTTTGTACCCAGGTATCACAGTGTCCCACTGGTTGTCCTCCTTCCACCATGTCTCTGTTATTCCAGTCATATCTAACCTTTCATTTAGTGCTATATATTCTAACTCTCCCATCTTATTCTTTAGACTTCTAGCATTTGCATACAAGCATTTTAGAAAATGTATTTTATTCATGTTAATTTGGCTATTGTTAGACATGGGTAAATTGGGATCTTTAAGCTCTGTCTGCTCCATACTTGAGGGCATTTGGGCTACTTTACTCTTTTGTGGAACCTCTCTGCTTTTGGTAGTATCCTTCAAGGATACATTCTTCCGAACCATCCGCTCTTGGGCGACTGTCGACTTTCCCCTAATATCTAGTTTAAAAGCTGCTCTATCTCCTTTTTAAAGGTTAATGCCAGCAGCCTGGTTCCATCCTGGTTAAGGTGAAGCCCATCCCTTCGGAAGAGCCCCTCCTTTCCCCAGAATGTTCCCCAGTTCCTAACAAATCCAAAACCCTCATCTCTGCACCATTGTCTCATCCACGCATTGAGACTCCGGAGCTCTGCCTGCCTTTTGGGTCCTGCGCGTGGAACAGGAAGCATTTCGGAGAATGCTACCCTGGAAGTTCTGGATTTCAACTTCCTACCTAAAAGCCTAAATTTTGCTTCCAGAACCTCCCTACCACATTTTCCTATGTCATTGGTACCGACATGTACCAAGACAGCAGACTCCTCCCCAGCACTATCTAAAACCTTATCTAGGAGGCACGTGAGATCCACTACCTTCGCACCAGGCAGGCATGTTACCAGGCGATCCTCACGTCCACCAGCCACCCAGCTATCTACATTCCTAATGATCTAATCACCAACTATAACGGCTGTCCTAACCCTTCCCTCATGGGCACATGGCCCTGGAGAAACTTCCTCGGTGCGAGAGGGTTTTACATCACCTGGAGGACAGGTCCTAGTTACAGGATCACTTCCTGCCACACCAGGGTGATGCTCTCCTGTCACGTGACATCTCTCCTCCATGGCAACAGGGATGCTGCCAGACTGGAGGTGGGACTTCAGGACTATATCCCTGTAGGTCTCGTCTGTGTACCTCTCTGTCTGTCTTATGCTTTCCAAGTCTGCTACTTTAGCCTCTAGAGAACAGACTCGTTCCCTGAGAGCAAAGAGCTCCTTGCACCTAGTGCACACGTAAGACCTCTCACCAACTGGGAGAAAATCATACATGTGACACTCAATGCAAAAGACTGGAAAGCCCCCATCCCGCTGCTGGACTGCTGTCTGCATCTTAGTTTTAAGTTTGTGTTTAGATCTAAGTTCTTTACTTACTAAGGGTTGCTATGGATATCTATACTAATAAAACTGTACCTAATACGTGTAATATACCTTGTTCATCTGAAGCTTAACTAATCTCAGGTCCTTAGTGTATGACTGATTTGGGTAATGAGCTTCACCTGAGAGCACCTCCTGTCTTTTAAGATGTGTAAGTACCTATAAAGCTACGTTTATCCCAGGGGAGGGAGGGAAATAACACTTATTAAAAGAGGGCTGTTACACAGTACCCTGTCTTGTGCTGCTGAGGTAAGCTAAATTCTGATTTGATTTAAATTATAGCTCTTAGCTGCTGCTAGGCTCTAACTTCTTATGAAATTTAAACTACAAGCTCTCTGCTGGGTATGAAATGTAACCAGAAAGCTCTCCTCTGTGTTTTAAATTCAAACTTTAATTGCTGCTACTAGGCCCTAACTGATGCAACAAAAAAACAGTGGGTTCACAGATTAAGTAGCTTTAATACAAAGAATTCTTTTTAGAAAATTACCAGAAGTATATACTCACAGTTGCAGATTTCTCTCCAGAAGTATCAGTCCCCCTTTCTAGTCCTTCATGAGTGGCAATTGGACCCAGGAGTGGCACAGCGGCTGTTCAAATGGTGGGGCATCCCGAGCCTCGACTTCTTTGCCAGCCCAGTCAATGGTCAGCTATCGCTTTTCTGCTGCCCACATCCGGACTGGGTAGTGGCGGATGCCTTCCTCATCTTGTGGTTGGGGGATCTACTCTATGCCTTCCCTCCCACACCGCTGATAGCACAGACCCTCTTCAAGGTCCATCGAGACAAGGCTTCCGTGATTCTGGTGGCCCAGACAGCCTTGGTTTCCCCTTCTTCTCCTTCTCTCGACTGAGTCTCCACTCCCTCTTGGGAGCTCCCTGGGACTTTTGACCCAGGACTCTATTCTTCACCCCAACCTGGGTTCCTTGTCTCACAGCATGACTCCTGAACGGGTCACTTTAGCACTCCTCAACCTCCCCAGGGAGGTAGAGGAAATCCTTCCGGCCTCTTGCAAGGACTCCATAAGGATGGGTCTACGCCTTCAAGTGGTGCAGATTCTTATTATGGCGCACGGAGCACCGGGCAAACCCGTTTTTCTGTCCGATGCACACAGTGCTGCAATACTTGCTCCACCTTTCATAGTCCGGGCTTAAGTCCAACTCTGTCCGGGTGCACCTGAGTGCCCTCTCCACAAATCATCACTCCATAGAGGGGAAGCCTCTTCCATGAAGCCCCTGGTTACTCAATTCATGGGGGGCTTACTGCCCTCTGAGCCTCCCATCTGTCCGCTCCCGGCGGAATGGAATTTCAATGTGGTCCTAGCACAGTTTACCAAGCCGCCCTTCAAGCCCTTGGCTACATGCCATCTGCGCTACCTGTCCTGGAAGGTGGCACTCACCTCTGCCCACAGAGTCAGTGAGCTTCAGGCCTTGGTGGCCGAGCCACCCTACACTAGGTTCTACAAGAACAGAGTCATACTTCGTAACCCACCCGAAATTCCTACCAAAGGTGGGATCTGATTTCCACCTTAACCAGGAGGTGATACTTCCCACCTTCTTTCCCCGGGCCCCACGCTGACAATGTGTCGGCTGTTCTCCACACTATGTACTGCAGCACACCAAGGACCACTGCAAAGCCTCTCAGTTTTTCATCTCTTACGACCCCTGTCGTCGTGGAGGCTGTCACCAAGCAGACTCTGTCCATCTGGGTGGGGGACTGCATCGCCTTCACCCACAACCAGGCTGGGCTACTGTTAGAGCGCCGGGTCATGGAGCACAATGTCAGAGCTATGGCAACCTCCATTGCGAGCCTGCGTTCTATCCCTATGGCATACATCTGCCGGGCCACCATCTGGTCCTCCGTTCACACTTTTGCAGCTCATTACTGCTTGGAGAGGGAATCCCGACTGAACAGTGCTGTCGGCCAGGCCGTCCTCTGGAATCTGTTCAGGGTTTAGGCAACTTCTGCCCTCTGACCCTTCTCGTTCAGATTTCCGGAGCCATTGTCCTCGGAGTCTGCCCTCAGATTCGCTTGTAGCTGCTCATGGCTGGGCCGTGTTTTTTCTCTACAGTTTCTCGGTAGCCTGTAGCTAGGCAGTCCCATATGTGAGGACTGACTTCCTGCTTGTTCCTGGAGGAAACGTAGTTACTCACCTGTAACAGGTGTTCTCCAGGAACAACAGGACTCGGTCCTCATAACCCTCCCGCCTCCCCCTTGGAGTTGCTGTTCAAATTTTGGCCATCTTCTTTTGTCGGCTCTAGCCATGTCATCTGACTGAGCAAGATGGCACCATTGGATGAGAAGGGGGCCACGCATGTGTAATGGCATCTTCCAAAGGCTTTCTTTGAAAGCTGGGGAGATGCTCCGCGCAGAGCTCCATTGGCGTCAACACCACCCATATGTGAGGACTGATTCCTGCTGTCCCTGGAGAACACTTTTTACAGGTGAGTACCTACGCTACATTGGTATCCTCCAATCTTCAGGTATTACAGATTATTTTAATGATAGTAATCCAACTGTGGGTTGGATCCAGCCAAAAGGGAAGGCAGTTGTGATGTAGCACTGGAAGGCATCTCTGATCACATATAATGTGGGTAGGTTCCAGCTCTACTCATAGAAAGGGAAAGGGCGAGCTGGGGAAACTTCCTTTGTTGTACCAGTCAGGTTTCTGCATGTGGTGGGGCATGGAAGAAAAATGAAGGCCACAAAAAATGCCCTAATATATTTCTCTGGGAGAAGCAGTTGCAGCATATGTACACTGATTAACTGAACAAATTGTACCTTTTGAAACTACCCTCTATATCATTTCCTGTCTTGATCACAGACACATGGACAGCCAACACAAATATAGATACACGCGCAGGCACACACCACAAACTGGCATTCACTGGCAAGCACAAATGCGCATGCACACCCATACAAAATAGAGATATATGCATAAACAAAACAGATAAACATCCACACAGGCAATAGTTACAATTAGACTGGTCTATGTATGCACAGAAACACATGCAAATGCACACACACACACACACACAAAAATGCAATGCGCCTTCATGTCAATGCTGACTCCTGGTGACCCAGCAGCTCCTGAGTTTTCTTGGCAGTGTGACTGGAAGTAGATTGCCAGGCCTTTCTTCCGAGACCATGGAGGGTTAAATGACTTGCCCAAGGACACAAGGAGTGCTAGTGGGACTCGAACCCTGGCCTCTCTTGGTTACCAAGCCAGTGCTTTAACCATTAGGCTGCTCCTTCACTCACTCACACATGCATGCACTCACTCGCTGTGTGTGTTGTACCCACGTATTTCTGCGCTGGAACTACGTCTCTCATAGACACAGACCGGGCCATTTCTGTGATGAGGGTGCCTATTTCTCTGGAATCCCTCATCTGATCTGGTCTATTTTAATGTCTATTTGGTATATTTTTATATATTTCAGTGCACCATTAATATCTATGCAGTTTACATGAAAACATTAATTATGTAAACATTAAAACAGATATCATTTTTGATGACAGTGCTTCTTTTCACTGATTTTCTCTCTCCCCTCCCTGTCCAGTTTCATCCTGTTCCTCCAGTTATTTTGCCCCTGGAAGACATTCTTGACCCCTTTTGTAAGGTCTTTTCCAGCTTTCATTAGCTTGTTAAAAATAATAAAGAAAACACAGGGGAAATGCATTTGAAAGAAATGAAACTGTCCCCTGGTATACTGTATTGCTTAGAGTCAGTGGAGTGTCTACAAACTGATGATATGAATAACCAACAGCTGAAACTTGTCAAAGGGTCAAAAACGAAAAAAAAAAAATCCTAAAAGGCAAACTGTTGAATGGTACTGCAGGTTAGTAGCTACTGCGATAAATAGAAATTTGTCTTACTGGCTACAATAAAAAAGATAGCGGGCCTCAAGTCAGGCCTCTCATCTCATATAGAAGGTTTTGTTGGGATAAATTAACCCACCACCATTCACAAACACCTTCACTTCCTCAAATCATATGACATGCTTTTACTCCAGTAGAGATTTGAAAGGTGGCTACTTGGTTGTCCCTTGCAACTTTTTGCATGGCATTATCATTTGAATGTTCGAGTTAGGGCGGATACAACCTTTGATGCGGGCATTCTAGGGTGAGTGTTTCAGGGTCTCTCGCACTTTAGGGATGATTTGTTGCATTCCAAATTTTTGGATTGGTCTGGTGGATGAGCAGGAAGGAACAATCTCCAGGAACAAGCAGGAATGTAGTCCTCGCATATGGGTGTCGTCAGTACCGACGGAGCCTGCGCGGGAACGCTCCCCAGCGTCCAATAAGAATGCTTTTGGGAGCATCCCTCAGCACATGCGCGCTGCCTTCCCGCCTTTCCAACTGTCCCTCTTCAGTTCTTCGTTTTCCGTGGAGCCGACAGGACCTATTCCCTGTCACCGCAGAAAATTACATCTTTAAACTTCTTTCTGTGGTCACGTTTGCCTACCGCACGATGCCTACCGGTACCGCTGGTTCTTTTCTTTTCTTCCTTTAAAAAAGAAACTAAAAACTTTGTGTTTCTTTCAGAAACTTTCCTTTTTGGTGCTAGGCGCCATTTTGGGCACTAGGTCCCATTTTCCTAAATCATGGAAAAGTCAACTAGTGGCTTTAAAAAATGTACTAAGTGTGACGGTACCATTTCCGTCACTGACACCCATGATTGGTGTCTAAAATGTTTAGGACCTGATCATTGTCCAACTGAATGTCTCTCTTGCGGATGACCAAAAGAGGAAGACAGAACCGGGCCGCAAAGCTCCGGTACCCTTTTTTCTTCGGATGCCAGACCCATTGCATCAACATCGTTGAGGGCCTCTTCTTCCTCCCATGGATCTCAGGTAACTAAACATAAGAGCAGGTCCTCAAAGGGTAGCTCTTCTGCTAAGCATCGAGAGGCTGTTGGCATTGCCCTTGAGGGAACCACACCGGCAAAACAGCCCCGGCGGGAGGCTTCGGCTTCCAAAGCATCGATGGGGCTTCAGGATGTTCTCGAGGCCTCAACCTCGCAAGAACTACCTGTGCCATGCTGAGGGGTTCCGGCCGTCCTTACCGGTACCGACACCCAGGCATCGTCAGCGTTGATAGACCAGAGGTTCCTCGCTATTGAGCGCAGTATCGCAGCTCTTCTCTCGGCTGCGGTACCGGTGGTCCCAAGAGCACCGGTGCTGACATCTACACCGATGCCGGTACCGACACAGGTACCAACGGTGCCGGCTCCGGTGGGAACTCTTCCTATGCCATCTGTGGCTGGAGGGGACAAAACGGTACCGGCTCACCTCGGTATCTACTTCGATCGATACCGAGATCGTGCTTTGCAAGAGCATCAGAGTCAGGAATACTTTGATTCCTCCGATTCCGAAGACTCTGACAATTCTGCTGGCACTAGAGGGTTTCTTCTAGAAGATCCCTCTTCTCCCCAACGCAGAATGTCACCTCCAGAGGACATGTCTTTCTCCAGGACCAAGCAGGAAGTCAGTCCTCACTTATGGGTGACATTGACGCCGATGGAGCCCCCGTGCGGAGCATTTCCCCAGCTTTCTAAGAAAGCCTTTGGGAATACTGCACGCATGTGTGGTCCCCTTCCCACCTAAAGGTGCCATCTTGCTCAGTCTTTCTTTTTCCGTGGAGCCCATCGGACGTCTGTCCATGTCACCCGGAAAAGTTGACTTCATCTTTTTTCTCTGGTTCAATGCCGGTTCCCCTTCCCGCCGGGTTCGGTACACCGGTATTGAGCCCGTTTTCTATTTTTTGGTTTTTGCCCTTCCTGGCTGGCGTTTGCGCCTTTTTTCTGTTTTTCCCATGGATAGCCGGTCTTTGACCTCGCGGGGGCCCTTTTTTCCCCGATGGCTTCCAGTGGTTTCAAGAAGTGTGATCAGTGCAAGAAGCTAATATCTCTCACCGACACACACGACTGCTGCCTTCGGTGCCTCGGCCCAGATCATGATCCAAAAATCTGTGGCCCGTGTGGCAAAATGTCCACCAAGGCACTTCGAAGCCGTCAGCACCAGAAAGAAAGGATTTTCTCAGATTCTGCCTCCGGCTGGGCCCGGACCTCGTCTGAGGCTTCGACATCTCAAGAGTCTGATCCTGAGCATCGCTGGGGTTCCTCGGACAGGGGGTCCCCCGATCGGGAACGCAAGAGGAAGAAACGGCTCGTGAGGGCGGCGTCGGAAGAGGTCCCTGGTTTCTCAAGGGCCAGGTCTAAGACCCCCGACCGCCATCCCGGGCCCTTGGAACAGGAGAAGCCGTCCAAGATGCCTCGTGTGGAGCCGGAGACTGTCGGACACGTAAGTCCTGTAGTCCTCGTGGACTCTCCTCCGAGGGAGCCGACATCGGGCCCGGCGCCGCCAGGGCCCGAGTCGGTGGCTGCTGAGTCTCCTGAGCTTGGACTCAGGCTGACAGCCTTGGAGTGCAGACTGTCTGCCTTCATAGATCAGCAGCGGGTACTGATGGCCAGCCTCGCTGGTGCATCTGCCCCGACCACCGGGATGTCGAAGTCGACCCCGGAGACCGAGCCGATACTCGAGACCATGAAGGCTCAAAGTCGTCCTCGGTCACGGTCACCCTCGAACTCCCGCTCGGAACCGAGGGTGTCGACGCCGGTGCCTTCAGCGTCTGGGCGGGTGCCACCTAGACTCGCACGATCGGAGCCCCTCGACTTCTCTTCGGATGAGTCAGCGTGGGAGACGGAGGACGAGGAGTCCCCCGACACCTTCCGGACTCGGTGCGTCCCTTCGAACTCATCGCAGTCCGAGACCCCGGAGTAGGTCCCCCCCCCCCCGGAGGACACCCAGTTCTCGGAGTTCGTTAGGGACATGGCCAAGGCATTGGCGATTCCCGCGGACCCCGAGGAGGAGCCTCGAGCCGAGGAGCTCGAGGCCCTCCAGTATGACTCTCCTCCAAAGGAGGCCTTTACTGTGCCGGTTCCTCCGATGCTGGAATGGCTCCTCTTCTGGATATGGGAGGCACCGGCCTCGGTGCCGGTCTTCAGCAAGCAGGTCGATTCCATCTATTGACTCCGTAAGAGCCCTGGATTCCAGAAGGCTCAGCTGCCGCACCATTCCATGGTGGTGGAATCGGCCATGCATCGTCTGAAGAGCCAGAAGATGCACTCCGCGGTGCCTCCCGTCAGGGAGGCCGGGATGCTTTCGGCAGAAAGTGCTTCCAGGGCTCGATGCTTGCTTGCCGTGTCCAGTCCTACCAGCTGTACATGGGCATGTACTTACGAGACCTGGCGAAAGAGATTGCCGGGTTCTCTGCTGGCCTCTCCGGGGAACCTTTGCAGAGGTTCCAGACTTTGTCCTCAGGAATCCGGGACTGCTCAAAGTTCATGTCCCGAGCGGCCTACGATGGCTTCGAGGCTTTGGCTCGTGTGGCGGCAGCCGGCATCGGAGCCCGATGCCAGGCATGGCTGCAGTCATCGGACCTCGAGCCCTGGGTGCAGGACAAGTTGGTCGATGCCCCTTGCCGAGGTGAAAACCTTTTTGGCAAGCCCATGGCCGAGAAGGCGGCTGAGCTTGAAACGGAGCACCTGACTAGGACAAGGCTGTCCAGAAAGACTTCTGCACCTTCTCACAAAAAGAAGGGCTCGGGTAAAAAGCCCTTTTACCCGAGAAAGGTAGCTGCCTACAAACCTTTCCCTCAGTACCAGGCCTCCCCAGCTCCCCAGCAGGGGCAGCAGGCCATGGGGCAGGGACATGGGCCCGTAGGCAGAAGACCCCCAAGCCTCCGGCTCCTGCCCCTACCCAGCAGGGAGGGGTTTTTTGACTCCCACAGCATAGCCTTTCCATCTCTGCTACCCCATTCCTGCACAGGAGGTCGTCTAACCCTGTTTGCCCACAGGTGGCCACCCATTACAGGGGATGCTTGGGTATTGAGCATAGTCCACAAGGGCTATATGCTCCATTTCCAGCAGTTACCACCTGTCTACTTCCCAGGAGAGCCTCTAAGGCCTCTCCTGCACACAGACCTCCTACTTCAAGAACTTCAGGGTCTGCTTCTGGACAAGGCGGTGGAGCCTGTTCCTCCTCGCCTACAGGGGCACGGTTTCTACTCCAGGTACTTTCTAGTGCCAAAGAGAACCAGGGGCCTAAGGCCTATTCTAGACCTCAGGAACCACAACAAGTTCTTGGAGAAAGAAAAGTTCAAGATGCTTACTCTTGGAACACTTCTGCCCTACCTCCAGCAGGGAGATTGGCTATGCTCCTTAGATTTAAAGGATGCGTACACCAACATCCTCATTCAACCAAACCACAGAAAGTACCTCAGGTTCATGGTGGGAGGAAACCATTACCAGTACAGAGTACTGCCTTTTGGTCTAACTTCCGCCCCAAGAGTCTTTACAAAGTGCCTTGCTGTGGTGGCGGCCTACTTGAGGACTTAAGGTGTTTTTGTCTTCCCCTATCTGGACGACTGGCTCATCAGGGGTCAGACTTACCAGGAGGCCAGGCAGGCCACCTTGCGAGCTGTATCACTCCTTCAAGACCTAGGCTTTGTCATAAACTTCGCAAAGTCCACTTTGCTCCCCTCCCAGAACCTAGAGTTCATAGGAGCGCGACTGGACTCTCTGCAAGCAAGGGCTTACTTGCCAGAGGACAGAGCTCAAAGGCTCATGGAGTTGGCATCCCGGTTTCTCACCATGCCAAAGGTTTCTGCCAGGCTCTGTCTACAGCTCCTAGGACACATGTCATCGACTGTACATGTGACCCCCCAATGCCCGCCGTCTCATGAGGCCTGCACAGTGGTGCCTCAGGACTCAGTGGAAGCAAGTCACAGGGAGCCTAGCAGACAAAGTCAGGGTGTCAAAACCATTCCTGAATTCTCTTCAGTGTTGGCTACATCCCCCCAACTTGCTCCAGGGGGTGCTTTTTCAGGTAGCTGCCCCCACAGTGGTGTTGACGACAGATGCCTCCTTGCAGGGCTGGGGTGCACACTGTCAGGAGAGGTGCACTCAGGGCCTATGGTCTCCATGAGAAGCCACACAACAGATCAACCTACTAGAACTTCGGGCTATTCGGTTAGCCCTTAAGGCTTTTTCTCACACTTTGTCCGTCTGAACTAGAACAGACAGGTGAGTCAATCAGGTGGCCATGTTCTATGTGAACAAACAGGGAGGCACTGGGTCCAAGCCCCTGTGTCTGGAAGCACAGGTCCTTTGTTCCTTTGCGCTCAAGCACAAAATGTTTCTGAGAGCTGTCTATCTTCCTGGCCAGGAGAACTCCCTGGCAGACAGGTGAAGCAGACTTCTGCAGCCCCACGAGTGGCAGCTGCACCCGTTAGTGGTTCAAAAGATTTTCCTGAAATGGGGACTTCCATCCATAGATCTCTTTGCCAGTCCCCTGAACCGGCAGCTACCCAGGTTCTGTTCCAGACAACCGCATCCCCTGAGGTTAGCAGCGGATGCCTTTCTGATTTCTTGGTCCCAGGGCCTACTGTATGCGTTTCCTCCCACGCCTTTGGTGGCCCAAGCCTTGTTCAAGATTCTAAGGGACAAGGCCTCTGTCCTTCTGGTAGCTCCCAGGTGGCCGAGGCAACCCTGGCTCCCACTTCTGCTTCAACTAGCAGTGGAAACACCACTGCCTCTGGGGTTCCAACCCGATCTTCTCTCTCAGGATCAGGGTTCCCTTCTGCACCCCAATCTCAAATCTCTCAATTTGATGGCCTGGAGGCTGCAAGGGTAGTCTTAGCTCCCTGGGGCCTGCCTCAGGAAGTGGAAGAGGTGGTCTTGGCCTCTAGAAAGCAATCCATCAGAAAAACATATGCCTTGAAGTGGAGGAGGTTCTCCTTGTGGTTTCAACAGCGCCAGGAAGATCCTTTCACCTGCACTGTGCCAGTAGTGCTCCAGTACCTACTGCACTTGTCTAATCAGGGCCTTAAGTCCAATTCTGTTCGGGTCCACCTCTCTGCTCTGGCAGCTCACCACTCACTGGTGGAGGGACACTCTTTGTCAGTTCACTCCTTGGTGTCCAGATTTCTCAGAGGCTGGGTATAGGAAGGATAAAACTTCCTCTTTTTGCTAAAAGAGGGTTTTTTATAAGGCTTCCTTTTGGCTGGAGTGGCTGTAGACTTTGACAATCTAAGGTAGAATTGTCAGCATTTAACTCATTAGCCTTTTCCTGCCAGTTCTTGCCGAAGAGATTCTCCCCTGTGCAAGGAAAGTTGCCTAATTTGTTCTGTACCCAAGTCTCCAAGTCTGATGCCTGTAGCCAGGCAATCTGTCGTGTACCAATGGCAATAACAGAAGTTCTGCTGATGCATTCAAAGCAGTCAAAAGCTGCACGATTGACAAACTTGGAGACATTTTGAGCATGCTTAACTAGAGCAAGAAAATATTGTCTCTTATCATCTGGGAGAAATGGGCTCATAAGTTCCAAGTCTCCTGTGACTTCCTTAAGGAACATTCCCATATATAGGATGTATGAACTGATTCTAGCTGAAAGCATGGAAGCTTGAAAGGTTCTGCGTCCAAAAGCATCCAGAGTCCTGCATTCACGACCTGGAGGATTGGATGCATGTCTCTTTGCACTTTTCATCCTACGCATGGCTGATTCCACTACCATTGAATGGTGTGGCAGCTGGGTTTTCTGAAAACCAGGACATGGTGGAACTCAATACATAGTATCAAGCCTCCTAGAGTGAGGAGAAGTGGTCAGAGGTGTCTCCCACATTCTGAGCATCAAGCTATGCAGAATTTCATGGATAAGCAGAGTAGATGCCTCCTTGGGAGCTTTAGGATATTGGAGGATTTCCAATTCCTTTGCTCTGGGTTCTTCTTCAGGAGCTACTGTGATTGAAAGACCTTTGGCCATATCACGGATGAAATCCTGAAAAGAGTAGTTACCTGTAACAGGTGTTCTCCAGGAGCAGCAGGAATCAGTCCTCACTTATGGGTGACATCGACACCGATGGAGCCCCCGTGCGGAGCATTTCCCCAGCTTTCTAAGAAAGCCTTTGGGAATACTGCACGCATGCGCGGTCCCCTTCCCACCTAAAGGTGCCATCTTGCTCAGTCCAATGACATAGCTAAAAAACACACAAAAATATAGAAATAAACTATGTACAACTGCAACTCCCAGGGGAGGAGGGAGGGTTGTGAGGACTGATTCCTGCTGCTCCTGGAGAACACCTGTTACAGGTGAGTAACTACTCTTTCTCCAGGACCAAGGAGGAAGTCAGTCCTCACTTATAGGACTCACCAGCTTCAGGCTACCAGGGACCCAGAGCTGAAAAATGAGCTCCCTCTAGCCGCAGCATCATAGAAAGGATTTCACTGAAACATACCCCCACCGGTGGCCCAACCAGAGGGCTGGAGGGTAGGAGCTGCCTAAACCTCGAAGAGATTCCGGAGCACTGCCTGACCGAAAGCACTGTCCCTACGTGACTCCCTCTCCAGGCAGTAATGGGCCACAAACGTCTGGCTTGAGGACCAAGTTGCAGCCCTGCAGATGTCTGCCAACGGTACAGAGCAGAGATGAGCTACTGAGGCAGCCATTGCCCTGACATGATGGGCTGTGACCCGACCCTGCAAAGGAAGGTCAGCTGCCATGTAAGTCCAGGTGATACAGTCAGCCACCCAGATGGACAAGCTGAGTAGCTCTTCTATGTCCCTGCGTACGTTCAAGGTAGAAGGATAAGGCCCTCCTACAGTCCAGGGTATGCAGGACTGTCTCAGCCCGGCTGGCATGGGGCCTAGGGAAGAACGTTGGAAGAACCACCTCCTGGTTGAGATGGAAAGAGGGCACAACCTTTGGGAGGAACTTAAGATGAGTCCTAAGGACTACCCTGTTCCTATAGAAACGAGTGTAAGGCCTGTCACAGACCAGGGCTTGAAGTTCACGCACTCGCCTGGCCGAGGTCAGGGCTACTAGGAATAGAGTCTTCCAAGAAAGGAAGCGGAGAGGACATGTAGCCATCGGCTCAAAAGGTGGGCGAGTCAATTGCTGCAAGACCACATTCAACTCTGAGAATGTGGTCAGCAGACCTCAGGTCAGGTTGCCCAAAAGGGACTACCTAGACAGCAAAAGAAACCAAAAGGACCGAGAGCCCAACCAGTTCTCCAGGTTCAGCCCCCTGAAGGGCTTTGATTCCTTCCCAGAGAGCTTCGCCTTCCTGCCTCTGAGGGATCCCCAACCCCCCAATATTCCAGTCAGGTTATGCCACTTTATCAACAGATGGCATCAAATAACAGCAGAAGATTGGACTTTGTCCATTGTAGGAGAGGGGTACAAACTTCATTTTCACAGCATACCCCCTCCTACAGTTCTAAAGCAGTAAAATTCACAAACCTCTGCAGACAATCTGCTAGATTACGAGGTATCCACACTTCTTGCCCAAGGGGCAATAGAAGAAGTACCCATTTTTCAACAGGGAACAGGGTTCTACTCCCCCTATTTTCTTATCTCAAAGAAAGCAGGGGGACACAGACCCATTCTAGACATCAGAGAACTGAACAAATATCTGTTTTGAGAGAAATTCAAAATGATTTCTCTAGGAACTCTTCTGCCATACCTTCAAGGCCAGAACTGGCTTTGCTCTCTAGACTTAAAGGATGCATGCATACACACACATTCTCATCCATCCAGATCACAGGAAATTCTTACGTTTCCTTTTCAGGGGAAGGCATTTCCAGTACAGGGTTCTTCCTTTTGGTCTGGCTTCAGCACCAAGGGTGTTAACGAAATGCATGGTAGTAGTGGCAGCATTTCTACGAACCCTGGGGATTTTTGTCTTCCCCTACTTAGACGACTGGCTCATTCGAGCCTCCACAGTTGCAGAGGCCAGCACTGCACTGTCTCGTACAATGCAAATCCTCCAATACCTGGGATTGGAAATCAACTTCCCGAAGTCTCAACTAGTTCCTTCCCAATGCCTAGAATTCATAGGAGCCTGTCTGGATACCAGGCAGGCAAGGACTTTCTTTCCACAAACCCAGTGTCTTCGCATTATGCAGCTAGCTTCCCAAGCAGCAGGAAATTCCTCCCTCATGGCTCGGGAACTACTGCAGCTACTGGGACACATGGTATCCACAGTTCATGTAGTCCTATATGCTCGCCTCCATATGCGAGCAGCTCAGTGGACCTTCTCCACACAGTGGACCCAGGCCACGGGCAATTTGCCGGACAAAATAACAGTCTCTCAAAGACTAATTTTGTCCCTCCAATGGTGGCAATCACTAGAAAATCTGACAGCGGGGTCTCCTTTCCATCAACCCCTCTTTCAGGCCACCCTAACAGATGCATCACAGGTGGGTTGGGGAGCACACCTGGATCATCTCTCTACCCAGGGCACCTGGACTCCACAGGAGGTAGGTTTACACATAAACCACCTGGAATTAAGAGCAATTTATTTAGCTCTCCGAGTGTTTCACGCCCAGCTCAGCTACAAGACAGTCCTGGTCCAGACGGACAATCAGGTAGCCATGTTCTATGTGAACAAGCAGGGCGGAACTGGCTCTCTGTCATTATGCAACGAAGCTTTACGACTATGGGCCCTTGCCAGAGAGCACCAGATTCACCTTCTAGTGGTATATCTTCCAGGCATTCAAAACCTTTGGGCAGACAAACTCAGTCGAGTATTGCTACCTCACGAGTGGTCACTCCACCTAGACCAGGTGGCAAAGATATTTCATCTCTGGAGTACTCCAGACATAGACCTTTTTGCAAGTCCACTGAATGCCAAACTTCCCCGGTTCTGTTCCAGGATACCGGCACACCACTGTCAGGCAAGGGATGCCTTCCTCCACTGGGGTCAGGACTTCCTTTATACTTTCCCACCCATTCCCCTCATTCCCAAAACACTCTTCAAGCTTCAGAGAGACAGGGGTCGCATGATTCTCATTGCACCACGATGGCCACGCCAGGCGTGGTATTCCCTGCTTCTGCATCTCTCTCAAGCGGCACCTCTGGAGTTAGGGCACGCTCCAGATCTCCTTTCTCAGGAGAACGGGATGCTATGGCACCCGAATCCCCAGTCCCTGCACCTCATGGCCTGGTTGCTGAAGGCTTAGACCTCCAGGATCTCAACCTGTCTCAGCAGGTAAAAGAGATCCTTCGAGCTTGTAGGAAACTTTCTACAAGAAGATCTTATGCCTTCAAGTGGAAACGTTTTACTATATGGTGCTCCAGGAGGGGATTAAACCCCTTGATCTTACCCTTAGAATCGATACTAGAGTATCTTCTTCACTTATCGAATTCTGGGTTAAAGACCAAGTTGGTAAGAGTCCATCTTAGTGCAATTGCAGCGTCTTATAAGCCTCTGAATGGACAACCAATTTCCTCTCATCCACTCATATCAAGATTTATGAGAGGCCTTCTATTAACCAAACCTGCCATCAAGCCACCACCAGTGGCATGGGATCTAAATCTAGTTCTCGGGCAGCTCATGAAGCCGCCTTTTGAGCCTTTAGCCACTGCAGCCCTTAAGTTCTTGACCTGGAAGGTCATCTTCCTAATTGCAATCACCTCTGCCCGTCGCAACAGTGAATTGCAAGCTTTAGTGGCTGATCCTCCTTATACTAGGTTTCATCATGATAAGGTTGTTCTTCACTCACCCTCATTTTATGCCAAAGGTGGTTTCGCCTTTTCATTTAAATCAATCAATTTACCTTCTGTATTTTTTCCCAGGCCTCACGCCTCTAATGCAGAAAGAAACCTTCATACTTTGGATTGCAAAAGGGCCTTAGCCTTTTACATACAAAGAACACAGCAACATAGAAAGTCTTCACAACTTTTTATAGCTTTTGACCCTAGTCATTTGGGACTTCCAGTCTCGAAAAGAACTTTATCTAAATGGATTGCCCAATGCATATCCTTTACTTATGAGAGTAAGGGTCTTCCTCTTCAGGACCATGTCACAGCTCATAATGTCAGGGCCATGGCGGCTTCCATGGCTAATCTCCACTCTGTGTCTATCGATGATATTTGTCGAGCAGCCACCTGGGCTTTGGTACACACCTTCACAGCCCACTACTGCCTAGATAAAGCCTCCCGTCGGGATGCCTTCTTTGGCCAAGTTGTTCTTCAAAACCTTTTTAAAACATAAACCAACTCCTACCCACCAACCCTGGTGGGATGCCAGAGATCCATGGGAGGAAGGATCTTCACCCTTGACGGTGGCACCTTCCTGGGGCTATCTCCCTGGCATCTTCAGCTAGGGAGTCCCCATATGTGAGGACTATGTTCCTGCTTGTTCCTGGAGATAGCGTAGTTACTCACCTGTAACAGGTGATCTCCGGGAACAGCAGGAATTTAGTCCTCACAACCCATCCACCTCCCCTTGGAGTTGTCTCTCTCTCTCTCTTTGTCTCTTTCCTCTCTCCCTCTGTCCTTTCACTCAGCTACAAACTTAACTGAAGAGGGACAGTTGGAAAGGCGGGAAGGCAGTGCGCATGTGCTGAGGTTGCTCCCAAAAGCGTTCTTATTGGACGCTGGGGAGCGTTCCCGCGCAGGCTCCGTCGGTACCGACGATACTCATATGTGAGGACTAAATTCCTGCTGTTCCCGGAGATTACCTGTTACAGGTGAGTAACTCCGCTTTTTGGTTTTGGCTTCTAATTGTCTTTTCTCGAGTCCTACCAGATCAGTCTAGCATCCCACGTGTTTTCCAGTTGTAATTCAAGGTGGTTTACATTCAGGTACTACTACTACTACTTGCTACTACTACTGAACATTTATAAAGCGCTACCAGACGCACACAGCACTGTACAAAAGAAAGACAAAAATAGACAGTCCCTGCCCAAAAGAGCTTACAGTCTAAAAAGACAAAACAAAGAAGGCGAAGGACGAGGAAAAATAAAGGCAAAGGAAGGATAACAGGAGAAACAAGACAAGGGAACAAGATGAGAACAAGGGAAAAGAAAAGGAACAGGTGAAAACAAGACAAGGGAAGAGGAGGAGAACAGGTAAGTAATGAACCAAAGGCAGAAGGAAAGAGGTGAGCTTTCAACCTGGATTTGAAGAGGGCTAGAGAAGATGCCTGACGTATAGACAGAGGAAATCTATTCCAGGCGTAGGGTGCTGAAAGGTGAAAAGAGCGAGGCCTGGAGTTAGCAACAGAGGAGAAAGGCATAGCAAGAAGCAGTTGGCTAGAACAGCGGAGTTCACGAGAGAGGATATAAGGAGAAATGAGAGAAGAAAGATAAAGAGGAGCTGCAGAATGAATGCATTTATAGGTTAGTAGGAGAAGTTTGAACTGGATGCGGAAACGGATAGGGAGCCAATGAAGAGACCTGAGGAGAGGAGTGATATGGGCAAAACGAGGTTGGCTGAAGATCAAACGAGCAGCAGAATGCTGAATAGACTGAAGGGGTGAAAGATGACTCAGTGGAAGACCAGCATGGAGCAGGTTACAGTAATCAAGGTGAGAGGTGATAAGTGAATGGATGAGTGTTTTAGTAGTATGTTCCGAAAGAAAAGGGTGGATTTTGCCAATATTAAAGAGAAAGAAGCGGCAGGTCTTGGCGACAAGGTGAATATGTGTGGAGAATGAGAGCGAAGAGTCAAAAATAACCCCTAAATTGCGAGCTGAGGGAACAGGATAGAGAACAGAGCCATTCACAGAGACTGAAAAAGGAGGAAGAGGAAGGGAAATTTTAGGGGAAAAGATGAGATGTTCGGTCTTGGCCATGTTCAATTTCAAGCGGCGATGGAACATCCAATCAGCAATAACAGAAAGGCAATTAGAGATTCGGGACTGAATTGAAGAGAGATCACTGCGACCACCATCAAACAATCCAACTAAGAAAAGAACCTCTGCAGCCTGGTACTCCGCTGAACTTAGAGCGTCATTAACCTGCCTAAGAAAAATGGAAAGACGCTGGCGCAGAACCCACTCCATGGATGATCTAAAAGCATACAATGAGCAACTGGAAAAACACCACCAAGCAATATCCGAGAGCATAAAAAGATTCCACACAGACACACTAAAGCAATCCCTAAACAAACCACACGACCTATTCACCCTGGTAAAGAACCTAACAAAAGAGCCAGCACCTGAGAAACCTAGCCTGATCCATCCTCAAGTCTTTGCTGACCTCTTACAAACGAAGCTGTGCCAGACCAATAAGTTCACTGCTCCCAACACTCCTTTCAAACCAGGATCACTAGCACCACTGTCCATTTTTTCCAAGCCATCTAAAAAACAAATTGAAGATGTAATCGCCGGAATCAACACAACCACTGCACAAACCGACCCTTGCCCGCTGTTCTGGATAAAAGAGCTACGATCGACTGTCAGCCCTTTTCTATCCAAGCTAATGGACTGCTCCTTCACAAATGGGACCTTTCCCCAATCCCTCAAACGTACCTCTATCAGGCCACTACTAAAGAACAGTAAGCTTGACCCTAAGAAGCCAGACTCATATAGGCTGATATCAAGCATCCCACTCTTGGCGAAAATCATCGAAAAAGAAGTTCAAACACAAATCCAAGAACATATTGATGCTTCTGCCCCACTTGATTCATGTCAGCACGGTTTTAGAGCTGCTCACGGCGTGGAGACACTCCTCACCATCCTCTTCAGTACCATAATAACAGGAATTGATAACATACGCCAGGGATATGTGCTCATCTTCTTAGACATCGCAGCCATGTTCGACTCAGTCTGCCATGATCTCCTCCTACACCGCCTCCAGGAGAAGGGAATATGTGACTCTGCACTTAAATGGTGCAAGTCGTATCTCTCCGATAGATGGCAACATGTAAGATCAGGAGAAACAACATCAGAACCTTTTCACCAGAGTCAAGGGGTCCCGCAAGGGTCATCTCTCTCTGCACTCATGTTTAATATATATATGCAACCTATCTGCGAGATCATCCGGTCCTTCAAGGTGAGCTGTCTGTTGTACGCTGACGATGTTCTCCTATATATGCCATTCACTACTGAGAACCCTGACCTTTCCCCACTGACAGACTGTTTCGATGCAGTATCCAGCTGGCTCCGAACGCAAAATCTTTGGATACAACATAAGAAAACCGAAGTCCTTTTCATCACAAGGAACCCAAATTTCATCACTCCTCCTCACTTGAAGGTCCAAGATGCAGAACATCTGACCAAACCCTCCATCAGATACCTGGGAGTCACACTTGACCAGCGACTAGACATGAAGACCCATATAAGCAATGTAGCAAGAGCCGTATACCATGAAATCCGATCCCTCAGACACCTACGTTCCCTACTTGAACCAGATGACTTCCGGACAGTGTATCAAGCTCTGGTCTTACCACATATCGACTATGCCAACTGTCATGTTGAAGACCCTTCTGAGGCTATGGAGCTAAGTGAAGCATAGGAATTTGCTTCAGAAACTGACAGGCAGGCAGAGCACATGGCTCAGGGTTTCCAAGGGAAACGTAGACAAAGTGAGTCACGAGAAGAACAAACACGCCCATGCTGCAACGTATCCCCAAGCTCAGGAGTTAAGGGAAAACACCTGGTTGGGGAGGGGCGGAGCTGAGCCCTGAGAAGCAGGGATATAAAAAGTGCTCACTAGATTTGACCTGGAGGAAGGGAGGAGACAGGAGAGGAGGTGAAGAGAGCAACGGGAGAGGCAACAGCAGAGGAAGAGAAAGAGAAGAACAAGGCGGAAGCCAGAGTGAGGAGGACTCAGAGAGCTCGTGCCCAAAAGCCAGGTGGGAGCAGCTCAGGACCGGTGCCATACCTTGAAGGCAGCCGGAGGGAGAGACTGCCTGAGAGGCTAGTTTGGGAGCACTCAGAAACTCCAGAGAGAGAGAGGTGCTGGCCCGAGGATATTTGTATGTCTGAGGAAAAGGCTGAGAAGCTAAAAGGCAGGAAAACACATCCAGTGTTTGGAACCCTTGCTGGCCCAGCAGTGCTGAGAAGTTCTTCCTTTCAAAAGCCAAAAGGTAGGCTGCACAAATTATACAGAGGTGAAACTAGGTATAAAAGTTTTCCTTGTGCTTGCCAAGATGTACTGGACTCTCCTTATACCAACTCCCATATATACGGTATTTCACAACCCTGCTCATTAGAGTGCTATGAAGAGAAGCCTCGGGAAGACAGAGGGGGAGTGTACTTTGATACGCCGTATAGCAGTGTGCAAACTTACCCAGCTGATAGTGATACAGAGGAAATGCAGATAAGGCCTGTTATTGAGGATATAACAGATGAGCAAATGGACTGCGCGTTATCACTAGCTGATCATATTATATCACTTTGCTGACCAGGCTGTTTAGAAGGCTGTATAAACAGCTGAAGAGAAGCAAAGTATTTCTTTTTGTACAAGAAGTGACTGTTACTTTTGTGTTTTTGTTAAGCACTGCATATTTTGAAGCTTGAAGCTAAAGAAGCTGTTTTGTCCTAAGTTCCTGAAATGTTTTCTTTATGCCAGTTGCATATGGCTATTTTGTCCTAAGTTTTCACATGCATTTAATCCGCCCAGAAGGGGAAATAAAAACCTTGTCATTTTGCCTGAAACCACTCGACTACAAATACTACTTTCTTGGAGATAAGAGGAACGACAACTCCCATAAGGCAGTGCAGGAACAAATACTCTGCCATACTTTCTAAGTTAGGATACCCAGGCTGACCGACCCTATGTGCCCCAGGCTCTGGGGAGGTTACTGGTGACACAACGCAATACTCCATGGTCTACCACAATCCACTTTGCTTCCATTACAGCTAGCAATGAACTCAGCAGCACGAGTTCTCCAGGGCGCTGCCATGAGGGAACACATGACACCCATCCTGAAACAATTACACTGGCTCCCTATAAAAGGCAGGATCACATTCAAGACCATACTAATGACCTTCAGGATCATAAACGGACTCGCCCCATCTTCCTTATGCGATCTCATACTGATAACCCCCCTAATAGATCTAGAAGATCTCATGCTGCCAATAAACTAGTAGTCCCAAAAGAAACGACCAAGTGTTGCCAAAGCACAACGAACAGGGCTTTTAAGCTCGCTGCACCTAAATGCTGGAACACCCTTCCAGACAGTATCCATGATATCGCCAATCTAACCCAGTTCAGAAAAGCTGTGAAACATTACCTCTTCCTCTTACATTACCCGGATGACAGCACCACTGATCACTCACCATCCAGCTAGGCAAATCTACGCAAATGTCCAATCAATTTGCATTGTACAGATATAAATAGTTACCCCTGTTTCTTTCCAAGTTCCTATTCCTGTTATTTGTAAACACAAATCAAGTCCTTTGAAATGTGTATGTAAAATGTTCCATGTAAACCGCATTGATGGAAAATAGCACAGTATATAAGGAAATGTAAATACATAAATAAATAAATAAATAAATCAGGAGTAGAGAGGTAGATCTGGGAATCATCAGCATAGAGATGGTACTGAAAACCATGGGAGGAGATGAGCGCACCAAGGGACTGGGTATAGAGAGAGAAGAGGAGCGGACCCAAGACAGAACCCTGAGGTACACCAACAGGGAGTGGAATAGCAGAGGAGGAGGAGCCACCAGAATGCACACTGAATGAGCGATGGGAGAGATAGGAGGAGAACCAGGAAAGAACAGAGTCCCTAAAGCCAAGCGAGAACAAATTGTCAAGGAGAAGATCATGATCAGCAGTGTCAAAAGCAGCAGAGAGGTCAAGAAGAATAAGGACTGAGTAGAGGTCTTTAGATTTTGCCAGGAACAAGTCACTTGAGACTTTGACAAGGGCTGTTTCAGTATTGTGCAAAGGACGAAAGCCAGACTGTAAGGGATCCAGGAGGGCATGAGAGGAAAGGAAGTCAAGGCAGCAGTGGTGAACCGCACGCTCTGACAGTTTAGAAATAAAGGGAAGGAGGGAGATGGGACGATAATTAGGACAGGAGGGATCAAGTGAGGGTTTCTTAAGGAGAGGTGTGACCACAGCATGCTTGAAGTCAACAGGGACAATAGCAGTGGAGAGCGAGAGGTTGAGGATATGAGAGATGGAGGGGACAAGGGTAGCAGAGATGGGTGAGAGGAGACGGGTGGGGATAGGATCAGAGGAGCAGGTGGTAGGTTTGGAGGACGAGAGAAGGTGAGCAGTTTCCTCCTCAGAAATCGAAGGAAAGGAAGAGAGGCTAGGATGGGAAGGGGGGGGGAGTGGAAGAGAGAAAGGGGAGGAGGGGAATTAGCAGACTTAGTGGGGAATTGGAGGATGATCTTGTGGATTTTATCATGGAACTAATCAGCCAGGGTTTGGGCTGGAAGGGAGGGAGGGATTAGAGGTGGAGTCACTTTAAGGAGAGAGTTGAGAGCAGTGAAGAGACAGTGAGGATCAGAAGCAAGAGAATTAGTAAGGTGGACATTTTTCCCTGGAAAGCTTACAATCCAATAGGCTGATGCAGAAACTCTGCGCTAGAGCCCAGTGCTTAAAGCTCTAGCATAGAGTTTCATAGCACGAGTTTAATGCTGATTCTTTCCGCTGGGATGCAATGTGCAAATTTCCCAGTATGCAAAAAGTCAGAGTTATACTGGGAGCGCAAGCCAAAAACATATGCACAGAAGTCAGCACAAGTTTGGCGTGCTGTCCCGGACAAACGGTTATCTGAGGTGAAGTTTCACACCTCACCTCAGAAGATCCATGCATCAGGGGAACCCCTCTGATGCCATCAGCACACTGTCGGGGGGCTGGTGCCCCCCTGGACATCGACCCCCTCTCCCATCCTGACAGAGAAAATAATCCCTGATGGTTCAGTGGTCCCGATTCCACCCGTGCGTGCCCCCCCCCCCCCAAACAACAAAATTATCTGAGGTGAAGCTGGTATTTTTGCTCCTGCCTGGATCTTAACTCCAGCCCGAAGCTGGTATGAAGATCCAGTGTTAGCATTTTTTACATTGGGCGCAATTAATTATGCAGTGATTTGTGTGCCAAGTACACTGCAATTTAGCATGGCTGTTTTTTTGGCATTTTTCAAACACTAGTTTGCTTTCTGCATCGGAGAGCAAGCCTAGCGTGGGAAAAGCACCAGAGGCTAAACGTTTTTGCATCAGCCCCTAAGTTTGAGGTAGTGGATGGTAAAGTGACTTACCCAAGTCCACAAGGAGCATCAGTGGAATTTGAACCTTGGCTTCTCTGGTCCTTGGCTTCTCCATTCCAAGTATGTGCATGTATGTGCAATCTCCTCCCAACCCCACTCTCAGAAATGTCTCTTCAAACAGTGGGTACATTTTACATGTATATGTGTCCACACCATTTATGTGAGTAAAGCACAGGTTGACTTTAGAAATGTAGGTTAAAATTATAGGTCTAATATTCAAAGCAATTAATGCGGCTAGCAGAGCTGCTAACCATGTTAATTGCGGTGAATGGGATATTCAGTGGCAGTGAATGCCTGCTCTACATGCTCTAACCGCTTAGCATCAGGATGTTCTGGGGTGGACTACAAGCACTGCCGATCGGAAACCAGTCAGCAGCGATATTGGTCTGCTGCCTGGTTACGATATGCAGCAAAAGCCAGGTGTAGGTTACCCTGGCCTAATGTTCGCCACATATCACTAACTGGGCAGCGCCTCAATATTACAGCTGCCTAGTTACCGATCGGCAGTCCGGCTGATCTGTTTATTCAATGCCAGGGCTGGATATGACCTCAACATTGATTCTCCAGGACCAAGCAGGAAGTCAGTCCTCACATATGGGTGACGTCGGCGCCGACGGAGCCCTCACGGAGCAATTTTCCCCAGCTTTCAAAGAAAGCCTTTGGGAATTGCAGCGCGCATGCGCGGTCCTCTTCCCGCCCAAGGGTGCCATCTTGCCCAGTCTTCTTTTTTCCGCGGAGCCCTACAGACGTTGCCTGTGAATCCCCGCTGAAAAGTTGATTTTCTCTATTTTTCTTCGGTTCGACGCCGGTTCTTTTCCCGCCCGGACTCGCGACGCCGGTTGCGAGTCCGTCCTTTATTTTTCGGTTTTTTGTCCTTCGTGACAGATTTCGCGCTTTTTTCCTTTTTTCCCTGGCTGCCCGGTCGTTCGACCTCGCAGGGGCCCTTTTTCCCCCGATGGCGGCCAGTGGTTTCAAAAAGTGTGACCTCTGTAAGAAACTTATGTCTCTTACAGACACTCATGACTTCTGCCTCCGCTGCCTCGGCCCAGATCATGACCCCATGATCTGCGGGCCATGCGGCAAAATGTCCTCAAGGCATTGAGGAGTCGGCAGCACCAGCGGGAGCGTATCTTCTCTGACCCGGCCGGACTCGGACCTCGTCAGAGGCTTCGACGTCTCGGGACTCTGGTCCTGAGCATCGTCGGAGTTCCTCTGAAAGGGGGTCTCCTACCCGGGAGCATCATCGGAAGAAGAAACCCGCGAGGGCAGGATCGGTGGACGCTCCTGGTTCCTCGAGGGCCAGGTCGCATAGCCCCGATTCCCGTCCCGGGTCCTTGGAGTCGGAAAGGCCATCAAAACATCCTCGACTCGAGGTGGACTTGCCCGCTCACGTAAGTACTGTTGTCCTCGTGGACTCGCCTCCGAAGGACCCGACGTCGGGCCCGACGCCGTCGGGGCCCGAGTCGGGGGCTGCTGGGTCTCCTGAGCTCGGACTCAGGTTGACGGCCTTGGAGTGCAGTTTGTCTGCCTTCTGGGACCAGCAGCGGGCATTGATCGCTGGCCTCGCTGGTGCTTCTGCCCTGACCGCCGGGACGTCGAACTCCAAGTCGACCCCGGAGACCGAGCCGATCCTCGAGTCCATGAGGGCTCGAGTCGATCCTCGGTCGAGGTCTCCTTCAGCCTCCCGTTCGGGACCGAGGTCGTCGACGCCGACTCCCTCGGCGTCGGGGCGGATGGCATCAGTGCCCGCCCGACCGGAGCCCGCCTGGGAATCTGAGGACGAAGAGTCACCTGGTTCCTTTCGGACTCGGTGTGTCCCTTCGGACTCCCCCGAGTCCGAACCTCGGAGACGGTCCCCCCCGGAGGATACCCGGTTCTCGGACTTCGTCAGGGATATGGCCAAAGCCTTGGCCTTCCCTGCGGATCCCGAGGAGGAGCCTCGAGTCGAAGAACTCGATGCCCTCCAATATGACTCTCCCCCGAAGGAGGCCTTTATTGTACCGGTTCCTCCAATGCTGGAACGGCTTCTCTTCCGCATGTGGGAGAGCCCGGCGTCGTCGCCGGTGTTAAGCAAGTGGGTCGATTCCATTTATCGAGTCCGCAAGAGCCCCGGGTTCCAAAAGGCACAACTACTGCACCATTCCATGGTGGTGGAATCGGCCATGCATAGACTGAAGAGTCAAAAAATGCACTCCTCGGTGCCCCCGGGTAGGGAAGCCCGAAGCCTGGATGCTCTCGGTAGGAAGTGCTTCCAGGGCTCTATGCTTGCTTGTCGAGTCCAGACATACCAGCTCTACATGGGCATGTATCTCAGAGACCTGGCTAAGGAAATAGCCGGGTTCTCTGCTGGTCTCTCCGACGAACCTTTGCAGAGGTTCCAATCCTTATCTACGGGTATTCGGGAGTGCTCCAAGTTTATCTCTCGAGCAGCCTATGATGGTTTTGAGGCTTCGGCTCGAGTAGCCGCGGCCGGCATCGGTGGACGCCGCCAGGCTTGGCTTCAGTCGTCCGACCTCGAGCCCTGAGTACAGGACAAGTTGGTCGATGTCCCCTGCCGAGGTGATAACCTCTTTGGCAAGCCCATGGATGAGAAGGCTGCACAAATCGAGACGGAGACTCTCACCAGGACTCGTCTCTCCAGGAAGACCTCTGCCCCTTCTCAAAAGAAGAAGGCCTCGGGGAAAAAGCCCTTTTACCCGAGGAAAGGTGCTGCCTATAAATACTACCCTCAGTATCAGGCCTCACCAGCTCCCCCACAGGGAAAGCAGGCAAAGGGACGGGGTAATGGGTCCCGTAGGCAGCAAACCCCCAAGCCTGCACCACCGGCCCCTGCTCAGCATGGTGGGGGTTTTTGACTTTCTCAGCATAGCCTCTCCCCCTCAACTGGTTTCTCTCAGCACAGGAGGCCGGCTGGTCCACTTTGCCCACAGGTGGTCCAACATCACCACAGATACCTGGGTGCTTCAGATAGTTCAAAAGGGCTATCTTCTTCATTTTCACCAGGTACCTCCCTCCTACTTTCCAGGGGAGCCTTCCAGACTCCCTCTGCACAGGGACTTACTCCTTCAGGAGTTAGCGAGTCTTGTTCAGGAACAAGCCGTGGAACCGGTGCCCCACCACCTGAAGGGTCAAGGGTTTTATTCCAGATACTTCCTGATTCCGAAAAGAACAGGAGGCCTCAGACCCATCCTAGACTTGCGCAACCTCAACAAGTTCCTGGCAAAGGAAAAGTTCAAAATGCTTACCCTTGGAATCCTGCTGCCCTACCTCCAGCAGGGAGACTGGCTATGCTCCTTAGATCTGAAGGATGCGTATACTCATATCCTTATTCATCCAGACCACAGACAATACCTCAGGTTTGTGGTGGACGGACGCCATTACCAGTACAGAGTACTGCCTTTCGGCCTATCCTCCGCCCCCAGGGTGTTCACCAAATGCCTAGCAGTGGTGGCGGCCTATCTGAGACTTCAAGGTCTCTTTGTGTTCCCATACCTGGACGACTGGCTCATCAGAGCCCAGTCTGCCCAAGAAGCCACTCAGGCTACTCATCGTACGGTGGCTCTGCTTCAGCACTTGGGATTTGTCATAAACTTCGCAAAGTCCACTTTGCTCCCCTCTCAGGATCTAGAATTCATCGGCGCCAGGTTGGACACTCTTCAGGCGCGGGCCTTCCTGCCTCTGGACAGGGCCCAAAGGCTCATGGATCTCGCCAGCCGTTTTCACAGCAATTCCCTGGTCTCGGCCAGGCAATTTCTGAGACTGCTCGGCCATATGGCTTCCACGGTCCATGTAACCCCTGAACATGCGACCTGCTCAATGGTGCCTTCGCAAACAATGGCATCAGGCCACTGGGAGCCTAGCGGACTCCGTACAGATCTCCGACCAGCTGGTCTCCTCTCTGCGATGGTGGCCTCTCCAGCTGCCTCCAGATGTGGAAGAGGTCGTCTTGGCCTCCAGGAGGCCTTCCACCCGGAAGTCCTACGCTCTTAAGTGGCGTCGGTTCTCCGTCTGGTGTACACAGCAGTCGCAAGACCCCTTCTCCTGTTCAATGTCAGTGGTCTTGCAGTACTTGCTTTCCCTTTCCAATCTTGGACTTAAGTCCAACTCGGTCAAGGTCCACCTCAGTGCTATTTCTGCGCACCACCTACCGGTGGATGGTAGGCCTCTTTCCAGCCACCCTCTGGTGGCTCGTTTTCTCCTGGGCCTCCTACTCCTTAAACCACCTTTGCGACCGCCAGCCCCGAACTGGGATCTCAATGTGGTTTTACAGCGGCTTACCTGTCCGCCTTTTGAGCCTATGGCTACCTGTCCTCTTCGTTTTCTTTCCTGGAAAACCTTGTTCTTGGTGGCCCTCACTTCTGCTAGACGCGTTAGTGAGCTGCAGACTCTGGTATCGGATCCTCCTTACACTAGGTTCTACAAGAACCGGGTAGTCCTACGGACTCACCCTAAGTTTCTTCCTAAAGTGGTTTCCCCTTTTCACATCAACCAGGAGGTGGTACTTCCGACCTACTTTCCCAGGCCACACTCCAACCGAGCTGAAATGGGTCCTGCACACCCTGGACTGTAGAAGGGCGCTGAACTTCTACCTTGATCGTACGCGGGAGCACCGAAGGGCTGTTCAGCTCTTCGTGTCTTATGACCCCAACAAGTTGGGGCTCCCTGTCTCCAAGCGTACTCTGTCCATCTGGATTGCGGACTGCATCGCTTGGGCTTACGAGGCTGCGGGCCTCGTGCTGGAAGGTAGAGTCACCGCTCATCGTGTTCGGGCGAAGGCTACGTCAGTGGCTTACCTCCGCTCTGTTCTGTTGGCAGACATCTGCCGGGCCGCTACTTGGTCTTCAAGCCAGACTTTTGCAGCCCATTACTGCCTGGAGAGGGAGTCCCGCAGGGACAGTGCTTTCGGACAGGCAGTCCTCTGTAACCTCTTCGAGGTATAGGCAACTCCTACCCTCCATCCCGGATGTTGGGCTACCGGTTGGAGAAGTATTCAGAGAAGATTCCTTCCTTCTGTGCTGCTGAGCTAGAGGGAGCTCATTTTTGTGCTTGGGGTCTCCGGTAGCCTTAAGCTTGGGAGTCCCATATGTGAGGACTGACTTCCTGCTTGGTCCTGGAGAAAGCGTAGTTACTCACCTGTAACAGGTGTTCTCCAGGAGCAGCAGGAATCAGTCCTCACAACCCTCCCTCCTCCCCTTGGAGTTGCAGTTTTATGCTTTCGTTTTTGCTAATTTTTGCTGTCTTTTAGCTATGTCATCTGACTGAGCAAGATGGCACCCTTGGGCGGGAAGGGGACCGCGCATGCGCGCTGCAATTCCCAAAGGCTTTCTTTGAAAGCTGGGGAAAATTGCTCCGCGAGGGCTCCGTCGGCGCCGACGTCACCCAGATGTGAGGACTGATTCCTGCTGCTCCTGGAGAACACCTGTTACAGGTGAGTAACTACGCTATATGGGTTTTCTGTTTAGCACCGGCGGGTTGCTAAGTTAGCAGCGCTGAATATCGGGCCCCATGTTTATAACATTGTGAAATTCTGAAGATTGTTATTGTAAATTACTAAGTTGAGGTACAGAACATCAGTATATAATACATTTTATTTTTTATTCTTTAATAGGGGTAAATGCAGTGTGGCTCTTCTAAATGAAACAGAATCTGTATTGTCATATCTTGATAAAGAGGTAACTGATTTTATTTTATATTTTCTGTACTTTGCAGTTCATTTTCATTTTTTAAATGTGTTTATATTTCCTTAAAAAAACCCTGAGAAAATGATAGGTTCTTCCAAATATACTACTTCACTATCTGTTCATTCTCTGTTAGCTAAGATATACTCAGAGGATGTTGGCAGACTTAGCTGAGTATATCTTTGTCTACTCTCTACCTTCTAAGAAATTTCTGTCTTCATAATGCCCAATTGTTTTTATTTATGAAAAGGCTTCCTCATGTCAAGCCACCAATTCAGAAGCTGCCTGTGCCATGTGACCTCAGTTATCCTTTATAACTTTATCGTTTGAGCCAATAGAGTTCACACTCAAGCATGTTACCTGGAAAGTGCTGGTTTTAGAAGTAGTTTGTTTGATTGGAAGTATAAGTGAACATCAAGCTCCTGGTTTCCTTTGCACTTTAGGGAGAAGTGGTAAGCTCCGATAGTGACATTAGAGAGGTTAAATCGTTGTTTACCACATTTATTTTATCCATAGAAACTTGTGCACACTCCCCCAACACCATCACACTATGCATAACCTTAAAACAACTGGATTCTGAACATTCCAGGGCCAGTCTATGTTCTAGTATATGCCAGTACCAGAGTGGAAATTGGCTGCAGAGGTATAGAAAAAAACCCACTGCTGGTCCTCACAGTTTTCAGTTCATTGCAGCACACAATTCATGGCATCACAAGTGCAAATAAAAAAAACACTCTTGCTTCTCATAGGCTCAGTTCAGAAAATCATCATTGTAGTTCTTCCCCCTTCCAGATAATTCAGTCTAAGATTTCTCTGTAGTACAACTTAAGGAAAACGCTTCATTCTCCAGGACCAAGCAGGAAGTCAGTCCTCACATATGGGTGTCATCGGCGCCGATGAAGCCCCAGCGGAGCATTTCCCCAGCTTTCCATGAAAGCCTTTGGGAATGCTGGCACGCATGCGCGGTTCCCTTCTTGCCTAAAGGTGCCATCTTACCTCAGTCTCTTTTATTCCGAGAAGCCCATCGAACGTGTGTCCTGTTCTCCCGGATAAAAGTGATTTTTTTCTTCTGCGATTTTTCGCTATTTTTCTCTGGTTCGATGCCAGTTCCCCTCCCGCCGGGTTCGGTACACCGGTATCGAGCCCATTTATTTCTTTTTCGGTTTTTGCCCTTCGTGGCTGGCGTTCGCGCCCTTTTTTAAATTTTTCCCTGGAAGGCCGGTCTTTTGACCTCGCTGGGGTCCTTTTTTCCCCGATGGCTTCCAGTGGTTTCAGAAAGTGTGATCGGTGTAAGAAACTTATGTCTCTCACCGACACACACGACTGCTGCCTTCGGTGCCTCGGCCCTGACCACGACCCCAAGTCGTGCGGGCCATGTGGGAAGATGTCTTCCAAGGCACTAAAAAGTCGACAGCATCAGAAGGAAAGGTTTTTCTCGGACTCTGCCTCCGGCCGAGCCCGGACCTCGTCTGAGGCCTCGACATCTCGGGATTCCGATCCCGAGCACCGTCGAAGCTCCTCGGACAGGGGGTCCCCCGACTGGGAACGCAAGAGGAAGAAGCGGCTCGCGAGGGCGTCGTCGGAGGAGGTCCCTGATCCCTCGAGAGCCAGGTCTAAGACCCCCGACCGCCGTCCCGGGCCCGTGGACCAGGAGAAGCCTGCAAAAGTCCCTCGCGTGGAGCCGGAGTCTGCTGGACACGTAAGCCCCGTAGTCCTCGTGGACTCTCCTCCCAGAGAGCCGACGTCGGGCCCGGCGCCGCCGGGGCCCGAGTCGGTGGCTGCTGCGTCTCCCGAGCTGAGTCTCAGGATGACAGCCTTGGAGTGCAGATTGTCTGCCTTCATGGAGCAGCAGCGGGCACTGATGGCTAGCCTGTCTGGTGCATCTGCCCCGACCACCGGGACGTCGACTTCGAAGTCAACCCCGGAGATCGAGCCGATACTCGAGACCCTCGGGGCTTGAAGTCGTCCTCGGTCGAGGTCTCCCTCGACCTCCTGTTCGGGACCGAGGGTGTCGACGCCGGTGCCCCCGGCGTCGGGGCGGGTGCCTCGGGGCCCCGCGGGGTCGGACCCTCACTCCTCCTCGGATGAGTCCGCCTGGGAGATGGAGGATGAGGAGTCTCCCGATACTTTTAAGACTCGGTGCGTCCCATCGGACTCACCGCAGTCTGAGCCCCGGAGTAGATCCCCCTCCGGAGGACACTAGGTTCTCGGAGTTCGTGCGGGATATGGCCGCTGCCCTGGCTATCCCTGCCGATCCCGAGGAAGAGCCTCGAGCCGAGGAGCTCGATGCTCTGCAGTACGACTCTCCTTCGAAGGAGGCCTTTACTGTCCCGATTCCTCCGATGCTGGAACGGCTCCTCTTCCGGATGTGGGAGGCACCGGCCTCGGCGCCGGTTCTGAGCAAGCGAGTCGATTCTATCTATCGACTCCGCAAAAGCCCTGGTTTCCAGAAAGCACAACTACCACACCATTCCATGGTTGTGGAATCGGCCATGCATCGTCTGAAGAGCCAGAAGATGCACTCCGCGGTGCCCCCCTGCAGGGAGGCCCGCAACCTCGATGGCGTTGGTAGGAAGTGCTTCCAGGGGTCCATGCTTCCTTGCCGTGTCCAGTCTTACCAGCTGTACATGGGTATGTACTTGCGAGACCTGGCCAAGGAGTTGGCCGGATTCTCTGCTGGTCTCTCCGGGGAACCCTTGCAGAGATTTAAGACCTTGTCCTCGGGGATTCGGGAATGCTCCAAGTTCATTTCCCGCGCCGCCTGCAATGGCTTCGAGGCTTCGGCCCGAGTAGCGGCTGCCGGCATCGCGGCTCGACGCCAGGCGTGGCTGCAGTCATCGGACCTCGAGCCATGGGTTCAGGACAAGTTGGTCCATGTCCCCTGCCGAGGTGAGAACCTTTTTGGCAAACCCGTGTCCGAGAAGGCCGCTCAGCTTGAGACCGAGCACCTTACCCGGACAAGGCTGTCGAGGAAGACCTCTGCCCCTTCACATAAAAAGAAGGGCTCGGGTAAAAAGTCCTTTTACCCGAGGAAGGGCACTGCCTACAAACAGTACCCTCAGTTTCAGGCTGCCCAAGCTGCCCCCCAGGGTCAGCAAGCCAAGGGCCAGGGTAATGGGCCCCGTAGGCAGAGGACCCCCAAGCCTTCTGCCCCTGCTCCCACTCAGCAGGGTGGGGTTTTTTGATTCCTTGAGCGTAGCCACTCCGTCCCTGCTGTCCCAGCCCTGCACAGGCGGTCGCCTTGTACTCTTCGCCCACCAGTGGCCTCTTATTACCACCGACAGTTGGGTGCTGGACATAGTCCAAAACGGCTATGCACTGCATTTTCATCAACTGCCTCTTCCTTACTTTCCAGGGGAACCCTTGAGGCCTCCCCTGCACACAGACCTTCTCCTTCGAGAGCTCCAAGGTCTGTTGGTGGACAGGGCGGTGGAGCCTGTGCCTCCCCACTTGCAAGGTCACGGATTCTACTCCAGGTACTTCCTGGTACCCAAAAGGACCGGTGGCCTTCGACCCATTCTGGATCTCAGGAACCTCAACAAGTTCCTGGAGAAAGAAAAGTTCAAGATGCTTACTCTTGGAACACTTCTGCCCTACCTCCAGCAGGGAGATTGGCTATGCTCCTTAGATCTAAAGGATGCGTACACTCACATCCTCATTCATCCAGACCACAGAAAGTACCTAAGGTTCATTGTGGGAGGAAACCATTATCAGTACAGAGTACTACCTTTTGGCCTCACCTCCGCTCCCAGAGTCTTTACCAAGTGCCTGGCAGTGGTTGCGGCCTACCTGAGAAATCAGGGCATCTTTGTCTTTCCCTATCTGGACGACTGGCTCATCAGGGGTCAGACGTCCCTGGAGGCCAAACAAGCCACCCTCAGAACCATTGCTCTGCTTCAAAACGTGGGCTTTGTCATAAACTTCGCAAAGTCCACTTTGCTCCCCTCCCAAAACTTGGAGTTCATAGGGGCAAGGTTGGATTCTCAACTGGCAAGGGCATTCTTGTCCGAAGACAGGGCTCAAAGACTGATGGACGTGGCCAAACAGTTTCTAAACAGGTCCCTGATCTCCGCCAGACTCTGCCTCAGGCTCCTGGGCCACATGGCTTCGACAGTGCATGTGACTCCCAATGCCAGGCTCCATATGAGGCCTGCACAATGGTGCCTTCGCAATCAGTGGTCTCAGGCCACAGGACGCCTCAGAGACAGGATAAGAGTGTCCAGGCCCCTTTTGACCTGCCTCACCTGGTGGCTACATCCACCCAATCTGCTGACAGGGATGCCCTTCCAGATGCCAGTACACTCGGTGGTCCTCACCACCGACGCCTCTCTGCAGGGCTGGTGTGCTCATTGTCTGGACAAGTGCACTCAAGGCCTCTGGTCTCCCTGGGAGGCAGCCCAACAGATCAATCTCCTGGAACTTCGAGCTATCCGCTTAGCTCTCAAGGCTTTTTCTCCGGCCCTGGCTCACCGCTCAGTCTTGATTCAAACAGACAACCAGGTAGCCATGTTTTATGTGAACAAGCAGGGCGGGACTGGGTCAAAGCTCCTTTTTCGAGAGACTCAAGATCTTTGTTCCTTTGCCCTGAAGCACAACATGCTTCTCAGGGTGGTGTACCTTTCAGGCCAGGAAAACTGCCTGGCCGACCGGTTGAGCAGAATTCTGCAGCCTCACGAGTGGCAGCTGCATCCCTTGGTCGTTCAGAAGATCTTCCTGAAATGGGGTCTCCCTTGGATTGATCTTTTTGCCAGTCCGCTGAACAAGCAACTGCCCAAGTTCTGCTCCAGGCAACCACATCCTTTGAGGATAGCTCCAGATGCGTTTCTGATGTCCTGGTCTCAGGGCCTCCTGTATGCGTTTCCTCCCACGCCCTTGGTGGCCCGAACTCTTTTCAAGATTCTTCAGGACAAGGCCTCGGTCCTGCTGGTGGCTCCCAGGTGGCCGAGACAGCCTTGGTTTCCACTTCTGCTTCAACTGGCAGTGGATTCCCCACTACCTCTGGGGTTGCAGCCCGACCTTCTCTCACAAGAGCAGGGTTCCCTTCTCCACCCCAATCTCAAGTCTCTCAATTTGATGGCCTGGAGGCTGCAAGGGTAGTCTTGGCTCCCTGGGGCCTGCCTTAGGATGTTGAGGAGGTTGTCCTAGCCTCTAGGAAACAGTCCACTAGGAAAACCTATGCTCTAAAATGGAAAAGGTTTTCTGTGTGGTGTCAGCTTCGTACAGAGGATCCTTTCTCCTGTACTGTGCCAGTAGTACTTCAGTACTTACTACACTTATCAAATCAGGGACTTAAGTCCAATTCTGTTCAGGTCCACTCTCAGCTCTAGAAGCTCACCACTCACTGGTGGAGGGACATTCTCTGTCAGGTCACCCCTTGGTGTCCCGCTTTCTCAGGGGCTTGCTTTTACTCAAGCCCCTCCATCCGTCGTCCTGCTCCTGAGTGGGAGCTGAATGTGGTCTTGCAGCAACTGACTCGCCCACCCTTTGAGCCGATGGCAACTTGCCCTCTACGCTTCTTTTCCTGGAAGACTCTCTTCCTGATAGCCCTCACCTCGGCTAGGCGGGTGAGTGAGCTTCAGGCCCTGGTCTGTGACAGGCCTTACACCAGGATTTATAGGAACAGGGTAGTCCTTAGGACTCATCCAAAGTTCCTCCCCAAGGTTGTCTCCTCTTTCCACCTCAACCAGGAGGTGGTTCTTCCAACATTCTTCCCTAGGCCTCATGCTAGCCAGGCTGAAGCAGTCCTGCATACCCTGGACTGTAGGAGGACCTTATCCTTCTACCTTGACCGTACGCAGGGGCATAGACGGGCTACTCAGCTCTTCGTTTCCTTTGACCCCAATAAGTTGGGGTTGGCTGTGTCCAAGTGTACCTTGTCCATCTGGGTGGCTGACTGTATCACTTGGGCTTACAAAGCAGCTGACCTTCCTTTGCAGGGTAGGGTTACGGCCCATCGTGTCAGGGCAATGGCTGCCTCAGTGGCTCATCTCCGCTCTGTGCCCTTGGTAGACATCTGCAGGGCTGCAACTTGGTCTTCAAGCCAGACTTTTGCAGCCCATTACTGTCTGGAGAGGGAGTCCCGTAGGGACAGTGCTTTTGGCCAAGCAGTACTCCGGAATCTCTTTGAGGTTTAGGCAACTCCTGCCCTCCTGCCCTCTGTTGGGCTACCGGTGGAGGTTGTGTCCTTGAAAAGTTTTTCTCTGATGCTGGGACTAGAGGGAGTCCTATTGTTCAGCTTGGGTTCCTCGGTAGCCCAGAGCTTGGGAGTCACCCATATGTGAGGACTGACTTCCTGCTTGGTCCTGGAGAAAGAGTAGTTACTCACCTTTAACAGGTGTTCTCCAGGAGCAGCAGGAATCAGTCCTCACAACCCTCCCTCCTCCCCTTGGAGTTGCAGTTGTACATAGTTTGTTTTTACATTTTGTGTGCTGTTCTTAGCTATGTCATTTGACTGAGGTAAGATGGCACCTTTAGGCGGGAAGGGAACCGCGCATGCGTGCCAGCATTCCCAAAGGCTTTCATGGAAAGCTGGGGAAATGCTCCGCTGGGGCTTCATCGGCGCCGATGACATCCATATGTGAGGACTGATTACTGCTGCTCCTGGAGAACACCTGATACAGGTGAGTAACTACTCTTTCTCCAGGAACAAGCAGGAATTCGGGCGTCACTTATGGGTGACATCGGCACCGACGGAGCCCGCGTGGAGCAATTCCCCAGCTTTCAAAAAAAGCCTTTGGGATTGCTGCCACGCATGGTCCTCTTCCCGCCGAAGGGTGCCATCTTGCTCAGTCTCCCTTTTTCTGCGGAGCCCTTCAGACGCACGTCCTTGTCCCTTGGAAAAACTGTTTCGTTCCCGTCCTCTGGCCTACTGTTTTTTCCAGTTGCACCGGTCCACTACCCATCCTTCCCCTTCTCTCATTCCTTTTGAGCATAGGGGACATTTTTCCTAACATTATTTGCTGTTAGTGGGCTTCATGCCCTTTTTTCTTCCAACCTCTGGCCACGTGGGTCTTTGACCTTGCGGGGGCCCTTTTTGCCCAGAGGGCCACCGGCTTCAAAAAATGCGATAGATGCTCCAAGAACTTGTCGCTTACGGACACCTATGACTGCTGTCTGCGGTGTCTCGGGGCCGACCATGATCCAGAGCCCTGCTCAGTCGTAAGCAGAAGTCTGAGGACATTTTCCTTAAGGCTGCCTCGGAATCCCCAGTGGCGTCCGTGGTTGTCTCTCCGCCGGTGGGATCCCCCACCTTGGCTCTGCGCTCAAGATGGCACTCCGACCAGGGGTCCCCTGAAGTGGAGCAGCGTAAGAAGAAGAAGGCCTCGAAGTTGCTGTTGAGGGCTCCCAACAAGCGCCAGCGCTCCTGTGCTCAGTCGCTTAGCCCTTTTTGGGTGTTCCGGAGAGTCTTACAAGAAGCGACCTTGTAAGGTACCCCATACAGACTCAAAGGCCCCTGGCGATGGCGCCAGGTCTCCTGAGGGCCGTCCTGATGAAGACCCCCTCTCTTCCTTAAATCCTGACCCAGTTACCCTGGTGTCGGTGTCGCAGGGCCCCATGCCCACGTGAGAGTCCCTTATGCTGGTGCTAGAACATAGCGTTTCTACGTTTATAGCTTCCCAGCAGGTGCTGGTATGCAGCTTCGCTGGCCCGTGTCTAGAGACCAATATTTCCTCGAGAGGGACACCAAAATCTGCCCTGGAAACCCCTGAGAGCCATGGGCCTCATGAGGGTCCTCGGCGTTGGTCTCGCTCGCTTTCCCGTTCCTCGGGGGTGAGATCCTCCAGGGCCTCTGGCTCCAAGTGGGCCTCGGCTTCCGGACGAGGCGACCAGCCCGAATCGGGTTCCTCATCCGATTTCTCGGACTGGGAGTCAGACTTGGATATCTCTTCAGAGACCTGTGCCCATCGGGACCTCCCGTCGGACCTGTTCCCATCCGCCTTTCAGAGGCGTTCGCCACCCGAAGACACCTCCTTTGTGGTGTTTGTACGGGATATGGCACGGGCTCTCAACCTGGCTACTCAGGCTGAGGAGGAACCTCGAGCTGAAGAGCTCGATATCTTGCAGTACGTGTCCCCGCCTCGGGATTCTTACTGTTCCGGTTCTCCCCATTTTGTCCAGGCTGCTACTCCGCATGTGGGAGACCCCTGCTTCGGTCCCCATCGTGAGCAAGTGCCTCGAAGCGATGTACAGGGTCCAGTGTGGCCCCTGGTTCAGGAAAACCCAACTCCCCCACACCTCCATGGTGGTGGAATTGGCTATGAGAAAACAAAAGATCCCGAACTCACACTCTTCAGTTTCGCTGGGCAGGGAGTCGAGAGTCCTCGACGCCCTAGGCCGCAAGGCCTATCAAGGGTCCATGCTCTCATGCCATATTCAAGCGTACCAATTGTACATGGGCTTGTTTTTGTGAGACCTAGCCAAGGAACTTGGTGGTTTCTTCGTGGGCCTCACTGACGAACCACTCAGTAGGTTACGGACCCTTCTGAAATCCGTCGCAGAGTGCTCAAAATACATCTCCTGCACCGCCTACGACGAATTTGAGTCCTCTGCTTGAGTGGTGGCCGTTGGCATTGAGGTCCGATGCCAGACATGGCTCCAGTCTTTGGACTTGGAGCGGTGGGTCCAGGAAAAGCTTCTAGACATACCCTGCCTTGGTGAGCAGCTCTTCAATAAACCGATGGAGGATAAGGCCGCCGAGATAGAAATGGAGTTCGTCGCCCAAACCCGCCTCTTGTGCGAGATCTCCTCCCTCCCTCGGAAGAAACAGCAAACTAAGAAGCCGTTCTTTCCGCGGAAGGGTCTACCCTACTGAGGCTACCCACCGTACCCACCCACTCCCGTGCCAACCACTTTGACACTGGAAAAGTCTGACCCCACTGAAATCGCAAGCCAAAAGGGCCCAAGGCCCAAACCCCAGTGCTGCCTGAGCCTGCCCAGGGGTTTTGATGCCAGCAGCATAGCCTTTTGCCCCCCGGCAGCACCGCAGCCAATGAGGGGACGCCTGTCCTCCTTCGCCTCTCAGTGGGCATCCATCACGTTGGACACTTGGGTCCTCCGAGTAGTCTGGGATGACTACCGCCTCCGTCTGGACAGGCTTCCCCCTCCCTTCTCCCCAGCGGAGCCTTCTCGGCTCCCTGCGCATGAGACCTTCTTACAGCGGGAGTTAGACAACCTCCTTGCCCAGTGAGTGGTCAAGAGGGTACCGACGCACCTCCGAGGTCGGGGATTCTATTCCCAATACAACCTCGTTCCGAAGAAGACAGGGGGCCTATGGCTCATCCTCGACCTCCGAAAGTTAAACAAGTTTCTGGTGCGGGAGAAGTTCAAAATGCTATCACTTGGCGTCCTGCTGCCCTTCCTCCAGCAGGGCGACTGGCTATGCTCCTTGGATCTCAGGGACGCTTAAGCCCACATTTTGATTCACCCCCAGCACATGCAGTTCCTGTGCTTCAGGATGCAAGGGGAGCATTACCAGTACAGGGTGCTCCCCTTCGGAGTCGCATCTGCTCTGCGGGCCTTCGAGGACCATCTCCAAGGAAAGTCGGTGCTCGTGCAGACCGACTATCGAGTGGCGATGTTCTACATCAACAAGGAGGGGGGGCACAGGATCACGCCTCCTTTGCCGGGAAGTGGTCCTCCTCTGCTCCTTCGCCTTCCGTTGGGGGATGACCCTACAAGCGATCTACCTCCCGGTCCACGAGAACGTCCTTGTGGAAAACTCAGCAGGATCCTCCGCCCTCAGGAATGGCGGCTGGACCCGGAGGTGACCAACTTGCTGTTCCCGACCGTGGACCTGTTCGCCAGCCTGACGAACTTACAGCTGCCCCGCTTCTGCAGCCTGGTCCCGCACTCGAGCAAGGAGGTGCGGGATGCGTTTCTCTTGAGCTGGACCTCCCTCCCACTCCTCTCATTGCGAGGACCCTCCACAAAGCTCAGCGGGAATGAGCGTCGATGATACGCATTGCTCCCTCATGGCCTCGGCAACTGTGGTTCCCACTCCTGCTCCGGCTCGCATCCGAGCCTCTGGTTCCCCTGGGCTGTGCCTGTGCTTACTAACGCAGGAGGAGGGGTGGGTACTATACCTAAACCTAGCCGCATTGTCCCTTGCTGCCTGGAAGCTGAAGGGTCTCCCTAGCCATGCTAGACCTCCCGGAGGAGGTCGAGGAGGTCCTCCTCGCATCGAGGAAGGTCTCGACAAGACGAGCTTATGCTTTCAAGTGGCGATGCTTCTCGGTCTGGTGCACCGAGCTCTAGATCGACCCCTTCTCGTGTCCCACTCATTGGGTCCTCCAGTACCTACTCCATCTTTCAAGGGAGGTGCTGAAGTCAAACTCTGTCATGGTACACCTGAGCGCCATCTCGGCGAATCACCTCCCCGTAGAGGGTAAACCCCTCTCGGAGCAGCCCTTGGTCTCCCGCTTTATGCGGGGCCTCTTGCTGTCCAAAACCTCCCATCCGGCCTCCACCAGCGGAGTGGGACTTGAATGTAGTGCTCACACAGCTTAAGCGTTCACCCTTTATGCCAATGGCGACGTGCTCACTTCGGCACCTATCCTGGAAGGTGGTCTTCCTGGTGGCTTTGACCTCTGCCTGCCGAGTCGGTGAGCTCCAGGTTCTATAGGAACAGGGTGGTCCTCCGTACCCACCCCAAGTTCCTGCCGAAGGTTGTCTCGGATTTTCATCTCAATCAGGAGATAGTCTTGCCGACCTTCTTCTCGAGACCTCATGCCAACCAGATGTCGACGGTTTTGCATACACTCGACTGCAAGAATGCTCTTGCCTTCCATCTGCAGCGCACCCAGCCTTATCGCAAGTCTGGTCGGCTCTTCATGACCTACGATCCCAATCGCCTGGGGCAGGCAGTCACGAAACATACCCTCACCATCTGGGTGGCAGAATACATCGCCTTTGCTCATGTGAAGGCGGGCACCCCGCTGGATGGGTGAGTCACCGCACACGGACATCTGCCGGTCTGCGACCTGAGCTTTGGCGAACACTCGCCTCGCACTATTGCCTGGAGAGGGAGCCCCACCGGGTCAGCGCCGTCAGCCAGGCTGTACTCTGTAATCTGTTCGGGGTGTAAGCAACTCCTGCCCTCTGACCCTTCTCGACGGCTACCAAGGGTTTCGCCCAGAGGATCCGAGGACTCGGGCTCCTTTGGGCATCGGCTTCTGCTCACGCCTTCTCGGAGGCGTTTTTTGGTTACAGGTTCAGTAGCCTGCAGCTGGGGAGTCCCATAAGTGAGGACTGACTTCCTGCTTGTTCCTGGAGAAAGCATAGTTACTCACCTGTAACAGGTGTTCTCCAGGGACAGCAGGAATCAGTCCTTGCTACCCTCCCACCTCCCTTGATGATTTGATGGATTTATATCCTTCTCTTGCCATCTGCTTGGTAGGGCTCGAGCTAAGGGACCTGACTGAGCAAGATGGCACCCTTGGGCGGGAAGAGGACCGCGCATGCATGGCAGCAATCCCAAAGGCTTTCTTTGAAAGCTGGGGAATTGCTCCGCGCAGTCTCCGTCCATAAGTGAGGATGGATTCCTGTTGTCCCTGGAGAACACCTGTTACAGGTGAGTAACTACGCATCTCCAGGAACAAGCAGGAATGAGTCTTCACATATGGGTACGTCGGTACCGACGGAGCCTGCGCGGGAACGCTCCCCAGCGTCCCAAAATAGGAAAGCTTTTGGGAGCATCCCACAGTGCCTGCGCGCTGCCTTCCCGCCTTTCCTAACCGCCTCTCTCCAGTTCTTCTTTTCCGCGGAGCCAGCAGGTCGTGTTCCTGTCACCGCTGAAGAAGTTCTTTATTTTATTTTATTTCTTTAGTCGCGCGTCTGCCTTCTTCGACGTCGGACCGGTACCGCCGGTCTTTTCTTTCTTTTCTTTAAAAAAAAAAAAAAAAAAAAAAGAATACTCCGTTCCACTTCAGTGTATTTTTTCTTCTTTGGGCCTTGGGCCTAACAGAAAAATTCCTCATGGAAAAGCCTGCCTCCTGGTTTAAAAAATGCACTAAGTGCAGCGGTACCATCTCTGTTACCGACACCCATGACTGGTGTCTTAAGTGTTTGGTTCCTGACCATTCCATCACGGATTGTGCGTCCTGCTCCATGATGTCTAAAAGAGGTTTACAGAACCGAGCAGCCAAGCTCAGTACACTGTTTCCCTCTGATGCAGCTTCGGTGGCATCGACGTCGTCCAGAGCTGCTTCTTCCTCCTATGGATCTCAGGTAACCAAACATAAGTCCAGCCGGTCCTCGAAGGGTAGATCTCCCTCTAAGCATCGAGATGCCTCCGGGCTTGCCCTCGAGGATCCTGCACCGGCAAAAGTACCCCGGCGGGAAGCTCCGGCTTCCAAAGCTCCTCCTATGGGGTCATAGGTTTATTTATTTATTTATTTATTTACATTCTCTTATATACCGTGCTATTCTCTATCAGTGCGGTTTACATTGAACAGGGCATTATAACTTGGAGATAACTATTTTACAGGGAACATGGGCTATGGAGGGTTAAGTGGCTTGCCCAAGACCACAAGGAGCACCTGTGGGACTAGAAACCCCAGTCCTTCCGGCCCAAGGTTGCTGTCCTCTAGTGGGATTTGAACCCCCGACTTTCCGGCCTGAAGTACCTTGCCCCAACCACTAGGCCACTCCTCCACGCCTCGACTGTTGCAATGTTCTGGGGTACCGGTGGAATCTGCCGGTACCGACCTCCAGACATTCATGGCGTCGATGGATCAGAATGTTCTGACCATGCAGCGTGCCATTACGGCATTCATACAAGTTGCGACACCGCTGGTACCACAACAAGCTTCGTTGTCGGTACCGGCTCTGACACCGGCTCCGATATCGGTTCCGGTGCCGGTACCGGTTGCATCGGCTTTGGTGTCGACTGCAGCGGTACCCTGTCCGATGATGCCTATCGGTACCGATGACTCCCGATGTCGATACCACAAGGTATGCGTATCGGGCTTTACAGGAGCATCCAGACAGGCGATACTTCGATTCCTCCGAAGACTCTGATGCATCGGAGGCCTCTGTCGAAGCATCGCTACTCCTTCCTCAGGAGCCTTCTTCTCCAAAAAGAAGAATGTCCCCTCCAGAAGACTTGTCTTTTCAAGACTTCATAAGGGAAGTGGCCAAGGGGCTTTCTATCTCAGTAGCCCCTGAGACAGAGCCTAGAGCCAAACAATTGGATATTTTGCAATATCCTAAGGCTCCTAAAGAAGCAGCCACTTTGCCAATTCATGAGATCCTCTATGACCACATAATAGGCATATGGGAGACTCCTCTCACCATCTCTTCTCTTTCTCGTAGGTTGGACACCGTGTATCGTGTCCCTCCTTGTCCTGGATTTCATAAAACTCAGCTTCCTCACCATTCTATTGTGGTGGAGTCTGCTATGAAAAAGAGTGCAAAGAGGCACTCATCTGCTCCTCCAGGAAGCAAATGTAGAACCTTAGATGCTTTTGGCAGGAAAATCTTCCAGGCCAGTATGCTTGTTGCCAGAATCAACTCCTATAGTCTCCATATGGGGATGTTTCTAAAAGAAGTTACAGATCATCTGCAAACTTTCCTCCCTTTTCTTCCAGAAGATAAGAGGGAAGAGTTTCTCACTTGCCTTAAGCATGCCCAAGATGTTTCCAAATTTTCCAACTGTGCAGCCTTTGACTCTTTTGAGGGTGCCAGCAGAGCTTCGGCTATTGCCATAGGTGCACGCAGTATTGCTTGGTTACAAGCTTCTGATCTGGAACCTTGGGTCCAAGATGGATTGGGAAATCTTCCTTGTACAGGTGAAAACCTTTTTGACAAGGATTGGCAAGCAAAGGCCACACAGATGGATGCAGAAAATTCTGCTTTGGATAGGCTTTCAAAGTCTACCTCTAATCCTGTCAAGAAGAGGTTGTTCAAAAAGCCATATTTTCCCAAGAAGGGAAGATATTATCCTGTTGATGGTCAGCAGACATCTTCTGCAGGTCGTTTTGCTGCGAAGCATCAACAACCTAAACAGGCCAAGTCTAAGGCTGCAAGGCCTACTGTAGCCCAACAGCCTCAGCCTCCTCAGGGCCTTTGACTTGCAGCTAGAGAACTTAGCCTTTCTGGCTCTAAAAGAACCAGAGCCTCTCACCATTCCAGGAAGGTTAGCTCACTTTGCTCCCAGATGGGAGCAAATTACAGCAGAGCAGTGGACCCTTTCCATCATAAGGGAAGGGTACAAACTTCATTTCTTAAACCTTCCTCCTCACACCATGGTGAGACAGTTCAATTCTACAACATCTCTCCTCGACCTTCTGGGTCAAGAGATTTCTACCTTCTTGCCCAAGGGGCAATAGAAGAAGTGCCTCTTCAACAGGGCTCAGGGTTCTACTTCCCCTACTTTCTGATTCCAAATAAAACAGTGGGTTACAGACCCATATTAGATCTCAGAGAATTGAACAAATTCCTATGCAAGGAGAAATTCAAGATGATTTCTCTAGGTACTCTCCTTCCATTCCTTCAGAGTCAGGATTGGCTTTGTTCTCTAGATCTCAAGGATGCGTATACCCATATACTCATCCATCCAGCACACAGAAGATTCCTTCGGTTCCTTTATCAGGGAAAGCACTATCAATACAAGGTGCTTCCTTTTGGTCTGGCCTCTGCTCCAAGAGTGTTCACAAAATGCATGGCAGTAATAGCTGCATTTCTGCGCACTCTAGGAATATTTGTATTCCCATATCTGGACGACTGGCTCATCTGAGCTACATCCCAGTCAGAGGCCCAGACTTCCCTAGCCTGCACAATGCGTGTCCTGCAGTATCTAGGACTGGTTATAAACATTCCAAAGTCCCAACTCACCCCTACTCAGTCTCTAGAGTTCATAGGGACCTTGCTGGATACCACAACTGCAAGGGCATATCTTCCCCAGGCCCGTTGCCTACGCTTAGTGCAGTTAGCCTCTCAGATTCAGTTAAAAACCCACCTAACTGCTTGAGAGATGTTACAACTGCTAGGCCACATGGCATCCACTGTGCATGTGGTCCCTTATGCTCGCCTTCACATGAGGGCAGCTCAATGGACTTTGTCCACCCAGTGGACCCAGGCATCTGGAAGCCTGTCAGACAAAATAGCTACCTCCAGGCGTTTCTTTTGGTCTCTCCAGTGGTGGAAGTCCACTCAAAATCTGTTGCTGGGGTCCCCTTTTCAACAGTCACTTCCCCAAGCAACCCTTACAACAGATGCCTCTCCAATGGGTTGGGGAGCTCATCTTCAAGACCTCTCCACCCAAGGCATTTGGTCCCCACAGGAGACCTCCCTACATATCAACTTCTTAGAGCTCAGAGCAATCTTCTTGGCTCTCAGAGTCTTCCATACCCTGCTCAGCTACAAGACAGTCCTCTTTCACACGGACAACCAAGTAGCCATGTTCTATGTGAACAAGCAGGGAGGAACTGGCTCTCTGTCGCTTTGCAACAAAGCTCTGAGATTGTGGGCCTTCGCCAGAGAGCATCAAATTCATCTTCTGGCAGTATACGAGTTCAAAACTCTTGGGCAGACAGACTCAGTCGAGTTCTGCTTCCACACGAATGGTCCTTTCATATGGACCAGATAGTCAGAATCTTTCGAATTTGGTGAACCCCGGACATAGACCTCTTCGCAAGTCCGTGGAATGCCAAACTTCCCCGATTCTGTTCCAGAATTCCGTGTCAGGGAGGTCAGGCCAAGGATGCCTTCCTCCTTCATTGGGGTCAAGACTTCCTGTACGCCTTTCCACCCATTCCCCTAATTCCCAAGACCCTGTTCAAGCTTCAGAGAGATCGAGGGACTATGATCCTCATAGCTCCACGTTGGCCACGCCAAGTGTGGTACCCTCTACTTCTGCATCTTTCCCAAGCTCCCTCCCTGGACTTAGGGTCTGCTCCAGATCTCCTGTCTCAGGAGGGGGGAACGTTGTGGCACCCAAACCCCCAATCTCCCCATCTCAGGGCTTGGTTGCTGAAGGCTTAGACCTTCAAGATTGGCATCTTTCTCAGCAAGTAAGGGATATCCTTCATGCTTCCAGAAAGCCTTCTACCAGACGTTCCTATGCTTTTAAATGGAAAAGGTTTACCATTTGGTGTGCTGAGAAGGGTATTAACCCTCTAGCAATACCTTTGAATTCCTTACTAGAGTATCTTCTGCTTCCTGTTCGACTCTCCGGGCCAGTCCAGGAACAAGTGGGTTGTCAATCCCCTTCAGCAACTGAGGACTGAAATCTTAAACTTTGAAGAACTGGTATCTGACTCCCTCTGCTGGCCACTCCCAGTCTTTTCAGTCCTCAGCAGCTGAAGGACGTGATCCTGGCTGGCTCCCACATTCAGATGCTTAAGGTTTAGAAATTTTATTTCTTTTTGTTTTATTTTGTGTACTTTCAGCAGTGGTACATAGCAGGGAGCCCTAGCAGGGTTCCTGCCAGTGTCGATTGCAGCCGACAAATTTTTAACGGCGCTTTGAGGCACGGGGCTGAAGAGGCAGAGCCTGTCTCACTTTCAGCTCCGTTTACTAGAGCAGAGAGCAGTGCGGTGCTGGGAGCCCCAGATACCTGCCTGCTGCCTCCGGGGCTCAGCTTCCCTCCCCACTAGCAGTGGGTGCCAGGAGCTGCAGGAGAAGGAGTCTTTTTTTATTAAGGTTGGTCCTTTTTTTCTTTTCAGCTGGTTTGTTAGTTTTGTGTGTGCCGGCGGCCATTTTTCTTGGCGTTTGGTCGACATTTCTTTTTCCCGCGGCGGATTCTCAGGAGCCGGTTTGAAGAGGGGTTTTTCTTTCTTCGTTTTTTGGTTTGGTATTTAAAGTGGGATTTCGGTTTGCTCCATTTGGGGTAGGGCCTCGCGGGCATAGCTCCTGTCTCAGACGCAGGCCTCCCCAACGGTTTATTTTTGGCGGGAACGGCAACCCGGGCTAACACTGTTCCTATAGCCTACTGGCACAGTCAGTTCATTAAAGATCAATCGGTCACCGGTTCAAACCTCACCTATGGGATAAAAGCTGGTACTAGTCCATCTTTTAAACTACTGCTCTAATATCTTTGGCTCCTCAGGATAAGTCCGCTAAGATAGATAACACCGCAGTCAAAGCGGCGGGTTCAGGGGGAGGAAGCTCCTTCACCCTCCTTGCCAGACATGTCACAGGACTTTGGGGCTATTATTTTTCTGTAGCTTTGCTTTTAGCTCTTCCTCAGGTTGTGAAAGCCGCTGCAGGCTCAGGAAAAATCCTTTGTGCCTGAGGCTGCGCCAGTCTCTCTGCCTAGGCCTGTCCTGCCCTGCCTGATGAGGGTCCATTGGCCGGTGGCCACGGAACGGACTTTGCTACGGCGCTCCTTAGGGAGCCTGTTTCAGATCCCGAGTTGGTCTAGCACGGACGGGTACGCAGCTGCGTTGGGGTCCGCTATCGACCTCAGTATGTTTTGGATCTTTCCATAGAGGCACCTTGGGCCTCTCTCTTTACCCAGGCGTTGTCGGTAGCCTGAGTGTGGTACAACCGACACAGCAGTGTTTTCATTACCTGCTTCCATGTGGCACTTACAAGTAGGTAGACAAATGCATGGTCCTTTGTCATAGTTTCAAACTCATCATAACTGCTACCTCATTTAGCATGTTGGCAGGGGCCAAGTATTACACAATCTATATCGGTGTCATGCAACGAAACAACAAAAATCACTTTCTCAGACATACTGGCTTGCAGATATAAAGGAGTCCGGGGTGTTGCTTGTCTTGTCCAGGTTCAAAGGAAGTAGATTTATTTAGGGCTTGGCTTGCTTAGCTTACCTTGTATTATGGAATGCTTTTTTCAATAGCTAAGTACGTGTTCCACGTTGATTGCTGTTAATCACGAATTTTTCATGCTCTTGTTTGAGCGTACACCGTAATTCGTGCCCTACACTTTTATTCAGGACTGCATCTTTTCTTTGAAGCTGCCCTCTTTCTTGCTCTTTTCCCACTTCCATTTGGTGGTGTAATTTATTTTTTCGCTTTTCCTCAGTTGGTACTTGAAGTCCTTGCGAGTCTTTATATGCTAGGCTCTTTCAATTTCTTTAAATCTCCAGACCTTTGCCATTAGACCTAGGGTTATTCCCAGAGTTTGCTCAAAGCATTGCCCCGTAAGCAAATCTTAAGTCGTATGCCCGCCTCTTCTTGGGGGTGTGTCTCTCTTTAGACGCCCATTGCTGTAGCAATGTACGGAATAATAATAATAAGGAGCTCTTAACCTGCTTCACAATCTTCCTCTCTGTTACTCCTTGGCCAGATTGGCCACAGGAAGAGGTGTAGATAGCAATTTCCCCAGGTGAAACCATTGCTATATGTTTTTATCTGCAGGAAGGCTGGGATATTTGCAGATCACCCTTTTCCACTGAGAAATAGCCATGAGTCTAGGTAAACAGCTTTACTAGCTTAATGTTTGGCAGTGTGATATCCAATAATGTGTTTTTATAAGCACCTTCTGTCTGGCTGATGGTGGTGTAACTATGATAGTTGGATTTCAATATCAAGATCTCAGTGAAGGGTTGCTAATGCCTTTGTAATTCGGCCGGAGCATCACCGTCTTGCTCCATTTTGCGGGGCATACGGGTCATTTCCAGTTTTCAGCCTTTCCGATTGGCCTGGCTGCGACGCCCCGCACCTTCCTACCACCCAACCTGTTCTCTCTGACAGGCTATAGCACTTCTGGTGACGGCAGCTACTCACTGCTGGTAGTAGTGGCGGCGGCCTTACGGAGAGCGGGCGTTTTTCGTGCACCCTTACCTCGACGGCTGACTAATTCGGACCCCGTTGGTATAGGAGTCTCGGGCGGCCACGGCGCGGGTGGTCCGTCTCCTGCAGCTCCTGCGTTGGGTGCTCAATCGAGCCAATGATCAGTTGTAGCCGGTTACAAGGTTCCTCTCGTTAGGGGCGGTATTCACCTTCCAGGTCGGGGTATTTTTTCTGCCGATAGGCTCCGTGCTAACGTTCCTGTCGCAGGTGCAGGCTTCTTGCATCTTCGAGCTTTGTCGGCATGGCGCTATCTGCTGCTCCTTGCTTTCATGGCGGCGTCCTTCGGCCTCGTTCTGTGGGCAAGAGCCCACATGCGGACGTTGCAGCGAGCGTTGTTATCGCGCTGCATTTCTCCAGATTTGCCCTTGGCATACAGGTTGCCCCGGTTGTGCGTCGTCTCCGATAGTCTCCAGTGGTGGCCGGGGCCGGTTCTTCTGAGTGCGGGGCTTCCCTTACGCCGGTCCGTCGGGGTGTTGGTTGCAACAGATGTCAGTCTCGTCGGTTGGGGAACTCGGGGTCCGGCGAGGTTGCACGGGGGCTTCAGCACCGGAGATCCGGAATTTTTCCCTTCATCCGGTAGGGTTCCGGCAGTGTTTCTAGCGCTGCAGGTTTTTCTTTTTCTTCCTCTGCTCCCAGACGGCGATGGGCATGTTTTTTCTCGGAATCGGCGGTGACGGTGTCTTTTTTTTCTCTCATCAAGGCGGCACTGGCAGCGCGGAGTTGTTGCAGCGGAGTCTGCAGCTCAGGTCTTGGGCAGAAGTGCTTTCCCTAGCCCTGTCAGCGGCGGAAACAAAAAAAAAAAAAAAAAAGCCTGGCGGCATTACTCAGCACGCCTATGGTGGTTCCGGGGCTTGGTCACTGCACGCTGTGGTGTTTCACGATCTGACCCTGTGTTGGGGGCAGCCGATGGTGGTTCTGCTTACCTTCGGCGATGCCAAAGCTTCTCGGGATCTTCCGCAGGCGCAGGGTGCGCATGTTGGATGGGCTCGTTGGGCTGGGGAAGCCATGACCACCGGAGGATGGTCAATAGAGTGATTCGGCGGATAGCAGGTCGCTGCGGCCTAGTAATTATCTTTGCACCAGCTTGGCCCTAGCAGGCGTGGTATGCGGTTTTTGGGCGTCTTCTCATCCACAAAGCTTGGCGGTATCCCTCGAGGGGGGGTTTCTGTTCCAGCGGCCTCGGCTCATGCCCGAAGTGGATTGCTTAGCTCTTCCGGCTTGGCTCTGAGCAGGGGCCGGTTGTTCTGGTAAGGGTATTCGCTTTCGGTCATAGTCTCTGGGCTGCAGGATCGCAGGCGTTCCAAGTCCCTGGCTTCGGTTCGGGTAGGGCGTCTTTCTGGGTCTTGCTGCGGAGAACCGAACTCCGGCCTAGCGATGCCTTGGTTCTGATCGTGCTGTCTTTTCTTCCGGACAGTTTGGATAAGGGCGCTTAGCGGTGATCTCTTCCTTTCGCGGAGGTGTGAGCGGGCTTCGTCTACAGCTCATTCAGTGGTGTTTCCTTTTTTCCTCGAGCGGTTCAGTACTTTCGTTCCCCTCTTCGCGATGGGGTTCCTCCGTGGATTTTGACTTCACTGCTTGCGACGTGGCGCGGCCTCTCTTTTTCCCAGGCAGCGATTTCTCGCTCGGGGAATTTCTTAGGAATGGCCTCTTTCGGGGCTTTTTGTTCCGCGAGGTGGATTTCGGATCTCCCTGCTCTATCGTGTAGGGCTCCCTATCTACGCTTTTCAGAGGACGGAATGCGGTTGCGGACGGTTCCCTCCTTTCTTCCGGTGTTCGTCTCTAGATTCCATATCACTCAGTCTATCGCTCTCCCCTCCTTTCGGGTCGGAGTTCTTCCCATGGGCGACGTTCTTCGATGGCTCAGGAGCTCCTCCGAAACACTACGTCTTTCTGGGTATCGGAACGGTTATTTCTTTGCCGGGTCTCGAAAGGGCGCAGCCGCGTCTAGTCGTCCATTGGTGGACCGGCGATTGGGCTGTCCTAGCAGAGCGTGGGGAAAGTCCCGCTGAAGGATATTCGTGCTCGTTTTACGGGCAGTCCAGTGTCGTTTTGGGCGGCATATACTTGGGTTCCGCCGGTGGATTTTCATCGGGCGGCTACGTAGTCATCGCTTCCGCGTTTGCGGAACTTTGCAGGCTTACGGTCTTGGCCGAGAGCTAGGCCTGTGTGAGGGCGTCGATCGTCCTCGTATGCCTGTTCGGTCCCTCCCGTGGTTAGATACTGCTCTGGTACTTCCCACTTGTTCCTGGACTGGCCCGGAGAGTCGAACAGGAAACAGAAATTAGACCTTACCTGCTAATTGTCTTTCCTGGAGATCTCTCCGGGCCAGTCCAGGACCCACCCATGTTTTTTGTCACATTTCCGTGTAGCGCGGGGACCTAAGGATTCTCGGTGGCTGGTGGTGGCGTCCGCGCCATGGGTTCTAATGAGGAGTTTGTTCTGTTCTCGTTCATGCTATGGTGCTACCGAGTTGTTTCTCTGTTCTCACTCATGGATTCTTGTTCATGGGTTCCGTTTTATCTTGTTGGTTCTTTTGTAGAAAATAAATAAATAAATAAATAAAATAAACATCTCAGGGAGAAACCTGGTTTTTGCCTGTTACATCACATAACTGCGAGGCTGCTGCGGTTTCGTATTTACCATTTTTCTACTTTTCTTCTGGTTTTTGGCCATTAATTTTTTCATCTGCTTTGTTAAAGTTAGACTGGGAGTGGCCAGCAGAGGGAGTCAGATACCAGTTCTTCAAAGTTTAAGATTTCAATCCTCAGTTGCTGAAGGGGATTGACAACCCACTTGTTCCTGGACTGGCCCGGAGAGATCTCCAGGAAAGACAATTAGCAGGTAAGGTCTAATTTCTGTATCTTTCCCATGCAGGCCTCAAGACAAATTCAGTAAGGGTCCATTTGAGTGCTATTGCAGCATCTCTCAAGCCTCTCAATGGACAACCTGTTTCCTCTCATCCTCTTATTGCAAGATTCATGAGAGGCCTTCTTTTAATTAAGCCTCCCATTAGACCACCTCCAGTGGCATGGGACTTGAATCTGGTTCTTGGTCAGCTCATGAAGCCACCCTTTGAACCCTTAGCCACTATCTCTCCTTGAAAATTTCTTTCCTGGAAGGTTATCTTTCTTATTGCAGTCACCTCAGCTCGCCTCATCAGTGAACTGCAAGCCTTAGTGGCTAATCCACCTTATACAAGGTTCCATCATGATAAGGTAGTCCTTAGGACCAATCCACACTTTATGCCTAAAGTGGTCTCACCCTTTCATCTTAACCAAGAGGTATATTTACCTGTCTTTTTTCCAGGTCCTCATGCATCAAGTGCAGAGAGGAATCTTCATACCCTGGATTGTAAGAGGGCTCTTGCCTTTTACTTGCAAAGGACACAGCAACATAGAAAGTCTTCTCAACTCTTTGTTGCCTTTGATCCCTCTCATTTGGGACTTCCATTCTCTAAGAGGACACTGTCAAATTGGATTGCTCAGTGTGTTTCTTTCGCCTACCAGAGTAAGAACCCTGGAGGGCCATGTCACAGCTCACAATGTGAGGGCCATGGCAACCTCTATGGCTCATCTAAATTCTGTGTCCATCGACCAGATCTGTCGAGCGGCCACCTGGGCCTCGGTTCATACCTTCACAGCCCATTACTGCTTGGACAAGGACTCCCGCCGGGATGCCTTGTTTGGTCAGGCTGTTCTCAAACACCTGTTCCATGCTTATTCAACTCCTACCCTCCATCCCTGGTTGGATGCCTGAGATCCATGGGAGGAGTTAGATCCCTTCTCAGGGTCTCACAACCTTGGGGATCTCCCAGGCATCTCTAGCTGGGGAGTCCCCATATGTGAAGACTCATTCCTGCTTGTTCCTGGAGATAGCACAGTTACTTACCTGTAACAGGTGATCTCTGGGAACAGCAGGAATAAGTCTTCACAACCCACCCACCTCCCCTAGGAGTTGTATCTTTCTATCTATCTTTCCTTTCCTCTCTCTCTCTTTGTCTCAGCTTTAAAACTCAAACTGGAGAGAGGCGGTTAGGAAAGGCGGGAAGGCAGCACGCAAGTGCTGTGGGATGCTCCCAAAAGCTTTCCTTTTTTGGGACGCTGGGGAGCGTTCCCGCGCAGGCTCCGTCGGTACCGACGTACCCATATGTGAAGACTTATTCCTGCTGTTCCCAGAGATCACCTGTTACAGGTAAGTAACTGTGCTTTTCCTATTGTCCCTCCTGTATAGTCCAGAAACAAATGGGTTAATCCCCTCCACCGGCAGCTGAGGGCCGAGCATGACAGAATCTTGCTGTCACTCAATAAGAGCTTCCTCTTCAACTCAAGACTCCACTATTCTCAGTCCTGAGCAGCCTACCATTGTGGGCTTCTTTGAGAGAGCTTGGAAGATTTAGTCTCACCTTAGTTCTTCACAATCCTGAGATAATAAAATACTTAAGAAGGATCAGCAAAGCAGCTCAAGTGAAGTGACCTGGTGCTGGTATCACTCCTGTAGCTTAGTGGGAGTGTGAGGGCTGACAGGGAGCAGGGGGGGGGGGGGGGAGGGAGGGGAAGGGTGCCCCGAACCACAAGGCTTTTTAACCCCTGTCATTCTTCACCAGGCTCCTTGAATAGGTCTGGTGAGTCCAAGGGGTTAAAAAGCCTGGTGGTTCCGGGCACCCTTTTCCCCCCATCTAGGCTGTCCACAGATCGGTGCTATAGATCGCTGGGCGCTCCTTTGTACAGCTGCTACCGGTTTGAAGGGGATGTGCCTTGCAGGCATTCTTTAAAAAAAAAAAAGCAGCAAACAGGCTGTAAGCAATTTTTTTTTTCCTGATCAGGACGGCAGTGCAATTGGTTGTGTGAGTACTTTGCTTTAGTTTTCTGTCCTTCGCGGTTTGTGCCTGATAAGCTTTTCTTTTTCTGCGCGGTGAACCTTCAGTCTCCGACCTCTGCTTTGTTTCTGGAGTCTGTGCATGCCGGTGGCTTCCTCTGTGTGTGTTTCATGTGGAGGGACCTGCAGTTTGACTGAACACAATGTGTGCAGGGTTTATCTTTGCCGATCCGTTTTTTTTTTTAGAGCATGCCTTTCCTCAGAGCAGCATGTAGGAACAGGCTGTAGAGTCTGATCTGCCTTCTACAGGGCCGGCAGGTTTGGCGGGAATCATGGCCATCTTAGAAAGCACAACCATTTCATTGGGGCAGCATGACCAGGCAGGCAAAGCAAAAAAAAAAAAAAAGCAACATCATCCCCGAGGCCATCTTCAGAACCACAGACAACGGTCTTATCGGAAAGTAAGCAGGTTGACTCCTTTCTGTTTCCTGATTTTATTTTGGCCTTGCATAGAGCCTACTGTCTTAAGTGAAAGCAGGTTTCTTCCTCTGTCCAGATCTCTCTCCCTTCTTTGTTGCCATTACAAGTCCTGCAGGAGGAACTCCTGGTTCCAGGAACACTCCACAGTAAGAGAGCTAAGGGGGGACAAGGACCTTTGGGGAGAGCAACATTTCCTTCATTCCCAGACCTCGGAACAGTTGGAGGAGGGGTCCTCTGATCTCTGGGGGGAGCAAGCGGTGCCAGACCTGGAGGAGGGGGAGATTCCTCTAGGAGATGATCCGAATGTGGTAAGACAGTTCCACAGAGAGGAGTTAGCGGTGCTGATTAGTCTATCTTTAGCTGCCTTAAATATGATAACGCCCCCTGTGGTGATAGAGGAACCCTTGGAAGATTGCAGAGTTACAAGGGGATGCAAGTGTGCTTCCTGGTGCACAGGGTGATTAAGAAGATGATAAAAACCGAGTGAGATGTCCCTGTATGAAGGGGAGCAGAGCGATGGCTCACTTACATCCCATTCCGCAGGAGGACAAGGATTTCCTTAAGATGCCCCCTGTAGATACGCTGGTGATGGTGGTAACTAAGACGACCTCCATTCCCATGGAAGGGGAAGCAGCACTAAAGAACCTTCAAGAAAGGAAATTAGAATCCTTGTTGAAACAGGCATTTGGTACTAGTGCTCTAACATTACAGGCTTCTGTCTATAGTGCCTATGTTACCAGGGCATCCATCCAGTGGCTGCAGGCTATGGCCTTGGTGGAAATGAAGCAGCCTATGTGAGCGTAGGGGGCCAAGTTGAAGTCTTTTTCTGATACCGTTTATGATCTGGTTCGTGCCTCCTCCAAAACTATAGCTTCTATTATTGCGACCAGGTGCTTCCTTTGGCTCCGAAACTGGTCATCTCTTCCAAGACTAGGTTGAGTAAGCTTCCATACAAAGGCAAGCTGTTGTTTGGGGGCACCTTAGAGAAGCTGGTAAAGGATCTGGGCGATAACAAGGGCAGGCGCCTGCTGGAGGATCTAAGCAGGCTACCCCTCAGAGGGGACAGCCTCGGGAATTTAGGAGATTCAGAGCAGGTCATTTCTCCTCCTTTCAGCGGGGTCGTTTTAGCATCAGGGGACAGTCCTTTCGGGGTTACAGGGGTTCTGGAAGGGGATTTTACTCAACCCCTCCGACAACCAATGGGACACCGTGATACCTGGATACAAGCTATATCGCAGTGATTGAGTAGATCATACTGGTGGAGAGGTTGTGCTCTATGTTAGAGAGGGCATTGAGTCACATTGGATTAAAGTATTGCAGGAAACAAAATACACTGTAGAATCTCTGTGGATAGAAGTTTCATGTAAAAAGCGAAAGGTGACGGCAGTGGGGGTGGACTAACGATGGCCTGGACAAAATGAACAGATGGATGATGAAATACTAAAAGAAATCAGGGAAGCTAACAAAAGTTACAACACAGTAATCAAGGGAGATTTCAAATATCCCGGTATTGACGGTCAGTGTCACAGCAGCAGGACATGCTAGAGATATAAAGTTTCTAGATGAAATAAATGGCTGCTTCTTGGAACAGCTGGCTCATGAACCGACAAGAGGGGAAGCTATTTTGGATCTGATCCTTAGTGGAACACAGGATCTGGTGCAAGAAATAAGGGTTTTGGGGCCACTTGGCAATAGTGATCATAGCATGATCAAATTTGATTTAATAAATGGAAGAAAGATGGCAAGGAAATCCACAGTACTTCCTTTTTTTCTCTAGGAACAAACAGGAAGTCAGTTGTCACGTATGGTTGACATTGGCGCCGACAGAGCCTGCACAGAAGCATCTCCCCAACTTTCAAAGAAAGTCTTTGGGAGATGCATCACGCATGCATGGTCCACTTCCCGCCCAAGGGTGCTATCTTGCCTCGTCTCCTTTTTTCCATGGAGCCCTTCGGACGCTGCCCAATTTTCCCCAGAAAAAGTCTGATTTTAATCTCAAGTTTTGTCCGGTTTGCATACCGGTTTCTTTCCACCCCCGAGCCAACTCATCTCGTCATTCCTCGGGTTCGTCTATTCATTTTTTGTTAGTTTTTCATCAAAGTCTTCCTCGACCGGTGTTCGCGCCCTTTTTCAGCCAAAGGCCTCAGACCCATTTTTCTGATGGCCTCCAGTAGCTTCAAATAGTGTGACCGGTGTGGCAAAATGTCACTCACCGACCCACATGACTGCTGTCTTCGATGGTCCGGAGCATGATGACTCCGACTGCAAGCTCTGCAGAACCATGACCCCAAAGGCCTTAAAGAGCCACCATCAGCAGCAGGAAAAATTCTTTCAGAAGTCCTACTCCATCCCGGAGTCTCCAGGGATACCATGCTCCAGGGCTCACTCTGATACCTAGGTGTCCTGCGAAGCCAAAGCCTCTTCGGAGTCCCGCGGCTGCAGTCCCTCCAAGCGGAAGACCCCCCGGAGGAAGAGCATAAGAAGAACAAATCCTTGAAAACTGCCTCAGAAGAAGGATCTGGGAAGAAGATGAAATCCCACCCCAGGTCCCGCAGTCCCAGGCGTGAGTCAGAGGAGTCGGGGCAGGAGCGGTCCTTCAAGATGCCTCGCAAGGAATCATGGGCTTCCGCTGACCGGCCTTGGACCTCTCCCATCCTCTCCTTCAAGATCCGCTGGAGGTTATGCATCGCAAAGAATGGTCCTCGACCGAGGTGATCGTGCAGCAGTGGACTCGTACTTGGACTTCAAGTTTGAGTGGGACTCCAGCTGTCTGGGGCTCCCAGTGACTAAGCAAACTCTGTCCACTTGGATAGCGGACTGCATTACCCTTACCTACAAGCAAGCAAGGATCTCACTGGACCAGAGAGTCATGGCACACTGCGTCAGGGCCATGGATACTTCTGTGGCCAATTTGAATTCTGTCCTCATGAAGGAAATTTGCCGGGCTGCAACCTGGTTTTCATTCCATACCTTTTCAGCTCATTACTGCCTGGAGAGGAAGTCCCAATGGGACAGTGCCTTCAGCAAGCCTGTAATCTTTTCGGGGTGTAGGCAACTCCTGCCCTCTGACCCTTCTGTGTTCAGGCAATTGGAGTGCTGATTTTCTGCCGGACACCCGGGTCTTGCAAGAGTCTCTTGCGATTCAACTGCTGCTGATCATGGTTCACCTTTGCAGGTTGCCGTGACATTTTCTACAGGTTTCTGTAGCCTGTAGCTGGGGAGTCCCATATGTGAGGACTGACTTCCTGTTTGTTTCTGGAGAAAATGTAGTTACTCACCTGTAACAGGTATTCTCCAGGGACAGCAGGAATCAGTCCTCACAACCCTCACTCCTCCCCTTGGAGTTGCTTTCTTAACATCTTTTATTTTTGCCATCTTAGCTATGTCATTTGACTGAGGCAAGATGGCACTATTGGGCGGGATGTGGACCACACATGCGTGGTGCATCTCCCAAAGTCTTTATTTGAAAGCTGGGGAGATGCTTCTGCGCGGACTCTGTCGGTGCCAACATCGCCCATATGTGAGGACTGATTCCTGCTGTCCTGGAGATCACCTGTTACAGGTGAGTAACTACACTAACTTTCAAAAGGGAGACTATGATAAGATGAGGAAAACAGTTAAGAAAAAACTAAAAGGAGCAGCTGCAAAGGTTGAAAATTTACATCAAGTATGGGCGTTGTTTAAAAGTATTATCTTGGAAGCCCAGACCAGTTGTATCCTGTGCTTTAAGACAAATGGAAGGAAGGCCAAAAATCTGCCAGCATGGTTTAAAGGCGAGGTCAGAGAGGCTGCTGTTGCCAAAAAGGAATCCTTCAGGAAACGGAAAAAGGAGCCAAATGATGAACACCGGAAACATGAGCATTGGCAAGTTAGATGCAAGGCATTGATAAAGCAGGCAAAGAGAGAATTTGAAAAGAAGCTTGCTGTGGAAGCAAAAACATATACTAGAAACTTTTTCAAGTGCATTCATAGCAAAAAACCTGTGAGAGTCAGTTGGACCATTGGAAGAACTGAAAGAAATATTGATAAACTGGGAGGATGTATTAAAATTGTTTGATAAACTGAAGAGTAGCAAATCACCTGGACCAGATGGTATACAACCAAGGGTGTTGAAAGGACTGAAATATGAGATTACAGACCTACTAGTAGTAATCTGTGAACTATCATTAAAATCATCTGTAGTACCTGAGGATTGGCAAGTGACCAATTTTTAAAAAGGGTTCCATGGGTGATCGGGGAAACTACAGACCAGAGAGCCTGATGTCAGTATTGGGCAAAATGGTAGAAAACATTATAAAGAATTAAATTGCTGAACATGTAGATAGCCATGGTTTAATGGGAGAAAGCCATAATGGATTTAGCCAAGGAAAGTTTTCTCTTACTAATGTGTTATATTTTTTTGAAGGTGTGAATAAAAAGGTGGACAAAGGTGAGCCGGTTGATACAGTGTATCTGGATTTTCAGAAAGCCTTTGACATTGTCTCTCATGAGAGACTTGAGAAAATTAAAAAATCATGGAATTGGAGGCAGTGTAGTTATTGTGGATCAGGAGCTGGTTAAGATTGAAAGCAGAGAGTAAGGCTAAATGGCCAACTTTCTCAATGGAGAAAGGTGAATAGTGAAGGTACCCAAGGGAGCTTTGCTGGGTCTGCTGCTTTTTAACATATTCATAAATGACTTGGAAATAGGAATAATGAGTGAGGTGATAAAATTTGTAGATGACACAAAATTATTCAAAATTTTTAAAACATAAGAGGATTGTGAAGAATTCAAGAGGACTTTGAAGAACTGAAAGAATGGATGTCCAAATGGCAGATGAAATTTAATGTGGACAAGTGCAAAGTTATTCACCTAGGAAAGAACAACCCAAACTATGGTTACACAATGTAAGTTACCACCTTATTAACCACCACTCAGGAAAAAGATTTAGGCGGTGACGTGGATAATACGTTGAAACTCTCCATTCAGTGTGCAGCGGCGGCCAAGAAAGCAAATAGAATGCTAGAAATCATATAGAAATGAATAGAGAATAAAACAAAGGATATTATAATGCCTCTGTATAGTTCCATGGTGTGATCGCACCTTGAGTATTGTGTGTATTTCTGGGTTGCCATATCTTAAAGATATAGCTGAATTAGAAAAGGTACAAAGAAGAGTGACAAAAATGGTAAAGGGGAATGGAAGGATACCCCTATGAGGAGAGGCTTAAAAGGTTGGGGCTCTTGTAAAAGATGGCTGATGGGGAATATAATAGAAGTCTATAAATTAATGAATGGATTGGAACTGGTAAACGTAAATCAGTTATTTAGGCCATCCAAAAGTAGAAAGACTAGAAGACGTGCAATAAAGCTACAATGCAACCCATTTAAGACTAATAAGAGAAAATATTTTTTTACTCATCGTGTAATCTAACTCTGGAATTCATTAACCAGAGGATGTAGTAAAGGCTGTTAGTGTAGCTGTACTTAAGGTTTGGACAAGTTCCTGGAGGAAAGGTCCATAAACCATTTTTAAAGAGGACCCCGGAAATCCACTGCTTGCCCCACGACAGGCATTATGGAACCTGCGCTTCTTTGGGAACCTGCCAAGTACTTGTGACCTGGATTGGCCACTGTTGGAAATAGGATACTGGGCTTGATGGACCTTGGTCTGACCCAGTATGGCATATCTTATGTTCTTAAGTTTCTCTTGCTAGTTACACTAGAGGCAGGTAGGGCAGGCTCACTTACATAGGAGGAAAATTGGAGAGCAGAAGATTGAGATTTTAAACTCTGACCCAGTAAGGCATTTCTTATGTTTGTGGTTGAAGAGTCAGTGTCACCTTTGCAATGGATATTTTTCTGCTGGCGCTATGTACCATCCTGATGTCTCAAGCCCTCCTCCAGTGAATGCACTCTGTTCTGCCGGATGTCACTACCCCTCTTTTGGAGTTTGGTATGGCCTTCCTTTCTGATGCCATGTATGAATTTGTATGTTTGGTGGCCATGTACGGTAGGGTGGTCCACTGCCATAGGGGAAAAAATAAAAGTAGGAATTTCTTTGCTCCCTGGCCTGATTCTGGTTCCATTTATGTAGAAAACAATGTGTGCAAAGTGTGAAATCAATCAAATAATATTTAGGGGTGGCTCAAGGTCCCTATCTATCAGGCCCCTGGATCCCCCCCAGGGTTCGTCAGACCACTGGGTATTATCCGCTCATAGACGGGGGTATCATGCTTGCCAAGCACTCAATGTGGTCCAGATGCTAGTAAGGACTTTGACGATGTGGGGAACATCTTACGGTGTTGCGAGACAACACCCAGAAGGAACTGGAGTTGCTCTTCTTTTGTGGTGTGTCGGCCGTTGAACTCCTCAGAGTTTGACCCCTCGCTCGGCCACATCGTTGATCACTGGAAGATTTTTTACTTTCTTCAGACCGTCTTTGAATGATGCATTATCTTCCCAGTCTTCTGGGTCTGCATTAAGAAAATCACTGTTGATGTCGAGGTGTTTCAGGAAACGGATTGACTTGCGAGTTGCAAAAGATTCAAGTGGTGGAATCATGGAACTTTTCAATTCGACCCGCTTTGGGGGATCTTCGTCTTCGTCATCATCCTCATCGCTTTCATCTGATTCTGCCGGGATCATGGCCGACACTATGGCCCGCTTTGTCGGTGCTGAAACAGCTTCATCGAACAGTGACAGTACCACAAGCTCCTCTGACACATACCACAGATGCTGTTGCAGTTTGTCTCTGGCCGCTCTTCCAACACGGTCATTGTGGTAAGAGTGTAGTTTCTTCAGCATCTCCAAATCTGTTTGAGGAGCAACTGCGGCATCAGGGGCAGAAAACCAGGCTTCCACATGAATCAGGATGGAGAAAATGCTCACATCACGAACACAGGACTCCTCCCGTTGGGTAAGATCTTTGAGTTGTCCTCGGAACATCCAAATCTTGAGACAGTACAAGACTTTTGCCATCCATCTGGCATGATGGAAAGCTCTGGGTTTCTTGAAATTGAAACTAGGAAGATTCCCTCCAAGGCAGACAATTGTTAACTCCAAGAATTCCAGATAATCATCTTGGTGATTGCCCTGTGCCAACTTGGATTCCGCAAACTTCATGATGCGATCCCTGTCAGGTTGCAGCACCTCCAAGTCTTTTACAGTTTGTCAAGGGAGCCCCAATTCTTTTGGAACCGGTGAAAGAGTTGGACATCGGGACCCGATGAAGCTCCAGAGCATGTAGAGAATACTGCATCAAGAATTATTTTGTAAATGTGATGGCGGCATGCCAAATGAAGGACTGTGCGACGGAGTCTCTGTTCTAGAAGAATGCACGCTCCTGATCGACGTCCCGTGTTCGATGCAGTTGTATCAAAGCAGAAGCCTGCAACCTTTTCATCCAAACACTATTCCTGTAACAGTTCATAAACTGCTGCAGCTTGATTCTCACCCGTTCCTGATGTCAGTTTTGGTACACCAAGAAGTTGTGTTTCTCCAGTGGAGACAGCCGTTATCAAAACTGGAAGGCGGTCAACGGATGTGGTTGAACAGAGGAGAGATGGCAATAACTTGCTATCCCAATGCACAATGCATGTTTTGCCTTCGGCTTTGAATGCGTTGTGCAGGTCCGTCCATTGTTGCTGACGGTGCTTTTCTCTATGGCGTTTGACGCTGGAGCGGCTGATATTGAGCTCCCCAGGATAATGTCCCAGACTTCTGGCGGTTTCAGCTACCACAAACAGAGCATTGTGATCCGTTGTCCCTGTCCGATCCAGGGCTGCTGTAAGCTCTGGGGTCCAGACATTGTTAGGTCGAAACTGCTTCATTTGTGGAGTTGCTTTCTTCTGTCCGTTATCTGAATCCGCAGATGTCGACGAGTCTTCACCTGACTCTGCTGAGGAAGAAGATCCTTCCAGCTGAACTTGGCTTGTAGTTGCCTCGGCTTCGGCAACATGTTTTTGTCTGCGCCTTTTCAGTTCTTCTTCTCGCTGTTGCGATCTTGCTTCCGTGTTGTCCAGTTTCTTGTCCATCGCGCACATTGAGCCGCGGCGCCCTGGTTCTCGTTGCGCTATTAAGAATTCTTTGTCTTCTTGAATATGAATTAAAGACATTGCATTGGCATGCGCCACATCAAATAGGTTTTTCATTGCAACCTGGAATTCTTTTTCATTTGCCTCTTGTTTCCCTCCTCTCCCTTTGTTTTTCTTCAAAGGTTTCCACTGATTGAATAATTTCTTTACTTTTTCTTGAATTTTTTCATTTCTTTGAACAGGAAGCCTGGCCTTTTCCCAGTAAGCTTCTACTTCATTTGTTACAATAGATGCACTTTCACTAAACGCCTTTGTTTAATGTCATATGGTGATGTAAAAATACACTTAACACTTGCTCCTTGCTGGGGAGCTTGGCCCCCAGAATTGTGGTGGACATTTCTTCAATGAGATAAAAACCAAGTTTTTTCGCCATCTGAAAAGAATAAAGATACAAAGATAATAGTACAATGTCTTTGCCACCTCTCAGAGACGAGATTAGTTCAAATATGACGCAATCAAATGTAATCAGCGTGGAACTGAGTGGATGATACAAGATGATGCAACATTTCGTAATCTGCTCCCAGGGGGAAATCTCAAGACTTGTTGAGCTACCCCTAAATATTATTTGATTGGCTTCAAACTTTTGTACACAGTGTTTTCTACCTAAATGGAACCAGAATCAGGCCAGGGAGCAAAGGAATTCAGGAATTCATTTTTATGGACCACCCTAATGGACGGTGCCCTGACGACGGTGTAATGACATTTGATTTTGCTCCATCTCTAGGCAGCGGACGTATCTTTTAAAGCCTGGTTGACCCAATTGGTTTTTAAGGAGTTGCTTCTGTTTGGAGCTGATTTGGAGAAGCTTGTGAAGGACCTGAATGAGACAAAATCTACCACCTTTTGGAAGACTGATCCAAGTGCCCTGTGAAGTGGCCTGGTGCCCTTTCTTGTCAGACTCCACCCATTCTCTGAGTGCTTGCTGCCAGATTCTCTTGGGTCTCGGAACTCCATTCATTACCAACCTGGAAAACCTTTCTTCCCCTCTGCTTCTGGGTTTTGAGCTTGTTCTCAGTTCTTTCGTGGCGCACGTGGGCCCAGAGACACGGTCTCTTGCAGAGGAGGACTCTCGGGCTGCGCAATGAAGGTTTGGGGGCCCATTCCCTGATTTCTTCAGTTGGAGGCAGACTTTGCCTTTTCTTTCTGGAATGTGCCCAGGTAACCAGATATTGCAGGTGCTAGACACCATTCAGTTAGGTCATGTCTTGGAATGCAAAGAACAGATTCCCTGATGCCTTTGTCATCTTCTCTTGTGTGTTTGTGATCAAATGTGCCACTGTGCAGATCACCTTGGAGAAGTTGTTGCACCTAAAGGAGGTGATGCCCTTCCTGCCGGATGAGTGGGGTTAGGGCAAATACTCAATCTGTTTTGTAGTTCCCAAAAGGATGGTTCCTTTCAGCCTATTCTGGACCTCAACGGAGTCATTGAGCTCTTGTACGTCCTGTGCTTCTGGTTGTAAAACTTTGCGCTCTGTGATTCAAACAGTGCATTGAGGGGAATTCTTGGCATCTCTGGCTCTGGCCAAGGTGTATTTTCATATCTCCAGGAACAAGCAGGAATGTAGTCTTCACATATGGGTATTGTTGGTACCGACGGAGCCTGCACGGGAACGCTCCCCAGCGTCCAATAGGAAAGCTTTTGGGAGCATCCCACAGCGCCTGCGTGTGCTGCCTTCCTGCCTTTCCCAACTGTCCCTCTCCAGTTCTTCATTTTCTGCGGAGCCGACAGGCCTCACATCTGTCACCGCAGAAAATTTCCTTTCTTATTCTTTTTTGTGGTGGCACCTGCCTTCCCTCGACGCTATACCGGTACCGCCGGTGGTTCTTTTCTTTGTTCTAAACCCCTCCCCCCGAAAAACTTTTGTTTCTGGAGTCTTTCTCCAGTAATTTTCTTTTCGGGCGCCACACACTATTTTGGGCACTAGGCCCAATTGTTTTCCCTCAAAATGGAAAAACCCACTTCGGGTTTTAAAAAGTGTTCTATGTGTGGCGGCACCATCTCCGTCACAGACACCCATGAGTGGTGCCTCAAATGTTTAGGTCCTGACCACTCTATTTCAGAGTGTGTTGCCTGTGGGATGATGTCGAAAAGGGGCAAGCAAAACTGAGCTACTAAACTTAGCACCCTTTCTCCCTCCGATGCAGCCTCCGTGGCATCGACGTCTTCCAGGGCTTCATCTTCCTCCCATGGATCTCAGGTAACTAAGCATAAATCTGGCCAGTCCTCAAATGGTAGATCTCCTTCTAAGCATCGAGATGCCTCTGGCGTTGCCCTTGAGGGACTTTCACCGGCAAAATTGCCCCAGCGGGAGGCTTCAGCTTCCAAAGCACTAACAGGGCTCCAGGATGTTCTCGAGGCCTCAACCTCGACAGAACTACTGGTGCCATGCTCTGGGGTTCCGGCCGCTTCAACCGGCACCGATACCCAAGCATCAGCAGCGTTGATAGACCAGAGATTCTTGGCTATTGAACGCAGTCTGGTGGCTCTTCTCACGGCTTTGATGCCCCTGAAACCGCTTCAGACAATTCAGCCGGCACCGACTGCATCGACATCGGCAGGTATTCTACCGGGACCGAGTCATGCGTCTCTATCTGGCATCGACAAGTCGGTACCAGACCACTCCGATCGGTACCGGTACCGTGCCTTGCATTATCACCCGGATCGGAGATATTTCGAATCCTCGGATGAGTCTGAAGACTCTGAAAGCTCTGCCGATACCAGAGTACTTCTTCCTGAGGATTCCTCTTCTCCGCGTAGGATGTCTCCACCAGGGGATATGTCCTTTCAGGATTTTATCCGAGATGTGGCCCGAGGTCTTTCCATCACAGTGGCTCCTGAAAAAGAGCCTAGGGCAAAGGAATTAGAAATCCTACAATACCCTAAAGCTCCCAAGGAGGCAGCTACCTTACCTTACCTCTGACTACATCTCCTCACTCTCGAAGACTCGACACCATGTATCGAGTTCCTCCTTGTCCTGGGTTTCAGAAGACTCAATTACCACACCATTCAATGGTAGTGGAATCAGCCATGAGATGGATAAAGAGTGCAAAAAGGCATGCATCTAATCCTCCAGGACGTGAGTGTAGGACTCTTGACGCCTTTGGACGTTGATCCTTCCAGGCTTCCATGCTTTCTGCAAGGATCAGTTCCTATATCTTGTATATGGGAATGTTTCCTTAAGGAGGTCACAGGAGACTTGGAGTTATGAGCCTTTTCCTTCCTGATGATAAAAGGCAAGATTATCTTGCTCTTGTTAAACATGCTCAGGATGTTTCCAAGTTTGTGAATTGTGCAGCCTTTGACTGTTTTGAATGCATAAGCAGAACCTCTGCTATTGCCATAGGTGCACGTAGAATTGCCTGGCTCCAAGCATCTGACTTAGAAATCTAGGTACAGGACAAACTGGGGAATATACCTTGCACAGGAGAGAATCTCTTTGGCAAGAATTGGCAGGAGAAAGCTAATGAGATATAGATGCTGACAATATCACTTAGGATAGGTTGTCTAAATCTACAGCTGATCCTGTGAGGAAAAGATCCTCTAAGAAACCATTCTTCTGCAAGAAGAAAAAGTTTTACCCCTCCTATACCCAGCAGGGACATCGTTTAGGTCAGTCTGCCCAAAAGGGACAGCACCAACAATCTAGGCAACAAAGGAAACCAAAAGCAGCTAAGCCTCAACCGGCTCAGCAGACTCAGCCTCCACAGGGGCTTTGACTCCTGTCTAGAGAACTTTGCCTTCCTGGGCCTTGAACGGCCCAGAACCCTCCACCATCCCAGGAAGGTTATGTGATTTTGCCCCCAGATGGGGTCAGATAACAGCAGAAAATTGGACTCTATCTATTGTAAGAGAGGGATACAAGCTTCATTTCCTCAGCATGCCCCCTCCTACAATACTAAGACAGTTCAATTCTCAGACCTCTCTCAATGACCGGTTAGGTCAAAAAGTCACTATGCTCCTTGCTCAAGGGGCAGTAGAAGAGGTACCCATTCCCCAACGGGGTACAGGGTTTTACTCCCCCCTATTTCCTTATTCCAAAGAAAACAGGAGGACACAGACCCATTCTAGACCTCAGAGAATTGAACAAATTCCTGTTCAGAGAGAAGTTCAAAATGATTTCTCTAGGAACTCTGCTGCCATACCTTCAGAGTCAGGATTGGCTTTGTTTTCTAGATCTCAGGGATGCATACACTCATGTTCTCATCCATCCAACTCACCGAAGGTTCCTTCGCTTCCTGTTTCAGGGGAAGCACTACCAATACAGGGTTCTTCCTTTTGGCCTGGCCTCTGCACCAAGGGTGTTCACAAAATGCATGGCTGTGGTAGCAGCATTTCTCCGCACCCTGGAAATATTTGTCTTCCCTTACTTAGACGACAGGTTCATTCAAGCCCCTTCAGAGCCAGAGGCCAGGGTTGCTCTGTCTCGCACAATGCACATCCTTCAGTATTTGGGACTTGTTATAAACTTCCCAAAGTCCAACCTTGCTCCCACTCAATCCCTAGAGTTTATAGGAGCTCTTATGGATACCAGACAAACAAGGGCCTACTTTCCAAAGCCCTGCTGCCTTCGCATTGTGCAGTTAGCTTCCCAAGCAGTGCTAAAACCTCACCTCACTGCTCAGGAAATGTTACAGTTGCTAGGCCACATGGCATCCACTATGCATGTGGTTCCTTATGCTCGCCTCCATATGAGGGCAGCCTAGTGGACCTTATCCACTCAGTGGACTCAGGCGTCAGGTTGCCTGTCAGACAAAATAGCAAACTCGGATCGCGTTATTTTGTCCCTCCAATGGTGGCAGTCACCCAAAAATCTTTTGGTGAGGTCTTCTTTTCAGCAACCCCTACCCCAAGCCACGCTAGCAACAGATGCTTCACAGGTGGGTTGGGGAGCCCACTTGCAAGGCCTCTCTACCCAGGGTACCTGGACCCCACAGGAGGCCTATCTCCATATCAATCTCCTGGAGCTCAGAGCAATCTTCCTTGCTCTTCGAGTATTTCACACCCAGCTCAGCTACCAGACAGTCTTAGTTCAAACGGACAATCAAGTAGTCATGTTCTATGTGAACAAGCAGGACGGAACAGGCTCTCTGTTGTTCTGCAACGAAGCTTTGCGACTATGGGCCCTTGCCAGAGAGCATCAGATTCATCTCCTTGTGGTGTATCTTCCAGGCATTCAAAACTCTTGGGCAGTCGGGTTCGGCTTCCACACGAAGGGTCGAGTTCTCGACGAATGGTCGAGTTTTGCTTTCATACGAATGGTCTCTCCATGCAGACCAGGTGGCCAAAATTTTTCAAATTTGGGGAACCCCGGACATAGACCTCTTTGCAAGTCCGCTGAATGTCAAACTTCCCCGGTTCTGTTCCAGAATTCCGGCTTGAGGTTGTCAGGCCAGGGATGCTTTTCTCCTCCATTGGGGTCAGGACTTCCTGTATGCCTTTCCACCCATTCCCCTAATTCCCAAAACCCTGTTCAAGCTTCAGAGAGACAGAGGTCATGTGATCCTCATAGCTCCACATTGGCCACGGCAAATGTGGTACCCTCTGCTCCTACATCTCTCTCAAGCTCCGCCTCTGGAGTTAGGATCTGCTCCAGATCTCCTTTATCAAGAGGACGGGATGCTGTGGCATCCCAATACCCAGTTTCTGCAACTCGGGGCCTGGTTGCTGAAAGCCTAGAACTTCACGGTCTTAACCTTTCCCAGCAGGTAAACGATATCCTTCATGCTTCCAGGAAACCTTCTACAAGACGCTCTTATGTATTTAAGTGGAAAAGATTTACCATATGGTGCTCGCAGAAGGGTCTTAACCCTCTGGCGATACCTCTGGAATCATTACTGGAGTATCTCCTTCATTTATCAAATGCAGGGCTTAAGACTAATTCAGTGAGAGTCCATTTGAGTGCTATTGCAGCTTCTCTCAAGCCTCTAAATGGACAACCTATTTCCTCTCATCCTCTCATAGCGAGATTTATGAGAGGCCTTCTTTTAACGAAGCCTCCCATTAAGCCACCACCGTTGGCATGGGACTTCAATCTGGTACTTGGTCAGCTCATGAAACCGCCCTTTGAATCATTAGCCACTACCTCTTTGAAATTCCTTTCCTGGAAAGTTATCTTTCTCATTGCAATCACATCAGCATGTCGCATCAGTGAATTGCAAGCCTTGGTGGCTGATCCTCCTTATACAAGGTTCCATCGTGATAAGGTTGTCCTTAGGACTCATCCACACTTTATGCCAAAGGTGGTTTCGCCCTTTCATTTGAACCAAGCGGTTTACCTTCCTGTATTCTTTCCAAGGCTTTATGCCTCAAATGCAGAAAGGAACCTTCATACTTTGGATTTTAAAAGAGCTTTGGCCTTTTACTTGCAAAGGACACAGCTTTTGATCCTAGTCATTTGGGATTTCCAGTTTCCAAAAGGACACTGTCCAAATGGATTGCACGGTGTATATCTTTTTTGTCTATGAGAGTAGGAACCTTCCTCTTGAAGGCCATGTCACAGCTCACAATGTGCGAGCTATGGCAGCCTCAATGGCTCATCTTCACTCTGTGTCTATCGACGACATCTGTCGAGCAACTACTTGGGCTTCGGTTCATACCTTCACAGCCCATTACTGCTTAGACAAGGACTCCTGCCGGGATGCCTTGTTTGGTCAGGCTGTTCTTCAACACCTGTTCCATACTTAATCAACTCCTACCCACCATCCCTGGTAGGATGCCAGAGATCCATGGGGGGAAGTGGAGCCCTTTCATACGGGCACACAACTTCTGGGGCCTTCTCCCTGGCATCTGCAGCTAGGGAGTCCCCATATGTGAAGACTACATTCCTGCTTGTTCCTGGAGATAGCATAGTTACTCACCTGTAACAGGTGATCTCTGGGAACAGCAGGAATTTAGTCTTCATAACCCACCCACCTCACCTAGGAGTTGTATCTCTATCCCTCTCTCTTTCTCTCTTTCCCTCTCTCTTTTGTCTCAGCTTTAAACTCAACTGGAGAGGGACAGTTGGGAAAGGCGGGAAGGTAGCACGCAGGCGCTGTGGGATGCTCCCAAAAGCTTTCCTATTGTACCCTGGGGAGCGTTCCCGTGCAGGCTCCGTCGGTACTGACGATACCCATATGTGAAGACTAAATTCCTGCTGTTCCCGGAGATCACCTGTTACAGGTGAGTAACTATGCTATCTTGATCAGGGTGGTTCAGCAAACGTATCTGCATTTTGCAGTGCTTGGCTCTCGCTATCAGTTTGCCGCCCTCCCTTTCGGGCTTTCCACCGCCCATAGATGTTCCCAGATAATGGTTGTGGTGACTGCGGGGCTGTGACGTCAAGGGATCTGTGTCCTTAGAGAGCCTCAGCTGGGTGATCAATCTGGGAAGAGCCTGCTGTGGCCTTCTGAGTCCCTGGAGTTTCTGGGAGCACGTTTCGACTCTGGAGTGGGCAGAGATTTCCTGCCAGAGGAGAACATTAGTCTGTTGGATTGCCTGGCACTGTTCTGTGAGCAGCAGGCTTCTAAAGGATGGGATTCACTTCATTTCCTTGGATCTATGGCGGCGCCCAGAGAGGTGGTGCCATCGGTGTGTGTTTCCTTGCGACCACTCCAGCGACCACTCTGGGGCATTTCTATGTTCTTATGTTTTCCCCGAGTTCTGAGGAGTTAGAGCGCAGGCTCCTACTCTTATTGATGGTGAAATCTAGCCTGCAGTGGTGGCAGCCTGAGCCCTGTCATCGGAGGAAGAGCATGCCACTGGACGATTTCTACTGGATTCTCTTGCCAGCAGATGCCAGTCTGTCGGGCTGGTGAGCCTGTTGCCAAGATTGTATGGCCTAGGGTTGTTGGTCCATCAACCGCCTCAATGCGAGGGCCATCAGGTTGACTCTAATGCGTTTCTGGCCTCTGATAGAGAGCCGAGCAGTTGCGTTTTTTCAGTTAACACCACGGCAGTGGTTTGTTTCAATTGACCAGAGGGCACAAGGAGTGCAGCGATAGCTGTGGAGATTGGCTCTCCTGTTTGCCTGGGTAGAGAAGAACCTTCTAGCCCAGCGATGGCGAACCTATGGCACGCGAAGGCCTTGCAGCTGGCACGCGGGAAGGTCCGCTAGGACAGGTGTCTGCCTCCCTTCGTCTGCAGCCGCGGCTCCCTGCCTGTTAGGGAACCGCGGCTGTGCTTGTAAAATCGTTGCGGAGCCCTTCCTGTCTTGACGGGCTCCGTGCAGCATTGTCCCGCCTCTAAAGGAAGTTGTAAGTACAACTTCCTTTAGATGCGGGACAATGCTTCACGGAGCCCGTCAAGACAGGAAGGGCTCCGCAACGATTTTACAAGCACAGCCGCGGTTCCCTAACAGGCAGGGAGCCGCGGCTGCAGACGAAGGGAGGAAGACATGGGGAGAGGGGGGGGGGGCTACCATCGACATGGGGAGAGGGGGGGTCGACATGGGGAGAGGGGGGGGGCTACCATCGACATGGGGAGAGGGGGGGGCTACCATCGACATGGGGGGAGGGGGGCTTACATGGAGGGAGGGAGCTGATATGGATGGATGGAAGGAGGGGGGCTTACATGGAGGGAGGGAGCTGATATGGATGGATGGAGGGAGGGAGCTGATATGGATGGATGGAAGGAGGGGGGCTTACATGGAAGGAGGGATAGATGGAGGGAGGGGGCTGACATGGACAGAGGGGGGACTGACATGGAGGGAGGCTGACATGGACAGTGGGGCTGACAGGGAGGGAGGGAGGGAGCGGTCAGGGACAGGGGGACGGACGGGGGCTGAGGTGGGGGGAGGGGGGCTGGCATGCACAAAGGGGAGAGACAGGGACATACTGGACAGACGGGATAAATGCTGGAGAGAGGCGAGAGACATTGCGGCTTAGGATTATAATGGGCTGATGGGGGAGCTAGCACTGGTAATGGGCAGATGGGAGGGGACTAGGACTGGTAATGGGTTGAAGGCTAGGACTGGGAATGGACTGATCAAGGGGGGGGGGGTTGGGACTGGTAATGGGCTGATAGGGGGGTATGACTGATAATGGACTGATGGGGGGCTAGCATTGGAAATGAGCTGATCGGTGAGGTTAGGACTGGAAATGGGCTGATGGGGGGATAGGACTGGTGATGGGGGGGGTAGGACTGGTGGTATTGGGCTGATTAGGGGAGGCTAGCACTGGTAATGGGGTTGAGGGGGGATTAGCACTGGAAGTGAGCTGATTGGGGGGCTTTGACTGAGAATGGGCTGATTGTGGGGAGGGGAGGATAGAGCTGCTGGCCCTGGAAGAAAACTGGGGGCTAAGGCTACAAATGGGCTGATGCGAGGGGATGGGAGAATGGAACTGGAAGGGAGTGGATCTGAGAGGGGCTGCCATGGTATTTGTACTAGAAGGGACTGGTCAGTGGGGAAGGAGGGGGACTGGAAGGGAATGGACACCAGTGGCAATCATGGGAATGCAAGTTGACATTGGAAGGTACTGGGAGTGAGGACTGGAAAGGGGCTGATACTGGGGAGGGTTACTGGGACTGGAAATAGGCTGATGGAAAGAAGTGAAGAAAACGAAAGAAGAGATAAGAAATGGCAGATGGACCATAGACCACAGAAACAGAGCTAAGAGAAGACAGGAAAGCAGAAGCCTCAGATCGGGACCAGCATGATCAGAGAATAAATTGGTCAGACAACAAAGGTTGAAAAAATAATTTTATTTCATATTAGTGATTTGACTACAAAATCATCATAATTTTGAAATCAAATATTGTTACTTGTTGTGATTAATTAACCGTATTTTCCGGCGTATTTTTTTTGGTGTGCGCTGGAAGAGGGGTAGTCTTATACGGCGAGTATAGGCCAAACACCTATATTTTAACAGGAAAAGTAGGGGGTCGTCTTATACGCCCAGTCGTCTTATACGCCGGAAAATACGGTAAGTAAATTTAACGTTTTCTATGAAAAGTAGTTCTGAGGGGGGTCAAAAAAATATTAAAAGAAAAGTGACAATAATATAATAATAGATTTATAATGTGGATTACATTTGGGCCCTCATATTTACCTCAGGCTATGATTGTGATTGTGATTATGATGGTACACTGTAAGAAACAATATATGCAGTGTTAGATTTGTTTTAAATGTCGCAATGGTTTTGCGGCTCCCAGTTTTTTTTTTCCCTTCGGAAACGGGTCCAAGTGGCTCTTTATGTCTTAAAGGTTGCAGACCCCTGTGCTAGGAGAAAGGCCCCAGCCCGGCCCCGCGCTTCCCCTTCCGGTCGGAGCTTCTGCGTGCCTCTCGCCGAGAAGCTGCACGCTAGGGCTCGTGCGCCGTCCTCTCGCGCGAGATTATAGGACCCGCGCGGGAGCTGGGTTCCAAAGAAGAGCAAAACCTACCACTTTCATGATGAATGGGAAATGGACTACTTCTTCATCATGGTGAAAGACAAGTGTTGTGTAATTTGTAACGCCCCAGTATCCTTGCCCAAAATGGGTGATCTGGAACATCATTATAAGGCTCTAAAATATTGTTGTTAAGGTTTAATTGACGTGCTGGCACTTTGAGGAAATTCTTTGGTTTTGTGCGGCAGTTTGGGCACTCAGGCTCAAAAAGGTTAGCCATCACTGTTCTAGCCTTATCGGCTCAGCACATTGCCTGGGTGGAAAATGTGGAAGCATTCTTCCTCAGCTAGCACTCTCTGGGTCCTGGAGAGTAGGAGTTGAGTCAGGAGCATTTCAGTTGATTTTGTGCTGCTGTGGTCGCCTTGCAATAGATCTGATGGTGACCCGCTCCAATGCTGAAGTTTGCTGCTTCTTTAGTTGTCGTACAGAAATGAGGTCAGAGGGTGTCTACGTCCTGACTCTGTCTAATCTGATTACTTAAGGGATAGCAAACATCAAAACATAACTGGCAGTTTCTGTCAAATAGATTAAACTCATTTCAATTGTTTTTATGAAAAAATTCTTAGGAAGGCTCTCTTATCTTAGGTAATGTTTATACTCATATTACTTTGAATATTTCAATAATATAGCTATCTGATTAACATAGACATCTCAGTTCACAAAGAAAGGAAGTCGGGATACAAAACAAAAGGAACAGATACATAGACATTACCAAGAATTGTGCTCAATAAAAGTTAAAGCATTCATAATGACCACAAAACGTTTAAAAAATATAAAATTTAAACCAATTAGAATATCAGTTGTACATTGGTAAAAGCTTAATATTTCTCTTCGTTACACTGTTTTCAGCATAGAACTGCATAGTAGTAAAAGATCAATTAATCTCTTGCACAGGGTAAATTTACATCTTGAACCTACCCGTGATTGCTAATTTAGTCTAATCAGCCTTGATATTTGTGGTGGTCCACTAGTGACAAGACATTTGCATCACACTTCCAATTAAATAGAGTGGGAGAACCACTCTTAGACTTTCATGGACGTGATGTGTACCAGGATTTTCAGTTCATCTACTAATCATACAAAGAAAACATAACACACATTTACCATCTTGGTTTAATTGCTTAATTTACTTATTACAGTGAAACTGTATCATTTGCTATTTGTTGTTGTTTTCACCTTTTTTTTAAATTTTATTTTCTGTTCTTGTACTCTTTACAGTTCCCTTTAATCGAATAAACTTGCTTTGATTTTGAGAAGGAATTCAATTTTCAGCAAAGCTGCTAACTTGTATCTTTTCATTTTAAATAACCTTCATAATTTTTCCTAGTCTTTGTTATATCGTGCAAATTCACACAACTTATCAGATATCTCAGACACCAAAAAGCTACCATACATACATGGAAGATCTTCCCATTCACTCATGCACAACTACAAATCAATAATGGATAAAACAGGAGAATATGTGCTTAACAATTCTCCAGAGGTTCTTATCCCAGTGATAAGAAGCTCTGGGAGATACTATTTACAATGAACTTGTAAGTATTTGCATTTTTACACAAGGAATGAAATCAGCAGACAAATTCTCTTAAGCTTGGACCCATGAAACCTAGAAAACAAAACTTGCACATCGTGGATTAAACTTATTTACTGTACAAGCACAAGTAAAGGGATGGTTAATCATTTGAGGTTTTTCTTCTCCCTTCTATCACAATTGTTAAATCCAGGATCCCTGTAAAAGAATCTTAAGCATAATCTAATGAAATCACTATCATGCAGATTTATTTCACAATTATGCTGCTGCCAGTTGGAATCAGAAGTTGTTCTTTTTATATATAAAATGAATCTACAACATTCATGCTTTACTTTAACTGTGCTGTGTTTTGATATTTTTCAAAGAAACCTCTCTAACAAGGTATAGTGTTATCTGGCAAGGATTCTCTCATGCCCTTGAGCAACTTGGCAATCTCACTAAGAGAGCTAGTATAAACATATAGTTCTGCCCTCCAAACTGTTATCTGTGCTGTGTACTTCTATCAAGTTTTTACAGCAGTGTACAGTACATGCCTCTTCCCAATCCATTGAATCAGAGAATCTGTTACATACTACAGTACAAACCCATACAGACAGCAAGGAAAAAAAAAACACTAGCTGTGCTCAGTACCACTACAGTTCAGTCATAGATTCTCCTCTCTCATTACATATTCATTAGACAAATCAGTTCACATCATTAGACGACCTTCATCAGTATACTGGCCATCAAAAAATGCTGCTTTTCACTATTAATATGATATCTTACTTCTCACCACACCATCTCAGAAACTTGCATCATACCACCTACATACGTAGACCATACCATACTAATGTATCCTTATAGACTGAAGCTTCTAGACACATCAAACAACTATTAAAACTTAGGGGTCTGTTTACTAAATGTTGGTAGCGGCTTCCTGTGATATCGGAGCCGCCACCCATTTGATTTCAATGGGGCCGCGGCTCCAGTATTGTACGGATACCGCTACCGCCATTTAGTAAACTTACCCCTTTGTGTTACTTTGAAGTGAACTGCAGGTAGAAGTTATAAATTTGTTTAATCTCAATCCAAATAACAACTCTCTCTCTGTTTCCTAATTAGCATTAAACATTCAATATAACTAAAGTCCTTATGACATGAAAATTATTCCTTCAAAACATTTTATAACAATCTCAGTAGGAGGAAATATCCCCCAGGCACATCGAGAGTCTATACACTAACTAAGGATTCAGGAAGAACAGTAAGTACAACAAATTGAGCACTAGTAATATCATATAAGAGAGCATTTTCCATAACTTCAGAAGAAGTACCTAAGCTGGAAAGAAACTAATGTGAATCTGCTATATAAAGAAAATCACAGTATTGAAATGATTACTTAAACTAAGGAGAGTTTAAGACTTAGATTATAGTGCCTAAAACCAAAACAAAAATCAGCATGTATAAAAATCACAGTGCTGCAATATATATCTGTTTTTCGCTTAGATTGAGATCAGGAAATCTTTCAAAACAAAGTGCATTTCTTACCTAGAAACCAAAATGTGTTACTGAAATACAGAAAAACAATGGAAATTTCCTTAACACCCAAGAGTGAAATAAACAAAGCAAGATAAATCTGTGTAGTCTTTACACATACCAACTAACAATAAGAAAACAGACATTTCAAATATCAACTAATGAAATATGGCTCTGACCTACTGAAAAAAACAGAAAATCAGCATATGAAAACACAACTAATTATCAAGTTAAAGCCAGGCTGTTTAAATCTTGTTCAACCAGAAAATGTGATCTTTTTAAAACAAGACATAAATCTTTATACACTTTCTCTTCTAATACAAATAACTTGTTTTTCAAGACTTTTCACATGCCGTTGTCTCCCACTATGTAAAGATGACCTACTCAGGACTGGTGTGCAGTCCCCTTCAATGACTGCCATTTCATATTTCAAACATCGAAGCTTCACTGAAAAAGTACCCCCTAAGAGAAATTGTAATGCTTCATTACCACTAGTCCTTGAATGCCATTGTGCTACAGGGTTTTGTTTAACACACATTTATTTTATTTGTTTATTTAGACGGATTTAGTATACTGCTTTATCATTAAATCAAAGCGGTTTGGCACATCAAACAATCAAAGTTATTGTGTGGTCTGTAGCATGCAGTGGAGGATTTGTGCAGTGTGATGTGTGGTGCAGTGTGTTGGATTTTATCAGTGAGCTATATACATAGTGAGCAATATATACATATATACAAGCATGGTGTCATGATCTGATATTGGCTTGAATTGGAGTCATTTATGTGAGGTCCTTGACATGTTCTGTAAATAGAGCAGCATCTCAGGTAACTAAACACACATACTAAGCAAGTTACCCATTGTACTTAATACTCAGTCCTCTGTCTGCTCTGCCTTGAATGCAGAGAAAGGGAGATCTGGCATGGTACCAGCTGTTTGCGTGCTCTAATCCTGACCGAGCACCAAGTAAAATCCTTCCTCTGTTCTTGGCTCCAATTCCCTGTATTCTGTGCAAGTAAGAAAACGTACACGCACACAATTATACCATAGCAGAGTCTGTCTGAGGCTTAAGCGGAAGAATTCAAAGGCCTGCAATCCTGAGCAGTTACCTATAATCCCTCCCCCAACTTCCTGCAGCACTTCTTTTTATTAAGAAAAGACTGCTACATTGTATGATTTCGTCTTATCACTCTGCATCATACTTTTGCTTTACAGATCAAGCTAAACACTATATGTTTTAGGTCATACTGGATGCAGACACATTGGTCATATTTACCTACAATTTCTGAGAAGCATTTATTGTAGTAAAATCATTCTGCCTTCTGTCTAGCTGTATCTCCAGGAACAAGCAGGATTGTAGTCTTCACATATGGGTACCGACGGAGCCTGCGCAGGAACGCTCCCCAGCGTCCAATTAGAAAGCTTTTGGGAGCATCCCACAGCGCCTGCGTGCTGCCTTCCCGCCTTTCCCAACTGCCTCTCTCCAGTTCTTCGTTTTCCGCGGTGCCAGCAGGTTGTTGTTCCCGTCACCGCAGAAAAGTTTTCCTTATTGCCCTTCTTATTTGTGGTCGTGTCTGCCTTCCTCGACGCTTTACCGGTACCGCCGGTGGTTCTTTCTTTCTTTTCTTTTTAAAAAAAAAAAAAAATATATATACATAGTACTTTCTTCCAGATGCACGCGCCATTTTGGGCCCTAGGCCCAAAATTCCTCCACAATGGAAAAACCCGCTTTGCGTTTCAAAAAGTGCACCAAGTGTGGCGGTACCATCTCCGTCACCGACATCCATGAGTGGTGTCTTAAATGTTTAGGTCCTGACCACTCCATCACGGAATGTATGGCCTGTGCCAGGATGTCCAAAAGAGGTCGGCAGAACCGAGCTGCTAAGCTCAGTACCCTATTTCCCTCCGATGCAGCCTCGGTGGCATCGATGGCTTCCAGGGCTTCCTCTTCCTCCCGTGGATCTCAGGTAACTAAACACAAGTCTAGCCGGTCCTCAAAGGGTAGATCTCCTTCTAAGCATCGAGATACCTCTGGCGTTGCCCTTGAGGATTCTGCACCGGCAAAATTGCCCCGGCGGGAGGCTTCGGCTTCCAAAGCATTATCGGGGCTCCAGGACGTTCTCGAGGCCTCAACCTCGGCAGAACTACTGGTGCCTTGCTCTGGGGTACCGGCTGTTTTCTCCGGTACTGACATCCAGGCATTGGCAGCGTTGATAGACCAGAGGTTCCTGGCTTTTGAACACAGTCTGGCGGCTCTCCTTGTGGCATCGACACCCTCGGAACCGCGTCACAGTTCAACCGGTACTGGCACCGACTCCGGTATCGGTACCGGTACCGACAGCATCAACATCAGTGTCCGCATTGCCAGCACCCAGTCATGCGATACCCTCCGGTACTGATACACCGGTACCGATTCCCCCCAGTACAGACTTCGGTCGGTACGGGTATCGGACTCTTCAGGAGCATCCAGACAGAAGGTACTTCGAGTCCTCAGAGGAATCTGAGGATTCTGACAGTTCTGTCGGTACGGGAATACTTCTCCCAGAGGAGCCTTCCTCCCCTAAACGCAGGATGTCTCCTCCAGAGGATATTTCCTTTCAGGACTTCATCAGGGAGGTGGCTCGAGGTCTGTCCATTACTGTGGCTCCTGAAACAGAGCCCAGAGCAAAGGAGTTGGAAATTTTACAATATCCCAAAGCTCCTAAGGAGGCACCTACTCTGCCCATCCATGAGATCTAGCATGATCTCATGCTAAGAATGTGTGAGACGCCTCTTACCACCTCTCCTCACTCTCGTAGACTGGATGCTATGTATCGAGTCCCTCCTTGTCCTGGTTTACAGAAGACTCAGCTTCATCACCACTCTATTGTAGTGGATTCAGCTATGAGAAGGATCAGGAGTGCAAAGAGGCATGCCTCTAATCCTCCAGGACGTGAGTGCAGAACTTTGGATGCTTTTGGCGTCGTACTTTCCAAGCTTCCATGCTTTCTGCCAGGATCAGTTCCTATATTTTATATATGGGAATGTTCCTGAAGGAAATCACAGGAGATTTAGAGGTTTTGAGCCCTCTTCTTCCTGAGGATAGAAGGCAGGATTTTCTCACATTGGTCAAACATGCCCAGGATGTTTCTAAATTTGTCAACCATGCAGCTTTTGACTGTTTTGAGTGCATAAGCAGAACCTCTGCCATTGCCATAGGTGTATGTAGAATTGCCTGATTCCAGGCATCTGATTTGGAGCTCTGGGTACAAGACATACTGGGCAATATTCCTTGTACTGGTGAGAACCTGTTTGGCAAAGATTGGCAAGAAAAAGCCGATGAGTTGAATGCTGACAACTCCACCTTGGATAGATTATCCAAGGCCACAGCTGATCCTGCAAGAAAGAAATCTTTCAAAAAACCATTCTTTTCCAAAAAGAAAAGGTTTTATCCTGCTTATTCCCAGCAGGGATGCTCTGCTGGTCAACCTGTCCGGAAAAGTCAGCAACCACCCAAACAAAGGAAGGCAAAGACTGCTAAGCCTCAACCGTCTCAGCAGTCTCAGCCTCCACAAGGCCTTTGACTTTCATCTAGAGAACTTAGCCTTCCTGGCTCTCAATGGACCAGAGCCTTCCACCATTCCAGGAAGGTTGTGTCACTTTGCTCCCAGATGGGGGCAGATAACAGCAGAGCATTGGACACTCTCCATCATAAAAGAGGGATACAAGCTCCATTTTTCGTGCATGCCCCCTCCCACAATGGCAAGACAGTTCAATTCTCAGACCTCTCTTATCAACCTATTAGATCAAGAGGTCACTATGCTTCTTGCCCAAGGGGCAATAGAAGAAGTACCCATTCCTCAACAGGGTACAGGGTTTTACTCCCCCTATTTCCTTATCCCAAAGAAAACAGGAGGACACAGACCTATTTTAGACCTCGGAGAATTGAACAAATTCCTGTTCAAGGAGAAATTCAAGATGGTTTCTCTAGGAACTCTGCTGCCATACCTTCAGAGTCCGGATTGGCTATGTTCTCCAGATCTCAAGGATGTGTACACTCATGTTCTCATCCATCCATCTCACAGAAAGTTCCTTTGGTTCCTTTTTCAGGGAAAGCACTACCAATACAGGGTGCTTCCTTTTGGCCTGGCCTCTGCAGCAAGGGTGTTCACGAAATGCATGGCTGTGGTAGCATCATTTCTTCGCACTCTAGAAATATTCGTCTTCCCTTACTTAGACGATTGGCTCATTCGAGCCCCATCAGAGTCAGAGGCCAGGATTTCTCTGTCTTGCACAATGCATATCCTTCAGTATTTGGCTCTAGTCATAAACGTCCCAAAGTCCAGTCTAACTCCCACTCAGTCTTTAGAGTTCATAGGAGCTTGGCTGGATACAAGGAAAGCAAGGGGCCTATCTTCCTCAGACCCGTTGCCTTTGCATGCTGCAGTTAGCTTCTCAAGCAGTGCTAAAGCCTCATCTCGCTGCTTGGGAGATGTTACAACTGCTAGGCCACATGTCATCTGCCGTGCATGTGGTTCCCTATGCTCGCCTCCATATGAGAACAGCCCAGTGGACTTTATCCACTCAATGGACCCAAGCTTCAGGGTGCCTGTCAGACAAAATAGCAAACACAAATTGCCTTATTTTGTCCCTCCAATGGTGGCAGTCCACTCAAAACCTGTTGCTGGGGTCCCCGTTTCAACAACCTTTACCCCAGGCAACTCTCACAACAGATGCTTCTCCAATGGGTTGGGGAGCTCCTCTACAAGACCTCTCCACCCAAGGCACTTGGACTCCACAGGAGACTCATCTACATATCAATCTCTTAGAGCTCAGAGCAATCTTCCTTGCTCTTCGAGTGTTCCACACCCTACTCAGCAGCAAGACAGTCCTTATTCACACGGACAACCAAGTAGCCATGTTCTACGTGAACAAGCAGGGAGGAACAGGCTCTCTGTCGCTTTGCAACAAAGCTTTGCGACTATGGGCCCTCGCCAGAGAGCATCAGATTCATCTCCTGGCAGTGTGTCTTCCAGGCATACAAATCGTTTGGGCATACAGACTCAGTCGAGTTCTGCTTCCACACGAATGGTCTCTACATGTAGACCAGGTGACCAAGAGTTTTCAAATTTGGGGAACCCCGGACATAGACCTCTTTGTAAGTCCGTTGAATGCCAAACTTCCCCGGTTCTGTTCCAGAATCCTGGCTCAGGGCTCTCAGGCCAAGGATGCTTTCCTCCTTCACTAGGGCCAAGACTTCCTTTATGCCTTTCCACTCATTCCTCTAATTCCCAGGACCCTATTCAAGCTTCAGAGAGACAGAGGCCGTATGATTCTCATAGCTCCACATTGGCCTCGGCAAATGTGGTACCCTCTGTTTCTACATCTCTCTCCAGCTCCCCTCCCTGGAGTCAGGGTCTGCTCCAGATCTCCTATCTCAGGAGAACGGAATGTTATGGCATCCCAATCCCCAGTCTCTTTATCTCAGGGCTTGGTTGCTGAAGGCCTAGATCTCCATGATCTTAACCTCCCTCAGCAAGTAAAGGATATCCTTTATGCTTCCAGGAAGCCTTCCACAAGACGCTCTTATGCTTTCAAGTGGAAAAGGTTTACCAAATGGTGTTCGCAGAAGGGTCTTAACCCCCTTGCGATACCTCTGGAATCATTACTGGAGTATCTCCTTCATTTATCCAATGCAGGACTTAAGACTAACTCAGTGAGAGTCCATTTGAGTGCTATTGCAGCTTCCTTGAAGCCTCTAAATGGACAACCTATTTCCTCCCATCCTCTTATAGCAAGATTTATGAGAGGCCTTCTGCTAACTAAGCCTCCCATTAGGCCACCACCTGTGGCATGGGACTTTAAACTTGGTTCTTGGTCAGCTCATGAAGCCACCTTTCGAACCCTTAGCTACTATACCTCCTTGTAATTCCTTTCTTGGAAGATTATCTTTCTCATTGCAATCACATCAGCACGTCGCATCAGTGAGTTGCAAGCACTAGTGGCTGATCCACCTTATACAAGGTTCCATCATGACAAGGTAGTCCTTAGGACTCATCCACACTTTATGCCAAAGGTGGTCTCGCCTTTTCATCTAAACCAAGCGGTCTACCTACCTGTGTTCTTTCCAAGGCCTCATGCATCAAATGCAGAAAGGAATCTTCATACTTTGGACTGTAAAAGAGCTTTAGCCTTTTACTTACAAAAAACACAGCAACATAGAAAGTCTTCTCAACTCTTTATTGCTTTTGATCCTTCTCATTTGCGACTTCCAATCTCCAAGAGAACACTGTCTAACTGGATTGCTCAGTGTATTTCCTTTGCCTATCAGAGTAAGAATCTTCCTCTGGAGGGCCATGTCACAGCTCACAATGTGAGAGCCATGGCAGCTTCAATGGCTTATCTACACTCTGTGTCTATCAACGACATCTGTCGAGCAGCCACCTGGGCCTCCATTCATACCTTCACAGCCCATTACTGCTTGGACAAGGACTCCCGCCGGGATGCCTTGTTTGGTCAGGCTGTTCTCCAACACCTACAGTGTCGAATCAACGCAAAGGCTAGGCAAAATAAAATTGCAGAGGCAAGCAAAAGTCACAGTGGTATGAACAAATTTGAAGGCAAGGCATAGGCAAGTTAGAACAAAATTGGAAAAGCCCGCCAAAATCACTAAATTCTTGATACTTTGTTGTGGCTGCCCAAAAACGTTTAATGAAAGCGAACTATAAAGTGACCAACGACCAGCACACGACACAACTAATAGGGTAAGTGTATTCAGGTAAAGCCTGGGCGAATGGATATCACCTGGTATATAACACACTTCTAAGGGGTGTTGGGACGGGGGCAGGAATGGGTGATTCTGAGAGGCAGGAGACCAGGTGTGACGCCGGGCCTGTGGCATCTTGTCGCGGGGCGTGGGCGGCGGCCCCCTGGGGTACCCACAAACTATTGGCACGAAAACAACAAGCACACCCCAATACACCTGTAGGCAAGATTCCCGCAGTCAGGGAAAAAAGATAGGCAAAGGATCAGCAGCGGTGGCAAGCCCTCGGCAGACGACCTGCCGACACGAGCTCTCTCCTAGCGACGGGGCGAGCTGCTGGAGAGATGGAGCCAAGTGGGACTGGCGATCTACCTCTGACCCCTCTGCAATCTACAGGTAGATCACGATCTACCTGTTGGACATGCCTGCTTACCCTCCTGAAGAACCTCCGATATGGAGTGATACGCTATGAGGGCGCCAGTTAAAGCGTAGAGGCATTGAAAATGAATCACAAGCAGTTGGCTATTTTCCTGAGAAGAAAAGTCTTCAGATAAGTCTTCGGATCTTAAACACATTCCCAAGCCAAGGCTTTTTGATGAAATACAGCTTTTAAGAAAATTTTCTTGTGCAATAGTTTTGCTGGACATTTGTTTAAAGAAGATTGAAGTTGGCATCGAAGATTGGTGTTTATATTGGAACAACAGAGAAACCTGGGACTATAAATTGCACGAATAGTGCGGTTAAAGAAGAGTTTTAAAAATAATAAGGTTTTTTATAATGAAATAAGTGATAGCAAAAGAAACATCTTCCCAGGAGTTTCTCATATTAATTGGTGACGGCGGTACGGGTGTTAAGTTAAAAAAAATTTTCTTGCATTCCAGGGTGGTTGCTGATGTTGTTGAAGCGCTAATGCTCAAACAAACTCTTTGAAAAGCATTTAAAGCGCAGTGTGAAGCTGAAACCCCCTGGTCTATTAACAACATCACTTACTAACATAATTTCTAACACTGGTGCTGACATTAGCCTTAGTATTTACACCGTTTAGATGTTCATATGAAATTTGTTTTCCACTAAAGAAATTTGTTACATTGGTGTGATTTTTTGCTGTTGGTTAGTCATAATTCACTCCGCAAGGACCGAATATATTTTTTGCTTTAGAGGAAAGGCAGGATAGGGGAGTTATGATAGAGACATTTAAATACCTCCATGACATAAATGTACAGGAGCGTCTCTTTCAATTGAAGGCAAGCTCTGCTATGAGGTGATATGGGATGAGAGTGAAAGAGGATAGACTCAGGAGTAATATGCAGAGATATTTCTTTATGGAAAGAGTAGTAGATGCGTGGAATAGTCTGCTAGTGGGAAGTGGTGGAGACGAGGACAGTATCTGAATTCAAAAAAGCATGGACAAACACAGAGGATCTCTAATGGTAAAAAGGGGACTATTGTAGTTAATATGGAAGGGCAGACTAGATAGGCCATGTGGTCTTTTTCTGCTGTCATGTTTCTATATTAAATAAACACAACTCACTTGTCTGGACTTGTCTAGTATGACTCAAGGAAAGGACATTAACTGGTGAGTAAAATGTCACCCTAGCGCAGATAATCGGGTCCCGTGACATTGACATCTGCATCAGCTGCATTGGTCCCTATGTCCCAAGGAACTACCCTGGTCACTGGAGGTGCAGCGACATTGAAGGGTCATCAAACTCAGTTGGAATTGAGCATTTTTACAGTCCATTAGGAACAGGCATCTTCTCACTCTTTCCAAAGAAAGGGAAAGATTTGTACACTTTGTCATCAACTTTGAGGTCCAGAGACACTGAATGCCAGGCTGCGGTCATGGTGTGTCAGCATTTATGCTCATTGGAGCATTATGTCATGACCTTCAAGGAAAAAGTGGAACTTTGAAGTAGCTCCAATGTGAGGATCACTCTTCCTTTTTACTGGAAAGGCTGCACCAGTCTCCATGGGGCTGGTACCAGCCTACTGATACTCCCCAACTGCTCTTTTTTTTGTTGACAGAAGAACTTTACCCCTTATACTATACTGCACCCTTGATTTTTTGCAGGCCAAATACAAGCTTTGCTAGATGCCATCTCTTGTTATCTACTCCTTCCTGAGTGTCTACTCCTTGCAGATTTTGGTATCATCCGCAAAGTGGCAAACCTTGCCTGACAGCCCTTCCACAATATCATTTTTAAAAATGTTGATAAGGTCAGGTTAGGACGTGCCTCATTCTTCTGCTCCCAGTTAGAATTACATTTTTCTTCTTTGACTAGTGGCTGCTTACCTCCTATGCTGAAATACAAGGCAAAGTCAAGGGTGCTCTCCCCCTGCACTCTGGGTTCCTTGTTGTGGGACAAAAGATGATAGATATCTGTGCAAAAGCGAAGTCTCCTGCCATTCCTGTTGTCTGGACAGAGAACAGCCTGTCCTGGGGAGTGAGGTTCGCTCAGCCCTTTATGCCCATTGACTCCCCTATACTCTGTGCCGATGCATTCAGACCTCTGAGCCAAGAGCCTGGCTCTGACAGTAGTAGCGGTGGAGGGCCATCATGCTAAATTGGGCAGTTCTCTTGACACCTGTGGGGAGCTTCTCCAGAGTCCATCCATCTGGTTTGAAGGCAGTGAATCAGTTGGAAAATTTGGTGTCTTCACTTCTGACACTGGATATATTTAAGGAGGTCAGTCTGGACTCTTTGGACTGCACTGTTCTGTTCTGGTTTTGTTCAAGCTTTTTTACAAGTTCTACTGATATAGTTCAGTATTAGACCACTATGACTGAGCAGAAGAAAGAAGTGGACACAGTTAAAGCTTCTGTTTACGATATTAAAAAGGTACAGATCAATATGGCTCAGGATTGTCTGGTTTTCCAAAGAAAAACTGAGAACTTAGAAAATCAAAATACTGTAGGAACCTGAATTTGTGAATTTTGAATTTTCCCCAGTGTTTTATTTTGTCTCTTAGGGAGTTATGGGCTAAGTTTCTTAAGGGGGTTTTTGATTGCCCTGAGCCAAGGTTTACCCCCCATTGCAAAATAAATATTATCTCCCTGTTAAGTCCCCTAAGAGCTTGGCTAAAACTGAAACCTCCCAAGCTGAGGTCTCCTCTGATAGTTTGGAATTGACTAATTTGACTGCAGGCTCTGGTGAATCGACACTCTAAGTCCAATTCCACCATTTCTCAAACTGAAGACCTGGTATGCAGCCCTAGAAACAAAGTACTTGAAAACATCCCAAAACAGGAAGAACTTGAACTCAAACATTCCAAAGTTGCAGAATTAGTGACCACAAGGAAGCAAGAGGTAATGGTGAATTCTTTTCTCAGGGGTACTGAGGCATCCATTTGCTGACCGGACTTGATCTTGGCTTTGATTTCATGAACTTCCGGTTCCTCTTTAAAATAGTGTCTCAGTTGACATTTTGGTGACAGCTCAGCCGTAATTATAACAGTGAAAATCATTCCACCTCTGCATTCATCCCAGCAGGGTGCACGGTATTGAGCTTTTAAATCCAAAATGGTTTCCCTCGGCACTCTGATTCCCTATCTCCAAAAGAGAGTGGCTATATTCCCTGGACTTAAAGGATGCATATGCTCACATTCAGATATATCTCCTGTGAGTGGGATGTCTGTGATTCATTATAGGGAAACACCACTAGCAGTACCCCATACTGCCCTTTGGTCTCATGTCCATTCCTTGGGTTTTCCCCAAATATCTCACCAACGTCGTAGTGTGCCATTGAAGGCCGGGCATGCACATGTTTCTGTTTTTGGATAATTGGCTGGTCAAGAGTATGTCTCAGGAAGGAGGCTCATGAATCTTTACATACTACAATCCAGATGCTAGAGGAGTTAGGGTTCGTAATAAATGATCCCAAATACAAACTGAGCCTGTCATATCAATTGGAATTCATAGAAGCTGTGTTAGACATAACTCAGGTAAAAGACTTCCTTCACAAGGGAGACTCACCAAGCTAGTCACCAATGTGGAAGAGTGCAAGCGAGTCAGCAAACATCAGCGAAAACCATGTTGGGCCACATGGCCTCTAAGGTACACGTAACAGCCTTGGAACTTCTCAGAATGAGAAGGGCTCAGTGGACCTTGAGTATGCAGTGGTTCTCAACCACTTGAAGGCTCCAGAACATTGTCTCTGTCATGGTTCCTCTTTGGGATTCCATGTTCTTGTGGATGGTTCATTCCAATTTGGCCAAAGGAATTCCCTTTCATATTCCTCTCCGCCACTTGGGTACAAATGACCTGGCTAAAAAAAGTATCTCCAGAGTTCAAAGGGATCCCAGATTCTGGAAGAGAAACTCAAACTCATTGTTAACACTATAGCAATCTCCAGGAACAAGCACATATGTAGTCTTCACATATGGGTATTGTCGGTACCGACGGAGCCTGCGCGGGAACGCTCCCCAGCGTCCAATAAGAACGCTTTTGGGAGCATCCCTCAGCACATGCGTGCTGCCTTCCCGCCTTTCCAACTGTCCCTCTTCAGTTCTTCGTTTTCCGTGGAGCCGACAGGATCTATTCCCTGTCACCGCAGAAAATTCCGTCTTTAAATTTCTTTTCCTGTGGTCGCGTTTGCCTACTGCACGATGCCTACCAGTACCGCCGGTTCTTTTCTTTTCATTAAAAAACAAAACAAAAACAAAAACAAAAACTTAGGCTTTAGACTGTTTCTTTTCAGAAACTTTTCTCTTGGTGCTAGGCGCCATTTTGGACACTAGGCCCCATATTCCTAAATCATGGAAAAGCAAACTAGTGGTTTTAAAAAAATGTACTAAGTGTGGCGGTACCATTTCCATCACTGACACCCATGATTGGTGTCTGAAATGTTTAGGACCTGAACATTCTCCAACTGAATGTCTCTCCTGCATGGGGATGACTAAAAGAGGAAGACAGAACCGGGCTGCAAAGCTCGGTACCCTCTTTTCTTCAGATGCCAGATCCATTGCATCAACATCGTCAAGGGCCTCTTCTTCCTCCCATGGATCTCAGGTAACTAAACATAAAAACTGGTCCTCAAAGAGTAGCTCTCCTGCTAAGCATCGAGAGGCCATTGGCGTTGCCCTTGAGGGAACTACACCGGCAAAACAGCCCTGGCGGGAGGCTTCGGCTTCCAAAGCATCGATGGGGCTTCAGGATGTTCTCGAGGCCTCAACCTCGCAAGAACTACCTGTGCCATGCTCAGGGGTTCCGGCCGTCCTTTCCGATACCAACACCCAGGCATCGGCAGTGTCGATAGACCAGAGGTTCCTCGCTATCGAATGCAGCATCGCAGCTCTTCTTTAAGCTGCACTACCGGTGGTCCCACGGGCACCGGTACCGACATTGACACGGATGCCGGTACAGACATCGACGGTACCGATGATACCGACCCCGGTGGGAACTCCTCCCATGCCATCTCTGGCTGGAATTGACAAAGCGGTACTGGGTCACCTCTGTACCGGGATCATGCTTTGCAAAAGCATCAGGGTCAGGAATACTTCGATTCCTCCGATTCCGAAGACTCTGACAATTCTGCTGGCACTAGAGGGTTTCTCCTAGAAGATCCCTCTTCTTCCCAATGCAGAATGTCACCTCCAGAGGACATGTCATTACAGGATTTCATCCGTGATATGGCCATTCAATCACAGTAGCTCCTGAAGAGGAACCCAGAGCAAAGGAATTGGAAATTCTCCAATATCCTAAAGCTCCTAAGGAGGCAGCCACTCTGCCTGTCCATGAAATTCTGCATTTCTTGATGCTCAGAATGTGGGAGACACCTCTGACTACATGTCCTCACTCTAGGAGACTTGATACTATGTATCGAGTTCTGCCATGTCCTGGTTTTCAGAAAACTCAGCTGCCACACCATTCAATGGTAGTGGAATTAGCCATGCGTAGGATGAAAAGTGCAAAGAGGCATGCATCCAATCCTCCAGGTCGTGAATGCAGGACTCTGGATGCTTTTGGACGCGGGACTTTTCAAGCTTCTATGCTTTCAGCTAGGATCAGTTCATATATCCTATATATGGGAATGTTCCTCGAGGAAGTCACAGGAGACTTGGAACTTATGAGCCCATTTCTCCCAGATGATAAGAGACAAGATTTTCTTGCTCTAGTTAAGCATGCTCAAGATGTCTCCAAGTTTGTCAATCGTGCAGCCTTTGATTGCTTTGAATGCATCCGCAGAACTTCTGCTATTGCCATTGGCGCACGACGGATTGCCTGGCTACAGGCATCAGACTTGGAGACTTGGGTACAGGACAAGTTAGGCAACATTCCTTGCATGGGGGAGAATCTCTTTGGCAAGAATCTCTTCAGCAAGAACTGGCAGGAAAAGGCTAACGAGTTAGATGCTGACAATTCTACCTTAGATTGTCAAAGTCTACAGCCACTCCAGCCCAAAGGAAGCCTTATAAAAAACCCTCTTTTAGCAAAAAGAGGAAGTTTTATCCTTCCTATACCCAGCAGAGTCAAACTTCAGGTCAGGTTGCCCAAAAGGGACAAACTAGACAGCAAAAGAAGCCAAAAGGCCCGAGAGCCCAACCAGCTTTCTAGGTTCAGCCCTCTCAAGGGCTTTGACTCCTTCCTAGAGAGCTTTGCCTCCCTGCCTCTGAGGGGTCCCCCAACCCCCCAATATTCCGGGCAGGTTATGCCACTTTATCAACAGATGGCATCAGATAACAGCAGAAGATTGGACTTTGTCCATTGTAGGAGAGGGGTACAAGCTTCATTTTCATAGCATGCCCCCTCCTACAGTTCTAAAGCAATTCAATTCACAAACTTCTGTAGACAATCTGCTAGATCACGAGGTCTCCACACTTCTTGCCCAAGGGGCAATAGAGGAAGTACCCATTCTTCAACAGGGTGTAGGGTTCTACTCCCCCCATTTTCTTATTCCAAAGAAAACAGGAGGACACAGACCCATTCTAGACCTCAGAGCATTGAACAAATATCCGTTTCGAGAGAAATTCAAATTGATTTCTCTAGGAACTCTTCTGCCATACCTTCATAGCCAGGATTGGCTTTGCTCTCTAGACTTAAAGGATGCATACATTCACATTCTCATCCATCCAGATCACAGGAAATTTTTACGTTTGCTTTTCAGGGGAAAACATTTCCAGTACAGGGTTCTTCCTTTTGGTCTGGCTTCAGCACCAAGGGTATTCACAAAATGCATAGCTGCATTTCTACGAACCCTGGGGATTTTCGTCTTCCCTTACTTAGACGACTGGCTCATTTGAGCCCCTACTGAAAGTCCTCTGTTCTCTCTTTCAGGAGCGCCTCAATTACTTTTCCCTCCACCGAGGTGAGGCTTACTGGCCTGTAGTTTGCCACTTCTTCCCTATTACCACTTTTATGAAGAGGTACCACATCAGCCCTTCTCCTGTCTCCAAGGATCTATTAAAAACATCCTTTAAAGGCTGAAATATAGGTCGATCCATTTTACAGCTTTCCCGTCTTCGAAGAAGGTTTGTTTGTTCGTTAATACTTTATTTAAAGGTCTGTATTATATCTCCCGCCCCTCCTCTTCTCCAGAGTATACATATTTAGACCTTAAAGTCTCTTCTCATATGTCCTCTGGCGTAGGCTCCAAATCATTTTGGTTGCCTTCCTCCGAACTGTTTCCAGCCTTTTTGTATCCTTAGTGAGATATGGCCTCCAAAACTGAAAACAATATTCCAAGGGAGGCCTCACCAGCGACTTGTACTGCGGCATTAGTACCTCCTCCTTTCTGCTGGTAATTCCTCTCTGTATGCAACCCAGCATCCTTCTGGCTTTAGCCACCGCTTTGTCACACTCTTTCGCCACCTTGAGATCCTCAAACAATCACTCCAGTTCCTTCTCCTAGTCCGTGAACACCAACTTCTCGCCCCCTCTCTCATACAATTCCCTTGGATTTCTGCTTCCCAAGTGCATGACACTGCACTTCTTCACATTAAATCTTAACTACCAAGCATTATACCATTCTTCCAGCTTTTGTAGATCTTTTCTCATGTTATCCACTCTCTCAGGGGAGTCCACTCTGTTGCAAATTTTCGTGTCCTCTGCAAAAGGCAATCTTTTCCATACAATCCTTCAGCAATACCATTCACAAATATATCGAACAGTACCAGTCTTAGAACTAATCCCTGGGGCACGCCACTAATCACCTTCCTTTCATCAGAGTTCCGTTTAACTTCACCTTCTGTCATCAGTCAGTCAACCAATTTCTGATCCAGTTCACCACCTTGGGACCCATTTCCAGGTTGTTTAATTTATTGATAAGCCTCCTATGAGGAACAGCATCAAAGGCTTTGCTGAAATATAGGTCGATCACATCTACTGCATGCCCCTGATCTAGTTCTCTGGTCACCCAGTCAAAGAACACAATCAGATTTGCTTGGCATGCTTTGGTAAAACGATGCTGCCTCGGATCATGCAACCTATTGGTTTTAAGAAAGTCCTCTATTCTCTCTTTCAGGAGCACCTCAATTACGTTTCCCTCCACCGAGGTGAGGCTTACTGGCCTGTAGTTTGCCACTTCTTCCCTTTTACCACTTTTGTGAAGAGGTATCACATCAGCCCTTCTCCTGTCTCCAAGGATCTATTAAAAACATCCTTTAAAGGCACTGCAAGAACCTCTCTGAGCTCTTTCAGTGTCCTGGGACGTATCCCATCCGGTCCAATGGCCTTGTCCACATTCAGTTTTGCAAGCTGTTCAAACATATTATCTTCTTGTGGTATCTACTCCATTCCCGTTTGTATATTTGTCAATCATAGCTGGTCCTTCTCCAGGATTTTCTTTAGTAAAAATAGAACATAAGTATTTGTTTAGCATTTTTATTTTTTCAATGTCACTTTCCACAGATCCGTTCTCGGCAGTTTTGAGTCTTGCAGTTCCACCTCTGATCTTCCTCTTCTCCCGAATATACCTATATATATATATCTATCCTGCAAAGGTTTTGTCATCACGCATTAGATCTTTAGCCATCTTTCCTTATGCCTTTGATTTTGCTATCCTTATTTCTCTCTTTGTCTCTTTTAGCTTTATCCTATATTCTTTTCTGTGTTTCTCTTTTTGCAAACTTCTGAATTTTGTGAAAGCTGTTTTTTGCCTTTATTTGTGCAGCCACTTCTTTGGAGAACCAAAAAAGGCTTCCTTTTCCTCTTGTTTTTATTTACTTCCTTACATATGTTATCTGTTGCCCCTTTTATTGCCTCTTAGTTTAGCCCACTGCAGTTTCACTTCCCTTACTTCCTGCCATCTCCTCCTTCAGACACTTGGCCATTTTACTGAGGTTAGCGTTTTTGAAGTCTAGGTCTTTGAGCTTGCTGTGATTGGACTCTGCCTTGGCTTTTATCTCAAACCACACCGTGTGATGATCACTGCTACTCACATGGGCACCTGCCCAGACATTCGATACACTTTCTCCGTTGGTTAAATACTAAATCCAACATCAAACTTTCCCAGATCGGTTCGATCACCATTTGTCTAAGCAATGCATTTTGGAAGGCATCCACAAATTTGTTGACTACTTTCCAGATTTTCAAAAGGAATACTTCAATCCACATCGGGTAAATTAAAGTCACCCAATATGATCACTTTCCCCTTCATGGCTACCTTTGTGATATCAATAATCAAGTGTCTATCCATTTCTTCAATTTGAGTTGGAGGCCTGTAGACTACACCAGATGGGTGACAGTACCATCTCCTCTTTCCAACACAATCCACAGCGCTTCTTCTTTTATTTCTTTTATTTTTTTTATTTATTTACAGTCTCTTTTATACCGCGCTATTCAACATTAGTGCGGTTTACATTGAACATAGAAACTTACACATTTCATTGGCTGATCTGTGTTTACAATGAACAGTTATTAAAACTTGGATAACTTGGGGTAACTATTTACATCTGTGCAACAAGATAGGTATTACCTCACTGGACATAGTCGTGGTTCTTTTGTGTGGTAAGGCTTTCTTAAACTGCACCGGCTAGATAGTGGATGGGGCTATTATAACACTGTCTACCGGGTAATACAGGAGGAAGAGATGGTGCTTCAAGGCCTTCCTAAACTGGGTAAGGTCAGGGATTGCTCGGGTGCTGGGAGGTAGGGTATTCCAGCATCTGGGCGCACAAAATTTGACCGGGTGCATTGGATTATTGATTTTGGGACTATCAGTGTATTAACTGCTACCGATCTTCTGGAACTATTGGAGGGTGTAGTCTGTATCAGCTCTGCTAGTGATGTGGATGAGAGCCCATTGACGGCCTTGAACGTCAGCAGTAAGGTTTGGTATGTGAGTCTACCATCTATCGGGAGCCAGTGTAGATGCTTCAGGATGGGCGTCACGTGGTCTTTCCTGGATGCTCCATGTAGGACTCTTCCTGCGGCGTTCATCGCAAGTTGCAGCAGGTTCAGAGTGGGTTGAGGGAGTCCATGCAGAATTGAATTTGCATAATCCAAATATATGATCAGTGCCTGATAAATTGTCCTGAAGTCGTCTGGTTCCAGCAAGAATCGTAGGTGCCTTAGGGATCGGATCTTATGGTACACCGCTCTCACTATGTTGCCTATGTGCACCTTCATGTCCAGGCGCTGATCTAAAGTGACTCCGAGGTACCTGATCGTGGGTTTGGCCTGGAGTTCTGCTTCCATGACTTTTAGAAAGGGCGGCGTGGAGAAATTTTGATTCCTTGTAATGAATAGGACCTCCGTTTTTTTGTGCTGAATTCTGAGGTTTTGGGTTTGTAGCCAGTTGGATACTGCATTAAAGCAGTTTGTCAGCGGAGAGAGGTCTGGGTTCTCAGTTGAGAAAGGCATGTAAAGCAGCACGTCGTTTGCATATATCAAGCAGTTAACACTGAAAGACCGGATAAGGTTACAGATGGGCTGCATGTATATGTTGAACATCAGGGCAGAGAGGGAGGATCCTTGCGGGACACCTTTGCTTCTGGTGGAAAGGATCCGATGATGTAGCCCCTGATCGTACGTGCTGCCATCTGTCAGAAAGGTAGGACTTGCACCAATCTAGCGCTTTGTCAGTGATCCCCTTCTCCTTAAGACACTCCAGGAGAAGCTCATGGCTTACAGAGTCGAATGCAGCTGCAATGTCCATGAAGATGAGGACAAACCCTTGACGGATGTTGTCAATTCCTGCTATTATGCTATTGATGAGTGTGGTGAGGAGTGTTTCAACACCATGAGCCTCTCTAAAGCCGTGTTGGCATGGGTCCAGTGGCGCGGAGGCTTCTATGTGTTCTTGAATTTGACTTTGGACTTCCTTTTCAATTATTTTTGCCTGTACAGGTATGCTCGATATCGGTCTGTACGAGTCTACCTTCTGGGGGTCAAGCTTGCTGTTTTTTAGCAAAGGTCTTATGGACGTGTGTTTGAGGGATTGCGGGAATGCACCTGTTGCAAAGGATCGGTCCATGAGTCTGGCTATAAAAGGGCTAAAGTCAGACCGTAGCTCTTTCATCCAGGACACAGGGCAGGGGTCTGTTTGAGCAGTGATTGTGTTGATCGCAGCAATAGTGTCTTCAATGCGCTGCTTGGGTGGTGTGGAGAAGATGGTGAGAGGTGTTCGGTAGCTTGGCTCGAGAGAGACGGCAGGTGCTGGGGCCTTGTTGGTCTGACATAGCTTGGATTGTAAGTAGTCTGTGAATTCTTGAGGGTGGATCTCGATTGATTGTTCTGAAGCTGGTTCCTTTGACGAGGGCAAACAGGTCGTGTGGTTTGTTCAGTGATCGTTTTAGAGTGTCTGTGTGGAATCCTCTCATGTTCTTCGTTACTGCTTCACGATGTATTGCCAGGTGGGAGTTATATGCTCTTTGATCGTCTGCCGAGTGTGAACGATGCCAGCGTCTTTCCAGCTTCCTTAGGAGGGTGAGGGAGGATTTCAGCTCAGCGTAGTACCAGGTTGCGGAGGCTCGCTTCCCTGGAGGCTTGTTAGATGGCGGACGTAGCGCAAATGAACTAAGGGTTTTATTCCAGTCGGAAACCAGATCTTCAGGATTGTGTGCAGTTGAGGCGAGAAATGAACGAATTGTGCTCAGAATCAGGTCCTTGTTGAAGGCCTGGAATCTTCGTGGTGGTGCTTTGGTGGAACAGCTCAGTCTTCTGGCTTCCTTCCTTCCTTCCCCGTGACCCCTGCCTTTCAACAGCTTTAATAATGCTTTTGATATATAGGGCTACTCCTCTCCTTTTCTGCCTTCTCTATCTCTCCTATATAAATTATAGTCGGCTATGGCTATATCCCATTCATGTGACTCGTTAAACCATGTTTCTGTAATGGCCACAATGTCCAAGTCCATTTCCACCATTAGGGCTTCCAGGTCAAGAACTTTGTTAGCTAGGCTCTGAGCATTTGTGCTCATTGCTTTCCTGTATTTTGCATGGATTTTGTTATACACGCCTCTTGCCACTTGCCATTGATGTGTGGGTTAATAGTTTGTCTGTTTCCAATGTTATTATGTTTTTTGCTGGGAGCGATGTCCTGAACTTGTTCTCCTTCATCTGTCACCCCCTTTCCCTAGTTTAAATGCCTATCTCCAGGAACAAGCAGGAATGAGTCTTCACATATGGGTACGTCGGTACCGACGGAGCCTGCGCGGGAACGCTCCCCAGCTTCCCAAAAAGGAAAGCTTTTGGGAGCATCCCACAGCGCCTGCGCGCTGCCTTCCCGCCTTTCCTAACCATCTCTCCTCAGTTCTTCTTTGCCGCGGAGCCAGCAGGTCGAGCCCTGTCACCGCTGAAGAAGTTCTTTATTTTATTTTATTTCTTTGGTCGCGTGTCTGCCTTCCCCGACTCCGGACCGGTACCGCAGGTATTTTCTCTTTCTTAAAAAAAAAAAAAAAAAATTTATATTTTCTTCACTTAGTGTATTTTTCCTCTTGGGCCTCAGGGCCTACAAGAAAATTTTCCTCATGGAAAAACCAGCCTCCGGGTTCAAGAAATGCACTAAGTGTAGCGGTACTATTTCTGTTACAGATACCCATGAATGGTGCCTTAAATGTTTGGGTCCTGAACACTCCATTCCGGATTGTCCCTCCTGCTCTCTAATGTCTAAACAGGGTTTACAGAACCGAGCAGCTAAGCTCCATGTGCTGTTTCCCGCTGATGCAGCGTCGGTAGCATCGACATCTTCCAGGTCTTCTTCTCCTGATGGATCTCAGGTAACCAAACATAAATCTAGCAGGTCCTCGAAGGGTAGATCTCCCTCTAAGCATCGAGATGCCTCCGGGCTTGCCCTCGAGGATCCTGCACCAGCAAAACAACCCCGGTGGGAAGCTCCGGCTTCCAAAGCTCCTCCTATGGGGTTACAGGTTGACATCGATGGCACGGCCTCGACCGATCACCTGTTAGAATGCTCTGGGGTACCCGATTTCCAGGCATTCATGGTGTCGATGGATCAGAATGTTCTGTCCATGCAGCGGGCTATTTCGGCCTTCATTCAAGCTGCGACGCCGCTGGTACCGAAACAAACTCAGTTGTCGGTATCGGCTCCGGTACCGGCACCAGCGCCGATACCTGTACCGACTGCATCGACATTGACTAGGAAACCGGCTACTGCGGTTCCTTGTCCAGGGCTGCTTATCGGTACCGATCCGGTACCGGGGACGCCCGATGTCGATACTGCTCGATACGCGTATCGAGCATTGGAAGAGCACCCTGACAGGCGATACTTTGATTCCTCTGATGATTCTGATACATCAGACGAGTCTCCTGAAGTATCCATAGCCCTTCCTGAAGAGCCTTCTTCTCCAAAAAGAAGAGTGTCTCCTCCAGAGGACTTGTCCTTTCAAGACTTCATAAGAGAAGTAGCTAAAGGACTTTCTATTTCAGTAACCTCTGAATCAGAGCCTAGAGCAAAAAAATTGGATATTTTAGGCTATTCTAAGGCTCCTAAAGAGGCAGTCACCTTACCAGTTCATGAGATTCTTTATGAACATATGATTGATCTATGGGAGACTCCTCATTCTCGCAGATTGGACACTATGTATCGTGTTCCTCCCTGTCCTGGATTTCATAAAACTCAGCTTCCTCACCATTCCATTGTGGTGCAGTCAGCTATGAAAAGGATAGAGTACAAAGAGACACTCTTCTGCTCCTCCAGGAAGAGAATGCAGGACCTTGGATGCTTTTGGTAGGAAAATCTTCCAAGCCCAGTTGTGCTTATTGTCAGAATCAACTCATACAGTCTTTACATGGGTATGTTTCTAAAAGAAGTTGCAGAAAAGCTGCACACTTTCCTCCCTTTTCTTCCAGAGGATAAAAGGGAGGAATTCCTCCTTTGGCTTAAGCATACCCAAGACATTTCAAAGTTTTCCAACAGGGCAGCCTTTGACTCCTTTGAAGGTGCCAGCAGAGCTTCAGGCATTGCCATAGCTGCTCGCAGAATTGCTTGGCTCCAGGCTTCTGATCTAGAACCCTGGGTTCAAGATGGCTTAGGAAATCTTCCCTGTACAGGTGAAAACCTATTTGGCAAAGAATGGCAAATAAAAGCCACTCAAATGGATGCAGAAAACTCTGCTCTGGATAGACTTTCAAAGTCAACCTCCATTCCTGACAAGAAAAAGCCTTTTAAAAAGTCTTTCTTTAAAAAGGGCAGATTTCCTTCTACTTCTGGCCAACAATCTTCTACAGGTCGCTTTACCACTAAGCGTCAGCAACCTAAACAGGCCAGGCCTAAGCCTACAGGGGCTGCTGCAACTCAGCAGACCCAACCTCCTCAGGGTTTTTGACTTGATGCTAGAGAACTTAGCCTTTCTGGCTCTAAAGCAGCCAGAGCCTCTCGCCATTCCAGGAAGGTTGGCTCATTTTGCTCCCAGATGGGAGCAAATAACATCAGAGCAGTGGACCCTCTCCATCATAAGAGAGGGCTACAAGCTTCATTTCTCAGACCTTCCTCCCCACACCATGGTGAGACACTTCAATTCTCCCACATCTCTTCTCGACCTTCTAGGTCAAGAGGTAGCTACCCTTCTTGCCCAAGGGGCAATAGAAGAAGTTCCTCTTCTTCATCAAGGGTCAGGGTTCTACTCCCCCTATTTTCTCATTCCAAAGAAGACGGGGATACAGGCCCATCTTAGATCTCAGAGAATTGAACAAATTTCTATGCAAGGAGAAGTTCAAGATGCTTTCTCTGGACACTCTCCTTCCATACCTTCAAAGTCAGGATTGGCTTTGTTCTCTAGATCTCAAGGATGCGTACACACATGTCCTCATCCATCCCTCTCACAGAAGATTCCTACGGTTTGTCAGACGGCTGCCTGGGTGAGAATCTTCACAGTCTTGGCAAGTGCATATATCTATATGATTTGCAAGGTATTGTGGGCAATGTAGTTCATTCACACCAGACACAGCTGCTGACAATAATTTAGTTGTGCTCTTGGGTAAAGCCAATAAGATATTTATTTATGGGGTTATTTCTCCCAACACAGATATGCTTGGTAGCACATAAATTAGGTTACTTGCTTCCAGTGTTTAACTTGGAAAAACAAAGTCAAAATCAAAATCAGGAAAACAACCTTTAAACTTGTCAGGCAATTAGCTAATGTTTTCTTAGCATATATCTAACAAACGAAAAGCCACAAAGCAAGAAAAAAAACTGTTCTTTTCAGGTTAACTTCTGATTACTTCCCACATAGATTCAGAAGTGATTCTCTCCTAGCTCACAAGCAATTAGGTAAGGCTTAATTGCTAGCAGTTATCCAGCTGAAACCCCTTAGCTGGCTTGCTTTCTACTGTGTGGGTCAAATCCTGCTTCAGGAGCTTTTCTGAGTAGATTAAAGAACAAGTTTGTATTTCTTTGTGATGGTTGCTGTACTTTGTAACAGAAAGTTACCAACGGAGTTTAGATAGAGAGCAGTCCATATAAATACATTCTTCATCTGCAATAATTCCCCCTTCTTCAACAAGCATGGGTTCAATATCATGGATTGGCACAGATGAATCTCTCAATGGAGCACTTTCAGGAGAATACTTGTTTCCCTGCTGTCTTTCAAGGGTATAGCTAGGGCATAGATCAGTGTTCATACCTGAGCTTCCATTGCTGCTATAGTTCCTCTCTATATAGCCTGGCCAGTATGTAGTCCAGTTCTTATGTCCAGCCTTCCAATCCAGATCCCTGGACACTGGATCTCTTCACATACCTTCTGGCACGGGTCTTAGGGTCCCTTCCACGTGCAGCCGTCTCCCTCACAGGTAGCCTCTGGTGATTCCTAGCTCTGCAGCACCATTCTTCTGGTTTTCCCCAGTCCAATGGTGTATGCTGGCCCTTGGAATACCTCCCAGTATACGTACTGCTTTGGACTCTTCTAGACCTCTCAAAGGCTTTCCTCCTCTTTCTTCCAGAGGGTCTTTTTCCCTCTCTGTCCGTCCGGTTTGGCTTCTGCTTCTGATGATCTTTCAGATGAAACTGATGATCCTTCTCTGGATATCCAAGGTGATCATGAAGATGGTCATCTGTAGAATAAACTCTACTCTTATTCTGCTTAGATGAGTGCTCCTCCCTAACACAGCGCAGCTGTGCTGAATCAGGCCTTGCCCTTTGAGATGAGTGTTCCATCCTAGCACAGCGCAGCTGTGCTGAATCAAGCCCTGCCCTTTGCAATGAGTGCTTGGGGATTACCTCATAGCCCTTTTGATTGAACACACGTTTTCGCACTTCAGCTCCTCTCATGGCTGTTGGAAACCAGGTGCATTCTGGGACTGGTAGTCTTTTATGGGAAAATTCTGTTTTCTTATTTCTACCAGAACTGACAGGTTGCTTGTTCAGAGTCACTTCACCTTTTCTATAGCTCCTTCCTGAGCTATGATAAGCTTCCTTATCACAGGTTTCTTTTCCAAGGAAAACATTACCAATACAGAGTCCTTCCTTTCGGTCTGGCCTCTGCTCCAAGAGTGTTCACAAAATGCATGGCAATAGTTGCTGCATTTCTACGCACTCTGGGAATATTTGTCTTCCCATACCTGGACGACTGGCTCATCCGAGCCCCATCTCAGTCAGAGTCCCAGATTTCCCTGGACCGCACAAGGCGCATTCTGCAGTATCTGGGACTTGTGGTAAACCTCCCAAAGTCTCAGCTCACCCCTACTCAGTCCCTAGAATTCATAGGGGCCTGGTTGGATACCACTATTGCAAGGGCCTACCTTCCTCAGGCCCGTTGCCAACGTCTAGTGCAGTTAGCCTCCCAGATTCAGTCAAAGAGCCACTTAACTGCCCGAGAGATGCTACAACTGCTAGGCCACATGGCTTCCACAGTGCATGTGGTACCCTATGCTCGCCTACACATGAGAGCAGCTCAATGGACTTTGTCCACCCAGTGGACTCAAGCTTCAGGAGCTCTCTCAGACCAAATAGCAACCACCAAACGTCTCTTTTGGTCTCTCCAATGGTGGAAGTCCACTCAAAATTTGTTGCTGGGGTCCCCCTTCAAACAGTTGTTGCCCCAAGCAACCCTCACAACAGATGCCTCTCAAACAGGTTGGGGAGCCCATCTACAGGACCTCTCCACTCAAGGCACTTGGTCCCCACAGGAGACCTCTCTTCATATCAACCACTTGGAGCTTCGAGCAGTTTTTCTAGCTCTCAAGGTCTTTCATACGCTCATTCATACGGACAATCAAGTAGCCATGTTTTACCTAAACAAACAAGGAGGAACTGGCTCTGTCGCTTTGCAACAAAGCTTTAAGATTATGGGCCTTCGCCAGAGAGCATCAAATCCATCTCCTGGCAGTATACCTCCCAGGAGTCCAAAACTCTTGGGCAGACAGACTCAGTCGAGTTCTTCTTCCACAAAATGGTCCCTGCACATGGATCAGGTACTCAGAATCTTCCAAGAATGGGGAACCCCGGACATAGACCTCTTTGCAAGTCCGTGGAATGCCAAACTTCCCCAGTTATGTTCCAGAATTCCATGTCAGGGAGTTCAGGCCAAGGATGCCTTCCTCCTTCATTGGGGTCAGGACTTCCTGTATGCATTTCAACCCAATCCGTGGATTCCCAAGACTCTGTTCAAACTCCAGAGGGATCCAGGATCTATGATCCTCATAGCTCCACGCTGGCCACTCCAAGTGTGGTGCCCTCTACTTCTACATCTCTCCCAAGCCCCCTCCCTGGACTTGGGAGCTGCTCCAGACCTTTTGTCCCAGGAGGAAGGGACTTTGTGGCACCCAAACCCCAAGTCCCTACACCTCAGAACTTGGTTACTGAAGGCCTAGACCTTCAAGACTGGAATCTTTTTCAACAGGTGATGGATATCCTCCATGCTTCCAGAAAACCTTCCACCAGGCGTTCTTATGCTTTTAAATGGAATAGGTTTTCCATTTGGTGTGCTGAAAAGGGTCTTGATCCTCTAGCACTACCTTTAAATTCTCTGTTAGACTATCTCCTGCATCTTTCCAATGCAGGCCTTAAAACGAATTCAGTAAGAGTCCATTTGAGTGCTATTGCAGCATCCCTTAAGCCCATCAATGGACAACCTATTTCCTCTCATCCTCTCATTGCAAGATTCATGAGAGGCCTAACTTTAACTAAACCTCCCATTAGGCATCCTCCGTTGGCATGGGACTTAAATTTGGTTCTTGGTCAGCTTATGAAGCCACCTTTTGAACCCTTAGCCACTACCTCCTTGAAGTTTCTTTCCTGGAAGGTTATTTTCCTCATTGCAGTCACTTCAGCTCGCCGCATCAGTGAACTGCAGGCATTAGTGGCTAATCCACCTTATACAAGGTTCCATCATGATAAGGTAGTCCTTAGGACAAATCCACCCTTTATGCCTAAAGTGGTCTCACCTTTTCATCTTAATCAAGAGGTATATTTACCTGTCTTTTTTCCAGCTCCTCATGCATCCAGTGCAGAGAAGAATCTTCATACTCTGGATTTTAAAAGAGCTCTTGCTTTTTACTTACAAAGGACACAGCAACATAGAAAGTCTTCCCAGCTTTTTGTTGCTTTTGATCCTTCTCATTTGGGACTTCCAGTCTCTAAGAGAACACTGTCCAATTGGATTGCTCAGTGTATTTCTTTCGCCTACCAGAGTAAGAACCTTCCTCTGGAGAGCCATGTCACAGCTCATAATGTGAGGGCCATGGCCACCTCTATGGCTCATCTAAATTCTGTGTCCATCGACCAGATCTGTCGAGCAGCCACCTGGGCCTCAGTTCATAACTTCACAGCCCATTACTGCTTGGACAAGGACTCCCGCCGGGATGCCTTGTTTGGTCAGGCTGTCCTCTAACACCTGTTCCATTCTTAAACAACTCCTACCCTCCTTCCCTGGATGGATGCCTTAGATCCATAGGAGGAAGTAGACCCCTTCCCAGGGTCTCATATCCTTGGGGATCTCCCAGGCATCTTAGCTAGGGAGTCCCCATATGTGAAGACTCATTCCTGCTTGTTCCTGGAGATAGCACAGTTACTTACCTGTAACAGGTGATCTCTGGGAACAGCAGGAATAAGTCTTCACAACCCTTCCACCTCCCCTAGGAGTTGTATCTCTTTTTCTATCTTTCCTTTCCTCTCTCTCTCTATTGTCTCAGCTTTAAACTCGAACTGAGGAGAGATGGTTAGGAAAGGCGGGAAGGCAGCACGCAGGCGCTGTGGGATGCTCCCAAAAGCTTTCCTTTTTGGGAAGCTGGGGAGCGTTCCCGCGCAGGCTCCGTCGGTACCGACGTACCCATATGTGAAGACTTATTCCTGCTGTTCCCAGAAATCACCTGTTACAGGTAAGTAACTGTGCTATCCACATAATGCCTGAATTTTTCACTTAGGATCCTTTTTCCCAGTGAAAAAAATGTAGTCCATCAACACCAGTCGCCTATATATCTAAATCCTTCTTGTTTGCATCAGGTTTGGAGCCATGTATTAAAGTTGATTATGCAATGCAGCCTTTTTGCCCCCTTACCAAGAACAAGTAGAACTTCTGAGAAAGTGTAGTTACTCACCTGTAACAGGTGATCTCCAGGAACAGCAGGAATTTAGTCTTCAGATATGGGTATCGTCGGTACCGACGGAGCCTGCGTGGGAACGCTCCCCAGCGTCCAATAGGAACGCTTTTGGGAGCATCCCTCAGCACATGCGCGCTGCCTTCCCGCCTTTCCCACTGTCCTTCTTCAGTTAAGTTTGTAGCTGAGTGAAAGGATAGAGGGAGAGAGGAAAGAGACAAAGAGAGAGAGAGACAACTCCTAGGGGAGGTGGGTGGGTTGTGAAGACTAAATTCCTGCTGTTCCCGGAGATCACCTGTTACAGGTGAGTAACTACGCTATCTCCAGGAACAAGCAGGAATGTAGTCTTCACATATGGGGACTCCCTAGCTGAAGATGCCAGGGAGATAGCCCCAGGAAGGTGCCACCCTAAGAAGGTAGGCATCCTTCTTCCCATGGATCTCTGGCATTCCACCAGGGTTGGTGGGTAGGAGTTGAATTAGGTCTGAAAGAGATTTTGAAGAACAGCTTGTCCAAAGAAGGCATCCCATCGGGAGGCTTTATCCAGGCAGTAGTGGGCTGTGAAGGTGTGTACCGAAGCCCAGGTGGCTGCTTGACAAATGTCATCGATAAACACAGAGTGGAGATTAGCTATAGAAGCTGCCATGGCTCTCACATTATGAGCTGTGACATGGTCCTGAAGAGGAAGACCCTTACTCTTATAAGCAAAGGATATGCATTGGGCAATCCATTTAGATAAAGTTCTTTTGGAGACTGGAAGTCCCAAATGACTAGGGTCAAAAGCTATAAAAAGTTGTGAGGACTTTCTATGTTGCTGTGTTCTTTGTATGTAAAAGGCTAAGGCCCTTTTACAATCCAAAGTATGAAGGTTTCTTTCTGCATTAGAGGCATGAGGCCTTGGAAAAAATACAGGAAGATAAATTGACTGGTTTAAATGAAAAGGCAAAACCACCTTTGGCATATAGTGTGGGTGAGTTCGAAGAACAACCTTATCATGATGAAATCTAGTATAAGGAGGATCAGCCACTAAAGCTTGCAATTCACTAATGCGACGGGCAGAGGTGATTGCAATTAGGAAGATGACTTTCCAGGTCAAAAACGTAAGGGCTGTAGTGGCCAAAGGTTCAAAAGGTGGCTTGATGAGCTGCCTGAGAACTAGATTTAGATCCCATGCCACCGGTGGTGGCGTGATGGGAAGTTTAGTTAATAAAAGGCCTCTCATAAATCTTGATAGAAGTGGGTGAGAGGAAATTGGTTGTCCATTTAGAGGCTTATAAGAAGCTGCAATTGCACTAAGATGGACTCTTACCAAATTGGTCTTTAAACCAGAATTTGATAAGTGAAGGAGATACTCTAGTATCAATTTTAAGGGTATGACCAGGGGGTTTAATCCCTTCTTGGAGCACCATATGGTAAAATGTTTCCACTTGAAGGCATAAGATCTTCTTGTGGAAAGTTTCCTAGAAGCCTGAAGGATATCTTTTACCTGCTGGGACAGGTTGAAATCTTGGAGGTCTAAGCCTTCAGCAACCAGGCCGTGAGGTGCAGGGACTGGGGATTCGGGTGCCATAGCGTCCCGTTCTCCTGGGAAAGGAGATCTGGAGCATGTCCTAACTCCAGAGGTGCTGCTTGAGAGAGATGTAGATGCAGGGAATACCATGTTTGGCGTAGCCATCGTGGTGCTATGAGAATCATGTGACCCCTGTCTCTCTGAAGCTTGAAGAGTGTTTTGGGGATGAGGGGAATGGGTGGGAAGGCATAAAGGAAGTCCTGACCCTAGTGAAAGGAGGAAGGCATCCCTTGCCTGACAATTGTGAGCCGAAATCCTGGAACAGAACCGGGGAAGTTTGGCCTTCAGTGGACTTGCAAAGAGGTCTATGTCTGAAGTGCCCCAGAGATGAAATATCTTTGCCTCCTGTTCTAGGTGGAGGGACCACTCATGAGGCAGCAGTACTCGACTGAGTTTGTCTGCCCAAAGGTTTTGAATGCCTGGAAGATATACCACTAGAAGGTGAATTTGATGCTCTCTGGCAAGGGCCCACAGTCGTAAAGCTTTGTTGCATAACAGAGAGCCTGTTCCGCCCTGCTTGTTCACATAGAACATGGCTACTTGATTGTCCGTCTGGACTAGGACTGTCTTGTAGCTGAGCTGGGCGTGGAACACTCGAAGAGCTAAATAGATTGCTCTTAATTCCAGGAGGTTTATGTGTAAACCAACCTCCTGTGGAGTCCAGGTGCCCTGGGTAGAGAGATGATTCAGGTGTGCTCCCCAGCCCACCTGTGATGCATCTGTTGTTAGGGTGGCCTGAAAAAGGGATTGATGGAAAGGAGACCCCACTGTCAGATTTTTTAGTGATTGCCACCATTGGAGGGGCATAATTAGTTGTTGAGAGATTATTTTGTCCGACAAATGACCCGTGGCCTGTGTCCACTCTGTGGAGAGAGCCCACTGAGCTGCTCGCATGTGGAGGCAAGCATATGCCTAGTGTGAGAGAAGTTCAAGATGGTCTTATTAGAGACTCTTTTCTCTTACCTGCAAAAGGACGATTGGCTATGCACCCTTGATCTCAAGGATGCATATACCAATCCACCCCACTCACGGAAAACACCTCAGATTTTCCTAGGAGGATCGGCACTTCCTGTACAGAGTATTTCCCTTTGGCCTGGCTGGTGTCTCGCAGTGGTGGCTGCTTACCTTTGGACTCTGGGAATATTTGTCTTTCCCCTACTTGGACAACTGGCTCATAAACTCCACTTTGATTGAAGGATAAGGTGGTATACAAAACTGTCTAAATAAATAAATAAAGAGCTATTCCCTGGACGAGGTTCAGCAGTCAGCTAAGCTGACCATCCAGGTGCTTGAGTGGTTGGGTTTGTGGTCAGCTACCCCAAGTCTCACCTACAGTTCCAACAGCTGGAGTTCATTGAGGCCCTTCTTGACACTACTCCGGGTTTGGGACTTTCTTCCGATGGATCGCCTACAGAGTCCTACAGCCCTGGTTCGTGATATCCAACGGAGGCGGATGCTGAAGGTGCCTGGCCATATGGCCTTGACTGTGTATGTCTCTCCCCTGGCTCATTTGTGGATGAGACAAGCTCAGTGGACTCTGTGTGTTCAATGGAAGAAAGCTACAAGCCACCTCCAGACCAGGTGGTGGTCATCATGCCTCTGGTCCAGTCCGTGCATTGGTGACTGGAGCTGCAGAACTTGCTCAGAGGTCTCCCATTTCAGATGTCATCCCCCCCTAGAGGATGCTGACGACAGATGCATTCATGTTAGGCTGGGGGTGGGGGGGGGGGGGCTCATCTGGAACTGTAGGCTATAGCAAATGCACTTTGGGCATTCCAGGTTCTTTTGGCCAACCAAACTGTACTAATTCAGACAGACAAGCAGGTGGCAAAGTACTATGTCAACAAGCAGGGCGGCATGGGGTCGTACCTCCTATGCTGCGAAGTGGTCTGCTTGTGGAAGTTCTCTCTCTCTCATAGAATGGAGCTGAGAGCCACTTATCTGCCTGGTGAACTCAATTCCCTGGCAGATCAACTGAGCTATGTCCTCCAGCCGCACGAGTGGACCCTCAACAGGGAGGTTGTGGGATGGATCTTTCGGGAGTGGGGTGCTCCCATGATATATCCGTTTACCACTCCGTACAATGTCCAGGTGAATTATTTCTGCTCCAGGGTCGTGCCAAGCGACCAGCTGGCACCAGATGCCTTTCTCCTACATTGGGGACTGGACCTGCCACTGTAGATGCAGATCCTCCCATTCAGCTTGTGGCAAAAACTTTGCTGAAGGTTCAGGCTGACAAGGCATGATGATCCTCATCGCTCTATATTGGCCCAGGCAGCCGTGGTTCCCCTTGCTGCTTCAGCTCTCTCAGCAGGAGCCTCTATGACTGGGCTCTGCCCTGGACCTCATCTCTCAGGAGGATGGGACCTTACTACACCCCAATGTCCGGTCACTGGCCCTCACGGTGTGGATGTTGAGGGGGTAGTCCTTGTGGAACTCAACCTGCCGGATAATGTTACAGAAGTCCTTGCCTCCCACAAGGCTTCAACGTGCAGGTCTTACATGTTTAAATGGTGGAGGTTCTTCTGGTGTGCTGACAGGGCTCTGGATCCCTTCTGTGCTGTGGACAAGTTGCTGGAGTACCTTCTGCACCTCTCGGACTTAGATCTCAACCAAATCCAATCAGAGTCCATCTGAGTGCGATTGGGGCCTACCATCGTGGCTCAGAGGGGCGGCCCATCTCAGCTCAGCCCTTGGTCATTTTACCTCATGCGGGGCTTGCTCCTCTCTAAGCCTCCCTTCAAGCCCCTGGCAGTGGCATGGGATCTTAATGTGGTTCTGGCGCAGCTTTTGTCAGCTCAGTTTGAGCTGCTCGCTTCCTGCCCTCTGAAGTTCCTGAACTTTGGAAGGTCTTGTTCCTTTTGGCGGTCACTTCAGTATGTCTTGTCAGTGAGGTCCAGGCCCTGGTGGCTTACACACCGTACACCAGGTTCCACCATAATAGGGTGGTCTTGCACACGCATCCACATTTCCCTCCAAAGGTGGTGTCTGCTTTCCACCTCGTCAGTCAGTCATTCTACCAACTTTCTTTCCTAGGGCTCACGCCAATAGAGGGGAGGCAGCGCTGCACATGTTGGACTGCAAGCGGACCTTGGCCTTCTACCTTGAGCGGAAAAAGGCCCCCCCATAGTTCCACCCAACTGTGTGTCTCTCTTGATCCCAGCAAGCTGGGGGCTGTTTCCATAAGCACTCTATTTGGTTTGTAGACTGCATCTCTTCACTTATGCCCGGGCAGGCCGGAGCCTTGATGGTCATGTCACTGTTCACAGTGTACGAGCCATGGCAGCATCGGTGGCCAACTTGTGCTCGGCCTCCATGGAGGAGATCTGCAGTGTGCAACCTGGTCTTTGGTCCACACATTCACAGCTCATTGCTGTCTGGATGAGGATTCCCGATGCGACAGCAGCTTTGGCCAATCCGTATTCCCACATCTCTTTGGAAATTAAGTTCCAACTCCTTTTCACTAGCTCTTCTGTCTGTCCAGGCTACCAAAAAGTGTATTCCTCAGTGAAGTTGTAAGCTGAAGATGCTGAACCAGTCAAGTCCCCTAGGGGGACTACACCCACTGTTGTCATTTCTCCATTTCTGTTGCCCCTGTTGGACTTTGGCCGCCTCTGGTTTTGGTAGCCTGTAGCTTGGGAGTCCCACACATGAGGACTTTCTTCCTGCTTTTCCACAGAGAAGCGTAGTTATTCAGCTGTATCAAGTGTTCTCCGTGTATAGCAGGAATAAGTCTTCACGACCCCACCTCCCTGAGGAGTTGTCTTCTTGGCTACAACTTTGATATTTTACTGGAGAAGATGAATCTGTTGGAAGGCAGGCATGCATGCGTATGGAGCCTCTCAAAAGCTTCCAATGGAAGCTGGGGAGCGTCCCCCTATGTGAGAACTTATTCTCCAGGAACAAGCAGGAAGTCAGTCCTCACATATGGGTGACGGCGCCGACGGAGCCCTCGTGCGGAGCAATTCCCCAGCTTTCAAAGAAAGCCTTTGGGACTGCATCATGCATGCGCGGTCCCCTTCCTGCCCATGGGTGCCATCTTGCTCAGTCTCCCTTTTTCCACAGAGCCCAACGGACGTTGTCCCTAATTCCTCGCGGAAAAAGTGCGTCAGAACTTTAGAAGAATTTTTTCTCTTTGACCAGTTCGACACCGGTTCCCCTTCCTGCCTGCGGCTCGGTACACCGGTATCGAGTCTAGTCAGTTTTTTGTGTTTTTGTCCTTAGTGACTAGCGTTCGCGCTCTTTTTTATTTTCACTGGCAGCCCGGCCCTTTTTCCCCCGATGGCTGCCAGTGGTTTTAAAAATTGTGATTGGTGTAAGAAGTTAATGTCCCTCACCGACACACATGACAGATGTCTCTGATGCCTCGGGCACGACCATGACCCAAAGGTCTGTGGCCCATGTGGGAAAATGTCCTCTAAGGCACTCCGAAGTAGGCAGCAGCAGCGTGAAAGGATTTTCTCGGAGTCCGCATCCCCCCCGGATCCGGACCTCATTAGACGCCTCGATGTCTCGGGAGCTGTCTGAACCCGAGCACTGGCGAGGGTCTTCTGAATGGGGGTCTCCGTCCCGGGAACACCGGAGGAAGAAGAAGCCCATAAGGGCAGCATTGTTGGATGCCTCCGATCGCCCTGGGCCCTTGAAAGCCAGGTCGCAGAGTCCTGACCGCCACCCCAGGTCCTCTGAGTCGGAGCAGCCTGCAAAGATACCTCGCACGGAGCCGGAGACGCCGAGGTGGGTAAGTGCTGTTGTCCTCGTGGATTCCCCTACAGGGGAGCCGCTGTCGGGCCCGACAACATCGGGGCCCGAGCCGGAGGCTGCGGAGTCTTCTGAGCTCGGTCTCAGGATGACAGCCCTGGAACGCAGCATGTCTGCCTTCATGGAGCAGCAGCGGGCGCTGATAGCCGGTCTCACCGGTCCATTCGCCCCGACCACCAGGACTTCGACATCCAAGTCGACCCTGGAGGCCAAGCCGCTCATCGAGACTCTTTGGACTCGAGTCGATCCTCGGCCAAGGTCTCACTCGACCTCCCGCTCGGGTCCAAGGTCATCGATGCCGGTGCTCTCGGTGTCAGGGCAGTCGGGGCCGAAGCCCCTCGATTCCTCCTCGGAGGGATCGGCATGGGAGATGGAAGATAGAGTCCCCGGACACCCATCGGACCCGGTATGTTACATCGGACTCACTGGGTTCGGAGCCTCGGAGAAAGTCCCCTCTGGAGGATACCCGGTTCTCGGACTTCATCAGGGGCATGGCCAAGGCTTTGGTATTCCCGGTGGATACTGAGGAGCCGCCTCGAGCTGAAGAGCTCGAGGCCCTCCAGTATGACATTCCCCCGAGGGAAACCCTTACTGTGCCAGTTCCTCCGATGCTGGAATGGCTGATGCTCCGCATGTGGGAGTCGCCGGCCTCGATGCCAGTGCTCAGAAAGTGGGTCAATTCCATCTATCGAGTCCGCAAGAGCCCTGGGTTCCAAAAGGCACAGCTGCCGCACAACTCCATGGTTGTGGAATCGGTCATGCACAGGCTCAAGAGCCAAAAGATGCAGTCCTCGGTGCCTCCTGGCCAGGAGGCCTGGAACCTGGACGCCCTCGGCAGAAAATGCTTCCAGGGCTCGATGCTGTCATGCCGTGTCCATACCTATCAGCTGTACATGGGCATGTACTTGAGGGACCTGGCAAAGGAGATTGCCGGGTTCTCAGCTGGCCTCTCTGAGGCACTCTTGCAGCGCTTCAACGCCTTGTCCACCGGGATTCGGGAGTGCTCAAAGTTCAGATCTCGAGCGGCCTATGATGGCTTCGAGGCATCGGCCCGAGTAGCTGCGGCCAGCATCAGTGCACTCCGCCAGGCCTGGCTAATGCCATCGGATCTGGAGCCATGGGTTCAGGACAAGTTGGTCGATGTCCCTTGCCGAGGTGACAACCTCTTTGGCAAACCCATGACTGGGAAGGCTGTTGAGCTCGAGTCCGAGTACTTGACCCAGACAAGACTCTCAAAGAAGACTTCTGCCCCTTCTAAGAAGAAGGGCTCGGGTAAAAAGCCCTGTTTCCCGAGGAAGGGTACTGTTTACCGCAACTACCCCACTTACCAGGCCACCCCAGCTCCCCAACAGGGGAAGCAGGCCAAGGGACAGGGGCATGGCTCATGTAAGCAGAAGACCCCCAAGCCCCAGGCCCTGGCTCCTACCCAGCTGGGAGGGAGTTTTTGACTCCCAAGGCATAGTTTCTCTTCCACCAGTGGTAAGGTCTTGCACAGGAGGCAGGCTAACCCCGTACACCCACAGGTGGCCAGCCATTACCTCGGATATCTGGGTCCTGCAAATAGTCCAAAGGGGGGTATTTGCTTCACTTCAGCCAGATACCACCCTCCTTCTTGCCAGGAGAGCCTCTCAGACCCCCTCTTCACAGGGACCGCCTCTTGCAGGAGTTGGCAGGTCTTCTGGAGGAACAGGCGGTGGAACTGGTGCCCCACCACCTGCAGGGCAAGGGCTTCTACTCCAGGTATTTTCTCATACCAAAGAGGACAGAAGGCCTCATACCCATCCTCGACCTGAGAAACTTAAACAAGTTCCTGCTGAGGGAAAAGTTTAAGATCCTTTCCCTTGGAATGTTGCTGCCTAACCTCCACCAGAGAGATTGGCTATACTCCTTAGACCTGAAGGAGTCTTGAAAGACTGGTAAGGGGGACTGTTGCTTCTGGAGGGAGATCTGCAACTGTGAGTATTTACTTCTGGTAATTTTCTAAAAGGAATTCTTTGTATTAAAGCTAATTAATCTGTGATCCACTATTTTTGTTAAATCAGTCAGGGCCTAGTAGCAGCAGTTTAAGTTTACGTTTAAAACACAGAGGAGAACTCTCTGGTTACATTTCATACCCAGCAGAGAGCTTGTACTTTAAATTTAATAGTCACTCAGGGCCTAGTAACAGCAAAGTACTTTTAGTTTAAATTTAAAACACAGAAGAGAGCTTTCTGGTTACATTTGGAACCCAGCAGAGAGCTTGTACTTTAAATTTAATAGTCACTCAGGGCCTAGTAACAGCAAAGTACTTTTAGTTTAAATTTACAACACAGAAAAGAGCTTTCCGGTTAAATTTAGAACACAGCAGAGAGCTTGTACTTTAAAATTCATAAGAAGTTAGAGCCTAGCAGCAGCTAAGAGCTATAATTTAAATCAAATCAGAATATAGCTTACCTCAGCAGCACAAGACAGGGTACTGTGTAGCAGCCCTCTTTTAATAAGTGTTAATTCCCTCCCACCCTCCCCACACCCACCCACCCCTGGGATAATCGTAGCTTTATAGGTACTTACACATCTTAAAAGACAGGAGGTGCTCTCAGGTGAAGCTCATTACCCAAATCAGTCATACACTAAGGACCTGAGATTAGTTAAGCTTCAGGTGAACAAGGTATATTACACGTATTAGGTTCAGTTTTATTAGTATAAATATCCATAGCAACCCTTAGTAAGTAAAGAACTTAGATCTAAACACAAACTTAAAACTAAGATGCAGACAGCAGTCCAGCAGCAGGATGGGGGCTTTCCAGTCTTTTGCATTGAGTGTCACATGTATGATTTTCTCCCAGTTGGTGAGAGGTCTTACGTGTGCACTAGGTGCAAGGAGCTCTTTGCTCTCAGGGAACGAGTCCATTCTCTAGAGGCTAAAGTAGCAGACTTGGAAAGCATAAGACAGACAGAGAGGTACATAGACGAGACCTACAGGGATATAGTCCTGAAATCCCACTTCCAGTCTGGCAGCATCCCTGTTGCCATGGAGGAGAGAGGTCACGTGACAGGAGAGCATCACCCTGGTGTGGCAGGAAGTGATCCTGTAACTAGGGCCTGTCCTCCAGGTGATGTAAAACCCTCTCGCACCGAGGAAGTTTCTCCAGGGCCATGTGCCCATGAGGGAAGGGTTAGGACAGCCGTTATAGTTGGTGATTCGATCATTAGGCATGTAGATAGCTGGGTGGACGTGAGGATCGCCTGGTAACATGCCTGCCTTGTGCGAAGGTAGCGGACCTCACGCGCCACCTAGATAAGGTCTTAGATAGTGCTGGGGAGGAGTCTGCTGTCTTGGTACATGTCGGTACCAATGACATAGGAAAATATGGTAGGGAGGTTCTGGAGGCTAAATTTAGGCTTTTAGGTAGGAAGTTGAAATCCAGAACTTCCAGGGTAGCATTCTCCGAAATGCTTCCTGTTCCACGCGCAGGACCCAAAAGGCAGACAGAGCTCCGGAGTCTCAATGCGTGGATGAGACAATGGTGCAGAGATGAGGGGTTTGGATTTGTTAGGAACTGGGGAACATTCTGGGGAAAGGAGGGGCTCTTCCGAAGGGATGGGCTTCATCTTAACCGGGATGGAACCAGGCTGCTGGCATTAACCTTTAAAAAGGAGATAGAACAGCTTTTAAACTAGATATTAGGGGAAAGCCGACAGTCGCCCAAGAGCAGATGGTTCGGAAGAATGTATCTTTGAAGGATACTACCAAAAGCAGAGAGGTTCCACAAAAGAGTAAAGTAGCCCAAATGCCCTCAAGTATGGAGCAGACAGAGCTTAAAGATCCCAAATTACTCATGTCTAACAGACAAATTAATATGGATAAAATACATTCTCTAAAATGCTTGTATGCAAATGCTAGAAGTCTAAAAAATAAGATGGGAGAGTTAGAATATATAGCACTAAATGAAAGGTTAGATATGATTGGAATATCAGAGACATGGTGGAAGGACGACAACCAGTGGGACACTGTGATACCTGGGTACAAACTATATCGTAATGATAGAGCTGATCAAATTGGTGGAGTGGTTGCTCTCTATGTTAGAGAGGGCATTGAGTCAGAAAAGATTAAAGTTTTGCAGGAAACAAAATCTGCTGTAGAATCTATATGGATTGAAATTCCATGTAAAAGGGGGAAGGCAATGGCAGTGGGGGGGGGGGGGGGTGTACTATCGAGCGCCTGGCCAGAATGACCAAATGGATGATGAAATGCTCAAAGAAATCAAGGAAGCTAACAAAAGTTACAGCACAGTAATAATAATGGGTGATTTCAACTACCCCGGTATCGACTGGGTCAGTGTCACGTCAGGACATGCTAGGGAGATAAAGTTCCTAGATGAAATAAATGACTGCTTCTTGGAGCAGCTGGTTCATGAACCGACCAGAGGGGAAGCCATATTAGACCTAATCCTTAGTGGAACACCAGATCTAGTGCAAGAGATAAGGTTGTTGGGGCCACTTGGCAATAGTGATCATAGCATGATCGCCTTTGATTTAATTAGTGGAGGAGGGATAGTAAGGAAATCCACAGTACTACCTTTTAACTTTGGAAAGGGAAACTATGATAAAATGAGGAAAACAGTCAAGAAAAAACTAAAAGGAGCAGTTGCAAAGGTTAAAGACGTACATCAGGCTTGGCTGTTGTTGAAAAATACTATCTTGGAAGCCCAGACCAGCTGTATTCCACGCTTTAAGAAAAGTCCAAAAAACTGCCAGCATGGTTTAAAGTTGAGGTCAGAGAGGCTGTTGTTGCCAAAAAAGCATCTTTGAGGAAATGGAAAAAAGAGCCAAACGACGAAACCTGGAAACAGCACAAGCACTGGCAAGTCAAATGCAAGGCATTGATAAGGCAGGCAAAGGGAGAATTTGAGAAGAAGCTTGCTGCAGAAGCAAAAACGCGAAGTAAAGACCTTTTCAAGTACATTCGTAGCAAAAAACCTGTGAGAGAGTCAGTTGGTCCATTAGATGATAAAGGGGTTAAAGGAGCACTAAGAGGCGACAAGGCGATAGCGGAGAGACTGAACGAATTCTTTGCTTCAGTCTTTACTGAGGAAGATGTAGGGATGCTACCCATTAATGAAGTGGTATTTAAAGGTGCAGAAGAATTGAAGGAAATATCGATACATCGAGAAGATGTATTACAACTATTAGATAAGCTGAAGAGTAGCAAATCACCTGGGCCGGATGGTATACATCCAAGGGTATTGAAAGAACTGAAATATGAGGTTGCAGACCTGCTATTAGTAATCTGTGAACTATCATTAAAATCATCTCTAATACCTGAAGATTGGAGGATCGCCAATGTAACACCAATTTTTAAAAAGGGTTCCAGTGGTGATCCGGGAAACTACAGACCGGTGAGCCTGACGTCAATACCGGGAAAAATGATAGAAACCATCATAAAGAATATAATTACTCAGCATGTAGATAGTTATGAACTAATGAGAGACAGCCAACATGGCTTTAGACAAGGAAGATCTTGTCTTACTAATCTGTTATGTTTTTTTGAAGGAGTGAATAATCAGGTGGACAAAGGTGAGTCTGTTGATATTGTGTATCTGGACTTTCAGAAAGCCTTTGACAAGGTCCCTCATGAGAGACCTTTGGCAAAACTAAAGAGTCATGGGATAGGAGGCAGTGTACTATTGTGGATCAGGAACTGGTTAAAACATAGAAAGCAGAGGGTAGGGCTAAATGGCCAATTTTCCCAATGGAGAAAGGTGAATAGTGGTGTACCCCAGGGATCTGTGCTGGGTCCGCTGCTTTTTGACATATTCATAAATGACCTGGAAAGTGGAATAACGAGTGAGGTTATCAAATTTGCAGATGACACAAAACTATTTAAAGTTGTTAAAACCCAAGAGGATTGTGGAAAATTGCAAGAGGATCTTGATAAATTGGAAGACTGGGCCTCAAAATGGCAGATGAAATTTAATGTGGACAAGTGCAAGGTTATGCACCTAGGGAAGAACAACCCAAACTATGGTTACACGATGCAAGGTTCCACATTAGGAACCACCACCCATGTTAAAACCCTCGGCCCAGTGTGCAGCGGCGGCCAAGAGAGCAAATAGAATGGTAGGTATGATAAGGAAAGGAATGGAAGATAAAACAAAGGATATTATAATGCCTCTATATCATTCCATGGTGAGACCGCACCTTGAATATTGTGTGCAATTCTGGTCGCCGTATCTTAAAAAGGATATAGAGTTATTAGAAAAGGTTCAGAGAAGAGCCACCAAAATGGTAAAGGGGATGGAAGGATACTCCTATGAAGAAAGGCTAAAAAGGTTAGGGCTCTTTAACCTGGAAAAGAGACGTCTGAGGGGAGATATGATAGAAGTCTATAAATTAATGAGCGGAGTGGAACGGGTAAACGTAGATCGATTGTTTACCTTATCAGAATATAGAAAGACTAGGGGACATGCAATGAAGCTACAGGGTAAACTATTTAAGACTAATAAAAGAAAATATTTTTTCACTCAACGTGTAATCAAACTCTGGAATTTGTTACCGGAGGATGTAGTAAAGGCTGTTAGTGTAGCTGGGTTTAAAAAAGGTTTGGACAAATTCCTGGAGGAAAGGTCCATAAGCCATTATTAAGAAGGGACCCAGGATATCAATGCTTGAACCAATACAAGTATTGTGGAACCTGTGTCCCTTGGGGAAACTGCTAGGTACGTATGACCTAGATTGGCCACTGTTGGAAACAGAATACTGGGCTTGATGGACCTTGGTCTGACCCAGTATGGCATATCTTATGTTCTTATGATGCCTATTCGCACATCCTCATACACCCAGACTACAGACAATATCTGAGATTTGTAGTGGGAGGAAAACATTTCCAATACAGGGTTCTACCCTTTGGCCTGGCCTCTGCTCCCAGGGTGTTTACAAAATGCATGGCTGTAGTGGCGGCCTTTCTCAGAAGTCAAGGAATTTTTGTCTTCCCTTACCTGGACGACTGGCTCATCAGGGGCCAGTCACCTCAGGAGGCCCAACAGGCCACTTCTCGCACTATCAACATGTTACAACGTCTGGGTTTTGTCATAAACCACGCAAAGTGCACTTTGCTCCCCACTCAAAACTTCGAGTTCATAGGAGCAAGATTGGACACCCTTCAGGCGAAGGCTTTCCTGCCGGAGGACAGGGCACAGAGGCTGCTAACACTGGTACAACAGTTCATGAGCAGGTCTCAGGTCTCAGCGAGACATTTCTTGGCCTCCTGGGCCACATGACCTCCACGGTGCATGTGACCCCAAATGTCCGTCTCCACATGAGAACAGCTCAGTGGTGCCTCGGAGATCAGTGGACTCAGGCCTCCGGCAGCCTCAGAGACAGGATAACAGTATCCAAACGACTGGTAAAATCGTTGCAGTGGTGGTGCTTTTTCAGACTCCCTCGCACACAAGAGTACTAGCGACAGATGCGTACTTGCTGGGCTGGGGAACCCATTGCCAAGGATCATGCACTCAGGGGTTGTGGTCTCCTCAGGAGATTGCACACCAAATCAACTTCTTAGAGCTGCGGGTGATTCGCCTATCTCTTCAAGCCTTTTGTCATGTCCTCTCACATCTGTCTGTATTGATACAGATGGACAACCAGCAATGTTCTACGTGAACAAGCAGGGAGGTACGGGGTCTCGTATCCTATGTCAGGAGACACTGGACCTCTGCTCCTTTGCCATCAAGCAGGGTATGTCTCTCAAAGCAGTGTACCTGCCTGGTCAGGAGAACTGCCTAGTGGACAAACTAAGCAGAATTCTCCAACCTCACGAATAGCAACTGGATCCGGTGGTGGCACAGCAGATTTTCCACTACTGGGGACATCTGTTCATAGATTTATTTGCCAGTCCACAAAATCACCAGCTGCCCAGATTTTGCTCAAGACAGCCACGTCCTCGGAGGGTGGCTGCAGTTGTTTTCCTAATCTCCTGGTCAGGGGGCCTCATGTATGCATTTCCTCCCACGCCTCTGGTGGCCCGGACTCTGTTCCAAATCCTTTGGGACAAGGACTCTGTCATTCTGGTAGCCCCCAGGTGGCCAAGACAGCCTTGCTTTCCGCTTCTCCTCCAGCTGGCAGTGGAAACCCCACTTCCACTGGGGACGCAGCCCGACCTCCTTTCACAGGAGCAGGGCTCTCTCTTGCACCCCAACCTCAGGGCCCTCAACCTGATGGCATGGCATGGCTGCTGAAAGGGTAGTGCTGGCTCGTCTCCTCCTACCTCGGAATGTAGAAGAAGTGTTACTGGCCACCAGGAGGCAGTCCACTAGGAAATCCTATGCTTTCAAGTGGCGTAGATTTGAGGTATGGTGTAACCAGCACAATGAAAACGCTTTCTCTTGCCTTGTACCAGTGGTGCTGCAGTACCTGCTTCACCTCTCAAAATTAGGTCTCAAGTCTAACTCTAGCAGGGTCCACCTGAGTGCTTTGTCAGCAAACCACTCGCCAGTGGAGGGGCAACCTCTTTCGGCTCACCCCCTGGTGTCCAGATTCCTCAGAGGTCTGCTTCTGCTGAAACTCCCAGTTCGTCCTCCGGCAACTGAGTGGGATTTGAATGTGGTCTTATAGCAGCTTACTCGCCCACCTTTTGAGCTGATGTCTTCTTGCCATCTGCGCTTCCTCTTCTCGAAGGTGCTCTTCCTGCTGGCACTCACATCAGCCAGACATGTGAGTGAGTTGCAACTCTCGTAACTGATAAACCATACACAAGGTTTTATAGGAATAGGGGGCTCCTCCGCACTCACCCGACGTTCCTTCCAAAGGTGGTTTCTTCTTTCCACATCAATCAGGAGGTGATTCTTCCAACCTTCTTTCCCAGGCTGCATTCCAGCCGGGCAGAGGCAGTCCTGCGTACCCTGGATTATAAGAGGGTATTGTCCTTATACCTGGAGCGTACGAAGGGACATTGAAGGGCTGCTCAGCTCTTCGTCTCGTATGACCCCAGTAAGCTGGGGTTACCCGTCTCCAAGCGTACGCTGTCCACCTGGGTGACAGACTGCATTGCCTGGGCATACAGGGTGGCCGACCTCCCATTGTAGGGTCGAGTCACAGCCCACCGTGTCAGGGCTAAGGTTGCATCAGTGGCTCACTTCTGCTCTGTTCCACTGGCAGACATCTGCCGGGCCTCAACTTGGTCTTCAAGCCAGACTTTTGCAGCCCATTACTGCCTGGATAGGGAGTCCCGACGGGACAGTGCTTTCGGCCAGACGGTACTCCGTAACCTATTTGAGGTTTAGGCAACTCCAACCCTCCGACCCTTTGGTGTCAGGCTACCGGGGGATGTTGCTGCTCGGCTGAATTCCTATTTGCAGCTGCTGCGGCTCTTCTAGAGGGAGCCATTTTTCAGCTATGGGTTCTCAGTAGCCTATAGCTAGGGAGTCCCATATGTGAGGACTGACTTCCTGCTTGTTCCTGGAGAAGGCGTAGTTACTCACCTGTAACAGGTGTTCTCCAGGGACAGCAGGAATCAGTCCTCATGACCCTCCCTCCTCCCTTAGAGTTGCAGTCCTATTATTGAGTTTGATTCATTTTGCCGTCTCTTTAGCTATGTCATTTGACTGAGTAAGATGGCACCCTTGGGCGGGAAGGGGACCGTGCATGCGCGATGCAATCCCAAAGGCTTTCTTTGAAAGCTGGGGAATTGCTCCACATGAGGGCTCCGTCGGCGCCGACGTCACCCATATATGAGGACTGATTCCTGCTGTCCCTGGAGAACACCTGTTAAAGGTGAGTAACTACGCTATCTCCAGGAGCAAGCAGGAATGTAGTCATCACATATGGGTATCGTCGGTACCGACGGAGCCTGCGCGTGAACGCTCCCCAGCGTCCAATTAGAAAGCTTTTGGGAGCATCCCACAGTGCCTGCGTGCTGCCTTTCCGCCTTTCCCAACTGCCTCTCTCCAGTTCTTCGTTTTCCGCGGAGCCAGCAGGTTGTGTTCATGTCACCGCAGAAAATTGTTGTTCTTTTTTGTGGTCGCGTCTGCCTTCCTCGACGCTTTACCGGTACCGCCGTTTTTTTCTTCTTTCTTTTTTTTTTTAAAAAAACAAAACAAAAACCTTTTTAGTACTTTTCCCGTTTTTTTTCCAGGTGCATGTGCCTTTTTGGGCCTTAGGCCCAGGATTTTTTCCACGATGGAAAAGCCCTCCTCTGGGTTTAAAAAGTGCACCAAGTGTGGCGGTACCATCTCCGTCACCGACACCCATGACTGGTGTCTGAAATGTTTAGGTCCTGACCATTCCATCTCGGAATGTATGGCCTGTGCCATGATGTCCAAGAGAGGTCGACAGAACCGAGCTGCCAAGCTCAGTACCCTGTTTCCCTCTGATGCAGCTTCGGTGGCATCGACGTCTTCCAGGGCTTCATCTTCCTCCCGTGGATCTCAGGTAACTAAACATAAGTCTAGCCGGTCTTCAAAGGGTAGATCTCCTAAAGGAGGTGGTAGTGCCTTTATATAAGTTTGTAGTGCAGGGTTTCTCAACCCAGTCCTTGGGACACACCTAGCCAGTCAGGTTTTCAGGCTAACCACAACGAATATACATGAGAGAGATTTGCATTCAGTGGAGGCAGTGCATGCAAATATCTCTCATGCATATTCATTGTGGTTATCCTGAAAACCTGACTGGCTAGGTGTGTCCTGAGGACTGGGTTGAGAACCACAGCTCTAGTGAGACCTCATTTGGAGTACTGTATACAATTCTGGAGACCGCATCTTCAAAATGATTATAAACAGAATGGAGTTGGTGCAGAGTGTTGCTACTAAAATGGTCAGTGGCCTTTGTCATAAGGCATATGGGGACAGACTTGAAGATCTCAATATGTATACTTTGGAGGTGGGAGAGGAGAGATAAGATGGAGATATAGTATTTAAATAACTCTGATAAAAATGCAAAGGAGGTGGCCGTCTTCAAGTTGAAAGGAAGCTCTGGAATGAGGGGTCATTGGATGAAGGTGAAAGGGGATAGATTCTGGAGTAATCTTAAATAATTCTTTATTGAAAGAGTGGTGGAGGCATGGAACAGCCTCTTAGTGAAGGTGTAGATGAGAACTGTATCTGAATTCAAGAAAACATGGGACAAGTTCAAAGTATCTCCTAGGGCAAGGTCAACACTTCAGCATAGACTTTGCAGTCAACATTGATAAGTGAAATTGATCTATAATTGGCTACATAGCATTGATCTCTACCTGATTTCATGGCTTAGCATTAACTACAATCTTGGCCTCTACAAAGGAGCCCCCAGCTACCTCTTGATACTGGAGACTACTAAACAACTGGCACAGCTTAGATGAGAATTTGGCTATACATTATACAATTCAACAGGAAGGCCATCTGCCCTTGGGGTCCTACTAAGAGGGGGAGATATTTTAGGGCTGCCTGAATCATCATCTCAGAAATCATTTTGTACAGTATTGCCTGCTGAGCTACCAATAGGCCAGGATGTGCTTTTTATTTGAAAAAAGATGTGGTGTCTTCATCTGATTAATTTCTATTTGAAGAATATGGTTTAAAATAGTATTCGGGAAAAAAGCTGAACAATTTCCTTATGTTTGCATTATCGGGGATCCATCCTCTTCAGCAAACATTTGCACTCGCTGCCTTCCTTTTCTAGGCTTTAGATATTGCACTAATAAGTGCTCTTGCCAATTAATCCCCTTGTGGTACCTAATGTGCTGAGAGAAGATTGCCTGACCTGCATGCTCACTTGCTAACTTATTATATTTGTACTTCATCTCATGAAGGTCTGGTATCATGGAGTTGTTCCTAGTTTGGAAAACTGCTATTTCAAACTCTTAATCTGCCTCTTTAATTCGGTGATTTCACTATTTAGCCTCTTATGAGAGCCAATAGAGAAAGTTATGGCAGCTTGCACAGTGCCTGTGAGTGCATCCTACCAAGTTATAATGGAAGTGCCTAGATTATGTTGGAAATAGGATTGAATCATTGCATTAATACAGCTTACAAAACCACCTTGATTAAGCAGATTTGGGTTGAATCTCCATTGAGAGCACCCTGGTTCTAGGGAGAGCTTATCCAACATCATAGTCCCCATCAGCTTGATTTGAGACAGTGATCAGCAGAATCTTGGTGGCTGGTAACCCAAGCAGCAAAGACTTTGAAATAACACTCATTCTATAATTGATTTTATTTTTGTTATTTGCCAATTCCTTTTTAGTAGGATGCTGAAACTGCCAGGAATCAATAAGCCCCCTCCACCATAGAGCCTAGCATCTCCCCTACCTCTTAGTAGGCCAAAAACAGGACTTAAATTGCCTATCTAGGAATGGGTCTAGCAATAAATTGAAATCTCCACTTAACACTGACACACTATCACCAATCTCCAGGACCTTTACAGCTGTTTTACTAGAGAAGTCTGGAGAGTTGGCAGTAGGGACATAAATATTGAACATGACTAAAGGGGTATTTTTTGCATATATGGTGAGCTTTACCCATCTACTCTCTTGGTTAGACTCTTGAGATACCATTGAGAAATTAAGTGATCTCTTCAGCAGAATGGTGACTCCCGTTCTTTCCATTAGTGGCAGTCACCACATATGTATTAGCTTGGTAGACTATAATTAAGATGTGTCTCTTGTAAGAAAACAGTATTTACACACACTTTTTTAAGATAGTTGAATATCTTATTCTTTTTTTGTGGGGTTATTTAAATACATTCTATTTGCAAATGAGAAGCATTTACAGTGAGAACCCATCTAATTGTTCAGATCTGTTATTACTGTTCATTGTAAACTAGTTCAATGTAAACCTGTTCTAAACCTGTTTTATGTATTTTATTTATTTATTTATATTCTCTTATATACCGCGCTATTCTGCATCAGTGCGGTTTACATTGAACAAACTGAAATTACATTGAACAGGGCATTATAACTTGGAGATAACATGGGCTATGGAGGGTTAAGTGTCTTACCCAAGACCACAAGGAGCACCTGTGGGACTAGAAACCCCAGTCCTTCCGGCCCAAGGTTGCTGTCCTCTAGTGGGATTTGAACCCCCGACCTTCCAGCTTGAAGTACCTTGCCCCAACCACTAGGCCACTCCTCCACTCCAAGTTAAGTTGTTATCTCCAGGAACAAGCAGGAATGAGTCTTCACATATGGGTATCGTCGGTACCGACGGAGCCTGCGCGGGAACGCTCCCCAGCGTCCAGTAAGAAAGCTTTTGGGAGCATCCCACAGCGCCTGGGCGCTGCCTTCCCGCCTTTCCTAACCGCCTCTCTCCAGTTCTTCTTTTCCGCGGAGCCAGCAGGTCGTGTTCCTGTCACCGCTGAAGAAGTTCTTTATTTTTCTTTATTTCTTTGGTCGCGCGTCTGCCTTCTTCGACGTCGGACCGGTACCACCGGTCGGTCTTTCTTCTTTAAAAAAAAAAAAAAAAAATCTACCGTTTTTCCACTTCTGTGCAATTTTGTCTTTTGGGCCTTGGGCCTACAAGATTTTTCCTCATGGAAAAGCCCGCTTCCGGGTTTAAAAAGAGCACGAAGTGCAGCGGTACTCTTTCTATCACCGACACCCATGACTGGTGTCTAAAATGTTTGGGTCCTGACCACTCCATCACCGATTGTGAGTCCTGTTCCATAATGTATAAAAGAGGTCGACAGAATCGAGCAGCAAAGCTCAGTACCCTGTTTCCCTCTGATGCAGCTTTGGTGGCATCGACATCTTCCAGGGCTTCGTCTTCTTACCATGGATCTCAGGTAACCAAACATAAGTCCAGCCGGTCCTCGAAGGGTAGATCTCCCTCTAAGTATCGAGATGCCTCCGGGCTTGCCCTCGAGGATCCTGCACCGGCAAAATTACCCCGGCGGGAGGCTCCAGCTTCCAAAGCTTCATCTATGGGGTCACAGGTTGACATTGATGGCGTGGCCTCGACCGATCACCTGTTGCCATGTTCTGGGGTACTCGTGGTCTCCACTGGTACCGACATCCAGACATTGGTTGCGTCGATGGATCAGAATATTCTGACCATGCAGCGTGCCATCACGGCATTCATACAAGCTGCGACGCCTCCGGTACCGCAACAAACTCTGTTGGCGGTACCGGTTCCAGCACCGATATCGGTTCCGGTTCCGGTGCCGATTACATCGACAAAGGCATCGGTGTCGACTGCAGCGGTACCCTGTCCTGTGATGCCCATCGGTACCGAATCGGTACCGATCACTCTCGATGTTGATACCACTCGGTACGCTTATCGGGCCCTGCAAGAGCATCCAGACAGGCGACACTTCGATTCTTCTGAGGACTCTGATGAATCAGAGGCTTCTGTCAATGCATCGGTACTCCTTCCTCAGGAGCCCTCTTCTCCAAAAAGAAGAATGTCTCCTCCAGAAGACTTGTCTTTTCAAGACTTCATTAGGGAAGTGGCCAGGGGCCTCTCTATTTCAGTGGCCCCTGAACCAGAGCCTAGAGCCACGAAATTAGATATTTTACAATATCCTAAGACTCCTAAAGAGGCAGCTACTTTACCAATTCATGAGATCCTTTATGATCACATGTTGGGCATATGGGAGACACCTCTTACTACTTCCCCTCATTCCCGCAGGTTGGACACCATGTACCGTGTTCCTCCTTGTCCTGACTTTCATAAAACTCAGCTTCCTCACCACTCTATTGTGGTGGAGTCTGCTATGAAAAAGATAAAGAGTGCAAAAAGACACTCATCTAATCCTCCAGGAAGAGAATGCAGAACCTTAGATGCTTTTGGCAGAATAATTTTCCAGGCCAATATGCTTACTGCCAGAATCAACTCCTATAGTCTCTATATGGGGATGTTTCTAAAAGAAGTTACAGGTCATCTGCTAACTTAATCTTCTTTTATCTCAGAAGATAAAAGGGAAGAGTTTCTCACCTGGCTTAAACATGCCCAGGATGTGTCCAAATTCTCCAACCGTGCAGCCTTTGACTCTTTTGAGTGTGCCAGCAGATCCTCGGCTATTGCCATAGGAGCACGCAGACTTGCTTGGTTGCAAGCTTCTGATTTGGAACCCTGGGTCCGGGATGGATTAGGAAATCTTCCTTGTACAGGTGAAAACCTTTTTGGTAAGGATTGGCAAGCAAAGGCCACTCAGATGGATGCTGAAAATTCTGCCTTAGATAGACTTTCAAAGTCTACTTCTGCTCCTGCTAGAAAAAGGTTATTCAAAAAGTCTTTCTTTCCCAAAAAGGGAAATATTATCCTGGTTATGGTCTCCAGGCATCTTCTACAGGTCGTTTTGCTGCAAAGCGTCAGCAACAACCTAAACAAGCCAAGCCTAAGGCTACAAGGACTGCTACGGCCCAACAGCCTCAGCCTCCTCAGGGCCTTTGACTTACATCTAGAGAACTTAGCCTTTCTGGCTCTAGAAGAACCAGAGCCTCTCACCATTCCAGGAAGGTTAGCTCATTTTGCTCCCAGATGGGAACAAATCACAGCAGAGCAATGGACCCTCTCCATCATAAGGGAGGGGTACAAGCTTCATTTCTTAAACCTTCCTCCTCACACTATGGTGAGACAGTTCAATTCTCCAACATCTCTCCTCGACCTTCTGGGTCAGGAGATTGCTACCCTTCTTGCCCAAAGGGCAATAGAAGAAGTACCCCTTCTTCAACAGGGTTCAGGGTTCTACTCCCCCTATTTTCTTATTCCAAAGAAAACAGGAGGCTACAGACCCATATTAGATCTCAGAGAATTGAACAAGTTTCTATGCAAGGAGAAATTCAAGATGATTTCTCTCGGTGCTCTCCTTCCATACCTTCAGAGTCAGGATTGGCTTTGTTCTCTAGATCTCAAGGATGCGTACACCCATGTCCTCATCCATCCAACACACAGTAGGTTCCTTCAGTTCCTTTATCAGGGAAAGCACTACCAATACAGAGTGCTTCCTTTCGGTCTGGCCTCTGGTCCAAGAGTGTTCACATAATGCATGGCAGTAGTAGCTACATTTCTACGCACTCTAGGAATATTTGTATTCCCATATCTGGACGACTGGCTCATCCGAGCACCATCCCAGTCAGAGGCCCAGACTTCCCTACCCTGCACAAGGCGTGTTCTTCAGTATCTGGGACTTGTGATAAACATCCCAAAATCACAACTCACCCCTACTCAGTCATTGGAGTTCATAGGGGCCTTGCTAGATACCACAACTGCAAGGGCCTATCTTCCCCAGGCCCGTTGCCTACGCTTGGTGCAGTTAGCCTCTCAAATTCAGTCAAAATCCCATTTAACTGCTCGAGAGATGTTACAAGTGTTAGGCCACATGGCATCCACCGTGCATGTAGTTCCTTACGCTCGCCTTCACATGAGGGCAGCTCAGTGGACTCTGTCCACCCAATGGACCCAGGCATCAGGTTGCCTGTCAGACAAAATAGCAACCTCCAGTCGCCTCCTTTGGTCCCTCCAGTGGTGGAGGTCCACTCAAAATCTGTTGCTGGGGTCCCCCTTTCAACAGTTGCTACCCCAAGCAACCCTCACAACAGATGCCTCCCCAAAGGGTTGGGGAGCTCATCTTCAAGATCTCTCCACCCAGGGCATCTGGTCTCCACAGGAGACATCTCTACATATCAACCTCTTAGAGCTCAGAGCAATTCTTCTAGCTCTCAGAGTCTTCCACACCCTGCTCAGCTACAAGACAGTCCTCATCCATACGGACAACCAAGTAGCCATGTTCTACGTGAACAAGCAGGGCGGAACTCGCTCTCTGTCACTTTGCAACGAAGCTTTGAGATTGTGGGCCTTCGCCAGAGAGCATCAGATTCATCTAATGGCAGTGTATCTTCCAGGGGTTCAAAACTCTTGGGCAGACAGACTCAGTCGAGTTCTGCTTCCACACGAATGGTCCCTCCATGGGGACCAGATAGCCAGGATCTTTCGAATTTGGGGAACCCCAGACATAGACCTGTTTGCAAGTCCGTGGAATGCCAAACTTCCCCGGTTCTGTTCCAGGATTCCGTGTCAGGGAGTTCAGGCCAGGGATGCCTTCCTCCTCCACTGGGGGGCAAGACTTCCTCTATGCTTTTCCACCCATTCCCCTAATTTCCAAGACACTGTTCAAGCTTCAGAGAGACAAGGGGTGTATGATCCTCATAGCTCCACGTTGGCCACGTCAAGTGTGGTACCCTCTACTTCTTCATCTCTCTCAAGCTCCCTCCCTGGGCTTGGGATCTGCTCCAGACCTTCTATCCCAGGAGGAGGGAACGTTATGGCACCCAAATCCCCAGTCTCTTCATTTCAGAGCCTGGTTGCTGAAGGGCCTAGACCTTCAAGATTGGCATCTGTCTCAGCAAGTGAAGGATATCCTTCATGCTTCCAGAAAGCCTTCCACTAGACGTTTCTATGCTTTTAAATGGAAAAGGTTTACCATTTGGTGTGCAGAGAAGGGTCTTAACCCTCTTGCAATACCTCTGAATTCTTTACTAGAGTATTTGCTCTATTTATCCCATGCAGGCCTCAAAACGAATTCAGTAAGAGTCCATTTGAGTGCTATTGCAGCAAACCTTAAGCCTCTCAATGGACATCCTATTTCCTCTCATCCTCTTATTGCAAGATTCATGAGAGGCCTTCTTTTAACTAAACCTCCCATTAGACCATCTCCAGTGGCATGGGATTTGAATTTGGTTCTTGGCCAGCTTATGAAGCCACCCTTTGAACCCTTAGCCACTACCTCCTTGAAATTCCTTTCCTGGAAGGTTATTTTTCTCATTGTAGTCACCTCAGCTCGCCGTATCAGTGAGCTGCAGGCCTTGGTGGCTAATCCTCCTCCTTACACAAGGTTCCATCATGACAAGGTAGTCCTCAGAACTAATCCACACTTTATGCCTAAAGTGGTCTCACCTTTTCATCTGAATCAGGAGGTGTATTTACCTGTCTTTTTTCCAGGACCTCATGTATCAAGTGCAGAGAGGAATCATCATACCCTGGATTGTAAAAGAGCACTTGCTTTCTACTTACAAAGGACACAGCAACATAGAAAGTGTTCTCAACTCTTTGTTGCTTTTGATCCCTCTCATTTAGGACTTCCAGTTTCTAAGAGAACTCTGTCCAATTGGATTGCTCAGTGTATTTCCTTCACCTACCAGAGTAAGAAGCTTTCTCTGGAGGGCCATGTCACAGCTCACAATGTGAGGGCCATGGCAGCCTCTATGGCTCATCTAAACTCTGTGTCCATCGACCAAATCTGTCGAGCGGCCCCCTGGGCCTCGGTTCACACCTTTACAGCCCATTACTGCTTGGACAAGGACTCCCGCCGGGATGCTTTGTTTGGTCAGGCTGTTTTCAAACACCTGTTTCATACCTAATCAACTCCTACCCCCCATCCCTGCTTGGATGCCCAAGATCCATGGGGTGAGGTAGAGCCCTTCTCAGGGACTCACAACTTTGGAGATCTCCCTGGCATCTCTAGCTGGGGAGTCCCCATATGTGAAGACTCATTCCTGCTTGTTCCTGGAGATAGCACAGTTACTTACCTGTAACAGGTGATCTCTGGGAATAGCAGGAATAAGTCTTCACAACCCACCCACCTCCCCTAGGAGTTGTATCTATCTATCTTTCCTTTCCTCTCTCTCTCTTTGTCTCAGCTTTAAAACTCGAACTGGAGAGAGGCGGTTAGGAAAGGCGGGAAGGCAGCGCGCAGGCGCTGTGGGATGCTCCCAAAAGCTTTCTTACTTGACGCTGGGGAGCGTTCCCGCCCAGGCTCCGTCAGTACCGACGTACCCATATGTGAAGACTTATTCCTGCTGTTCCCAGAGATCACCTGTTACAGGTAAGTAACTGTGCTATACTGTAAGCCACACTGATTTATAATAGCGCGGTATATAAACCCAAATAAATAAATAAATAATCTGTAGCACAGCCTTCAAGCACAGCTGTCAAGACTGAATCCCCTCTTTTTGCCACACATAACCTGTATAGAGAGTGAGAGAAGACATTTATTGACTTCAAAGTCTGGTATACAATATGAGTTGCACAGCCAAAAACCACAAACATATCATACATACTATAGATTGAAGTCGTCAAAAGAACTACCCCTTGTGCCAATTGGAACCAGTCCAAAAGAACCTGCTGGAATTGGTGGCAAAGTTGTAATTACCACTTGTAATTAATCACAGAAGCACGCTATGTCAGGCACAATATGCACACTCATTTACAGATATGATGGACTTCACTGGTTAATTGGTTATAATGGCTCCAAATACACCCAAACAATAATTTCCTTCTCGTCTCTCCAGGCCAGTCCAGGAACAAGAGGGTTGTCAACCCTCTCCAGCAGCTGAGGACTGAATTCTGAAGTTTTGCTGTTCTGGTATCTGGCTCCCCCTGCTGGCCAAACCTCAGTCTTTCAGTCCTCAGCAGCTGGAAGGGACATATTCCTGGCTGGCTCCCGTGGAAGCAATTAAAGTTTATTGAATTTTCAAAGTGCTTTATTTTTTGTTTTCATGCTGCAGTGACAAAGAGGTCTGAGTCCTAGCAGGGTTCTCCTCAGCAATTACTCAATTCGTTTTTATTAGTGGAATCAAGAATGTTTTTTTCTGTTCAATCGAGGAGCAGGGAAGGTAGAGCCTGCCTCAGTCAGCAGCTCCGTTTGCTGGGGAAACGCACAGAGAGGTACTGGGAGCCCCAGAGACCATCCTGCCACCCCCGGAGTTAAGTCTACTCTCCTGCTAGCAGCGGGTGTGAGTGACTTACAAGAAAAACAGAATTTACAGCGATTTTGGCTTCAGGTATGTTGGAAACAGGGCTTTGATCTGCCGGTTTGGTTGGCTTTGTTCGCGGTGGCGTTTTAGTCAGTGTTCCTTCTTTCGCTTTGCAGAGGCAGACTTGGCAGGTCCCTGTGTCGGTTTTTGCTGCGGTTTAGATTAGCGACGGTTTTCTTGTCGTTTTTTTGTCTCGGGGGTGATTTGTCGTTATTTAGCATAGCAGCATGGAGGGTAAGTCAGAATCGGCCGTTTTTTTAGGAGGCCCTCAGGGCAGCTCAGAATTGGCGGGAACGGCAGCAATGACAGGTTCAGCTCCAGTTTTGTTACCTGCTTATGAAAAGCCCGCGAAAAAGAAAGCAAAATCTAAAAGGACAGTGCAGGTGGAGGAAGCTCTTCCACATTCTCTGCCTGAAGTACAAAAGAGCTTGGAATCTTTTTTTTTTTCTGCTGAGTTTATTTTAGCGTTGCATCAGGCTTACTGTTTAAAGTGGCAGCAAGCTCAGGACAAGCCTACTGCCCCTTTGCCCTGGCAAAGCTCAGGGAAAGAGCCTTCTCCGGTGGATCCGGGGGAGGGTTCTTCTAAGTCAGCCCACGGAGCTGGGGTGAGCGCCGATAGCACCGGTCAGCTCATCTCAGGGCTCCAAGCATTTGAGGAAGGAGAAATCCTGTCAGATTCCGGTATGGAGTGGGCTACGGATTTGGATGAGGCTGAGCTTGGATCCAGCGAGGATCCTAAAATGTTCTGGGTGTTTAGAAAGGAGGAGTTGGGGGCGCTTATCGCTCAGACATTAGCTGCCTTAAATATTACTTTGCCAGCGGCTCAGGAAGAGCCCTTAGAAGATCCCCTTATTCAGGGGTTTAAAGCAGAGCAGCGGTGTTTTCCTGTGCATAGAGTCATGAGGCAGATGGTAGAATCTGAATGGGAATGCCCGGAGGCTACTTTGCGTGGAGCGCGGGCTATCGGTCGCTTGTATCCCTTGCCTTAGGAGGAGCAGGAGTTATTAAAAATACCTAAGGTAGATGCCTTGGTTTCAGCGATCACTAAGAAAACGACTATTCCTGTCGAGGGCGGTGCAGTCCTGAAAGATTTGCAGGATAGGAAATTGGAGGCCCTGTTGAAACAGACCTTCGAGTCTTGTGCGCTTTCGGAGCGTATGTCTCCCGAGCCTCTATTCGGTGGATCCAGGGGGTACTCACTCCCAAAGGGAGGAGGACGAAGGTGCAAAGCTAGAATCAGTGGCTGCTTATCTAGCGGATACGTTTTATGATTTAGTAAGAATTTCAGCAAAGTCCATGGTGTCGATGATTGCGGCCAGGAGGTTTCTCTGGTTGAGGAATTGGGCAGCAGACACCTCTTCCAAGGTTCAGCTAAGTAAGCTTCCGTACAAGGGCACGCTAATTTTTGGGGCGGCCTTGGAAAAGATTGTGAAGGATCTCGGAGATTCCAAGGGCGGTCGCCTCCCTGAGGACCGACCGAAAATTCAGAGGCCTGGCAATTTGCACAGGGGTCCGACCCGGGGTTTGCGCAGATTCAGGGGGTCACGCTTTACTCCGTATCAGAGAGGTCGCTTTGTAGCCAGAGCTCAGTCCTTTCGGGGGGCTCGTGGATTCGGTAGAGGTTATTTTGGAGCCCAGCAAATCACCCCTAAAAAGCCACAATGAAACAAGGTTGGTCCAGGCGGAATTCCCGGTGGGGGGGAGGGCGGCTTCAAAGCTTCCTTTCGTCCTGGACCACCATAACGTCTGACCAATGGGTCCTAGAGATTATTCGCGATGGGTACTCTCTCAAATTCGCTCGGCCGCTGTCAGAGGCTTTCGTGGTGTCTCCATGTGGTACTGCGGAAAAGCAAGGAGCCATGACAGAGACGCTTCGGAGACTGTTGCGTCTTCAGGCGGTAGTTCCGGTTCCTCCGCACCAATTAGGATTATGTCGGTACTCGATTTATTTTGTGGTTCCCAAGAAAGAAGGGTCTTTTCTACCCATTTTGGATCTCAAGCACGTAAACCGGTGCTTGAGGGTTCCGCATTTCCGCATGGAGACGCTACGGTTGGTCATACGCTCGGTGCAGCCGACAGAGGTGCTGATGTCCATAGACCTCACGGAGGCCTACCTTCACATTCCAATCAGGCCAGAGCATCAAAAGTTCCTACGTTTTGCGGTGCACATGGGTCATTTTTAGTTCCGAGCCTTACCGTTTGGGTTGGCCACGGCACCGCGCACCTTCACAAAGGTGATGGTGGTGGTGGCGGTGGCCTTGAGAAGACAGGGGATCCTTGTGCATCTGTACCTTGACGACTGGCTGATTCGGGTGCTGTCTGTGTCGGAGTCTCGGTCGGTGACGGCACGGGTGGTGAGTCTTCTGGAACACCTTGGTTGGGTAATCAACCAAGCCAAGAGCCAATTGCAGCCGGTGATACGCTTCCTGTACTTGGGAGCATTCGATACAGAGATAGGTGCTGTATTTCTGCCAGAGAGCAGGGTGCAAAAGATTTTACGGCAGGTTACAAAGTTCTTGAGTCTAACGGCACCAACAGCGTGGCGTTATTTTCAGCTCCTAGGCTCCATGGCGGCGGCCTTGGATCTGGTTCCGTGGGCATGAGCCCATATGCGTCCATTGCAACAGGCTTTGCTGTCGAGGTGGTCACCTCAAGAGCATCCGTTGGATCGAAAGTTGCCCAGATTACAGAAAGTCGGCAACAGTCTGCAGTGGTGGTTGGAACCCGGCCATCTTCGTGTGGGAGTGCTCTTACGCAAGCCAGACTGGGTACTGGTCACTACAGATGCCAGTCTTGTGGGCTGGGGGGCACACTGTCAGGCGTGCATAGCTCAAGGTTGTTGGCCGCCAGAGATGAAAGATTGTTCCATAAATTTTTTAGAACTCAGAGCAGTCTCTCTAGCTCTTCGAGACTTTCTTCATATCGTAGAAAACAAAGCAGTGCGGGTGTTCTCGGACAATGCGGTGACAGTGTCCTATATCAATCAGCAAAATGGAACAGGAAGTGCAATTTTGTTGGAAGAGAGTCTATGGTTGATGTCCTGGGCGGAGTCACATCTACAAGCCTTTTCGGCGGTGCATGTGGCAGGACGGGACAATGTGCAAGCAGATTACCTCAGCCGGCATGTGGTAGATCCCAGAGAGTGGGAGTTGAACGCGACGGTGTTTCACGACCTGACCCTAAGGTGGGGTCAGCCGGTGATGGACCTGATGGCCTCCTTCGACAATGCCAAAGCGAGTCAGTTTTTCAGCAGATGCAGAGAGCATATGTCGGAGGGGCTCGACGGCCTGGCACAGCCGTGGCCGGCCAGGGGGCTACTTTGTCTTTCCGCCATGGCCAATGATAGGGAGAGTCATTCAGAGGGTAGCAAGTCACCACGGTCGAGTAATTCTCATTGCGCTAGACTGGCCCAGGAGGGCATGGTATGCGGATTTAGTTCATCTTCTCATAGACAGTCCCTGGAAACTTCCCTCTCGAGTCGACCTCTTGGTTCAGGGCCCCCTGAGCATGCCAAATGTGGATCGCTTCTCGCTTACGGCTTGGCTCTTGAAAAGGAAAAGTTGAAACGTAGAGGATATTCGGCTGCAGTCGTGGCCACCCTGTTGCAGGCCAGGAGAAGGTCTGCGTCCCTAGCTTACGTCCGCGTTTGGCGTGTTTTTGAAAGCCGGTGCAAGGAGCAGAATCTCCGTACACGCGACACCTGGGTACCGCAAGTGTTGTCTTTTCTCCAGGAGGGGCTGGATAAAGGTTTAGCCCTCAGTATCATCAGAGTTCATTTGGCAGCGATATCATGTTTTTGAGGGAATGTCAAGGGAGCTCGACTGTCTTCCCATCCGGATATTCTTAGATTCCTGAGGGCGGTAAAGAACATTCATCCTCCTGTTCGAGCTGTGATTCCGCCTTGGGATTTGAATCTGGTTCTTGAGGCTTTGGTGAGGCCTTCCTTTGAGCCGGCTAAGGATATATTGCTCAGGGAGCTTTCTTGGAAGGTTTCCTTCCTGGTGGCCTTGTGTTCTGCAAGGAGAATTTCGGATCTCCAAGCGCTTTCGTGTCAAGCTCCGTATCTTCAGTTTTCGGAGGAAAAGGTGATGTTGCGAACAGTCCCTTCTTTTCTCTCAAAGGTGGTGTCTAAATTTCATGTGAATCAGACTATTTCGCTTCCGACCTTTCGGAAACAGGCAGGTCTTCCCATTGATGGGGTATTGGAAAAATTGGATTTAGGTAGACTGTTCAAGACGGACAGATCATTTGTGCTGTTTGGTGGGCCTCGGCTTCCAAGGCCTCGATTGCTCGATGGGTAAAGCAAGCCATAGTGGCAGCGTATCAGGCAGGTGGGCAGTTGCCTCCAGAGGTGCTCCACGCTCATTCCACTCGTAGCCAGGCGACGTCCTGGGCCAAATATGCTTTGATTCCACCTGCTGATATATGTCGGGCGGCTACTTGGTCTTCTCTTCACACGTTTGCGAAACATTACAGATTGGATGTTCATGCCGGGGGAGATGCAAATGTGGTGGCTTCGGCCATCATAGTGGGCCTGGCGGGTCCCTCCCGGGGTTAGGTACTGCTCTGGTACTTCCCTCTTGTTCCTGGACTGGCCCGGAGAGAAGAGAAGGAAGAAGAAATTAGACCTTACCTGCTAATTGTCTTTCCTTGAGATCTCTCTGGGCCAGTCCAGGACCCACCCATGTCATTTGCAGGAGTTCACAGTTGGGGGTGAGTGCCTCTGTTGGGTTCATAGATCATTTTTGATAGAAGGCAATACAGTTTTGATTTCTCTTCAGAGGTCCTGGTCGGGGTGGTCTATGGGGCTTCCTCGATAAGAATCGGGGATTGCGATATAATTTGTGACTACTAAGATTTAAAAAAAAACAACAAAAAAACCCCGGTATGCGGGTGTTGTTGACTGCTGGGTATGTTCGCTATTTTTCTGGCATGTTTAGAACGTTAGGATTCTTTGTTTTTTTCCAGTTGTGGATTATATTCTTGGACTGCTTGGATAGGAATAGACTGAGGTTTGGCCAGCAGGGGGAGCCAGATACCAGAACAGCAAAACTTCAGAATTCAGTCCTCAGCTGCTGGAGAAGGTTGACAACTCTCTTGTTCCTGGACTGGCCCAGAGAGATCTCAAGGAAAGACAATTAGCAGGTAAGGTCTAATTTCTTCATCTTCCATACACCGAACCTCTGCAGGTGAAGTCACAAAGAGCCAAACTGGCTCACACTGCATCAGCAGCCCTCTTGATATATTAACTGCCTCTGGGGATGTCCTTATTTTATAGGAACAGTCATCTAAATGTGCCAAGGTACTCGCAAAATGGAGCAGTTGTCCATCCAGTTAGTAGTGTCTGCCACTGTGCATGCCCCTGTTGAAGCAGAAAGAGGTGCCCAGCCACAAGTGCCCTAAGAAGCAGACTTAAACAGTTCAAAATAGCCCAGGCAAACTGGACCATGAGACTTCAGCAACACATGTTTGCAATGCGGGACCAAATGACAAAACAATGCCTGCTATGGACTGTCAATCCCAGTCAGAATGAGGGCCACTTTAAACAATGTGACAGCTCTGAGGACCCCAAGCACTTCAGGACTTCATTAACAATATAGCTGGCACTTCCTATAGAAACAAAATGACTTCTTGGATCATGTCGGATCCGGCAGCAGTAGTAATTGGTCAGTATGAAGCTAACACATGATTGTTTGCTCTGCACTGTGGTGCTGTTCAAATCAGCCACAATTAAAGATGCTGTGGTTTCAGTACTTTAGAGGGGCTCACGCTCTGGCTGCCTGAAGGGTTGCTAGTGCCTGCAGAATAATGAAGGACTTTAGTCATCATGAGACTGGGATATTTGGAGATAGCCAGCCACTGAGCCCTATTTACCTTCAGGAGTGCTCAAACTGCAGGCCCAGCAATGGTGGCAATTGTTTTGATGAATTTGATCGGATCACTGTGCTTAGAGCCTTCTGGTAGGCCAAATATTTTCAAATTATTCCTGCATGTGTGAAAGATCCTCAAGGTCCCTTTCTAATTTCTGTAAGGAGTTAAGCTTCCATTGAATTTGCCAGGTATACTGTCTACACTTTGGCTTTGTTATATAAAATATAGTGTTCTCAGCTGTGGAGTTTAATTTTGCTGGCATAGCTTCCTTCAGCTCCACAATTGCCACATTATTTGCCACTATGTCTTTTACCTGCAGTATTTCATTCATAATTGCTCTCAGTATGATCTCATTGTCCTTAGGCTCACATGCTTTCTGGAGCAATGGAGGCTCGTGCTTTAAGTACCTCACTCCCTGTGCACAATTGCTTGCAAAGTCCATCTTAGTAGATTTTGCAGCCACCATTGTAGCAATATCACTGGTACAAAAGTTCATTAGCAAGACAGCATGTAAATGGTCTAAGGCAGTGGTTCTCAACCTAGTCCTCTGGGACTCCTAGTACAGTTGAGTTTCAGGGTATCTACAATGAATATGCATGAGTATGAATGTATGAATATGCATGCAGATCTGTTTCATGCATATTCACTGTGGATATTCTAAAAACCTGACTATCCTGGGTCCCAGGGGACTGGGTTGAGAACCACTGGTCTGATACAAAATGCACCCAGTTCCAGAAGAACTTGAGTCCTAAGCCGCCATCTTGAATGGTGCTCACTAGTATGCCACTTGTGTTTGTGTGTGTGTGTGTGTTTTTTTTTAAGCCACGGGTGGAATGGATAATTTTGGGCATATAAATTATTTTATGTCTCACATTATATGTCCAGAAAGAGTCTAGGATTTGGAACATTTTGGGAGTAGTACCACTTATATGTCTCAGTGCAAATATTCAGCCACTAAACACACAAATTATATATCTAGGTGGGCTGCACAAATAGCAAAAAATAGGGGGTTATTTTAGAAGCCTTCTTTACAATTTACATGTGTATGATATGGCATATACAGGTGTAAATGGCCATTTTAAAAAGGACATTATTTTATACGTGGATGTCTTTAGAAGACAAAAATTGGGGATGTGGTTAGGGAGTGGCAGGGCTGGTTAAAAAATCTACAGATAGGGAATACACATGCATGGCCAAAATTGTGCATCTCAGGATTTACACATGCTTTTTGGCACATGTAGACTTTACATGAGGGATAAAGGGGGGTTATCCTTCTTTTTTTGGGAACAAACAGGAAGTCAGTCCTCACATATGGGTGATGTCGGCACCGATGGGGGCCTTGTGGAAGCATCCCCCCAGCTTTCAAAGAAAGCCTTTGGGTGATGCCACCACGCATGCATGATCCCCTTCCCGCTCAAGGGTGCCATCTTGCTCAGTCTCCTTTTTTTCTGCGGAGCCCTTCAGACGTTGTCTGGCTTGTCCCCGGAAAAAGTTGATTATTTTGTTCCTCGAGTTTCCAACTCGCCTCCGGTATTGCACCGGTACTCTTCCCACCTACTGATCTTGGTGTCTCAGCATTGAGCTTGGTTCTATTTTTATAGTTTTTTCATTATTTTCTTTTCCTGGCGCCTTTGCGCCCTTTTTCTCCCGCTGGCAGCCCTGAGAGTCTTCAACCTTGCAGGGGTACTTTTTCCCTCCATGGCTACCAATGGTTTTAAGAAGTGTGATTGGTGCTCCAAAATCATGTCTTTGACCGACACACATGACTGCTGTCTTCGTTGCTTTGGGCCAGACAACGACCCGGTGGCCTGCGGACTCTGCAAGAGGATATCCAGCAAAGCCCTCAAGAGCCGCTAGCAGCAGCATGATAGGTTTTTCCCCGAGTCCCCTGGTGCCTCCCAAAGGATCATTGTGGGTCCTCAGAAAGGGGGTCTCCCTCGAGGGAACCCAGGAAGAAGAAGAAACCCTTGAAGGCGGTGTCCTTGGATGGTTCTGACCGGCTGGTGGCACCCCGAGATGCTTGTCTGAGACGTCGTAGAGGGAGCGACCTGTGAAGGTCCCCCAGAAGGATCCTGCTGTGGACTGGCCTCGGTCCCCAGACACCATCCTCGTCGAGGATTCACTTTCGGGGGAGCCGGCGTCGGGCCTGAATCCCTTGGTGCCCATGCCAAAAGCTTTGGAGCCTTCTGGGCTGGAGTCCAGAATGGTGACACTGGAGCACAGTTTGTCTGCCTTCATGGACCAGCAGCGGACGCTGTTGTCTGGTACGACTGGTTCATCCGCCCCGACCAAATGGCTGCCGACATTCAAGATGTCCCCGGAGGCCAAGCTGAATCTCGAGGTCCTTCAGCCTCGAGTTGATCCTCGGCTGAGGTTGCGCTCTGAGTCCCACTCATTGGGACCGCAGTCGTCCCCAGCCAGTCTATCGGGTGTCGTCCATAGAGCATTGGGGCCCTTGAAGCCTGTGGAGCAGCCCTCTGGCGAGTCCTCCACAGACTACTCCGAGTGGGAGATGGAGGACGAGGAGTCCCCCGATAACCATTGCCATCACAACATACTTCCGATTCCCCTTTCTCGAAACCTCGGCGGCGGGAGAATCAGAAGGATGAGTTAGAGAACCCCTTAGGCGGATGAGTTAAAGATTCTCCAGTACGAGGCCCCTCCCTGGGAAATGCTCACGGTACCCATCCCTCCTATCCTGGAATGGCTCATGCTCTGCATGTGGGAGACACCGGCAGCGGTGCTGGTGGTGAGCAGACGGCTCATCTCGGTGTATCGGGTCCGCTGGAGCTCGGGCTTCCAGAAGTCACAACTGCCGCATAACTCCATGGTGGTGGAGTCGGCCATGCGTCAGCTGAAAAGCCAGAACACACACTCCTCGGTGCCCCCTGTCAGGGAGGCTCACACCTTGGATGCCCTCGGCAGAAAGTGCTACCAGGACTCAATGCTCCTTTGGCCTACCAGCTGTACATGGGCATGTACCTGAGAGACTTGGCGAAGGAACTCACCAGGTTCTTGGCTGGTCTGTCCGAGGAACCCTTGCAGTGGTTCAAGAGCCTGGCCAAAGCCATCCATGAGTGCTTCGACTTTGTCTCGAGCAGCCTATGACGGATTTGAGTTGGCAGCTCGGTGCACGCCGCCAAGCTTGGCTTCAGTTGTCCGATCTGGATCAGTGGGTTCAGGACAAATTGGTTGATGTCCCATGCCAAGGGGAGAACCTCTTTGGCTAACCCATGACCAACAAGGCCGCCGAGCTGGAGACCAAGTTCATGACGAGGAACAGGCTCTCTAAGAAGACCACTGCCCCTCCCCAATGGAATGGCTTGGGTAAAAAGCCCTTTTACCTGGGGAAGGGAGTTGCTTACCGAATCTACCCACCCTTTCGGGCTTCCACAGCTCCCCAACAGGGTCAGCAGGCCAAGGGACATAGGCATGGCCTGCGTAAGCAGAAGGCTCAAAAACCACAGGCACCGGCCCTGGCTTAGCCAGGGGGAGCTTTTGACTCCTTGAGCATAGCCTCTCTACCTCAAGAAGGTCAGCAGCCCACAGGGGGACGCCGGGCTCTCTATGCCCAGAGATTGGTGGCTATAACCACCGATTCCTGGGCACTAAGGGTAATCAGGGAGGGTTATCTCCTCTACCTGGCTCAGACACTTCCCTCTTATTTTCCAGGAGAGCCTCTTGGGTCTCCCCTACACTGGGACCTTCTCCTGAAGGAGTTGGCAGGTCTTCTCGAGGACAAGGCGGTGGAACTGGTGCCCCACCACCTCAGGGGCAAAGTGCTCTACTCCAGATACTTCCTCGTTCCAAAGAGGACAGGGGGGACTAAGGCCCATCCTTGATCTGCCCAACCTCAACAACATCTTGGTGAGAAAGAAGTTCAAGATGTTCTCCCTTGGAACATTGCTGCCATACTTCCAGCAGGGAGACTGGCTATGCCCTTTAGACCACAAGGATGCTTATACTCTCATCCTCATCCACCGCAACCACAGGCAGTATCTGCGGTTCGTAGTAGTGGGCAGGCATTTTTCAATACATGGTGCTCCCCTTCGGCCTAGCCTTTGCCCCAAGGGTCTTCACAAAATGCCTGGCAGTCATAGCCACCTTCCTTCGGCTCCAGGGGATCTTCATTTTTCCCTAGCTGGATGACTGGCTCATAAGTGGAGGCACAGCCTCGGAGGTGCAGCAGGCCACCGCTCACACCATCCAGGTTCTGCAACACTTGGGCTTTGTCATAAACTACCCCAAGTCTCACCTCCTCCCAGCACAATGCCTGGAGTTCATTGGAGCAAAGATCGACACCCTCCAGTCGAGGGCCTTCTTGCCCAAGGACCGAGCCGATCGGCTCCGGTCCTTAGCTTGGGATGTACAGCACTGTTCATCGGTGCCCGCTCAGTGTCTTCTGCGCCTCCTCGGGCACATGGCCTCCACGGTCCACATCACCCCAGATGCTCGCCTCCATATGAGGACAGCACAGTGGTCTCAGGCCCAGGATGTCTCCGGGACAGAGTCTCGGTGACCCGCCAGTTGGTGGACTCCCTAGACTGGTGTCAGTCACCCCAGCATCTCGAGGCAGGCATGCCTTTTCAGGTCCCAAGTCACTCGAGGGTCCCTCACCATGGATGCCTCTTTGCTCGGCTGGAGAGCCCACTGCAGAGATCTCCACACTGAGGGCAACTACTAGATGAGAGCACCTAGCAGATCAACCTCCTGGAGCTCCGGGTCATACACCTTGCCCTGAGGGTCTTCTGTCACCACCTACGTTACCAGCTGGTGCTGGTCCAGATGGACAACCAGGTGGCGATGTTCTACGTGAACCAACAGTGTGGCACGGGGTCTCGTGCCCTTTGTCAGGAGGCACTGCTCCTCTGCTTATACGCAATCTAGGATATCCTCCTGTGGGCAGTGTATCTGCCAGGCCAGGACAACCTGCTGGCCGACACTCAGCAGAATTCTCCAGCTGCACGAGTGAAAGCTGGATCCCAGGGTAACCAGTCGGCTTTTCTGACTCTGGGGGGGAACCCATGATGGACCTGTTCACCAGTCCAGACAACTTTTAGTTGCCCTGCTTCTGCTCCCCGGCAGGCCCACCCCTCCAGGGTGGCAGCGGACGTGTTCCTGGTCTCATGGGCGGAAGGCCTCATGTACACCTTCCTTCTGACGCCTCTGATCACCAAGACCCCTGTTCAGGACTCCCTGCAACAGGGCCTTGCTTATCCTGATAGCTCCTCGGTGGCCCAGGCAGCTGTGGTTCCTGCTGCTTCTGAAGTTGACGGTGGAGTTCCCCATTCCCCTGGGGACCGCCCCGGGACTCCTATCTCAAGAGGGGGGGCTCTCTCCTGCACCCCAATCTCATGTGCCACTCACTGACAGCATGGCTGCTCAAAGGGTGACTCTGGCCCCTCTCAACCTTCTGGTTGAGGTGGAGGACATTCTGCTGGCGCCTCACAAGGCCTCTGCTAGGAAGGCTTACGCTCTCAAATGGCACAGGTTTTCTGCTTTGTATGCCCAACACAGGGCTGATCCTTTCTCTTGCCCAGTGGTTCTGGTGTTACAGTACCTTCTCCACTTTTCTCAGTCTGGGGTCAAGTCTAATGCCGTCCGTGTGCACCTTATTGCCCTGACAGCGCACCACCATCCGGTGGATGGTAAACCCATCTCGGTCCAACCATTGGTCACCCATTTCCTTCAGGGCCTGCTATTATCAAAGCCCCTGGTTCGCTCTCCGGCAGCCACATGGCACCTCAATGTAGTGTTGGGGCAGCTTAATTGCCCGCCCTTTGAGCCTCTGGCTACCTGCCACATGCACTACCTCTCCTGGAAGGTAGTTTTACTGGTTGCGCTCACCTCCGCTCGCAGAGTTAGCGAGCTCCAAGCCCTTGTGGCGGTGGCGCCTTATACCAGGTTCTACGAGAACAGAGTGGTGCTTCGCAAGAACTCTAAATTCATGCCGAAAGTAGTGTCACCCTTCCATCTTAACCAGGAAGTGGTGCTTCCTACCTTCTTCCCAAGACCTCACTCCAGTTGGGTGGAGATGGTCCTTCACACCTTGGATTGTAAGAGGGCTTTGTCCTTCTATATGCAGCGTACTCAGGGCCACCGCAAGGCTTCTCTGTTTTTTATCTCCTACGACCCCAGTAGGCTGAGGGAGGCGGTAACCAAGCGTATGCTGTCCACCTGGGTGGCGGACTGTATCGCCCTCGCTTATGAGCAGGCGAGGCACCCGCTGGAAGGCCGCGTCACCTTGCACTGTGTCAGGGCCATGGCGGCTTCGGTGGCAAACTTGTGCTCTGTCCCGATGGTGGACATCTGCTGGGCCACCACCTGGTCTTCAGTCCATAGCTTCGCAGCCCATTACTGCCTGGAAAGAGAGTCCCGATGGGAGAGTGCTTTTGGCCAGGCTGTGCTCTGTAACCTTTTTGGGGTCTAGGCAACTCCTACCCTCCGACCTTTCTGTGTTGAGGCTACTGGAGTGCTGGTTCATCGGACACAGGGGTCCTGCTGTGGTCTGTAGACATGGATTCATTTGCTGCTGCTTGTGGCTCCCCTTGGGGGAGCCCCTTTTTTGCTATGGGCTTTTGATAGCTTGTAGCTGGGGAGTCCCATATGTGAGGACTGACTTTCCTGCTTGTTCCCGGAGAAAGCGTAGTTACTCACCTGTAACAGGGGTTCTCTGGGGACAGCAGGAATCAGTCCTCAACCCTCCCTCCTCCCCTTGGAGTTGCTCCTTTGCCGTCTTTTTCTATTTTTGCCATCTTTTAGCTATGATCTCCAGGAACAAGCACGAATGAGTCTTCACATATGGGTACCGACGGAGCCTGCGCGAGAACGCTCCCCAGCGTCCAATAGGAAAGCTTTTGGGAGCATCCCACAGCGCCTGCGTGCTGCCTTCCTGCCTTTCCTAACCGCCTCTCTCCAGTTCTTCTGCGGTGACAGGGACACGACCTGCTGGCTCCGCGGAAAAGAAGAAGTTCTTTATTTTTTCATTATTCTTTTGTGTTGCGTCTGCCTTCTCGACGTTGGACCGGTACCGCCGGTCTTTTCTTTTCTTTCTTCTTTAAAAAAAAAACAAAACAAAAAACACTTTATCTTTTCTGTGCATTTTCAGTTTTTGGGCCCTAGGCCTAAAAATCTTTCCTCATGGAGAAGCCCGCTTCCGGGTTTAAAAAATGCACAAAATTTGGCGGTACTATTTCTGTCACCGACACCCATGACTGGTGTCTAAAATGTTTGGGACCTGGCCATTCCATCACGGATTGTGTGTCCTGTACCATGATGTCCAAGAGAGGTCGGCAGAACTGAGCAGCCAAGCTCAGTACCCTGTTTCCCTCTGATGCAGCTTCGGTGGCATCGACGTCTTCCAGGGCCTCCTTTCCTCCCATGGATCTCAGGTAACCAAGCATAAATCTGGCCGGTCCTCGAAGGGCAGATCTCCCTCCAAGCATCGAGATGCCTCTGGGCTTGCTCTCGAGGATTCCGCACCGGCAAAATTACCCCGGCGGGAAGCTCCGGCTTCCAAAGCATTATCTATGGGGTCACAGGTTGACATCGATGGCTCGGCCTCGACCGATCACCTGTTGCAGTGTTCTGGGGTACCGGTGGCTCCCACTGGTACCGACATCCAGACTCTGGTGACGTCGATGGATCAGAAGATTCTGACCATGCAGCGCACCTTAACGGCTTTCATGCAGGCTGCGATGCCTCCGGTACCACAACAATCCCCGTTGCTGGTACCGGCTCCGGTACCGGTACCGATTGCATCGGCTTCGGTGTCGACTGCTACGGTACCCTGTCCTATGATGCCCATCGGTACCGAACCGGTACCGATTACTCCCGATGTCGATCCCACTCGATACGGTTATCGGGCTTTACAAGAGCATCCAGACAGGCGATACTTCGATTCCTCTGAGGACTCTGAGTCTGAGGGTTCTGTAGAAGCATCGATACTTCTTCCTCAGGAGTCTTCTTCCCCTAAACGAAGAATGTCTCCTCCAGAGGACTTGTCTTTTCAAGACTTTGTTAGGGAAGTGGCTAGGGGCCTCTCTATCACAGTGGCCCCTGAGTCAGAACCCAGAGCCAAGGAGTTGGATATTTTACAATATCCCAAAGCTCCTAAGGAGGCAGCTACTTTACCTGTTCATGAGATTCTGTATGATCTCATGTTGAGGATGTGGGAGACACCTCTCACCACTTCTCCTCATTCTCGCAGGTTAGACACCATGTATCGTGTCCCTCCTTGTCCGGGCTTCCACAAGACTCAGCTTCCTCACCACTCTATTGTGGTAGAGTCTGCCATGAAGAAGATGAAGAGTGCAAAAAGACACTCATCTAATCCTCCAGGGCGTGAATGCAGGACCCTAGATGCTTTTGGCTGAAGGGTTTTCCAAGCTGCTATGCTAGCTGCTAGGATCAATTCCTATAGTCTCTATATGGGAATGTTTCTAAAAGAAGTCACAGATCATCTGCAGACTTTAACTCCTTTCTTGTCAGAAGATAAAAGACAGGAGTTTCTCACTTGGCTCAAACATGCCCAAGATGTCTCCAAATTTTCCAGCCTTTGACTCTTGAGTGTGTAAGCAGAGTTTTGGCTATTGCCATAGGGGCACGCAGAATTGCTTGGCTACAAGCTTCTGATTTGGAGATCTGGGTCCAAGATCAGTTAGGAAATCTCTCTTGTACAGGTGAGAACCTTTTTGGTAAGGATTGGCAAGCAAAGGCCACTCAGATGGATGCTGAGAACTCTGCTTTGGATCGACTTTCAAAGTCTACCTCTGCTCCTGTTAAGAAAAGATTGTTTAAAAAGACATTTTTTTCCAAAAAGGGAAGATATAATCCTGCTTATGGTCAGCAGGCATCTTCTGCAGGTCGTTTTGCTGCAAAGCGTCAGCAACCACCCAAACAGGCCAAGTCAAAGGCAGCTAGGCCTTCCACGGCCCAGCAGCTTCAGCCTCCTCAGGGACTTTGACTTGCAACTAGAGAACTTAGCCTTTCTAGCTCTGGAAGGACCAGAGCCCCTTACCATCCCTGGAAGGTTGACTTACTTTGCTCCCAGATGGGAGCAAATCACAGCAGAGCAATGGACACTCTCCATCATAAGGGAGGGGTACAAGATTCATCTTTTAAGCCTTCCCCCTCACACCATGGTGAAACAGTTCAATTCTCCAACATATCTCCTCAACCTTCTAGGTCAGGAGATTGCCATCGTTCTTGCCCAAGGGGCAATAGAAGAAGTACCTCTTCTTCAACAAGGCACAGGGTTCTACTCCCCTTATTTTCTTATTCCAAAGAAGACAGGGGGCTACAGACCCATCTTAGATCTCAGAGAATTGAACAAATTTCTATTCAAGGAGAAATTCAAGATGATTTCTCTCGGTGCTCTGCTTCCATACCTTCAGAGGCAGGACTGGCTTTGTTCTCTAGATCTCAAGGATGCATACACCCATGTCCTCATCCATCCAACTCACAGAAGGTTCCTTCGGTTCCTTTTTCAAGGAAAGCACTACCAGTACAGGGTGCTTCCTTTTGGTCTGGCCTCTGCACCAAGTGTGTTCACGAAATGCATGGCAGTAGTAGCTGCATTTCTACGCACTCTAGGAATATTTGTCTTCCCATATCTGGACGACTGGCTCAATTGAGCTCGAGCTCAATCTCAAGCAGAGGCCAAGACTTGTCTAAGCTGCACAATGCGTGTCCTTCAGTATTTGGGACTAGTAATAAACATCCCAAAATCCAGTCTCACCCCTACTCAGTCCCTCGAGTTTATAGGGGCTTTGTTGGATACCACAACTACAAGGGCCTATCTTCCTCAGGCCCGTTGCCTACGCTTGGTGCAGTTAGCCTCCTAAATACAGTTAAAGCCCCTTTTAACTGCTTGAGAAATGTTGCAACTCTTGGGCCACATGGCATCCACTGTGCATGTGGTTCCATATGCTCGCCTTCACATGAGGGCAGCTCAATGGACTTTGTCCACCCAATGGACTCAGGCATCAGGTTGCCTGTCAGACAAAATAGCAAACTCCAGTCGCCTTTTTTGGTCTCTCCAGTGGTGGAAGTCCTCTCAAAACCTGTTGCTGGGGTCCCCTTTTCAACAGTCACTTCCCCAAGCAATCCTTACAACAGATGCCTCTCCAATTGGTTGGGGAGCTCATCTGCAAGATCTCTCCACCCAGGGCATCTGGTCTCCACAGGAGACTTCACTACACGTAAATCTCTTGGAACTCAGAGCAATTTTCTTAGCTCTCAGAGTGTTCCACTCCTGCTCAGCTACAAGACAGTCCTCATCCACACGGACAGTCAAGTAGCCATGTTCTATGTAAACAAGCAGGGGGGGGGGGGGACTGGCTCTCTGTCGCTTTGCAACGAAGCTTTGCGACTGTGGGCCTTCGCCAGAGAGCATCAAATTCATCTTATGGCAGTATATCTTCCAGGCGTTCAAAACTCTTGGGCAGACAGACTCAGTCGAGTTCTGCTTCCACACGAATGGTCCCTCCACAGGGACCAGATAGCCAGGATTTTTCGAATTTGGGGAACCCCGGACATAGACCTGTTTGCAAGTCTGTGGAATGCCAAACTTTCCCGGTTCTGTTCCAGGATTCCGTGTCAGGGAATTCAGGCCAGGGATGCCTTCCTCCTTCACGGGGGTCAAGACTTCCTTTATGCCTTTCCACCCATTCCCCTCATTCCCAAAACACTGTTCAAGCTTCAGAGAGACCAAGGGTCTATGATCCTTATAGCCCCACATTGGCCACGCCAAGTGTGGTACCCTCTACTTCTGCATCTCTCTCAAGCTCCACCCCTGGAGTTGGGCTCTGCTCCAGATCTTCTCTCCCAGGAAGACGGAACGTTGTGGCACCCAAACCCCCAGTCTCTCCATCTCAGGGCTTGGTTGCTGAAGGCCTAGACCTTCAAGTTTTCCATCTCTCTCAGCAAGTCAGAGATATTATTCATGCTTCTAGAAAGCCTTCCACTAGACGTTCCTATGCTTTCAAATGGAAAAGATTACCATTTGGTGTTCAGAGAAGGGTCTTAACCATCTAGCAATACCTGTGAATTCTTTACTAGAGTATCTTCTGCATCTTTCAAATGCAGACCTCAAAACAAATTCGGGAAGAGTCCATTTGAGTGCTATTGCAGCATCCCTCAAGCCTCTTGATGGACAACCTGTTTCCTCTCATCCTCTTATAGCAAGATTCATGAGAGGCCTTCTTTTAACTAAACCTCCCATTAGACCACCTCCAGTGGCATGGGACTTAAATCTGGTTCTTGGCCAGCTTAAGAAGCCACCCTTTGAACCTTTAGCCACCACCTCCTTGAAATTTCTTTCTTGGAAGGTTGTCTTTCTCATTGCAGTCACCTCAGCACGTCGCATCAGTGAGTTGCAAGCCTTGGTGGCTAACCCTCCTTATACAAGGTTCCATCATGACAAGGTAGTCCTCAGGACCAATCCACACTTTATGCCCAAAGTGGTCTCGCCTTTTCATCTGAACCAAGAGGTATACTTACCTGTCTTTTTTCCAGGACCTCATGCATCAAGTGCAGAGAGGAATCTTCATACTTTGGATTGTAAAAGAGCTCTCGCCTTTTACTTACAAAGGACACAGCAACATAGAAAGTCTTCTCAACTCTTTGTTGCTTTTGATCCTTCCCATTTAGGACTTCCAGTTTCTAAGAGAACACTGTCCAGCTGGATTGCTCAGTGTATTTCTTTCGCCTACCAGAGTAGGAACCTTTCTCTGGAAGGCCATGTCACAGCTCACAGTGTGAGAGCCATGGCAGCCTCAATGGCTAATCTGAACTCTGTGTCCATCGACCAAATCTGTTGAGCGGCCTCTTGGGCCTCGGTTCATACCTTCACAGCCCATTACTGTTTGGACAAGGACTCCCGCCGGGATGCCTCGTTTGGTCAGGCTGTTCTCAAACACCTGTTCCATTCCTAATTAACTCCTACCCACCTACCCTGGTTGGATGCCAGAGATCCATGGGGGGAGGTGGAGCCCTTTTCAGGGACACACAACTCTGGGGTCTCTCCCTGGCATCCACAGCTTAGGGAGTCCCCATATGTGAAGACTTGTTCCTGGAGATAGCACAGTTACTTACCTGTAACGGGTGATCTCTGGGAACAGCAGAAATAAGTCTTCACAACCCACCCACCTCCCCTAGGAGTTGTATTTCTCTCTCTATCTTTCCTTTCCTCTCTCTCTTTGTCTCAGCTTTAAAACTCGAACTGGAGAGAGGCGGTTGGGAAAGGCGGGAAGGCAGCATGCAGGCGCTGTGGGATGCTCCCAAAAGCTTTCCTATTGGACGCTGGGGAGCATTCCCGCGCAGGCTCCATCGGTTCTGACGATACCCATATGTGAAGACTTATTCCTGCTGTTCCCAGAGATCACCTGTTACAGGTAAGTAACTGTGCTTTATCTGACTGAGCAAGATGGCACACTTGGTTGGGAGTCGGGACCACGTATGCATAGTGGCATCTCCCAAAGGCTTTCTTTGAAAGGTGGGGAATGCTTCTGCGAGGGCTCCATCGGTGCCGATGTCACCCATATGTGAGGACTGATTCCTGCTGTCCCTGGAGAACCCCTGTTACAGGTGAGTAACTATGCTAAATCTCACTCTAAATTTAACCGACAAAAATAATGGCCTCTGCAGTTAATTGGCAGCCTTTACACATGTTGGTTTGAAAAATGGGCAGCCTACACATATAAGTGCATTCCGAAATACCACAGAACCTTTTCTAAAATACTGCTGGAATTGTAAATGTCACCATTTCAGTGTTTCATTTCCTAGCACCACATCTGTTGTTAAATAGGCCTTATAACTTGAAATGTCTGATTTAAACATTCAAAATGATGTGTGGATAGTAAGTGGCACTAGAACATAAGAATATGCCATATTGGGTCAGACCAAGGTCCATCAAGCTCTGTATCCTGTTTCCAACAGTGGCCAGTCCAGGTAACAAGTACCTGGCAGCTTTCCAAAAAGATACATATGTTCTCCAGGACCAAGCAGGAAGTCAGTCCTCACATATGGGTGACATCGGCGCCGATGGAGCCCCTGTGCGGAGCCTTTCCCCAGCTTTCTATGAAAGCCTTTGGGAATACTACACGCATGCGCGGTCCCCTTCCTGTCTAAAGGTGCCATCTTGCCCAGTCTCTCTTTTTCCGTGGAGCCCTTCGGACGTTTGTCCTAGTCACCCGGGAAAAGTTGATGTTTTTTCGAAGAATTCTTCTCTAATTTCTCCAAGTTCGACGCCGGTTCCCCTTCCTGCCGGGTTCGGTACACCGGTATCGAGCCTGTTTTCTATTTTTCGGTTTTTGCCCTTCGTGGCTGGCGTTCGCGCCCTTTTTTCTGTTGTTCCCTGGAAGGCCGGTCTTTTGACCTCGCGGGGGCCCTTTTTTCCCAGATGGCTTCCAGTGGTTTCAAGAAGTGTGATCGGTGCAAGAAACTAATGCCTCTCACCGACACACACGACTGCTGCCTTCAGTGCCTCGGCCCGGATCATGATCCCATGATCTGTGGCCCGTGTGGAAAAATGTCCACCAAGGCACTCCGAAGCCGTCAGCACCTGAAGGAAAGGATTTTTTCGGATTCTGCCTCCGGCTGGGCCCGGACCTCATCTGAGGCCTCGACGTCTTGGGAGTCCGATCCCAAGCATCACCGAGGTTCCTTGGACAGGGGGTCCCCCGACCGGGAACGCAAGAGGAAGAAACGGCTCGCGAGGGCGGCATCGGAAGAGGTCCCTGGTTCCTCGAGGGCCAGGTCTAAGACCCCCGACCACTGTCCCGGGCCTTTGGAGCAGGAGAAACCATCCAAAGTACCTCGTGTAGAGCTGGAGACCGTCGGACACGTAAGTCCTGTAGTCCTCGTAGACTCGCCTACGAGGGAGCTGACGTCAGGGCCCGAGTCGGAGCTTGGACTCAGGTTGACAGCCCAGGAGTGCAGATTGTCTGGCTTCATGGAGCAGCAGCAGGTACTGATGGCCAGCCTCGCTGGTGCATCGGCCCCGACCACCGGGACATCGACGTCGAAGTCGACCCCGGAGACCGAGCCGATACTCAAGATCATGAAGGCTCGAAGTCGTCCTTGGTCAAGGTCTCCCTCGATCTCCCGCTCGGAACTGAGGGCGTCGACGCCGGTGCTTTCGGCATCAGGGCAGGTGCCACCTCGACCCGCGCGGTCGGAGCCCCTCGACTCCTCTTCGGATGAGCCAGCCTGGGAGACGGAGGATGAGGAATCCCCCTATACCTTCCGGACTCGGTGCGTCCCGTCGGACTCACCGCAGTCTGAGCCCCAGAGTATGTCCCCTCCGGAGGACACCCGGTTCTCGAAGTTCGTGCGGGACATGGCGATTCCCGTGGACCCCGAGGAGGAGCCTCGAGCCGAGGAGCTTGAGGCCCTCCAGTATGACTCTGCTCCGAAGGAGCCCTTTACTGTACCGGTTCCTCCGATGCTGGAACGGCTCCTCTTCCGGATGTGGGAGGCACTGGCCTCGGCGCCGGTTGAGCAAGCAAGTCGATTCCATTTATCGACTCCGTAAGAGCCCTGGCTTCCAAAAGGCGCAGCTGCCGCACCATTCCATGGTGGTGGAATCGGCCATGCATCGTCTGAAGAGCCAGAAGATGCACTCCGCGGTGCCCCCCGGCAGGGAGGCCCGGAACCTGGATTCTTTCGGCAGAAAGTGCTTCCAGGGCTCGATGCTTGCTTGCCGTGTCCAGTCATACCAGCTGTACATGGGCATGTACCTCTGGGACCTGGCAAAGGAGCTTTCCGGGTTCTCTGCTGGCCTCTGCGGGGAACCTTTGCAGAGGTTCCAGTCTTTGTCTTCAGGAATCTGGGACTGTTCCAAAATCATGTCCCGAGTGGCCTACGATGGCTTCGAGGCTTCGGCTAATGCGGCGGCCGCCGGCATCGCGGCTCAACGCCAGGCATGGCTGCAGTCATCGGACCTCGAGCCTTGGGTACAGGACAAGTTGGTTGATGTCCCTTACCGAGGTGAAAACCTTTTTGACAAACCCATGGCTGAGAAGGCGGCTGAGCTCGAAACTGAGCACCTGACCAGGACAAGGCTGTCCAGAAAGACTTCTGCCCCTTCTCACAAAAAGAAGGGTTCGGGTAAAAAGTCCTTCTACCCGAGAAAGGTGTCTGTCTACAAACCTTTCCCTCAGTACCAGGCCTCCCCAGCTCCCCCTCAGGGGCAGCAGGCCAAGGGGCAGGGACATGGGCTCTGTAGGCAGAAGACCCCCAAGCCTCCGGCTCCTGCTCCTACCCAGCAGGGAGGGGGTTTTTGACTCCCAAGGCATAGCTTCTCCACCCCTGCTGTCCCATCCCTGCACAGGAGGTCGCTTAGCCCTGTTTGCCCACAAGTGGCCACCCGTTATAGGGGATGCTTGGGTCTTAAGCATCATTCACCAGGGCTATATGCTTCATTTCCAACAGCTACCTCCTGTCTATTTTCCAGGAGAACCTCTGAGGCCTCTCCTGCACACCAGCCTCCTCCAAGAACTTCAGGGTCTGCTTCTGGACAAGGCGGTGGAGCCTGTACCTCCTCGCCTACAGGGGGCACGGGTTCTACTCCAGGTATTTTCTGGTACCAAAATGAACAGGAGGCCTAAGGCCTATTCTAGACCTCGGGAACCTCAACAAGTTCTTGGAGAAAGAGAAGTTCAAGATGCTTACTCTTGGAACACTTCTGCCCTACCTCCAGCAGGGAGATTGGCTATGCTCCTTAGATCTAAAGGATGCGTACACTCACATCCTCATTCGTCCAGACCACAGAAAAGTACCTCAGGTTCGTGGTGGGAGGAAACCATTACCAGTACAGGGTGCTGCCTTTTGGCCTCACTTCCACCCCACGGTTATTTACAAAGTGGCTAGCTGTGGTGGCAGCCTACTTTGAGGGCTCAAGGGGTCTTTGTCTTCCCCTATCTGGACAACTGGCTCATCCGAGGTCAGACTTACCAGGAGGCCAGGCAGGCCACCTTCAGGACTGTCACACTCCTTCAAGACCTAGGCTTTGTCATAAACTTCGCAAAGTCCACTTTGCTCCCCTCCCAGAACCTGGAGTTCATAGGAGCAAGGCTGGACTCTCTGCAAGCAAGGGCTTACTTGCCCGAAGACAGAGCTCAAAGGCTCATGGAGTTGGCATCCCGGTTTCTCAGCATGCCAAGGGTTTCTGCCAGACTCTGTCTACAGCTCCTAGGCCACATGGCGTCGACAGTACATGTGACCCCCAATGCTTGCCTCCACATGAGGCCTGCACAGTGGTGCCTCAGAACTCAGTGGAAGCAGTCCACAGGGAGCCTGGCAGACAAAATAAGGGTGTTAAAACCTTTCCTGAATTCTCTTCAGTGGTGGCTACACTCCCCCAAATTGCTCCAGGGGGTGCCTTTTCAGCTACCTACCCCCACAGTGGTGTTGACAACCGATGCCTCCTTACAGGGCTGGGGTGCACACTGTCAAGGGAGCTGCACCCAAGACCTCTGGTCCCCGTGGGAAGCCACGCAACAGATCAACCTACTGGAGTTGCGGACTATTCGCTTAGCCCTCAAGGCTTTTTCTCACACCTTGGCCCACCAGTCTGTTCTAGTTCAGACGGACAACCAAGTAGCCATGTTCTATGTGAACAAACAGGGCGGTACTGGGTCCAGGCCTCTATGCATGGAAGCACAGGCCCTTTGTTCTTTTGCCCTCAGGCACCAGATGTTGCTGAGGGCTGTTTATCTTCCTGGCCAGGAGAACTTTCTGGCAGACCGCTTAAGCAGACTTCTGCAGCCCCACGAGTGGCAGCTGCACCCTTTGGTGCAACAGATTTTCCTAAAATGGGAACTTCCATCCATGGATCTCTTTGCCAGTCCCCAGAATCACCAACTGCCCAGATTTTGTTCCAGGCAGCCGCATCCCTAAGGGTGGCAGCGGATGCCTTCCTGATTTCTTGGTCCCAGGGCCTGCTCTATGCGTTTCCTCCCACGCCTCTGGTGGCCCGAACCTTGTTCAAGATTCTCAGGGACAAGGCCTCAGTACTTCTGGTTGCTCCCAGGTGGCTGAGGCAGCCCTGGTTCCCCCTGCTACTTCAACTGGCAGTGGAGACACCCATGCCTCTGGGATTCCAACCCGACCTTCTCTCTCAGGATCAGGGTTCCCTTCTGCATCCCAATCTCAAATCTCTCCATCTGATGGCATGGAGGCTGCAAGGGTAGTTTTGGCTCCCTGGGGCCTACCTCAGGAAGTGGAAGAGGTGGTCTTGGCCTCTAGAAAGCAATCCACCAGGAAAACATATGCCCTGAAGTGGAGGAGGTTCTCCTTGTGGTGTCAGCAACGCAAGGAAGATCCTTTCGGCTGCACTGTGCCAGTAGTACTACACTACCTTCTGCACTTGTCCAATCAGGGCCTTAAGTCCAATTCTGTTCGGGTCCACCTCTCTGCTCTGGCAGTGCACCACTCAGTGGTGGAGGGACACTCTTTGTCGGTTCACCCCTTGGTGTCCAGGTTTCTCAGAGGCTTGCTCTTGCTCAAGCCTCCTCTCCGTCCACCGGCCCCTGAGTGGGAGTTGAATGTGGTCTTGCAGCAACTTACTCGCCCACCTTTTGAACCTATGGCCACATGCCCTCTATGCTTCCTTTCCTGGAAGACTCTATTTCTAGTGGCCTTGACATCGGCCAGGCGAGTGAGTGAACTTCAAGCCCTGGTCTGTGACAGGCCATACACTCGCTTCTATAGGAACAGGGTAGTCCTTAGGACTCATCCTAAGTTCCTCCCCAAGGTTGTCTCCTCTTTCCATCTCAACCAGGAGGTGGTTCTTTCAACATTCTTCCCTAGGCCCCATGCCAGCCGGGCTGAGACAGTCTTGCATACCCTGGACTGTAGGAGGTCTTATCCTTCTACCTTGAGGGTACGCAGGGGCATAGGAAGGCTACTCAGCTCTTCGTATCTTTTGACCCCAATAACTTGGGGGTACCTGTGTCCAAGCATACCGTGTCCATTTGGGTGGCTGACTGTATCACCTGGGCCTACAGGGCAGCTGATCTTCCTTTGCAGGGTTTGGTCACAGCCCACCGTGTCAGGGCAATGGCTGCCTCAGTAGCTCATCTCCGCTCTATACCGTTGGCAGACATCTGCAGAGCTGCTACTTGGTCCTCAAGCCAGACTTTTGCAGCCCATTACTGCCTGGAGAGGGAGTCCCACATGGACAGTGCTTTCGGTCAGGCAGTGCTCCGGAATCTCTTTGAGGTTTAGGAAACTCCTACCCTCCAGCCCTCTGGTTGGGCTACCGGTGGGGGTATGTTTTCAGTGAAATCCTTTCTCTAATGCTGAGGCTAGAGGGAGCTCATTTTTCAGCTCTGGGTCCCCGGTAGCCTGAAGCTGGGGAGTCCCATATGTGAGGACTGACTTCCTGCTTGGTCCTGGAGAAAGAGTAGTTACTCACCTGTAACAGGTGTTCTCCAGGAGCAGCAGGAATCAGTCCTCACAACCCTCCCTCCTCCCCTGGGAGATGCAGCTGTACATAGTTTATTTTTACATTTTTGTGTGCTGTTTTTTAGCTATGTCATTGTACTGAGCAAGATGGCACCTTTAGGCGGGAAGGGGACCGCGCATGTGTGTAGTATTCCCAAAGGCTTTCATAGAAAGCTGGGGAAATGCTCCGCACGGGGGCTCCCCGGCGCCGATGTCACCCATATGTGAGGACTGATTCCTGCTGCTCCTGGAGAACACCTGTTACAGGTGAGTAACTACTCTTTCCACAATGCTTGTCCTAGGGTAAACAGTGGATTTCCCGGGTCCTCTTTAATAATGGTTTATGGACCTTTCCTCCAGGAACTTGTCCAAATGTTTTTCTAAACCCAGCTACACTAACTGCTTTTACTACATCCTCCGGTAATAAATTTTAGAGTTTGATTATGCATTGAATGAGAATATGTTTTCTCTTATTACTTTTAAATGGTTTACATTGTAGTTTCATTATCTGTCCACTAGTCTTTCTACTTTTTGATGGAGTAAACAACCTATCTTCATTCTTTAATTTATAGACCTCTATCATATTTCCCCTTAGTCATCTTTTTTTCTAAGTTGAAGAGCCCCAAACGTTTAAGCCACTCCTCATAGGGGTATCCTTCCATCCCCTTTACTATTTCTGTTGCTCTTCTCTGTACCTTTTCTAATTTTGCTATATCCTTTTTAAGATATGACCAGAATTGTACACAATATTCAAGGTGCGGTTGCACAATGGTGCGATACAGAGGCATTATAATATCCTTGATTTTTTTCTCTATTCCTTTCCTTATCATTCCTAGATTTTATTTACTTTATTTGTCGCCGTTGCACTCTGGGCGGAGGGTATTTATCCATGATGACACCTAAATTGTTTTCCTGGGTGGTGGTTCCTAATGTGGAACCTTGCATCGTGTAACTGTAGTTTGGGTTGTTCTTTTCTAGGTGCATAACTTTGCACTTGTCCACATTAAATCTCATCTGCCTTTTGGACACCCAGTCTTTTAATTTATCAAGGTCCTCTTGCAATTTTTTGCAATCCTCTTGAATAATTTGGTGTCATCTGAAAATTTGATCACCTCACTCATTATTCCCATTTTCAGGTCATTTATAAATATGTTAAAAAACAGCAACCCAGCACAGATTCCCGGGGTACTCCACTAGTCACCTTTCTCCATTGAGAAAATTGGCCATTTAGTCCCACTCTGTTTGCTATCTCTCAACTATTTCCTAATCCACAATAGTACATTGCCTCCTATCCCATGGCTTTTTAACTTCCCCAAGAGTGTCTCATGATGGATTTCGTCAGAGGCATTTTGCAAATTGAGATACACTAGCACTATACCTTTTGTCTACCTGTGTATTCACACCTTCAAAAAAATTGATTGGTGAGACAAGACTTTCCTTGGCTAAATCCATGTTTGCTTTCTCCCATTAAACCATGACTATCTACATGTTCAGTAATTGTATTCTTTATAATGGTTTCTACCATTTTGCTCGGTACGAACATCAGGCTCACTGGTCTATAGTTTCCCGGATCACCCCTGGTACCCTTTTTTAAATTTGGCATTACATTGGCCATTCTCCAATCTTCAAGTACTACAAATGATATTAATGATAGTTTACAGATTACTAATGGTAGGTTTGCAATTCCATATTTCGTTTCGTTCAACACCCTTGGATGATATACTACCCAATCCAGGTGATTTGCTATTCAGTTTATCAAATAGTTGTAATACATCTTCCCGATTTATCAATATTTCTTTCAATTCTTCTGATACATCACTTTTAAATACCATTTTAGGAATGGGTAACTTTTCTACATCTTTTTTAAGTAAAGACCGAAGCAAAGAATTCATTCAGTCTCTCCATTATGGCAGTCTTCCCTTAGCACCCCTTTTACCACTAAATGGATGGCATTGCTATATATGATATGAAATATCTAAATTAGAAATGCCAAATTATGTATTGGCAACATAACTGAACATTGATCTTGTATATATATGTGTGTGTGTGTATATATACAGGGTGGCTCAAAAGAAGTGAGAATATCTCGTAAATTAAAAGCTTAAATTGTTTACTTATTTACCTTTTTAAGCTATATAACGTCTTTATTTCGACAATTTCCAGTCGCCATCTTTTTTTTTTTTAATTTGTCAATCACTTACATTTGTCTTTTTAAATTTTTAAATAACTTATATGCTACGAGATGTTCTCACTTTTTTGGGCCACCCTGTTTGTGTGTGTATATATATATATTACTTTCTTTACACAACTGTTTTTTTTTGTTTTTTTCATTCTGTTTTTAAGGATACCTTTTTCTATTCACTGGTATATGATCCTTCGTTGAAAACACTTTTGGCGGATAAAGGAGAAATCCGAGTGGGACCTAGATATCAAGCAGATGTTCCAGAAAAGCTATTAGAAGGTAAAAGGGGGTCTTGTAAGAAAATATATTTAATATCTGTGCAAAACATTTGAGGTTGCATAAGGACATTCATTTCACATTTTTTAGACTTTTTTTGTATTCTCTTGGGGTAATTTTCAGTGGCAATGGGTACCATTTTTATTTAAATGTTTCCATTAGTATTTAAATTAATATGCATATTCAGCATTACTATGCATATATTCTATGACATTGGATATACATGTAGTACAGCGACTAGCACCACTGCTGTTAGGCCTGTTATTTGGCAGGCCAAAACTATACACACAAATTATCCATGTGGGAGTAATTTATAAAGATACTTGTACACAATTCTGTTGCAGGCATGGTCAGGGGCAGGTTTTAGGGAAATGCATGTGGAGTCACGTTTTATGCGTGTACTTTGTGAAATACGGAGAAATTTAACCTGCTCCCAAGTAGTTGTAAATGTCCATTCCTTCGGTTAAGCTCTGATTTATATAGCTTTCCTGGGGCAATTTTATAAAGACACATAAGTGCTTGTGTGTCTTTTTATAAAATAGACGATAAATAGGTGCCTACTCGACCTTTCCATCTAGGTGACTTTGATAGTTATCCTTATAGATGCTGAGTATCACTGCTATACAGATAATGTCTGTGGTTGTCCTTATGCTACCCTCCCTCCGCTTCTCCACTGTACAGGTATATTTTAAGCTTAATACTATTTGTATATTGGCTGAAAATACATGATAGGGAAGTTATGTTTTCTGATTGCAGGTAAGAGTATAACTTCATTTGAAAATTAACCCTTATGTTTTTAAGGTTTTTTTCTCACCTTGCCCTTTGTCACTTAAGCAAGAACTGTAGAAATACAACAAAAAATATTGTTTCTGTTATTACCAAATGTGCATCACTTTTTGGGATATTTGCATTGGGGTTTTGATTCGGATTTGATATATTTGATATGCACCTTCTGAATGGATTTTGCTTTCTCTCCAGGGCAGGAATTAGAAGTAAACTTGAGACCAGTGCATTCATGTTATTGCAATTTCACTTAGGTGGCAGTAGCTGGCGAATTCGAGAGCTAATGGATATATAGGGAATCTTTGAGGTAGTAATCTCATATGAAATGAACCATGAAGGAGGAAGGCAGCTATTAATAAGTAGTCTGACCCTTCCTGTCAGTGTATATTTTTCAGCATCTGAGCAGACGACTTGATAAGCAAGAATTGTCAGCAGGCAGACAATGGAGCAAGTGCAGGAATCTCTTGCTTACTCTTATTTGATCAGGATAATGTTAGCCATCTAAGATGTAGACCTCTTTTTTCAGCTTTGTCAGTTTATTTTTCCATGACTGTAGAAGGAGGAAGCAATATGAGGATGAGAGGAGCACTTGATGGTTTTGTTCTGTGATGTGCCATTGGAGAGATGAGGTTGGTGTACAGATTTTTTGTGAAGAGGGGTTGAAGGTGAGAAGGAGCAGACAAGAGTAACATTTATGTATAAGCATCTCTGTATGGGTATTTACATACAAAAAGATAGGAAAAAAGTGAGGGTTCAGTGTGTAGGTGGTTCAGAGTTCTTCGAAGACAAAATGCCATATACATTTAAAATATATATATATATAGAAAATGTAAGAGCAGAAATGAAAATAAAGCGTAAAAATTATTTCCAGTCTATACTAAAGTAAATCAGGCCAGTGTTCAACCTCATCAGTAGGCCTTTTTCTAAATGCCAGCCACCACTGCTGAAAAAAATCTGAATATTCAGTGCCAGTATCTTCTAGATAATGGCTGACACTGTATATCTGGATTCAGTGGTGACTGTTGCTGATATTTTATTTTATTTTGTATTTAGCTCACGCCTTTCCAGTAGTTGTTCAGAGTGAGTTGCAGTCAGGTACAGTAGCTATTTTATTGTCCCCAGACGGCTTCCAATCTGTGTGTACCTGAGGCAATGGAAGATTAAGTGACTTGCCCAAGGCTACAAGGTATGCCAGTGGGATTCAAACCCTGGTGTTTCTGGTCACCAGGCCATTGCTCTATTAGGCTACTGCCTTTTTGCAGTCCTAACTTCATCCAGATAGTTATCTTGATGTTGGATTGTTCTCCAAGTTTGATGGTTTGATTGCAGACATTTCGTCACCATGTCAAGTGGTCTAGGGCTCCCCGCATGACCATCACAGATTTTGACTAAATTTTATATTTAGAGCCCCCCATGTATCAAATGAACTTTGGTAGAGTTTTAGGTTCTCTGGTGTTAAACCTGTTGAGATATAGCCGTTTGTTTGACCCCATAGCCTGAACATGTACAGTACGATTCAAAATTTCAGCAACTTTGAGACCTAATATTGTTGTTATTTGTTTATAAGAAATGAAACTTAACTACCCTGTACATCTTTTTGCGCTCTTTTTAATGAGACTAATAATAATCTTTTTTGATTGTGTCAGAAATAGACACATTGCACCAAAGTCGGGCAAAGAAATTGGCGGCCTAAAAAAATTAAAAGTTTAACATTGCATAGCTCCTGAAATAAGTAAACAACGAACATGAAAATTGAGGCATAGTATCTCATGGTACTGTTGTTTTTGTGTTTATAATTTCAAGCTCCTAGCCCTTTTCATTAATTTGCAAATTAAGTGTAAAGTTGATAATTTTTGCAAAAAGGTTAAAAATAGGGTATTTTTAACTCCCTTTTACACAAAAGTATCTTCTAGAAACATTTTCAAACTACTACCATTAGAAAGAGCATGTTTTAAACTCCCTAAAAAAGTTAATTTGATTGACTAACACTGGCATCTCTCACTTGGTTTGCAGCTTGTCGTGCTGTGAGGGCTTGCGTGCATCAGTGATGCTGAGAGCTAAACTATCGGTAGTTTAACTACTGGCAGGGTCTCCCAAGATGGACAGGTCTAAGCTGAGGTGCCAGACCAAGACAAACCACCCATCTGGGCACCAGCAGAATGGGACAGTGTTGACGGCGGAGGATCACATTTTTGTGACAACAGCAACACCAAACTTAAACTGCGCGGAAGAAAGGCCCGGCAATCTACTTCTGTATCTTGCCATGAAAACCCAATGGATAGTTACAACAAAACAAATTGTGCTATAGTGCTGGAAGATGAGACCCCAGGTCAGAAGGCACTCAACTAGCTACTGGGGAAGAGCTGACGACTTTTCAGAGTAAAGCCAGCATTTATGATGTGGTTGGATCAAAGCCCTCGGGAAGTCTGACTGCTGATGTAGCTGCGCATGAAATGAGAGTCAGAAGCTGTAAAGATGTCTTACACATTGGAACATGGAACGTACGAAGCATGAACCAAGGGAAGTTGGAGGTGGTCAAGAATGAAATGGAACGTGTACAGCTTGATCTGTTGGGTGTCAGCGAACTGAAATGGACTGGCATGGGGCACTTTGCATCAGATGATCACATGGTCTACTCTGCTGGAAATGAAAGACAAAGAAGAAATGGTGTTGCATTTATAATAAAGAAGAAACTTGCAAGAATTGTAATGAAATACAATGCAGTCAGCGAACGCTTAATCTCTATTCGTCTACGAGGAATGCCTATCAACACAGCTATAATTCAAGTATATGTCTCAACAACAGCTGCAGAAGAGAATGAAATTGAAGAGTTCTATGAACAAGTACAAGCTAAAATTGACAGAACATGCAAACAGGATATCCTGATAGTCATGGGTGACTGGAACGCAAAGGTTGGCAACAAAGAAGAAGGCAAAGTAGTTGGAAAATATGGACTTGGCAACAGAAATGAAGCTGGAGAAAGACTGATAGAATTCTGCAAGACCAATGATCTATTCATCTCAAACACCTTCTTCCAGCAACACAAGCGGCGACTGTACACATGGACTTCACCGAATGGATTATATAAAAATCAAATTGACTACATATGCGGAAGTCAACGATGGAAAAGCTCTGTAACATCAACAAAGACAAAACCTGGAGCTGACTGTGGTACAGATCATCAACTACTAGTATGCAAACTCAAGCTAAAGTTGAAAAAGAGCAAACCACTGATGAATGCAGCAAAATATGACCTTGAGAATATACCACTGGAATTTAAAGACTGCCTGCAAAATCGATTTGCTGCTTTAGATACAAATGACAGAGCTCCGGAAGAGTTATGGAATGACATCAAGAAGGTTGTGTTGGAAGAAAGCGAGAAGTCTCTACAAAAGGTGAAAAAGCAAAAACGGCCAAAATGGATGACGGAAGAAACTCTGAAAATTGCCCAGAAACGCCGAGAAGGTAAAGCCAGAGGAGAAAGAAAGACAATCGCAGAACTCAACAGAGATTTCCAACGTGCAGCAAGACAGGATAATGAAAAGTACTACAATGACACTTGCAAGGAAATAGAAACAGAAACTATTATTGGAAGAACAAGATCGGCTTTCCTAAAGCTACGAGAGTTAAAGAAAAAGTTCCAGCCTCGAATTGGAATGTTACAAGATGCTCAAGGTTCTATGTTGAATGATGCTGAGAAGATCAAGAAAAGGTGGAAGGAATATACAGAGTTTTTATATGATAAAGATCAAGTGGATCAACAGCCGTTTCAACCTGTACCTTATGATCGGGAACCATTGGTGATGAAAGAAGAAGTTGAAGCAGCATTGAAAGCCTTATCAAAGAACAAAGCACCAGGCATTGATAGCATTCCCATAGAAGTATTGCAGCAATCTGATGCAGCTGTTACCGTACTCACAAGGCTCTGCCAAGAAATATGGAAGACAACATCATGGCCAACTGACTGGAAAAGATCTGTGTTTATACCAATACTAAAGAAAGGTGATCCAACTGACTGTGGAAATTATCGCACAATCGCTCTGATCCCACATGCCAGCAAGATTCTACTGAAGATTATTCAAAAGAGACTACAACCATACCTGGAACAAGAACTACCTGAAGTGCAAGCAGGGCTCAGGAAAGGGCGAGGAACGAGAGACATCATTGCGGATGTGAGATGGATCCTTGAAAAGACTAAAGAATACCAAAAGGATATCTATTTGTGCTTTATCGACTATAGCAAGGCTTTTGACTGTGTAAACCATGAGAAACTCTGGGCCACATTAAGAAGCATGGGTATACCAGAACACCTGATCGTTCTCTTGCGTAATCTGTACATTGATCAAGAAGCAACAGTTCGAACGAAACAAGGAGAAACAGAATGGTTTAAAATAAGCAAAGGTGTAAGACAAGGCTGTATACTTTCCCCCTACCTGTTTAATTTTTATGCAGAACAAATCATCAGAGAAGCAGGACTGTATGAAGACAACAGAGGTGTGAAGATTGGTGGAAGACTCATCAACAACCTTCGCTATGCCTGATGATACCACATTACTGGCTGAAAGTGAAGATGATCTGAAACATTTGCTTCTCACAATCAAAGAACATAGTCTCAAAATGGGCCTGCACCTTAATGTAAAGAAGACAAAGATCATGAACAACTGGCATAATCAACAGGTTCATCGTTGAAGGAGAAGAAATTGAAATTGTGAACAACTTTAACCTACTTGGATCAACTATCAATAAAGAAGCAACAAGCAGTCAAGAAATCAGACGACGCATTGCTCTTGGCAGAATGGCTATGAAAGACCTAGATAAGATTCTCAAGAGCAGAGATGTCTCTCTCCATACAAAGATTTGACTTGTTCAAGCCATGGTATTTTCAATAACATCATATGGATTTGAAAGCTGGACAGTGAAAAAGATAGACAGGAAGAAAATTGATGCCTTTGAATTATGGTGCTGGCGGCGAATACTGTGTATATCATGGACTGCCCGAAGAACAAACCAGTCGGTACTAGAGGAGATCAAACCTAAGCTTTCTTTAGAAGCTCAGATCACAAGACTTCGACTTTCATACTTTGGACACATCATGCGAAGAGAGAGATCATTAGAGAAAGACATTATGCTTGGCAAGATAGAAGGTCAACGCAAAAGAGGAAGGCCAGCAATGAGATGGATCGATACAATAACAGCAGCTACGGGTACCAGTCTGTCAACAATGAGCCGCCTGACTGAAGACCGAACACAATTTAGGATAGCTATCCAGAGGGTCGCCATGAGTCGACTCCGACTCGATGGCACTTAACAACAACAACAACACTGGCATACAGTGCTCTAAAAAGAGGACCAAAGTCAGCAGACATTGCCATGGCAACAGCGTATATTTCATCATATTATTATTGTTAATTTTTTGGATCATACTTGTTTTAACATTTTTATATTGAAAAATTATCAATATTGTATTGCGTTGGTCCATGGTGACATTGTCACTACCAGTTCAGGAACATGAACTAGCACCCCCATCGCCATAGAGGTCACACCCATAGCTGTGCAATACCAGCCACGGGTGGGTTTCTTAATCTAGGTTCCCAAGCCTTTAATTTGGTTTCTTATTTGAGGTTCCAAAGCCTTCAGTGGGTGTCTAGCTGGTTCCCAAGCCAATGATTGGGCATCTTATCCTAGGTTTCCAAGCCTAAATTGTGTATCTTATATGGTTCCCAAGCCGAAGTACTCACATCAATTTTAATGCTAGCAATTTTTTTACATTCTGTTATGTTTGCAAGCCACTTCCTTCAAAATGGATTCTGGGAATTGATACTGTCGGCCAGATGATGTAACTGAAGGTGCAGGGAGCATGCTAATGAGGTGCTGCTCTGGAATCCAGCAAACATCTTGCCTTTCTGGCCAATAAAACGAATGAGCAGGACCTTGAGGATGCATAAATGTTATCAATGCATCATTTTCCTCAGCTGAAACTTCAAAAACATTGCCAATCCACCATTTGTTGTCATAGATGCAAGCTACGTAGCAACAAGGGACAACTCAGATAATTTCAAATACAAAATAGCAGTATTGGAAATTTTGGCTAAAAAACCTATTGTATCATTTGTAACTCTGCTGACACAAACCAAGTTTGAGTCAACTGGTACAAATTGATGATGCTCTCTGGTGCCAGCTATTGTGCTGCTTTCTTTCCACCTTTCTTCTTGAAACTTCCTGCTTTTTTCAATTTCATCTTTTGCGACATAAATATATTTAATTCCGTGTATATTTTGGTCACAAAGGTTATACAGATCTTTTGGTGTCAATATTTGGTCAGATGAAGGTCTTTGTAGACTTGCTTGGGCTGCCAAACGTTTAGTTGTGCCACCAACCCTATCACAAGGTGATTTTCAATGGCTTGTGCCGAAAATGTTCCATTCAGCCTCGATATTGAAATCATTTTTGTGGTTGCATAAATTGGCAAAGTTTTTGTCGTTTTTATATTGCGCTGCTGAGCCATCACTGAAGTAGTATATTTTCGTAACATCTGCTTGGGTCAACAAAAATTCGATAAACTTCTGAATAAACATGTGTACTGACACAGTATCATGTTGCATATGATCGGAAATTATGCAACAATTAACAATTTGCAAGGTGCCCACTTTGTCTGCATAATAAGCAACAAATTGATGTACTGTGCCCTGTGAATTTTCCCAGTGAAAGCCCTGGGCAGCATCTTGGACAACAAATGAGTAATTTTCGGCAAAGTCCATCAAAACAATGAACTCCGTTTCTTTTAAGTCAGCTTTCAGTGACTTCAGATATTCACTTTGGGTTTTTGAAACAAAATGATGACCTGTCAGCTTCCTAATTTTGCTTGAAAGTTTTTCAACAAAGTTGTCCACTGTTAATATGCTTGTTTCCAGTGTTTCTCGGTCAGTGTGAATCCATTGTTTGAATTCAATTGATTCCTCTGCATCATAATCCTGGACTATTTCATTCAAATACGCTACAAGTGATTCTTCGCCAGGGCAGCTTTGGCATCTTTGTAGCATACATTCCTTGGAATTCAGGTCACACACTGTCTTTTCCATTAGCATCTTGTAGTCCTCTTTAATATTTGCACCTTGCAGCATGAGCTTTACATTCTGATGTATACTGCAGACGCAAACAGAATGCATACTTGAAGCACCAACAGTCACACACCACTTTGGCCTGAGATCACAGAATTTTGAAAAACCGATTTCTGCTCCAAATTTATTATGATATGCTACATACAACTCTTTAAGATTACACAACAGCAACCGTTTTTGTTTTTGAACTTTGACACCATCGAGTCGCACTGAAATGCAGTCTTTTTTGCCAGGACACATTCTGCTAAATTCATCATCTTCATAGAAATCCTTGACTCTTTTATAGCGACTTCCTCTGATAATGGTTTGCCAATTTTTGCATCAGGTAAAGCACAAATGCCTTTGTCTTTCTTGACTTTTCGGGCCATTTTGACCATACGTTCAGAAATGCCAAACTTCATTGCTGTTTCCTTTATTGACCAACCTTTTGGGGCCAAAGTCAACAATTGAACTTTTGTTGACCTATTGGATATATCAATCTTTGCTTTCATTTCTTTAATAAGCTCAGTGTAATCGCTACATAGACTGCATTCTGCAGATAGACTAGATTGTTCAACGTTGTCAGCCACTCCAGCAGCAGACATTATTTTTTTTGTTACCATGTTCTGTGCGCGCTCAATCTTTTGTTTCAAATAGCCAGCTTTGTCCCTACTGCTTATTCTTCATATTTTTAATGGAGAAGTGCCTAAAGCAGTCAAGCTTTGATCAAGGGTGTCCAAGGCATCTGGATCAAAATCATCCGAAGATTGAAGATGCTGTGGCTTCAACCATAGAAGCATATTTTGCTTTGCACCTGATGCAGATTTTCTGGCCTGGCTTTACATTCATTTTGGTCACTTTTTTCAAGCCCTCAGACATGGCTAAAGTTACTTTTGATAATCCACTTTTAGTGACGTGATTCTGCTTTTCAAACGGATTGCAACACGACTTTTGGTTCATTTCATATTTGCTGAGATGCTGTGCTTGGTGATGCAAGCAGATACTGTCATTGTCTGTAAGGTCAACTTCTGATCGTCGAGTAATAAGCAATTTCTCGCTTGCTGACAAGCAGCTCACAGAATTGAGCCCAGTTTTATTGGAATAAAATGAGCCATGGTGACATTTTGATGACAATTTTTGTCCAACGGTACATTCAGGCATAGGAGGATTGTTATCAAGTGATTTGTCGATGTCCATTTTGAAATAAATTAATTAGTAAATGTGTACCAACTAATGCTAATCTGAAAATCTATACGTTAAGCTCACGACATATATGCACTTAACAGTTATTGAGCAACTCCTGTGGAAATAAATGAGTTTTAAATATAACATTTGGATGACGTTAGAACTGCAGGTTGAATTACATGCCTTTGTCAAGCATGGTAATGTCTGCTATGTTTAGCCCTCTTTTCAGGGTGTTGTACGCCAGGGTTAGTAAATTAAATCCGTTTTTCTAGAAAGCTTAAAACATGCTCTTTCTAATGAAATTGGTTTCAAAACGATTTTAGAAGATACTTTTGTGTTAAAAGGAGGTTAAAAATACCCTATTTTTACGTTTTTGCAAAAAATCATCAACTTTACGCTTAATTTGTAAACTAACGGAGAATGCTAAGAGCATGAAATTCTAAATTCAAGAACTTCAGTACAAAGAGGTATTATGTGCAAAATGTCATACTTTTTACTTGATTATTTAGGAAGCTGCATAATGTCTAATTTTTAATTTTTTTAGAACGTCAATTTTTTTGGCTGACTTTGCTGCAATAATATCTACTTCCGACATATTCAAAATATATTATCATTAGTATCATTAAATAGAGCGCAAAACATTGTACAGGATAGTCAAGTTTCATTTTTTATAATAAAATAGCAAAGAAAATTTAGGGTCTCAAAGTTGCTGAAATCTCAGACTCGTACTGTACAAAGTCAAGGTATGTGATCAGACAAATGACTATATCTCAGAAAGTATTCCACGAGAGAATCTAAAACTTTACCAAAGTTAGTTTGAGACACATGGTAGTGTACATACAAAATTTCAGCAAAATCCAAGATGGTCGAGCGGGGCACTTTTTATATACTAGACCACTTGACATGGAATGACCCGGGGACATCATTAGTGCGGGGTTCCAGATGGTAATGTGTTTGAATGCTTGTGTTTGTACTTATATTGCATATTGTGTGCAATTCTGGTCGCCGTATCTTAAAAAGGATATAGCGTTATTAGAAAAGGTACAGAGAAGAGCCACCAAAATGGTAAAGAGGATGGAAGGCTACTCCTATGAAGAGAGGCTACAAAGGTTAGGGCTCTTCAACCTGGAAAAGAGACGGCTGAGGGGAGATATGATAGAGGTCTATAAATTAATGAATGGAGTGGAACGGGTAAACATAGATCGATTGTTTACGCTATCAGAATATAGAAAGACTAGGAGACATGTAATGAAGCTACAGGGTAAATTATTTAAGATAAATAAGAGAAAATATTTTTTCACTCAACGTGTAATCAAACTCTGGAATTTGTTACCGGAGGATGTAGTAAGAGCTGTTAGTGTAGCTGGGTTTAAAAAAGGCTTGGACAAGTTCCTGGAGGAAAGGTCTTATAAATCATTATTAAAAAGGGACCCAGGATATCAGTGCTTGACCCAATATAAGCATTGTGGAACCTGTGCCTTTTGGGGATACTGCTAGTTACGTATGACCTAGATTGGCCACTGTTGGAAACAGGATACTGGGCTTGATGGACCTTGGTCTGACCCAGTATGGCATCTCTTATGTTCTTATGGTCTTCGGGACCCGGAGGGGAGCAGTATCAGAGGCCGGCATATGCAGGGGCTGCGTAGTGGAGGCTGCCTCAGTGGAATAGGGTATCCAGGCCAGCAGGGCCCAGGATCCTTTATCTTCTGCCTCCCAAGAATCAGGAGAGCCCCTGGAAGCAATGCTCCCTGCGGGGTCCCCTTTGCTCTCATCCTTAGAACAGTGGGCCCTGCCTCAGTCTCAGCCCAAACCCTCCACTTCTTTGGGGGTACAAGAAGGGGGAGGTCTTGGGGGCTTCTCCCCAGAATTTGTATTACTGTTACATAGGGCATTCTGTCTGAAGCAGCAGGGAAACGGTCAGAATGACAGCAGGGCAGGAGCACACAGTGAGGAGGACGGCGTCTCCGTTTCCCCTGTAAATGCATCATCACTTATGAGGGCGCTAATTATGTTTTTTCTGACTGTGCTCATCTTGAAAGATTTATTTCTGAGCGGCAGGTGGTATCAGCAGCAATTTAGGGTGAGTGAATATGTTTATACGCCTCCTATATTGAGCATTATTGTTCTAATTTCTTTCTTTTTTTTCTATTGCTATGATCGCAGTCGGATCCCTTAATGTGGACTTAATATTTTTTTCGTTTTCTTGTATGATGATTCTTAATTGTCATTAATTGATTTTCTTGGTACTATCTTGATTTGTTGTACACTGATCAAAAATTCATAAATAAAAAATTAAAAAAAAAAATGTTTAGGTCCTGACCACTCCATCCCCGAGTGTATGGCTTGTGCCATGATGCCCAAGAGGGGTCGACAAAACCAAGCTGCTAAGCTCAGCGCCCTTTTTCCCTCCGATGCAGCTTCTGTGGCATTGACGTCTTCTAGGGCTTCGTCTTCCTCCCATGGATCTCAGGTAACTAAACATTAGTCTAGCCGGTCCTCAAAGAGTAGATCTCCTTCCAAGCATCGAGATGCCTCTGTCGTTGCCCTTGAGGGTTCTGTACCGGCAAAATTGCCCCGGCAGGAGGATTTGGCTTCCAAAGCATTATCGGGGCTCCAGGATGTTCTCGACCTCGTCAGAACTACTGGTACCATGCTCTGGGGTACTGGTTGCTTCCGGTACCGATACCCAGGCATCGGCAGCATCGATAGACCAGAGGTACCTGGCTATTGAACGCAGTCTGGCGGCTCTCCTTGCGGCATCAACACCCTCGGAACCGCGTCAGACAGTTCAACCGGTACCGGTACCAATGCCGGTACCGGTATCTGTTGCTTGTACCGATAGCATCGGCACCGGTACCGATAGCATTGGCATCGACATCGGTGTCTGCTTTGCTGGCACCCAGTCATGCGATGCCTTCCGGTGCCGATACACCGGTACCAATTCCCCCCGGTACCGACTTCGGTCGGTACGGGTATCGGGCTCCTCAAGAGCATCCGGACAGAAGGTACTTCGAATCCTCGGAGGACTCCGAGGATTCTGACAGCCCTGCCGGTACCGGCATACTTCTCCCGGAGGAGCCTTCCTCCCCTAAACGTAGGATGGCTCCTCCAGAAGATATCTCCTTTCAGGATTTTATCAGAGAGGTGGCTCGAGGTTTGTCCATTACTGTGGCTCCTGAAACAGAGCCCAGGGCTAAGGAGTTGGAGATTTTACAATATCCCAAAGCTCCTAAGGAGGCAGCTACTCTGCCTATCCATGAGATCTTACATGATCTCATGTTGAGAATGTGGGAGACACCTCTTACCACCTCTCCTCACTCTCGCAGACTGGATACCATGTATCCAGTCCCTTCTTGTCCTGGTTTCCAGAAAACTCAGCCTCCTCACCACTCTATTGTAGTGGAATCAGCTATGAGAAGGATCAGAAGTGCAAAGAGGCATGCCTCTAATCCTCCAGGACGTGAGTGTAGAACTTTGGATGCCTTTGGACGTCGTACTTTCCAGGCTTCCATGCTTTCTGCCAGGATCAGTTCCTATATTTTATATATGGGAATGTTCCTTAAAGAAGTCACAGGAGACTTGGAGATTTTAAGCCCTCTCCTTCCTGATGACAAGAGGCAGGATTTTCTCACACTGGTTAAACATGCCCAGGATGTTTCGAAGTTTGTCAATCGTGCAGCTTTTGACTGTTTTGAGTGCATAAGCAGAACCTCTGCCATTGCCATAGGTGCACGTAGAATTGTCTGGCTCCAGGCATCCGATTTGGAGCTCTGGGTGCAGGACAAACTGGGCAATATCCCTTGTACAGGTGAGAATCTATTCGTCAAAAATTGGCAAGAAAAAGCCAATGAGTTGGATGCTGACACCTCCACTTTGGATAGGTTATCCAAAGCCACAGCTGATCCTGCAAGGAAGAAATCTTTCAAGAAACCATTCTTCTCAAAAAAGAAGAGGTTTTATCCTTCTTATTCCCAGCAGGGACATTCTGCAGGTCAGCCTGCCCGAATGAGTCAACAACCACCTAAACAAAGGAAAGCAAAGACTGCTAAGCCTCAACCGTCTCAGCAGTCTCAGCCTCCACAAGGCCTTTGACTTTCATCTAGAGAACTTAGCCTTCCTTGCCCTCAATGGACCAGAGCCTTCCATCATTCCAGGAAGGTTGTGTCACTTTGCCCCCAGATGGGGGCAGATAACAGCAGAACATTGGACACTCTCCATTATAAAATAGGGGTACAGGCTTCACTTTCTTTGCATGCCCCCTCCCACAATGGTAAGACAGTTCAATTCTCAGACCTCTCTCATCAACCTGTTAGATCAAGAGGTCACTATGCTTCTTGCCCAAGGGGCAATAGAAGAAGTACCCATTCATCAACAGGGTACAGGGTTTTACTCCCCCTATTTCCATATCCCAAAGAAAACAGTGGGATACAGACCTATTTTGGACCTCAGAGAATTGAACAAATTCCTGTTCAAAGAGTAATTCAAGATGATTTCTCTGGGATCTCTGCTGCCATACCTTCAGAGTCAGGATTGGCTTTGTTCTCTAGATCTCAAGGATGCGTAGACCCATGTTCTCATCCATCTAACTCACAGGAAGTTCCTTTGGTTCCTTTTTCAAGGAAAGCACTACCAGTACAGGGTGCTTCCTTTTGGCCTGGCCTCAGCACCAAGGGTTTTTACGAAATGCATGGCTGTGGTTGCAAGATTTCTTCGCACTCTAGGAATATTCGTCTTTCCCTACTTAGACGACTGGCTAATTCGAGCCCCATCAGAGTCAGAGGCCAGGACTTCTCTATCTTGCACAATGGGTATCCTTCAGTATTTGGGGCTGGTCATAAACATCCCAAAATCCAGTCTAACTCCTACTCAGTCCCTAGAGTTCATAGGAGCTTTGCTGGATACCAGAAAAGCAAGGGCCTATCTTCCTCTGACCTGTTGCCTTTGCATGGTGCAGTTTGCTTCTCAGGCAGTGTCAAAGCCTCATCTCACTGCTCGAGAAATGTTACAACTACTAGGCCACATGGCATCTACTGTGCATGTGGTTCCTTATGCTCGCCTTCATATGAGAGCAGCCCAGTGGACTTTATCCACTCAGTGGACCCAGGCATCAGGGTGCCTGTCAGACAAAATAGCAAACAGAAATCGCCTTATTTTGTCCCTCCAATGGTGGCAGTCCACTCAAAACCTGTTGCTGGGGTCCCCGTTTCAACAGCCTTTACCCCAAGCAACTCTCAACAGATGCTTCACCAATGGGTTGGGGAGCTCATCTACGAGATCTCTCCACCCAAGGTACTTGGACTCCACAGGAGACTCATCTACATATCAGTCTCTTAGAGATCAGAGCAATCTTCCTTGCTCTTCGAGTGTTCCACACCCTGCTCAGATACAAGACAGTCCTCTATGGACAATCAAGTAGCCATGTTCTACGTGAACAAGCAGGGGGGAACAGGCTCTCTGTCTTTTTGCAACGAAGCTTTGCGACTATGGGCCCTCGCCAGAGAGCATCAGATTCATCTCCTGGCAGTGTATCTTCCAGGCATACAAAACTCTTGGGCAGACAGATTCAGTCGAGTTCTGCTTCCACACGAATGGTCTCTACATGCAGACCAGGTGGCCAAGATTTTTCAAATTTGGGGAACCCCGGACATAGACCTCTTTGCAAGTCCGTTGAATGCCAGACTTCCCCGGTTCTGTTCCAGAATTCCGGCTCAGGGCTCTCAGGCCAGGGATGCTTTCTTCCTTCACTGGGGTCAAGACTTCCTGGATGCCTTTCCACCCATTCCCCTAATTCCCAAAACCCTGTTCAAGCTTCAGAGAGACAGAGGCCATATGATTCTCCTAGCTCCACATTGGCCACGGCAAGTGTGGTACCCTCTGCTTCTACATCTCTCTCAAGCTCCCTCCCTGGAGTTAGGATCTGCTCCAGATCTCCTATCTCAGGAGGACAGAATGTTATGGCATCCCAATCCCCAGTCTCTGCATCTCAGGGCTTGGTTGCTGAAGGCCTAGATATTCATGATCTTAACCTCCCTCAGCAAGTAAAGGATATCTTTTATGCTTGCAGGAAGCCTTCCACAAGACGTTCTTATGCTTTCAAGTGGAAAAGGTTTACCATATGGTGTTCGCAGAAGGGTCTTAACCCCCTTGCGATACCTCTGGAATCATTACTGGAGTATCTCCTTCATTTATCCAATGCAGGACTTAAGACTAACTCAGTGAGAGTCCATTTGAGTGCTATTGCAGCTTCCTTGAAGCCTCTAAATGGACAACCTATTTCCTACCATCCTCTTATAGCAAGATTTATGAGAGGCCTTCTTCTAACTAAGCCTCCCATTAGGCCACCACTGGTGGCATGGGACTTAAACCTGGTTCTTGGTCAGCTCATGAAGCCACCTTTCGAACCCTTAGCTACTACCTCATTGAAATTCCTATCTTGGAAGGTTATCTTTCTCATTGCAATCACATCAGCACACCGCATCAGTGAGTTGCAGGCATTAGTAGCTGATCCACTTACGAGGTATGCAAGGTTCCATCATGACAAGGTAGTCCTTAGGACTCATCCACACTTTATACCAAAGGTGGTCCCGCCTTTTCATTTAAACCAAGCGGTCTACCTACCTGTGTTTTTTCCAAGGCCTCATGCATCTAATGCAGAAAGGAATCTTCATACTTTGGACTGTAAAAGTGCTTTAGCCTTTTACTTGCAAAGAACACAGCAACATAGAAAGTCCTCTCAACTCTTTGTTGCTTTTGGGACTTCCTGTCTCCAAGAGAACACTGTCCAGTTGCATTGCTCAGTGTATTTCCTTTGCCTGTCAGAGTAAGAATCTTCCTCTGGAGGGCCATGTCACAGCTCACAAGGTGAGAGCCATGGCATCTTCAATGGCTCATCTGCACTCTGTGTCTATCGACGACATCTGTCGAGCAGCCACTTGGGCCTCGGTTCATACCTTCACAGCCCATTACTGCTTGGACAAGGACTCCCGCCGGGATGCCTTGTTTGGTCAGGTTGTTCTTCAACACCTGTTCCATACCTAATCAACTCCTACCCACCGTCCCTGGTTGGATGCCTGAGATCCATGGGGGGAAGTGGAGCCCTTTCACAGGGACACACAACTTCTGGGGTCTCTCCCTGGCACCTAAAGCTAGGGAGTCCCCATATGTGAAGACTACATTCCTGCTTGTTTCTGGAGATAGCATAGTTACTCACCTGTAACAGGTGATCTCCAGGAACAGCAGGAATTTAGTCTCCACAACCCACCCACCTCCCCTAGGAGTTGTATCTCTCTATCTCTCTCTATTTCCCTCTCTCTCTCTTTGTCTCAGCTTTAAACTCAACTGGAGAGAGGCAGTTGGGAAAGGTGGGAAGGTAGCACGTAGGTGCTGTGGTATGCTCCCAAAAGCTTCCTAATTGGGCACTGGGGAGCGTCCCCGTGCAGGCTCCATCGGTATCGGCGATACCCATATGTGAAGACTAAATTCCTGCTGTTCCCGGAGTTCACCTGTTGCAGGTGAGTAACTATGCTTTATGTGCCGATTGTTTGTATTTAGCCAAGATTCTACATCAGTAATTGAATCAATGATATTGTTGTATATGTTTTTTTAATATCTACAGGCGCATATGCCATAATATCTGCATAGATGTGGTATTTGATTTTGTTTATTGAAGATTGCAAATAATGGCTGAAGATGCAAGTTAAACAGGCGGGCAGAAATCGCAGAACCTTGGGGTATTCCCTGTACTTGAGGGAAAGTGGTGGATGATTCATGATTGATTTTTACAAATTGTTGCAGTTGGAGATGTATGAATTAAACCATCTTAAAGCTGTTCCAGATATACCTTTTTGTGCTAGTCTTGACAGGAGTATGTTGTGATTAACATTGTCAAATGCAGAGGTGATATCCAGAAAGACCATGATAAAAACTTGATTAGGGTTGTCTAATCCACAGATGAGTGTATCGAATACGACTGAGCAAAGTTTCTAGGCGATGGGAGGGGCAGAATCCATATTGGTGTTCATCAAGGGGAGCGTTGAGGTTAATGAAGTCCTGTAGCTGGGTTAGGACTACTTTTTCTATTATCTTTGCTAAAAATGGAATGCTTACGATTGGTCTATAAGATGAGGGGTCATCTTTGTTGAGGGATCTGTTTTTAAGAATGGGATGGATGATGGATATCTTTAATGCATCTGGCATTATTCCTTGGAGGAAGGATTGATGGACCCTAGTTCGACTTCAGCTGCTTTTATCCATGAAACAGGACATGGATCCAGATGAGAGGTTGTAATGTTAATTTTTGTAATTATCTCTAGGAGCTGTTTTTCCTTGATGAGGTGAAAAGTATGTCATTTACTAGTGAAGGGTTGACATTCACTAGGGGGGGGGAAGTGTTAAGAGGGTTTTGTTTTTTAGTTTTGATGCAAGGTGGTTTGCTATGGCCTGAGGATTAATGGGGATGTTAGTTGTGTTTAGGTGTGTCTTGGTTAATGTTTTTACGATTTCAAAAAGCTCTCTAGGGCGATTGATAGGTTTATTTAATATGGTTGTATGGTGGTCCTTCTTTGCTCTTAGAATTGTTTTTTTTAGGTATTGAGTGCTGTAATTTCAAAAAGTGATCCTTTTGTTCGGGAGTTTTCGTTGCCCTCCATTTTTTCTCCAGCTTACAGAGATGCCTTTTAAGGTTGTTTATATCTTGTGTATACCATTTTTCTGAAGACCTTCAATAGGGTTTTTTGTTAGGTGTGGTGGATTTTGCAGCCTTACTAATTATTGTGGTCCAATTTTTTATTGCCTCGTAGAGGTCCTGTGTATGTGTGATGAGTTGAGGGGTTACCTCATCCAGGAATGCTTCTTTGACAAACTGATTAAAGAGTGGGTTTTGGTACACTGTGTTGGTAGTAATCTAGGTGGAGAGAGGGATTGGGAGGGACATTCATAAGATTGAATGATCAGACCAGGGGACCTGGGTTGAGGTGGAGGGGGGAGTAGTTAGGATGTATAGTAATAGGCTTAGGGAGGAATATCAGATCAAAGGTATTACCTTTGATGTGTGTGGGATGCTTCATTGTTTGAAGGAAGCCCATTTCTTCCATGAATTCATTGAATGCGGTGGATTGTTTCCAGGGGACTGATGCAAGGTTAAAGTCTCTGAGAATGATATGCGGTTTCTTTGATGGAGATGTGCAGGCCGATTCAAGTATAGAGGTGAGATTAAGGTGATTGCTGGTAGGAGGTCTATAGAGGAGGCATATTACTAGGTTTTTGTTTTCAATTTTGTTCAAGTCTATGCCATCACAGTTGTTACAGACACTGGCAAATGTGTTTAGTTTTGTTATCAAAATAAGAACTCTACCACCTTTTTTGGAATCTCTGGGGCAGTTGAATAGTGAGTAGTCATTGTGCTTCCTTCCTTCCTTGACAAGATGGCAAGATTGTTCTGCCTTGTTTCCCCCTCCATCTCACCTTGTCCCTTCCCTTCCTCCTCTTCCTTCCCACCTCCCTCCTGTTTCCTGCCCATCCCGTCATTCGTGTCCCTACCTCCTGCCGCCCTCTTCTTGTCCTCTTCTTGGACCACCTTTCTTACTTTCTCTGCTACTTTTCTTGAACATTTCATTCACTTCATCCAGTCTTCCTCCTTCTTCTGTGATCCCTGTCCTGCCTGCCTCTCTTGTTTCTAAACTTGCATTGGTATTAATCCCTAGCATTCTCTTCTTCCATTCAAGTCTTTTCTCAGGTTACTTGTCCTCTTCCTGGAAATATACTGCTATTCTACCCCTTCTCAAGAAGAGTCTGAAGATATGGCCCTTCAAACATACCTGTCTTTAATTTTCCTCTCTTTCAACTCTCCTTCCTAGGTTCTCTGCCTGTATTTCATCTCTTTCTTCCTCTAGCATTTTATTGGCATTCTCTGACCCTCTCCGCCTTTCTCTGATTTTCTTTTCCTTCCTTTTTCTGATATGTCCCCCTGATCTGTTTTATTTTACTGTAAACCGCCATGACAACCTCTTGGCCACTGGTAGTATAGCAAGCACCATAAATAAATAACTACAATATTAATCGAAAAGCATATTACAAAAAGTGAGCGAACAGCAAAATGATTTTTGCATATCTAACCCCATCTTCTTTTGCACTCACTAGTAACAGACAGAAACATGACAGCAGATAAAGACCGTATGGCCTGTCCAGTCTGCCCTTCCATACCAACTACTACAGTCCCTTTTTCTTCCTTTATAGATCTTCTGTGTTTGTCCCATGCTTTCTTAAATTCAGATAGTCTCTGGGGTCAGTTTACTAAGTGGTGCTAGTGGCTTCCGTGCGAAATCGGTGATGTGGCCCTGTTTTATTCAGTGGGGCTGAGGCTCCGATTTAGCACAGAAGCTGCTAGCACCGCTTAGTAAACAGACCCCTTTGTCTCTACCACCTTCACTGGGAGACTATTCCATGCATCTAACACTCTCTCTGTGGGCAAGCAGGAATGAAGTCTTCACGTATGAGGTGACATCCATGCGGGAACGCTCCCCAGCTATGTACTAGTGGAAACATTTGAGAGGTTCCACTGCGCATGCATGCCAACGTCCCACTTGCTGCCGCAGCCCCATTTTAGGACAGTCTTCATTTTTTCACAGAGCCCGACGGACACGTTCAACGTTGTCTCTGCCATTCTAATAATATTTCCCCTCTTCAGGGTCCCTGCCGCCTTTACCAGTTTTTCCATTTCCTTTTCTGACTGCCGTCGCGATCTGTGTTCTTTTTTTCCTTTTAGTTATTCATTTTGTTTCGCTTCTGCCCCCTTAGGCGCCAGTGCTCCGGTCATTGTCCTGTTCTTTTTCAAGAACAAACCATTGATTTCACTGCAGCTATTTTTCCAGATGATATGACCCAAAAACTGGCCAACAGTTTAAAAATTGTTCTTGGTGCTCAAGAATCCATAATTGGTGCCTTCAGTGCCTGGGACCCGATCATCAGCCCTCTTCTTGCAATTTGTGTTTGCAGATGACAAAAAGAGGACGCAAAGTTGAGAGCAACAGCGAGAATCACTTTTGGTGCTCACAAGACCAATACATCAGCATCAACGGCAGCAGTCTCTGTGGCTTCAAAGGTTGCATCAGATGCTGGCAGTGCATCAAGATCAAGGAGTTCTCAAGGCCACTTGGCGCCGAACACCCATAGTGTCCTGGATCATTGGCCATCGATCGATCTCCACCTGTGGATGAGGAAGGATTTGGCATCTTCATTGATGCTGAAGGGAGATTGCGCGAGCACTGAGTGAAGGCTCTAGTGCACCAGCGTCGAAGTCCCTCGAGTCAGAGCATCAAGAGTGATGAGAGTCCACAAGAGTGCCCCTCCAAGTTGTCCCAAAAAGGAGAACTCATCCTCCAGGAAATTGGAGGGGTGACGATGGCCTACCGAGAGCCAAGACCAAGCCTCTGATAACCCTATACAGATTCCAAGTACATCAGTCAAAGTTGTTAAGGCCTCGCAGCCTTCGAAGTCGTCAGTCATGGAGAAATGCCTTCTGCAGGCTTTTGAGGAGCAGATTGTGGTGCTTTTGGCCATGCAGCTGGCTAGGGCCTCAATGTTGGCTCCGTTGACATCAGCAACTGTCCAGCTGATCCACAGGACGCATGCCTTGCCTGCGGGAGAGGCATTGACATTGGGGTATTGAAGGACCCTGACAGTGGTGCCTGCCTGGCCGCTATCACTCTAGTATTTCGGGGTCCAATGCATCCTCGAAGACTAGACAAGCATGTTTTTGAAGAACATCATGTGTGACCTCGTTGATCTGTCCTAGTATCTCCCTCCAGAGAAATTGGAACAGTATCGTTCCCTAGTGGCTCACAAGAAGGACTGCTCAAAGGTCATGGTCCGTGCGACTTATGATACCTTCAAAATGGCATCCAAGAGCTTCTGCCTTGGGTATTGGTACCTGGAGACTCGCCTGGCTCTGGTCCTCAGACTTGGAATAATCAGTGCAGGACAAGCTTGCTGACGTACCATGCGATAGATTAGAATCTCTTTGGAGAACAGGTAGAAGAGAAGATTGGCTTCATTGAGAAGCAGCATGTCGCTCTTTTTAATTTCTCAAGGCACCCGTCCAAGCTGGCCTCCTATCACAGGAAGTACCAAGGAGGGGGGCCAGAAAAAGACTTATTACTCTCGGAGATGTAGGTACTTTCCTGGGTCCCAAACCTCCCAATCCAAGCAGGCTGTTTGACCACAACCAAGGTGGGAGAAGCCTCAGAAAGCTCAGCTTGCTCCTCAGCTAAAGCCAGGGATGAGGTTTTGACTGGTTACTTCATAGCATAGCTACTCTACCAGTAACTACAATACAATTCATAGCCTCAGATACGTGGGTTCTGCAGATTGTCCAAAGCAGTTATAAATTGTATCTATTTGACTTACCTCCAAATTGCCCCCCTGATGGTGGATCACATCGACTCTCTGCATCAGGGTGTGCTTCAGAGAGAAATCACCACCCTCTTGGCAGATCTTACAATCGAGCTCGTGCCATCAGAGCAAAGAGGGGGAGGATTTTATTCTAGGTATTTCATGGTCCCCAAGAAAGCAAGAGGATTCTGTCCCATTCTAGACCTCAGAGATCTGAAGAGATACCTCATCAAGGAAAAGGATTTCTCTGGACGCCCTGCTTCCTTATCTACAAAAAAGAGATTGGCTATACTCCCTGGATCTGAAGGATGCGTACAGCCATAGACAGATACAGATACTTCCCACTCACAGGAAGTATCTCTGATTCATCCTGGGGGGGACAACACTTCTAGTACCAGATGTTGTCCTTTGGCCTAGGCTCAGCACCACACATTTTCACAAAATGCCTCACAGTAGTAGCAGCTTACCTCCGGATGCTGGGAGTGTTTGTCGTCTTGTATCTGGACAATTGGTTGATCAAGAGTATCACTCCTGAAGGAGTTTGAGCATCCAGACGGTTGACCATTCAGGTGCTAAAACTACTAGGGTTCATCATAAATTACCCAAAATCTCAACTGGAGCCCACCCAACAATTGGAATTCATAGGAGCCCTGCTCAACACAACTCAGGTGAGAGCTTTCCTCCCGCCCACCAGACTCCTCAAATTAACAGCACTGGTGCAGGAGGCTCAGTTGAGTTGTCAGGTCACGGCTCACAAGATGTTGACTATACTAGGCCATATGTCCTCTACAGTACATACACCTTTGGCATGTCTCCATATGAGGCAGACTCAGTGGACCTAAGCCACAGATCATCTCAGGGATCATCTTTTTGTCACCTGTCCACTCATTCAGTCTTTGCAATGGTGGACAAGTCATCACAATCTGCTCAAAGGTTTCCCCTTCCAAATTGCTCCACCACAAAGTTTTGACGGCAGACCTCAGCCCAGTTTGGATACGAGTTCATCTCGATGGGTTTCACACTCAGAACGATTAGTCCTTCCAAGAAAGTCTCCATCTGATCAACTTCTTGGAGTTAAGAGCCATAGCAAATGCTCTAAAGGCTTTCGGCCTTTCAAATTTTTCAGGTTCAGACAATCAATTAAGAATGTTCTACATCAACAAGCAGGGAGGGATGGACACGTACCTCCTGTGTTGGGAAGCAGTCAGGTTGTGAAAATTTGTCATCACACATGGGATGGAATTGAGAGCTAGATACCGACCAGGCGAGCAAACCACTCTGGTAGACAGACTGAGGCGAGTCCTCCAACCAACGAATAGACACTGGACAGGGAGGTTGTGGCTCATATCTTTCAGGAGTAGGGCACCCCCTCAATAGATAAGTTGGCCACTCCACAGAATGCCCAGGTGGATCAGTTCTTTTCCAGGGTAAGATCACACAGCAGACTAGCCTTAGATGCTTTCCTCCTACACTGGGGAGAGGGTCCAGTATCGCAAAGACCCTCCTGAAGCTCAGAACAGATGGAGGCACAATGATTCTCATCGCTCCTTACTGACCCAGACAGCCTTGGTTTACTCTCCTACTACAGCTGTCCAGTCAGGAGCCACTCCAACTGGGCCAGGTGCTGATTTTGCAGGAAAATGGAATGATTTTATACCCCAACATCCAGTCCTTGGCTCTCACGGCATGGATGTTGGGCTTGTCTGCATTCTCATGGGCCTCAGTAGCCTGTAGTTAGAAAGTCCCATACTCATTCCTGCTTGTCCATGGAGAAAAGGTAGCTACTCGCCTGTAGCAGGTGTTCTCTGTGGGCAGCAGGAATGAAGTTCTCACGTATGGGGCTCCCTAGCTACAGGCTACTGAGGCCCATGAGAATGCAGAGAAGGCCAACAGGGGTACTATGTCCATCTGCTTACTGGCAACAGGCCTTAGCAATTCTAGATACATAACTATGTACAATAGAGGTTGTCATTCCCTTTTCCTTTTTTTAAGGTGGCCTGAGCAGAGAAGAATGGGTCTGTGGGGGATGGAGTTGGATTCTAATCCCCATACAGATTCTGAAGTATAGATTGGCCGAGGAATAAGTCCTCACAACCCTCCCACCTCCCTTGTGAGTTGTATTCTACTATATCTATAGTATCATTCTCCAGGACCAAGCAGGAAGTCAGTCCTCACATATGGGTGACGTCGGCACCGACGGAACCCCGTGTGGAGCATTTCCCCAGCTTTCAAGGAAAGCCTTTGGGAATGCAGCGCGCATGCGCGGTCCGCTTCCCGCCCAAGAGTGCCATCTTTCTCAGTCTTTCTTTTTCCACGGAGCCCAACGGACGTGAGTTTGTGTCACCCGGGAAAAGTAAATTTTTTTCGGCTATTTTGGCTTTTTCTGATCCGGTTCGAAGGGTGCTGCCTACAAATCCTACCCTCTATATCAGGCCTTTCCAGCTCCCCAACAGGGCTAGCAGGCCAGGGGCATGGGCCCCGTAGGCAGAAGACCCCCAAGCCGCCAGCTCCGGCTCCTGCACAGCAGGGAGCGGGGTTTTGACTCCCACAGAATAGCCTCTTCTCCACCGCTGGCTCCACTCAGCACAGGAGGTCGGCTGACCCTGTACGCCTACAGGTGGCCAGCCATCACAGGGGATACCTAGGTACTCAGCATAGTCCAAAAGGGCTACATGCTCCACTTTCACCAGCTACCCCCCTCCTACTTTCCAGGGGAGCCTCCAAGACTCCCTCTGCACAGAAACCTCCTCCTTCAGGAGTTGACGTCTTCTAAAGGAACAGGCGGTGGAACCGGTGCCTCCCCACCTGAAATGGCAAGGCTTCTACTCCAGGTACTTTCTGGTACCAAAAAGGACAGGAGGCCTCCAGCCTATCCTAGACTTGCGAAACCTAAACAAGTTTCTGGAGAGGGAAAAGTTCAAGATGCTTACCCTTGGGATACTGCTGCCCTACCTCCAGCAGGAAGACTGGCTATGCTCCTTAGACCTAAAGGATGCTTATACTCACATCCTCATCCATCCAGACCACAGACAATATCTCAGATTTGTGGTGGGAGGAAACCATTTTCAGTACAGGGTACTTCCCTTTGGCCTAACCTCTGCCCCCAGGGTTTTCACCAAATGCCTGGCGGTGGTGGCGGCCTATCTCAGGAATCAGGGAATTTTTGTCTTTCCATACCTGGACGACTGGCTCATCAGGGGCCAGTCTCTCCAGGAGGCCAGACAAGCCACTCTTCGCATTGTCTCTCTTCTCCAGCATCTGGGCTTTGTCATAAACTATGCAAAGTCCACTTTGCTCCCCTCTCAGAACCTAGAGTTTATAGGGGCAAGATTAGACACCTTGCAGGCAAGAGCTTACTTGCCCGAGGACAGGGCCCACAGACTGATGGACTTGGCGAACCAGTTCCAAAGCAATTCTCAAGTCTCCGCCAGGCACTTCCTGCGGCTCCTGGGCCACATGGCATCAACGGTACATGTGACTCTGAATGCCCGTCTGCACATGCGGGCTGCTCAGTGGTGCCTCAGAGCTCAGTGGGCGCAGGCCACAGGCAACCTCCGAGACAGAGTAAAGGTGTCCAAACCACTTTTGGACTCCTTGCAGTGGTGGCTACATCTCCCAAACCTTCTCAGGGGGGTACCTTTTCAGGCTCCAGCACACACAAGGGTGCTGATGACCGATGCTTCCTTAAAGGGCTGGGGTGCATATTGCCAGGGCACGTGCACTCAAGGCCTCTGGTCTCCTTGGGAGGCCACACAGCAGATCAATCTTTTTGGAGCTGCGAGCAATCCGCTTGGCACTACAGACTTTCTCATGCCCTCTCTCACCAGTCTGTCTTTATTCAGACAGACAATCAGGTAGCAATGTTCTGTGTGAACAAGCAAGGGGATACTGGGTCCAGGCTCCTATGTCAGGAGGCGCAGGCCCTTTGCTCCTTTGCAGTCAAACAAGGCATGTTTCTCAAAGCAGTTTGTCTATCTGGTTAGGAAAATTTCCTAGCAGACAAGCTAAGCAGGATTCTCCAGCCTCACGAATGACAGTTGAATCCATGGGTGGTCCAGCAGATCTTCCTCCGCTGGGGACTTCCGTCCATCAATCTCTTTGCCAGTCCACAAAACCGTCAGCTGCCCAGGTTTTGCTCCAGACAGCCGCATCCCCTGAGAATGGCAGCAGATGCTTTTCTGATCTCTTGGTCTACGGGCCTCCTGTATGCGTTTCCTCCCACGCCCTTGGTGGCCCGAACTCTGTTCAAGATTCTCCGGGACAAGGCCTCGGTGATTCTGGTAGCCCCCAGATGGCCGAGGCAACCGTGGTTTCCACTTCTGCTACAGTTGGCGGTGGAAACTCCTTTCCCTCTGGGGTTGCAACATGATCTCCTGTCTCAAGATCAGGGTTCCCTTCTGCACCCCAGTCTCAGGTCCCTCAATCTGATGGTCTGCTGAAAGGATAGTGCTAGCTCCCTTGCTTCTACCTAAAGAGATTGAAGAGGTGGTTTTGGCCTCTAGGAGACAGTCCACCAGAAAGTCCTCTGCCCTCAAGTGTCATAGGTTAACGATATGTTGTGCTCAGCGCAATGAAGATCCTTTCTCTTGCCTTGTGCCAGTAGAACTGCAGTATCTACTTCACCTGTCAGACCTAGGCCTTAAGTCTAACTGTTCGGGTCCACCTCAGTGCTCTATCAGCGCACCACTCACCGGTGGAGGGACAGTCTCTGTCGGTTCATCCCTTGCTGTCCCGCTTCCTCAGAGGTCTGCTGCTTCTCAAGCCTCCAGTTCATCCACCGGCGACTGAGTGGGATTTGAACGTGGTCTTGCAGCAACTTACTCGCCCACCGTTTGAGCCGATGGCAGCTTGCCATTTGCGCTTCCTTTCTTGGAAAGCGCTCTTCCTGGTAGCTCTTACCTCGGCCAGACGTGTGAGTGAACTACAGGCTCTGGTTTATGATAGACCGTACACACAGTTCTGTAGGAACAGGGTGGTCCTACAGACTCACCCGAAGTTACTTCCAAAAGTGGTCTCCTCTTTCCACCTCAACCGACCTTCTTTCCCAGGCCGCATACCAGCCGGGCTGAAACAGTCTGGACTGTAAGAGGGCGTTGTCTTTTTACATAGAACGTACGAGGGGGCATCGAAGGGCTACTCAGCTCTTCGTCTCCTTTGACCCTAATAAACTGGGGTTACCTGTCTCCTAGCGTACGTTGTCCACTTGGGTAGCAGATTGTATCGCCTGGGCGTATAAGGCAGCCGACCTCCCCTTGCAGGGTCGAGTCACGGCCCACCGTGTCAGGGCGAAAGCCGCGCCAGTAAGAAATGCCATACTGGGTCAGACCGAGGTCCATCAAGCCCAGTATCCTGTTTCCAACAGTGGCCAATCTAGGTCATACGTACCTAGCAGTTTCCCCAAAAGACACAGGTTCTGCAGTGCTTGTACTAGGCCAAGCATTGATATCCTGGGTCCCTTTTTAATAGTGGTTTATGGACCTTTCCTCCAGGAACTTGTCCAAACCTTTTTTAAACCCAGCTATACTAACAGCCCTTACTACATCCTCCGGTAACAGATTCCAGAGTTTGATTACACGTTGAGAGAAGAAATATTTTCTCCTATTTGTCTTAAATAGTTTACCCTGTAGCTTCATTACATGCCCCCTAGTCCTTCTATATTCTGATAGCGTAAACAATTTATCCACGTTTATCCGTTCCACTCCATTCATTAATTTATACACCTCTATCATATCTCCCCTCAGCCGCCTCTTTTCTAGGTTAAAGAGCCCTAACCTTTTTAGCCTCTCTTCATAGGAGTAGCCTTCCATCCCCTTCACCAATTTGGTGGCTCTTCTCTGTACTTTTTCTAATAACTCTATGTCCTTTTTAAGATACGGTGACCAGAATTGCACACAATATTCAAGGTGCGGTCGTACCATGGAGCGATACAGAGGCATTATAATATCCTTTGTTTTATTCTCCATCCCTTTCCTTAGGATACCTAGCATTCTATTTGCTTTCTTGGCCGCCGCTGCACACTGGGCGGAGGGTTTTAACATGTTATCCACGATGACTCCTAAATCTTTTTCCTGGGTGGTGGTTTCTAATGTGGAGCCTTGCATCTTGTAACTATAGTGTGGGTTGTTCTTTCCTAGGTGCATAACTTTGCAGCTCATCTCTGCTCTGTTCCGTTGGCAGACATTTGCCGGGCCGCTACTTGGTCTTCAAGCCAGACTTTTGCAGCCCATTACTGCCTCGAGAGAGAGTCCCGAAGGGACAGTGCTTTCGGACAGGCGGTACTCCGTAATCTCTTTGAGGTTTAGGCAACTCCTAACCTCCGGCCCTTGTGTTGGGCTACCGTACGGGGGCTTTCTCAGAGGATATTCTTATCACGAATGCTGAGGCTCCTGAGAGGGAGCCATTTTTTCAGCTTAGGGTTCCCAGTAGCCTAGAGCTGGGGAGTCCCATATGTGAGGACTGACTTCCTGCTTGGTCCTGGAGAAAGAGTAGTTACTCACCTGTAACAGGTGTTCTCCAGGAGCAGCAGGAATCAGTCCTCACGACCCTCCCTCCTCCCCTGAAGTTGCAGTCATATACTTCATTTTGTTTTTTGCTGTCTTTTAGCTATGTCATGAGCAATATGGCACCCTTGAGCAGGAAGGGGACCACACATGCGCGCTGCATTCCCAAAGGCTTTCCTTGAAAGCTGGGGAAATGCTCCGCACAGGGGCTCCGTCGGCACCGACGTCACCCATATGTGAGGACTGATTCCTGCTGCTCCTGGAGAACACCTGTTACAGGTGAGTAACTACTCTGACTGTCCAAAAAAGGCACCGCCGTGGCAAGATAGCGTGCATGCACCAATCCCCTATGTCTGGTCAAAGGGCATTGCTTGGAGACTAATTCTTCAACCTCCACCCAGGCACAGCAGAAATACCTAGAAAGAACCAAAAGATATTGAATTCCGAATACTTATATCCGCTCAGTCGCCTTCCGTATCTCCCATTCTGTAGACATATTTACCAAAACTCTCTTCAAATCCCTTCCCTCCCCCCTTGGTAATCATTGTGTCATTCATTCTCATTCCCAAAAGCTTCCATTGGTAGCTGGGGAGCATTCCCGTGCAAGCTCCGTCGGATGAAGTCACCCCATGGGTGAGGATTTATTCCTGCTGTCCACGGAGAACACCTGCTGCAGGTGAGTAACTACCTTTTCTGTAAAAAAAAAAAAAAAAAAATTCTGCAAATTACTCAGTCCTATCACAGAACAATTTCACTATCAAAAAATAATTAAAATAAATTTAACGAGGAAAGGGGGAAGATACCTGATAAGTCCTTACCGCATTGATTTACAATAAAGTACAGATTGTACAATTTTCCACTGTGATTCGCATTCACCAGATCGAAGTAGAGTTCAGCATTGAAAAAAACAACAAACATTATGGCAATTTTTAAAAGAATTTCCTGCGTTATGTTGGTTTTTAGATTTATCATTTTATATATTGTATTTTTGAGGCAGGCTCTAGCTAAATCTTGGCCAAATTAGGTTTTTAGCTAAGATCTTTATTTTTAAGTGTTATGGATTTTTATGGAATATTGTTACTCATTTTTAGTGATAATTATTTATTAAATTGTGGCTCTAAATGCTAATTATTGTCTCTTCTGTTCCTTTTGCTGTTTGTCTGGATTGCATATGTGAGAAAATTACTTTTGCTTGCTATTCCTAATCGTACCTCAGAGTAGATGTTAACAACCATTTATGTCAACACATTTACTTGGTCCATTTTATTCTATATTAATATAACACTCCTCAATAACTTCAGTAGATCCAATAAATTCTTTAAATAGTTAAGTTAAACATCATCTTACAAAACTCCAAAATAGCACCATGTTTCGAACCCCACAAGAGATTCACATATAAAGGTTCTTCATCAGGAAAATTCAGTACTTGGCTTTCTTCATTTGAAACATTCATATCCGAACTTATTGGAAAGTGATTCTTCTTACTTATCTCTTCTTTAAAGATAGCAGCGACAACTTTCTCCAGAGCTCTCAATATAAACTCCAGCATCATTCTGTCCATAACTAATCAGAATCAAAGCTCAGCCAATCAGCTGGATAAAAGATACATTATGACAACTAGGGGTTCTTTCTTAGAGGAGCATGGGGAGACGTCCCCTCTGGGATACACATGAGCCTGCAAACCCGATGCCAAATCTTCATTGTATGAACAAGAATAAAGTTTAGACGAAGAATTTGATGAATTTCAAAGCTTGTCCTATCCATCGTGAGCAGAAGAGGCAGCCCTGTGTTTGCATCTTCTCCAGCTGGAGCCAACTAGGGTCCTGAAGATCTCCCCTTCAAATTAGATATATCCATACTCCATGCCCACACCTCTCCCCTTTGGGCTGGCAATACAGTATGTGGACTACAATTATGCCAAATAAAGCTGGAAAGCCATCCGTTCAGTCTATGAAAAACCACCCTTGAAATCGTGGAAGGTAAGTGCTGAAAAAAATATAGTAGGCAAGGAAGGATATTCATCTTTAAGAAGTTAATATTTATTTATTTATTTAACAAATTTTGATGTACCATTTTTCTACAAGTCAAAGCAGTTTACAATGAACAGCATTAGAACTTTTACAATGAATATGGAGAGTAATTCAGTGAACTCGTAACAATGAACATTTTGTAAAATTAAGAACAAACGAAACTATATACAAAGGGATGAAGGGTTGATGGGTGTAGGGAGCCATGGGGTCATCTTAGTTTCATGAGGTGGGGGAGTGGGGTCATAGAGGATTCATGAGGGTAGGACAGGGGGAGGATGTGCTTGTGGACATGAGTTTCTGCTGATTCTATGTTGTTGGTTGCTCGTTGCCAAAATGCTTCTGGAAGAGGTGCATCTTGAGTTGTTTATGAAAGTTTGTGGAAGACTTAATGGTTCGAATTACTAGGGGTGATGCATTTCAGAGGGTGGGGGCATATAGTGAAAATATTCTTGCTCTTGTAGCCTGCTTGCAATTGCGAATATGTGGTGAGATACTAAGAAGGTTCTATGCTCTTTCTCCTTGGTCTATTAGTGTTTGAGTTGTGAGTTAAGGCGTGTAGTTGCTCTGCTGATTTCCCGTCCAGATTTTTGTGGATAAGGGCTAAAACCTTGTACTGTATTCTTGAGTTGATGGGAAGCCAATGGAGGTATTTGAGGAAAGGAGTGATATGGGTTTTCCGTGAAGCTTGGAAGATGGTTCTAGCAATAGTGTTTTGAGTGAACTGCAATGGATGGGTTGTGTATTTGAGTAGTCCTTGATAAATGGAATTACAGTAATTGAATAGAGGAGTGATGGTGGCCTGGCAGACTGTACGAAAAGTATCGGTGGATAGGAGGGGACATAGGTTTCGGATAGTTTTTGGCTTGTAGTATACCATTTTGGTGATGCTGTGAATTTATTCTTTGAAGGTCAGTTGTTGATTGATTATCACTCTGAGGTACTTTATGTGGAGCTGACTCGGATCTCAGTGTTGCCAAGTTTGACAGAGGCAGGCAGGTGAAGTTAGGGTCCTTTGTTATGTGTAGTAGCTCTGTTTTACTGAGATTGATGGATAGATTATGATGGTTGAGCGAATTGATTGTTTCGGTGAGGTAACTTGAGACTGTGGAGTAATCTATAATGGAGGTGGAGAATGGTGTGAAAATTGTTATATCGTCCGCGTATATCAGAAACTTGACTGGGAATTGTTGAAAGATATCACAAAGAGGTTGAATATATATGTTAAATAGTAGGGAGGAGAGGGATGATCCCTGCGGTACAGCCTGGTTAAGGGTGAAAGGAGTTGAGGTGTGTGTTTTGAATCCTTATATGCTGATTTCGGTTGGTGAGATAGGAATGGAACTATTTGAGGGGGGTGCCGTGAGCTCCAGTGTGATGGAGCTTGTTAAGGAGTAGCTGGTGAAGTACAGTGTCACAGATGTCCATAAAGAGCAGGAGGAAGCCTTGGGTGAGTGATTCAATACCTGTGATAAGTAAGTTTATGAGGGAGGTCATGAGGGTTTTCTTGCCATGATTGGGTCGGAATCCATGTTGCTGTGTGATTAATGGTGCATGGTGGTCTCTGTGATCTTGGAGTTGTGTTTGTATGGCGCTTTGTCAATGATTTTGGAGATGAAGGGTATTCTGGTTATGGATCTATAGGAGGATGGAGAGTGTGTAGATCCAGGTTTTGGTTTCTTCAGGGGCAGTCTGATTGATGCTTGTTTGAGGGAGGGAGGACGGAATCCTTGGGTGAGGGAGGAGTGGACAATGTCAGATATGAATGGTAGGAACTGGTCCTTTGTGACTATCAATCAGGAGACTGGACATGTGTCAAGTGAGGAGGTATAGTGTTACATAAGAACATAGGATATACCATACTGAATCAGACCAAGGTCCATCAAGCCCAGTATCTTGTTTCCAACAGTGGCCAATCTAGGTCACAAGTACCTAGCAGTTTCCCTAAAAGACACAGATTGCACAATGCTTGTATTGGGGCAAGCAGTGGATATCCTGGGTCCCCTTGGTTTATGGACCTTTCCCCCAGGAACTTGTCGAAACCTTTTTTAAACCTGGCTACACTAACAGCTTTTACTACATTTTCCGGTAATGAATTCCAGAGTTTGATTACTCATTGAGTGAAAAAAATATTATCTCCAGGAACAAGCAGGAATATAGTCATCACATATGGGTATCGTCGGTTCCGATGGAGCCTGTGCGGGAACGCTCCCCAGCGTCCAATTAGAAAGCTTTTGGGAGCATCCCACAGCACCTGCGTGCTGCCTTCCCGCCTTTCCCAACTGCCTCTCTCCAGTTATTCGTTTTCCGCAGAGCCGGCAGGTCATGTTCCTGTCACCGCAGAAAAATTTCCTTCTTTTTTGTGGTCGCGTCTTTCTTCCTCGACGCTTTACCAGTACCGCCGGTTTTTCTTTCTTTCTTTTCTTTAAAAAAAAAAAAATTCTTAGTACTTTTTTCCCATTTTTTCCAGGTGCACGTGCCATTTTGGGCCTTAGGCCCAAGATTTTTTCCACAATGGAAAAACCCTCTTCGGGTTTTAAAAAGTGCACCAAGTGTGGCGGTACCATCTCCGTCACCGACACCCATGAGTGGTGTCTGAAATGTTTAGGTCCTGACCATTCCATCTCGGAATGTATGGCCTGTGCCATGATGTCCAAGAGAGGTCGACAGAACCGAGCTGCCAAGCTCAGTACCCTGTTTCCCTCTGATGCAGCTTCGGTGGCATCGACATCTTCCAGGGCTTTGTCTTCCTCCCGTGGATCTCAGGTAACTAAACACAAGTCTAGCCAGTCCTCAAAGGGTAGATCTCCTTCTAAGCATCGAGATGCCTCTGGCGTTGCCCTTGAGGATTCTGCACCGGCAAAATTGCCCCGACGGGAGGCTTTGGCTTCCAAAGCATTATCAGAGCACCAGGACGTTTTTGAGGCCTCAACCTCGGCAGAACTACTGGTGCCATGCTCTGTGGTACCGGCTATCTTCCCTGGTACCGACATCCAGGCATCGGCAGTGTCGATAGACCAGAGGGTCCTAGCTATTGAACGCAGTCTGGCAGCTCTCCTTGTGGCATCGACGCCCTCGGAACCGCGTCAGACATTTCAACCGGTACCGGCACCAACTCTGGCACTGGTATCAGTACCGGTACCAATAGCATCGACATCGGCGGCACCCAGTCATCCGATGCCTTTGGATACCGATACTCCGGTACCGATTATTCCCGGTACCGACTTCGGTCGGTACGGGTATCGGGCTCTTTAAGAGCACCCGGACAGGCAGTACTTCGAGTCTTCAGAAGAATCTGAGGATTCTGATAGTTCTGTCAATGCAGGAATGCTTCTCCCAGAGGAGCCCTCCTCCCCTAAGCGCAGGATGTCTCCTCCAGAAGATATTTCCTTTCAGGATTTTATCAGGGAGGTGGCTCGGGGTCTCTCCATTACTGTGGCCCCTGAAACAGAGCCCAGAGCAAAGGAGTTCGAAATTTTACAATATCCCAAAACTCCTAAGGAGACAGCTACCTTGCCCATCCATGAGATCTTGCATGATCTCATGTTAAGAATGTGGGAGACACCTCTTACCACCTCGCCTCATTCTTGTAGACTGGATACTCTGTATCGAGTCCCTCCTTGTCCTGGTTTCCAAAAACCTCAGCTTCCTCACCACTCTATTGTAGTGGAATCAGCTATGAGAAGGATCAAGAGTGCAAAGAGGCATGCCTCTAATCCTCCAGGACATGGGAATGTTCCTGAAGGAAGTCACAGGTGATTTAGAGACTTTGCGTCCTCTTCTTCCTGAGGATAGAAGGCAGGATTTTTTCACATTGGTCAAACATGCCCAAGATGTTTCTAAATTTGTCAACCGTGCAGCTTTTGACTGTTTTGAGTGCATAAGCAGAACCTCTGCCATTGCCATAGGTGCACTTAGAATTGCTTGGCTTCAGGCATCTGATCTGGAGCTCTGGGTACAAGACAAACTGGGAAATATCCCTTGTACTGGTGAGAACCTGTTTGGTAAAGATTGGCAGGAAAAAGCCAATGAGTTGGATGCTCACAACTCCACCTTAATTATCCAAGTCCACAGCTGATCCTGATAGAAAGAAATCTTTCAAGAAACCATTCTTCCTTATCGGTCCTACAGTTCAGTCCTCCACCACTGGGTAGTGCACCTCCTCCTGCAACATGGAGACTGGACAAGTCAAACTTGTGACATCACCGGGTATATCCTGCTGGTCTTCTCCCATGATCCCCCAGTGTGTCCAGTCTCCATGCAGCATGAGGACGTAGTGAGCCTAGGTGCTGGGCTCACTCGAGAAGCAGTTTAGGAGCAGTTAGTCAGGATTTGATTTACCTTGCATTTCTTTTGCCCTTCTTTAGGTGTAATCCTGTAAATTGAATTCATTTTCATTTAATTTCATTTACTTTTACTTTATTTATTTTCACCTAGTCGGCCTTAGTGTAAAGGGGGGGTTCTGTCCCTTTTCAAAGTTCACGCTGCCAGCTAGCCTCTCTGCTTGGGATTCTTCGGTCTCTGTGCCCGGTGATGATCTCTCTCCCAGGACTGTACGGGGGACAGCTCTGTGTAACACCTGCATTTTGGCAGTGTCCATGCGGCAGATTCCCATCGCGGCGGGAGCCTCAGGCCGTTCGAGGTTCTTTAGCCGGTGGGCCGGGGCTCGCAGCGTCTGCTACTTCTGGTGGCGCGAGGCAGCAGCGTGTCTGGACAGCTCTTCACCCCGCAGCTACAGCGGGGTAACTGCTGCATCCCGACGCCACAAGGGAGTCTCTCGAGTCCGCATGGAGGGGCTCTGAGCTCTTGCCGCCTCTGTGGTGTTTGGCGCCAAACAGGCCTGCTTCGGATTGGCGCCATTTTCTCGGCAGGGCTGAGGCCTCGTGGCGGAGAGCGGAGCAGCCCCGCGTTTGAGCAGACGACGCTGTTCCACGCGGCTACACCCAGATAAGGACTTCCTTTTGCTGTTACTTTTAATTTTAATTTCCTTTTAATTTCATGATAGTTTATAGTTCTTTGAATGCAATGTGATTGGTTTGGGTTTTACTTCTTGGAGGGTGCCTTTACCTTTGTCTGCATTCTGGCAGTTAGCGATGTCTGTCAGCAGCACGTTTCCGTGCTAGGATTTGGCCATTCAGGGTCATCGGCGGCACAACCACCTACAAATTGAGCCCTTTCTGAAATTGTCATTTACATAAGGATGCTATTTCCATGTTTATACGCTTGGAAATTGTGCAGACAGCCTCTAAATGTCGTTATGCCATCTGCAAATTTGATCGCCATGCTTGCTGATCTCTTTTCCAGATCATTTCAGTGCAGTAGATGTTACCAGATGCCAGTTCCAGTGCAGATCCCGAGACATTCCACTATTTACGGGTCTCCTGTGAGAAAACTGGCCATTTAGTCCTATTGTGTTCCTGTTTTTGATCCATTTCCCATTCTATAATAGCACATCATCTCCTTCCTCAGGAGAAGTTCATAAGGGGCTTTGTCAAGTACCTTCTAAAACATCCAGATACATATCATTTGGCTTACTCACATGTTTATTAACCCTTTGAAAAGACAGCTTGGTGCTGCTTTTCAGAACAAGTTCTATCATTTAACTGGCACTGAACTCAGATTCATTGGTCTGTAGTTTCCAAGATCGCCTTTGAAGCTCTTTTAAAAAAAACCCCAAAAAAACCAATTAGTGTTACATTAGTAACTCTTCAATCTTTAGAGATCATTAATACTAATGTTATGATTGAGCCTGGCTGATATTATGAATGATCACTATTAGACAAAAATTAGCTAGGTTAAGACACTTTGATTTGGTTTTCTGCACTGTTATCAGAGCGCAGCTTGCCCATTTGGCGGGAACACTGCCCATCAGGGCCATCTGGGGAAAGGCCCCTGCTGGGGATCGTGAGAAGTGTTGCTGGATGGCACAGTCCGGGGCTTAGTGTTCCAGGGTCCTGGAAGGGTTGATAGCGGCAGTCAGGCCTCCCTGTCTTTGCTATGACGGTCACCTAGGTTCAAGCGTCCTGTGTTTTGGGTGACAGGAGTGGGACACCTGGACATGTGGTGCTGGATGTTGGATAGGCTCATACTTCTTAGGTGCTCTCTCCTTGAGTGCGTCTGCATGTCCGTGTTCCGTCTGTGATCTCATGCTCAGGTGATTGTTGCAGCAATGACAGAGATCGCTTGGGATATCGTGAACGGGGTTGTCTTGGTGTTGCATGAGGTTGCCAATGCAAGACGGGGCCATCCTGAGGAGTTTGGGCCTCAGTCATCAGCTTTCCCTTCGGTGGCCCGGCTGTCCAGGAGGCACCCCTCCAGATCCGCCGGTCCAGTTCTTCACTGCCTCTTCTCAATGTGGGCAGGGGGGCTGGCAGATCTGGAAATTCACGTCCACTGCACGTTCTACTGTTTTACCTCTGTCTTGGGGTTCTGAGGTCATATATTCACAATCATTTGTTTGGTGGGGTGCTGCTGTCTGTTGTGCAAGACAAGGTGGTCAACAGTCGGAGGCTGTCGTCTATTCCCCTTGCCCCTGAAGGTGCTCACAATTTAAGTTTTTTGTACCTGCGGAGGTGTATGTTAAAGGCTAGCAGGCGCACCTGTGGGACCAGAATCCTCGGTTCTTCCGACCTTCCGTTGAGTTGCGCGTGTGGGGTTTACTCCCTTGGTCGGCTAGCAACTTGCTTCACCCATTGGGCCTTCCCTTTCCTCAAGGCATCGTTGCGTCCCACTTCTTCGTGGGGGTTTGCCGCAGGGCCTGGAGTTATGCTCAACCGGTTTCAGCCAGAGCTGAGTCCTTGGGGGGAGGCTCCGATCCTAGCGATACAGGGAGTGCTGGGATCCGTTCAACCAGGTTCCTTCGGGTCCAGCGTACGTCGTCTTTTGCTGGCCGGTTTAGGTCTTCGGGTCGTGGCGGTGCTCCGAGAAGACCAGTAGGCTGCACAGTGCTTGTCTTGGAGCAAGCGCGGGATATCTGTAGGTTCATATTCAAAGCCGTCCGGTTACATGTCCCTCCATTGTGGAATGCTGTACTAGTAGGCATACTTCATATGCTGGGCTTACAAGTTGGCTTCCGCGCTGCTCGGCATCAGCCAAGGTGACTGCCGGTATAGGCTGTGGAGACAGCCTGGAGGAGGGGCCTTGCGTTCTCTGGACAATGCCCTGTTCGGTTGTGTGCCTTGTGGCCCTTATGGAGTTGTAAAAAGGAAAAACAAAACAAAACAAAAAAAAAAGAATAATCAAACAGGAAAGCCTTCCTAATTGTCCCCACTTCTTTTTTATAAGGTTCTGTCCCTCTCTTCCGGGAGCTTGGCCGGAGCGTGGTTAGACTCAGCTACATTTTGGGGATCCTTTATGTACAAGGCGTTTTAGTGTACGCAGCACGCCCAGTGTTCCATCGTCTGACTGGAACGGTACGCGGTTCGTCAGCCGTGGCAGGCGTTCACGGACACGGTAGCGGATCGAGCGCTGTAGGTGCTGTCTGAGATCTCCGGGATGGTGGCCTATTTCGATCGGCAGGGTGGAGTCGGTCAGGTGGTCAGGGTGGCCCGAGCGAAGGGACAGCGTGCGCGGTTGAAGCCTTGGCGGCCTGCGTTTCGGTGGGGACACTGTGGTGGCGAATGTCCTTAGTGGGGTCCGAGTGTTTGCTGGAGGAGTGAGATTGCATCAGGCGGTGTGCGCACCGCGTGTGCTCAGATGCGGTCAGCCCATATTGGACCTCATGGCGACCTGTCAGTCTGCGGCGACGGGTCGATGTTTAGCAGAGGACATATGAGGCTACTGGATAGCGTCAACGCATTGGTACGGGGCCGTGGCCCGGTCCATTCTATGCCTTTCAGAGGTCATAGTGAAAATGGCCGACTGGGTCTGGTTGCTAAGATATGTGCTCTTCATTAGTCAGTGGGGACCATTACCAGTGTATTCTGCAACATTTGTGTGAGCTTGCATAATCTTTACTTGCAACCAATCGAAATAACTGTCCAAAACCAGTTGCTGCAGTCACTACTTAAATTTGCCTCGCTTGACAGTAAAAAAAAAAAAAAAAAAAGAAAAAAAAAAAAAGACATATTTATTTTATACCGATAGGTCACTCACAGCATATTTGGCGATTCCTCGTCCTGGTGTTAATCATGCAGATAATTTCTGCTCTAGTTGTGTTGATGTGACTTTTACATCACAAAAATGGCATATGACTGTGGCGGTTCAGAAAGCCTACAATTTATATTTTGGCTGCAGAATAAAAGATCAGGATAAAAGCTAGGCGCCACACATATGCTGCAATACATGTGTAGCAGATCTCAGGCTGTGGATGGATGGGAAAAGACCATCAAAGTCTTTTGCGGTTCCAATGATCTGGAGAGGGCCCATGGATCACGTCGGCGATTGCTACTTCTGCATGGTTCCTCCAATTCCGGAGGGCATATCCAGGTGATGTAAGCGGTTGGCCTACTGGCATTGCGTCGTGGGCGTGGCTACCAGAGTCTCCTTTATTTTTTGTCACACCATGTAAGACTCCACATCTTCTGAAACAACGCTGGACTCTGGGGCACTTGACACCCTCTTATATGCCCTTGGTGGATCACGCTTGGTTTATTGCAACTCATTGCTTAGCTGCATTCCACATTCTCAATTAAAAAGACTCCAACTGATCCAGGACATAGCTGTAGAGCTACTTTGTGTTGCAAAGAATAAAGCCCTTAGGGTGTTTGACACTGGTGGTTTTTCCATTTCCCTCATTTTGCTTCCCACCTCTGTCTGGATGGATCTCGGTTCCGTTCTCCCTCGTGGAATCCGGCTGTGCCTGTTTAGTTGTCGGTTTGGGACTTACGCAAGAACACTTTGCTTGTAACCTGCGTTCCTTGGACCTTAGGTGAGGTTCCGTCGCTTTCTGGGAGGTCTCTTCGCTGCCTGTCCCTCCGTGGAGGCGGGTTCTGCGGGAGAGCAGCGGTTGCTAACACTTGACACCCTGGTGGGTTCGAGAGCCAAGGGGGAGCTCAAGCGGATTTTTCAGGCGGAGCTCCAGTAGCCTTCTCAGTAGGTCTGTTTCTAGGGCGTTCAGTGTGTTTGCGATGGCGAGTTTGTCTTTCTGAAGCACTAGCGCTGCTTGGGGCAGAGTTCTGTGCTGTTTTCACCAGTGAAGAGGATCCAAGTGGGCTCTCGGTCGTGTCTTCCTGGTTGGCTTACCGCCTGTTGACGTGAGGAGCGGGCTGGGGTCGGTGCCTGCTCTGTTCGTTTAGGGGCCTAGCCGACTGGATAGGTCCCTCCCAATGCTTACTGCTCTGGTACATCCCAGTGGTGGAGGACTGAACTGTAGGACCGATAAGGAAATGGAAATTACACTTACCTGGTAATTGATGTTCCTTGAGGGAGTACAGTTCAGTCCTCATTCCCGCCCGGGGATGGATGTTTCAGACGCGAGGCGTCAGTTCCGAGTATGCTTTCGGATCCTAGAGTCGGCAACGGGCTCTGATTGGCCGGTAATCGCGAGAGCAACCTTTTCTGCCTATACTCTTCCTTAGTTCTCCTTCCTTCTAGCTCTCTGTCTTCCGCTGTTTGGTGCGCAGGGGGACAGGGGCACGGAGGAGGGTGTTTTCGGCCTTTCTTTTTGGGGCCCTGTGATTTTAAAGTTCAAGTTTGAGCATAGCTTTGTATTTAGTACTTTAACTGGTTGTTTGTTTGCTCCTTTGAGTCTGCTTTGACAGTAGGTCACTGGGGGATCATGGGAGAAGACCAGCAGGATATACCCGGTGATGTCACAAGTTTGACTTGTCCAGTCTCCATGTTGCAGGAGGAGGTGCACTACCCAGTGGTGGAGGACTGAACTGTACTCCCTCAAGGAACATCAATTACCAGGTAAGTGTAATTTCCATTTTTCTAAAAAGAAAAGATATTATCCTGCTTATTCTCAGGGACGTTCTGCAGGTCAGCTTGTCAGGAAAGGTCAGCAACCACCCAAACAAAGAAAAGCAAAGACTGCTAAGCCTCAGCCGTCCCAGCAGTCTCAGCCTCCACAAGGCCTTTGACTTTCAACTAGAGAATTTAGCCTTCCTGGCTCTCGTTGGACCAGAGCCTTCCACCATTCCAGGAAGGTTGTGTCACTTTGCCCCCAGATGGGGGCAGATAACAGCAGAGCATTGGACACACTCAATCATAAAAGAGGGGTACAAGCTTCATTTTTCGAGCATGCCCACTCCCACAATGATAAGGCAGTTCAATTTTCCGACCTCTCTCATCCACCTGTTAGGTCAGGAGGTCACTATGCTTCTTGCCCAAGGGGTAATAGAAGAAGTACCCATCCATCAGCAGGGTACAGGGATTTACTCCCCCTATTTCCTTATCCCAAAGAAAACAGGGGGATACAGACCTAACTTGGACCTCAGAGAATTGAACAAATTCCTTGTCAAAGAGAAATTCAAGATGATTTCTCTGGGAACTCTGCTGCCATACCTTCAGAGTCAGGATTGGCTTTGTTCTCTAGATCTCAAGGATGCGTACACCCATGTTCTCATCCATCCAACTCACAGAAGGTTCCTTCGGATCCTTTTTCAAGAAAAGAACTACCAATACAGGGTGCTTCCATTTGGCCTGGCCTCAGCACCAAGGGTGTTCACGAAATGCATGGCTGTGGTAGCCGCATTTCTCCGCACTCTAGGGATATTCGTGTTCCCCTACTTAGACGACTGGCTCATTCGAGCCCCAACAGAGTCAGAGGCCAGAGCTTCTCTATCCTGCACAATGCGTATCCTTCAGTATTTGGGTTTGGTAATAAAATCCCAAAATCCAGTCTAACTCCCACTCAGTCTTTAGAGTTCATAGGAGCGTTGCTGGATACCAGAAAGGCAAGGGCCTATCTCCCCCAGGCCCGTTGCCTTCGCATGGTGCAGTTAGCTTCTTAAGCAGTGCTAAAACCTCATCTCACTGCCCGAGAAATGCTACAACTACTAGGCCACATGGCATCTACTGTGCATGTGGTTCCCTATGCTCGCCTCCATATGAGGGCAACTCAGTGGAGTTTATCCACTCAATGGACCCAGGCATCAGGATGCCTGTCACACAAAATAGCAAATACAAGTCTCCTTATTTTGTCCCTCCAGTGGTGGAAGTCCACTCAAAACCTGTTGCTGGGGTCCCCTTTTCAACAACCCTTACCCCAGGCAACTCTCACAACAGATGCTTCTCCGATGGGTTGGGGAGCTCATCTGCAAGACCTCTCCACCCAGGGCACCTGGTCTCCACAAGAGACTCATCTGCATATCAAACTCTTGGAACTCAGAGCAATCTTCCTTGCTCTTCGAGTGTTCCACACCCTGCTCAGCTACAAGACAGTCCTCATTCATAAGGACAATCAAGTAGCCATGTTCTACGTGAACAAGCAGGGGGGAACAGGCTCTCTGTCGCTTTGCAACGAAGCTTTGCGACTATGGGCCCTCGCCAGAGAGCATCAGATTCATCTCCTGGCAGTGTAACTTCCAGGCATTCAAATCTCTTGGGCAGACAGACTCAGTCGAGTTCTGCTTCCACACGAGTGGTCTCTACATGCAGACCAGGTAGCCAAGATTTTTCAAATTTGGGGAACCCCGGACATAGACCTCTTTGCAAGTCCGTGGAATGCCAAACTTCCCCGGTTCTGTTCCGAGAACCCCGGCTCAGGGGGCTCAGGCCAGGGATGCTTTCCTCCTTTACTGGGGTCAAGACTTCCTGTATACCTTTCCACTCATTCCCCTAATTCCCAAAACCCTGTTCAAGCTTCAGAGAGACAGAGGCCACATGATTCTCATAGCTCCACATTGGCCATGGCAAGTGTGGTACCCTCTGCTTCTACATCTCTCTCAAGCTCCCTCCCTAGAGTAGGGTCTGCTCCAGACCTCCTCTCTCAAGAGGACGGAAGGTTATGGCATCCCAATCCCCAGTCTCTGCATCTCAGGGCTTGGTTGCTGAAGGCCTAGATCTCCAGGATCTTCATCTTTCTCAACAGGTGAAAGATGTTCTTTATGCTTCCAGAAAACCTTCCACTAGACATTCGTATGCTTTCAAGTGGAGGAGGTTTACCATCTGGTGTTCTGAGAAGGGTCTTAACCCCCGTGCCATACCTCTGGAATCGTTGCTGGAGTATCTCCTTCATCTGTCTAATGCAGGCCTTAAGACAAATTCAGTAAGAGTCCATTTGAGTGCTATTGCAGCTTCCCTTAAGCCTCTAAATGGACAACCTATTTCCTCTCATCCTCTTGTAGCAAGATTCATCAGAGGCCTCCTTTTAACAAAGCCTCCCATTAGACCACCCCCGGTGGCATGGGACTTAAATTTGGTTCTTGGTCAGCTTATGAAGCCACCTTTCGAACCTTTAGCTACCACCTTCTTGAAATATCTTTCTCATTGCAATCACATCTGCACGCCGCATCAGTGAATTGCAAGCACTAGTAGCTAATCCACCTTATACAAGGTTCCATCATGACAAGGTGGTCCTTAGAACTAATCCACACTTTGCCTAAAGTAGTCTCGTCTTTTCATCTCAACCAGGAGGTCTACCTACCTGTCTTTTTTCCAGGACCTCATGCATCAAGTGCAGAGAGGAATCTTCATACCCTGGACTGTAAAAGAGCTTTGGCCTTTTACTTACAAAGGACACAGCAACATAGAAAGTCTTCCCAACTCTTTGTTGCCTTTGATCCTTCTCATTTGGGACAACCAGTCTCCAAGAGAACACTTTCTAACTGGATTGCCCAGTGTATTTCTTTCGCTTATCAGAGCAAGAACCTTTCTCTGGAGGGCCATGTCACAGCTCACAATGTGAGAGCCATGGCAGCCTCAATGGCTCATCTGAACTCTGTATCTATCGATGACATCTGTCGAGCAGCCACTTGGGCCTCGGTTCATACCTTCACAGCCTATTACTGCTTGGACAAGGACTCCCGCCGGGATGCCTTGTTTGGTAAGGCTGTTCTTAAACACCTGTTCCATTCTTAATCAACTCCTACCCACCATCCCTCATGGGATGCCAGAGATCCAGGTGGGGAAGTGCAGCCCTGTTCCAGGGACACACAACTTATGGGCTCTCTCCCTGGCACCTAAAGCTAGGGAGTCCCCATATGTGAAGACTCATTCCTGCTTGTTCCTGGAGATAGCACAGTTACTTACCTGTAACAGGTGATCTCTGGGAACAGCAGGAATAAGTCTTCACAACCCACCCACCTCCCCTAGGAGTTGTCTCTCTCTCTCTCTCTCTTTGTCTCTCTCTCTCTCTCTCTCTTTGTCTCTCTCTCTTTGTCTCAGCTCTGAAACTTAACTGAGGAGAGACATTTGGGAAAGGCGGGAAGTCAGCACGCAGGCGCTGTGGGATGCTCCCAAAAGCTTTCTGATTGGATGCTGGGGAGCGTTCCCGCGCAGGCTCCTTTGGTACCGACGTACCCATATGTGAAGACTTATTCCTGCTGTTCCCAGAGATCACCTTTTACAGGTAAGTAACTGTGCTTTACCCGAGGAAGGCGACTGCCTACAAACAGTTCCCACCTTACCAGGCCTCCCCCGCTCCCCCACAGGGTCAGCAGGCCAAGGGGCAGGGACATGGGCCCCGTAGGCAGAAGGCCCCCAAGCCTCCGGCTCCTGCTCCCACTCAGCAGGGTAGGGGTTTTTGATTCCCATGGCATAGCCTTTCCGTCTCTGGTGTCCCATCCCTGCACAGGAGGTTGACTAGCCCTGTTTGCCCACCGGTGGCTACCCATTACAGGGTACAGCTGGGTCTTAAGCATAGTCCACAAGGGCTACCTGCTTCATTTTCATCAGTTGCCTCCTCCCTATTTTCCAGGAGAGCCTCCAAGGCCTCCTCTCCATACAGCCCTCCTCCTGCAGGAGCTTCAGGGTCTGTTGCGAGACAAAGCGGTGGAGCCTGTGCTTCCCCACCTACAAGGTCACGGTTACTACTCCAGGTACTTCCTAGTACCAAAGAGAACAGGGGATCCCAGGCCTATTCTCGACCTCCGAAATCTCAAGAAGTTCAAGATGCTTACTCTTGGAACACTTCTGCCCTACCTCCAGCAGGGAGATTGGCTATGCTCTTTAGATCTAAAGGATGCGTACACTCACATCCTCATTCATCCAGACCACAGAAAGTACCACAGGTTCATTGTGGGAGGAAACCATTATCAGTACAGAGTGCTGCCATTTGGCCTCTCCTCCGCCCCCAGGGTCTTTACCAAATGCCTGGCAGTGGTGGCGGCCTACTTAAGGAATCAGGGTATCTTTGTCTTCCCCTATCTGGACGACTGGCTTATCAGGGGTCAGACGTGCCAGGAGGCCAGGCAAGCAACCCTCCGAACGATTTCTCTACTCCAACATCTGGGGTTTGTCATAAACTTCGCAAAGTCCACTTTGCTCCCCTCCCAAAACTTGGAGTTCATAGGGGCAAGGCTAGACTCTCTGCAGGCAAAAGCTTTCTTGCCAGAGGACAGAGCCCAAAGACTGATGACCTTGGCAAACCAGTTTCTCAACAGGTCACTGGTCTCCGCCAGGCTCTGCTTGAGGCTTCTTGGCCACATGGCTTCGACAGTACATGTGACTCCCAATGCCAGGCTTCATATGAGGCCTGCGCAATGGTGTCTCAGGAATCAGTGGTCGCATGCCACAGGAAGCCTCAGCGACAGAGTAAGGGTGTCCAGACCATTCCTGCACTCCCTACGTTGGTGGCTGCATCCCCCCAACTTACTGGAGGGATGCCTTTTCAGCCACCTGGGTTCACAGTGGTACTGACCACCGATGCCTCCCTGCAGGGCTGGGGTGCACACTGTCTGGGCAAGTGCACCCAGGGCCTGTGGTCTCACTGGGAGGCCAAGCAGCAGATCAATCTACTGGAACTACGGGCTATTCGCTTAGCCCTCAAGACTTTCTCTCAAACCCTGTCGGTTTTAGTGCAAACAGACAATCAGGTAGCCATGTTTAATGTGAACAAACAGGGAGGCACTGGGTCCAGGCTCCTTTGTCAGGAGGCGCAGGACCTTTGCTTGTTTGTGCTCAGGCACAACATGTTGCTCAGGGTGGTTTATCTCCCTGGCCAGGAAAATTACCTGGCAGACAGGTTGAGCAGGATTCTGCAGCCCCACGAATGGCAGCTCCATCCCTTGGTGGTTCAGAAGATTTTCCTGAGATGGGGACTTCCATCCATAGATCTATTTGCCAGTCCCCTGAACAGACAGCTGCCCAGGTTCTGCTCCAGGCAACCGTATCCTCTGAGGCTAGCAGCAGATGCTTTTCTGATTTCCTGGTCCCAGGGCCTCCTGTATGCGTTTCCTCCCATGCCTCTGGTGGCCCGAACCCTGTTCAAGATTCTACAGGACCAGGCCTCGGTCCTTCTGGTAGCTCCCAGGTGACTGAGGCAACCTTGGTTCTCACTTCTGCTTCAACTAGCAGTGGACACTCCACTACCTCTAGGGTTGCAGCCCGACCTTCTCTCTCAGGACCAGGGGTCTCTTCTGCACCCCAATCTCAAATCTCTCAATTTGATGGCCTGGAAGCTGCAAGGGTAGTTTTGGCTCCTTGGGGCCTACCTCCTGAAGTTGAAGAGGTCGTCCTGGCCTCTAGGAAGCAGTCCACTAGGAAAACCTATGCCCTGACGTGGAAGAGGTTTTCTGTGTGGTGTCAGCTGCATACAGAGGATCCTTTCTCCTCTGCTGTACCAGTGGTGCTTCAGTACCTGCTGCACTTATCCAATCAGGGCCTTAAGTCCAATTCTGTTCGGGTCCACCTCTCAGCTCTAGCAGCTCACCACTCACTGGTGGAAGGACACTCTCTGTCGGTTCACCCCTTGGTGTCCCGGTTTCTCAGAGGTTTGCTCTTGCTCAAGCCTCCTGTCCGTCCTCCAGCTCCTGAGTGGGAGTTGAATGTGGTCTTGCAGCAACTGACTCGCCCACCTTTTGAGCCGATGGCTACTTGTCCTCTCCGCTTCCTTTCCTGGAAGACACTCTTCCTAGTAGCCTTAACCTCGGCCAGACGGGTGAGTGAGCTTCAGGCCCTGGTCTGTGACAGGCCTTACACCCGCTTCTATAGGAACAGGGTAGTCCTTAGGACTTATCCAAAGTTCCTCCCTAAGGTTGTCTCCTCTTTCCACCTCAACCAAGAGGTGGTTCTTCCAACATTCTTCTCTAGGCCTCATGCAAGCCAGGCTGAAGTGGTTCTGCATACCCTGGACTGTAGGAGAGCCTTATCCTTCTACCTTGACCATACGCAAGGACATAGAAGGGCTACTCAGCTCTTCATCTCTTTTGACCCTAATAATTTGGGGTTAGCTGTGTCCAAGCATACCTTGTCCATATGGGTGGCTGAATGTATCACCTGGGCTTACAGAGCGGCTGACCTTCCCTTGCAGGGCCGGGTCACAGCCCACCGTGTAAGGGCTATGGCTGCCTCAGTAGCTCATCTCCGCTCTGTACCGTTGGAAGACATCTGCAGGGCTGCAACTTGGTCCTCAAGCCAGACGTTTGCGGCCCATTACTGCTTGGAGAGGGTGTCCCGTAGGGACAGTGCTTTTGGCCAGGCAGTACTCCGGAATCTCTTTGAGGTTTAGGCAACTCCTGCCCTCCAGCCCTCCGTTGGGCTACTGATGGAGGTTCTTTCAGTGAAAAGCCTTTCTTTGATGTTGGGACTAGAAGGAGTTCTCTTGTTCAGCCTGGGTTCCTTGGTAGCCCAGAGCTAGGGAGTCACTCATATGTGAAGACTGACTTCCTGCTTGGTCCTGGAGAAAGAGTAGTTACTCACCTGTAACAGGTGTTCTCCAGGAGCAGCAGGAATCAGTCCTCACAACCCTCCCTCCTCCCCTGGGAGTTGCAGTTGTACATAGTTACTTTACATTTTTGTGTGCTGTTTTTAGCTATGTCATTTGACTGACAAGATGGCACCTTTAGGCGGAAAGGGGACCGCGCATGCGTGCAGTATTCCCAAAGGCTTTCATAGAAAGCTGGGGAAATGCTCTGCAAGGGCTCCATCGATGTCGATGTCACCCATATGTGAGGACTGATTCCTGCTGCTCCTGGAGAACACCTGTTACAGGTGAGTAACTACTCTTTTTGGTTGGTAAAAGTAGTTCACGACCTGTTCGAAGTTGGATATGCCTGGTATACTGCATCCTATCCCATGACTTTAACTTCACCAAGAGTCTCTCATGAGGGACCTTGTCAAAGACTTTCTGAAAGTCCAGATACACTACTTCGACCAGCTCACGTTTGTCTACCTGTTCACACCTTCAAAAAAATATAATACTAGAAAGACAAGACCTTCCTTGGCTAAAGCCATGTTGGCTTTCTCCCATTAAACCACGACTATCTACATGTTCAGTAATTTTGTTCTTTATAATGGTTCCTACTATTTTGTCCGGTACTGATGTAGGCTCACCAGCCTGTAGTTTCCCGGGTCACCTCTGGAACCCTTTTTAAAGAATGGCATTACATTGGCCATTCGCCATTCTTCAGGTACTACAGATGATTTTAATGATAATTTCACAAATTGCCAGTAGTAGATCTGCAATCTCATATTTCAGTTCTTTCAATTGAGGCTTCCTCCACACTCTTTCTATTCTGCATGCTTCTCAATTTAGCGAAGCAGTAAGAGAGCTCAATCTTATCCACATCAAATTCTTCAAAACTGTCCCTAAACATGCACAGCTGATAATAAACTCGAGATGAGCAAGCACGCTTATGCTGTTTCTCCCAGGACTGACAAGCCAAGTAACTAGTGTACCTAATAATGCATCCACAAGGCACTGCCTTAAATGTTTTTTTTCAGCGTAAAGCTCCTGGGGATCATATACATCTGAAAGTCTCTCAACATGTACCTCACTAAACCATCAAAGCTCTTCTGGCCCAGTAAGGAAGTATTCAGTCTCCATGTATTGCCACATGAAAGGAGTCGTCCCCCCCCCCCCCCCGAAAAGCAGGAGCAGAACAAGGTGATGGTCAGCAAGTTGGTAGGTAAGGATATCACTCCAAAATTTTAAGGACTGAGACAAGCTTGAATACATTTAAAAAATACAGTTTACTGTAGGACTGGTGGTGTGGGAAAAAGAAATATAATCCCAACAACCAGGAATATCCACTCCTCACACATCCTGTAGTCCTGAGTGCTCCTCCATGGTCAAAAGGGTCTGAAAATTCCCCACGAACCCTAGAGTGACAACCTGATCTAGCCATTGCATTATCTATACATATAATCCACTCACAATCAAGGGAAGGCCTTTCCAACCATCTAGCTTGTATGTAAGACGGTTCAGAAACGCATCAGACTCCATATTAGGACCATAGACAGTAGCTAATACAAATTCAACAGTAGGCATTTTACATGGCAAAATAATAAACCTACCTCCTGCATCCACCCACAATTGCACTACCTCTAGGGACATGGATCAGTGAAGTAATACATAAGACTTTCCCACTCCAGGAGCCAGATGACACAAGAAAGACTTGACCCAACCAATCCTGGCGCAGTTTGTCATGTTTACCTCTGATCAGGTGGGTCTCCTGTAAAAGGCAATTTGCGTCTTTTCTTTTTTCAAATACTGCAGTAGCTGTATGCACTTAATGGGGGCTCGAAATACCCCAAATATTAAGTGAAACTATGTATAGGGGACCCACCCATCCGAGCCAGAAGTTGAGCACCTGCAATATGAGTAGTAGGAGACTAAACACACAGAGTGGACTAGTTTAAGAGAATATCCAAGGGAAGTAAAGAAAAAAATATAAAGAAATAAAACAAACAAAAGAAACAAACCCCAACAAGAAATGCATACTTGGTCACAAAGCATAACTAAATTTAACCAACCTCAACCCGTTCTCATCCTCACCATAAGATGCCTCCCCTGACTCTGTAAACATACAGTGAAAACCACAAAGCAGCAAATCACCCACTCACTAGGTCTGCAGATTGGAACCGAATCAGAATCCCTGGACCACAAGCAGAAATCTCACGCAACTCTTCCTCTCCCAAAAATACACCCACCCTCCCAACCCAGTCAGGCCTTCACCCCCTACCCCACCTCCCCAGCCCACAAGAACTCCTCCAATAACACATTATCCCCCAACATGTATCTATCACCAGTGTATCAGTCACAAACTGCACACAACTTGTTTGGCCCCTCACTAGGTCCATCACGTCTTTACACCATGCACACCGCCCTATTAAATCATGGTCCTCACAGAGCCCAGTAGCACACATACTGTAAAGCCGTTCATTCCTCAACCCAACCAGCCCATCCCCACGCATACTAGTATCCTCAGCCATAACCAACAAAAACCACATACATCTCCAGGAACAAGCAGGAAGTCTGTCTTCACTTATTGGTGGCGTCTGCAAAGATGGAGCCCCGCGTGGGAACACTCCCCAGCATTCAATAGGAATGCCTTTGGGAGTATTGCTCCATGCATGCGTGCTTGACTTCCCAACAGTTCTTGGTCTTTTTTTCCACAGAGCCATCAGGACCTTGTCCTAACCCCATGTGAAAGAATATTTTTAAGTTTTGTTTTTGGTGCCTTTCGGTTCCCTGTGCTTGCCTTCCTGTCGACTGGAGCAATACCGCATCATTTTCTTCACTTTCAAATTTTTTTTTTTTTCTCAGGCATTTGGGCCATCATTGCCCAATTTGATTTTGCCTCCATCATTTTTTCCACGATGGAAAAGCCACACAGTGGTTTTAAAAAGTGTACTAAATGCCGGGGTACTTTCTTGGCGACAGATCAGCATGACTGGTGCTTAAAATGTTTGGGTCCCGATCACGACTTTTCATCTTGTACCCACTATCAGCAAATGACACCATGGGGACTTAAAAACCGGGAACAGCAAAGAGTTAAGCTGTTTCAGTCAGACTCAGCCGCTTTGGCACATTCTTCGCTGGCCTCCACAGCATTGGCATCGTCTCATGGTTCCTATATGTTATCTGTCTAAACATAGCAGCAGGCATCAGTTCGCTTCACCAGAAAAGGTATCAAAGACCTCTGCATCGGCAGGCAAGGGGTCCCGATCCTTGGCATCTGCATCAGACTCTGATGCTCGACATTGCATTGGCATTCAGATGACTCAGAGTCAGGCTGTCCAGCCAAACAGCCCTGGCAAGAGGACGCTTCCTCCAAAGCCATGGAGGGGCTCGGGGATGCTCCCCAGGCATCATCCTTGGCGGAGCCCCTGGTACCTTGCTCTGGGATAGTGGCACCGGGCTAGTTGCTCGATTCCTTCCAGTCAACTCCAGTCCCCTCGATGAGCTATCAAGAGGAGTCTGGTCATGATCCTGTACTGCCGGGGCCTTTGAGGCCCTCAGGTTCCATCACTCCGATACTGTCTCTCGATATCGGTGTATTGAGAGTTTTGGGAACGTTGCTCAGAGAGTCGACACCATTGTGCACGGATCCTCAACCTGCCTCGTGGCATTCTGTAGCATCGGATGTCGGACATCCTGATTCTGATACCTCACACCGTGAGCACGGACCTTCGAGGTCAGCGTCGGAACATCGTCGATACCATGGTGCTGACAGTCATTACTTTGACTTTCTCCAAGATTCCGATACTGCTTCTTCGAACTCCGATGTCGAGTCTCTCTATTCTGAGACACTCCAAGATATTCCCTCAGATCCGTCTCCACACGAAGCACGTTGATCACCTCCTCCTCCCCCCCCCCCCCCGCCCCTGCCCCTGCCCCGAGGACATGTCCTTCCAAGATTTCATCAAGGACATGGTGGCGGCTCTCTCGGCAACTATGACATTGGAATTGGAATTGGAACCGAGGGCAGAGAAACTTGACATCCTTCAGTATCTCTCTGCTCCGAAGGAAGCTGCTATACTTCCCATCAATAACATTCTCCAGAACTTAATGATCCGGATGTGGGAAGCACCACTAACAATTCCTTCTATCAGTAAGCAACAGGACACTCTGTACCGGGTTCCTCCATGTCCAGGCTTTCAGAAACCACAACTGCCACACTATGGCTGTTGAATCAGCTATGAGAAGGATTAAAAGCTCTAAGAATCACTCATCAGTTCCCTCGGGCAGAGATTCTGGAATGCTCAATGCTTTTGGCCGTAAAACTTTTCATGCTGTTATGCTTGAGTTCAGAATTAACTCCTACATGCTCTATATGGGCTTGTTCTTGAGGGATGTATCAAAGGACCTCTCTGAATTCACCTCTTTACTGCCAACTGACAAGCAGGCCCCACGTGAGGCTCTGGTGTCTCATGCTGAGAACACTTCCAAGGTTCTGAGCAGGGCAGCTTTTGATGCTTTCAAGGCCACTAGGAGAACAGCAGCAGCAGCCTGCATTGGAGCAGGAGAGACAGCTTGGTTGCAGGCCTCTGATCTTGAACAATAGGTTCAAGATAAACTAGCCAATATCCCCTGTAATGGAGAGAACCTTTTTGGCAAAGGGTGGTGTGAGAAAGCCGATGAGATAGAGACCAATTGATTTCACTATGAAACATTTATCCAGAAAAAGAGCAGACCCTGCTAAAAAGAAGGCTGTTCGAAAAAAAGAGGTACTACCCTTCCTATCCTTCTTACTCCTCCTATCATGCTCAATAACACCATCAGAAACAGCAGGGAATTCGTCAGCCCAGAAAGCCTAAGACTGAAGCCCTATTAACTCCGCAGCTACAATCTCAGACTAGTTTTTGACTACTTCCTCGAGAGCAGAGCCAGTCTACCCCTAAGGGATCCCTACCCCTCCCACATAGCAGGCCGATTAACTCACTACATCAACAGATGGGCCCTCATAACTTCAGAACCCTGGAACTTTGCAGTGGTGAGTTATAGGCTACCAACTCAACTTCAAAGATCTGCCCCCCCCACTTACTTTGTGGGTGAGTTTCCCATGGATCTCCTTCACTCCACTCTACTGAAGCAGGAGATTGCCACTATAACAACTCAAGGGGCCATCGAGGAAATCTCACTTCCTCAACAAGGCCTAGGGTTCTACTCCCATTACTTCCTCATGCCAAAGAAGAAAGGTTCAGGCCTGTCCTCTACCTACGGAATCTCAACAAATTCCTAGTCAAGAAGAAGTTCAAAATGATCTCGCTAGGGACTCTCCTCTCTTACCTTCAGGAAAAAGACTGGCTCTGCTCTCTGGATATCAAGGAGGCCTACACACACATCCTAATCCACCCCTTCGACAGAAAATACCTCCGGTTTTTCTTTCAGGGACACCACTATAAATACTGTTTTCTTCCCTTCCGATTAACTTCAGCTCCAAGGATATTCACAAAGTGCTTTGCAGTCATAGCAGCCTACCTCCGTTTCCTGGGCATCTTCATCCTCCCTTACTTAGACAACTGGCTCATCAGGGGAGATACCTCTCAGAACGTCTCCACATCAGTTCATCACACCATTCTGGTTCTACAGCATTTGGGCTTCGTCGTCAACTGTCCAAAGTCACATCTGACTTCTTCACAAATGTTGGTGCGAATGGACCAGGAGAAGGACCTCGGAGTGATTGTTTCTGAGGATCTCAAGGTGGTGAAACAGTGTGACAAGATGGTGGCAAAAGCCAGAAGGATGCTGGGTTGCATACAAAAAGGAATTACCAGCAGAAAGGAAGAGGTACTAATGCCACTGTACAAGTAGCTGGGGAGGCCTCACTTGGAATAGTGTGTTCAGTTTTGGAGACTATATCTTGCAAAGGACAAAAAGGCTGGAAACAGTTCAGAGGAAGGCGACCAAAATGATTTGGAGCTTGCGTCGGAAGACTTATAAGGAGAAACTTGAAGACCTAAATATGTACACTCTAGAGGAGAGGAGGGACAGGGAAGATATGATTCAGACCTTTAAATAGTTAGAGTATTACGAGCTTCCAAAGACAGGGAAGCTGTAAAACTAGAGGGCATAACATAAAGCTGCAAGGGTGTAAACTTAAAGGCAATGTCAGGAAATACTTTTTCACTGAAAGGGTGGTGGATGCTTGGACTGCCCTCCCGATGGAAGTGGTGGGGGCAAATAAAGTGACAGAATTCAAAATGGCATGGGACAGACACAGTGGATCCCTTTTATAGCAACAGGATAAAATCAAAACAAACATAACTGTCTCTTATATCTCAGTAAATAGGGGTGACCTACATGGAACGGTGGGTACATCCTTAAACAAAGGCATGGAGAGGGATGGCCTGCACGGAGTGGCAGGTGCTCCTACTCTTACCGCCTTGCTGGGCAGACTAGATGGACCATACTGGTCTTTATCTGCCGTCATATACTATGTTACTATGGAGTTCATAGGAGCTCTTCTGGGTACTACCAAGGCTCAAGCCTTCCTACCAGAGGCCACCCCTTCATAGTCTCATTTCCTTGGCAAGCCATTGCCAGTGACAAACCAGTATCATGGCAAGGGACATGCTATGTCTCCTAGCTCACATGGCCTCCATCTTGTTCCATATGCCCCCTCTTCACATGCAAACGGGGCAATGGTCCCTCTCAGATCAGTGGACACAGTCCACGGGTTGCCTCTGACAAGATCTCCATCTCACCCCAGTTTGTGACCTCCCTTAACTAGTGATGTACCGTCCAAAATCATCTCATCAGGTTACCTTTTCAAAGGTCTACACCGCAGTGTACCCTGACCACCAATGCATCCCAAGCAAGGCTGGGGAAGCCCATCTATAAGGTCTCACCACTCAAGGCCAGTGGACCCTACAAGAGGCCTCTTATCACATCAATCTGTTGGAGCTCCGAGCGATTGTCAACGCCCTCCGCGTCTTCTGTTGCCACCTTTCAGGACAGACATCACTTATTCACATCGACAATCAGGTTGCCATGTTCTGCATCTACAAACAGGGCCATACTGGCTCTCGCCTCCTTTGCAAAGAGGCAATCCGTCTTTGGACTTTTGCAATAGCTCATCAGATTCCTCTTCAAGCTATTTATTTTATTTATTTATTTATTTTATTTAGAAGCTTTTCTATACCGCGCCTTTTATTATCAGTGCAGTTTACAGATAACAATTTGACTCTAGGGCAAGAGCAGAGCTGCATGAGCAGAGTTTACATATAACAGGGAAGATAACTTGGAGTTGAATTGGGGGAACTGTGTACATTTAAGCAGTGAAAGATGAGGATAGGTGACTATTTACAATAATGCACATCTGTAAGCTGGATTTAGTCCAATTGATTGTTTATAATGCCTTCGGGTATATATTCCCATATTTCTGCATATTCTAGAGCTACGAGAGTTCATAGTATTGCTGTTGTGGCTTAATATCTAAAGCTCTACTAGATTAATATTGTGTACAGAGTAGATTGTGTAGATTAATATTGTGTACAGAGATTGGCTTGCGGTTAGGACCAGCCTAGTTTGTCTGTGATGAGTGTGACGTTAAAGGATTGGGTTGTGGGGTGGGAGGAAGGAAGGTGCTGTTGGGTTATGAGAAGTATAGAAGGAACAGATGATGCTTGAGGGCTTTCCTGAATTGCTTGAGGTCACTGATCGATCTGATGTTGGGAGGGAGGTTGTTCCAGCATCTGGGGGCATAGAAAGCGAAGGCTCTATTACTAGTTGATTGTGCACATTTTGTGATTTCCCTCGGGATGATAAGTGTATTGGAGGCAAATGTTCTCCTTGTTTTATTGTTGGGGGTGTGAGTGATGAGGACTGAGATTGAGGAGGGGGATATTTTATTAATGGATTTAAAGGTAATGAGGAGGGCTTTGTATGCGATCCTGCAGTTTATCAGAAGCCAGTGTAGGTCCCTTAGGATGGGGGTTATGTGGTCTCTCCTGGATGCTCCGCAGAGGACACGAGCAGCAGCATTCATTGCTAATTGTAGCGGGTTTAGGGTGCTCTTGGGGAGGCCGTGGAGTATAATGTTTGCGTAGTCAAAATGGGGTGTTACTAGCGCTTAGAATATTGTGCGGAAATTCATTGGGTCCAACATGGGTCTCAGGTAACGTAATGTCTTGATCTTGTAGTATATGGTCTTGACAGTGCTACTTATGTGCGCTGTGAAATCTAGCTGTTGATCCAGAGTAACACCCAGGTAGCGTATGGTGGGCTTGCTTGGAAGCTCTGCATCTCTTACTTTTAGGGCCGAGGGGGGTGAAAAGCTTTTGTTCTTCGTGATGAATAGGACCTCATTTTTTTTTTTTGAAGTTTATTCGAAGGTTCTGATTGTGAAGCCAGTCTGTGATTGCGTTGAAGCAGTCCACTAATGCTGTATAGTTGGGAAGCATAACAGGAGCACTAATGCTGTATAGTCAGGAAGGAGCAGAATCAGCTAGCAGACAAGATCAGCCGTATCCGTCACCCACACAAATCGATGCTTCATCAGGAGATGGTGCAACGCTTGTTCCGATTATGGGGAATGCCCATCATCGATCTCTTCACCACTCAAATGAATGCCCAACTCCCTCGCTCCTGTACAAGAATCCCATCGCCACGGAGCAAAGCCTTAAATGCTTTCCTGCTTCATTGGGGTCAGGACCTGCTTTACGCATTCCCACCACTTTCACCGGTTCCAAAGACTCTTTTCAAATTGCAGTTGCACAGAGGATAGATGATCCTCATTACCCCATTCTGGCCCCGTCAGCCTTGATTTCCCTTACTCCTTCAGCTGATACAGGCACAACTTCTCAATCTTGGGCATTCACCCAATCTTCTCTTGCAGAACCAGGGGACACTTCTTCATCCCAAGCTGAGAACGTTGCGATTGACGCCATGGCTGCTAAATGCTTCGTCTTGTCTCACCTACATCTCCCAGAAGACATGACAGCTTCTAGGAAAGATTCTACTAGGCATATATATGCCTTCAAATGGTGCAGGTTTTCCCTCTGGTGTTACCAGAGAACTCTCAACCCATTCACTTATCCAGTTGAGTCCCTCTTCAATATCTTCTTCATCTCCCCACGTCTGGGCTTTAGACTAACTTGGTGTGAGTCTGCAATCTCGGCCTCTCATTACCCAATTGCGGATCATCCAATTTCTTCACATCCACTTGTAACGTGCTTTATGCATGACCTTCTTTTAACAAGGCTGCCAATCCGCCATCCTATTGTAGCGTGGGACTTCAATGCTGTCCTATTACAACTGCTCAAACCCCCTTTTGAGCTATTAGCTATGGCTTCGCTAAAGTTCCTAACTTGGAAAGTCATTTTTCTAATTGCTCTCACATCAGCCTGGTAGGTTAGTGAGTTGCAAGCTCTGATGGACTGTGCTCCGTACACTCGCTTCCATCATGATAGAGTGGTCCTCCAGACTCATTCCAAGTTTCTACTAAAGGCAGTTTCTCCTTTCCACCTGTATCAGTCCATTTCTCTCTGACTTTTTTCCAAGACCTCATTCTTTTAGAGCGGAAGCCTCCTTTCATACCCTTGATTGCAAAAGAACTCTCGCTTTCTATCTCGATAGAACTAAGGGTCATCGTCAATCCTCTCAGCTCTTTGTCTCCTTTGACCCTAGCCATTTAAGGCTCCCAGTCTCATAGTGGACACTTTCCAACTGGATTGCCAACTGCATATCGTTTGCACACACACAAGCCAAACGTTCCCTGCAAGGACATGTCACGGCCCATAATGTCTGAGCTGTGGCCGCCACAGTAGCCAGCCTGTGCTCTGTCTCCATTTGAGAGATTTGCCAAGCAGCCACTTGGTCTTCGATGCATTCCTTTGCTGACCATTACTGTCTTGATAAGGACTCTAGTCAAGATGCACAATTAGGCCAAGCTGTCTTACGACATCTTTTTGGCGTTTAACTACATCTCCTTCCATCATCTTTGGCTGATTACCTTATGAAGAGTGGCCGAGGAGTTGAGTCTGACAGATCCGTGCTTTACCCTCCTTGAGGTTCAGGTTTTCCTTCCTGTTGGCATCCATGGTAGCTGGAGCTGGGGAGACTGACTTCCTGCTTGTTCCTGGAGAAAGCGTAGTTACTCACCTTTAACAGGTGATCTCCGGGAACAGCAGGAATTCGTCACAACTCGCCTGCCTCCCCTTTGTAGTTGTATATGGGACTAATTTTTGTGCTTTATACCTGACTGAGGAGAACTGTTGGGAAGGCAGGCGCATGCGTTGAGCGATGCTCTCAAAGGCATTCCTATTGGATGCTGGGGAGTGTTCCCATGTGGGGCTCCATCAGTGCCGATGTCACCCATATGTGGAGACTGATTCTTGCTGTTCCCAGAGATCACCTGTTACAGGTGAGGAACTACGCTTTATACAAGCCGCTTATTGCCACTGCCCCACTAGCAAAAAGCGAAATGTGCAAGTCCAACAATAAATTAAGTAATAATGTAAAACAGATGAAGATTAACAATAATTGCAATAAAACAGTATCTATACCAGGTCAGTGAGCCCCAATTCCCTCCCCCAACCCCTCCCCAACCCAGGGCTGCAAGGACCCCTAAAAGAAAAGAAAAACAAGAGGGGGGGACAAGAAATGTCCCAATTGAAAAAGGAGCTGATACCAATTCACAGTCACTAAAGAGGCAGGACAAGAAGGCCATATAGTCTAAACCTATTATAGAGGGGCATCCCGCAGCTCTCTCTCAAACTGCTGCTGAAACCATAGAGAAGATCTTCGCCTTTCCATCACTCTGGATACAAAGTTAGGCTGGGTACAGCATAGCATAAGGGATCTCACTCTCACAAGGCCTTTTTCACCTTTTCAAACTCCTGCCTATTGCATTGCAAATTGGCAGAAAAATCTTGGAAGATGTAAACCCACTGATCCTGATTATATTATGTTCCCAGACTTGTGTACCACACCTCAAATCTTCTGCTTATCAGGAAAGTGTTCATATTCATTAATCACGGGCCGATGCTGGCGCTGCTTGGCGGGAGCAGAAGCAAGGGTCTGATGCACCCAATCCAGTTTAATAATGCCATGTGCTGTGTCCATCTGTACTTTCGAGATTCTGTCACAAAAAGGTGGTGGTGGGATCCTTACCCCCAATCTTCTTGGGCACCCTGACCAGACTGATGTGCCTCTAGCTCCAGTTCTCATCACCGTTTTCAAGCAGTATTCCAGTGCATCAATCTTCCGCTGTGCTTTCGTCAAGGAGGCTTCTGTAATCTTCTGAATATGTAATCTTTCGGTCTACTCTCCGTTTGGTCCTGGGTTCATTTCACAGAGACAGTAGGGTAAGCAGCACAAATAAGAGAACCAAACAGGTGTGGCTTGGAAACAGGTCTTTATGTGGAAATAGGCTTATTACATAGGTACAGAACAGAGGTAGGAGGTTGTTAGAACGCTGCTTCAGTTTACTTCAATGAATCTGTGTGGGGGTGTGTGAGAGAGAAAGGTAAGAAAAAGTGGGTCAGAGCCTCATAGTAAGAAGAATAGGGAGAGAAAGAGAGAACAAGGGGGAGGGGAGAGAAGTGGGTGTCAGAGCCTCATGGCAAGGTGTGTCCGATGAAAATAGGAAGAGAGAGAGAAAGAAGAAGTATTTCTGTCCTTTATAGTGAATTTTCTCTAGCACCTCCCTTTGAGGTCTGCTATTCTTGATTTAGCAAGGAGGGGCTGCAGACCAATCTCATCAGGCCCGGAGACTGACATCACCAGGGGGTCAGAGTTAGTCTCATCTTGTAAACTACCCTCATTAAGTTTGGAGACTGATATCACCAGAGTAACAAAGCTGCTTGAAATCCAAGGTCTGGGAACAGCCATGACACCTATGCTAGGCATAATGTCCTGCTGATGTATGCTGACATCTCCCACACCTTTTTTATTGTTATTTATTATTTGTGCCTGGAAATGGTGGAAGCAAAACCTGTGGTACCTGTCCCAGCTGCAATTACATGATAGTAGGCAGCTTGACTAATACCTCCTGTATTAAATACCTTGCTATGTCTAGCAGGTCCCCTGTCCTGCACAGTACTTTCTCTAGTGTTCTAGAGATAAACAAGTCCCCTTATGAGTCCAAACCTCGTGTCTTAGGTAGGGCAGCCACTACTGGGGGGGGGGACCCCAATATGCTACCTCCGTGCCCGTCTTAGAGAGAGTGAACAGTGCATAAGGGCTGCAGGAATTTTTGAGGAGGTTAAAGCCGAAAGGTACCAGGATGCTATGAGTGAGGATAGGAAGCAATACTAGACTGCAGCTGACTCTGGTATTCAGTGTAATAGGAAATGCCAAATTAGCAGGCCAAATGAGCCTGGATGTAGGGGTAGATGCTGGAGAAATTCAGTGTAACTACCTTAAAATGTTGTTGTTCTGTAGGACATGCGCTGCAAGGACATTTGTTTCATTTTACAACACAGGAAAATTATGATAATGCATAGCAATATTTGTACAGCAGTTCAAATAATAATAGGGTGAATAAAAACATTAAAGACATGATCAGCAGTAGGTGAGTAACCAAATAACAATTCCCACACAGACACATGAGCATCTTGTAGCAAGTGTCCAACAATTTGTTGAATGTGTCCATTCTCATAAGCGATGATGTGATTCACTTTAGTGGATGTTGTTTTAAGGTGATCAATATAGGCATGGAGTTCTGTAAAGTTGAGCAGTTTATGTAGTGTCTCTTCTCCCATGCCAAGTGGTAATGGATGCACAGCATATGAGATTAAAGTCTGGAATGTCCATAGAGTCATTGGTAACCAGCAGTGTGGAATAAGTTGTCCCGTTAATGGTGATGGAGACCAGTGGTGTATGACTGCAACAGGTATTGTTTGGTAAATAGTTTGAACTATAAAACAAAGTGTTCTTGGGAAGGCGAATGTCATGCATTCTGGGAGCAATCGAAAAAGAAACATTCTGGGGAAAGAACAGATGAAAACAAAAGTATCCAGCTCCAAGGTAATACAAACTGTGTGAGGTAGTCAGGGAATATGAGAGCTTAACAGTCAGGGAGCAGGAGGAGGAGTTGTTCCAGTAGGAGGTGTCAGCCTCTTTAAACTGGTGAGGTTGACACTTGAACTGAAATATAGTCTGCTCACACAAACTGGGGTCCATCGGCTTGAATGAAGTCCAGGTGTCGTCCAGTGGCTGCACCCATGTGAGATGGTCCACAGGATACATAAGCATATTATCAAACTGCACCCCAATATTAACAATAGGATAAATAACTGTGTGTTGTCCTGACCATGGGATCAAAGTACAGATAGAGCAGCCTTGTGGTGAACAAATGGGATCACTAACTGTCCACCAATCAAGGTGAGCTATAGCAAATTCAGGTATTTTGGTACTAGCCATATGGACGAGAGATGGTGGCCAGTGTCCTAACTTAGCAGTGATCAGAATTTCCTTTAGTATAGTAATAAGCTCGATCTGTTCTTGATCACAGGCAAGAGCCCAGGAAATATTCTTTCCCAATCTATATTCTGCATGTGCTAAGGTAACAATTTTCTGTTCTATAATGGGAGATATAAGAGCAAAGGTATCTACAACTATATTGGACAGTTTAGAGGAAGCTTCATTAATATGTTGTGAGGTAAAACCATCAGCAGCATGCTGAGCAGTGGATCCCATTTTATTACGGAGCACCTCTATATCAATTATATTAAGGGCACCCAGTGCAAGTCCCTGTGCCACCTAAAATTGTATCAATTAATTCACGCTTGTGTCGAAATTGCTTGGCTCGGGGTGTTACTGACTGCATATCAAACCAAGTATTGAGCATTTGTATGTGGTTGGCAACAAACTGAGAGCAATTTGGGTATTTGTGAGTAACTAGAAACAATTTGGGAAATAGATGCCAAGTAAGAAAATGGTATTCTACATCATATAAAACATTGTGTGGTGCATCATATTTAATCTGAAAGGGATGCCCTTCCTGAAATGGATGGATATCAGAAAGGTAGAGTACAGGAGGAGCAGAAGTGGTGGGATGAGGGGTAGTAGGTAAACAAGATACATCCAAAAGGAATGAAGTCTGTGATGTGCTGTTGATCACTCATAACCCATGTATAAGTTATTTTCCAGGTACCTCTGTCCTGACAGGAAATATTGTACAAAATCAAGGCAGGAGGACCTAGAAAGTAATGTTCTGGAGGTGCCCTCAATTCTTGTGTTCTTTCTAGATAAGTGGAAACTGGTGGCACCCACTGTACTTGAGTGATGTTTAATGAGTAGAATACTGGCTTGTCCTGTACAGAACAGAAACTCAGGATGACCAGATCCTTTCCTTCCGGGAAAGGTGGGGGTATTTCTTGATAGCGATATGCCCCACCTGTGGAGTTAGCCCAGCCAATCGTGCATATTCGGATGATAGTTCCTGTAATGAGACTGTGGTAGAAGAGAGCAGATACAAGAACAACAGGAAATTGAGACATAATAAAAGCTAACTTGTTTCACTCTACTAGGGAGTAAACTAGTGCTCCCCACTTATACTATGTAACAACAGAAATAATGTTTACTACTTATTTACATAACTGTTAGACACATGTCCATTATATAGGACACATCAACTATACAGCAGAAGTAAATAGTTACCCTCCTCAAGCGACTTTTGTTTAGAAAGCAGTTGTCTGTGCTGTCTTCAGAAAACAGCTGTCTGTGCTGTCTTCAGGTGGTATCTGAAAACAAAGACTAATAAAACATGTATTTACCCATATGGTTTCAACTGGGTGATGGGTTTCCAATACTGCTGGTTGTCGGGCATTAGGATTTGGTATAGGCTTGGGCCTAAGGTATTAGTAACTAAGTACGGTCCTTCCCACTTTGCAGTTCCAAAGGGGAGGTTTGGTCTAGGTCTCAGAATCATCACTTTACTCCCTGAGGGCCTTAAATCAGAACCTTTTGCATGTACCTCCTGCAAATAATCTCTAGCTTTTTCTGTGTTAGCACAGTGGTCTGAATTTCTTTTAGATGTTCTTGCATGGATTTCATCCACTCATTGGTGAGAATTACGGTCTGGTCCTCTGGAAGAAAAGGATGCAGCATATTTTCCCACCATTGCATTGGCCTTCCCATTAAGGCTTCATAGGGTGCAAAACCTGTGGATTTACAGACATTAGCTCTGATACGCATAAGGACTAAAGGGAGCACCAGATCCCAATTTTTCCCGGTCAGATTAAGCATAGGGCTGAGGTGGGCCTTAATTGTTTGTTTCATTCTTTCTACCTGCCCTGCTGCCTGCAGATGGTACGGAATGTGGAGTTGTTGTTCTATGCCTAGAAAATCAAACAATTCCTTGATAAGCTGAGAAACAAATGCCAGGACCATTATCAGAATCAATAGTCTTGGGAATGCCCCAGCGTGTAAAAAATTGCATAGTTAGGATTTCTGCAGTGGTTTGAGCAGTTTGATCTGGGACAGGGAATGCTTCTACCCAATGAGAAAAGGAATCAACAACAGTGAGCAAAAATCTATTTTTCCTAGCTGTTAACGGAAGAGGGCCCACATGATCTATTTGCAGTCTCTCAAATGGGCCACGAGGAGGTGCTCTCATTAACTGTCCCCTTCTCTTTTTAGGTTGCCTCCCAAATGAAGCACAGATTACACAGGAGGAAACATGATCCTGTATATCATGTTTCATTTCTGGCCACCATACCAACCTATTGAGGATAGTCTGCATTTCTTCTGCTTTAGGGTGTCCCATAGGACCTGCACCATGAACCCAATGCATCCACTCTTTACCTCGAACTCTAGGGATAGCTATAACCAAGCCTTCCTCTCTTTTTGCACATAGAATGTCTTTCTCTTTAGCGAGTTTGAGAAAGGGTGTGTGCTGATATAGGTTATCTGGGGCGTCCTGTACAAGCTTCCTTAAATTGGAAAGCTGAGGGTCCTTTGTCTGCAGTGCTACGAAGTAATCTGGTGGTATTATCTGATCATAATCTGTGGAACGTGTAGCAATAGCAACCATGCGTGTCTGCTCATACCAGGGCCATATGAGGCCTACATGGCATGCTTCCTTGGCTAGTGAGTCTGCTAATGTGTTTCCTTTCACTAAAGGGCCTTTCTTCCTATGTGCCTTTACTTTAACTAAATGTACTCTCTGAAACATCTCACTCAGTTCTTGTGCCATAGTCCACAGTGATGAATTTTTCACTGTGGACCCATCTGTAGATTTAAATTTATTTGCCAGCCACCAGGGTAACAGGGCAGTGGCACTTTTAAAGACATAATCAGAATCTAAAATGATTTGTATCTCTGGGTGTGAATCCTATATTGTTCCATACAAGCTACAAAAGCAGCCAGCTCACAGTACTGTGCTGACGCTGACCCACAGGAATACTGTCTCTGCAGTACCACTTGGTTATTTGGGTCCAATTGTACAATTGCAAAACCTGCTAGTCACCTGCCTCCTTCACATTGGCTACTACCATCAATATATACTGTAGGAAGAAAAGGTGAAATTTTGTCTAGTCCTGGTTCCCTAAAGATCATGTGATTAGGGGCACTGGGTGAGGACTGACAGTCATGAGGTTGCCCCTCCAGCAAGATTCCAGCCACTTGCACGTTAGGTTCTTTCAACAATTCAAACTTTACATTCTGTGCTTGCAACATGAGAGTCCACTGGACTATTTTCTCAGTCCTAATCTTGCTACATGCTAACTTTCCCTCTACAATGAATTTGAGGGGGGTGTGATGGCTGCATATGTATGTGGTTTGAGCACCAATGATGTATGTAAATTTCTGCATAGCAGCATAGGAAGCCAGTACATGTTTTTCACAGTTTTCCATTTTGAGTTCAGGAGAAGTGAGAACTCTGGAACAGAAGGCAATAGGGCGATCTACTCCTCCTAGGCGTTGTGTTAGAGCTGCACCTATACTGTTCTCTCCAACTACAGGGTACAGGAAAAAATGTTGTGTGTGATCTGGGTGTGCAAGAACAGGAGCAGAAGTCAGAATGTGCTTTAATTTAGTTACAGCTTCTGTATGTTCTTCCTCCCAAACATAACTTTTACTTTTTAGCAGGGAGTAAAGTGGAGCTGCCACTTCAGCATAATTGTACATGAAGTCACGACAGAAACCAGTGAGCCCTAGAAATGACTGGAGTGATTTCTGATGTGTAGGAAGTGGAAGTTTCTGTATCAGCTCTATTCTCTGAGAATCTACGGATTTACCATCCTGGCCAATAGTAACCACTAAAAAGGAAACCTGTGATTTGCACAGTTGAGCCTTGGCAGGATTAACTTTAAGACCAGCTTGTAAGAGGGCTTTTAAAACTTCTCTTACATAATTCCAGTGTACAGCTTCATTCTCAGACTGAATCAGAATGTCATCTACATACTGAATTATATTATCTCTGCAAGACAATAGTGACAGGGCTTCCTGCATGTATTTGTGAAATATTGAGGGGGAATCCTTATATCCCTGTGGAAGCACAGTCCATGCATATTGTTTATTCAGCCACTGAAAGGCTGTTTTGTACTGGCATTCAAGGGCCAGGGGCAGACTTCCAAAACCCATTGGATATGTCTAAAACGGAGAAAAATTTACATTTGGGGTTCAGCTTAGAGATCATTTCAGGGTATGAGGCTACCACGGGCACTACAGATTTTGAAACTTGATTCAGGGCACGGAAGTCCATAGTGAGCCTGAAGGAACCCCCCGGTTTAACTATCGGCCAGGCTGGTGAATTGCATGTGGAAGAAATAGGTCTAATCAGACCCCTCTCCTCCAGTATCTTCACAATTTTAGTCACTGGTTCTATAGCCTGATGATGTACTGGGTATTGTTTCTGTGGTGGAGGATCCTCGCCTTCCAACAGTATTTCTGTGTGCATTTTCCCACAATCTAACTTGTCTTGAACCCAGACTGGAATATCAGCCACCTCTGAAGGAATTACAAACAGATCATACTGCTGAGCTGCCTTGGTGCACTGAGTTGCTAACTGCATGGGAATGACTTCATGCACTAAAGTTTAGAAGCACTTGAAGTTCCTGAATACTGCCCCAATTTAAGATTAGCCATATACACCACCAAATTTAACTGGTTGAGAACGTCAATTCCAATTATTTCTTTTGGTGTGTTCACTATAGTGGAGGCAGTGGTTTCTAACATTTCCTTGTTTTGTTCACTGTGCACAGGGATACCCCATTTAACTGGGATAGCCACACATTTGGAAGCTGTGTCATTAATTCCTTGAATTTCATAAATTTCCATATTTTTCTGATCTGCAGTGGGAGAAGCTCTGTAAAATTAATTCCAGTCCATGTGTCAATCAAAGCTAGTTTATCCTGACCCCCTATTCTACTGATAACATTGGGGTGTCCACAAGAGTCCATTATCAAGGATGTTACAAGCCTTAAACTGTATTCTGGGCCTGTATCTGTTTCATCATCCAGAGGCTCTGGAATTGAGTCCTCTGCTGAGAGAATGGAGGCATGCTGGGCTATGAAGGCTTGAGACATTTTGATATCTGAACCCAGGAGGTCAGGACATCCCTATGCACTAGCCTTGTGTTTGTCCTGAGCTGCTTGTATGTCCTGTTTTAATTTATCTATTTTTACCTGCAGTATGTATTTGTCCTGTTCCCATTTAATTTTCTCCTTTTCTAATCCATCTGTCTGTGCTTTGAGCTCCTGAAAGGGAATGTAACCTGAGGAGTTTCTAAAAGTACCTCTGCTTTGTCCTCTCCAAGGTGTCTGTCCTCGGTATCCTTTGTCTGTGTTTTTTGTGTATTGGGAGGATCCCTCAGCTTGCCACTTCCGTGCTTCTGATACTGTTATGACCTGCGAGGGCTGGGTCTTCCAAACAGACCAAATTCTGAGCATTAAAATATCAAAAGGGGTTGCTTTAGGGTCTTCAGAAAATAACAGAAGATGTTTTGTAATCTCAGGGGATAGCAGTTCTAATAAAAATGTTTTATGCGTGCTCTCCCCATAATCTTCTGCATTGGGCCAGGACTCCTGCTCATTAAAAACTGCTTTTAAAATCCAGGCTCTATATGCAAACTCTTCCAGTGTATCATTTGGTAGAGGTGAAATAATTTTAAATACTTGCATTGGGGAACAGTGAAATAGTTTCTCAATGCCCTTTTTAACCAGCTGGTATGGGTGAGTGAGAGAGCCAACTTTATAATAGTGTGGCCCCAGAGCCAGATGCATAAGTCTATCAAAGTCTGATTGTTTTCTTCTGTATTTCCCTAGACCCCCAGTGAATCAGAATATCAGTGGCCCATTTGCACCAATCATTTACATTAAAAGGCATAGGGCCAATTTTCTCAACTATTCTTTCCATGTCTCTGTCTTTTAAATTGTCCTGCATCATCACTTTAACTGGTGCTCTGAGTTCAGTACTGGGTGCCGGGTCTGAGTCATCTGAATTATCCTCCTGACACAGGTCCTGGTTATTGCTCTGTTCTGGCTGAGATAAACTATTAGGATTTTCTTCCTGTGATTCATCTTTATTTTTTCCATTCCTAAGTCCAGCTATGCATACTTCTGTATTCTTTTGTTTCTCAGTAGCTTGGATGCATGGCTTATAGGGTGTGTCATAGGCATAGGGGGCTGAGGGAGAAATGGGTGTTTGCCAGGGTGTATATTTCTTTTGTCTTTCAGAGGCCAATTGATCCTTAACGTGCCTCAATTCAAGTTTAAGTGCTTCTAATTGCTCACTAAGAGTTATAAAATAATTTGAGGCTTGTATCACCTGAGTCCTTTGCATAGAAATGCAAATTTGTGCCTCCTCAAGGTCTTTGGTCAATTGGGTACAATGAGAAGTCAGTTCAGTATTGTCCTGTTTCATGCTAATGAGCCCCCTGCACATGCCTTGGATAAAAAGGCATTTTCTTTTATTTGTTTTCTTTTTGAATTCTTGATAATGGTTTAACATTTGTCTTTGAATATTATACCATGATGACTCAGGGAATTCACCTTCAAAGGGACCACCTTTCCTCTTACAGTATGTCAGTACTATTTGTTTCAGTTCTTTAAAATCAAAGGCTTCCATATTTGAGACTGCAGAAAGGCATGTGCATGCATGCAGAAATGTGCAACCTTGGAAGGAGGAATGCTCACTTTTATGAAGAAGTGAGACTTAGAATTATAGTTGGAATGGCATAAATTTTATGGGTATTCAGTAAAGAGTACTGGCATAAAGACCACGCATTAAAATTATACCTGAATAAAAAGTGGTTACCACCTTTTAACAGGGTGGAAGTTCAGGATGAAATTATAGTAAGAAGGGTGTTAGGAGATTAACAGAATTGTCAGTTATACCTGACAGGAGACTGAGAAATAAAAGGCAAGACAGGAGGTAATAGTGTTACCAGGAAAGATGTATATTGTATTCAATGAGGGACTGTTTACCTGTGTACCACTTCCAACCTAAAGCTGGACTATCTCTCTGTCTTTTCTTAGCAGCTCAAATACTAGAGAAAAATCTGTGCCTTGTAACAAACCGTAACAAGCCTCTACCTACAAATAAGAAAATTGCAAGCCACTCTGTGTCCCTAGGTGTAGGTAATATTCAAATTCAGGATTATTACAGCCTTTTGACAATAAAAATCTCACCTTGTCTAACCCACAAAACAAAGGTATCACTGGAACGTTTCACTAAATCCAGCCTGTAACCAAAATTGTCAATTGTACATGGTCACAAGGGCTTTTGATTTTCCTGTCGCACCCTGTCTGAAATCCACTTTAATGTATCAAACAAAATTATTACTTACCCAACTGGAGATCTGCTGTGAAGTCTGAGATGAGCCCCCATAAAATGTAATCTTCTGAATATGTAATCTTCTTTGGCTATGCTCCGTTTGGTCCTGGGTTCATTTCACAGAGACAGTAGGGTAAGCAGCACAAATAAGATAACCAAACAGGTGGTGCTTGGAAAAAGGGTTTTATATATAGAAATAGGCTTATTACAAAGTTACAGAACAGAGGTAGGAGGTTGTTAGAAAGCTATTTCAGTTTACTTCAATGAATCTGTGTGTGTGTGTGTGAGAGAGAGAGAGAGGTAAGACAATGTGGGCCAGAGCCTCATAGTAAGAAGAATAAGGAGAGAAAGAGAGAACAAGGGGGAGGGGAGAGAAGTGGGTGTCAGAGCCTCATGGCAGGGTGTGTCCGATGAAAATAGGAAGAGAGAGAGAAAGAGGAAGTATTTCTGACCTTTATAGTGAATTTTCTTAGCACCTCCCTTTGAGGTCTGCTATTGTTTCCAGTGACCTCCCTTTGAGGTCTACTATTCTTGATTTAGCAAGGAGGGGCTGCAGACCAATCTCATCAGGCCCGGAGACTGACATCACCAGGGGGTCAGAGTTAATTTCATCTTGTAAACTACCCTCATTAAGTTTGGAGACTGATATCACCAGAGTAACAAAGCTGCTTGAAATCCAAGGTCTGGGAACAGCCATGACACCTATGCTAGGCATAATGTCCTGCTGGTGTATGCTGACATCTTCCATCGCCTCCATGCACTCCTTGATGGTGTTGATCCATGCCACAGTCTCCCTTACCGAGGAGACTAGCTGGGCTACTTTATCCACTGTATCCACTTCTGAACGCAAGTCCAGCATAGTGTGGATGTGGGCAGCCAGCTGCTCCATAACTTCCTTAATCAATGTAGTCAACTCTGGAGAATTTCCCACCAGGGGGGCCTCTTTTGGCAGAGCCTTTTGCTTACTACTCTCTTTATGGTTTTGCAGCCAAACCTTCCCACATTTCAGATAAGGAGTGCTTGCCCATCTCTCAAGCCATAATCGTGGAGTAAAAAAGAATTATTTAATTGAAAAATATAAGAATAAAATAAGGGCAGTGGCAGGAGGTCCATGGGCCCACGTCTGTCTGGCTCAGCTTCTTATGAGCTCTCTTGTAGTGCATTTTGAAGCAAACACCCAACCATGAGCAGCATCAAGCTGGGAAAAGAACTCTAAGTTGTTAGGATCTACCTTGGACAGGAGCTTGGGTGGACAGACTGGGTCCAGGGCAGATTGGAATAGTGCAAGAACTAGGCAAGATCAGGAACCAGGAGAAGTGAAGGCAGGACTAGAGCAGCAACCAGATCTGGAACAGGAAGCAGAGATCTTGGCATTGATTGGAAGGTAGAAACAAATACTCCACTAAACTTTGAAGGGAGTTAGGTTGACAGAGAGAGGTCAGGGCCCCTGAAAACTGCTGAACCAGCAAGGGTATTGACCTGGTTCTCATTATATAGCCATTTCCGCATCCAGTTCAAACTTCTCCTGCAGACCTGTATAAGTGCATTCACTCTGCAGCTCCTTACTACCTTTCCTCTCTTATTTCTCCCTATACCCCCCCTCCCTCGGGAACTGGTAAATTGCTTCTATCTGTGCCTTTCTCTTCTGTTGCTAACTCCGGACTTCACTCCTTTCACTTTGCTGTACCTTATCCCTGGAACAAACTACCCGAGTCTGTACGTCAGGCGCCTTCTCTGACCCTTTTCAGATCCAGGCTGAAAATTCATCTCTTTGCTGACGCTTTCGAATCTTGACTTACCTGATCTTGTTTCCCTTGTGTTGTCTGTCTTGACTAGATTGTAAGCTCTGATGAGCAGGGACTTTCTCTTACATGTCTGTGCAGCACTGCATATGTCTTGTAGCCCTATACAAATGCTCAGTAGTAATAGTAGTATATATGGTGCCCCATAAGGCACACCTTTTGCTGGTCCAGTGGGTTCTTCCAGGGGGTGGGATTCTCCTTCTGTTCATGGTCTTTACTTTCAGGGTTCTGGCTCAGGCTATGTATTCTTCTTGGCTCCAGCTGCAAGTCTGTGGTCTCTGGTCTGTGAATTTGTGGGTTTGATCCCTGGCACGCTCAATAGAGGGGATAAAGATGCGCAAAGGTACATATTAGGGGGCGGATGTAAAAGAATTGCAGTTCTACAAGGAAAGGCTTAAATGGTTAGGGCTCTTCAACTTGGAAAAGAGACTGCTGAGGGGAGATATATGATAGGGTTCAATAAAATAATATATGGAGTAGAACGGGTAAATGTAGATTTGTTGTTTACCCCTTCAAAAAGAAAAAGACTAGGGGGCTCGCAATGAAGTTACAATGTAGCACATTTAAGACTAATCATAAAAAATATTTTTTCACTCAACACGTAATCAAACTCTGGAATTTACCGGAGTATGTAGTAAAAGCTGTTAATGTAGCCGGATTTAAAAGAAGTTTGGACAAGTTGCTAGAGGAAAAGTCCATAAACCATTATTAGAGAACCAGGGTAATCTTCTACTACTACTATTAATCATTTGTATAGCAGTGCAAGATGTATGCAGCACTGTACATATAGATGTACGAGACAGCCCCTGCTCATCAGAGCTTACAATATATTCGCAATGAAAAAGACATCTTATAACTGGGAACTAGTAGCGGACAAGAGAATGAGACACTTCAGGATCCAAAAGTAGCCTCAAAGAGGTGATTCTTCAGCCTGAACTTCAATAGGTCTAGAGAAGGAGCCTGACATACTGACTTCAGGCATATGGAACAGTTTGGTGGAATGAACGAAGTCTGGAGTTGGCAGTGGCAGAGAAGGGGACAGATAAAAGGGACCTGCCAGAGGAGCAGAGTTCCCGAGGAAGAGTGTAGAGTGAGATAAGAGAGGAAAGATAGTGAGGAGCCACAGGATGAATGCATTGCTTACCCATTGGACAAGCATCATGGAATCTGTACCTTTTGGGAACCTGACAGGTACTTGTGACTTGGATTGGTCACTGTTGGAAACAGGATACTAGGCTTGATTGGCCCTTGGTCAGACCCAGTATGGCATATCTTATGTTCTTATGAATATCCCTCACAGAGCAGAGTCAGGATAGTTATTAAGATGTGAAGAGTATATGGCATAACAGACTATGCCTTGATCAGGCTGTACCTCCATACTGGATAACCGAGCAGCAAAGAGGAGACTGATCAAGGAAGCACCTAGAAGGCCAGTGGCAATGACACAGCTACGGGCTTCCATAGCCAAGATTGTTTTAAAAGAATATGTGCACATGCCAACAATACCCCAAGCACTCCACAAATCTGACTTGCATGATGGGTGGCAAGGAAGTCATTTCTCAGGATAGCCTGCCTTGAATCTCATTTGAAGAAGCAAAGAAATGCTCAGGAGATAGGAAACTAAAATATAATTTTTTAGCCTGAATGCAAAGCATTCGTGTCTCCGAGAAACACCATCGGTGCTATGAAGCATTCTGGTTTTCAGGTCATGACAAATATGTCAGCAATGAGATGATGGGGAGAAGACTAATCCATGATGAACAAAGCAGAATGATTAGCCACAAATGTGGTTAATGTCATCTGATGGTCTTCCAGTGAATTATGGAAAAGCCTTAATGTCTCTTTTGGTGTGCATCCATCACATTATAGGGATGTTTTCCATCAACAGGAAATGGGGCACTTTTCAAGAAAGCAGGTTCAGTGAATGGAGAAAGGCGCTGAATAATCCTTGAGGATAATCAGCTATTCTCTGCAGGAAAGCTGAGACTGGGATAGAAATTTATCTTTCAGCATGACAACTACCCAAAAAGCACAGCTAACGTTGGCGTGGAGTTGCTAAAGAACAAAAATGTAAATGTCCTTGAGTGGTCTAGTCAGATTCCTGACATCAAGCCAATCAAAAATCTGTGACATGACTTGAAGATTACTATTCATCAGAACTCCTCAAGAATTGTGACAGAGCTTTATAGAAAAAAAAGGTCTAATTTTTATATATCTAAGTGTACAAAGTAGACAGAGACCTATCCTAACAAACACAACTGTAATTGCTTCCGAAGTAGTTTCTATAAAGGATTGACTAAGGGGATAGAGACGTATCTAGTTGTTGCATGTCAGGGGTTTTTTTTCATATATGCATTGACTCCCAATAAAATACTTTTTCTTTTTCTTACGATAAATATGAAGGCCCAATGCGTGTTTCAAGACTCAAGGAATTGAAGGCTAACTTGACACAGCAACAGACCTGTTTTATGAAAATTCAGAAAGGGAATGTCGCTTCCGTTACTGCAAGCTAATGATCGCCATGAGTGGGAAATCTTATAGTGAAGGAGATTTCGTAAAGCAATGCCTTGTAAAAACAACTGAAATTGTATGTCCAGAGAAAGCACACTTATTCAAAGACATTTCATTAACCAGGAACACTGTTGCTGAACGGATTGATGAAATGTCAGGTGATTTGAAACAACAGTTGAAGGCTATATCATCAAGGTTTGAACATTTTTCTATTGCTATTGATGAGACCGTTGACATCAGTGGAATAGCACAGCTTGCAGTCTTCATCAGGACCTGTGACAGTGATTTTAATATTTATGAAGAACTGATTGAACTGGTCTCCATGCATGACCCTACAACAAGCCAGGACATCTTTGAAAAAGTCGAGCAGGTTCTGCATGACTATGGTTTTGATTTGAGTAAACTTGCATGCTTATCTACTGACGGTGCTGCGAATATGGTTGGCAGACATAATGGTGTTGCTGCCAAGTTACGAACAAAAATAGAAAACACATCCAGATTCATCATTTGCACATTTTCACTGTATTATTCATCAGCAAAATTTGTGTTCAAAGATTTTACAATTGGATCATGTGCTTAGCTTGGTCACAAAGAGAGTGAACTATATCAGAGGCCGTGCTCTCAACCACCATCAGTTCAGCCAGCTGTTGGAAGATATGGATAATCAGTTCACCGATGTTCCATTCTACACAGAAGTCCGCTGGTTGTCATGTCACAAAGTTCTGAAAATATTCTATTTGTTGAGACAAAAAATAATTGTTTTTGGATATAAAAGGTCAAAACACAGAAGGAAATAAAAGATGGAAGTTGGCTCCAAGATCTGGCTTTTGCTGTGGATATTACTGCACAATTAACTGATCTTAATTTGAAATTACAAGGTAAAAAACAAACTCATCACTCAGTTGTATGATGACATCAAGTGCTTCATTACAAAACTAAGCTTATGGAAGTCACAGTTGTCAAATGAAAATTTAGTTCATTTTCCTACGTGCAAAGAGTTGAAAAACACTGCCAATACTGAGTCTGTACTTAGCTATGCTAAGTATGACAGTCACTTGGAATTGTTGTCTAAGGAATTTCAGGAAAGATTTTGTGATTTCTCATATTTTGGACTTCAGTTTGCATTATTCTCAGCACCATTCACCTTGTGATAAGGAAGCTTATCATAGCTCAGGTAGGAGCTATAGAAAAGATGATGTGACTCTGAACAAGCAACCTGTCAGTTCTGGTAGAAGCAAGAAAACAGAGTTTTCACATAAAAGGCTACCAGTCCCAGAATGCACCAGGTTTCCAGCAGCCATGAGAAGGGCTGAAGTGAGAGAATGTGTGTGCAATCAAGAGAGCTATGAGGTAATCCCTAAGCACTCATCTCAAAGGGCAGGGCCTGATTCAAGACAGCTGCGCTGTGTTAGGGAGCAGCACACATTAGGAAAGAATAAGAATAGAGCTTATTCTTCAGATAACAGCTTCAAGGAGAGTTTGAAGAACAGCTTCAGCAAAAGCCAAGCAGATAGAGAGAGAAGGAAACTCTCTGGAAGGAAGAGAAGAAAGGCCATTGGAAGGTCTGGGAGATTCCAAGGCAGTACTCATACTGGGAGGTATTCCAAAAGCCAGCAGAGTCCATTGGACTGGATTCAGCCAGAGGAATGGAGTGGCAGAGATAGGAATCACCAGTGGCTACCTGGAAGAGAGAAGACTGCATGTGGAAGGGACTTTCAGACCAAGGCCAGAAGGTATGTGAGAGAAGATCCAGTGTCCAGGGATCAAGATTGGAAGGCTGGACATCAGAATTGGATTACATATTGGCCAGGCTATACAGAGAGGAATAATGATAGCAGGAGAGGCTCAGGTATGAACACTGATCCAGACCCTATCTATAATAGAGAATGGCAGCAAGGGAATAAGCATTCTCATGATAGTGCCTTAATGAAAGACTCATCTGTGCCAATGTATGATATTGACCCTATGATTGTTGATGCAGGGGGAAATACAGCAGATGAAACTATTTACATGGACTGTTCTTTATCTAAATGCTATTGCTAGTTTTCTATGAGCAAACACATCAGCCATCACAAAGAAACCTAACTTTGTTCTTTATTTCCACTGCAAACAGCTCTTAAAGCAGGATTTGGGCTCACACAGTAGCAGCCAGTCAGCTAAAGGCTTTCAGCTGGTCCATGGATAGTAATTAGGGCTGCACCTGATTGTGTGTGTGAGCAAGGGAGAATCACTGCTGAGATCGGCGTGGAAAATAAGCAGAAGTTAACCTAACCAGCAAAGTTTATTCTTTACTTTGTGCCGTTGTATTTGGTAATTATTTGCTAAGAAAACATTAGCTAATTGCCTGACAAGCTGAAGGTTGTTTTCTAGGTTACTTTGTGACTTTTTGTTATCCATTTTAAACACTGCAAGCAAGTAACCTCATTTATAGTGCTATCAAGCATACATGTGCTGGGTGAATTAAACCCCATCAATAAAAGAAGTATTTTATTGATCTTACCACTTGGTTTCACAACTCAAATTATTGTCATCAGCTGTGTTTGGGAGTGAATGAACTACAATACCCACAATACCTTGCAAGAATCATATGAATATATGCATCGTCAAGATTGTGTAAGTTCTCACCCTAGGCAGCTGTCTGACAACCTTTGATGTTGCCAAGGCAGAAGAAAGCCTGCAGATGGAACTATTAGAAATGCAGTCGGATTCTACACTCAGAGCAAAGTATCTTGAAGTGGGGATACCTGGTTTCTTTTCATACCTTCCTGAAACGTTTCAAAACTTCAGAAAGTTTGCCACAAAGATTATGGCAATGTTTGGTTCTACCTATGTTTGTGAACAGTTATTCTCCAGGACCAAGCAGGAAGTCAGTCCTCACATATGGGTGTCATCGGCGCCGATGAAGCCCCAGCGGAGCATTTCCCCAGCTTTCTAAGAAAGCCTTCGGGAATGTAGGCACGCATGCGTGGTTCCCTTCCCGCCTAAAGGTGCCATCTTACCTCAGTCTCTTTTTTTCCGTGAAGCCCACCGGACGTGTGTCCAGTTTTTCCCGGTTAAAATTAGATTTTCAGCGATTTTTTTTTTGCTCTTTTTCTACCGGTTCAACGCCGGTTCCCTCCCGCCGGGTTCGGTACACCAGTATCGAGCCCGATTTTTCTTTTTCGGTTTTTGCCCTTCGTGGCTGGCGTTCGCGCCCTTTTTAATCTTTTTCCCTGGAAGGCCGGTCCTTTGACCTCGCGGGGACTCTTTTTTCCCCGATGGCTTCCAGTGGTTTTAAGAAGTGTGATCGGTGTAAGAAACTAATGTCTCTCACCGACACACACGACTACTGCCTTCGGTGCCTCGGCCCCGACCACGATCCTAAGTCATGCGGGGACTGTGGGGAAAATGTTTTCCAAGGCACTTCGAAGTCGCCAGCAGCAAAAGGAAAGGCTTTTCTCGGACTCGGCCTCCGGCCGGGCCTGGACCTCATCTGAGGCCTCGACATCTCAGGATTCCGATCCAGAGCGCCGTCAAAGTTCCTCAGACAGGGGGTCCCCCGACCAGGAACGCAAGAGGAAGAAACGGCTCATGAGGGCGTCGTTGGAAGAGGTCCCTGGCTCCTCGAGGGCCAGGTCTAAGACCCCCGACCGTCGCCCCGGGCCGGTGGAACCGGAGAAGCCTGTCAAAGTTCCTCGTGTGGAGCTGGAGTCTGTTGGACACGTAAGCCCCGGAGTCCTCGTGGACTCTCCTCCCAGGGAGCCGACGTCGGGCCTGGCGCCGCCGGGGCCCGAGTCGGTGGCTGCTGCGTCTCCCGAGCTGAGTCTCAGGATGACAACCTTGGAGAGCAGAATGTCTGCCTTCATGGAGCAGCAGCGGGCACTGATGGCCAGCCTGTCTGGCGCATCTGCCCCGACCACCGGGACATTGACGTCTAAGTCGACCCCGGAGACCGAGCCGATACTCGAGTCCAACGTGGCTCGGAGTCGACCTTGGTCGCGGTCTCCCTCGACCTCCCGTTTGGGACCGAGGGCGTCGACGCCGGTGCTTCCCAATGTTCCCTCTAATTTTCTGTAGGCTGTGTGCGCATAAAATATCAGCTGTGCAGCTTTTGAAGGAAGGTTAAATTTTTGTGCGCCACATAACGACACTCGGAGTTATATACTTTAAAATTTGATTACACGTCAGAATACAGTATGTACACCACATTGATTGCACTAGAAAATATTGTAGAACTTGTGAAAACCGTAAATACACAACAACTTTTAAATTTTAAGACATCTGTGTGTTTTCTATCAGAATCAGAACCGTAATTTTTGTGCGCTCTGTTATAAAGTATGTGCGCTCGCTTGGCGAGGTGTGTGCGCGCGCACACGCGCACAGCTTAGAGGGAACAGTGCCGTGGAGGTTGTGTCCTTGAAAAGCCTTTCTTTGCAGCTGGGCCTAGAGGGAGTCCTCTTTTTCAGCCTGGGTTTCTCGGTAGCCCAGAGCTAGGGAGTCACCCATATGTGAGGACTGACTTCCTGCTTGGTCCTGGAGAAAGAGTAGTTACTCACCTCTAACAGGTGTTCTCCAGGAGCAGCAGGAATCAGTCCTCACAACCCTCCCTCCTTCCCTTGGAGTTGCAGTTGTACATAGTGTATATTTTTCATTTTTTGTGTGCTGTTCTTAGCTATGTCATTTGACTGAGGTAAGATGGCACCTTTAGGCGGGAAGGGAACCGTGCATGCGTGCCTGCATTCCCAAAGGCTTTCTTAGAAAGCTGGGGAAATGCTCCGTTGGGGCTTCATCAGCGCCGATGACACCCATATGTGAGGACTGATTCCTGCTGCTCCTGTGAGTAACTACTCTTTTTCTTTCATGAAATCAACAAAAGCTTCTCAGAGAATAAGGCTGACTGATCAACACTTGTCATCTCTGATCAAAGTCGGAACTGCACAGACATTTCAGCCAGACATACCAAAAATTGTCAACAAAAAGAGGTGTCAAGCCTCAGGACAAAACACTAAAAATAATTGAATAGTAGCAAATATATGTCCAGTTTTGAACTGCTGTAATTTTTGTACAATGTATTTGTTGCTGTTGCAAACTGCACATATATGTTGCTGTTTAAAATTTCCTTTTTTTGTGAATGCTGTTAAAACATTTGTATGCACATTGTATGTTTCTAAAATTTAGAAACAAAATTATTCTGCAATAAATTTTATTAAATGACTTCACTTAGTTGTAATGTGCGCAATTAGTTGTTGTGTGTGGCCCTCATGACAACACACATGTGACCCATGTGGCCCTTGGGGGACCCTCAGTTTGACATGCCTGGTCTAGGCCATATGCCCTCCACAGTGCATGTAATCCCATATGCCCATCTGCATATGCGGAAAGCTCAATAGGCTCTTTCCTCCCAGTGGAAGCAGATCTCCGGGTCCCTTAAGGACCAGATCCAAATCACAGACAGTCTCATCGACTCCCTTCTGTGGTTGTCTACCCTAGGAAGTCTTCTCATAAGGTCACCTTTTTAGATACCTCCACATCAATGCAGCCTGACAACGGAAGCCTCCAAACAGGGCTGGGGTGCCCACTTGTCTCTCTCTCTCTCCATTCAGGGTCGCTGGATGGAGCAGGAGTCACAGATCCAGATAAATTTACTGGAGCTTTGTGTTATCTTCAATGCCCTTAAAGTGTTTGAACAACAATTACAAGACACAGAGTTCTCATCCAGACAGACAATCAGGTAGCTATGTTCTACCTGAGCAAGCAGGGAGGAACAGGCTCTTGGGCTCTTTGCAGGGAGGCTCTCCATCTTTGGTCCTTTGCCAATGCTCAGCAAATACACCTCCAAGCAGTGTATATGCCAGGACAGCAAAATGTCTTAGCAGACAGATTGAGTCGGATCTTCCTTCTGCATGAATGGTCCCTCCATCAGGAAACAATTTCCTATATCTTTCAGACCTGGGGAACTCCGAAGATAGACCTTTTTGCCATTCCGCAAAATGCCAAACTACCTTGTTTTTGCACCAGAACCCCGATGTCCAGCCTCCAACAGATGGATGCTTTCCACCTTCACTGGGGTCAGGATTTCCTGTATGCCTTTTCTCCCATACTCCTGATTCCCAACATGCTTTTCAAGTTTCAAGCAGACAGGGGCCACATGATCTTCAATGCCCCATGCTGGCCACATTAACCATCCCAGAGTTGCCCCCTGAGTCTCGGGTCAGCTCCAATCTCCTCTCACAGGAGGAAGGGATGCTACTCCATCCCAATCCGCAGTCTCTCCATCTCGTTTCTTGGCTGCTGAGAGCGTAGTGTTGCAAGATCTTTTTTTTTTTTTAAATTATTTATCAGTTTTTTACAAATATGACAAGCAAATCACACTTGTACAGAAATGATGAACATTTGTAAAAAAGGCATAAAGAAAACAATAGAACAATGTAAGAGTACATACAAATTACATCATTAGTCCACAAAAAGTAGGATGAAGCTTAAAGAATTCAATTGAGGGAAACCCCACAATACCACAGGTAAAAGCTTACAAGAAATTAGAAAGCAACAGGAACCGGCAACTGTCTATTACATTAGAGAACAGGGCTTAAGAGGGCAAAGAGGTTACAACTCGGGTGGCAATAAAAGAAGATAAGTCACCAGGTTGAAAAAATATAAATTTCTGTGAACGATATTGTATTATACATTTGCAAGGAAACCTTAAAACAAATGAGGCCCCCATCTGGACCACCCCAGGATATAATAACAAAAAAGCTTTCCGCCGTTTCTGCGTCTCTCTTGAAACATCAAGGAAGATAGAAATTTTCTTACCCATAAACAGACTAGCCCTTTTCTTGTAAAATAGTTTAAGTAACCATTCTCTATCAGAAGAGATAGCAAAGGAAACTAATCATGTGGATACAGAAATTTCATCTAGCTTAGGAGATTGAAGCAATGCAGAGACATCAAGGGAATCCAATTCTAATTGCCCAACTACCACTTCCTCCCTTTTTTCCCAGCCGGAATATATTAGGCTTTCACAATTGGTGGAAACAATTCATAGGGTACTAACAAAGAATCCTGCAAATATCTCTTAAACAGGTCTAATGGAGCTACCCCTGGAAGTACAGGAAAATAAAGCAAACGAACATTAGTTGCCCGGATAGCATTTTCTAGTCTCTGACTTCATTTTCAAAGCGACATTTTCTTTCATTAAGGAGAAAGTAAAATCAGAGACTTGTAAAAGCCTCTGATCAATAGAATCCAGTTTACTACCAGTATCAACGATATCGTTAGATAAGGAAAGAACCTTCTCTTCCAAAGAAGTAACTTTCACCGAACAAAGAGCGAGCTGCTGGTTCACCACAGTCGACAACTGAGTCAACGCCCCCCAAATACTTTCCAGAGTTACAACAGGAGGACGAGGTAGAGTAAAAGCTGAAAATGATACCACTTCGGGTTCTCCAGACAGCGGCACTACCTTCTCACCGCTCCCGGCTGTCGTCTCAGCCTGATTTTTGTCTCCTGTGATCATAGCCACCAAAACCGGTGAACAACTTCCAAGGCTCACTTCCGTCGCTCCCCGCACAGGCTCAGCAGCAGCCGCCACTTTGGACAAGACTGTCTCACCAGACAGCAGAAGAGACCGTGAAGTACTTGTTGGTGCAGGAGGAACCGCCCGTTCTTCAGGGGAGAGAGACAGTTCGAGGGCGGCAGATGCCAGTGTTTCCTCTATTGATGCTGCCAAGCCCGCTCTAACCTCCCTTTTCCGGTCATTGGTAGGCTGTACAAACTGATCCATAGGGCCTTTCGCTGCAGACTCCGGCTCTGCGGGGAGAGTCTTAAGTTTGCCTTTCCGCTTGGGCATTCTGGTTCCGATTCTCACCGTCGCCATCTTGAATTAAGAAGTAAAGCAGATCTTGCTAACCTCAAGGAAACTGTCCACCAGATGTTCCTATGACTTCAAGCGGCGTAGATTCTCCACTTGGTGTTCCCAGAAAGATTTTAATCCCTTCTCAGCTCCTGTGGAAGCTCTCCTTATAAGAACATAAGAACATAAGATATGCCATACTGGGTCAGACCAAGGTCCATCAAGCCCAGTATTCTGTTTCCAACAGTGGCCAATCTAGGTCATATGTACCTAGCAGTTTCCCCAAGGGACACAGGTTCCACAATGCTTGTATTGGTTCAAGCATTGATATCCTGGGTCCTTTCTTAATAATGGTTTATGGACCTTTTCTCCAGGAACTTGTCCAAACCTTTTTTAAACCCAGCTACACTAACAGCCTTTACTACATCCTCCGGTAACAAATTCCAGAGTTTGATTACACGTTGAGTGAAAAAATATTTTCTTTTATTAGTCTTAAATAGTTTACCCTGTAGCTTCATTGCATGCCCCTAGTCTTTCTATATTCTGATAAGGTAAACAATCGATCTACGTTTACCCATTCCACTCCATTCATTAATTTATAGACTTCTATCATATCTCCCCTCAGCCGTCTCTTTTCCAGGTTAAAGAGCCCTAACCTTTTTAACCTTTCTTCATAGAAGTATCCTTCCATCCCCTTTACCATTTTGGTGGCTCTTCTCTGAACCTTTTCTAAAATCGCTATATCCTTTTTAAGATACGGCGACCAGAATTGCACACAATATTCAAGGTGCGGTCTCACCATGGAACGATATAGAGGCATTATAATATTTTTGTTTTATTTTCCATTCCTTTCCTTATCATACCTAGCATTCTATTTGCTCTCTTGGCCGCTGCTGCACACTGGGCCGAGGGTTTTAACATGGTATCCACAATGACGCCTAAATCTTTTTCCTGGGTGGTAGTTCCTAATGTGGAACCTTGCATCGTGTAACCATAGTTTGGGTTGTTCTTCCCTAGGTGCAAAACCTTGCACTTGTCCACATTAAATTTCATCTGCCATTTTGATACCAAGTCTTCCAATTTATCAAGATCCTCTTGCAATTTTCCACAATCCTCTTGGGTTTTAACAACTTTAAATAGTTTTGTGTCATCTGCAAATTTGATAACCTCACTCGTTATTCCACTTTCCAGGTCATTTATGAATATGTCAAAAAGCATCGGACCCAGCACAGATCCCTGGGGTACACCACTATTCACCTTTCTCCATTGGGAAAATTGGCCATTTAGCCCTACCCTCTACTTTCTATCTTTTAACCAGTTCCTGATCCACAATAGTACACTGCCTCCTATCCCATGACTCTAGTTTTGCCAAAAGTCTCTCATGAGGGACCTTGTCAAAGGCTTTCTGAAAGTCCAGATACACAGTATCAACCGACTCACCTTTGTCCACCTGATTATTCACTCCTTCAAAAAAACATAACAGATTAGTAAGATAAGATCTTCCTTGTCTAAAGCCATGTTGGCTGTCTCCCATTAGGTCATGACTATCTACATGCTGAGTAATTTTATTCTTTATGATGGTTTCTACCATTTTTCCCGGTACTGACGTCAGGCTCACCGGTCTGTAGTTTCCCGGATCACCCCTGGAACCCTTTTTAAAAATTGGTGTTACATTGGCGATCCTCCAATCTTCAGGTCTTAGAGATGATTTTAATGATAGTTCACAGATTACTAATAGCAGGTCTGCAATCTCATATTTCAGTTCTTTCAACACCCTTGGATGTATACCATCCGGCCCAGGTGATTTGCTACTCTTCAGTATATCTAATAGTTGTAATACATCTTCCCGATGTATCGATATTTCCTTCAATTCTTCCGCACCTTTAAATACCACTTCAGTCATGGGTAACATCCCTACATCTTCCTCAGTAAAGACCGAAGCAAAGAATTCATTCAGTCTCTCCGCTATCGCCTTGTCGCCTCTTAGTGCTCCTTTAACCCCTTTATCATCTAATGGACCAACCGACTCTCTCACAGGTTTTTTGCTACGAATGTACTTGAAAAGATCTTTACTTCGCGTTTTTGCTTCCGCAGCAAGCTTCTTCTCAAATTCTCCCTTTGCCTGCCTTATCAATGCCTTGCATTTGACTTGCCAGTGCTTGTGCTGTTTCCAGGTTTCGTCGTTTGGCTCTTTTTTCCATTTCCTGAAAGATGCTTTTTTGGCAACAGCCTCTCTGACCTCACCTTTAAACCATTCTGGCAGTTTTTTGTACTTCCTTCCACTTTTTTTAAAGCGTGGAATACAGCTGGTTTGGGCTTCCAAGATAGTATTTTTAAACAACACCCAAGCTTGATGTAAGTCTTTAACCTTTGCAACTGCTCCTTTTAGATTTTTCTTAACTATTTTCTTTATTTTATCATAGTCTCCTTTTCGAAAGATAAAAGGTAGTACTGTGGATTTCCTTTACATCCCTCCTCCACTAATTAAATCAAACGTGACGCGATCAAAGGCAATCATGCTATGATCACTATTGCCAAGTGGCCCCAACAACCTTATCTCTTGCACTAGATCTGGTGTTCCACTAAGGACTAGGTCTAATATGGCTTCCCCTCTGGTCGGTTCATGAACCAGCTGCTCCAAGAAGCAGTCATTTATTTCATCTAGGAACTTTATCTCCCTAGCATGTCCTGACGTGACACTGACCCAGTCGATACCGGGGTAGTTGAAATCACCCATTATTATTACTGCGCTGTAACGTTTGTTAGCTTCCTTGATTTCTTTGAACATTTCATCATCCATTTGGTCATTCTGGCCAGGCGGTCGATAGTACACCCCCACTGCCATCGCCTTCCCCCTTTTACATGCAATTTCAATACATATAGATTCTACAGCAGATTTTGTTTCCTGCAAAACTTTAATCCTTTCTGACTCAATGCCCTCTCTAACATAGAGAGCAAACCCTCCACCAATTTGATCAGCTCTATCATTACGATATAGTTTGTACCCAGGTATCACAGTGTCCCACTGGTTGTCCTCCTTCCACCATGTCTCTGATATTCCAATCATATCTAACCTTTCATTTAGTGCTATATATTCTAACTCTCCCATCTTATTTTTTAGACTTCTAGAATTTGCATACAAGCATTTTAGAGAATGTATTTTATTCATATTAATTTGGCTGTTGTTAGACATGGGTAATATGGGATCTTTAAGCTCTGTCTGCTCCATACTTGAGGGCATTTGGGCTAGTTTACTCTTTTGTGGAACCTCTCTGCTTTTGGTAGTATCCTTCAAAGATACATTCTTCCAAACCATCTGCTCTTGGGCGACTGTCGGCTTTCCCCTAATATCTAGTTTAAAAGCTGCTCTATCTCCTTTTTAAAGGTTAATGCCAGCAGCCTGGTTCCATCCCGGTTAAGGTGAAGCCCATCCCTTCGGAAGAGCCCCTCCTTTCCCCAGAATGTTCCCCAGTTCCTAACAAATTCAAAACCCTCATCTCTGCACCATTGTCTCATCCACGCATTGAGACTCCGGAGCTCTGCCTGCCTTTTGGGTCCTGCGCGTGGAACAGGAAGCATTTCGGAGAATGCTACCCTGGAAGTTCTGGATTTCAACTTCCTACCTAAAAGCCTAAATTTAGCCTCCAGAACCTCCCTACCACATTTTTCTATGTCATTGGTACCAACATGTACCAAGACAGCAGACTCCTCCCCAGCACTATCTAAGACCTTAAAGACTACCCAAAAGACAGGCAGAGCTCCGGAGTCTCAATGCGTGGATGAGACAATGGTGCAAGGATGAGGGTTTTGGATTTGTTAGGAACTGGGGAACATTCTGGGGAAAGGGGGGGCTCTTCCGAAGGGATGGGCTTCACCTTAATCAGGATGGGACCAGACTGCTGGCATTAACCTTTAAAAAAGAGATAGAGAAGCTTTTAAACTAGAAAATAGGGGAAAGCCGACAGTCACCCAGGAGCGCACGGTTCGGACAAAGGTATCCTTGAAGGATACTACCAAAAGCAGTGAGGTTCCAAAAGGGAGTATAGTAGCCCAAATGCCCTTGAGTAAGGAGCAGACAGAGCATAAAGATTCCCAATTACCCATGCCTACCAATAGCCAGATTAATATTAATAAAATGCAGTCTCTAAAATGCTTGTATGCCAATGCTAGAAGTCTAAACAATAAGATGGGAGAATTAGAATATATAGCATTAAATGAGAGGTTAGATATGATTGCACTCTCAGAGACATGGTGGAAGGAGGATAACCAGTGGGACACTGTGATACCTGGATACAAACTATATCGTAATGATAGAGCTGAACAAATTGGTGGAGGGGTTGCGCTCTATGTTAGAGAGGGCATTGAGTCAGAAAGGATTAAAGTTTTGCAGGGAACAAAATATGCTGTAGAATCTCTATGGATTGAAATTCCATTTATGAAGGGGAAGGTGATGGCAGTGGGAGTATACTATCGACCACCTGGCCAGAATGAACAAATGGATGATGAAATGCTCAAAGAAATCAAGGAAGCTAACAAAAGCCACAACAGAGTAGTAATAATGGGTGATTTCAATTACCCCGGTATCGACTGGGACAGTGTCACAGCAGGACAAGCTAAAGAGATAAAGTTTCTAGATGAAATAAATGACTGCTTCTTGGAGCAGCTGGTTCATGAACCGACCAGAGGGGAAGCCATACTGGACCTAGTCCTTAGTGGAACGCCAGATCTGGTGCAAGAAATAAGGGTGTTGGGACCACTTGGCAATAGTGATCATAGTATGATCATGTTTGATTTAATCAGTGGAGGACAGATAGTAAAGGAATCCACAGTACTACCTTTTAACTTTCAAAAGGGTGACTATGATAGAATGAGGAATATAGTTCGGAAAAAACTAAAAGGAGCGGTTCCAAAGGTTAAAGACTTACAGCAAGCTTGGGTGTTATTTAAAAATACTATCCTCGAAGCCCAGACCAGCTGTATTCCACGCATTAAGAAAAGTGGAAGAAAGTCCAAAAAACTGCCAGCATGGTTTAAAGGTGAGGTCAGAGAGGCTGTTGCTGCCAAAAGAGCAACCTTCAGAAAATGGAAAAAAGAGCCAAATGATGAAAACTGGAAACAGCACAAGCACTGGCAAGTTAAATGCAAAGCATTGATAAGGCAGGCAAAGCGGGAATTTGAGAAGAAACTTGCTACGGAAGCAAAAACACGAAATAAAGACTTTTTCAAGTACATTCGTAGCAAAAGGCCTGTGAGAGAGTCAATTGGACCATTAGATGATAGAGGGGTAAAAGGGGCAGTAAGAGGAGACAAGGCTATAGCAGAGAGACTGAATGAATTCTTTGCTTCGGTCTTTACTGAGGAAGATGTAGGGGTGTTACCCAAGACTGAAGTGGTATTTAAAGGTGATACTGCAGAGGAATTGAGAGAAATATCGCTACACCGGGAAGATATATTACAACTATTTGATAAACTGAATAGTAGCAAATCACCTGGACCGGATGGTATACATCCCAGAGTGTTGAAAGAACTGAAATATGAGATTGCAGACCTGTTATTGGTAATCTGTGAACTTTCATTAAAATCATCTGTAATACCTGAAGATTGGAGGGTCGCCAACGTAACACCAATTTTTAAAAAGGGTTCCAGGGGTGACCCGGGAAATTACAGACCGGTGAGCCTGACGTCAGTACCAGGGAAAATGGTAGAAGCCATCATAAAGAACAAAATTACACAGCATGTAGATAGTCATGGCCTAATGGGAGACAGCCAACATGGCTTTAGACAAGGCAGATCTTGTCTTACTAATCTGATCTGTTTTTTTGAAGGTGTGCATAAACAGGTAGACAAAGGTGAGTCGGTTGATATAGTGTATCTGGACTTTCAGAAAGCTTTTGACAAGGTCCCCCATCAGAGACTTTTGGCGAAGCTAAAAAGTCATGGGATAGGAGGCAGTGTACTATTGTGGATCGGGAACTGGTTAAAAGATAGAAAGCAGAGGGTAGGGCTAAATGGCCAATATTCCCAATGGAAAAAGGTGAATAGTGGAGTACCCCAGGGATCTGTACTGGGTCCGCTACTTTTTGACATATTCATAAATGACCTGGAAAAGGGAATAACTAGTGAGGTAATCAAATTTGCAGATGACACAAAACTGTTTAAAGTTGTTAAAACACAAGAGGATTGTGGAAAACTGCAGGAGGATCTGGATAAATTGGAAGACTGGGCATCCAAATGGCAGATGAAATTTAATGTGGACAAGTGCAAAGTTATGCACCTAGGAAAGAACAACCCACACTATAGTTACAAGATGCAAGGCTCCACATTAGAAACCACCACCCAGGAAAAAGATTTAGGAGTCATCGTGGATAACATGTTAAAACCCTCCGCCCAGTGTGCAGCGGCGGCCAAGAAAGCAAATAGAATGCTAGGTATCCTAAGGAAAGGGATGGAGAATAAAACAAAGGATATTATAATGCCTCTGTATCGCTCCATGGTACGACCGCACCTTGAATATTGTGTGCAATTCTGGTCACCGTATCTTAAAAAGGACATAGAGTTATTAGAAAAAGTACAGAGAAGAGCCACCAAATTGGTGAAGGGGATGGAAGGCTACTCCTATGAAGAGAGGCTAAAAAGGTTAGGGCTCTTTAACCTAGAAAAGAGGCGGCTGAGGGGAGATATGATAGAGGTGTATAAATTAATGAATGGAGTGGAACGGATAAACGTGGATAAATTGTTTACGCTATCAGAATATAGAAGGACTAGGGGGCATATAATGAAGCTACAGGGTAAACTATTTAAGACAAATAGGAGAAAATATTTCTTCTCTCAACGTGTAATCAAACTCTGGAATCTGTTACCGGAGGATGTAGTAAGGGCTGTTAGTATAGCTGGGTTTAAAAAAGGTTTGGACAAGTTCCTGGAGGAAAGGTCCATAAACCACTATTAAAAAGGGACCCAGGATATCAATGCTTGGCCTAGTACAAGCACTGCAGAACCTGTGTCTTTTGGGGAAACTGCTAGGTACGTATGACCTAGATTGGCCACTGTTGGAAACAGGATACTGGGCTTGATGGACCTCGGTCTGACCCAGTATGGCATTTCTTATGTTCTTATGTTCTTAGGTGGCGCGTGAGGTCCGCTACCTTCGCACCAGGCAGGCATGTTACCAGGCGATCCTCACGTCCACCAGCCACCCAGCTATCTACATGCCTAATGATCGAATCACCAACTATAACGGCTGTCCTAACCCTTCCCTCATGGGCACATGGCCCTGGAGAAACTTCCTCGGTGCGAGAGGGTTTTACATCACCTGGAGAACAGGTCCTAGTTACAGGATCACTTCCTGCCACATTAGGGTGATGCTCTCCTGTCACGTGACCTCTCTCCTCCATGGCAACAGGGATGCTGCCAGACTAGAGGTGGGACTTCAGGACTATATCCCTGTAGGTCTCGTCTATGTACCTCTCTGTCTGTCTGTCTTATGCTTTCCAAGTCTGCTACTTTAGCCTCTAGAGAACGGACTCGTTCCCTGAGAGCAAAGAGCTCCTTGCACCTGGTGCACACGTAAGACCTCTCACCAACTGGGAGAAAATCGTACATGTGACACTCAATGCATAAGACTGGAAAGCCCCCATCCTGCTGCTGGACTGCTGTCTGCATCTTAGTTTTAAGTTTGTGTTTAGATCTAAGTTCTTTACTTACTAAGGGTTGCTATGGATATTTATACTATTAAAACTGTACCTAATACGTGTAATATACCTTGTTCACCTGAAGCTTAACTAATCTCAGGTCCTTAGTGTATGATTGATTTGGGTAACGAGCTTCACCTGAGAGCACCTCCTGCCTTTTAAGATGTGTAAGTACCTATAAAGCTACGATTATCCCAGGGGAGGGAGGGAAATAACACATATTAAAAGAGGGCTGCTATACAGTACCCTGTCTTGTGCTGCTGAGGTAAGCTATATTCTGATTTGATTTAAATTATAGCTCTTAGCTGCTGCTAGGCTCTAACTTCTTATGAAATTTAAACTACAAGCTCTCTGCTGGGTATGAAATGTAACCAGAAAGTTCTCCTCTGTGTTTTAAATTTAAACTGCTGCTACTAGGCCCTGACTGATTTAACAAAAAATAGTGGGTTCACAGATTAATTAGCTTTAATACAAATAATTCCTTTTAGAAAATTACCAGAAGTATATACTCACAGTTGCAGATCTCTCTCCAGAAGTAACAGTCCCTTTTTCTAGTCCTTCAAGATTCTGGGGGCATTTCTCTGGGAGGCCCATATGTGAAGACTACATTACTGCTTGTTCCTGGAGATCGCTTAGTTACTCACCTGCAACAGGTGATCTCGAGGAACAGCAGGAATTTAGTCTTCACAACCCACTCTCCTCCCTTAGGAGTTGTAGGGTTTCTCTCTCTCTCTCTCTCTATTCTCTCCTTTTATCTCAACTACAAACTCAACTGAGGAGGGAGAGTCACAAAGGTGGAAAAGCAGCAACGCGGGCTCAGTGGGATGCTCCCAAAAGCTTTCCTATTGGACACTGGGGAGCATTCCCATGGGGGCTCCATCTGTACCGATGTCACCCATATGTGAAGACTAAATTCCTGCTGTTCCCAGAGATCACCTCATCTCCAGGAACAAGCAGGAATAAGTCCTCACATATAGGGTATGTCGGTACCGACGGAGCCCGAGCGGGAAAGCTCCCCATCTTCCCAGAAGGAAAGCTTTTGGGACCTCCCACTGCGCATGCGTGCTGCCTTCCCGCCTTCCTGACCAACTCTCCTCAGTTCTTCTTTTTCCGCGGAGCCAGCAGGTCGTGTTCCTGTCACCGCTGAAGAAGTTGTTATTTTAGTTTATTTCTTTGGCCGCGTGTCTGCCTTCCCCGATTCCAGACCGGTACCGCCAGTCTTTTTTCCTTTCTTTAAAAAAAAAAAAAAAAAAATCTCTTTTCTTTTCCTCACTTGGTGTGTTACTTCTGTGAGGCCTTTAGGCCTTCACTAAATTCTCCCTCATGGAGAAACAAGCCTCTGGGTTTAAAAAATGCACCAAGTGCAGCGGTACTATTTCAGTCACAGACACCCATGAATGGTGTCTTAAATGTTTGGGGCCTGACCATTCCATTCCGGATTGCCCATCCTGTTCTTTGATGTCTAAACGTGGCTTACAGAACCGGGCAGCCAAGTTTCACATGCTGTTTTCTACAGATACTCCAGCATCGACATCTTCCAGGTCTTCCTCTCCTGATGGATCTCAGGTAACCAAACATTCCTCTGGCAGGTCCTCAAAGGGCAAATCTCCCTCTAAGTATCAAGATACCCCTGGGCTTGACCCTGAGGACCCTGCCCCAGCCAAACAACCCCGGCAGGAAGCTCCGGCTTCCAAAGCTCCTCCTATGGGGGTTACAGGTTGACATCGATGGCACGGCCTCGACCGATCACCTGTTAGACTGTTCTGGGGTACCGGCTCAATCATCCGGTACCGACATCCAGACAGTCGTGGCGTCCATGGATCATACAGTTCAATCCATGCAGCAGGCCATTCTGGCTTTTATTAAGGCTGCGACGCCCTCGGTACCGCACCCTGCGGTACCGACTCCAGTTCCGGTACCACAACCGATACCGGTACCCATGCCTTCCACATCGACCAGAATACTGATTCCGGTTCCTGGTTCCGGGGTTTTTCCCGATACCGATCCGGTTCCGGTTACCCCCGATGTCGATACCGGTCGATATGCTTATCGATCCCTGGAAGCAAACAGACGATACTTTGAGTCTTCTGATGATCCTGATTCATCAGATGACTCTGCTGAAGTATCCCTTACTCTACCTGAGGAGCCCTCTTCTCCAAAGAGGAGAATGTCTCCTCCAGAGGATTTATCTTTTCAAGACTTCATCATTGAAGTAGCTAAAGGTCTTTCTATTTCTTTATCCTCTGAAAAAGAACCTAGAGCAAAAAAGTTAGACATTTTAGGATACTCTAAGGTTCCCAAAGAGGCAGTCACCTTGCCCATCCATGAAATTCTTCAAGATCACATGATGGACTTATGGGAGACTCCTCTCACCCTATCTCCACATTCTCGTCATCTGGACACCATATATCGTGTCCCCCCTTCTCCTGGTTTTCAAAAAACTCAGCTCCTGCACCACTCTATTGTGGTGCAGTCAGCTATGAAAAGGATCAAGAGTACTAAAAGACACTCTTCTACTCCCCCAGGAAGAGAATGTAGGACTCTGGATGCTTTTGGAAGAAAAATCTTCCAAGCAAGTATGCTTATTGCCAGAATCAACTCATACAGCCTCTATATGGGCATGTTTCTGAAGGAAATTGCATTAAAAATACGCCATTTTCTCCCCTTTATCCCAGAGGATAGAAAGGAGGAGTTCCTTCTGCTTAAGCATACTCAAGATATTTCAAAGTTCTCCAACAGAGCAGCCTTTGACTCCTTTGAAGGTGCTAGCAGAGCCTCAGGTATTGCCATAGCGGCTCGCAGAATTGCTTGGCTCCAGGCCTCTAACCTTCAACCCTGGGTCCAGGATGGGTTGGGAAATTTGCCCTGTATGGGTGAGAATCTGTTTGGTAAGGAGTGGCAAATCAAAGCCACTCAAATGGATGCAGAAAATGCCGCTTTAGATAGACTTTCTAAGTCTACCTCTACCCCTGTCAAGAAGAAATCTTTCAAAAAGCCTTTCTACAAGAAGGCCAGATTTGCCACAAATACTGGCCAACAATCTTCTGCAGCTCGCTTTGCTCCTAAGCGTCAGCAGCCTAAACAGGCCAGGGCAAAACCTGCAGGAGCTGCTACAGCCCAACAGTCCCAACCCCCTCAGGGTTTTTGACTTAAAACTAGAGAACCTAACCTTTCTGGCTCTAAAACAACCAGAACCTCTCACCATTCCAGGAAGGTTAACTCATTTTGCTCCCAGATGGGAGCAAATCACATCAGAGCAATGGACCCTCTCTATCATCAGAGAGGGCTACAAACTACATTTCTCCAACCTTCCTCCCCATACCATCGTGAGAAGTTTCAATTCTCCCCCATCTCTCCTAGACGTGTTGGGTCAGGAGGTGACCATTCTTCTCGCCCAAAAAGCAATAGAAGAGGTTCCTCTTCCTCAACAAGGGTCAGGTTTTTACTCCCCTTATTTTCTCATTCCCAAGAAAACAGGGGGGTACAGACCCATTTTGGATCTCATTGAATTGAACAAATTTCTATACAGGGAGAAATTCAAGATGCTTTCTCTAGGCACTCTCCTTCCATACCTACAGAGTCAGGACTGGCTTTGTTCTCTAGATCTCAAGGATGCGTACACACATATACTCATGCATCCATCCCACAGAAAATTCCTACGGTTTCTGTTCCAGGGAAAACACTTCCAATACAGAGTACTTCCCTTCGGTCTAGCCTCTGCTCCAAGGGTATTTACCAAATGCATGGCAATAGTAGCTGCATTCCTACGCACCCTGGGAATTTTTGTCTTCCCATACCTGGACGACTGGCTCATCCGAGCTCCGTCTCATTCAGAGGCTCAGACTTCCCTGGATCGCACCAGGCGAATTCTACAGTATCTGGGACTTGTAATCAATCTGCCAAAGTCCCAACTCACCCCTACTCAATCCCTAGAATTCATAGTGGCCTGGTTGGAGACCACCACCTCAAGGGCCTATCTTCCTCAGGCCCGTTGCCAATGTCTAGTGCACTTAGCCTCTCAGACTCAGTCCAGAAGCCACTTGACTGCCAGAGAGATGCTACAACTATTAGGCCACATGGCCTCCACAGTGCATGTGGTGCCTTATGCTCGCCTACATATGAGAGCAGCTCAATGGACTTTATCCACCCAGTGGACTCAAGCATCAGGAGCTCTCTCAGACCAAATAGCAAACTCCAATCGTCTTTTTTGGTCTCTCCAATGGTGGATATCCACTCAAAATCTGTTGTTGGGGGCCCCCTTTCAACCATTGTTGCCCCAAGCAACCCTCACAACAGATGCCTCCCAAACAGGTTGGGGGGCTCTTCTCCAAGATCTCTCCACTCAGGGCACTTGGTCTCCACAGGAGACCACCCTTCATATCAACCACTTGGAACTTCGAGCAATCTTTCTAGCTCTCAAAATTTTTCATACCCTCCTCAGCAACATGACAGTCCTTATTCACACGGACAATCAAGTAGCCATGTTTTACATAAACAAGGAGGGACTGGCTCTCTGTCGCTTTGCAACGAAGCTCTAAGATTATGGGCCTTCGCCAGAGAGCATCAAATCCATCTCCTGGCAGTATATCTTCCAGGAATCCAAAACTCTTGGGCAGACAGACTCAGTCGAGTTCTGCTTCCACACGAATGGTCCCTGCACATGGATCAGGTACGCAGAATCTTCCAGAAATGGGGAACCCCGGACATAGACCTCTTTGCAAGTCCGTGGAATGCCAAACTTCCCCGGTTCTGTTCCAGAATCCCCTGTCAAAGAGTTCAGACCAAGGATGCCTTCCTCCTGCATTGGGGTCAGGGTTTCCTGTATGCCTTTCCGCCCATTCCTTTGATTCCCAAGACTCTGTTCAAACTTCAAAGGGATCAAGGGTCCATGATCCTCATAGCTCCACGCTGGCCACGCCAAGTGTGGTACCCTCTACTTCTGCATCTCTCCCAAGCCCCCTCCCTGGACTTGGGAGCGGCTCCAGGCCTTCTGTCTCAAGAGGAGGGGACTTTGTGGCACCCAAACCCCAAGTCCCTTCACCTCAGAGCTTGGTTACTGAAGGCCTAGACCTTCAACACTTCAATCTTTCGCAGCAAGTGAAGGATATCCTACATGCCTCTAGGAAACCTTCCACTAGGCGTTCTAACGCTTTTAAATGGAAAAGATTTTCCATTTGGTGTGCTCAAAAGGGTCTTAACCCTCTGGCACTCCCATTGAATTCTCTTTTGGAATATCTCCTGCATCTCTCCAATGCAGGACTCAAAACGAATTCAGTAAGAGTCCATTTGAGTGCTATTGCGGCATCACTTAAGCCCATCAATGGACAACCTGTTTCCTCTCATCCTCTTATTGCAAGATTCATGAGAGGCTTAACTTTAACTAAACCTCCCATTCGACCTCCTCCGGTGGCATGGGACTTAAACTTGGTTCTTGGTCAGCTTATGAAGCCACCTTTTGAACCCTTAGCCACTACCTCCTTGAAATTTCTTTCCTGGAAGGTTATTTTCCTCATTGCAGTCACTTCAGCTCGCCGCATCAGTGAACTGCAGGCCTTAGTGGCTAATCCGCCTTATACAAGGTTCCATCATGATAAGGTAGTCCTTAGGACAAATCCTCACTTTATGCCTAAAGTGGTCTCGCCTTTTCATCTTAAGAGGTTTATTTACCTGTCTTTTTTCCAGCTCCTCATGCATCCAATGCAGAGAGGAACCTTCATACTCTGGACTGTAAAAGAGCTCTTGCTTTTTACCTCCACAGGACACAGCAACATCGAAAATCTTCTCAGCTTTTTGTTGCTTTTGATCCTTCTCATTTAGGACTTCCAGTCTCCAAAAGAACACTCTCCAATTGGATTGCTCAGTGTATCTCTTTTGCTTACCAGAGTAAGAACCTTTCTCTGGAAGGCCATGTCACCGCTCACAACGTGAGGGCCATGGCCACCTCTATGGCTCATCTAAACTCTGTGTCCATTGACCAGATCTGTCGAGCAGCCACCTGGGCCTTGGTTCATACCTTTACAGCCCATTACTGTTTGGACAAGGACTCCCGCCTGGGTGCCTTGTTTGGTCAGGCTGTCCTCAGACACCTGTTCCATTCTTGAACAACTCCAGCCCACCTTCCCTGAATGGATGCCTGAGATCCATAGGAAGATGAAGAACCTTTCAGGGTCTCATACCCTTTAGGGGATAAGAACATAACATAAGAACATAAGATATGCCATACTGGGTCAGACCAAGGTCCATCAAGCCCAGTATTCTGTTTCCAACAGTGGCCAATCTAGGTCATACGTACCTAGCAGTTTCCCCAAGGGACACAGGTTCCACAATGCTTGTATTGGTTCAAGCATTGATATCCTGGGTCCCTTCTTAATAATGGTTTATGGACCTTTCCTCCAGGAACTTGTCCAAACCTTTTTTAAACCCAGCTACACTAACAGCCTTTACTACATCCTCCGGTAACAAATTCCATCCTCCGGTAACAAATTCCCGGGCATCTTAGCTAGGGAGTCCCCATATGTGAGGACTTATTCCTGCTTGTTCCTGGAGATAGCACAGTTACTTATCTGTAACAGGTGATCTCTGGGAACAGCAGGAATTAGTCCTCACAACCCACCCACCTCCCCTAGGAGTTGTATCTCTCTCTCTCTTCCTTTCCTCTCTCTATTGTCTCAGCTATAAACTCGAACTGAGGAGAGTTGGTCAGGAAGGCGGGAAGGCAGCACGCATGCGCAGTGGGAGGTCCCAAAAGCTTTCCTTCTGGGAAGCTGGGGAGCTTTCCCGCTCGGGCTCCGTCGGTACCGACCTACCCTATATGTGAGGACTAATTCCTGCTGTTCCCAGAGATCACCTCTTACAGGTAAGTAACTGTGCTTTACAGGTGAGTAACTACGCTTTAGATCTTGTTTTGATAATTTTTTAGATTGTATGAAAGTCTTCCATCCATTATTGTACCTGCGTAGTTGATATCTTCGCTGATCTACTATGTAAAACATAAATGTTAACCATCTTCCACTATACTTTGACATGTGTGGACAGATGGTTTGTAAATAGTTCAGTGTAAATTAGTTCACTGCAATGTTCTATGTATCTCGCATTTTTTCAATGTAAACCGCCCCCTGATTGTTGGAAGGTGCGGCATAGAAAAACTGTTCAAATAAATAAATAAATACAAATATATAATAGGTTTGCCCAAGGTTGAAAACTTCTTTTTTTATTTCATTTTATTTTTTAACTGATTCACAGCTTATAAATCAAAGTTTTCAGAAGTTCTCAAATAAATCATTTGGCATTACAAATATTTATTTTTGTAAGTCGTAATTTTAAACAGAGAATTTTTTACTCTATCTTTTTAGCAGGGGAAACAGATGAGAGAGACCAATCAAAGTTGGAAGAAAAAGTATGGGATCCTGATAGTCCTCTAATAGATCGACAGATTGACCAGTTTCTAGTTGTAGCACGGTAAGTTTCAAAGTCTGTGTTTAAAAAAAAAAATAATAATAATAATAATATCCATGGGTGATGCAAGCATAGCACTTGCAGGCCCCTCAAACATTTATTATTTGCTGTACATTTTGCAAGCAAATTTCTAAAGCACTTTCTGAATGCATAGAATATTTTACATGTGGGTAATGTCTTTTTAAAATTGTGTATACATTTATTTGTGTGTACAAGTTGTATGCTGAGAAAAGCACATGTACTTTTATGTGATCAGCGCTTAGGCATTCCCTAAGGACAGAGAATGGGTGGAGTTGCATTGTACATGAATGCATTATAAAATACACACACACATGCATAAATTTAGGGGTCTATCTACTAAACTGTGTTAGCTGCTACAGTGGTAAAGTCGGGGGAAGGTTGGATCGGGGCAGGGAGTAGACATGTTGACTTTTGGCAGGCACTGCACAAGCATTTTCCCTGGGAACAAGCAGGAAGTAAGTCCTCGCACATGGTTGACATTACTGATGGAGGCCACGCAGGAATGCTCCCCAGCTTCCATAGGAAGCTTTTGGGAGCTCCATCGCACATGTGCGCCTGCCTTCCCACCTGACACGGTGCCATCTTATCCTTAGTCTTCTCTTTTCCACGGAGCCCATTGGACATCTTTCCTTCACCTCGGAAAAGTGTGATCTTTTTTGCCACTACTGTGGTATTTTTTCATCTAGTCTACAATCAGTTTTTTGTTGCCTTCCTGCCTGTCATTGGGGGTGTCGAGTCGCTAGATACCGCTTTATTTTTTCAGCGTGGATCCCTCTTTACCCACGTGTTCCCTGGCCAACCTGGATGTTGGAACCTTTTGATTTGGCAGAGGCTGTTTTTCCCAATATGTCCAAACTGGCTAGTGAATTTAAGAAATGCACCTGGTATGCCTGCACCATCTCTGTGTTGGATCACCATAACTGGGTGCATCCAAAGCCTCAGGCCTGACCATGAGCTCTGTTTTTGTACTCTGTGCTTGCTGATGATGAGAGAGGGCTTGAAGAACCGCAAAAAAGAGTCGCTCTTTGGGTCATCGGCACTGGCATCAGTGCCCTCAAGGGGTTCCGCCAAGGCTTTGGCATTGTACAGCACCCAAGCTCATTCCGAGCCGAAGGTCTGCAGTGCCATGAATAGGAAGTTGTCCTTCGACCTGGGGGCCGACCCCCAGAAGGACAGTTCTTCTGCCTTGTTGACATCGAGGACTGATGCTGAGGGGTGTGGGAAACCCCATGCGCATAGATATCAAAATCCATCTTGATGCGACTCCAAGGGCTATGGACAGTAGCATCCGATGAAGCTTCCCCGATGGAGGATTAGACTCCCAAGACCTCAGAGGGCCGTCGGCAGTCTTCCAATGCTGTCACCAATGAGAAGAGGCTGAGGCAGCTGCCCCCGGGCCCCACTCCTTCGGAGACAGCAGTGCTGGCCGAATGCCTGCAGGCCTTCAAGTGGAGCATGGTGGCATTCCTGGTGGCACAGACCACGATGGCGCCGATGCCTTTGGGTACTTTGGTGCTGCCGGTGGCTCCACCACCCACGGTAGCCCCGCCAGTTCTAGTTCAGTCATTTTTGGAGACCCACACCTTTCCCAACTTGGAATAGCAAGCGGGTCGTTGATCGGACCCCACCTCAGCACCGATTGCCATCTCCCACACTAATGCCTCCAATTTTGAGGCTGCCTTTCATTAGCATCAGGTACCTCAGTCCCTGCAATCCCCTCCTGTGGGTTGGTGGTGCTGAGAAGAGGCCAAATATTATTTTGAATTTTTTGTCAGACTCAGACTCTGAGGGCTGGGAGACAGAGGGAGTCGTCTCCATCCTCGGACCAGCTCCAGGACATCCCATTAGATCCTTCACCTCCTTATGAAAGGTGCAACTCCCTGCTGGAGAACATCTCTATCTCCAGGAACAAGCAGGAACGAGTCTTCACATATGGGTACGTCTTTATCGACGGAGCCTGCACGGGAATGCTCCCCAGCATCCAATCAGAAAGTATTGGGAGCATCCCTCGCGCCTGCGCGCTGACTTCCCGCCTTTCCCACTGCCTCTCCTCAGTTTTCGTTTTTCCGCGGAGCCGACAGGACGTCCTCCTGTCACCACAGAAACGTTTTTCTTTAAAATCCTTATTTTCTTGTTTTCTTGTGGTCGCGGCTGTCTTTCCCGCCGATACCGGTACCGCCGGTGCTTTATTCTTTCTTTTCCAAACTTAGAGAAATTTTTTCTCCGCAGTTTTTTGTTTTTACTTTTTGGGGCCTACCAGGCCTCTCCAACATGGAGTCTTCTTCCCCTAAGAAGTGCCTTCACTGTGGAAACTTAGTTTTCTTTTTAGACTCCAATGCTTGGTGTCTAACCTGTTTGGGTCCTGACCCTTTTTCCCCTGATCCATCAGGCTATATTATTGGGAGAAGACCTTCCCTTTTTCGAGTTTCCCTCGATGCCGTTTTTCCTCCTGAGGTGAGGACACTGGTTTATTCTTCTCTCCAGGATCAGGTAACCCACAAACAGTCTGTTAAGACTAGCCAATTCTTGAAGGGTAAGTCTCATGCCCAGCATGATGACGGCTCCGGCCTTGCCCTCAAGACCCCATTGGCAATAAAACCCCGGCGGGAGTCTTCAGGCTCCAAAGCATTTGCGGGGTTTCAGGTTGTTCCTGGGGCTCACCCCTCACAGAACATACCTGAGCCATGCTCGGGGGTGGTATCCGCTTCGAGCGGTACCGATCCCCCGGCATCGGCACCGGTGTCGAGTGTTCCACTCTTCACCAGGGATCGTCATCTGGTGTCCTCGGTACCTTCGGGGCCGATCGATACGACCCAGATTGGCTTTCCTGTATCCCAGCCATGCTCGGGTTTGGTATCGGCTTCGAGCGGTACCGATACCCCGACATCGGCGCCGGTGTCGAGTGTTCCTCTCTTCACCGGGCATCGTCTTCGGACGTCCTCGGTACCTTCGGAACCGATTGATGCGACTCCGATTGACTTTCCTGTATCGGCATCGCCGATACCACCACCAACATCGGTACCTTCTAGACATGCATCGATAGACTCGCTCGCTTCGATACCGAGTCTAGAATCGATATCCAGTCTAGATGACTTGGTACCGACGCGTTTCGGAGCCGATCCATATCGTTTCCGACTACGCAGTACCGAGGATATTCACCAAGGCTCTCTGGTTACCTCGGTACCGCTTCAGCAGCCCCCGATTACTGCTTCGATGACATTATCGTCTCCGATACCGGTACCGGTATCAATGTCGATTCCTGCAGTTCCATCGGTGCCATCGATCCTTTCCTTTCTATGCCTAGTTTGGAATCGATACCGGGCACTGACGATGCAGTCCTAACTGCCTCAAATCAGAACTGTCCGTATCACTGTCCATCTAGCAGGATTCTTTTTCTGCACCAGTCCAGTATGTCTTCTGGTGCTCAAGCTGCTCCTTCAACCTCAGCTTACCCAGGAATAGTTCCTATTGGAGATCCTTCTTTTCAGAAATTTCTCCTTGACATGGCAACCTTTCTTGCCATTCCTATTCCTGGCTTTACTCTTGACCAAGATCCTGCAGAAAAGGAAAATATAATGCTTCCTTTACATCATTCTTTGCAGGATCTTCTTCTGAGGATGTGGGAATCACCCTTAAAGGTTCCTTTGCCTTCTACAGCCATTAATGTTCTGTATCAGGTGCCTCCCTCTCCGGGGTTTCAAAAAAAACAACTTCCACATCATTCCATTGTAGTGGAATCAGCAATGAGGAAGGTAAGAAGCAAGAAGAAGCATTCTTCTTATCCGCCAGGTCGTGCATCTAAAGCACTTGATGCCTTTGGACGTCAAACCTTCCAAACTTCTATGCTGGCTTCAATAATTATTTCATATATTTTTTATATGAGTCTGACACTTCAGGAGGTCACAGAGAAATTATCTCTTTTGTCCCCTTTTTTGTCAGAACCTAAGGCCACTGACTATTCCTTGCTTCTTAGTCATAGCAGGAATATCTCTTGGTTTCTTTCTCGTGCTTCTCTAGACTCTTTTGAGTCTGTTAGCAGATCCTCTGCTATTGCCATTGGAGCACGTCGTACAGCCTGGCTGCAAGCTTCAGACTTGAGCAGATGGGCACAACATACACTGGGTAATTCTCCTTGTACTGGAGAAAATCTCTTCAATAGAGAGGCTTTACGTCAGGTTGCTCATTGCTCCACTGACTTCCCTGGTTCTGGAAACCATCCTAAGCCTTCTTTTTCCCCAGGACGTAGGAAATGTCCTATCAAACCTTCTTTCCCTAAGAAAAGAAGGTTTCACCCTTCTCCTGCCCATCCTCCAGATGTACCCAAGCAAGGGACATCTCATCCTAGTCTGAAGTCTCCAGACTCTAACCAGGCTAATCATAACCAGCAACCATAGGTTCCTGTATGTTGCAATCTACAGTTAACTCTTCTTAGCAGAAGTTTATTCTTCAAACTCTACACTGGTTTTTTCTTTTCAGTATGCTAAGCTGTTAGGATACTTTTGTCCATGGGTTACAGAATTCTCCCCTTCTTACTACTATGAAGGGAGGTTACAACTATCCCATGATAGTTTCTGTCCCCACATGGACATTCTTTCCTTCAGCTGACTTGCCCTATGTTAAGTCACCTTCCAACCCCCTCTCTTCCAGGGTTTCCCCTGCTTGAGTTGGTACCATACTGAAACACTTTTCTTTCTTTCCAGTGTAGACTTTTTGTTATCTTTCAATGCATGCTCTGAACAACTCATCAGACAGGGACGGGAATATCTCCGCTCCCTTTGTCTGTTTTCTCTCTGTTTTTATACAGGAGAATCCCCTCTGCTGTTTTGTTCAGTTGCTGTGCATGCAGGAGTTCCAGTGATTACTTTGATGCTTATTGCAAGCTACTTTCAACTATCTTGCATAATACTACTCACTGCAGGTTATCTTCTTCTAGCCATATCCTTACCTAGGATGTGGCAACACATCTGACTTCTGTCAGTTTTATCTCATAATTCTCCTGCACAATGCTCTCTGCAATCTTCAGAGAAGCTTTCTACTATGGGCCCTTGCTACAGAGCATTGAACTTTGTTTCTGAGGGTTTTCCATATAATAGAAAAAGCTTATATAGTCATTCCATGGCTATATAGGTTCTTTATACCCTCTTGTCTCCTGTTGTGATACAGCAGACAAGCTTTTTCTGCGTGAATGTCCAAGGAGTTCCCAATCTGGCAGGAATCTACCCCTTTTTTCCTTACAGCTTGGCATTATGTTTTTCTGCTCCACTTGGACAACGCATACTCTTTTACTGTACATGATACCCCTCAGTCCCTTGGCTGGGTCATCCTGGTGTCTTAGTCTATGCGTTTTCTTGTCCTTTGGACATGTCAGAGTCCTAAAGTACTCCTGACGTGCTCTTACCAGACTGCTATTATCCTCTGTTTTTCACGCAACCATACTGATTATTCCACTGAACCACATTCCTGCACCACAGAAATAGATTCTCTATATATCTTCAGGTGGTTTTCACCCCCTTATTATTAGATGAATCTTTTCCCATCACATTCCCCATGTGAATGTTTTTGTGGGGCTCAGTTGCAGGCATGTATTCTCAGAATTCTATTCATGTATGTATATGTCCTATACATACATGTTTTTGTAATCTGTGTGGGCATAAGCCATGCCCATCTATATCTATCTATATATATATATGTATCTATACCTCTATATATATATATATATATATATAACACATATCTGGACATCTATGCACATATGCATACATATGTATGTATCTCCATATATATCTATATATATGTATGTGCCCATTGGGAGATGTCCATAGGACCCTAGGTATTACCTACTATCTCCCTAACTGTCTGTGCTATAAAGTTTTTACCTTCTTAAGGGGTCCAGACAGTCAAATTGCCTAATCTCATACGGCTCAGTAAGTGGGAGCGGTTATACACACAATTACTGCTGTGACGTCAACAGCTTCTATTTTTGTTATACATCTCCCTGTCTATGAAGTATCAAACTTCAATGTCTTCCTATCTCTTACCAGCTAGGAAAGACAGTGTACATCTTCAGTATTTCTGAGTACACTTCTGTTCTCCTTGGGAATAGGGGCTTTTTTCCATACCCCCTCTTCCCTTCCGGACTGGGCTAATTCTCCAGATCGGTCAGTCTTCTTCTTTTAGTCTTGGGGATCAAAGGAATGGGTGGAAAGGCATACAGGAAGTTATGCAGCTTTTCTGCAACCTCCTTCAGAAACATACCCATATAAAGGCTGTATGAATTGATTCTGGCAATAAGCATGCTAGCTTGGAAGATCTTCCTACCAAAAGCATCCAAGGTCCTGCATTCTCTTCCTGGAGGAGTAGAAGAGTGTCTTTTGGTACTCTTTATTCTCTTCATAGCTGACTGCACCACAATAGAGTGGTGAGGAAGCAGAGTTTTTTGAAATCCAGGAGAAGGAGGGACACGGTACATAGTGTCCAATCTACGAGAATGAGGAGAAAGGGTGAGAGGAGTCTCCCACAAGTCAATCAAATGTTCTTGAAGAATTTCATGAATTGGCAAGGTGACTGCCTCTCTGGGAACCTTAGAGTATCCCAAAATATCTAATTTTTTTGCTCTAGGTTCTTTTTCAGAGGTTACTGAAATAGAGAGTCCTTTATTCGATCTGAAGAGAAACCAGAGATTATAGAGAGTCCTTTAGCTACTTCTACTATGAAGTCTTGAAAGGACAAATCCTCTGGAGGAGACATTCTCCTTTTTGGAGAAGAGGGCTCCTCAGGAAGGGTGATAGATACTTCAGGAGACTCATCCGATGACTCAGAATCATCAGAAGAATCGAAGTATCGTCTGCCCGATTCCAAAGATCGATAGGCGTATCGATCGGTACCGACATAGGGTGTTCCCGGTATCGGGTCGGTACCGAGAAAGAGCCCAGGACAGGGAGCCGGAAAAATTTGTTTGGTAAGCCCATGCAGGATAATGCCCGGGAACTGGAAAGAGAGCAGCTCACCATGAACCGCCTTTCCAGGAAAACGGCAGATCCTTCTAAGAAGAAGGCAGTGGGGAAGAAGGTTTTCTACCCATGTAAGCACCAGTACTATTCGGGCTATCCACCCTACTCAGCTGGCTCAGCAGAAGCTGCTGGCGCTGCACCAGCAGCATTACCCTAAACCTCAGAAGCCTCACACACAACTCCCTCCCCTGCAACCAGAACCAGGGGTGGGTTTATGACTACTTCTTAAGGAGCATTGCCAGTCTCCCACTGTCAAGCGTAGTGCCTCAGCAGGTAGGGGGCCAGGAGGCCCACTTGGCCAACCGGTGGCCAGTGGTGACAACAGATACCTGGGCCCTGAAGATCGTCTAAAAGGGCAACAGGTTGCATTTTGCCCAGCTACCTCACCCGTTCTTTCCCGGGGAGTACCCTCTCAACCTGCTGCAGCGGGCCCTCCTCCAACAGGAGATCAATGCTTGATGGCCAACCTGGCCATCGAACTGATACCACCAGAACAGGTGACAAAAATGTTCTACTCTCGTTACTTCCTTGTCCCCAAGAAGACCAGGAGCTTCAGGGCCCTGCTGGACCTTCGGAACCTCAACCACTTCTTGGTAAGAAAAATGTTCAAGATGGTGTCCCTGGGGTCGCTACTTCCATACCTCCAGAAGGATGATTGGCTCTGCTCCCTGGATCCAAAGCATGCCTATACACACATCCTGATGCATCGTCCTCTTTTTTTTTTTTTTTTTTATATCCATCAAGCCCAGTATCCTGTTTCCAACCGTGGCCAATCTAGGTTACAAGTAGATAGAAGTTTCCCCAAAAGACACAGGTTCCGCATTGCTTCTATTGGGGGGGGGAGGGGGGGAAGCAGTGGATTTCCCAGGTACTCTTTAATAATGGCTTATGGATCTTTCTTCTAGGAACTTATTCAAACCTTTTTTAAACCCAGCTACACCAACAGCTTTTACTACATCCTCCGGTAAGGAATTCCAGTTTGATTACACGTTGAGTGAAAAATTATTTTCTCATTAGTCTTAAATAGATTACACTGTAGGTTCATTGCGTGTCCCCTAGTCTTTCTATATTTTTATGGTGTAAACAGTTGATCTACGTTTACCCATTCCACTCCATTCATCAATTTATAGACCTCTATCATATCTCCCCTCAGCCGTCTCTTTTCCAGATTGAAGAGCCTTAACTTTTAGCCTCTTTTCTTAGGAGTATCCTTCCATCCCCTTTACCATTTTGGTGGCTCTTCTCTGTACCTGTTCTAATAATGCTATATCCTTTTTAAGATATGGCAACCAGAATTGCCCAGAATATTCAAGGTGAGGTTGCACCATGGAACGATGTAGAGGCGTTATAATATCCTTTGTTTTATTCTCCATTTGTTTCCTTATGATGCCTAGCATTCTATTTGTTTTCTCCTGTAACAAGCAGGAAGTCTGTCCTCACATATGGGTGATGTCGGCACCAACAGAGTCCTTGCGGAAGCATCCCCCCAGCTTTCAAAGAAAGCCTTTGGGAGATGCCATCACGCATGCCTGGTCCCCTTCCCGCCCAAGAGTGCCATCTTGCTCAGTCTCCTATTTCTGCGGAGCCTTTGAGATGTTTGTCTGGTTTGTCCCTGGAAAAAGTTGATTTTTCTCCGAGTTTCATACTCTCCTCCAGTATCGCACCAGTACTCTTCCCACCTACCGACCTCATTGCCTCTGTGTCGAGTCCAGTCTATTTTTGTAGCTTTTATTCTTTTCTTTTCCTGGCGTCTTCGTGCCTTTTTCTTCCACTGGCAACCTGGAGAGTTTTCAACCTTACGGGAGTTCTTTTTTCCCTCCATGGCTACCAGTGGCTTTAAGAAGTGCAATCGGTGCTCCAAAATTGTCTTTGACCGACAAACAGAACTACTGTCTTCGCTGCCTCAGGCCAGACCACGACCTGTCAGTCTGCCGTCTCTGCAAGAGGTTGTCTAGTAAGGCCCGCAAGAGCCGCCAACAACAGTATGATAAATTTTTCCCTGAGTCTCCGGTGCCTCGGAAGGCCAGGGCCTCTTCTGAGCCCTGACATCTCAGGCAGAGCCTTTCGAACCCAAGTCTCGTCGTGGGTCCTCAGAAAGAGGATCTCCCTCGAAGGAACCCAGGAAGAAGAAACAACCCTCGAAAGTGGTGTCCTTGGACAGTTCTTCCCTGGCCCAGTCCCGCAGACCGAGACGTTCGTCCGAGGTGTTGGAGAAGGAGTGGCCTGTGAAGGTCCCCATGAAGGATCTGATCGCAGATCCCCAGACAATATCCTCAGCAAGGATTCCCCTTTGGGGGAACAGGCGTTTGACCCGAGTCCCTCGGTGCCTGCGACGAAGGCTGTGGAGCCTTCTGGTCTGGAGTCCAGAGTGGCGGCCCTGGAGCGCAATTTGTCTGCCTTCATGGACCAGCAGCGGGTGCTGTTGTCTGGCATGTCCGGTTCATCTGCTCCAACGACCGGGCCCTCGACATCCAAGACGTCCCCGGAGGCCGAGCCGATCCTCGACATCCTTAGGCCTTGAGTCGAGTCCCACTCTACGGGACCGCGGTCATCCCCAGCAAGTTTACTGGGCACTAGCTGCAGGGCATCGGGTGCCCCAAAGCCCACGGAGCAGCCCTTCTTTGAGTCCTTGATGGACTACTCCAAGTGGAAGACTGAGAATGAGGAGTCCCCCGATATCCGTCGTCACCGCGATGTCCTATCTGACTCTCCTGTCTCAGAGCCTCGATGGCAGTCCCTGCCCGAGGATATGGACTTCATTGATTTTGTCAAGGACATGTCCAAGGCCCTAGCATTCCCAAACGAGTTGGAGGAGGACCCTTGGGCAGATGATTTGGAAATCCTCCAATACGAGGCCCCTCTGTTGGAATCGATTATGGTGCCCATCCCTCCCATCCTTGTACGGCTGATGCTCTGGTTGTGGGAGACACCGGCTTCAGTGCCAGTGGTGAGCAAGCAGCTCGACTCGATGTATCGAGTCCTCCGGAGACTGGACTTCCAAAAGTCACAGCTGCCGTATAACTCCATGGTGGTGGAGTCGGCCATGCATCGGCTGAAAAGCCAGAAAAGACACTCCTCGGTGCACCTGGCAGGAAACCCGCACTCTGGATGCCTTCGGCAGAAAGTGCTACCAGGACTCAATGCTCATAGGCCGCATTCATACCATACATTCAACTTTACATGTTGCCATCTTCCATACCTTGATGGAAGATGGCAACATGTAAAAACCGGAGCAGCATGATCTGAACCTTTCCACCAAAGACAGGGCGTACCACAAGGGTCGTCCTTATCATCACTCATGTTCAATATATACATACAGCCCATCTGCAATATCATCAGGTCATTCAAGGTGGACTGTCTAATTTACGCTGATGACATTCTTCTCTACATGCCATTCTCCACAGCGCAAATGGACCTCTCCCCCATAATTGAATGTTTTGATGCAGTGTCTGAGTGGCTTCTGTCTCAAAACCTCCGTATTCAACACAAGAAAACGGAGGTGCTCTTTATCACGAGAGACCAGAGCTTCACCCCGCCACCCCAAATAAAAGTGAAAGAAGCCGAGCTAAAGAGTCATGGGATAGGAGGCAGTGTACTATTGTGGATCAGGAACTGGTTAAAAGATAGAAAGCAGAGGGTAGGGCTAAATGGCCAATTTTCCCAAGGAGAAAGGTGAATAGTGGTGTACCCCAGGGATCTGTGCTGGGTCCGCTGCTTTTTGACATATTCATAAATGACCTGGAAAGTGGAATAACGAGTGAGGTTATCAAATTTGCAGATGACACAAAACTATTTAAAGTTGTTAAAACCCAAGAGGATTGTGAAAAATTGAGGGAGGATCTTGATAAATTGGAAGACTGGGCATCAAAATGGCAGATGAAATTTAATGTGGACAAGTGCAAGGTTATGCACCTAGGGAAGAACAACCCAAACTATGGTTACACGATGCAAGGTTCCACATTAGGAACCACCACCCAGGAAAAAGATTTAGGCGTCATTGTGGATACCATGTTAAAACCTTCGGCCCAGTGTGCAGCGGCAGCCAAGAGAGCAAATAGAATGCTAGGTATGATAAGGAAAGGAATGGAAAATAAAACAAAAGATATTATAATGCCTCTATATCGTTCCATGGTGAGACCGCACCTTGAATATTGTGTGCAATTCTGGTCGCCGTATCTTAAAAAGGATATAGCGATTTTAGAAAAGGTACAGAGAAGAGCCACCAAAATGGTAAAGGGGATGGAAGGATACTCCTATGAAGAAAGGCTAAAAAGGTTAGGGCTCTTTAACCTGGAAAAGAGACGGCTGAGGGGAGATATGATAGAAGTCTATAAATTAATGAACGGAGTGGAACGGGTAAACGTAGATCGATTGTTTACGTTATCAGAATATAGAAAGACTAGGGGACATGCAATGAAGCTACAGGGTAAACTATTTAAGACTAATAAAAGAAAATATTTTTTCACTCAACGTGTAATCAAACTCTGGAATTTGTTACCGGAGGATGTAGTAAAGGCTGTTAGTGTAGCTGGGTTTAAAAAAGGTTTGGACAAGTTCCTGGAGGAAAGGTCCATAAAACATTATTAAGAAGTGACCGAAGATATCAATGCTTGACCCAGTACAAGCATTGTGGAACTTGTGTCTCTTGGGGAAACTGCTATTTACGTATGACCTAGATTGGCCACTGTTGGAAACAGAATATTGGGCTTGATGGACCTTGGTCTGACCCAGTATGGCATATCTTATGTTCTTATGTTCAAACTAAACCCACAATTTGATACTTAAGGGTCACCTTGGATCAACGTCTGGACATGAAGCTACATATATCCAATACTGTTAGAGCAATATACTTCAAAATCCGGTCACTCAGACATCTTCGCTCCTTATTAGACCCATATGACTTCAGGACAGTATACCAAGCATTAATCTTACCTCATTTCGACTTTGCCAATGCCATTCTTCAAGGTCTCCCACAATCTACATTAAATCCACTGCAACTTGCCATGAATGCCGCTGCCAGAGTCCTCTTTGGAGCATCGAGAAGTGACCACGTAACGCCTATCCTGATGCAGCTCCACTGGCTCCCCATACATGGAAGACTTTTTTCCAAGACCTTGCTTCTCACACTCAAAGCCATCAATGGCATCACTTCCTCTTCACTAATTGACCTCATTCAGTCCATCCCGCCTAACCGAACGAGAAGATCCACATCCACAAACGCTGTAGTAATTCCAAAGGCATCAACTAAATGCACATTAACAACTTCAAACAGGGCCTTCAGTCTCTATGCTCCAAAATGTTGGAACACATTACCACCAGATATCCGCGCTGTCACCGATCTAGCGCAATTCAGAAAAACACTCAAATTCCACCTATTCCTCCATTACTACCAGATTACCCAGACACCAACTTTAACTACACCTTTCGACATTAGCCTACCTTTTAAGATAGTATCCTAATCCTTAGTACAAAGCTTACTGTACATATGTTAATTGTTCAAGTTCATATTTCCCTATGTTATCCAAGTTGATTTTCCTGTTCTATGTAAAACCAAACAGCTTGTGTTATGGTCCTTTGTTTTATGTAAACCGCGCTGATGGTAAATAGTGCGGTATATAAGAGATTGTAATAAATAAATAAATAAAATACCAGCTGTACATGGGCATGTACCTGAGAGACATGGTGAAGGAACCCGCCGGGATCTTGGCTTGTCTCTCCGAGGAACCTTTGCAGCGGTTCAAGAACTTGGCCAAAGAAGTCCGTGAATGCTCCAAATTCATGCCTCGGGTGGCCTATGACTTGTTTGAGTTGGCAGCTTGATTAGTGGCGACTGGCATCGGTGCATGCTGCCAAGCTTGGCTAGAGTCATCCAACCTTGGCTAGAGTCATCCAACCTTGAGCAGTGGGTTCAGGACAAATTGGTCGATGTCCCCTGCCAAGGAGAGAACCTCTTTGGCAAACCCATGACCGACAAGGCCGCCGAGCTGTAGACCAAGTTCATGACGAGGACCAGGCTCTCTAAGAAGACAACTGCCCCTCCCCAACGGAAGGGCTCGAGTAAAAAGCCCGTCCACCTGAGGAAGGGAGCTGCTTACAGAAACTACCCACCTTATCAAGGCTCCCCAGCTCCTCAACAGGGTCAGCAGGCCAAGGGATATGGGCATGGCCCACGTAAGCAGAAGGCTTCAAAACCCCAGGCACCAGCTCCGACCCAGTCAGGAGGGTGTTTCCTGATTGCACTCGTCTCCGCTTGCAGAGCTTCAGTCCCTTGTGGCGGAAGCGCCTTATACCAGTTTCTACAAAAACAGAGTGGTGCTTTGCACGCGCCCCGAATTCCTGCCAAAGGTAATGTCGCCCTTCCATCTCAAACTAGAAGTGGTGCTCCCTACCTTCTTTCCAAGATCTCATTCCAGTCGGGCGGAGACAGTCGTTCATACCCTGGACTGTAAGAGGGCCTTGTCCTTCTATATCCAACACACTCAGAGCCACTGCAAAGCTTTTCAGCTTTTCATCTCCTATGACCCCAGTAGACTGGGGGGAGGCGGTGACCAAGCGTTAGTTGTCCACCTGGATGGCGGACTGTATTGCCCTTGCTTATGAGCAGGTGGGGCTCCTGCTGGAAAGCCGCATCACGGTGCACCGTGTCAATGCTATGGCTGCTTCGTTGGTAAACTTGTGCTCTGTCCCGATGGTGGAGATCTGTGGGGCCGCCACCTGGTCTTCAGTCCATACCTTCACAGCCCATTACTGCCTGGAAAAGAGAGTCCGGACAGAACAGTGCCTTTGGCCAGGCTGTGCTCCGTAACCGTTTTGGGGTTTAGGCAACTCCTACCCTCCAGCCTTTTTGTGTTCAGGCTACCGGAGTGCTGTTTTTCATCGGACACAGGGGTCCTACTGTGGTCTATGCACATGGACTAATTGCTGCTGTTTGCGGCTCCCCGTGAGGGAGCCCCTATTTTTGCTATGGGCTTTTGGTGTCCCATATGTGAGGACTGACTTCCTGCTTGTTCTCAGAGAAAGCATAGTTACTCACTTGTAACAGGTGTTCTCCGGGGACAGCAGGAATCCGTCTTCACAACCCTCCCTCCTCCCCTTAGAGTTGCTCCTTTACCATCTTTTATTTTTGCCGTCTTTTAGCTATGTCATCTGACTGAGCATGATGGCACCCTTGGGCGGGAAGGGGAACATGTATGCACGTGGTGGCATCTCCCAAAGGCTTTCTTTGAAAGCTGGGGGGATGCTTCCGCGAGGGCTCCGTCGTTGCCGACGTCATCTATATGTGAGGACTGATTCCTGCTGTACCTGAACAACACCTGTTACAGGTGAGTAACTACGCTTTCTTGGCCGCCGCTGCACACTGGGTGGAGGGTTTTGACATGTTATCCATGTTGATGCCTAAATCTTTTTCCTGGATGATGGTTCCTAATGTGGAACCTTGTATTGCGTAACCATAGTTTGGGTTGTTCTCCAGGAACAAGCAGGAAGTTAGTCCTCACATATGAGTGACGTCTGCACCGATGGAGCCCGTGCGGAGCATTTCCCCAGCTTTCAGAGAAAGACTTTGGGAATGCTGCCACGCATGTGTTGTCCCCTTTCCGCCCAAGTCATTTTAGCTAGTCCCCTTTTTTCTGCAGAGGTCAACGGACGCTTGTCCCGTTTTTCCCAGAAAAATCCTATAAAAATTATCCTTAAGTTTGTTTTTTTGTTTTGTTTTTCCTGATTGGCATACCGGTTTCTCTTCCCACCTTGAGCTGACGCCGTCCCTGGCTCCCTCTTCTTTTTGACGAGGCTTTGCCTCGACTGGCGTTTGTGCCTTTTTTCGCCCAGGCATCGTTGACCCTGGCCAGGTGTCCCCCACCATTTCCCACAGTGGTTTCAGAAGCTGTGACCGCTGCAGTCAAACCATGTCTGTTACAGACACCCACGACTGCTGCTTACACTGCTTCGGCCCAGACCACGACACTACCACCTGCATCCTATGCCAGGCCATGACTCCGAAAACCAACAAGAAAAGGTCGGAGTTGCAGGAGAGGATGTTCCTGTGGTCCAAATCAGCTCTTGTTTCTTTGATGCTGAGCCCAAACAGAGCACCTCCCGCGAGGCCCGGGTGTCTTTGGAGTCCTGCGGCAGCAATTCCTCCGTAAATACCCCGGACCCCAGAAAGAAAAAGAAAAAATCCTCGCGTCCAGTCAAGGTTCCACCATTGAAACCTGGTAAGGTTCTGTGGCGGGACTTGGATGACTCCGAGCAGCGCTCCACTAAGACCTCTAAGAAAGGAGTCCTCGGATGGCGGTGACCGTGTGAGGCTCCTCAAGGCCATGGTCCTCATCGAGGATGCACTCGAGAGTACCGGTGTCGGGCCCGAGGTCCTCGGTCCCCACACTGACATTTGTGGAGCCTTCTGGCATTGAATCCAGAATGGCGGTCCTGGAGCAGAATATTTCTGCCATCCCTGTCTTGCAGCAGGTGATAATGTCAGGTTCATCTGCATCATCTGCCCCAACAACCAGGCCCCGACTTCGAGGGAATCCCCAGGTATCGAGCCAGGCCCCGAGCGCCACCATCCTCAAGCGAGCTTTCGACACCGATCGAGAAATCTGTCCCGATCCTTGAGTGTCCGGTCCTCTCCAGCCAGTTTCTGGGAGTCCAACACAAGATCCTCCGGCGGACCCCAGTTCCTCGGCGCCAGCCTCGAGGTGCGGGAGTCCCGAGTCTCGGAGCCCTCGATGCCCTCCAGTTCTGATTTGGAGACCGACGCCGAGGCCTCTCCCGAAACCTCTTGACACAGACACATTCCTTTGGAGCAGTCTCACCTGGAGCCCCGGTGCCATTCCTCCCCCCGAGCATGTGGCCTTTCACGACTTTGTCCAGGACATGGCCTGGGCCCTTTCTGTCCCGACCGAGTCAGAGGACCACCCATGCACCGAAGAACTGGAGATTCTCCAGGGCCAAGCAGGAAGTCAGTCCTCACATATGGGTGATGTCGGTGCCGACGGAACCCTCGTGCGTAGCATTTCCCCAGCTTTCAAGGAAAGCCTTTGGGAATGCAGTGCGCATGCGCGGTCCCCTTCCTGCCCAAGGGTGCCATCTTGCTCAGTCTTTCTTTTTCCGCGGAGCCCAACGGACGTGAGTTCATGTCACCCGAGAAAAGTAGATTTTTTTTCTGCGATGTTTGCTTTTTTCTTATCCGATTCAACGCCGGTTCCCCTTCCCGCCTCGGTACACCGGTATCGAATCCAGAATTTCTTTTTTTGTTTTTTGTCCTTTGTGACTAGCGTTCGCTCCTTTTTTGTTATTTTCACTAGCAGCCCGGTCTTTTGACCTTGCAGGGGCCCTTTTTCCTTCGATGGCTCCCAGCGGGTTAAAAAAATGTGATTGGTGCAAGAAACTTATGTCTCTCACCGACACACATGCCTGCTGCCTCCAATGCCTCGGGTCCGACCATGACCCGCTGTTCTGTGGCCTGTCCAGAAAATGTCATCAAAGGCACTTCGGAGCCGTCAGCATCAACGTGAAAGAATTTTTTCAGAGTCCGGCCGGGCCTGGACTTCGTCAGAGGCCTCGACATCTCGGGAGTCTGACCCTGAGCGCCGTCGTGGTTCCTCTGAGAGGGGGTCTCCCACCCAGGAGCACAAAAGGAAGAAGAAGCTCGTGAGGGCGGCGTCGGTGGAGGCCTCTGGGTCCTCGAGGGCCAGGTTGCATAGCCCTGACCGCCACCCCGGGCTCCCTGAGTTGGAGAGGCCGTCCAAGCTACCTCGCATGGAGCCGGAGCCCCCGAGTCACGTAAGTTCTGTTGTCCTCGTGGACTCTCCTCCAGGAGAACCGACGTCGGGCCCGACGCCATCGGGGCCCGAGTTGGGGGCTGCTGAGTCTCCTGAGCTTGGACTCAGGCTGACAGCCTTGGAGAGCAGCTTGGCTGCCTTCATGGAACAGCAGCGGGTGCTGATCGCCGGTCTGACCGGTGCATCTGCCCCGACCACCGGGAGCTCGACGTCTATTTATTTATTTAGCTGCATTTATATCCCGCTTTTCACCGGGTCAAAGCGGTTGGGGGATACATTTAACACGAGGGGATATGAGACACATACACTAATACTTACAGGGAACATGGGCAATGGAGGGTTAAGCCATTAACAGGCTCCTCCGATCGGGAGTTGAGCACACCTGAGCAGGCTCTCCATCCTTCCCGCTCAGGTTCTCCGGCCCAATCGGGGCTGTGGGAGGGAGGAAGTGATCTGTAAAAGAGGCTGCCGCCAGGCGGGCCCGCGCCTGAGGGCCTCGCAAGAGGGCCCTTTGGCGTGGCCCTTAGGCGAGGACCGACAGAGAACAGCGTGGAAATCGTCACCCTACTGCTCCCATCGTGCTGCAACGACAGGGCAGAAGCGCAGAGATCACAACAGTGAACGCCAACCGACATAATCTACTGAAAGGACACTGCACGTCCCCCTGTCTCTGAAGCCATCGCAGAGCAATATTCAGATACAACGTGACCTCACCGTCGTCAGCTCTCCCTGGGCAGTGATAGAGCCTCCTGCGGGGTGCCGCGGCGGGAAAACAGCCATCTTCCAGAAGTGCTGTACATGCTTGGTCCGCGAAAACCAGACAGTATTTTTGGACTCCCGGATTGCAATCCATAATTAGCAAGTTACGTTCACGAAACAACACCCCAGGTACTTTATATAGTATCAATAATGTTCTTTTCCAATTATAGCCTATACCAAGTACAACATGCATTACCATAGCTAACTATTACAAAGAGTGGCGCAGCACGCTCTTTCACTGAGTATTCGTATCCTACTTGCAAAATTGTACTGCTCCCAGAACAATATCTCATGTGTTTTTACTATGTGTTAGAGAACAGTATGTCATTTGTCTAGTATGTGTTAGAAAACATATACACTGTATTCAAAGCAGTTCCTTCTTTCACTCTAACTGTAATGAGCACATAGTAAATATCTGCAACACTGTAATACATTGACCTGCACTGTATTTGAACCGTCACAAAGGAGTAGTCACCAAATATCTTTATCCATTGCTGTAATATTGTACCCTGCCAAAGCTCACACCTAAGAGAGAGCATTTACATCCATGATAAAAATAACTGAAACAATAACAGCCTGATTAAAACCACCCTTATCCAGGTGCCACACCAAATCCCCCCTCTAACATAAACTCCTGCTTCACCCAACTGGCCCAGAAGGGTACAAAATGGAGCATACAATCATTTCCCTAGTGAGCCGACTCCTGCTCCTCATACTCTGGCCACCCAGCTCACTAGCCCTTCTCACTTCACATAATCACATCCCCATAGTCTCGACTATTGGGAGAAAATGGTCAGGTAACTTCTACCACAATTCTCATGAGACTAGCTATCATCACCGTCACCACCTATTGCACATCCCACTACAGCACCCTTCGAAAGCCAAGCAAGGTAAAACCCTCTACCCTAACGGCCTGAAGTGTGCACTCATTAACGCTCGCTCACTTCGCAAAAAGTGGCCGGCAATCACTGAAACAATAACGTCCCATAAATTGGACATCATCATGGTCACTGAGACCTGGCTCTCCCCTGAAGACAACACCATTCTCAATCAATTACTTCCATCCAATTTTGTTGCCTTCACCAGCCACAGGCAGAACAAGAGAGGGGGAGGAGTTGTTATAATCACCAGAACTGATCTCCAGTTTAAAATGGTCGAATCCAACAGCATTAACAACTTGGAAACTGTATCAATCTCCAATAACACATGTTCTATAAACCTACTCTACAGAGCTCCAACTACAAACCCAGATAACCTGGCCACCATCATAAACATAGCATCCAATACGAAAGGTCCAAATAAACCTAACTGGATCTTAGGGGACTTTAATCTCCCATCCTTACAGGATAATCAAGCATCCGCATTTATAGAAGCCCTAGATATCTTGGGATACACTCAACTGGTGCATAAACCTACTCACGCAAAAGGCAACATTCTGGACCTCATTTTCGCCCCGCAAGCAGTTCTGGAACAATCACAAAATATCACGCTATCATTGACATCAGTACCATGGTCAGATCATAAACTGATCACTTTCCAGATGCCTACCCTACTGCCACTGAAACCACAACAGAATGCAAGCAAGATCTCTAATCCTACGACCAGAAGTTTCCACCCATTTAACAGAGAACACATCCTCGCTGAAACAGACGAGCTCTTGGACAAGACTTCCTTAGACCTAGAGGAGCTAATCACCACCTGGAACAGCAAACTCAGTACAATCGCAATCCGTTCTCCAACAGACAAGGCCCCAAAGAAAAGACTACCTACCCCATGGTTTACAGCCGACCTGAAGGATTCCCTAACCCTTCTACGGAGGCTGGAGAAGCGCTGGAGGAAGTCGCGCACCAGTAGCGACCATACAGCATACCTCCAACACCTACATACACATCGCAAAGCCATCTCAGACAAGATGAAGCAACACCATACAAACACCCTGAAACGGTCATTGAATAAGCCACATGACTTGTTCAATTTAGTCAAATCTCTTACCAAAGAACCCACCCCCGAGCAACTCTGCGGCATACTCCCGCAAGACTATGCTGTCTTTATGCAATCTAAAATGTGCCAGACCGATAAAATAGTGATACCTGGACCACTCTGCGAACAAGAGTACCCAGCATCACTAACTTCCTTTTCCACACCTTCAAAGAGAATTATCGAAGACACCATCTCAGCCCTAAACACCACCACTGCACATACAGATCCGTGTCCAGCTTTCTGGATAAAAGAGCTGCGCACTGACCTCGCCCCAATCATAGCCAATATGATACAACTATCCTTTAGCACTGGGTCTTTCCCCTCTACCCTCAAGCAGACCTCTGTTAGACCCTTATTAAAGAATGCCAAGCTAGACCCCCAAAAGGTTGAGTCGTACAGGCCAATATCCAGCATCCCAATGCTGGCGAAAATCATTGAAAAGATAGTTTACAAGCAACTGCAAGATCATATCGACACCAACGCACCTCTGGATCCATCCCAACATGGATTCAGAGAATCACATGGAGTTGAAACACTACTCACAACTCTCTTCAACATGGTGATTTCAGGCGTGGACAACATAAGACATGGCTTTGTACTCATCTTCTTAGATATAGCGGCGGCCTTTGACTCTGTTTGCCACGAGATCCTCTTATACCGGCTAAGAGAAAAAGGCGTCAGCGGAACAGCATTAGAATGGTGCAGATCTTACTTATCTGGAAGATGGCAACATGTTCGAGCAGACGGGGCCACATCCAAACCATTCCCACAAAATCAAGGAGTGCCTCAAGGATCCTCCCTATCATCCTTGATGTTTAACATATACTTTCAACCAATCTGCAACATCATCAGGTCGTTCAATGTGAGTTGTATGCTATATGCTGACGACGTGCTGTTATACATGCCAATATCACTTGACAGCCCAGACCTTACCCCCATGACTACATGCTTCCAACACCATATCCGATTGGCTACTATCACAGAACTTACGAGTTCAACACAAGAAAACAAAGGTGCTTTTCATCTCGAGAAACCCCAATTTCACACCACCCAGCGTTTTGAAGGTAAATAATGCCGAGCTACAAGTGAAACCAGCAATACGGTACCTTGGGGTGACACTGGACCAACATCTCGATATGAAGCAACACATTGCCAACACTGTTAGAGCGATATACTTCAAAATCAGATCCCTCAGGCACCTACGCCCGTTACTAGAACCAGATGATTTCCGCACCATTTACCAAGCCCTCATCATACCTCATTTTGATTACTCTAACGCCATCCTACAAGGACTCCTCCGATCAACCTTAAACCCCCTGCAACTGGCTATGAACAGTGCAGCGCGGATACTGTTCGGAGCCTCCAGAAGGGAACATATCACACCCCTCCTGAAACAGCTGCACTGGCTCCCCATTCAAGCCCGGATCAGTTTTAAGACCTTGTTGTTGACGTTGAAGGCCATCAAGAGGCTCTCCTCCTCCTCGCTATCTGAATTCATACAACCACTTGCCACCACCAGACAAAGAAGAACCGCGGAGACCAATATGTTAGCAATACCAAAAGAAACGACAAACTGCACCAAAACAACATCCAACCGAGCCTGTAGTCTCTGCGCCCCAGCGCTATGGAACACCCTACCACCACACATAAGAGCAATCCCTAAACTGAGCCAGTTCAGGAAAGCCCTGAAACACTTCCTTTTTGTCAAATATCTTACTGACGGCTCTGAACCCTCGTATAGCTCGTCCTCAAATATGTAAACACCAAACAGGTTCCTCCCCTATTAACTTCCTATGTATATAGTTGCCCCCTCTCTCCAAGTTTCATTCCCTGTTCAATGTAATGACCAGACATTTGTATAGTGTCGGATGTTGTTGTTCTTTGTAAACCGCGCTGATCATAAATAGTGCGGTATATAAGAATTGTAAATAAAATAAATAAATAAATAAAGTGGCTTGCCCAAGACCACAAGGAGCACCTGTGGGACTAGAAACCCCAGTCCTTCCGGCCCAAGGTTGCTGTCCTCTAGTGGGATTTGAACCACTGACCTTCCGGCCTGTAGTACCATGCCCCAACCACTAGGCCTCTCCTCCCCCCGGAGGCCGAACCAATCCTCGAGTCCATCAAGTCTCCAGTCGATCTTCGGTCAAGGTCCCCCTTGACCTCTCGTGCGGGGCCGAGGTCGTCGATGCTGGTGCCCTCAGCGTTGGGGCGGGTGACACCGGAGCCCCTCGATGACTCCTCGGAGGAGTCGGCGTGGGAGACGGAGGACGAGCAATCTCCGGACACCTTACGGACCTGGTGCGTCCCCTTGGATGCTGCGGAGTCCGAGCCTCGGAGAAGGTCCCCCCCCCCCGCCCGGAGGATACCCGGTTCTCGGACTTCGTGAGGGACATGGCCAAGGCTTTCGCATTCCCGGCAGACGCTGAGGAGGAACCTCGAACCGAGGAGCTCAATGCCCTCCAGTATGATTTTCCTCCGAAGGAAGCCTTTACTGTACCGGTTCCTCTGATGCTGGAACGGCTGCTCTTCCATATGTGGGAGGCACCGGCCTCTTCGCTGGTTCTCAGCAAACGGGTCGATTCCATTTATCGAGTCCGTAAGAGCCCTGGGTTCCAAAAGGCGCAGCTACCGCACAATTCTATGGTTGTGGAATCGGCCATGCACCGCCTGAAGAGTCAGAAGATGCACTCCTTGGTGCCCCCCGGCCGGGAGGCCCGGAACCTGGATGCCCTCGGTAGAAAGTGCTTCCAAGGCTCTCTGCTATCTTGCCATACTCAGACTTACCAGCTGTACATGGGCATGTACCTAAGAGACCTGGCAAAGGAGATTGCCGGGTTCTGAGCTGGCCTCTCAGAGGAACCCTTGCAGAGGTTCAAGGCCTTGTCGACAGGTATCCGAGAGTGCTTAAAGTTTATCTCTCGAGCAGCCTATGAGGGCTTCAGCCCGGGTAGCCACGGCCGGCATCGGTGCACGCCGTCAGGCCTGGCTAAGAACATAAGATATGCCATACTGGGTCAGACCAAGGTCCATCAAGCCCAGTATCCTGTTTCCAACAGTGGCCAATCTAGGTCATACGTACCTAGCAGTTTCCCTAAAAGACACAGGTTCTGCAATGCTTGTACTGGGTCAAGCATTGATATCCTGGGTCCCTTCTTAATAATGGTTTATGGACCTTTCCTCCAGGAACTTGTCCAAACCTTTTTTAAATCCAGCTACACTAACAGCCTTTACTACATCCTCCGGTAACAAATTTCAGAGTTAGATTACACATTGAGTGAAAAAATATTTACCCTGTAGCTTCATTGCATGTCCCCTAGTCCTAGTCTTTCTATTTATTTATTTAGACAGATTTGTGTGCCACCTTTTCCTTTAATCAAGGTGGTCACGTCACATCACAATTAGAGGGTTACATTTAACATTAGGGTATGTGTAAACATTTAGACAGTACAGTTACTTAACAGTATTTAGACAGTACAATTGAGGTAACATTTAACAAAAAGGTATTCAGTAATGTGGTATGATAGGTTTGTGTCTGGGGGTCAGATGGATGTGTTTAGTTGAGGGATGTAGTAGTGTTGCTGTTTGTGTAGGGGATGTTGCCTGAATGTTCATAGGTTTCTATAAATAACAATATTTTGAGGTCTTTGCGGAAGTCTGTGAGGTCATCTAACGCCCTCATGCTCGTTGGTAGGGAATTCCATAGTGTGGATGCCAATAGTGATGGGTGCTCTTTTTGAAGTTGTTTGTTTGGTTTTGTGATAGCCTGCAGGTGTGCCGATCATGTTGTCGTTATTGGTTCTTCTTGGTCTATTGCTGATGTCCCTTGTTATAACGTTTTGGAGTGTGTCTACTGAGAAATGATGAATGATTTTGAAGATAATCATGATTGTTTTGTATTTAGTTCTTGCCACCATTGGGAGCCAGTGTAGTTGTTGTAGTACGGGAGTGATGTGCTCGGTCCTTGCTGTGTCTGTAATGATGTTTGCTGTAGTGTTTTGTACCATCTGTAGTGGGTGGGAGTGTCTGTTGAGGAAGGCCTTGATATAGTGAGTTTCCATAATCAAGCAGTGGTGTAATGAGTTCTTGACACACTGTGCAGAAGTGGTCTTGACGGAGCACTGGTTTGATATGTCTGATTGTAATCAATCGATGATATGCCTTGTTTATGGTTTTGGTGATGTGGGATTTTAGGTTCAGAGCTCTGTCTAGTGTGATGCCCAGATACTTAACAACTTCTTTGACTACTATGTGTTTGTCTAGGATGCTTATAGTTTGTGGAGGTATGAAAGTGGGGTTCCTGGTGACGAACATAGTTGACTGTTAAGTTGTTGGCTATGAGCCAGTCATTCATGTCTTCGAGGCATTTTGTTATTGTTGTAGTGTTTAGTGCTAGTAAGTTGATTGGCGCGTATACTGTGATGTCAGCGTATATGTGGTAGTGTAGTTTGTGGTGTTTGATGTTGCATGTGGGCTGTATGTAGATGTTGAATAGCATTGAAGATAGGGCTGAGCCTTGAGGTATTCCCTGCGTGACGGGGAATTGTAGTGATTTCTTTTGGCCACATTTGACTTGTTGCGTTCGTCCTTCCAGGTATGATATAAACCACTTCAGGGTATTCTTGCATAGTCCTATCTGTTGTTGGCATTGCAATAGCTTAGGATGTGACACAGTGTCAAAGGCCGCCAAGATGTCCATGAACACTAGCAGGAAGCCGTTTTTTATGTTGTCCATGCCTCTTAGGAGATTGTCAAAGAGGGAAGTGAGTAGTGTTTCCACGCCATGTTGGGGCTTAAATCCATGCTGATGTATGTCCAATGGGGCTTTGATATCTATTTGGTCCTGCAGTTGCCTTTCCACTGCTTTTTCCACGATTTTAGCAAGGAATTGGCAGGCTGGAGATGGGACAGTATAATCTTGGTTCGGATGAGCTGAGATTGCTACTTTTAAGTATTGGTCATATCATCGCGTGCTTTAAGGGTTGCGGCATGTATCCTTGTTGGAGTGAATCTTTGACGATTTTTTGAATGTGATGAGAGAGCTGGCTTTTTGTGGCTTTGATCCAAGACACTGGGCATGGGTCTGATGGTGAAGTTGTTGTGTTTAGTCCAGATATAATGTCTTCTACTTGCTGTTTTGTTGGTATGTTGAAGCTCTCCCATGTTTGATGTTGCTTTTTTATCGTGAGCTCGTTTGTTTGTGGTGAAGCAGAGAATGTTTGGTTGGTGTTTTTTGACTTCATGTAGTCTGCATATTTTTGTGGGTCCAGATGGTGGGCGCTTTGTTGCGTGTCGTCCTTAGTGAGCTTTTGGACGATGCTAAAGAGTTCTCTTGGTCTATTAGTAGATTTCATGATTAGGTTGGTATGGTGTTGTCTAACCTCATTTATTAGATTGTTATATTCCAGTTGTTTGTCTCTGTATTGTGTTAGGAGGTTGTGTGATTTGTCCCGTATCCATTTTCTTTCCAGTCTTCTGAGTGTGCGCTTTGCAACTGTGATTTCGTGCGAGTACCATGGAGCGTTGGATCCCTTGCGTGTTTGTGGTTCTTTGATGGCTGGGGCAGATGGTGCGTTGGATATTATTGTGTTCCATTCTTCTATGTTAAGGTCCAGGGTGTCGTGTTCCTGTTGAAGTTGTGGGGTGATTTCGTTTATGAATGAGTCTCTGTTAAATGTTTTGAGCCGTCTAGTTATTCTTCTTTGCGTTGGGCGGGGTTATTCAGTGTCATGGTGAATTCAGTTACATGGTGGTCTGACCAAGGGACTGGCGTGATTGTTGGTTTTGTGGTTTTGTTCTGTTCCACTAGTTGTATTGGCATGAAGACCATGTCCGGAGTTGTACCATGTTGGTGTGTTGGGGCATTAATTGTCTGGCAGTATTTTAGTGACTCCATGGCATTTAGGAACGTTGCTGTTTCTCTCGTGGGTGCGGATGTTAGGTTGTAGGCTCCTAGTGCAATGAGGGGTTTGTTTCTTCTGCTATGTGCGCATATCATTTCAATTACTGTGGATATTTTATTTTATTTTATTTAGACAGATTTAGTATACCGCTTTATCATTAAATCAAAGCGGTTTGGCACATCAAACAATCAATAATATTTTGTGGTCTGTAGCATGCAGTGGAAGATTTGTTCAGTGTGATGTGTGGTGCAGTGTGTTTAGATTTTGTCGGTGAGCTATATACATAGTGAGCAATATACATATATACAAGCATGTGGTCATGATCTGGTATTGCCTTAAAAAGGAGTCATTTATGTGAGGTCCTTGAAATGTTCTGTAAATAGAGCAGTTTTAAGCAGTTTTCGGAAGTCCTTGAGTTCGTTGGTTGATCTTAAGTGGTCTGGGAGGGAGTTCCATATATGTGTTCAGTGTTGTTCAGTTGTGGTTCCAGGTGGTCTGTATTTGAGGGAGATGGTTAGGTATTTGGCTATAGTGAGTGTGTTGGATTCGATTGTGTTAGTGGTGGCGATTGTTTTGAATCTGTATTCCTTTCTGGCAAGTATTAGTACTCCTCCTCCTCTCTTTTGTGCTCTGATGCAGTTAAATGCCGAGTATCCTGTAGGGGTTACTTGATTTAATATGATCTGGTCTGTCTCATCTAGCCAGGTCTCGGTGATGCATATTATATCAAGCTTCTTATTGTGGATTAGGTCAAATATGGTATTTGGTTTGTTCCTGATAGATCTGGCGTTTAGTAGAGCACACCTGATGTTTGTTATGATTGGATCCCCAGGAACAAGCAGGAATGAGTCTTCACATATGGGTACGTCGGTACCGACGGAGTCTGCGCGGGAACGCTTCCCAGCGTCCAATCAAAGAGCTTTTGGAAGCATCCCACCACGCCTGCGTGCTGCCTTCCCGCCTTTCCCAACTGCCTCTCCTCAGTTTTCGCTTTTCCGCGGAACCGGCAGGACGTTCTCCTGTCACCGCAGAAAATTCTTGTTTTATTTCTTTAGTTTTCTTGTGGTCGCGGCTGTCTTCCCAACGCCACTGGTACCGCCGGTGTTTTCTTTTCTTGTAAAATCTTCCTTTTTCAAGGAATATTTTTTCTTCATAGTGTCTTAGGCCTTTTAGGCCTCTTCTTTTTCCTTCATGGAACCTCTAGCCACTTTCTCCAAGAAATGTTCAAACTGTGGCGGTACAACTTTATTTTTAGACCCTCGAAGTCGGTGTCTAACCTGCTTGGGTCCTGACAACAGTTTGGTGGGAAGAGGTCTTCAATATCGAGGTTCCCTCGATACACGGTTTCCCTCCAGCTTCGGGGCACCGTCCCCTTCTTCTTCTACACAGGATCAGGTAACCCACAAACAGTCTTTTAAGACTAGCCAGCCCTCGAGTGGTAGGTCTCATGCACAGCATGTAGACGGCTCCGGCCTTGCCCTCGAGGGCTTACTGGCTTCAAAACCCCGGCGAGAGTCTTCGGTCTCAAAGCCTCAGGGGTTTCAGGTTGTTCCTGGGGTTCACCCCTCACAGAACATACATGAGCCGTGTCCGGTGGTGGCATCCGCTTCGAGCGGTACCGATACCCCGACATCGGCACTGGTGTTGGATGAAACACTCCTCATCAGGGATGGTCATCTGGCGTCCTCGGTGCCTTTGGGACCGGTGGATACACTCCAGACTGACTTTTCATTATCGGTACCAGCACCGATACTACCACCGACGTCGGTACCCTCCAGACGTGCATCGATAGCCTCGCTTCCTTCGATGCCGAGTCTGGAATCGATCTCCAGTCTGGAGGACTGGGTACCGACTCGCCTTGGTACCGGCTCTCGGCGGTACCGAAGGCTCGGTTCCGATGATTCGGATCCGCAATTCGCGGTTCCCCCGAGGCCGATTGAGTTGCCACTAGCTGACCTTCATTCACCGGTATCAGACACGGTACCGAAGTCTGTACCGATGTCCTCATTACCCTTACGGTCGGTGCCTTCCATGCTTCGCTTGTTGATGCCGAGTTTAGAATCGCTCTCTAGTCTGGAAGACTTGGTACCAATACACTTTGGTACCGACACCGATCGATACCGGTGGCTCGGTACCGAGGATAGCACCCGGAGGTTTTCGGTTACCTCGGTACCGATTGAACTGTCACCGATGACTGCTCCGATGTCTTTGTCGGGCTCGACTCCGACATCGGTACCGGTATTGGCATCGGTACCGGTATCCACAGTAGCATCGTGGCCAACTACTACCATGCTTTTTTCAACAGGATCGCTACCTTCTATGCTAAGCTTGGAGTCGATACCTGGCATGGACAATGTGGTAATGACGGTCGCTGCTCCTGACAGCCAGTACCGGTGACCATCCTTTAAGCATTCCACACTGCACTGTGCAGGATCTTCTATTCCTATATATCTGGATAGCTCTGTCGGTGCTCAGGCTAGTTCTTCAGATCTAACCTGTCCAAAGGAAATTCCTGTTGGGGAACTCTCCTTTCAGAGTTTCCTCCGGGATATAGCAAGATCTCTTGCCATTCCTATCCCAGGACATGATCCTGCACAGGGCTCTCTTTCTACCAACGCAAAGGAGAACATAATGCTTCCTTTGCATCATTCCTTGCAGGATCTTCTTCTAGGAATGTGGGAAACACCTTTAAGGGTACCCCCACCTTCCAGAGCAATTGATCTCTTATATCAGGTGCCCCCCTCTCCAGGGTTCAAAAGACTCAACTTCCTCATCATTCCACAGTTGTGGAATCAGCAATGAGGCGGATAAATAGCAAGAAAAAGCACTCTTCTTATCCGCCAGGTCGTGAGTCTAGGACACTTGATGCCTTTGGACGTCAAATCTTCCAGACATCTATGCTTTCTGCAAGAATTCTCTCATATATTTTCTATATGAGTCTATCTCTTGAGGAGGTCACAAAGCAATTACATCTTTTGACTCCTTCCCTTCCAGAGTGCAAGAGTGCAGACTATTCTTCACTGCTCAAGCATCTCCAGAATATTTCTTGGTTCTCCACTGACTTACCTGTTCCTAAGGGCTGTTCTGCACCTTCTTCTGTCCCAGTAAGTAGGAAATATCCTGCCAAACTTTCTTCCCATAGGAGAAGGTTTTATGCATCATCTGCCCATCATACAGATGTTCCCAAACAGGGGAAGCATCGTCCTGGTCTGCAGAGTTCAACCTCTCACCAGGCTCTGCAAACCCAGCAACCACAGGGTTTCTGATCAATCCATCAGATGCTTGTGACTCTTAGGATTAGAATCTGCATTTGCTTCTTCTCAATAGAGGCAATCCACTGCTGTCATTCTAAATCCTAAACATGGATCTCTTCCCGAAAGACATCCATTCTTTCTATCTTCTATGAGCTGTCAGGATCTTCATGCTTCTAAGTCACAGGGTTCTCCTCTTTTCCCTGCTAGGGAAAGAGGTCTGTCCACTATCAAACGATAGTTTCCTGTGCCAGCATGTCTTTTTTTCCTTTCTATAAACTTACTACTTTGTAAGTTTTCTTCAGCTCCATTCTCTTTACCCTCTTACCAGGTTTTCCTCTGTAAGAGCAGTATTGCTTCACTGGAGGGCTTTTTCTTCAGCCTCTCTAGTTTCTTACTTTTCCAGTGCGGAGTTCTCTTCTCTGAGTTGACTCCTCTTTTTCAATCTTGCTTTGAAGCAGTTCATCAGACACGTCCAGAGTTTTCTACTCTTGTTTTGTCTGTTCTTTCTGTTTTTAAACAGTACCATTCTTCTGCTGTCTGGCAAGCAGCTGCCAATGCAGGAGCCTTAATGTTTGGAACACTGGTTCTTGTTCACCAGCAACCAGATTTGTCCTCCACTAACATTCTGTCTGGTCTTAGTAGTGGCTCCAAGTCAGTGCTGTCATCTGTCTTGAAAATCTTTTCACTACAAGCTTGTTGGATTGTCTTCTCTTTCTGCCATCTCCATTCCCCTGGGTTTGGCAGCATAGTTGAGATAGGTACTGGCTCTCCTGCAGCCAGTTCTATCTCCTCATTCTCCTGCATCATGCTCTCTGCAATTCTGCAGAGAAGCTCTCCACTATGGGCCCTTGCTAGAGAGCATGGGGGGCTTTTTCTCCAACAGCTATATTAGATTGTTGAAAAAGACTTTTTCAGTCATGTCTCCCATGACTAGAAAAGTTCTTCTTTTTAATATAAAGGACATAGGCCTCCTCTTACGTGAAAGCTTAAGGAGTTGCTAATTCCCTGCTTTGGTCCATAGTATTTCCAATAGGGAATATGTTTTCTCCTTGACCTCGTCTGAGGCCTCGACATCTCGGGATTCCGATCCCGAGAGGCGTCGGAGCTCCTCGGACAGGGGGTCCCCCGACCGGGAACGTAAGAAGAAGAAGCGGCTCGCGAGGGCGGCGTTGGAGGAGGTCCCTGAGCCCTCGAGGGCCAGGTCTAAGACCCCCGACCGTCGTCCGGGGCTCGTGGACCAGGAGAAGCGAACTAAAGTTCCTCGCTTGGAGCCAGAGTCTGCTGGACACGTAAGTCCTGTTGTCCTCGTGGACTCGCTTCCCCGAGTACCGACGTCGGGCCCGGCGCCGCCGGGGCCCGAGTCGGGGGCTGCTGCATCACCCGAGCTGAGTCTCAAGTTGACAGCCTTGGAGAGCAGAATGTCTGCCTTCATGGATCAGCAGCGTGCACTGATGGCCAGCCTGTCTGGCGCATCTGCCCCGACCACCGGGACATCGACTTCGAAGTCGACCCTGGAGACCGAGCCGATACTCGAGTCCCTTGCGGCTCGAGGTCGTCCTCGGTCAAGGTCTCCCTCGACCTCCCGTTCGGGATCGAGGGTCTCGACGCCGGTGCCACCGACGTCTGGGCGGGTGCCTAGGGGCCCCGCGGGGTCGGACCTCGACTCGACATCGGACGAGTCTGCTTGGGAGACCGAAGACAAGGAGTCTCCTGACACCTTCAAGACTCGGTGTGTCCCTTCGGACTCACCTGAGTCTGAGCCCCGGAGTAGATCCCCTCCGGAGGATACTAGGTTCTCGGAGTTTGTCCGCGATATGGCCGCTGCCCTGGCTATCTTGGCTGACCCCGAGGAGGAGCTTCGAGCCGAAGAGCTCGATGCTCTGCAGTATGACTCTCCTCCGAAGGAGGCCTTTACTGTCCCGGTTCCTCCGATGCTGGAACGGCTCCTCTTCCGGATGTGGGAGGCACCGACCTTTGCGCCGGTTTTGAGCAAGCGAGTCGATTCCATCTATCGGCTCCGAAAGAGTCCTGGCTTCCAGAAAGCACAGCTACCACACCATTCCATGGTTGTGGAATCGGCCATGCATCGTCTGAAGAGTCAGAAGATGCACTCCGCGGTGCCTCCTGGAAGGGAGGCCCGAAGCCTTGATGGTGTCGGTAGGAAGTGCTTTCAGGGCTCGATGCTTGCTTGCCGTGTCCAGACTTACCAGCTGTACATGGGCATGTATTTATGAGACCTGGCCAAGGAGTTGGCCGGATTCTCTGCTGGTCTCTCCGGGGAACCCTTGCAGAGTTTTAAGTCCTTGTCTTCGAGGATCCGGGAATGCTTTAAGTTCATGTCCCACGCCGCCTACGATGGCTTCGGCCCGAGTAGCGGCAGCCGGCATCGCGGCCCGACGCCAGGCATGGCTGCAGTCATCGGACCTCGAGCCATGGGTTCAGGACAAGTTGGTCGATGTCCCTTGCCGAGGTGAAAACCTTTTTGGCAAGCCTTTTTGGCAAGCCTTTTTGGCAATCTACTAGACAAGCCTCCAGTATTTCCCTCACCGTCCCTCACAAAAGAACCAAATGCTCACAACGGACCTGCAGACGAGCCTTTGAACTCTATGCTCCATCTTTATGGAACTCCTTACCGACCTACCTCAGAAACAATACCAACTTGCTATCTTTCAGAAAACAGCTAAAAACCATCCTTTTCCAGGAATACTTCAACTCGACCCTCACCGAAAAAGCCACAAACCCCCGAGTTCACCCACAATGAACCTCTAACTCAAAGCCTTTGTCTATGTCCAATGTCTGTACTATGTCCAAAGTCCGTCCTATGTCAGAATCATCAATGTTGCCCCCCCCGGTGATGGCCCCCCCCTTGTACTTAATTCCCCCCCCCCCCTATGTAGCACCGCTTTGACCCGGTGAAAAGTGGTATATAAATACAGCTAAATAAATAAATAAATAAGCCTATGGCCGAGAAGGCTGCTCAGCTCGAGACAGAGCACCTCACGAGGACAAGGCTGTCGAGGAAGACCTCTGCCCCTTCTCATAAGAAGAAGGGCTCGGGTAAAAAGTCCTTTTACCCGAGGAAGGGCACTGCCTACAAACAGTACCCACAATATCCGGCTGCCCAAGCTCCCCCCAGGGTCAGCAATCCAAGGGCCAGGGTAATGGGCCCCGTAGGCAGAGGACCCCCAAACCTGCAGCCCCTGCTCCCACTCAGCAGGGTGGGGTTTTTTGACTCCTTGAGTATAGCCATGCCTCCCTTGCAGACCCAGCCCTGCACAGGAGGCCACCTAGCCTTGTTCGCCCACAAGTGGCCCTTGATAACCCAAGACAGTTGGGTGCTGTACATAGTCCATCGAGGCTATGCCCTGCACTTTCACCAACTGCCTCAGCCACACTTCCCAGGGGAACCTTTCCGGCCTCCCCTGCATACAGCCCTTCTCCTCCAGGAGCTAAAAGGTCTGTTGCTGGACAAGGCGGTGGAGCCTGTGCCTCCCCACTTCCGAGGTCACGGGCTTTACTCCAGGTATTTCCTGGTGCCAAAAAGAACCGGTGGTCTTTGACCCATTTTGGATCTCAGAAACCTGAACAAGTTTCTAGTGAGAGAGAAGTTCAAGATGCTTACTCTTGGAACACTTCTGCCCTACCTCCAGCAGGGAGATTGGCGTTGCTCTTTAGATCTAAAGGATGCTTACACTCACATCCTTATTCATCCAGACCACAAAGTACCTCAGGTTCATTATGGGAGGAAACCATTATCAGTACAGAGTACTGCCTTTTGGACTGACCTCCGCTCCCAGGGTGTTTACCAAGTACCTGGCAGTGGTGGCAGCCTACCTGTGAAATCAGGGCATCTTTGTGTTTCCTTACCTAGACGACTGGCTCATCAGACGCCAGACTTCCCTGGAAGTTCAACAGGCCACCAACAGGACCATAGAACTGCTCCAAAAGGTGGGCTTTGTCATCAACTTCGCAAAGTCCACTTTGCTCCCCTCCCAGAACTTGGAGTTCATAGGGGCAAGGTTGGATTCTCAGCTGGCAAGAGCATTTTTACCAGTGGACCGAGCACAAAGGCTCATGGACCTCGCCAGCAAGTTTCTGCACAGGTCCCTGGTCTCCGCCAGACTCTGTCTCAGGCTTCTGGGCCACATGGCGTCGACGGATCAGGTGACCCCCAATGCCAGGCTCAATATGAGGCCTGCCCAGTGGTGCCTTCGGACTCAGTGGTCACAAGCCTCAGGCAGTCTCAGAGACAGGATCAGAGTGTCCCACCGTTTCCTGGCCTCCCTCAACTGGTGGTTACACCCCCCCAATCTGCTGGTGGGGGTGCCCTTTCAGATCCCACCTCATACAGTGGTACTGTCCACCGATGCCTCTCTGCAGGGTTGGGGAGCACACTGCCTAGACAAGTGCACCCAGGGCCTGTGGTCTCATTGGGAGGCGTCCCAGCAGATCAATCTGCTGGAACTCAGAGCTATTCGCTTGGCCCTCAAGGCCTTTACTGCTTCCCTGGCACAACAGTCTGTCTTGATCCAGACAGACAATCAGGTAGCCATGTTCTATGTAAACAAACAGGGCGGGACTGTTTCCCAGCCCCTTTGCCAGGAGGCCCAGGACCTCTGTTCCTTTGCCCTGAAACACAACATGCTCCTCAAAGCAGTCTATCTTCCAGGCCAGGAGAATTCCCTGGCTGACAGATTGAGCAGGATTCTGCAACCACACGAGTGGCAGCTACATCCTTTGGTGGTTAAAAAGATTTTCTTGAAATGGGGGCTTCCCTCCATAGACCTGTTTGCCAGTCCACTGAACAACCAGCTGTCAAGGTTTTACTCCAGGCAACCGCATCCTCTGAGAGTAGCAGCAGATGCTTTTCTGATTCCCGGGACTCAGGGCCTCCTCTATGCGTTTCCTCCCACCCCTCTGGTGGCCCGAACACTGTTCAAGATTCTCCGAGACAGGGCCTCAGTCCTCCTGGTTGCTCCCAGGTGGCCAAGGCAGCCTTGGTTCCCCCTCCTGCTTCAACTGGCAGTGGATCTGCCTCTGCCTCTGGGATTGCAGCCCAACCTTCTCTCTCAGGATCAGGGCTCCTTGCTGCATCCCAATCTCAAAGCTCTCAATCTGATGGCATGGAGGCTGCAAGGGTAGTGTTGGCTCCCTGGGGCCTGCCTCCCGAGGTTGAGGAAGTTCTCCTAGCCTCCAGGAAACAATCCACTAGGAAGACCTATGCTCTCAAGTGGAAAAGGTTCTCTGTGTGGTGTCAGCTACGTGCTGAGGATCCTTTCTCCTGTACTGTGTCAGTAGTGCTTCAGTACCTGCTGCACTTGTCCATTCAGAGTCTCAAGTCCAACTCTGTTCGGGTCCACCTCTCTGCTTTGGCAGCTCACCACTCCCTAGTTGAGGGTCATTCCTTGTCTGTGCACCCTTTGGTGTCTAGGTTTCTCAGAGGCTTGCTTCTGCTCAAGCCTCCCATACGTCCTCCTGCTCCTGAGTGGGAGCTTAATGTGGTCTTGCAGCAACTGACTCGCCCACCTTTTGAGCCTATGGCTACTTGCCCTCTACGCTTTTTTTCCTGGAAGACTTTCTGATAGCCCTTACTTCGGCTAGGAGAGTGAGTGAGCTTCAGGCCTTGGTCTGTGATAGACCTTACACCAGGTTCTATAAGAACAGGGTTGTCCTCAGGACTCACCCTAAGTTCCTTCCTAAGGTTGTCTCCTCTTTCCACCTCAACCAGGAGGTGGTTCTTCCTACTTTCTTCCCTAGGCCTCATGCAAGTCAGGCTGAAACAGGGCCTTATCCTTCTACCTTGAACGTACGCAGGGTCACAGGAAGGCTTCTCAGCTCTTCCTTTCTTTTGACCCCAATGACTTGGGGAGGCCTGTGTCCAAGCATACCTTGTCCATCTGGGCGGCTGACTGTATCACCTGGGCTTACAGGGCAGCTGACCTTCCTTTGCAGAGTAGGGTCACGGCCCACCGTGTGAGGGCAATGGCTGCATCAGTGGCTCACCTCCGCTCTGTTTCATTGCAAGACATCTGCAGGGCTGCTACTTGGTCTTCAAGCAAGACTTTTGCAGCCCACTACTGTCTGGAGAGGGAGTCCCGTAGGGACAGTGCTTTTGGCCAAGCAGTACTCCGGAATCTCTTTGGGGTCTAGGCAACTCCTGCCCTCCTGCCCTCTGGTTGGGCTACCTGAGGAGGGTGTGTTCTTGCAAAGCCTTTACTGTATTGCTGAGACTAGAGGGAGTTCTCTTGTTCAGCCTGGGTTCCTGGTAGCCCAGAGCTGGGGAGTCACCCATAAGTGAGGACTGACTTCCTGCTTGGTCCTGGAGAAAGAGTAGTTCCTCACCTGTAACAGGTGTTCTCCAGGAGCAGCAGGAATCAGTCCTCACTACCCTCCCTCCTCCCCTCGGAGTTGCAGTTGTACATAGTTTACTTTTTAAATTTTTGTGTGCTGTTCTTAGCTATGTCATTTGACTGAGGTAAGATGGCACCTTTAGGCGGGAAGGGAACCGCGCATGCGTGCCAGCATTCCCAAAGGCTTTCATGGAAAGCTGGGGAAATGCTCCGCTGGGGCTTCATCGGTGACACCCATAAGTGAGGACTGATTCCTGCTGCTCCTGGAGAACACCTATTACAGGTGAGTAACTACTCTTTACTTACCTGTAACAGGTGATCTCTGGGAACAGCAGGAATAAGTCTTCACAACCCACCCACCTCCCCAGGAGTTGTATCTCTATTTATCTTTCCTTTCCTCTCTGTCTCTCTTTGTCTCAGCTTTAAAACTTAACTGAGAAGAGGCAGTTGGGAAAGGCGGGAAGGCAGCACGCAGGCATGGTGGGATGCTTCCAAAAGCTCTTTGATTGGACGCTGGGAAGCGTTCCCGCGCAGACTCCGTCGGTACCGACGTACCCATATGTGAAGACTTATTCCTGCTGTTCCCAGAGATCACCTGTTACAGGTAAGTAACTGTGCTGTTTGTGTGTTTATTATTTGTGTGGTGAGAGGGTGTATTACGTGTGGCATTGTATGGTTTGTGGGCTGTATTCTTCGCTTGTTGGTGTTCTTTGGATTTGTGTGATGCTGGTGTGCATCTGGGTTGGGTGGTATGTAGATTGATTAGGGGGATTTGTTCATTGAGTCTGATGCTATGTGTGCAGAGTGCAAACATGTGGAGAAATGTGAGGTAGGCCATGATGTAGTGGTTAATGGAGTGCATTTTATGACTTGTATTTTACTGACCTGGGATTTTATAACTTATATTTTGCTGACCTGGGATAGTGTTTGTGGTTTACTGACCTGGGCACGACTTGAGTTGTGTCCTATGGATGTAGTTTTGCATTGGTAGTGGTATCTTTACTCTGTGTGTTGTGTTACTAGTGGTTAGTTGGCAGACTAGCTATGATGTGTGGTTGAATTGATGGAGTTAATAGGATTAAGCAGCGTGGGTTGTTCTACAAGGCAAGCAAAGCAACATTGGGTAGCAAGTTCTATGCAATTAATCTACAAGCAATGAATTGTCCCGGCAAGGTAGAAGCATTACCTTATACAAGCAGTGGATTGTCTAGGCAAGGTAGCAGCATTACTTTGTACAAGCAGTGGATTGTCCAAGCAAAGGTAGCAGCATTACCTTATACAAGCAGTGGATTGGAGGTGGGGAAACAACAACTTCAAAAAGATGCCACCGGCAGGCAGGCCCGCACCTGAGGACCTCGCCAGAGGGCACTTTGACGTGGCCCTTAGGCGTGAACCACGTAGTGGCCAAAGATCTGCGTCTCAAGCCCTCATCTAAGTTAAGTTTGCTGCCTTGCTTTGCCTGGACAATCCACTGCATGTGTAAGATAATGCTGCTACCTTGCCTGCATTGAAATAAATGACTGCTTCTTGGAGCAGCTGGTTCATGAACTAACCAGAGGGGAAGCCATATTGGACCTAGTCCTTAGTGGGACACCAGATCTGGTGCAAGAGATAAGGTTGTTGGGGCCACTTGGCAATAGTGATCATAGCATGATCGCGTTTGATCTAATTAATGGAGGAGGGATGGTAAGGAAATCCACAGTACTACCTTTTAACTTTCTAAAGGGAGATTATGATAAAATGAGGAAAATAGTTAAGAAAAAAACTAAAAGGAGCAGTTGCAAAGGTTAAAGACTTACATCAAGCTTGGGTGGTGTTGAAAAATACTATCTTGGAAGCCCAGATCAGCTATATTCCATGCTTTAAGAAAAGTGGAAGGAAGTCCAAAAAACTGCCAGCATGGTTTAAAGGTGAGGTCAGAGAGGATGTTGTTGCCAAAAAAGCATCTTTCAGGAAATGGAAAAAAGAGCCAAACGACGAAACCTGGAAACAGCACAAGCATTGGCAAGTTAAATGCAAGGCATTGATAAGGCAGGCAAAGGGAGAATTTGAGAAGAAGCTTGCTGCGGAAGCAAAAAAGCATAATAAAGACTTTTTCAAGTACATTTGTAGCAAAAAACCTATGAGAGAGTCAGTTGGTCCATTAGATGATAGAGTGGTTAAAGGGGCACTAAGAGGCGACAAGGTGATAGCAGAGAGACTGAATGAATTCTTTGCTTCTGTCTTTACTGAGGAAGATGTAGGGATGTTACCCATGACTGAAGTGATATTTAAAGGTGCGGAAGAATTGAAGGAAATATCGATACATCGGGAAGATGTATTGCAACTATTAGATAAACTGAAGAGTAGCAAATCACCTGGGCCGGATGAGATACATCCAAGGGTGTTGAAAGAACTGAAATATGAGATTGCAGACCTGCTATTAGTAATCTGTGAACTATCATTAAAATCATCTGTAATACCTGAAGATTGGAGGATGGCGAAAGTAACACCAATTTTTAAAAAGGGTTCCAGGGGTGATCCGGGAAACTACAGACCGGTGAGCCTGACGTCAGTACCGGGGGAAATATGGTAGAAACCATCATAAAGAACAAAAGTGCTGAACATGTATATAGTCATGGCTTAATGGGCGACAGCCAACATAGCTTTAGACAAGGAAGATCTTGTCTTACTAATCTGTTATGGTTTTTTGAAGGTGTGAATAAACAGGTAGACAAAGGTGAGTCGGTTGATATAGTGTATTTGGACTTTCAGAAAGCCTTTGACAAGGTCCCTCATCAGAGACTTTTGGTAAAACTAAAGAGTCATGGGATAGGAGGCAGTGTACTATTGTGGATCAGGAACTGGTTAAAAGATAGAAAGCAGAGGATAGAGCTAAATGGCCAATTTTCCCAATGGAGAAAGGTGAATAGTGGTTTACCCCAGGGATCTGTGCTGGGTCCGCTGCTTTTTGACATATTCATAAATGACCTGGAAAAGAGAATAACAAGTGAGGTTATCAAATTTGCAGATGACACAAAACTATTTAAGGTTGTTAAAAGCCAAGAGGATTGTGGAAAATTGCAAGAGGATCTTGATAAATTGGAAGACTGGGCATCAAAATGGCAGATGAAATTTAATGTGGACAAGTGCAAGGTTATGCACCTAGGGAAGAACAACCCAAACTATGGTTACACGATGCAAGGTTCCACATTAGGAACCACCACCCAGGAAAAAGATTTAGGCGTCATTGTGGATACCATGTTAAAACCCTCGGCCCAGTGTGCAGCGGCGGCCAAGAGAGCAAATAGAATGCTAGGTATGATAAGGAAAGGAATGGAAAATAAAACAAAGGATATTATAATGCCTCTATATCGTTCCATGGTGAGACCGCACCTTGAATATTGTGTGCAATTCTGGTCGCCGTATCTTAAAAAGGATATAGAGTTATTAGAAAAGGTTCAGAGAAGAGCCACCAAAATGGTAAAGGGGATGGAAGGATACTCCTATGAAGAAAGGCTAAAAAGGTTAGGGCTCTTTAACCTGGAAAAGAGACGGCTGAGGGGAGATATGATAGAAGTCTATAAATTAATGAGCGGAGTGGAACGGGTAAACGTAGATCGATTGTTACCTTATCAGAATATAGAAAGACTAGGGGACATGCAATGAAGCTACAGGGTAAACTATTTAAGACTAATAAGAGAAAATATTTTTTCACTCAACGTGTAATCAAACTCTGGAATTTGTTACCGGAGGATGTAGTAAAGGCTGTTAGTGTAGCTGGGTTTAAAAAAGGTTTGGACAAGTTCCTGGAGGAAAGGTCCATAAGCCATTATTAAGAAGGGACCCCAGGATATCAATGCTTGAACCAATACAAGCATTGTGGAACCTGTGTCCCTTGGGTAAACTGCTAGGTACATATGACCTAGATTGGCCACTGTTGGAAACAGAATACTGGGCTTGATGGACCTTGGTGTGACCCAGTATGGCATATCTTAAGTCCCTTCACCTCAGAGCTTGGTTACTGAAGGCCTAGACCTTCAACACTTCAATCTTTCGCAGCAAGTGAAGGATATCCTACATGCCTCTAGGAAACCTTCCACTAGGCGTTCTTACGCTTTTAAATGGAAAAGATTTTCCGTTTGGTGTGCTCAAAAGGGTCTTAACCCTCTGGCACTCCCATTGAATTCTCTTTTGGAATATCTCCTGCATCTTTCCAATACAGGACTCAAAACGAATTCAGTAAGAGTCCATTTGAGTGCTATTGCGGCATCACTTAAGCCCATCAATGGACAACCTGTTTCCTCTCATCCTCTTATTGCAAGATTCATGAGAGGCTTAACTTTAACTAAACCTCCCATTCGACCTCCTCCGATGGCATGGGGCTTAAACTTGGTTCTTGGTCAGCTTATGAAGCCACCTTTTGAACCCTTAGCCACTACCTCCTTGAAATTTCTTTCCTGGAAGGTTATTTTCCTCATTGCAGTCACTTCAGCTCGCCGCATCAGTGAACTGCAGGCCTTAGTGGCTAATCCACCTTACACAAGGTTCCATCATGATAAGGTAGTCCTTAGGACAAATCCTCACTTTATGCCTAAAGTGGTCTCACCTTTTCATCTTAATCAAGAGGTTTATTTACCTGTCTTTTTTCCAGCTCCTCATGCATCCAATGCAGAGAGGAACCTTCATACTCTAGACTGTAAAAGAGCTCTTGCCTTTTACCTCCACAGGACACAGCAACATCGAAAGTCTTCTCAGCTTTTTGTTGCTTTTGATCCTTCTCATTTAGGACTTCCAGTCTCCAAAAGAACACTCTCCAATTGGATTGCTCAGTGTATCTCTTTTGCTTACCAGAGTAAGAACCTTTCTCTGGAGGGCCATGTCACCGCTCACAACGTGAGGGCCATGGCCACCTCTATGGCTCATCTAAACTCTGTGTTCATTGACCAGATCTGTCGAGCAGCCACCTGGGCCTCGTATCATACCTATACAGCACATTACTGATTGGACAAGGACTCCCGCCTGGATGCCTTGTTTGGTCAGGCTGTCCTCAGACACCTGTTCCATTCTTGAACAACTCCAGCCCACCTTCCCTGAATGGATGCCTGAGATCCATAGGAAGATGAAGAACCTTTCAGGGTCTCATACCCTTTAGGGGATCTCCCAGGCATCTTAGCTAGGGAGTCCCCATATGTGAGGACTTATTCCTGCTTGTTCCCGGAGATAGCACAATTACTTACCTGTAACAGGTGATCTCTGGGAACAGCAGGAATTAGTCCTCACAACCCACCCACCTCCCCTAGGAGTTGTATCTCTCTCTCGCTTCCTTTCCTCTCTCTATTGTCTCAGCTATAAACTCGAACTGAGGAGAGTTGGTCAGGAAGGCGGGAAGGCAACGCGCATGCGCAGTGGGAGGCCCCAAAAGCTTTCCTTCTGGGAAGCTGGGGAGCTTTCCCGCTCGGGCTCCGTCGGTACCGACGTACCCATATGTGAGGACTAATTCCTGCTGTTCCCAGAGATCACCTGTTACAGGTAAGTAACTGTGCTTTCTCTATTCTGTTATGTTATTTTACAATAGAATGAATAACAATTTGCAACATTGGTTTCCCATTTTATTTGTGCAAGCAGCAATACGCTGAAGTGGGAATATAAAACATATATGAATATATTTTTAATCAGCTTTGTTCACATAGTAGATCTCCTTTGTAAGTTCTTATATTTTTGTGAATTTATATGCACTTTATTTAAAAACAGTATCAACCATGCATATTGTTGGCTTCTTAATCCAAATCGGCGGGAAAACGCCGTCATAGATGTATCGGTTTAGTGTCTCATTTTTTATACAAAACTACCCATGAAATGTGATAAGATTAAGTTATCTTAGAAGACGTTTACTAGTATGGTTTTTGCATTAATGTATAATGATTTTTTATCACTGTGCATACATTCGTGCTCCAATGGCAACGTTGTAATGCCGGTAAAAATAAACAACGTGGTCAGTTTTTCAATCTCGCTATAGAAGATAAGTTATCTCTTCCAACTTCGTTGATTATTCACTAGGTCTTATCCAAGGACACAAACTCAGAGTCTCTGAAAAATTTTTAAAAAAAATCTTTCTATATATACAATTGTTAACTAATTACATACTATAAAATTTAGTTTTAATAATTTTTTGGCCTCACAATAAGACAGTGCTCTTCTTTCCGATAACTTGCGTTATGTGTAACACAATTGTAGCTTGAACGACATTTAGAATGTTTTCCCTTGACGTTAAAGATTGAAACAGTGCTTCTCCTTTTGTCATTTTTTGAGTTCTTTGACACTGGCGTAATCCTCTGGCTCGTAGCTTAAATGACACTTAGGATAATCTTCTGACAGCTTGAATGATGCTCAGGATGTTCTTCCCTCGAAGTAAAAGGTTCTTTATAAATTACAAGCAAAGTTGATATATATCCATTATGAGGTTTACTTTCATTATTTCAAAGCATTCAATATGATGATGTTAAAATATTGGCAATAGAACAGTACATGTTATGCTTTTAAAGGCAAGATTTTATGCAATAATATTGATGGTTATATTTTTTAAGTGTACATTATTTAATCTTTTATTGCAAACTATTTATTATTTGTGTTATGATATCTATTTAACTCATTGACTGTTTCTATTAACTATTTATTATTTTACATGGTATTTATCTATTGTTCATTGGCTATCTTTATTCATTTCAGAGACAAATGCCTTTTATTTGACAGAAGGCTTTTACAGAGAAGGTATCGGTAGATATATTCATGTTTTATACATGTCGTCCTCATCTCATCTGTCTTTGTGTTTTATATTGATTTTTAGCATGTTTTAACACTTGTGGCTTTTATGATTTTTCTTTTTTAGCCTTTATGATTATTTATTAAATCAGTATTGAAGTTAGCGGTGTTGGTTTTTTAGTTGCAACGTCAATATTTATGATTTTACACATTGTATGTTTTATTAATTTTAATTTGTTCTGATGTTATTAATTTTAATTTTATCTTGTTTAATTATGATTGTTTGTTCTTTTGAGGTTTGCTCCCTCAATATATCCCCCTGAAGAAGGCCGGGTGGCCGAAACACGTAGGGGACAATAAAAGGGGTTTTTAAACCTGAAAATACTGCCAGTCTTGGTATCTGTTCTTTTGTTCCTTCCATAGTAACAACAGACACCTGGGCGTTAAGGATCGTCCAGAATTGATACCTGTTGCATTTCATAGAAACATAGAAACATGATGACAGAAAAAGACCACATGGCCTATCTAGTCTGTCCTTCCATAACAACAACTACAACAGTCCACTTTTCATCTTGCTACCTCCTACATTCTTTCCCGGAGCGTACCCCCTAAACCCACTTCACCACGGTCTTCTCCTACAGGAGGTCAAGGCCCTGTTAGCCGACCTTGCCATCGAACTGGTACCACCAGATGAGGTCGGACAAGATTTCTACTCCTGGTATTTCCCAGGATCTCAGAAACCTCAACCGCTTCTTAGTATGCGACTAGTTTAAGATGGTCTCTCTGGGGATGATGCGCCCGTTCCTCCAAAAAGACAATTGGCTCTGCATCTTGGATATGAAGGATGCGTACACACAGATCCTGATCCATCCTCTCCACTGACACTACCTCCACCTTTACCTGAGCTGATGATACTTCCTGTACCGCATTCTGCCTTTCGGACTAGCATCGGCTCTCAAGGTCTTCACAAGGTGCCTAGCAGAAGTAGCCACCTACCTCTGGACCCTGGGGGTCTTAGTCATCCCCTGCTTGGACGACTGGCTCATAAGGGCCTCCGTGCTGAACAGTGTTCGGCACTCAGCCTCCCTCACCATTCAGATGCTTGAGAGCCTGGGGTTCGCCATCAACTACCCAAAGTCACACCTCCAGCCCTTGCAATGGCAGGAATTTATCAGGGCTCTACTTAATACCACTCAATCTCTGGCTTTCTTACAAGCAGACTACACGAAAGGCCTCACCAAGGTGGTCAGCACTGTCCAACGCAACAATTTCACCACGGCATGAGACATGCTTCGGTTGCTAGGTCACATGACCTCCACGGTGCACATCACACCATTGGCCCATCTTCACATATGTCAGGTGCAGTGGACTGTGCACTCAATGGCGTTAAGTCACAGGTTGCTTCAGGGATAGAGTAGTGGTCACCATGCCTCTCGTCCACTCTCTCTCACTTATGGTTTCAGCCGCAAAATCTGCTCAGGGGACTTCCCTTCCAGTTCCCTCCACCCCACTGAATGCTGACCACAGATATATCCAAGTTGGGCTGGGGAGCGCATCTCGATGGCCTGCACACACAGGACCTCTGGTCAGAGCGGGAGAGCCTACAACAGATCAACTTCCTGGAACTTTAGCCATTGCAAATGTCCTCTGTGCTTTCCAGATGCAGCTGACCAACCAGATAGTCTTCATTCAGATGGACAATCAGGTGGTAATATTCTACATCAACAAACAGGAGCACAGAATCGTACCTCTGCTGGGAAGTGGTGCGGCTATGGAAGTTCACTGTCGCCCATGGCATGGACCTCAAGGCAACGTACCTGTCTGGTGAGCTCAGTGCTGTGGCAGACCATTTCAGCAGGGTCCTCCAACCACACGAAAGGACCCTCAAAGAAGGGATGGTAGACCATATATTCCTGATGTGGGGCACTCCAGCGATCAACTTGTTTGCCTTTCCAGTTAATGCCAAAGTGACTCACTTTTGCTCCAGGGTGGCATTTGCTTCTTTTCTCCTGGATTGGGGTGGGGTTGCTGTACCTATATCCCCCCAATTCCTCTAGTAGTGAAAACGTTGTTGAAGCTCCAGGTCGACAAGGGCATCATGATTCTCATTGCCCCTTATTGGCCCAGACAGCCATGGGTTCCCCCTGCTGCTTCACCTCTCTGTGGGAGCCTCTTTGGCTGGGCTCTGACCCGGATCTCATCTCTCAGGACGGCAGGACCCTGTTTTCGCCCCAGTATGTGGTCTCTGGCCCTCGTGGCATGTATGCTGAGCGCGGGTAGGATCTCTCAGAACTCAACCTCCCAGAGGAGATGGAAAATGTACTCCTGGCCTCCGTTCAGGACTCCACCTGCCGTTCTTACTCTTTCAAATGGCATAGGTTTGCTCTCTGGTGCACGGATGGGCTCAGGACCCCTACTCTTGCACAGCGGAGCTGGTTACTGGCGTATCTTTTCACCTCTCTATCTTGGACTTCAAGTCCAATTCTGTCTGAGTGCACTTGAGCGCGATAGGGACGTAGCATTGCAGGCTGGATGATAAACCTATCTCTGTGCATCCACTAGTGGGCCGCTTCATGTGGGGCTGCCTCCTCTCTAAACCTCCGGTCAGGGCCCTACCGGTAGTATAGGATCTCAGTGTGCATCTCATGCAGCTCCTCTCTGCCCCCTTCGAGCCGCTGGCCTCTTGCCCGCTAAAATACCTAACCTGGAAGGTTGTGTTCCCAGTGGCAGTTACCTCTGCCCGATGAGTTAGTGAAGTCCAAGCCCTTGTGGTACATGTGATCTACACTAGGTTTCATCATAACAGAGTAGTTCTGCAGACAGATCCACGTTTCCTGCCCAAGGTGGCCTCTGTTTCACTTCAACCCTCATGCCAACAGGGCGGAGGCCACGCTGCACACGTTGGATTACAAACGTGCTTTGTCCCTTCTACCTGGAAAGAATGAAAGCCCATTGGTGTTCACCCAGCTGTTTGCCTCCTTTCATCCTAACTGGCTAGGCATGGCTGTCTCCAAATGTACGCTGTCCATTTGGATAGCGGACTGCATTTCCTTTGCATATCTGAAGGCTGGGCTGAGCCTTGAACCTCATGTCACTGCCCATAATGTCCAAGCTATGGCCGCTTCTATGGTGAATCTGTGCTTGGTCTCCATGGTGGAGATTTGTAGGGCTGCCATGTGGTCCTCAGTCCACACCTTCACAGCCCACTACTGTCTTGAAGGTGGTTCTTGACGTGACAGCAACTTATACTCTGGTATCTGTTTGGGACTTAGGCTGGTGGAAAGGAGTTGAACCTTTCTGTCCGTCCCAGAGAACAACTGCAACAGGTGAGTAACTCTGCTAATTTATTTAAAGGTTTTCTATACCGCCTTTCACATCAAAGCAATTTACAATGAACAATAAAACCAATACATTATAACGTTAATAAGAATTACAGTATAATACATAGTGGTTGATATGATAATCAGTTATAAAAGATTAATTTAGGAGAGGACGTGCACATAATAGGAGTGACATAATGAATTTATATACAGTATAATTATAATAAGAATGTAAACTTATATACATTTTCATGATGGTAGGTGCTTAAGTTGGTGTGTGTTGGTTCATTGAGTGTTTTGACTTTTGCTCAGTGTTACTTTAGATGGATATGATAGGTGAATAATGAGTTAGGTTGGGTCACTCTTGTCATTTATGCTTCGATCACTGAAATACTCAGTGAATAGGTGTGTCTTAAGGCTTTTTCTGAATATGGATAAGTCGGTAGAGGCCCTTAACTTTTCTGGAAGAGCATTCCATAAGTTAGGCGCACAAAGAGAGAAGGCTCTATTACTTGTGTTGCGATTTGTTTTGGTATATTCTGAGGGTATATTTAGTGTATTCTGGGTATATCCTCTTCTAATTCCATCACTTGGGTTTATTTTGATGAGTTTGGATAGATGTTAGGGTGCTATGTTTCTTAGTGGTTTAAATATAATAAGCATCAGTTTATATTTAATTCTACTCTTGAGTGGGAGCCAGTGAAGGTCGTATAGGATTGGGGTTATATGTCAGATAGTTGAGCTTTCTGAGTTATTCGGGCTGCCATGTGTTGAGCCATCTGGAGGCTACGCAGTGTTTGTTTGGGGAAGATCATCACTTGTAAATAGTGGCCTTAAATGTTTAATCATTCTTAGTTTATTGTATATTGCTCTGGCTGTTAATTTTATGTGGGATGTGAAGCTAAGTGTCTGGTCAGTGGTGATTCCTAGGTACTTAACTTCGTTCTTTACTTCTCAAATAGCCTCCTTTACATCAAGGTGAGGAGTTGGGTTGAAGCCTTGGTGTCTGGTAACAAATAAACCTCAGTTTTCCTCTTCGTCTCTCCGGGCCAGTCCAGGTACAGTTGGGTAGTCAATCCCTTCTAGCAGCTGAGGACTGAATGCTGAAACCTTTGCTGGCAGTTGCTATAGCTCCCTCTGGTGCCTGAAAGCCAGTCTTTAGTCCTCAGCAGCTGGAGAGGACGTATCTCTGGCAGGCTCCCAGGAGAGACAAATTTGGATAGGCAGTGGACTAGTTTAGGTTTTATTTTGAATGAAAAAGAAAAGGCAAAAGGGGACAGCTCAGCCTTTACAAAGGGAACCTTGCTCACTGGCTCTAGCAGGGCATCATAGCAGGAGGTGCTCCCTTATTCCTTCACAGGAGTGAAAGCAATTAAAAGTACAGCGATCCTTGGTTACTTTTTTTTGTTTTTGCTTTTTGACTGCGCCGGGGGCAAAGCCTGCTTCCGGAGGATCCGCTGTTACACGAGGGGATTGTTAGGTACTGGGAGCCCCAGTATCCTCTTCCCGCCGCTGTCCCTTCGTCTCTGTACCTTGCTAGCAGCGGGAGTCTACAGACAAAGCCTTGTGGTTTGTGTCCGAGGTAAGCTGCGGTCTTCTTATTGCTTCCTGGGTTTGGTCCTGAAGTGGCAGCTAATTTTTTGAGCGAGAGTTTTGCGAACCAGGTCTGGATTGTTTCGCGGTTTGCGACCGGCGGTTTAGGCGGGAGCGCCATTTTGATTTCGCCAGTGTTTTACATGGCGGTCTTCGTCGGTCATTGCTGCTAATTTTAATTTTGATTTTACTTTTCATTCTAATTTAGTTTGTTTGGGGGTTTTTGTGTGACCCTTCATGGAAGCTACAGGACCTGGGGAGCTGTCTTGGGAACGGTTTCAGGTTCCGTTGCTTAAAGCGGGACCTGCAGCTTCATTGCCCTCAGAGGCTGCTGATTCTCCCGCGCTTTTACAGCATGCAGGGAAGAGAAAGTCCAAATCGCATAAGGCTTCTGCAAAGGCGGAAACAAGTGAATCTTTGTCCCCTGCAGCCCAGGGCTCAGTGGATTCCTTTTTTTCTCCTGCTTTTATTTTGGCTTTGCATAAAGCCTACATGTTGAAGTTGTCTCAGCCAGTTGACAGTCCAGCTGCTGTGCTTCAGGCGGCTATTTTATTGAAGGAGCCTGGGCTTTTTGATCCGGGGGAGGGCTCCTCAACTCAGCAACAGAGTGGAGGGATCCCATCAGGGGCAGTAGATCCTGAGCTCTCTAGTCCTCTTATGCCTGAAGAGGGAGAGATTGGTTCTGAGGGAGGTCTGGAGTCCCTGGCCTCTAGAATTAGAGGAAGGAGAACTAGGGCCTGGAGAGGATCCTAATGTCGTCAGAGTCTTTCGTAAAGAGGATCTCGGGGCTCTGATTGTTCAGTCCCTCGCTGCATTAAATATAGTTCTTCCTGCGCTGCAGCAGGAGCCCTTGGAGGACCCTTTATTGCAAGGCTTTAAGCCGGAACAACGGTGCTTCCCCATGCATAGGGTGATTAAACAAATGATAGAATCTGAGTGGGAGTGCCCCGAGGCTAGCTTGAGGGGGGGGCGTGCCATTGCACGCCTTTACCCTGTCCCCCAGGAGGAGAAGGAGTTGTTATGGATGCCTAGGGTGGACGCGCTAGTTTCGGCTGTCACTAAGAAGACAACGATTCCGGTGGAAGGCGGTGCTGCCCTCAAGGATATTCAGGATCGTAAGTTGGAGGTGTTGTTAAAACAGGCTTTCGACGCTAATGCCCTAGCGTTACAAGCTTCGGTTTGCGGAGCTTTTGTGTCCAGAGCTTCTATCCGATGGATTCAGGGGGAGCAGTCTGCTCTCAAGCAGGAGACTGCCTCTCCGGATGGCGCCAAGCTGGAGTCGGCGGCGGCCTACCTAGTGGACGCTTTCTATGATCTGATCAGAATTTCTGCAAAGTCCATGGCGTCGGTTATTGCGGCTAGGCGTTTTCTTTGGCTGCGCAACTGGGCGGCGGACACGTCTTCCAAGTCGCGCCTCAGTAAGCTTCCTTAAAAGGGCAAGCTGCTTTTTGGGGAAGCGTTAGAAAAGATTGTCAAGGATTTAGGCGATTCTAAAAGAGGTTGGCTTCCGGAGGATCGACCTCGAGCGCCCAAAACAGGTACAGTGCAGAGGGGTCACAACAGGGAAGTTCGTAAGTTTCGAGGTTCTCGGTTTGCCCCTTACCAGAGGGGTCGCTTTCCTGCGAGAGGGCAGTCCTTTCGAGGTGCCCGAGGATTTGGCAGGGGGTTCTTCAGCACCCAGCAGTCATCCTCTAAAAAGCTGCAATGAAGGTGCGCGGGTCCAGGCGGAGATTCCCGTAGGAGGACGTTTGCAGGAGTTTCTCTCCGTCTGGTCCACCATAACTTCCGATCTCTGGGTGTTAGAGATCATCCGCGAAGGTTATGCTCTGGAGTTCGCTACTCCTCTGGCGGATGCCTTTGTGTTTTCCCCCTGTGGTCCGCGCTCGAAGAGTCAAGCGGTCGGGGAAACGCTATAGCGTTTGTTGCAACTGCGGGCCGTGGAGCCGGTGCCGCTAGACCATTACGGGTTAGGTCGATACTCGATTTACTTTGTGGTGCCCAAGAAGGAAGGGTCGTTTCGTCTGATTCTGGATCTCAAACATGTGAACCGTTGCTTACGGGTTCCACACTTTTGGATGGAGACCCTGAGGTCGGTGATTCGAGCAGTGAAGCCGGGAGAGTGGCTATCTTCCATAGATCTCACGGAGGCCTACCTGAACATTCCGATCCGACTGGAACATCAGCGATTTCTGCGTTTTGCAGTTTCCATGGGGCATTTTCAGTTTTGGGCATTGCCGTTCGGCCTGGCGACCGCGCCGCGCACCTTCACCAAGGTGATGGTGGTGGTGGCGGCGGCTCTTCGCAAGGAAGGAATCTAGGTGCATCCCTACCTAGACGATTGGCTGATCCGAGCAGGCTCTCAGGCGGAGTCGGCTGTGGCGACGGCTCGGATCGTGCAGTGTCTGCAACGCCTTGATTGGGTCATCAACCGGGCAAAGAGTCAGTTGCGTCCCATACAACAGTTGATGTACCTGGGAGCGCTGTTCGACACAAGCTGCGGACGGGTTCTTCTGCCGCCGGTCCGGGTGCAAAAGCTGATAACTCAAGTAAAGGACTTCCTCTGTCTACGGGCGCCAACAGCTTGGAAATATTTACAGTTGTTGGGTTTGATGGCCGCGGCTTTGGACCTGGTTCCCTGGGCCAGAGCTCACATCCATCCGCTGCAACATGCCCTTCTCTCCCGATGGTCTCCTCAGAGGCATCCCCTGACTCAACGGCTGCGATGTCCGGAGGACGTCCGCGTCAGTCTGCGGTGGTGGCAGTTTCCAGCGCACCTGCAGATGGGAGTTCCTCTGGAGGATCCGGAGTGGGTTCTAGTCACGACGGATGCCAGCCTCTCCGGTTGGGGGGCTCATTGTCTATCCCAAATAGCGCAGGGCAGTTGGTCGGTGGAGGAGAGCTCCTGGTCAATCAATCGCTTGGAGCTGCGGGCGGTTCGTCTAGTGCTCAGGCATTTCTCGGAGCTTCTCGAAGGGCAAGTGGTTCAAGTGTTTTCCGACAATCTGGTGACAGTGGCCTACATCAACAAGCAGGGGGGCACGGGCAGTGCGCCTTTGCTACAGGAGAGTCAGTCTGTTTCAGTGGGCAGAGTTGCATCTTTGCGCACTGTCGGCCGCTCATGTGGCAGGAAAGGACAATGTGCAGGCCGATTTTCTGAGTCGTCATCGTCTGGATCCCAGAGAGTGGGAGCTGAACTGGGCGATTTTTCACGAGATCACATTGCGTTGGGGTCAGCCAGTGGTGGACCTCATGGCGACTCTGGACAATGCCAAGGCGTTCGTTTTTTCAGCAGGCGCAGAGAGCACATGTCGGAGGGCCTAGACGGTCTGGTTCAGCCCTGGCCGACGGGTCAGCTTCTTTGTGTTTCCTCCTTTGCCTTTGCTAGGGAGGGTCATCAGGAGAATATCGCGTCACAAAGGCAAGGTGATTCTCATTGCTCCTGTTTGGCCCATGCGTCCCTGGTATGCGGATCTGGTACGTTTGCTGATTGCTCCTCCTTGGAGGTTGCCCTCCCGAATCAATCTCTTGTTCCAAGGTCCAGTGTTGATGCCGCATGTGGATCGATTCTTGCTTACGGCTTGGCTCTTGAGAGGGACCGATTGCGGCGCAGAGGATACTCGGGATCCGTGATCGCTACTATGTTAAAATCCCGGAGGCAATCGACATCCTTAGCATATGTTCGCATATGGCGTATTTTTGAGGCATGGGCCGGAGACAGAGGGGTGTCGCCCCGTGCCGCAGGCTTACTGGAGGTTCTAGCGTTTCTGCAGAGCGGTCTGGAAAGAGGTCTTGCCTTAAACACGCTCAAGGTGCACTTAGCCGCTCTGGCTTGTTTTCGGGGTCGAGTGCAGGGTTTCTCGCTCTCGTCGCACCCGGATGTGCAGAGATTTCTTCGGGCGGCTAGGAATATCCGGCCACCTCTTCGGCTCGTGGTGCCTCCGTGGGACTTGAATTTAGTTCTCGAGGCCCTGACGGGACCGCCCTTTGAGTCCGAGCTTTCCGACAACCTGCGGGAATTGTCTTGGAAGACAGCCTTCCTCGTGGCCTTGTGTTCGGCTCGGCGGATTTCCGATTTGCAAGCGTTATCCTGTAGGGAGCCGTATCTGTGTTTTTCGGAGGAGAAGGTAGTTCTGCGACCCGTCCCTTCGTTTTTACCGAAGGTGGTCTCGGAGTTTCACATGAACCAACCCGTTTCGCTGCCGACCTTTCAATCGCAGGGCAGCAGTTCCTTGGACCGCGCCTTGCGAGGGTTGGACATGGGTCGCGTGTTGCGGAGGTATCTGCGACGAACGAAGTCATTTCGAAAGTCTGATCGATTGTTCTGTATGGAGGACCTCGCAAGGGGCAAGCGGCTACCAAGGCTTCCATCGCTTGTTGGGTGAAGAGAGCGATAGCGGGAGCTTATGAGGCAAAGGGTAGAATGCCTCCGCGCGAGCTCAGGGCGCATTCGATTAGAGCGCAAGCGACTTCGTGGGCGGAGATGGCCTTAATTCCGCCAGCGGATATTTGTCGGGCGGCATCCTGGTCCTCTCTGCATACTTTCACGAAGCACTATAGGTTAGATGTCCAGGCGCGCTCAGATGCTAAGGTTGGGGCCTCGGCCATAATAGCGGGGCTCGCTGGACCCTCCCCAGTTTAGGTACTGCTTTGGTACTGCCCAACTGTACCTGGACTGGCCCGGAGAGACGAAGAGGAAGGAGAAATTAGACCTTACCTGCTAATTGTCTTTCCTTCAGTTCTCTCCGGGCCAGTCCAGGTCCCACCCCATTGGTCTGCGAGCAATAGTTTGATTTTTTATGAGAGTCAGAGTGTATTGGTTCTTTCAGTATGGCCTTCACGAAGGTCCACAGAGATCAGTACCACTCAGGTGTGTTGAAGAGGATATTGGAGAGTTCTTGCTAGGGGGACTCTTCATATAATTAAAAAAAAAAATCATAAAAGGCAAAGGACGAAAGAGAACAAAGACAAGTTCGGAGTGATTTTAAGGGGGGGTTCCTCTAGTGAGTGCGTTGAATAAGGGTGCGTTTTTTGCAGCATGGAGCATGTTCTCAGTTTTTTGTGAGTTATGAGTTGTTCCCATAGGTGGACGAGGTTTCCAGTTTGTTTTTCGTTCGCTGCTTTGACAATAGGGGACTGGCTTTCAGGCACCAGAGGGAGCTATAGCAACTGCCAGCAAAAGTTTCAGCATTCAGTCCTCAGCTGCTAGAAGGGATTGACTACCCAACTGTACCTGGACTGGCCCGGAGAGAACTCAAGGAAAGACAATTAGCAGGTAAGGTCTAATTTCTCCTTATTGTAGTTGATCTTCAGGCTGTGTGATTTCAGCCATTGTGAAATATTGTTGAAGGATGAGATAATGAGATGAAAGTTAGGGTTTGCTATGTCAAAAGGCATGTATAACATTATCAGCGTATATGGCATATTCAATGTTATATTTTCATTTGAGGTGGCATAAAGGCTGCAAATAGATATTAAACAGTAATGCGGAAAGAGCTGAGCCTTGAGGAAATCCTTGTCTATATTTAGAGGAGGATTTTTGGTCAATTCTAACCTGTTGGGAATGGTCAGGTAGGATTGAAACCAGGAAAGCGTTCCATATATGCCAATTTGTTGGAGCCTCTACAGGAGGATGTGGTGGTTAATGAAATCAAAGGCAGAAGCAATATCTAAGAAAATAAGGATAAATGCCTTTTTTGAATTATCTATCCCCTTTATCAAATTGTTAAAGAGGGCTAGTAACAATGTTTCCATACTGTGAAATGGTCTGAACCCATATTGTTGATCATCTAAAGGGGCAAGTAATTCAATGTGGTCTTGAAGTCGGCTATGCACTATTTTCTCGATTAATTTTGGCCAAGAATGGCAGACTGGAAATAGGCCTATATGAGGAAGGGCATGATTTATCAAGAGACATGTTTTCCAAGACTGGGCGGATTATTGCTTGTTTTAGATCCTTGGTCATATGACCTTGAGTAAGTGACATGTTAACAATGTTTAGTATTGGTGCAGATTCAGTGTAAGTTACCTTTATCCAGCTAATCGGGCGTATTTGATATGATCTTTTGTAAGTAGTCCAAGGAAACTTTATGGAAACTTGACCATATCTTTGGGAACGTTAAGTTTGGAATCGGAAGTAGCGCTAAGTGGTCATATGATGGCTTAAGTTTATTTTCGTAATAATCTGCTAAGTTTGGCAGTTAATGTTTTGGTTCGTTGAGTTATTCTGGGTATGTGTGAGGGATTTAGCAATTTTGAATAATTCTCTTGGCCAGTTCAACAAATTAAGCAAAAAATGTGTATGGAAGTCCTTCTTTTTTTTGTCGATTGTGTCTCTGTATAGTGAAAGTCTGTCCATATTTATGCTTGTCTTTGGGGGATTTGGGTGCTCTCCACATACATTACTTTTTTCTTAATTGTCTTTTTAAGTTTCTTATCTCTTGAGAATACCATTGCTTTGATTTATTTGATTTCTGCTTGTTTGTGTTGTGGGCCGGTCTAGTGACTGCTTTAGAGATGGTAGAGTTCCATGTCGAGAGGAGTTCATTTAAGTCTCGGGATCGATATTTGGGAGGGTTTCATTTAAAAATGTGTCTCTATCAAATATCTTAACTTTTGTATGGTGGTTGGTTTCCGAATAAGGAATGTGATCAGAGATTTGGTATGCTAATATGAAGTTTATTAGATGATAATCTGACCATGGCACAGGTAGTATTTGTGGTTTAGCGGTTTTGAGATGATCATAGATTGTTAGGTAGGAATATTAAATCAAGGATATTCCCTTTGGTGTGTGTAGAGGAAGTTACTATCTGTTGATATGACACATCTGCCATGGCGTTAAGGAATGTGTGGCGTGTGTGCTTTGTTGCGTTGGTAAGTTAGTTACCCAGTAATATGAATACTTTTTTGTTGAGGAGGAACATATTGTTTCAATGGTAGTGATTAGACTATTATGGTCAGATGAGGGTGGTCTGTATATTAGGCAAAATGTAATATGTCTATTTTCTATGATTAGTAAGTCCATTGAGTCAATGTTATTGGAAATTGTGAGGGTGGTAGTGTGCTCCTTTTTGACAATGATGAGGACACCACCATCACATTTGCCTATTCTGAGAGTGAAAAACATCATAATTCAGTGGCTGCAATTGGTTGACTAGGACTTTATCTGCTTCTGAAAGCCAGGATTCAATAATGAACATGAAATCAGGTTTGGTGTCCTCAATATAGTCTAAGATGACGGGAATTTTATTTTGTACAGATCTGGCATTGATTAACAAGCACTTCAGAATAATCTCAATTTGATTATTTTTGTGGATGTGAGTGCATCACTACTTGTCACTACAAGTCACTACTTGTCGGGGTAATGTATATGAGCCTTTGATCATTGTGTTGAGACCTCTGTGGCACTCTATTGAGGATGGAGTGGGGGTTCTGATGACATTGGTACTGAATTAAGGGTATATTCTGGAACTGATTATGGGAGACTGATAGAGGGAAAAACCATGAGAAAGTAAGCATAATATGCAATAAATGCAGTAGAGGTAAATTACAAACCTGTAGGTCTCCATTTTTTTTTTAATATGCTATAATAGGAAACAGTCATGGTTTGATATGCAGATCTAAGAGAAGTGTTTAAATGAGGGAAGGAAGCAGTACCTTTACATGTTGCTCAGGTAGCTGGTGTCTGATCAGGCAGTGTCCTCACGTAAGGGCCATGCCAAAGGGGCCCTCTGGTGAGGCCCTCAGGCGTGGGCACGCCTGGAGGCATTCCTCTTTTTAAAGTTCAGCTTATGCTGGGAAAAGCATTTAGTTCAGGATTCCCACATGTGAGGCAATATCTTGCTCGTCCACAAAGAAAATAAAGTTGCTTAATCATCTGTAACAGGCGTTCTCCATAGACAGAAGGATAAATCCTCACAGTCCTCCCTCCTCTCCTTGGTATTGTGTTACAAGATCAGCTATAGAATAGATGGAGGAGATGAGGTATGAGAAGAGGAACACAGGCATGCTGAGACCATTCCAAAAGCTTCTAGAAGAAGCTGGGAGAGGTTCCTTGTGGGCACTGTTCCCTCTAAGCTGTGCGCGTGTGCGCGCGCACACACCTCGCCGAGCGAGCGCACATACTTTACAACAGAGCGCACAAAAATTACAGCTCTGATTCTGATAGAAAACAACACAGACGTCTTAAAATTTAAACATTATGATTGTAATTACTAGAAATTTCCCACTTCATTTAGTAATCGCCTATTTTCATTTAATTTGATTAAAATCAATGTGGTGTACATACTGTATTCTGACGTGTAGTCAAATTTTAAAGTATATAACTCCGAGTGTTATGTGGCGCACAAAAATTTAACCTTCCTTCAAAAGCTGCACACGGCTGATATTTTATGCCTACAGAAAATTAGAGGGAACATTGCTTGTGGGCTCCATTGGTGATGTCACCTATACCTGAGAACTTATACTACTGTCCACGGAGAATATCTGCTACAAGTGAGTAACCGTTTTTTGAGTGGCTATATTCTCTGGATTCTCTAGGTTACATATACTGTTGTAGAAACACATCCCAATACATTAGCTATAGGGAAATTGGATCAGATTTTGCATCTTCTGTTATACCCCAGTCAGGTCAAACCTTAGAGCAGGGGTGGGCAATTCCGGCCCTCGTGCACCACAATCCAGCCTGGTTTTCATGATGTCCCTAATGAATATTCACGGACCTATTTCCATACAATGGAAGGCAGTGGATGCAGATAGATCTCATGAATATTCATTAGGGACATCATGAAAACCAGGCTGGATTGTGGTGCACGAGGGCCGGAATTGCCCACCCCTGCCTTAGAGGGATAATTCAAGGACCACATTAGTAGGGTTATGGTTGCTTGCCTCATCTAAGATCTCTTCTTCCATTAGGAGATTTGCACAACTGAGACATTGAGTTCATTTCACATATTCCTATGTTACTACTGTCTAGTCCACTGGTTCCCAACCTGTGGTCCATGAGCCTTTGGGATCTGTGAGAACATTGCATCATGGGCAAAACCGGCTCCATAAAACTGAAGCTATCTTCAGGGCGCAGGACGTCTGCTCTGCACACACACATGCACTGATCTCCCAGTATACCAATACTCACACAGACCCTGAAGGCATACGTGATCCGCTTCGCCATTGCTGACAAGGACTAGGACCCCCAGACGAGCATGGAGGTAAGTTCCACCCACGCTCTGACGAACATTGCATCGCCACCAGAACCGGTTCTATAAACTGCAGCTATCTTCAGGGGGTGGCCGCCCCAGGCTGATCCGCGCCAGGCTGACCCGTGCCAGCCCGACCCGTGCCAGCCCTTTGGTGTAGCCCTTAGGCATGGACCACCTAGAGCATCTCCATGACATGGACACATCGCTCCAGTACTGCAGCAGAGGCACAACACATGTTGAGAGGCCAAGGAACCTACAGTTCACCCTCCACAGCCCAACTCATCCGACTGAACAGCGACGTTAGCCACGAGCCTGCAGCGCAGTCCCAGACTATGCACTTCTCCCTTGAATCAACTCCGCAGCAGCCACGCATCGCCAGCAAGGACTAAGAACGACCACACTGCCTCAGCTCATACCTTCAGTCCCCAGGGGTCCACTGCAGTAAAGGAAGGACAGCACCATTTGGTGTACTCACCTCGGGGCACTCGTTGCACTCCTGCTCATAGTCCTCTCCTTACTGGGTCTACAAACAAATGCTACCACCACTTGTAACCCCTGCCCAATCCCCATCATCCTCACCATCCTCACTTCCAGATTTAGGCCGACAAGATCATGGCCCGATCACAGCACCTACCACTACAGAAGATCTAGACACCTGCTCCCAGTCACAGTAGAACCCCCCACCTCCCCCTCACAGTCATACCAGCCACTCCATCAGATGCATACTAGTGAATGCACGCTCCGCCCATAACAAAATACAGACCCTTCACGATCACATCACTGACAAGATAGACCTCTTGTGCATCACTGAAACACAGTACCTACCACTACAATTGCAATTGCCAAGGAAGATCTAAAAGTATCACTCAGCATCTGCAACAATTATGATGGAATCGATATCCTCAAAATAGAAAGCAGAAACTTAGCAGTATGCCTACTATATAGAGCCCTCACAGTCAATCACGAAATCATTACATCTATCCTCGAATCAGTCTGTGCCTCCCCCATAAGGAAACCTCAAATCATCCTAGGTGATTTTAATCTATCGTCCCTTCCGCACACACATGAAAACTCCTTCCTGGATTCAGTGGAAGAGATGGGATTCCAACAAATAATACAATGTCGCACACACAGTAAGATCTTTTGTCTCTAATCAATATTTATATTTTGTTTTCTTCTTCTTTTTTATATATATTGTTTTTTTCTCTCAAGCAACATAGAGGTCTCAGACTCACTGGGCGTTGTGCACATCAAAACTTTATGTATATGTTCTGAAAACGCCTCAATTTGCATCAATGACCAGTTGCTTAAGATCAATTAAGAAAGCTGGTAGAAGGATGAGTACAAAGCGATAATCCAGAGTTTGGATGAGATACAATCGAGAGCAGGTGCTTCTTGCATAATCCCCTGAAGAAACCGATGTGCGGTGAAACGCAGATACAGCGCAGAAGGTGGCGTTGGGAAACGCTATGGAAAGCTAAGCACAGCTCTGAACAATTTAAGAAGCATATTGAAAGCTAAGCACAGTTTTGAATAAGTTATGGAGAATAATTGATCTTAAGCAACTGGTATATATAACAAAGGTCACTGATGCAAATTGAGGCGTTTTCAGAACATATACATAAAGTTTTGATGTGCACAACGCCCAGTGAGTCTGAGACCTCTATGTTGCTTGAGAGAAAAAAACAATATATATAAAAAAGAAGAAAAAAACAAAATATAAATATTGATTAGAGACAAAAGATTAACGTGCTATTAGACATAGTATACTTTCAGGAATGATATCAGAGTGATAGAATACTTGTTTTGACAAATTACTGCTCTGAATAAGTGACCATTGTTGCATTTGTAAGGCACACAAAGTAAGAGCAATATCCTAGACATGGTATTCCTTCCAAAAACTACAACAGTTTACTCAATCATACCCCCCCCCAAATATAACACAGATCCCTTTGTAAGGCCACTTTCTGATCTGCTTTACATTTATATTACCAACATCCCACCATGTCCATACTTCACCATTGAACCCCCAACAACACGATTTAGACCTTTTGATAGGGACACATTCATAAAATCTACCATAACGCAACTAGACTCTTCCCCAAATGACCTTGATGAGCTTTTAACAAAATGGAACACATCAATTGCTGCATCAGCTAAACCTACATCCAAACCCCTAAAACCACCGCATACGCTATCTGAAAAATGGTACACTCCAGATTTAGCCAGGATAAAAAAAGATCTTAGAAAAATGGAATGCAAATGGAGATCCAGAAAGACAACAGAAAACAAAACACTATACATGACAACACTTAACACTTACAAAGACACAATAAACACTGTAAAAAAGAACTACTACTCTAAAGTTCTAAATAGTGTAATCAACCGCCCAAGCAAACATTTTGAACTTGTAAAATCGATTACTAAGCCCCACAAGACAGCTCATGCAAAATCCCAATTCAACACCAAATCCTAGCAGATTTTTACGCTAGCAAGCTAAAACCCAAGGACTCCCCAGTCCTCCCCCTGCTGATAATGGACCCAGCTAACACCAATAGCTGGCATACATTTCACACCATAGACAAATCATAGATATAATATCAAATATCAACACAACAACATCACCAATAGATCCATGTTCGGTATCATGGATCAAAGCGACAAAATCTGAAATTGCTCCCTCCCTATTAAACATTGTAAACCTACAGCAAGAAATCATGCCAAGTGCACTCAAAATATCCATAATCCGTCCCATACTAAAAAACAAGAATCTCGACAAAGATGACCCAGCCGCATATAGACCAATTGCCAGCATTCCTTTCGTAGCAAAAGTCATAGAGAAAGCGGTTCAACTTCAGATCCAGGATTTCATAGATTCAACTGCCCCACTAGATGAACAGTATGGATTTTGACCATTCCATGGAGTCGAAATGCTCCTTCTAGTACTACTTGACACACTTACCCAGGGAATACAGAGCGCCAAAAAAGCATTCATCCTCATATTCCTGGACATCACTGCTGCTTTTGACAATGTGAACCACAACATCCTCATCTCTAAACTTGACTTCATAAGCATAAAAGGGCACACCCTCAAGTGGTTTACATCTTACATAACTGATCGCTCTCAATACGTGCAAATAGAACAAAAAATGTTCTCAACCTTCCCCCAAAATCAGGGACTACCCCAAGGCTCTGCACTCTCTGCCCTTTTGTTTAACTTATATATACAGCTGATCTGCACCATATTTAAAAAAACAAAATAAAATACTACATATATGCTGACGACATTATGTTGTACACCCCGCTGGACGTACTCAATCCCACATATGATAATTTAGCAGCATGCCTAAAAGAAACAGAAAACTGTCTCCAAGCAAATAACATGAGCATCAATTTCAAAAAATCAGAAGTCATGTTCATATCAAAAAAAACCCTGAGTTCATCCTGCCGCCAACAATCTATTTAAACAACACTCAACTCCCAGTAAAACAGGAAGTAAAATACCTAGGCATTACCCTTGATAAAACCCTCAGCATGGAACCCCACCTAAAACAACTAAACAGAACCATATCCTTCAAATTAAGGATTATACAACTGCTCAGAAATCTCATTGAGCTAAATGACTTTAGAACAGTAGTCCAAGCACTCATAATACCGCATTTCGACTACTGCAGTAGCCTACTGGAGAGAATACCCCAAAAGACAATAAAGATATTACAAATGGCCAAAATGTCACAGCCAGAGTAATAATGAAAGCGCGACTTGCAAACCACATCACACTTATCCTATATGAGCTCCACTGGCTCCCAATTTCCTCCAGAGTAAAATGCAAAATAATAATAATCACATTTATTTTTATTTATTTATTTTATTTAACATTTCTTTTATACCGCGCTATTACAATCAGTGTGGTGTACATTGAACAAGAACATACTACAATGCATACAAGTAACATTGAGATTACAATGAACAGGGAAATTTAACAGAGGACAACCGGGGGAACTATGTACAGATTAACTTAATGCTATATACAGTAAAATAAAACTCGTTTGAATGAATGCTTGTGCTCTTTGGTTGGTTTGCCAATAGGACTAGAGAGAAGGTTGACCAACTAGCCATTTTCTGGTTGTATTGAGGTGCTAGTTTTGCCAATGTCTAGGTTGTCTTCTGGGTAGCATTTTGTGAACAGATGGTATTTCAATGCTTTCCTGAATAGGATTAGGCTTATAATAGCACGGATTTCGTGGGGAAGTGCATTCCAGTTTAGAGGCGCAAATAAGGAGAAGGCCCTGTTGGAGGTGGCCTTCGTGCACTTCGTTATTATTTTCGGGACTATTAAAGTGTTCATTGATGTAGGTCTCCTTTTTCTGTTTAAACTGATACATAACATAGCCCCCTCTCACCTCTCATCCTTCATCCAACTACGATCAACCACCAGAGCCAGAAGAACTGCCAACCAAAATACCCTCATTGTACCTCCTTCAATATGCAAAACCAAACAATTCACTAGCAATAGGGCCTATCTCCAGGAACAAGCAGGAATGAGTCTTCACATATGGGTACGTCGGTACCGATGGAGTCTGCGCGGGAACGCTTCCCAGCATCCAATCAAGAGCTTTTGGAAGCATCCCAGCACACCTGCGTGCTGCCTTTCCGCCTTTCCCAACTGCCTCTCCTCAGTTTTCATTTTTCCACGGAGTCGGCAGGACGTCCTCCTGTCACCGCAGAAAATTCTTGTTTTTATTTTTTAGTTTTCTTGTGGTCGCGGCTGTCTTCCCGACGCCACCGGTACTGCCGGTGTTTTCTTTTCTTGTAAAATTTTCCTTTTCCACGGGATATTTTTTCTTCATAGTGTCCCACGGTCTTTTAGGCCTCTTCTTTTTCCTTCATGGAACCGCCAGACACTTTCTCCAAGAAATGTTCAGACTGTGGCGGTACAACTTTATTTTTAGACCCTCGAAGTCGGTGTCTAACCTGCTTGGGTCCTGACAACAGTTTGGTAAGAAGAGGTTTTCAACATCGAGACTCCCTCGATACACGGTTGCCCTCCAACTTCGGGGCACCGTCCCCTTCTTCTTCCACACAGGATCAGGTAACCCACAAACAGTCTGTTAAGACTAGCCAGTCCTCGAGTGGTAGGTCTCATGCGCAGCATGTAGACGGCTCCGGCCTTGCCATCGAGGGCCCACTGGCTTCAAAACCCCGGCGGGAGTCTTCGGTCTCCAAAGCCTATAAGGGGTTTCAGGTTGTTCCTGGGGTTCACCCCCCACAGAACATACCTAAGCCGTGTACGGTGGTGGCATCCGCTTCGAGCGGTACCGATACCCCGGCATCGGCACTGGTGTTGGATGAAACACTCCTCACCAGGGATCATCATCTGGCGTCCTCGGTACCTTCGGGACCGCTGGATACCCTCTAGATTGACTTTCCATTATCGGTACCAACACCGATACTCCAACCGACGTCGGTACCCTCCAGATGTGCATAGATAGCCTCGCTTCCTTCGATGCCAAGTCTGGAATCGATCTCCATTCTGGAGGACGGGGTACCGAAGGCTCGGTTCCGATGATTCGGATCCGCAACTCTCGGTTCCCCCGACACCGATTGAGTTGCCACTGGTTGCCCTTCCTTCACTGGTATCGGACACGGTACCGAAGTTGGTACCGATGTCCTCATTACCTTCACGGTCGGTGCCTTCCATGCTTCGCTTATCAGGCTCTTTGCCCTCGATGCCGAGTTTGGAATCGATCTCTAGTCTAGAAGACTGGGTACCAATAGATTTTGGTACCGACACCGATCGATACCGGTGCTTCGGTACCGAGGATAGCGGTCAGAGGTTTTCGGTTACCTCGGTACCGATTGAACTGTCACCGATGCCTGCTCCGATGTCTTGTCGGGTTCGACTCCGACATCGGTACCGGTATTGGCATCGGTACCGGTACCCACAGTAGCATCGTGGCCAACTCCTGCCATGCTTTTTTCAACCGGATCACTCCATTCTATACCAAGCTTGGAGTCGATACCTGGCATGGACAATGTGGTAAGGATGGTGGCTGATCCTGACAGCCAATACCAGCAACCATCTTTTAAGCATTCCACACTGCACTCTGCAGGATCTTCTATTCCTATATATTTGGATAACTCTGTGGATGCTCAGGCTAGTTCTTTGGATCTACCCTGCCCAAGGGAGATTCCTGTTTGGGATCCCTCTTTTCAGAGTTTCCTCCTGGATATAGCAAGATCCCTTGCCATTCCTATTCCAGGACATGATCCTGCACAAGGCTCTGTTTCTACAAAAACAAAGGACAACATAATGCTTCCTTTGCATCATTCCTTGCAGGATCTCCTTCTAGGAATGTGGGAAACACCTTTAAGGGTACCCCAACCCCCCAGGGCAACTGATCTCTTATATCAGGTGCCCCCCTCTCCAGGGTTTCAAAAGACTCAACTTCCTCATCATTCCATAGTAGTGGAATCAGCAATGAGGCAGGTAAAGAGTAAGAAAAAGCACTCTTCTTATCCTCTAAGTCGTGAGTCTAAGACACTAGATGCCTTTGGACGTCAAACCTTCCAGACATCTATGCTTTCTGCAAGAATTCTCTCTCATATTTTTTATATGAGTCTTTCTCTTGAGGAGGTCACAAAGCAGTTACATCTTTTGACTCCTTTCCTTCCAGATTCTAGGAGTAAAGACTATTCTTCACTGCTTAAGCATATCCAGAATATTTCTTGGTTTCTTTCTCGTGCTTCCCTAGACTCTTTTGAGTCTGTTAGCAGAACTTCTGCTATTGCTGTAGGGGCACGACGTAGAGCCTGGCTCCAAGTTTCAGACTTGGACAAATGGGCACAACAACGTCTGGGACATATTCCTTGCACTGGAGAAAATCTTTTTAACAAGGAGTCTTTACGTCAGGTTACTCAGTTATCCACTGATTTACCTGTTCCTAAGGGTTGTCTACACCTTCTGTCCCACTAGGTAGGAAATCTCCTACCAAACTTTCTTCCCACAGGAGAAGAAGGTTTTATTCATCACTTGCCCATCGTACAGATGTTTCCCAACAGGGGAGGCATCGTCCTGGTCTGAAGAATCCAACCTCTCACCAGGCTCAGCAAACCCAGCATCTGCAGGGTTTCTGATCAATCATCAGATGCTTGTGACTCGGGGGGTTAGCATCTACAGTTGCTTCTTCTCAATGAAGACAATCCACCGCTTCATTCTAACCCCTACACATGGATCTCTTTCCAAAAGATATCCATTTTTTCTATATTTCTATGAGCTGTCAGGATATTCATGCCTATAGGTCACAGGTTTCTCCTCTTTTTCCTGCTAGGGAAAGAAGTCTAACCACTATCAAATGATAGTTCTGTGCCAGCATGTATTTTTTCCTTTCTATAGACTTCCTACTTCGTAAGTCTTCTTCAGCTCCATTCTCTTCACCCTCTACCAAGTTTTTCCCCTGTAAGAGGGAATTGCTTACTGGGAGGCTTTTTTATTCAGCCTCTCTACTTTTCTCACTTTCCAGTGCGGAGTTTTCCTCTGAGTTACCTCCTCTGCTTCAATCTTGCTTTGGGGCAGCTTATCAGACATGTCCAGAGTTTCCTACTTCTGTTCTGTTTGTTCTTTCTGTTTTCAACAGTAAGATTCTTTCTGCTGTCTTGCTAGCAGCTGCCTATGCAGGAGCCTTAATGTTTGGACCACTGGTTCTTGTCTTCAAAGAACCAGATTGTCCTCCACTAACATTCTGTCTAGTCTTAGTAGTGGCTCCAAGTCAGTGCTTCATCTCTCTTGGAGATCCTCTCACTACTAGCTTTCTAGATCAGGGGTCTCAAACTCAAATTGCTTTGAGGGCCAAATGAGGACTTGTAAAGTAACCCGGGGGCCGCATAAGACGCGGGGCCTCATTTGCATAAGGGGCCTCATTTGCATAAATATTTGCATAATGTTACCATACACTAACTTTTAGTAAACATGCCTCTTTAATGAGTATGGATAAAGAAAGACTAAAAGATTTAGAAACAGGAAGACAATAATTAAACTGGGAACCCCAAAAGCCAAACTTGGAATGTACAACAACACTGTAGAAATAAAACTATAAATTAATTTCCTCTTGTACTAAACAAAGCGCAAACATTAATGATGCACATTTCCCAGAGCTGACATATTCCAGTTAATAAATTCAAAATAAAGAGATATTTTTCTACCTTTTGTGCATTTTTTTTCAGTTGCAATTGTTCCAGCCACTTTCTTCTGGTTTCTTCATGTCTTCTGCTAACTCTCCATCGTCTGCTGTCCATTTGCCCTTTCTTCTCTCCTAGTTTTTTTTCCATTCTCTCTCTACATCTGCTTTAACATACTAATCTTTCTCCTTTTTCTCTTTCCTCATTCCTATTTCATCCACTCAAATTTTACCCCTCCATCCTCAATCCCCACTTACTCTCCCAATACCTGGCCAATTGTAGATTTGTCTTCTCTCCCAGACAAAATATTTTTCCCCTCTCCATTTCACTTTCTCAGCTCCATCCCATTCTAATCCTCCCCCAACATCAGCTCCCTTCTAGTTCCAGCCCCACCCAGCATCCGCTCCCTTCTAGTCCCTGCATCAGTCCATTTCCAGTCCTATCCTAGCCTCACCATCAGCCCATTTCCAATCCTAGCCCCCCATCAGCCCATTTCCAATCCTAGCTCCCTCCCCTCACAGCCCATTTCCATTCCAAGCCCCCCTCCCCATCAGCCATTTGCAGTTCAAGCCCCCCTTCCACTCAGCCCATTTCCAGTCCTAGCAACCCCCCCAGCCCATTACCAGTCCTAGACCCCCCATAGCCCATTACCAGTCCTAACCTCCCCATAGCGCACTTCCAGTTTTACCCCCATCACCCCATTTTCAGTCTTACCTCCCCCCATAGCCCATTACCAGTCCTAGTCCCCCCATGGCCCACTTGCAGTCTTCTCCACCATCTCCCCATTTTACGTCTTCCCTCCCCTGATAGGCCATTAACAGTCCTAACCCCCCAATCAGCCCACCTCCAGTCCTAACCCCCCAATCAGCCCACCTCCAGTCCTAACCCCCATCTGCCCATTTCCAGTCCTAGCCCCCCCCAGAGCCCATGACCAGTCATACCCCCCCCTGCCATTAGCCAACTTCCAGCCCTAACCCACATTACCCACTTTCAGTCTTCCCATCCATAGCTCATTACCAGTAATATATCCCCCCATCAGCCCACCTCCAGTCCTTCCTAACCCCCACCTGCCCATTTCCAGTCCTAGCCCCCACCATAGCCCATTACCAGTCATAACCCCCCTGCCAAGAGCCCATTTCCAGTCATAACCCCCCCCTGCCAATAGCTCATTTCCAGTCATCACCCCCCCCCCGCCAATAGCCCATTTCCAGTCCTACACCCCCCCCAATAGCCAATTTCCAGTCATAACCCCCCCTGCCAATAGCCCATTTCCAGTCATAAACCCCCCCTGCCAATAGCCCATTTCCAGTCCTACACCCCCCCTGCCAATAGCCCATTTCCAGTCATAACCCCCCCTGCCAATAGCCCATTTCCAGTCATAACCCCCCCTGCCAATAGCCCATTTCCAGTCATAACCCCCCCCCTGCCAATAGCCCATTTCCAGTCCTACACCCCCCCCTGCCAATAGCCCATTTCCAGTCCTACACCCCCCTGCCAATAGCCCATTTCCAGTCATAACCCCCCCTGCCAATAGCCCATTTCCAGTCCTACACCCCCCCCCCCTGCCAATAGCCCATTTCCAGTCATAACCCCCCCTGCCAATAGCCCATTTCCAGTCCTACACCCCCCCCCCTGCCACTTGCCCATTTCCAGTCATACACCCACCCTGACAATTTCCCTTTTCCAGTCCTACACCCCCCCCTGCCAATCGCCCATTTCCAGTCCTACACCCCCCCCCCTGCCAATAGCCCATTTCCAGTCCTACACCCCCCCCCCCATCAACCCAGGTAAATAAAAAAAACACCTGGCTTCTTCTGCTGCATCAGAAAATCAGCTGTCCCGCGGCCCCTTCCTCTCTGCCCGGAGATCCCTCATTGTGCTTCATCAGCGGCGTGCTTTTTAAGCCGCGAAGAGAGTATTTCCCTCTCGCGCGGCTTAAGCCTATTCACTTTTCAAGCCTCGCGAGAGGGGAATACTCTCTTCGTGGCTTGAAAAGCACCCGCTGATGGAGCACAATGAGAGATCTCCGGGCAGAGAGGAAGGGACCGCAGGACAGCTGATTTTGCTGCTTGAGCAGCAGAAGCCAGTTTAAAAAAAAAAAAAATTGACAGTCGATTTTGCCGCTGCCACGGCGGCAACGGCAGCAGCAGAAGCAGAAGCAAGGCTTTTTTGTTTTCCTCCGTCGCGGGCCGCACAACGTTCTCTCGCGGGCCGCATGCGGCCCACGGGCCGCGTGTTTGAGACCCCTGTTCTAGATTGTCTTCTATTCTGCCATCTCCATTTTCCTGGGTTTGGCAGCATAGTTGGCAGAGATACTGGCTCTCTAGCAGCCAGTTCTATCTCCTCATTCTCCTGCATCATGCTCTCTGCAATCTACGGAGAAGCTTTCCACTATGGGCCCTTGCTAGAGAGCATGGGGGGCTTTTTCTCCAACAGCTATCCTAGCTAGTTAGAAAAGGCTTTTCAGTCATGTCTCCCATGACTAGAAGGTTCTCCCTTCTTTTACCATCTCCTTTTTTGATATAAAGGACATAGGCCTTCTCTTATGTGAAAGCTCAAGGAGTTGCCAGTTCCCTGCTTAGTATTCCCAATCGGGGATATGCTCGTCCTCATGGTAAGAATGCATGATACCTTTGCCCTTAAGCAGGTCAACATGGTATCTCATCTCTAGGCGTCTTCTGTCTACTTACCATGCTAGAGTCCTGGAAGACTCGGGACTTGCTGGCTGCACATTGATATTATCCTTTGTTTTTCACGTAACAGTCCTGGTTATTTTTCACTACCTAGCATTCTTGCAGTTCATGACCAGGAGGAATAGATTCTCTATACGTCTTCTCAAGTAGGTTCCACCTCCTTGTTATTAGATGAATCTTTCCTCTCCACATATCCTATGTGATCACTGTGCTGTAGGCATATCTCTGTCTGTTTAATTGCAGACACCCATATGTAGGCCTACATATCCATATTTATTTTTTGTGTGTATTTTATGCCCTTCCATATCTCACTATAGATATATTCTTATATGTCTATCTATATATATATATGTACATATATGTGGAGGAGTAGCCTAGTGGTTAGAGCACTGGCTTGGTAACCAAGCAACCAGGGTTCAATTCCCGCTAGCACTCCTTGTGGCCTTGGGCAAGTCACTTAACTCTCCACTGCCTCGGAAGAAAGGCCTGGCAATCTACTTCCGGTGACACTGCCAAGAAAACCCAGGAGCTTCTGGTCACCAGGAGTCAGGACTGACTCAAAGGCACACATTGCATTGCATATATATATATATATATGTATCTGTTGAGATATTTCATTATAGATAGATATGTATCCACATACTTATCTGTCTCACTGTCTATCCTCATATAGCTATATGATTCTGACAGAGGGGTTTTACCCATACCTATGCTATCTAGCAGGTTTGGAGTTCTACACACTCAACCACTCCTGTGGTGCTCAACAATTTTTATACCATAACCTAACGGTTTAGGTACCTCTGAAGCTCTCCGTGCCCAATATCTCTCCTAGCTTACCCCAGTTAGGAGAGGCATTGTGGATCTTCAGTTAATCACAGGCTTTAACGCCTCAGGCCTTTGTCCTCTCTTTTGGGATACAAGGAGTTCCCACACCCTTTCTCCCCACAAGGACTGGGCCTGTTTGTCCAAATCGGTTAGCCTTTCTCTTTTTGCTCCTAAGAGTGACTCACTCTGCCTCCAAAAGAGCTAGGTTTTTTGTCATAAAGCCTTCCGCTAAAGGCCCACCGTTTTTGGACTACCCCAGTTTTCCTACTGGGGTTACCTGTTACCTTTCAGGATTCTGACCTCCACTGGTTTTCCTACAGGATTATTACCTCCACTTACAGTGAAGTCCTCTTCAAGGTTCCTCTACTAGGTTTCCCAGTAGACCCATGAACCTCCATACTTCTGTGAAATCCTGTCAGGGGAGGTCCATATTGCAATATCCTTTGCAATATTATTGATGACCATCATCATCCTCATATGGACTCCTTCTCTGCAGTCCTATGCTAGCTTAGCTGTTCCACAGCATCCTTCTTTCTTCAACTCCTACCCTCCATCCTCAGGATGCCTGGTGTTCTGGGAGATAGCATGTTCCAACCTATGACATGTTGGGACTCCAGGCATCTCAGCTTGGGAGTCCCCATATGTGAAGACTCATTCCTGCTTGTTCCTGGAGATAGCACAGTTACTTACCTGTAACAGGTGATCTCTGGGAACAGCAGGAATAAGTCTTCACAACCCTCCCACCTCCCCAGGAGTTGTATCTCTATCTATCTTTCCTTTCCTCTCTCTCTCTGTTTGTCTCAGCTTTAAAGCTTAACTGAGGAGAGGCAGTTGGGAAAGGCGGGAAGGCAGCACGCAGGCGTGCTGGGATGCTTCCAAAAGCTCTTGATTGGACGCTGGGAAGTGTTCCCGTGCAGACTCCGTTGGTACTGATGTACCCATATGTGAAGACTTATTCCTGCTGTTCCCAGAGATCACCTGTTACAGGTAAGTAACTGTGCTTTCTATACAGAGCCCCCTCAAAGTGGAACTCCCTCCCTGAAACATTAAGAGCAATTAAAGTCTTACAATCACTCTGCAAAGAATTAAAAACGCACCTATTCAAAGAACATTACAGCAGCCCCAACATCAACAGTGCATAAAGTTCCCCCCCTTTTTCCTCCCCCTCTTCTCCCCCCATCCCTCTCCCTCTGTCCCCCAGTCACCATTCCAGTCCCCTCAACATTGCTACATTCAAATAGTTGTTTATGCATTGCAGACATCATTTTTTGGATAAACCTATGATAATGCCTACATTGTATTTCAAAATGCGATAAACCATACTGGTCTTTATCTGCCGTCATTTACTATGTTACTATGTACATAGTTCAATGTAAATAGTTAACTGTTACACCACATTAATACTGTTCTATGTAAAGGTTTTGTTATAATGTAAACTACCCCTGATCTCTGTTTTCTTATAGTGATAACATCCTGCTCAACCAGCTTAACACAGACACCCACACCATCCACAACTGCTCACGTAGCAACACTAGAGGAGGGGGTGTTTGCATCCTCTTACATAAAACTCTGAAATTTGAAAGCATTAGCACTATCTCCACCCCAGCCATGGACATCCTCGCAATTGCGAACAAACATGTAATCATTTGCCTGACATACAGAGCACTGCTCAACAAGGCTGAAGAACTCGACACCCTGGTGACACGGTCTGCTCCCACACATTCCACCACGAACACCTTATCCTCCTTGGGGACCTAAACCTACCTTCAGCATCCAGCAACCAGAGTGCCACCTTCCTTCAGGCCATGCAAGATCTGCAGTACACACAACTCGTCGATACCTAAAACCTTGGATCTGGTTTTCCTCCCCAATTTCCACCTAACATCACCTGGGTACATCCCTCCAACCTCAACCCCTGTCCCCTGGTCAGACCACCATCTCATCACACTTACTCTACCCCAGCATTGCATAGACTATACACCTCGAGATGCCACCCCTACAGCAAGACGCTTCGTAACCTTCGATGAACAGTCCTTCCTGCAAAACACACTACCCGCCCTGAAGGAACTATCACCTGAGACTGAAGCTGACCTCGAAGCAGAAATCAACACATGGCACACGATCATCTCTGTTGCTGCCTCTGCACCCCTCCCTCAACCTCAATCCACCAAGCGATGACGACATGCACCATGGTACTCCGCTAACTTGAGAGAACAGAAACACTCTTCGCTGCATAGCACGTCAGTGGAGGAAATCCAGAGATTCCGGCCTACATGCCAATATCTAGATAAACTAAAGACTTACTGCAGCAGCACACTCTAATCCAAAAAAGAGTACTACCATAACACCCTTCTCCAGGCCCTCAAACACAGGGAGCTCTTTGACTTGGTCAGATCACTCACAAGAGACCCCACTCAACCACGTCAAGACAACGCTCTCCACCCTCAGGACATGACTGCGCACCTTCAGACAAAGCATAACTCCACTAACCCCCCCCCCCCCCCACACACACATCATACCCACCCTGAGCAAGACAACAGACACCTCCCAGTCCTGGACCACCTTCAGAGATGTACCACCTGATGAACTCGATACCATCATCTCTCACATCAATAAAACAGCCTCCCCGCCGGACCCATGCCCGGTGTCATGGATAAAGGCTAGAAAGAATCACTACTTACCACTCATATTGGCCATAGTACAAACATCCCTATCCCATGCTTACCTCCTCCCACTACTCAAACAGGCCTCCATCCGCCCCCTTTTAAAGATACCTAACCTAGACCCCAGATCACCCACGTCATACTGACCCATTGCCAGCGTACCCTTCCTGGCAAAAATCATAGAGAAGGCAGTCCAAATCCAACTCCAGGAACACATCGACCAGCATTCGCCCCTCGACCAACACTAGCATGTTTTTCGCACCTATCACAGTGCGGAATCCCTGCTGATTTCACTACTATTGATCCTCATTGAAGGAAAGGAGAACAAATCAAGGGGTTTTATACTGCTCTTCCTGGACATCTCCTCTACATTCGACACCATCAAGAAATAATTTTTCACTGAAAGGATGGTGGTTGCTTGGAATGCCCTCCCAATGAAAGTGGTGGGGGCAAATACAGTGATAGAATTCAGAATGGCATGGGACAGACACAGTGAACATAAGAACATAAGATATGCCATTCTGGGTCAGATCAAGGTCCATCAAGCCCAGTATCCTGTTTCCAACAGTGGCCAATCTAGGTCATAAGTACATAGCAGTTTCCCCAAAAGACACAGGTCCACAATGCTAGTATTGGATCAAGCAGTGATATCCAGGGTCCCTTTTATTAATGGTTTATGGACCTTTCCGCCTGGAACTTGTCCAAACCTTTTTTAAACCCAGCTACACTAACAGCTTTTACTATATCGTCCGGTAACAAATTCCAGAGTTTGATTAGACGCTGAGTGAAAAAACATTTCTCTGGGAAAAAGCAGGAAGTCAGTCCTCACATATGGGTGACGTTGACGCTGAAGGAGCCCGCGCAGAGCAAATCCCCAGCTTTCAAAGTAAGCCTTTGGGAGTTGCTATCACGCATGCATGGTCCCCTTCCCGCCTAAGGGTGCTATCTTGCTCAGTCTCCTTTTTTCCGCAGAGCCCATCGGATGTTGTCCCTCGTGTCCCGGAAAAAGTTGATTTATTTTCTGTGTGCTGTTTTGGCCTGACCGGTCGACACCGGTATCCTTCCTGCCTCCGGCCTTGGTACTCTGGTATTGGGTTGGTCTTCTTATCTTTTGTTCGATTTTTTTCCTTTTGAGGCGTCTTCGTGACCTTTTCTGACTTTTTCTCCTTCGCTGGCAGCCTGAAGGGTCTTCGACCTAGCTGGGGTCCTTTTTCCCCAGATGGCTACCAGCGTTTTCAATAGTCCAGCAGAAAGGCAAAAATCACGTAGGTAACTCAGACACAGTCCAAAAACGTGATGAGGTGGAAAAACTTTAATTAAACCAATACAAAGACCTATTACCAACCCGACACAGGCCGTGTTTCGCAAACCTTTATCAGGGGTGATCAGGTAAGGTACTAAAAACATAAAAACATAACATTTAATACAATAGCATAATTAAAATAATGTGAAAGAACAAATCCAAAAGCATAATATATAAAAATACACATATATGATAAATCTCATAAATGAATAAAAATATCATAAATAGATAAAACAATAAATAAAATATAAAACAAATAAAACTATGAAAAAGCACGGATAAACAAATATAAATAACTAAAATAGAAACATAATAATGGCAAACAATGAAACAGAGTATACGGTATAAACAGACAGGGTGTGACAAGCAATTATATACCGCAAAGGTTACCTTTGTATGTAGACCCAAAAGAAATTTTTGGCCCTCAGAAGAAAATTGCTAAAAGAGATAAACATAACTTAAAAATAATAACTATTGGACATACATAAAAAATATACATATATCATCAGTATATTAATTATCTTAAAAGTAATAAATAAATATATCAACTACCTATAAATATAGCTAAAAAGGAGTATCTTAAAAAAATTAACAGAACAAACACATTGGAGACTAAGAAACATAGAAATGCAGCAGGAGCGAAAAAAGGGGGAAACTAATTTGCCAAAGGCGCTAAAACTAAATCATCACCAAACACAATAGCTGCCTTAAACTGAAGACAAAATGGATATATTTACATTCAGGGTCAATATTGTTAAAACCAGCATTAATTGCGTCTATATCAGGCAGCAGTATCGCTAAATACATTAATGCGGTACTTTAAAGATCGAGTGATCTAAAAGAACGCCTGCTCTATAATTGAGAGCGAAGAGAGGAGGGTGTTTCAAAAAAGGAACTAAAGAAATATAATATACCAGCTAAAATTATGGTCTGTATGTACAAAATTGATCTTCTCAGAACCGGCGTCGAAAAAACACAACATAATCAATCTGTAAAGAGAAAAAAAAAACAAAAACAAACCTTCGAGGTTGTAGAGCAACAGCCGTACTTCATGCGCTAGTAAAGTTATGGACGATCCTTGGAACAAATAGGATGAAGTGGTTGAGCAAACGAAAAAACTAGTGAAAGAACAGATGCACTTAGCATATCTCCTGGAGTGCTGTAAATCCAAAATCATTCCGAGAGGATTACGGATGAATAAGGCACCAGGATTATATACCATGGAAGAAGGTTTCATAAAGTGCTGGAACGCAATACTCAATAAATGCTCATTGGATCTTATGATCCTTCTGATTACTACTGCAAACAAGAAATCAGAAATTTATAAATCTTAGATGAGAAACTTTCTATTTTGAAGGGATGTGACAAGCAATTTGATAATGTTTTTGAAGACTATCAGAAAAATATAAAACGGTTTAAACAGGAAATTAAGGATATCAAAATAGATAAGTTTAAAAGAGATGAAGATGACTACCGGATAGGTTATGTGTACCATTGGAGCAAGAAGATAGATAGAGATCGGCTTTGGTTTAAAAAGAGGACCTCTATTTTTGATCGGAAAGAGAGTATAGCTAGTGAAGATGTTAGGGATGGCCCTTTAGAACAGAAAAAGAAATGCAGCAGGAGCGATTCAGGTGATTTTGATACATCTGCTTCTCTTTTTTTCTACCAAAGAATCCAGCAAAAATCAGGGCGATAAAAGAGCTAGAGAAGGTCCAGGTCGAGCTATTCCCAAAGAGCCTTTTTTCAATATGGACCAACTTTGGAAGGGAGGAGGTCGAGAGAACTCACGGACCCGCTTGCGACAAAAGAAAATAGACAAGGATCAAGAACAAGACCATGGGTTTCACTATGGTCAAGATCAACATCGCAGAGACCACAACCAGTATTACAGAGGTCGAGGCCGAGGGAGAGGGAGGGGACAGTGGAAAACAGATCAATCAGAGGAGAAGGAGATATCAATAGATCATACAATTGTCAATATCTCTAATAATGTTATTAATATCTCTCACTATACCTTAACTAAAGATGAGGAGTCCCTCCTTAGTAAAGGGTTATCTTTCGTTCCTAAGAATAGAGCTGACACTTTCGAGATACAAATTGATCTGTATAAATTTTTCAGAAAACTTAGGATTCAACAATTTTTTTTCGGACCAATCGAACACCTCTTGTGACAATTCAGTTATTAGTAAAAGATCAACTTGGATTCCTCCCCAGAAAACAGATTCCATTCTAGAAGCTTTCGAAAAAATAGTTCTTCAACAAGTTAGTGAAGTTACCAATGACACATCACCATCTTATCAAAATATTACACAGGGAGAAAGGATGGCTATCGCTTCCCTACAGAAGAATAGCCAGATTATTATTAAACCCGCTGACAAGGGTGGTGCTGTTGTGGTATTAGACAAGCAAGAATACATACAGGAAGTTTGCAGACAATTGAACGATAAGACCTTTTATCAGAGACTCAACGGAGATCCTACATCAGATATTAAAAGAAACATTGACAATTTAGTAACTACTGCCTTTGAAATAGGCTACATCACGAGAAAAGAGAGAGATTTTCTTATTGTAGATGCACCAGTGATTCCCACTATCTACGTTTTGCCTAAGATCCACAAATCTTTTGATAAACCACCTGGACGTCCGATAGTTTCATCAATTGGTTCAATTTTGGAACCCCTCTCTAAATTTCTGGATATATTTCTATGTCCGTTCATTAAAGACATGTGGTCATATGTACGCGATTCAGTGCATGTCATAGATATATTGTCTACCTTCAAAAACAGTAGTGCAGACATTATTTTAGTTACTCTGGATGTAGAGTCACTCTACACCAATGTTCCCCAGAAAGAAGCTTTAGATATTATTGTATATTATTTTCTTAAACGTACGGAACATCGACGCATTCCAACAACATTCCTTCTATCTCTAGCACAGATTGTGCTTTTCGAGAATTTTTTCTGCTTTAGAAATTTGTTCTATAAGCAGATTAAGGGTATAGCGATGGGGTCAGCCATGGCCCCCGATGTGGCTAATCTTTACATGTTTAATTTCGAAGAGAGCTTTTTAAAAGAATATCCATTTAAAGATAATGTTGTTTTGTGGATCCTATACTTCGACGATATTCTTATACTTTGGAGAGGTACTAAAGAACTATTATCTGAATTCAATATGTGGATTAACCAGTTAGATTCGAACTTGCGGTTCCAGATTACGTATGACTTTTATCAAATTTCGTATCTAGACCTCCTTATTAAAAAAGAAGACTGTGGTTTCTCTACAACTCTCTATAAGAAACCCACAGATAAGAATCATTTTCTACACTACGATAGTTTCCACAATCCATCCTTGAAGAACAATCTTCCAGTGAGCCAGTTTCTTAGAGTTAGGAGGGTTTGTTCCAATTTGTGTGACTTTGAAGATGAGCCATTAAATATGAAGAGACGGTTTCTTGATAAAAAGTATCCTTTACGGTTTGTGGAGTCTGCATATAGGAGAGCTAAAAACTCATCGCGCGAATCACTTTTGAACTTGAAGGAGAAGAAAGAGAATATAGGGCTTGTTTGTCCTCTTCTATACTCTGTTTTCAACTAAAATAACTAAAATACTTAAAAAGGAATGGCATATTCTACAAACTCTGCCAGCTTTCCAAGACAAGAACCTTATTATAGTACATAAGCGCAATATCAATCTACGTAATTTACTTGTACCTTCGGCTCTTACAGAAAGAAAATATCTACCACGATATAAAGGTCAATTCCAATGTGGGAAGTGTTCCGTTTGTCTTAATGTACTACCGGTAAGAGACATATTTGTCCATCCATTACACGGAAAAAAATTTTCATCAATGATTACTCTAATTGTGACACATCCCACGCTATTTATGTAATACAGTGTCCTTGTAATCTATTATACGTTGGGAAAACTACGCGTAGTATTAAAATTAGGATTACAGAACATAAGAGCTGCATTAGAAGGAATGTGGAAGATAAACCTCTTGTCGCACATTGGCAAGACCGACAGCATAAGGTTACTGATTTAAGATTTTTTGTGATAAAGCAGGTTAAACCCAATTGGAGAGGCGGCGATCTAAACAAGACCATTTTGAGACTAGAACAAAGATATATATTTTTATTAGATTCACTTGCCCCTAAAGGTCTCAATTTAGATAAAGATTTTTCTGTTTTCCTCTAATTGGTTTTTATACTTCTGTTTACACACACACATATATATATATATATATATATATATATATATATATATATATATATATATATACATTAAAAGTATTATGTATTACATATATATATATATAATTAACCTGAAGATTGACCCGACGTCGGTTCCAAGACTACAGATTATAGTTTTAGCGGCTATATTTTGGTACACAGTTTTGGTCACTGTATGATGGTTGTATTTAGAATTTTTAGTTAAAGGTTTTACTTATAGTTAGTCTTTTACAAGATCTACAATAACTTGTATTATGAGTTCCATAGTAAACGTGAGTTGTTTAATAGTATTGAGCAGTTATATTATAGCAGTTTTCCTTCTTATTCAGAAGATCTATACTTTTCTGTTAATATATTCGTTTTATTTGAGCCGTCTTCTGTGGAATATTTTATTAGTAATAGTACTTATGATCTATGTGGTTCCTTTCCGACCTCCCCTCCAAAGTTGGTCTCTCCTTTTATAGATTTATAATCACCATTTTTATAGCTTTACAATCTTCATTTTAAGAGCGATCTATCTGCGATAGGTATCTGTCCGTTCAGGTTTAGCTCCGCCTCTAGAACGCCCTTCTTTTCTTTTCCCGCCCTTTGGTAGGATAAAGATATGCGCATGAGCCGGCGTCTTTAGTTGAAACTTTACTAGCGCATGAAGTACGGCTGTTGCTCTACAACCTCGAAGGTTTTTTTGTTTGTTTTTTTTTTTCCTCTTTACAGATTGATTATAGAGGTATGTTGTGTTTTTTCGACGCCAGTTCTGAGAAGATCAATTTTGTACATACAGACCATAATTTTAGCTGGTATATTACTGACACACAGATCTAGCTATCGTTCAATGCTTTGGATTTCAAGTTCTACCAATAGCGATTTATTTCATTATAGATTAATTACGATGGCGCCTGTCGTGGATTTAGACAACATCAAATGATAGGTATATTAATACCATCGAGTAGTAGTTCACAAAGAGAGCCCTTTTTTGTTAGCAATTATATTTTTATGTTACATTTTTTTATAAGAACTTTTTGTAAGTTAGATTATTGTTTACTGATGCAGCATTTTCTTTAGTTCCTTTTTTGAAACGCCCTCTTCTCTTCACTCTCAATTATAGAGCAGGCGTTCTTTTAGATCACTCAATCTTTTAAAGTACCGCATTAATGTATTTAGCGATACTGCTGCCTGATATAGACGCGATTAATGCTGGTTTTAACAATATTGACCCTGAATGTAGATATATCCATTTTGTCTTCAGTTTAAGGCAGCTATTGTGTTTGGTGATGATTTATTTTTAGCGCCTTTGGCAAATTAGTTTCCCCCTTTTTTCGCTCCTGCTGCATTTCTATGTGTCTTAGTCTCCAATGTGTGTGTTCTGTTAATTTTTTTAAGATACTCCTTTTTAGCTATATTTATAGGTAGTTGATATATTTATTTATTACTTTTAAGATAATTAATATACTGATGATATATGTATATTTATTATGTATGTCCAATAGTTATTATTTTTAAGTTTTGTTTATCTCTTTTAGCAATTTTCTTCTGAGGGCCAAAAGTTTCTTTTGGGTCTACATACAAAGGTAACCTTTGCGGTATATAATTGCTTGTCACACCCCGTCTGTTTATACCGTATACTCTGTTTCATTGTTTGTCATTATTATGTTTCTGTTTTAGTTATTTATATTTGTGTATCCGCGCTTTTTCATAGTTTTATTTGTTTTATATTATATTTATTGTTTTATCTATTTATGATATTTTTATTCATTTATGAGATTTATCATATATGTGTATTTTTATATATTATGCTTTTGGATTTGTTCTATCACATTATTTTAATTATGCTATTGTATTAAATGTTATGTTTTTATGTTTTTAGTACCTTACCTGATCACCCCTGATGAAGGTTTGCGAAACACGGCCTGTGTCGGGTTGGTAATAGGTCTTTGTATTGGTTTAATTAAAGTTTTTCCACCTTATCACGTACCAGCGTTTTCAAGAAATGCGATCAGTGCGGGAAAATTATGTCCCTCACTGATATGCACGACTGCTGCCTCCGGTGCCTCGGGCCGGACCACGACCCGACGGTCTGCACTCTCTGTAAGAGAATGTCGTCTAAGGCCCTGAGGAGCCTCCAGTAGCAGCATGACAAGATTTTTCCTGAATCCCCCGTGCCTCCGAGAGCCAGGACCTCGTCTGAGGTCTCAGGGGGAACACTCCGAGCCTGAGCGTCGTTGGGGTTCCTCAGAGAGGGGTTCTCCCTCAAGGGAATACAAGAGGAAGAAGAAATCCTCAAAGGCGGCGTCTCAGGATGGTTCCAAACGACTGGGCTCCTCTTGGGGCCAGTCGTGGAGCCCCGAGTGCCTGCCCGGATCGTTGGAGAAGGAGCGCCCATCCAAAGTTCCTTGTCAGGAACCGGACCAGCCTAGGCAAGTACCGACTGTTCTTGTTGAAGACTCCCCTCTGGGGGAACCGGCATAGGGGCAGACCTTATCGGCGCCCGAGCCGGAGACTGCAGAGCCTCCCGGACTCATGTTCAGGATGGCTGCTTTGGAGCGCAGTTTTACTGCCTTCATTGAACAGCAGCGGGTGCTGATGTCCGGCATGTCCGGTTCCTCTACCCCGACCACCAGGCCTTCGACATCAAAGTCGACCCTGGAGGCCGAGCCGATCCTTGAGATCTTTCGGACTCGAGTCGATCCTCAGCCGAGGTCGCACTTGGCCTCCTGTTCGGGATGGAGATCATCGCCGCTGAGTCTGCCAGTGTCAGGATTTATTTATTTAGACAGTTTTGTATACCACCTTATCCTTCAATCAAAGTGGTCACAATTGGGGGATACATTTTAACACACGGGGATATGAGACGCATACACTAATACTTACAGGGAACATGGACAATGGAGGGTTAAGTGGCTTGCCCAAGACCACCCGCAGCACCTGAGGGAATAGAAGCCCCAGTCCTTCTGGCCCAAGGTTGCTGTCCTCTAGTGGGATTTGAACTTCCGGCCTGAGGTAACTTACCCCAACCACTAGGCCACTCCTCCACACTCCATTCCGGCGCCGGGGCCCTCGATGCCCAAGGAGCCCCTCGAGTCCTCATCGGAGGCCTCAGCTTGGGAGACAGAGGACGAGGAGTCCCCGGATACCCGAAGGCATAGGGATGTCCTCTCAGATTCTCCAGTATCTGAGCCTTGGAGAAGGTCCCCACCGAAGGATATGGGGTTTTTTGGATTTCGTGCGGGACATGTCCAAGGCTTTGGCTTTTCCCAAGGAGTCCAAGGAGGAGCTTCGAACTGACAAACTTGAGATCCTCCAATATATGAGGCTCCTCCTCGGGAGACCTTCACGGTACCCATTCCTCCGATCCTGGAACAACTTATGTTCCGCATGTGGGAGACACCTGCGTCAACGCCGGTGATTGCAAACGGCTTGACTCGATGTATTGAGTCCGCCGGAGTCCTGGGTTCCAGAAGTTGCAGCTGTCGCACAACTCCATGGTTGTGGAATCGGCCATGCGTTGGCTTAAGAGCCAGAAGATGCACTCCTCAGTGCCCCCCCGGCAGGGTGGCCCATACCTTGGATGCCCTCGACAGGAAATGTTTCCAGGGCAAGATGCTGAATTGTCGGATCCAGGTGTACCAGTTGTACATGGGCATGTACCTGAGAGACCTGGCGAAGGAACTTGCCGGGTTCTCAGCTGGTCTCTCAGAGGAACCTTTGCAGCGCTTCAGGGGCCTGTCCAAAACTGTCTGTGAATGCTCCAAATTTGTCTTGGGCGGCCTATGACGGGTTCGAGTCGGTGGCCAGGCTTGGCTGCAGTCGTCCGACCTCGAGCAATGGGTTCAGGACAAGTTGGTCGATGTCCCATGCCAAGGGGAGAACCTCTTTGGCAAACCCATGACTGACAAGGCTGCAGAGCTGGAGACTGAGTTTATGATGAGGACACGGCTCTCTAAGAAGACCTCTGCCCCTCCTCATAAGAAGGGCTCTAGTAAAAAGCCCTTTTACCCGAGGAAAGGAGCTGCTTACTGAAACTAGCCCCTTTACCAGGCCTCCCCAGCTCCCACAGAGGGGCAGTAGGCCAAGGGACAGGGGCATGGCCTGCGTAAGCAGAAAGCCCCCAAACCCCATGCTCCGGTGCCGTCCCAGCCCGGTGGGGGGGTTTTGACTCCTGCAGCATGGCCCCTCTCCCAGCTGGAGTTGGGCAGCCCACAGGAGGTTCGGCTTGCCTTGTATTCTTGCAGGTGGGAAACCATCACCACCGATTCATGGGCTTTACAAGTGGTCAGGAAGGGATACCTCCTCCATCTAGCCTAAGTGCCTCCACACTACTTCCTAGGAGAGCCTCCAAGGTCTCGCCTTCACCGGGACCTTCTTCTGAAGGAGTTGGCAGGTCTTCTCGAGGACCATGCGGTGGAACCGGTGCCCCACCACCTCAAGGGCAAGGGGTTCTACTTCATTTGCTTCCACATCTCAAAGAGTATAGGGGGCCTAAGGCTCATTCTTGACCTGCGCAACCTCAACAAATTCCTGGTGAGGGAGAAGTTCAAGATGCTCTCCCTTGGAATATTGCTGCCCTACCTCTGCCAGGGAAACTGGCTATGCTCCTTAGACCTAAAGGATGCCTACACACACATCCTAATCCACCCAAGCCACAGGCAATACCTACGCTTTGTGGTGGGGGACAACCACTACCAGTACAGAGTGCTCCCCTTTGGCCTTGCTTCGGCCCCCAAGGTGTTCACATAATGTTCGCCGCCTTCCTCAGGCTTCAAGGGATCTTAGTCTTTCCCTATCTCAACCACTGGCTCATCGGGGGCACTTCGGCCACTGAGTTGCACCAGGCCACAGCTCGCACCATCCAGGTCCTGCAGCACTTGGGGTTTGTAATCAACTACCCCAAATCCAGCCTCTGCCCGACTCAAGAGTTAGACTTTATTTGGGCAAGGCTCAATACCCTTCAGTCGAAGGCCTTCCTGCCTGCAGACAGGGCAAGCAGGCTTATAGCCATTGCAGGGAAAGTGAGCCACAGCTCCTCAGTGCCAGCAAGGCAACTGCTGCGCCTCCTCGGGCACATGGCCTCCACGGTCCATGTCACTCCAGATGCCTGCCTCCACATGTGAACTGCGCAGTGGTGCCTCAGAGATCAATGGTCCCAGGCCATAGGACACCTCCAGGACAGGATCAAGGTGACCAGGTGCCTGGTACAGTCCCTGGCCTAATGGCTCTTGCCCCAGCACTTGAGGGCAGGTATGTCCTTTCAGGCCCTTCCCCACTCGAGGGTCCTCACCACAGATTCCTCTTTGCTAGGCTGGGGAGCCCATTGCCAGGGGTACCGCACAACAGATCAACTTGTTGGAGCTCCGGGCCATCCATCTTGCCCTGAGGGTTTTCAGGCCATATCTGGACCACAGGTCAGTCCTGGTCCAAACGGACAGCCAAGTGGCCATGTTCTACGTGAACAAACAGGGGGGTACGGGATCACGCACCCTCTGTCAGGAGGCCCTGGACTTATGCTCTTTTGCAACCCGGAAGGGGATTCTCCTCAAAGCAGTATACTTGCTGGGCCAGGACAACTGGCTGGCTGACAGACTCAGCAGGATCCTCCAGCCGCCCGAGTGGCAGCTGGACCGAGCCGTGGCCAACAGGCTTTTCCAGACCTGGGGGGGAACCGGTGGTGGACTTGTTTGCGAGCCCGGACAATCACCAGCTTCCCCATTTCTGTTCAAGGCAGCCGCATCCGGCCAGGGTGGCCGCCGATGCCTTCCTAGTCTCATGGTCGGTGGGTCTTCTGTATGCTTTTCTCCCAACGCCTCTGGTCTCCAAGACTCCGTTCAAGATCCTTCGGGACAGAGCTTTTGTCATCCTCATAGCTCCACGGTGGCCCCAGCAACCATGGTTTCTGCTTCTCCTGCAGCTAGCGGTGGAGACCCCCATTCCCCTGGGTTCGTCCCCACAGCTCCTCTCCCAGGAGGGGGGGCTCTCTCCTGCATCCCAATCTCATCTCCCTTTCGCTGACGGTGTGGCCGCTGAGAGGGTGACTCTCGCCCTGCTCCTCCTTCCAAAGGATGTTGAGGTCTTGCTGGCTTCACGTAGACTGTCTACTAGACCCGGGGTCTCAAACACGCGGCCCGCGAGAGCATTTTGTGCGGCCCACTTTTTTCAAGTGCGTTTTCTCACCTGATGATGGATATTGTATATTTCGTGACACCACGTGGCGCCGCGGCCGTGCCGGCAATCTCTACCGAGTCCTCTTCTCCTCTCTCACATGACCCGAATCACGAGTCTGCCCTCAACCAATAGGAGACAGAAAGGAGCCTAGGAGGAGGAGGAGGGTGGGGCAGAAGCAGTCTGAGCAGCCAGCCCAACGCCACGCGGCACCACGCGCCATCATCCATTCCCTGCCCTGCTGCAGTTAGGCGGCCTGTGCTTCCTTTGTCTGCTGCAGTGTGCACAGCTCTCCGCGCTCTCCGAGGACAGGTAGAAGAAGGAGGCAGTCTGCCCTGCCCCCGGAATGCCCCAATGTCTTGTCTTGCATTTCGGAGGAAACTTAAGACTTGTTTGTTTGGAGAGGCTTTTAAACAACAAAGTACAGCGGAGGGCAATTACCACGGCCTACCAGGGATGGTTGATAAAATTGACTTTGAGTCTCCAATAAAGTCAATTTTATCAACCATCCCTGGTAGGCCGTGGTAATTGCCCTCCGCTGTACTTTGTGGTTTGTTCTCTTGCGGAAGGCCTTCTTCTCTTGGTCTGAGGCTTTTAAACTTTTGTTCTATTTAATGTTTTTAAAGTCTGACCTCCTTGTTGTCTTAATTGTCTTTCTATAAGCTGCCTAGTACTATTATGATTGGTTTTGATGAAATGAAATGGACTTTAGCTAGATAAAATGAAAGCATTTCTGGAGGCAAGTTAGAAAATTGTATCTTTCCAGTGTATTTTCAAACATATTAGATTTCACAGTCAAAAAGCAGGTATAAAATTCATGAGCAGTTTTCAAAGGGAAGTATGCACCATCATCTCCTTTGAAAATGTCTGCATTGTGTTGAAAAATGCCCAGTGAAGAGTTTGTTCTGAAGTATATTTCTTGAATAAACTATTTTCATTTCACATTTTGTAATTTTAAATTAGTTGCAGCCCTACATAGTTTAATATTGACCACCATTTCTTACTACTATAACCCCAATAGGGATGTGAAATGATTTGTGTATTTAATTTGTCTTGAGCTTTTATTTAGAAAAGGCAAGTAATTAATTAAATCTTAAAAACCAAATCCAAGCCATTTGGACTAAGGCTAAAACCATGAGGTTGACTTCCTATAAGTCTTTATTTAAGTATTTTTTTGTAACACCACGCGGCGCCGGCAAGCTCTACACGCCATTATCCAGATCCATTCCCTGCCCTGCTGCAGTTAGGCGGCCTGTGCTTCCATTGTCCGCTGCAGTGTGCAGAGCTCTCAGAGTTCTTCGCGCTCTCCGAGGACAGGTAGGAGAAGGAGGTAGTCTCCCTTCATTGGTGATTTTAGGGGACTTGCTGAGTTGTCAGAGGTTTGTTTTTTCCGCTTTTAGGTTGCTGAGTAAATAATGAAGTAAAGCCAATGTATTGATTTAATAAAGTAAATGTATTGATTTAATGTTGTATTTTGCTGCAGCTTAGTTTACCGCGGTAACTCAATAATGCAGTTTAGTAACTCCCATGGTAAAGGTTAATGCTGCTGGTGATCAACCGTCCTACAAGCTGCATCATTGGGTTCTTCTGGTTCATCAGGCCACTAACGTGCAGCCTAGTGCTCCAGAACCCTTCTATAAAGGGGCTGGTACCTGGTGGAAAAGGTGCATGATCCGGGGGTTCCCTTCTCCTCCTGCTGCATTGTAGATATTACCTCTTTAATATTTATTTATAAACAATTTAGCTCAAACGTTGTCATTGGCAGCTCAGGCAAGTTATGTAGAAGTGTACATGTAAAGGTCTGGCACTCCTAGAGACCCACACACTGGACCTCCAAACGCAAGCGAGAGGGCTTTCTCCTCTTTTCTGTGCAATTCTTCGGTTGCCAAACTGAGCCCTTTGTAGATGCCTATTCATGCTCAGGGGTGGGTACAGACATGGACGTGTCTGTCACTGAGTCCAAACAAGTGGCATCGTGCACATATGTATCTTTTTTGGGAATGTCCCGGCATGCCCCCGTGCGACATAGATGTGATCGCATGGAACACATGTAAACTCGGAGTATTCAAAGATGGCTCTTGGGACGTCGATATGATTCGCATGTCTGAACGGGTGTTTTTAGATGTGGGAGTCATGAAGAGTTTTTCAAAAAGATTCCCTAAATAGATTTCCACTAAGAGCCTGATTCCAAAAGGGGCATATCCGAGTAACAAGGAGCATGCGCGGTGACTGAAAACACGATATTGCAGCATCTCCCTCCACCGGCAGCAGCGCTGCCAGAGGACTTCCGCTTTGTGGGCATATTGCTTCTAATATTATTCTAACACACACCTCTTTTTTCCAGACCACTGTTTCATCAGAAGGGCAGAGATTCAAATATTTAAATTTGGCAAAGTTTCAAATAAGAGGGCACACGAGTCACGACGACCAAGGCTAACACGTGAGAACATTACTGTACCGGAAAAGCATTGTGATTGCAATCCTAATAATTTATAGTGAAGAGATTACGATCAGAAAAGTCTGGATGCAAGGACAATGGATATAGCAGTAAAAAGAGAAAAATCGCGAACGAAAACAGAATTTTTCAAGAAAAATGGGAGGAGTTATATTTTTTCACTGAGACCAACCATACAATTCAATGTCTCATTTGTCAACAAACGTTAGCTGTTCCGAAGGAGTATAACGCGCGCATGCACTATGAAGCAAAGCACCATGAGAAATGTGAAGCGTACGTGGGCAAAGTTACGAAACTTAAATCAGCATTATGCAAACAAAGACGTTTATTTACCACTTTTAATCAGCCCAACGAAGATTCAGTAAGAGCAAGTTTTGTTATAAGTGAACTTATTGCAAAGTCATCACGGCCCTTTACAGAAGGTTTGTTCATTAAAGAATGTCTTTTAAAGGCAAGTGACATTTTATGTCCTGACAAAAAGAAACTGTTTGAAGGCTTAAGCTTGTCACCCAATACAGTTGCCACCAGGATTACAGAATTAGCAGATAATGTGGAGAAACAATTAATTGAAGTGGCTAAGGACTTTGAAGCATTTTCAATTGCTCTCGACGAAAGTACAGATGTGTCTGATACCGCACAATGTGCTGTGTTCATCAGAGGTGTAGACTGCAGTTTAAATCGGACAGAAGAATTACTAGAATTAATACCGTTGAAGGGTACTACAACTGGACGTGATTTGTTTCAAGCCCTGGAAAAATGCATTGAGAAATATTGCTTACCATGGGAAAAATTTGTATCTTTGGCCACAGACGGTGCACCGTCAATGTGTTCTCAAAATGTAGGTGTAGTTGGATTGGTGAAAAACAAATTAAACAGCCTTGAAACAGTAGGAATCAACTTCACTAGTATACATTGCATTTTGCATCAAGAAGTTCTTTGTAGTAAAAGCCTACAAATGAAAGAAGTGATGGATGTAGTAGTTAAAACAATCAATTTTATACGTTCTCGGGGGCTGAATCACAGGCAGTTCATATCATTTCTTGCAGATATGGACTCTGAGTATGGTGAACTTCTTTATCACACTGAAGTTAGATGGCTAAGTCGTGGAAATGTTTTGAAGCGTTTCTTTGCACTTAGAGATGAAATCGCTTCATTCATGATAATGAAAAATAGGGCAGTTCCTTTGCTAACTGATTCTATTTTTCAATGCAACCTTGCTTTTCTAACAGATATTATGGATCACTTGAATGGATTGAACTTGAAGCTTCAAGGTAAAAACCAAGTTATCACACAGATGTATGACAATGTGAAATCGTTCAAAGTTAAACTATGTTTATGGATGAAGCAGGTGGGTGAGGGCAGTTTGGTCCATTTCCCAACCTTGAATTCTTTACAAAAAGTTGAACCCAAATGCTTAAAAGAATATACAGATTTGTTGTCTAACTTACTTCAACAGTTTGATGTGCGCTTTGAAGACTTTAAGATACTGGAACCACAGTTTCAACTTTTTTCAATGCCGTTTGCTGTAGAAGTTGATAATGTTGCAGAGGAATTGCAAATGGAGTTGGTGGAACTTCAGTGTGATACTATCTTGAAGCAAAAATATATAGAATTAGGGATTCCCGAATTCTACACGTTTCTTCCACGAGACAGGTTTCCGAGGTTACTCTCTGCTACTGCAAGGATTCTTGCAATGTTTGGAAGTACATATGTATATGAACAATTTTTCTCATCTATGAAGATTAACAAGTTTGTGCTAAGGTCACGGCTCACTGATGAACATTTGCAAGCAACACTGAGATTGTTTTTTTCTAATAAATTAAAGCCTAATATTGAGGTCCTTGTTGATGCAAAACGCTACCAGCTAAGTAGCCAGAAAAAACTGACTGAAAGGTAAAACTTACATGATAATTACATTCACGTTACACATTACGGTTATAATAAATGGATTAAAATAATTAAATAAAGTTTGTAAAGCACTATGTTCTTATTATGTTGACTTTTATTGACTTTTTCCATTGTAAAAAAAAGTTCCGACAATGCGGCGGCGGCAGCAGCAGCAAGTTTGGATTTTTTTTAATCTACCTGGGCTGACAGGGGGGAGGGGGGTTAGGACTGGTAATAGGCTATGGGGGGGGGGGGGGGCTAGGACTGGTAATGGGCTATGGTGGGGTTAGGACTGGTAATGGCCTATGAGAGGGGTAAGACTGAAAATGGGGTGATGGGGGGGGTTAGGACTGATAATGGACTATGAGGGGTAAGACTGAAAATGGGGTGATGGGTAAGACGAAGTGGGCTATGGGGGGGCTAGGACTGGTAATGGGCTGGGGGGTTGCTAGGACTGGAAATGGGCTGAGTGGAAGGGGGGGCTTGAACTGCAAATGGCTGATGGGGAGGGAGGCTTGGAATGGAAATGGGCTGTGAGGGGAGGGAGCTAGCACTGGAAATGGGCTGATGGGGGGAGCTAGGTTTGGAAATGGACTGATGGGGGGCTAGGACTGAAAATGAGCTGATGCAGGGACTAGAAGGGAGCGGGTGCTGTGTGGGGCTGGAACTAGAAGGGAGCTGATGTTGGGGGAGTATTAGAATGGGAAGGAGCTGGGAGAGTGAAATGGAGAGGGGAAAAATATTTTTTGTGGGAGGGAAGACAAATCTACAATTGGCCAGGTATTGGGAGAGTAAGTGGGGATTGAGGATGGAGGGGTAAAATTTGAGTGGATGAAAAAGGAATGAGGAAAAGAGCAAAAGGAGAAAGATTAGTATGTTAAAGCAGATGTAGAGGGAGAATGGAAAAAAACTAGAAGAGAGAAGAAAGGACAAATGTACAGCAGACGATGGAGAGTTAGCAGAAGGCACGAAGAAACCAGAAGAAAGTGGCTGAAACAATTGCAACTGATAAAAAAGCACAAAAGGTAGAAAAATATGTCTTTATTTTGAATTTATTAACTGGAATATGTCAGCTCTGGGAAATGTGCATCAATAACGTCTGCGCTTTGTTTAGTACAAGAGGAAATTAATTTATAGTTTTATTTCTGCAGTGTTGTACATTCCAAGTTTGGCTTTTGGGGTTCCCAGTTTAATTATTGTCTTCTTGTTTCTAAATTTTGATTCCTTGTTTAGTGATGGTGTATGTTCTGCATGTGTAACTGAGCTGAGGTATTCTGTTTATGTAATTCCTATTTGACATTGCTACTTTTTCTCTTTCCCCAGTAAGTCATGTATTGTTATTCTCTGAAATGTATTGATTTAATATTTGCAGTGTTGCCTTTTGATAGGTAGGGTATGGTGCTTTGTGAGTCCTGGTAGTGCTGTTAGGATATGGCGGGTTTGCTATGGGTTCTAAATGGGCAGTGTTTGTAGTAGTTCCTAATGTACCTGGCGGTTGGCACTGGATTATAGTAATGTAGAAATCTTTTAGTCTTTCTTTATCCATACACTCATTAAGAGGCATGTTTACTAAATGTTAGGGTATGGTAACGTTATGCAAATATTTATGCAAATGAGGCCCCCTTATGCAAATGAGACCTGTGTCTTATGCGGGCCCCGGGTTATTTTACAAGTCCTCATTTGACCCTCAAAGCAATTTGAGTTTGAGACCCCTGTACTAGACGGACATCTGCCTTTAAGTGGCGCAGATTTGCTTTCTGGTGTGCTTGGGCCAAAGGTGGACCCCTTTTCTTGCCTGGTGGTTGTGGTGTTACAATATCTTCTCCACCTTTCTGAGATGGGACTTAAGTCCATCTCCATCAGAGTGCACCTCAGTGCCCTAGCGGTGAACCACTTTCCCATGGACGAGAAGCCTCTCTCTGCCCACCCAGTGATATCCCGGTTTCTAAAGGGCCTGCTCCTGTTGAAACCCCAGGTCCGTCCCCCAGCGACCGAATGGGACCTTAATGTCGTGTTGGTGCAGCTTACCCGGCTGCCCTTTGAGCTGATGGCCATGTGCCACCTGCGGTACCTCTCCTGGAAAGTGGTATGCTTAGTTGCGCTCACTTCTGCCTGGCGAGTGAGTGAGCTCCAGGCTCTCATGGTGGAGAGGCCTTATACCAGGTTCTACAAGAATAGGGTGGTGCTACGCACACACCCCAAGTTCCTTCCGAAGGTGGTCTCCTCGTCTCACCTCAACCAGGAGGTGGTTCTTCCTACTACCTTCTTTCCCAGGCTGCATGCCAGTCAGGCAGAGGCGGTCCTCCATACCCTGCACTGTAAGAGGGCCCTGTCCTTCTATATCCAGTGTATGCAAACTCACTGGAAAGCCTCTCAGCTTTTCGTTTCCTATGACCCCAGTAAACTGGGGAAGGCGGTGACAAAGCGTACGTTGTCCACTTGGGTGGTGGACGGTATTGCCCGGACCTATGAAGCAGCAGGGCTTCCTCTGGAGGGCCATGTTACAGATCATAGGGTCAGAGCCACGGCGGCATCATTAGCTCACCTGTGCTCTGTTCCTTTGGCGGACATCTGCCGGGCTGCCACCTGGTCTTTGGGTCAGACCTTCGTGGCTCATTACTGCCTGGATACGGAGTCTCGATGGGACAGTGCCTTCGGCCAGGATGTGCTCCGTGACCTGTTTGAGGTCTAGGCAACTCCTGCCCTCTGACCCCTCTGTGTTCAGGCTACCGGAGTGCTACTTCCCTAGTTAGGGTTTCATTGTGGCTGCTTGCGGCTCTCGCTGAGGGAGCCTTTTTGTTTTGGGCTATACTGTAGGTTCAAGGTAGCCTGTAGCTGGGGAGTCCCATATGTGAGGACTGACTTCCTGCTTGTTCCCAGAGAAAGCGTAGTTACTCACCTGTAACAGGTGTTCTCAGGGGACAGCAGGAATCAGTCCTCATAACCCTCCCTCCTCCCCTTGGAGTTGCCGTCTTTTAGCTGTGTCATTTGACTGAGCAAGATGGCACTGTTGGGCGGGAAGGGAGCCACGCATGCGAGGTAGCAACTCCCAAAGGCTTTCTTTGAAAGCTGGGAATTTGCTCCATGCAGGCTCCGTCGGCGTCGACGTCACCCACATGTGAGGACTGATTCCTGCTGTCCCCGGAGAGTAACTATGCTTTTCTCTTATTAGTCTTGAATAGGTTACCCTGTAGCTTCATTGCATATCCCCTAGTCTCTCTATATTCTGATGACATAAACAATTGATCTACATTTACCTGTTCCACTCCGTTCATTAATTTATAGACCTCTATCATATCTCCCCTCAGCTGTCTCTTTTCTAGGTTGAAGGGCCCTAACATTTTAGCCTTTCTTCATAGGGGTATCCTTTCATCCCCTTTACCATTTTGGTGGCTCTTCTCTGTACCTTTCCTAATAACGCTATACTCTTTTTAAGATACGGCAACCAGAACTGCACACAATATTCAAGGTGCGGTCGCACCATGGAACAATACAGAGGCATTATAATATTCTTTGTTTTATTTTTCATTCCTTTCCTTATGATACCTAGCATTCTATTTCCTCTCTTGGCCGCCGCTGTACACTGGGTGCAGGATTTTAACATGTTATCCACGATGACGCGTAAATATTTTACCTGGGTGGTGGTTCCTAATGTGGAACCTTGCATTGTGTAGTCATTGTTTTGGTTATTCTTTCCTAGGTGCATAACTTTGCACTTGTCCACATTAAATTTCATCTGCCATTTGGATGCCCATTCTTCCAATTTATCAAGATCCTCTTTTGATTTTACACAATCCTCATGGGTTTTAACAACTTTAAATAGTTTTGTCTCATCTGCAAATTTGATAACCTCACTCGTTATTCCCATTTCCAGGTAATTTATGAATATGTTAAAAAGCAGCGGATCCAGCACAGATTCCTGGGGTACTCCACTATTCACCTTATTCCATTGGGAAAATTGGCCATTTAGCCCTACCCTCTGCTTTCTATCTTTTAACCAGTTCCTGATCCACAATAGTACACTGCCTCCTATCCCATGACTTTTTAGTTTCGCCAAAAGTCTCTGATGAGGGATCTTGTGAAAGGCTTTCTGAAAGTCCAGATACACTATATCAACCAATTCACCTTTGTCTACCTGTTTATTCAGACCTTGAAAAAAACATAACAGATTAGTAAGACTAGATTTTCCTTGTCTAAAGCCATGTTGGCTGTCTCCCATTAAGCCATGACTTTCTACATATTCAGTAATTTTGTTCTTTATGATGGTTTCTACCATTTTTCCTGGATCCCTTTTATAGTAACAGGGTAAAATCAAAATAAACATAACTCTCTTATATCTCAATAAATAGGGGTGACCTAACGGAGTGGTTGGTACACCCCTAAACAAAGACATGGGGAGTGGTGACCTGCACGGAGCAGCAGGTGCAGCTACTCTTGCCGCTTTGCTGGGAAGACTAGACGGACCATACTGGTCTTTATCTGCCATCATATACTATGTTACTATAAAACACTGCTGGGCCAACTAAACGAGATTGGAGTACAGGGCAAACGCTTCTGGTGATTCCATTCGTATCTCTCACGCTGTTGCCAGCAGGTCAAGATAGGACAGACTGCATCCTCCCCTTACACCCTGCCACAAGGAGTGCCCCAGGGATCTGCACTTTCATCATTGCTATTCAATATCTACATATGCCCCCTATGCACAGCCATCTAAAAATTTTATGTCAGGTATCCGATCTATGCCGATGACATGATGGTATATACCCCATTCTCCACAGCTGCCCCCAACTACTCCAACCTCTCAGCCTGCTTCAAGGAAATTGTCAAATGGCTCCAGCACCAAAATCTAGAGTTAACCTCAGCAAGACTGAGATCTTACATGTAACCAGGGACCCCAATTTTACGTTTCCCATAACAGTCAGACTTGGAGAGACAGACCTCTAAGTCAAAATCCAGCTCAAATACCTCGGAGTCACCTTAGATCAGCACCTGGACTTTTCAAGCCTAAGAGGGAGTAGTGGTTCAGTGGTCTGGACAGGTTACCTCAGGCCGGAAGGCCGGGGGTTCAATTCCCGCATGGGGACAAGCAACTTCAGGCCGGAGGGACTGGGATCTCTAGTCCCATGACCACTCCTTGTGGCCTTGGGCAAGCCACTTAACCCTCCAGTGCCTCAGGTACACTTAGATTGTGAGCCCTTCGGGGACAAGGGACTAAAAAGTACCTGTTAGTATACATGCAAACCGCTCTGATTCTAAAGAGCGTGGCATAAAAAATGAATAAATAAATAAATATGTCCAAAACACTACCAAGGCAATCTGTTATAAGTTTATTTATTTATTTATTACAGTTTCTTATATACCGCGCTATTCGGTATCAGCGCGGTTTACATCATAACATAACTACCATAACGACAAGTTGTCAGGTTTTACATCGAACAGGGATACAAACTTGGATAACAGGGTAAACTATGTACATAAGCTATTTACACGGCAAGGATAGGTAAAAATCAGAAAATGGGGTCTGTATTCTAAGATGGCGACAGGGATTTGTTTGAGCTGGGATGCCTAAGCGAAAGGGCAAGCATCGGGCTCTTCCCGCTGAGCCTTCTGCAAAACCCTCTCCTTCTGTGAAGACCGGACAGTTCAGGACACTATGCAGTCTGTCGGGCAACAGTCACCCCCTTGCTTGACTACTGTAACTCTATATATCATGGTCTACACAAGCACTCTATCCATCTGCTTCAGCTCGCTCAGAATGCCGCCGCATATGCAATCTTCGAAGCATCCAGACACTCCCATATCACACCCATCCTAAGATCCTTCACTGGCTATCCATCATATCCAGGATCAAATTTAAAGTCCTCACCATCATCCACAGAGCCCATAATGACCTCACTGCTCAGCACCTCCAGATGTCAATTAGTACCCCAGCACCATCAGGCCCCGCAGACAGAGCACACTGAATCTACTCAGCCTGCCAACACAGATCCACAGGAACACCTAATATGCCTGCCTAAGGTCCTTCCCACTCTATGCCCGACACTCTGGAACACGCTGCCACCCACCTTAAGAAGCATCCAGTCAATAAAAGCCTTCAGCAAGTCTTTGAAGACTTATCTTTTCCAGGAACACTGCGGCACAGGCTAGCCCTCTTAAGAGGCCATCAGATGGACTACTGCACCTGCCTTGCTGAACCTCTTGTAACCACCACTGTCCCTACCACTGTGTATCTGCATCTGCTTTTGCACTCCATTTCCCATGGCGATTGATCTCTATGTACCCCACTGCTTTCCCACCTGTGTCTTCTCTGTTAAATGCTCACCGTTTTGACTGGAACTTGTTATACCCTTCTACACTCTTGTCTCTCCACCGTTGATTATTGTTCATCATTTTGACTGGTAGAAACACTGTATACCAAAACCAGTTAAATAAATGGGAAAGAGAGGCTGGTGGGGAACTGGCTGGGGGAAAGAGTGAGAGAGACTGTAGGAAACTGGCTAGAGGGAATAACAGAGAGAGAAAAAGAAAGAGACTGGGACTAGTGGAGAGAGAGAGACTGATGGGTACAAGAAGTGGGGGAAGGAGATAAAGTGGGCCAGTGGGTATAGGGCTTGGCACTGAGAGGAAAGGGTCTAGGAAAAATTGATGGGGATGAACTTGGGGGTCTCTGAGCATTTTGGGAACCTCTGGTGTAAACATGATCTTCCATTAGGTTAGTAAGTTTGGATTTCCCATTCTCTGTGGGGGTTTTTTTGAGGCGTAGAGCCTATCTCTGTGTTTTGAAAAGCCCATTTTATAATTTTGGATTGTCTTCCCTGTTTCAAGACACTAATATAAAACATAAAAATGACAACATATAGATTTTCCAACAAAAGTAGTAATCACCCCTTGGTGTGGTTTGTTTCTTCCATCTTTTCTTGAGAACAGTAATTAGCTAGAGAGTTCCATGTATATGTCTAAGATTTGTATTTAGGTAAAATGGTTATTTAGTGATCTCCAGGAAAAAGCAGGAATGTAGTCTTCACATATGGCTATCATCGGTACAGACGGAGCCTGCACGGGAACGCTCCCCAGCTTCCAATAGGAAAGCTTTTGGGAGCATCCCACAGTGCCTGCGTGCTGCCTTTCCAACTGTCCCCCTCCAGTTCTTCGTTTTCCACAGAGCCGACAGGTCACATACCCTGTCACCGCAGAAAATTTTGTCTTTAATCTTTGTTTTTGTGGTTGCGTCTGCCTTCCCGAGATGCTATACCTGTACCACCGGTTCGTTCTTTCTTCTAAAAAAAAACAAAAGAAAACTATAGTTTCTGAAGTAGTTTACTTCAGAAACCTTTTTTCCTTGGTGCTAGGCGCCATTTCGGGCACTAGGCCCAGTTCTTCCTTAAAAATGGAAAAACCTGCTTCAGGTTTTAAAAAAAAAAATGTTCTAAATGTGGCGGTACTATTTCCGTCACAGACACCCATGATTGGGTTCTCAAATGTTTAGGTCTTGACCACTCTATTTCAGAGTGCCTCTCCTGTGGAATGATGTCAGAAAGGGGCCGGCAGAACCGAGCTGCTAAACCTAGCACTCGTTTTCCCTCAGACGTGGCATCTGTTGCATCGACGTCCTCTGGGGCTTCATCTTCTTCCCATGGACCTCAGGTAACTAAACATAAATCTAGCAGGTCCTCAAAGGGTAGATCTCCTTCTAAGTATCAAGATGCCCCTGCATTGCCCTTGAGGAATTTCACCGGCAAAACTGCCCTGGGAGAGGCTTCGGCTTCCAAAGCATTAGCTGGGCTCCAGGATGTTCTCGAGGCCTCAACCTTGGCAGAACTACTGGTGCCATGCTCTGGGATCCCAGCCGCTTCTATCGATACCGACACCCAAGCATTGGCAGCGTCGATAGACCAGAGATTCCTTGCTATCGAACACAGTCTAGCGGCTCTTCTCACGGCTTCGGTACTGATGAAACTGCTTCAGACACCTCAACCAATACTGGTACCGACTGCATCGACATTGGCGGTTATGCCACCCATACCGAGTCATGCGTCTCTCTCCGGCATTGACAGATCGGTACCTGAACAACCCGATATCGACTTAGATCGATACCGGTACCGTGCTTTGCATGATCACCAGGATCGAGATATTTTGAATCCTCGGATGAGACTGAAGACTCCGAAGACTCTGCCGATACCAGAGTACTTCTCCCCGAGGATTCCTCTTCTCAGCGCAGAATGTCTTCGCCAGAGGATATGTCCTTTCAGGACTTTATCCGCGATGTGGCCCGAGGCCTTTCTATCACAGTAGCTCCTGAAAAGAGCCTAGGGCAAAGGAGTTGGAAATCCTCCAATACCCTAAGGTTCCCAAAGAGGCAGCTACTCTGCCTATTCACGAGATCTTACATGATCTTATGCTAAGGATGTGGGAAACACCTTTAACCATATCTCCTCATTCTCGAAGACTCAATAGCATGTATCGAGTTCCACCTGGTCCTGGCTTTCAAAAAACTCAATTACCACACCATTCAATGGTGGTGGAATCAGCCATGAGAAGGATGAAAAGTACAAAGAGACATGTATCCAATCCTACAGGTCGTGAATGCAGGACTCTAGATGCCTTTGGGCGTCGATGCTTCCAAGCTTCCATGCTCTCAGCTAGGATCAGTTCCTATATCTTGTATATGGGAATGTTCCTTAAAGAGATCACAGGAGACTTGGAGCTTATGAGCCCCCTTCTTCCTGATGACAAAAGACAAGACTATCTCACTCTTGTCAAACATGCTCAGGATGCTTCCAAGTTTGTTAATTGTGCAGCCTTTGACTGTTTTGAGTGCATAAGCAGAACCTCTGCTATTGCCATTGGTGCACGTCGGATCGCCTGACTTCAGGCATCTGACTTGGAAATTTGGGTACAGGATAAATTAGGAAACATTCCTTGCACAGGAGAAAATCTCTTTGGCAAGAATTGGCAGGAGAAGGCTAATGAAATAGATGCTGACAATATCACACTGGCTAGATTGTCCAAATCTACAGCCAATCCTGCAAAGAAAAGATCCTAAAAAAAACATTTTTCAATAAAAAAAAGAAGTTTTATCCTTCCTATACCCAACAGGGACACCGTCCCGGTCAGGCTGCCCAAAAGGGATAGCAGCAACAACCTAGACAACAAAAGAAGCCAAAAGCTACAAAACCCCAGCCAGGTCAGCAGGCTCAGCAACCTCAGGGGCTTTGACTCCTTTCTAGAGAACTTCGCCTTCCTGCCCCGGAAGGGTCCAGAACCCTTAACCATCCCAGGCAGGTTATGTCATTTTGCCCACAGATGGTACCAAATAACAGCAGAAAATTGGACTTTGTCCATTATACGAGAGGGGTACAAGCTTCATTTTCACAGCCTGCCCCCTCCTACATTTATAAGACAGTTCAATTCTCATACCTCTCTCAACAATCTCTTAGGTCAAGAAGTCACAATGCTCCTTGCTCAAGGAGCAATAGAGGAAGTACCCATTCCCCATCAGGGTACAGGGTTCTACTCCCCCTATTTCCTTATTCAAAAGAAACAGGAGGACACAGACCCATTTTAGACCTCAGAGAATTGAATGAGAGAAGTTCAAAATGGTCTCTCTAGGAACTCTGTTGCCATACCTTCAAAGTCAGGATTGGCTTTGTTCTCTAGATCTCAAGGATGTGTATACTCATATTCTCATCCATCCAAATCACAAGAGATTCCTCCTATTCCTGTTTCAAGGAAAGCACTACCAATACAAGGTTCTTCCCTTTGGCCTGGCATCTGCGCCAAGAGTGTTCACAAAATGCATGGCTGTGGTAGCAGCATTTCTCTGCACTCTGGGAATATTCATCTTCCCTTACTTAGACTACTGGTTCATTCGAGCCCCTACAGTGCCAGAGGCCAGCTCTGCTCTATCTCGCACAATGCGAATCCTTCAGTATTTGGGACTGGTCATGTTGTTGTTGTTAAGTGCCGTCTACTCATGGCGACCCTCTGGATAGCTATCCTAAATTGTGTTCGGTCTTGAGTCAGACGGCTCATTGTTGAGACTGATACCCGTAGCTGCTGTTATTGTATCGATCCATCTCATTGCTGGCCTTCCTCTTTTGCGCTGACCTTCTATCTTGCCAAGCATGATGTCTTTCTCTAATGATCTCTCTCTTCGCATGATGTGTCCAAAGTATGAATGTCAAAGTCTTGTCATCTGAGCTTCTAAAGAAAGCTTAGGTTTGATCTCCTCTAGTACCGACTGGTTTGTTCTTCGGGCAGTCCATGGTATACACAGTATTCGCCGCCAGCACCATAATTCAAAGGCATCAATTTTCTTCCCTCACTTGATTTGCAGCTTGTCGTGCTGTGAGGGCTTGTGTGCATCAGGGACTGGTCATAAACCTCCAAAAATCCAATCTTGCTCCCACTCAGTCCCTGGAGTTCATAGGAGCTCATCTGGATACCAGACAGACAAGGGATTTCCTTCCGCAGCCCCGCTGTCTTTGCATAGTACAACTAGCTGTCTTTGCATAGTACAACTAGCTTCCCAAGAAGTGCTTAAACCTTGTCTCACTGCTTGGGAAATGCTACAATTGCTAGGCCACATGGCATCCACCGTGCATGTGGTTCCTTATGCTCGCCTCCATATGCTCGCAGCCCTGTGGACTTTATCCACTCAGTGGACACAAGCCTTAGGTTGCCTGTCGGACAAAATAACAAACTCAGACCGTCTTATTTTGTCCCTCCAATGGTGGCAATCACCAAGAAACCTTCTTGTGGGGTCTCCTTTCCAGCAACCCCTATCCCAAGCCACCCTAACAGATGCTTCACAGGTGGGATGGGGAGCATACCTGCACGATCTCTTTACCCAGGGTACCTGGACTCCACAGGAGGCCTGTCTTCACATCAGTCTCCTGGAGCTCAGAGCAATCTTCCTTGCTTTTTGAGTATTTCACGCGCAGCTCAGCTACAAGATGGTCCTAGTTCAAACGGACAATCAGGTAGCCATGTTCTATGTGAACAAGCAGGGTGGAACAGGCTCTATGTCGCTATGCAATGAGGTTTTGCATGGGCCCTCGCCAGAGAGCATCAGATTCATCTCCTTGCGGTGTATCTTCCAGGCATTCAGAATTCTTGGGCAGACAAACTCAGTCGAGTTCTGCTTCTACACGAATGGTATTCCATGCTTTAAGAAAAGTGGAAGGAAGTCCAAAAAACTGCCAGCATGGTTTAAAAGTGAGGTCAGAGAGGCTGTTGCCAAAAAAGCATCTTTCAGGAAATGGAAAAAAGAGCCAAACGACGAAACCTGGAAACAGCACAAGCACTGGCAAGTCAAATGCAAGGCATTGATAAGGCAGGCAAAGGGAGAATTTGAGAGGAAGCTTGCTGCGGAAGCAAAAACGCGAAGTAAAGACCTTTCCAAGTACATTCATAGCAAAAAACCTGTGAGAGAGTCAGTTGGTCCATTAGATGATAAAGGGGTTAAAGGAGCACTAAGAGGCGACAAGGCGATAGCAGAGAGACTGAATGAATTCTTTGCTTCGGTCTTTACTGAGGAAGATGTAGGGATGTTACCCATGACTGAAGTGGGATTTAAAGGTGCGGAAGAATTGAAGGAAATATCGATACATCGGGAAGATGTATTACAACTATTAGATAAACTGAAGAGTAGCAAATCACCTGGTCCGGATGGTATACATCCAAGGGTGTTGAAAGAACTGAAATATGAGATTGCAGACCTGCTATTAGTAATCTGTGAACTATCATTAAAATCATCTCTAATACCTGAAGATTGGAGGATCGCCAATGTAACACCAATTTTTAAAAAGGGTTCCAGGGGTGATCCGGGAAACTACAGACCAGTGAGCCTGACGTCAGTACCGGGAAAAATGGTAGAAACCATCATAAAGAATAAAATTACTCAGCATGTAGATAGTCATGACCTAATGGAAGATAGCCAACATGGCTTTAGACAAGGAAGATCTTGTCTTACTAATCTGTTATGTTTTTTTGAAGGAGTGAATAATCAGGTGGACAAAGGTGAGTCGGTTGATATTGTGTATCTGGACTTTCAGAAAGCCTTTGACAAGGTCCCTCATCAGAGACTTTTGGCAAAACTAAAGAGTCATGGGATATGAGGCAGTGTACTGTTGTGGATCAGGAACTGGTTAAAAGATAGAAAGCAGAGGGTAGGGCTAAATGGCCAATTTTCCCAATGGAGAAAGGTGAATAGTGGTGTACCCCAGGGATCTGTGCTGGGTCCGCTGCTTTTTGACATATTCATAAATGACCTGGAAAGTGGAATAACGAGTGAGGTTATCAGATTTGCAGATGAGACAAAACTATTTAAAGTTGTTAAAACCCAAGAGGATTGTGGAAAATTGCAAGAGGATCTTGATAACTTGGAAGACTGGGCATCAAAATGGCAGATGAAATTTAATGTGGACAAGTGCAAGGTTATGCACCTAGGGAAGAACAGCCCAAACTAGGATAAACTAGCCGCTGCAGCCGCCGAAGAAACAACTCCCCTCACAGCGCTCCTGCCCAATCCGGGCAGTGGGAGAGGAGGGGAACAGCAGCCCGCCTGCTTAAAAGCGGCGTCCCTCGCCACCGGAGGGAGCCGCTGCAGCCACCGAAGAAAAAACTCCCCTCACAGCGCTCCTGCCCAATCCGGGCAGTGGGAGAGGAGGGGAACAGCAGCCCGCCTGCTTAAAAGCGGCGTCCCTCGCGGGCGCGCCCGCGCCTGGCGGGCCCGCGCCTGAGGGCCTCGCCAGAGGGCCCTTTGGCGTGGCCCTTAGGCGCGGCACAGAGGCGCACAAAAAAGCAAGCACCCAACATTCCCTCCCCCCTGAAAAAGCCACGCTATGTTCAACAGACACCTCCACCACCGAACCGAAGATCAACGACTCTGCAAGGAAAAACCTCACCACCCCCGAACCCCAGCCGAGGCCCGAAGCCAAGCAGCAGGAAACAACTAAAATAATCAGCAACGCCGACAGGAGCACAGGAGAACCCAGCAAGGAGCAGACCGAGGCGAAGGACGTCAGAACCGCAAGTAGAACTCTCTCAGTACACCACACATTCCCCACCTCCAAGCTCACACCTCCACTACACACACTCCAACAGACCCGGCCCTCCCCCCACGGGACAGGCACCCACAACAAGACGCCCTACACAGATCCGGCTCGCCCTCCACGGGACAGGCTCCCGCTCCAAGACGCCCTACACAGATCCGGCTCGCCCTCCACGGGACAGGCTCCCTCCACGGGACAGGCTCCCGCACCAAGACGCCCTACACGAATCCGGCTCGCCCTCCACGGGACAGGCTCCCGCTCCAAGACGCCCTACACGAATCCGGCTCGCCCTCCACGGGACAGGCTCCCGCTCCAAGACGCCCTACACAGATCCGGCTCGCCCTCCACGGGACAGGCTCCCTCCACGGGACAGGCTCCCGCACCAAGACGCCCTACACGAATCCGGCTCGCCCTCCACGGGACAGGCTCCCTCCACGGGACAGGCTCCCGCACCAAGACGCCCTACACAGATCCGGCTCGCCCTCCACGGGACAGGCTTCCTCCACGGGACAGGCTCCCGCACCAAGACGCCCTACACGAATCCGGCTCGCCCGCCACGGGACAGGCTTCCTCCACGGGACAGGCTCCCGCACCAAGACGCCCTACACAGATCCGGCCATCCCTCCATGAGACAGGCTATCTCACCAGATACAACTCTCTCCAAACAGCCAACAGACAAAGACTTAAGAAAACAGGCATCACCTTAACAGAACATCAAAAAAACCAACATGCACGCCACATGCTTCCTCCCACTCTACCTACTAGTTACACAAATCCTCCCACCAACCACACACCCCCACCACCCACAAGCAAACACAACATGGCACCCACCAACTGTATTGCCATATTTAGAATCACGGCACACATACAAAGAGACACTCAGAACCTCCCATGCAAAACGACCATACAGACACAAATCAAGCTCCCACACCTGCACAAAGGAAACACATGTAACAGCAACCTCCTCAACAGAGACAACCACGATAGAGCTCATAAATGCCAGATCCGTCTGCAACAAGATACACACGCTTGTAGACCACATTGAAGAGCGACAGCCCGACATAATATGCATCACAGAGACATGGCTCAACAAGACGGACAATGTTCTACTCAACCAACTAGTACCAAACAACTACTCAGCATACAACTGCCCACGCACCAACAAATGTGGAGGAGGAGTCCTGATAATAGCGAAATCAAAACTAAACTTCAAGACACAGAGCCTCACCGATACACAGCACTGTAACACCATTAGCATCAAGAACAAGAGCATTGCAATCTGCCTAACATACAGGGCACCCAGAGCTCCACCCGACGAACTGGCCTTCACACTTGAAGAAGCCTGTGCCATAACAACAAACAACAAACCAGCGCTGCTGATTGGAGACTTCAACCTAAAATCCACCAATGCCAAAGACGCAGAGGCCTTCCTTCAAGCAATGTCCTCACTTCAATTCACACAAATAATCAATGCACCAACACACAGACATGGATCATCGCCAGACCTCATATTCGCATCCAATTACCTAACATCAAGAGACCTGATTTCTCCACCCACCATTACCCCAGTACCATGGTCTGACCACTACTTAATCGGGACAAGGCTGCGGTCACAAGAGGCCCAGACGATCGAAAGAGCAAACATCTCACACACACAAAGACGATTCAAGTGTTTTGACAAGGACGAATTCATACAGGACACAATACAACACCTGAACACTTCTACAGATGACCTGGAGGAACAAGTCTCCAGCTGGAACAGCATTTTAGCCAACGCTGCCACACCATCCAAGGGCGGGACCGAGAAACAATACCACAACAGGAGACAAAACAAACCATGGTACTCAGCAAAAATACGACAGGAAAAGAGGGAACTCAGGAAGATTGAACGGAGATGGAGAAAAAACAAAACAACTGCCGACCAGCATCTTTATCTAACGAAGCAAAAGCAATACAATGAACACATCAACCAATCAAAGAGGGAATTCCACACAAACATGATAAATACCTCCATCAACAAACCCAGAGAGCTTTTTGAAATAGTAAAGATCCTCACAAAAGAGCAAACAACTGAAGGGGAAGCACAAATTGATCCACAGGAATTCGCCGACCACATCAAAGAGAAATTTCACTCCACAGAACAAACAACGCCTAGTAGAACCACAAGAACGGACGTATACCCCAAAACCTGGGGCACATTCTCCTCACCCTCAACAGAACAGATATCCCACATCATCTCTACAATCAACACTAGCACCGCTCCTACAGACCCATGCCCAGTGTCATGGGTCAAAGCCACCAAATCAAGCCTCATCCCCACCATACATAAAATAGTACACGACTCACTCACTCAAGGAATCATGCCAAAGCAACTAAAACTTGCATCAGTAAGACCAATCACAAAGAAAACAACTCTCGACAAAAAAGATCCAGCAGCGTACCGACCAATCTCCAGCATACCCTTCCTCGCAAAAATCATCGAAAAAGCGGTTCAACTACAACTTCAGGATCACATCGACAAACATGAAACACTCGACGACAACCAACACGGATTTCGTCCCAACCACGGTGTCGAAACGCTACTGATCTACCTCTTCGACAGCATCCTAAGAATAATTGACAATACCAGGAATGGAATCATAATGATCTTCATCGACATCTCCTCAGCATTCGACACAGTGGACCACAACATGCTCCTGGAAAGACTAAAAAACACTGGTATACACGGTATCACACTGAAATGGTTCCACTCGTACCTAACCGAAAGACAGCTACAGGTCAAGGTGGGACACATCACCTCCCGACCCATCAAAATCCGTCAAGGAGTACCTCAAGGATCTGCGCTCTCAGCACTCCTATTTAACATCTACATCCAACCAATATGCAACATCATGAAAGAGAACAACATTCAATACACAATCTATGCGGACGACATCATGATATACACCTCGATATCAATCGACAACCCGGACTTCTCTAAGATAACAGACTGCCTTACACAAATGACCAATTGGTGTCAGGACAACAACCTCGCAATAAACTACAACAAGACTGAAGCTTTAATCATCACTCGGAACCAAAGCTTCATACACCCACCGAATATAAAGATACAAAACACTACTATACCAATAAGGTCAGAAGTGAGATACCTCGGGGTTACGCTGGACAATAAACTCAATCTCAAGCCACACATAGGCAAAACAATACAAAAAGCCTACTACAAGATGCGAATCATCAGGAGACTGAAACCACTCCTCGCCCCAGAACACTTCCGTACCGTATGTCAAGCTCTGATAACCCCACTACTGGACTTCTGCAATCCGATATACCTTGGTCTACCGAAACAAGCCATCAAACCACTCCAACTGGCACAAAACACCGCAGCACGAATCATATCCGGAACTGCAAGACAGGAGCACATCACACCCACCTTAAAGGACTTACACTGGCTTCCAATCAGTGCACGCATCAGATACAAAACTATCATAAACCTATACAAGATAAAACAGCACACATCAGCCAACAGCCTGCACACCCTCATACAACCAGACACCAGTACACGTCCAAGAAGAAAACAAACTCACAACCGAGTCAGCACCCCAAGTGAATACAAACACACACGCAAGGACACAACAGACCGAGCACTCTCCATGGCTGCTCCAACAATATGGAACAAACTACCGGACGATTTGAGGGCAACTACAGACCTCAAGGACTTTAGGAAACAGCTGAAAACCATGCTGTTCATAGAACACTATGGACACATCACATAGTCTAAATAGCTGTATATCAGCACACGTCACCGCCTAACACTGTATGTATATAAGATGTTTTTAGCTCCACTGTATATAGCCCACATTGTACATAACTCAAACTAATCTAGCACACAACACAACACGCACCCAGCTAAATTTTCACCCTCACTGCATGTATAACACACTCACACTACCAGATTGTTTGCTGTGATACCACCTTGATTATTATGATAAGGCGGTTTAGAAATACTGTTAAATAAAATAAAATAAATAAATAAACTATGGTTACACGATGCAAGGTTCCACATTAGGAACTACCACCCAGGAAAAAGATTTAGGCGTCATTGTGGATACCATGTTAAAACCCTCGGCCCAGTGTGCAGCAGCGGCCAAGAGAGCAAATAGAATGCTAGGTATGATAAGGAAAGGAATGGAAAATAAAACAAAAGATATTATAATGCCTCTGTATCGTTCCATGGTGAGACCGCACTTTGAATATTGTGTGCAATTCTGGTCGCCGTATCTTAAAAAGGATATAGCAATTTTAGAAAAGGTTCAGAGAAGAGCCACCAAAATGGTAAAGGGGATGGAAGGATACTCCTATGAAGAAAGGCTAAAAAGGTTAGGGCTCTTTAACCTGGAAAAGAGACGGCTGAGGGAGATATGATAGAAGTCTATAAATTAATAAACGGAGTGGAATTGGTAAACGTAGATAGATTGTTTACCTTTTCAGAATATAGAAAGACTAGGGGACATGCAATGAAGCTACAGGGTAAACTATTTAAGACTAATAAGAAAATATTTTTTCACTCAACGTGTAATCAAACTCTGGAATTTGTTACTGGAGGATGTAGTAAAGCCTGTTAGTGTAGCTGGGTTTAAAAAAGGTTTGGACAAGTTCCTGGAGGAAAGGTCCATAAACCATTATTAAGAAGGGACCCAGGATATCAATGCTTGAACCAATACAAGCATTTTGGAACCTGTGTCCCTTGGGGAAACTGCTAGGTACATATGACCTAGATTGGCCACTGTTGGAAACAGAATACTGGGCTTGATGGACCTTGGTCTGACCCAGTATGGCATATCTTATGTTCTTATGTTCAGGTTGCCCAAATATTTCAGATTTGGGGAACCCCGGACATAGACCTCTTTGCAGGTCCGCTGAATGCCAAACTTCCCCGGTTCTGTTCCAGAATTCCAGCTCAATGTTGTCAGGCAAGGGACGCCTTCCTCCTCCACTAGGGTCAGGACTTCCTATATGCCTTCCCACCCATTCCCCTCATCCCCAAAACCCTATTCAAGCTTCAAAGAGACAGAGGTGATATGATCCTCAGAGGTCATATGTTCCTCATAGCTCCACGTTGGCCATGACAAACGTGGTACCCTCTGCTCCTACATCTCTCTCAAGCTCCCCCTCTGGAGTTGGAATCTGCTCCAGATCTTCTCTCCCAAGAGGATGGGATGCTGTGGCATTCCAGTCCCCAGTCTCTGCATCTCAGGGCCTGGTTGCTGAAAGCCTAGAACTTCAGGATCTTAACCTTTCCGAACAGGTAAAGGATATCTTCATGCTTCTAGGAAACCCTCCACAAGACGCTCGTATGCCTTTAAGTGGAAAAGGTTTACCATATGGTGCTTGCAGAAGAGTCTTAACCCTCTTACGATACCTCTGGAATCGATACTGGAGTATCTCCTTCATTTGTCAAATGCAGGTCTCAAGACAAATTCAGTAAGAGTCTATCTTAGTGCTATTGCAGCTTCTTACAAGCCTCTAAGTGGACAATCTATTTCCTCTCATCCTCTCATAGCGAGATTTATGAGAGGCCTTCTTTTAACAAAGCCTCCCATTAAGCCACCACTGGTGGCATGGGACTTAAATCTGGTGCTCGGGCAGCTCATGAAACCGCCCTGTGAACCATTAGAAACTACATCTTTGAAATTCCTTTCCTGGAAAGTCATCCTCATTGCAATCACATCAGCACGTCGCATCAGTGAATTGCAAGCGTTAGTGGCTGATCCTTCTTATACAAGGTTCCACCATGATAAGGTAGTTCTTAGGACTCATCCACACTTTATGCCAAAGGTGGTTTCGCCTTTCCATTTAAACCAGCTGTTTACCTTCCTGTATTCTTTCCGAGGCCTCATGCCTCCAGTGCAGAAAGGAACCTTCATACCTTGGACTGTAAAAGAGCTTTGGCCTTTTACTTGCAAAGGACACAGCAACATAGAAAATCTTCTCAACTCTTTGTTGCTTTTGATCCTAGTCATTTTGGACTTCGTTTCCAAAAGAACACTGTCCAACTGGATAGCACAGTGCATATCCTTTGCCTATGAGAGTAAGAACCTTCCTCTTGAAGGCCATGTCACCGCTCACAGTGAGCAGCCTCAATGGCTCATCTTCACTCTGTGTCTATTGACGACATCTGTTGAGTAGCTACTTGGGCTTCGGTACATACCTTCACAGCCCATTACTGCTTAGACAAGGACTTCCGCCGGGATGCCTTGTTTGGCCAAGCTGTTCAACCCCTTTTTCAGACTTAATCAACTCCTACCCACCGTCACTGGTAGGATACAAGAGATCCATGGGGGGACGTGGGGCCCTTTCACAAGGGCTGACAACTTCCTGGGGCCATCTCCCTGGCATCTGCAGCTAGGGAGTCCCCATATGTGAAGACTACATTCCTGCTTGTTCCTGGAGATAGCATCGTTACTCACCTGTAACAGGTGATCTCTGGGAACAGCAGGAATTTAGTCTTCACAACCCACCCACCTCCCTTAGGAGTTGTATCTCTCTCTTTCTCTTTCTCTCCCTCTCTCTTTTGTCTCAACTATAAACTCAGCTAGAGAGGGACAGTTGGAAAGGTGGGAAGGCAGCATGCAGGCGCTGTGAGATGCTCCCAAAAGCTTTCCTGTTGGATGCTGGGGAGCGTTCCCGCGCAGGCTCCATCGGTAACGACGATACCCATATGTGAAGACTAAATTCCTACTGTTCCTGGAGATCACTTGTTACAGGTGATAACTACGCTTTACAAGTATGATCGGTCTCTTCAGTACTGAGTATAGCAACATGACCCATGTGTGTGAATGGCAAACTGCTCTCTTTGACAAACACTTATGGGTAAACAAATCTGCTTTCCCATTCTCTGTGAAACATTACTGCTAATTCCATTCCTGAAAGCAACATCTCATAAAATGTGATGGGGTGTGGATGAGCTATTAAGGGGGGGATATAGAAGGAGGGAATAAGTGTACCTAGTAGGGCACGTATTGTTCTATTAGCAGTGTAAAAGTTCACCAAAATTTTGCAAAATTTTGATGATGTATTTGTAAGAGCTGGTACACACTATTAATAGTTTGAAAAATACTGTACTCTTTTGGAACATTCACTATTTGGGCAAGTATTAAATTACAGATATCATAAAGTAATGAGCTTATTTTTGTGATTGTTACCCTAGTGCAGTGGGAACATTTGCTCGAGCTTTGGACTGTAGCAGTTCTGTCAGACAGCCTAGTCTACACATGAGCGCTGCTGCTGCTTCTCGAGATATCACACTGGTAAGATGTCTTTTTGAGGTGTTCTGATTATCTGTTTCATTTATTTTTCCCTAGTTTTACAGTTAGTCTGTACTTTGCAGCTCAGCGTAAATGTGCAGTTTTGACTATTAAAGACTTACTGTCATGGTTGGCATAAAGGAATTTGCCCATTGTTGACATTTGCTTAATGTAATATGGCAATAAAGATACGTAGAATGAGGCAACAAAATGTAATTGTACATGCAGTCAAATGGCATCACGAAATAAAGGAAATTTTGAAAGCGACTGAAAAACCAATCTAAAAGGTACTAATGGGAAAATAAAGAAGAGACGTGGTGGTGGCAGGCAGGAACTCACATAAGAAAAAAAGAATATAAATATTCACATGCAGACAGGTTGGATTTCTGATCAGTCCTGTGGAAAATAAATGACTGAGGACTTCAAGTGCAGCAGCAGAACAGCCATGCACATGTGGTGAGCTCTAAAAGCTTCCCGAAGGAAAAACGGATATGGTTTAATGGATGAAGAAGCATGACTCCTGACTCTTCTTTGGTCTCGATCATTAGAAAAAGAGGATAGCAATCCAGCAAGTACAGATAATGCTTCTCTTTATATATTTACAAATCTCTTCCAGGGTTCATATCTTAGATGACAGTGGAAAAGGGGAAGGAGAGAGGGAATTCCTTTTTCAAGTATATTTTTTCCTCAGACTACACAGGCCAGTCAAAATAGATAATTATAACCTATACAAGTGATTCCAGACTTTTGCACACCACTGTAAGTGTTGAAAGACTTCAAAAATTGCTAGCTTTTATCAAAGGTTTTAGTGATATTCCAACAGTTCAACTTCACAGATAACAGTTTATTGGTCAAAAGATTTATATGCCACTGTAGTATTTAAAAATGCATATGTATTTAATGCTAATGTGCATGCTGTCAAGCTCTTTGCTATTGTTTTAAATAATTTTTTAAAAAATCAACAGTATTTGTACATAATTAAGCATGTTTCCTTATCATCCCTCCAGTCTAGTCCCGAACTCTGGAGTTTATGCTCCTCTTTCAGCAGCTTGGAGACTGAGAAACGTCATTTCTGTGATGTCACGGGTACGTAAGTACAGACACCTCCTTCACACTACAGTTCTCTCAGTCTCCAAGCAGCTGGAGGATCAGTGAGTCTGGTGGTCAGGGCTCACTGGAGGAGCAATTAAGGAAAGTTAGGGTTTAGTTTAGTTTACATTGGTTTAAAAAAAAAAAAGCAAACTCTTCCTTTATTTCTTTAGTTTTTTACTTTAGTGTTAGTTGGGTAAGCTGAGCCCTCCCCTCCCCCCTGCTCTTGCTGATTTCGATGGGGAGCGAGGGACAGCTTAATTTGTGTGCAGTCAGCCTCCAGGGCAGGAGTCTTCACGGTGACTAAAGATCCGGCAGTGAGTTCGGCCCATAGCCAGCGCAGAAGAGTCTGCCAGCCAGAGCTATTGGGTCGCGGATGTCAGTGGGCCTTTCGGTTTTTCCTGCGGCACTGCTCAGAGGGGGATGTCGCCAGCATCGGCTCCCGATTCGCCCGAGGCGGCAGCTCTTGCTTAGCGATTGAACGCCGCAGGAGCATAGCTTCTCTTCGCAGGAGGTCTGGAGATAGAGGTACGACGTTTTGTCTGTCTTGATCCTGAAGCAGGGCTGGAGCCGACAGCGCAATGAGACGCGGCCGCGGAGTGCAGGCCGGGCCGCATGTCAGCTGCGCGGGAAAAAGTCGTGTTCAGTCATCGGCTATAGATCGTCGCTGTATATGGAGGGGGAGGCCTTGTTTTCACTCCCGTTCCCCAGGCGTTGGCTGGGGGACTTGGTTTGAGTGGAATGCTGTAAAGAATTAAAAAAAAAAAAAGTTTTATTGCTTTCTTGGTGTTTCCGTTTAGCTGTGCTGAAGCAGCTTACTGGATTAAAGGCGCTTTTGTGGTCTGTGAGCCCTCTGGAGGATAGTGGAAAGCAGCCTCCAGGATGTGATGCCTTCCAAGACTCTCTGTTTGCTTTGCGGGGCGAAGAGGAGCACGGTGTCCGATGCAGGGGTGTGTAGGAGCTGCAGTCTGGAGACTGCAGCTATGGGGCAGGGCTCCGAGTTGGTAGCGGAAGCTCAGAGAGGAGTGCCTACCGTCCTGATGGAGCCAAGGTTCCCTCTTCTTCCATCCCCAGAGCCGGTGCCTGGAACCTCCTCTACTCCGGATGTACGAAGCTCGCAGCCTCCGTTATCTGGAGGGCTAGCAGTGATTTTTTCGCCAGAGTTTGTGGCGGTAATCCAGCAGGCATTCGACTCTGCCCCAGGAGCTTCTCCGTCAGGGGTCACAGACTCTCTGCTGGGGGTAAAGAGACCGGGAACACCTCTGCCTTCGGGAGTTTCAGGTTCAGCGGTGAAGAGGCCCAGAGCTGAGAAGGAGTCAGTTGTCTCGGAGGGAGACCGTTCGGAGGACCCTGACCTGGATTTGGATGAAGAGTTTGGAGGAAGGCGAGATTACAGAACAGGAAGATCAAGCGAGAGTGGTCGCGTGTTTTGACGAGAGGAGTTGCCCGCACTCGTTTCATCTCAAAGCTCTTAATATGCCCTCTGGAGTTCACGCGGAGGAGACAGCCCTGGAGGACCCATTACTGCAGGCCCTTAGGAAGACTCAGAGGGCTTTCCCGGTGCACAGGGTGATTTGAGAAATGATTCAAGAGGAATGGGACCTACCCAAAACAGCTCTCAAGGGGTCTAGAGTTATGGCGCGGCTGTACCCTCTCATGGACCAGGACCAGGAGTTGTTTAAGTCTCCCAGAATGGATGCAGCTGTATCAATGGTCACCAAGAAGACTACCATTCCGGTAGAGGGTAGTGCTGCCCTCGAGGATGCCCAGGACCGGAAACTTGAGACCTTGTTGAAGCAGGTCTTTGAGGTAAATGCGCTCTCCTTGCAAGCGTCCATTTGTGGGGCATGGGTGGCGAGAGCGTGTCTTCAATTGGTGCAGCGTATTCAAGGTGACCAGTCGGAAGATACAACGGAGGAAGCGGCGAGATTGGAGTCCGGGGCGGCCTATCTGGCTGATATTCATTATGACCTTATCAGGGGTCTGTCAAAGAGTATGTCTTCGGCGGTTGTGGCGAGACACTATCTTTGGCTGCGCAATTGGGCGGCAGACAGCTCGTCTAAGGCTAGGCTTAGTAAGCTCCCTTTCCAGGGGAAGCTACTTTTTGGAGAAGATTTGGATAAGATCGTAAAGGATTTGGGAGAATCCAAAGGCGGTAGACTGCAGGAGGACAGGCAGAAACAGGGGCGGACGTCTTCTCTGCCTAAGGGTCAACAGAGGGAGTTTTGTCGTTTTCGCTCCACGAGGTTTGGACAAACTCAGAGAGCGCGCTTTCCATATAGAAACCAGGGGTTTCAAGGCTTTCGAGGAGCGGGATGGGGGTTTGCTGCGCCCTCTTCCTCCTCCTCAAATCTCCGTAAGTCACAATGAAGCCAGGGGGACCCGGGCTGAGCCCGTTACCTTGGGGGGTCGTTTGCGGGAATTTTACCCTGCCTGGGTCCGAGTCACATCAGATCAGTGGGTGCTGGAGGTTATTTGAGAAGGTTATGCCTTGGAGTTTCAACGTCCAGTGACGGATTCTTTCATGCAGTCTCCATGCAAGGCCAGTATCGAACGCTGGGCAGTGCGGGAGACCGTACAAAGGTTGCTGTCTCTCAAGGTAATAGTGCTGGTACCTCCCGACCAATTAGGCTACGGTTGATACTCCATTTACTTCATAGTTCGAAAGAAGGAAGGGACATATCGACCAATTTTGGATCTCAAAAGAGTAAATCGCTGTCTCCACGTATCTCATTTTCGAATGGAAACCCTGCGGTCCGTCATCGTGGCAGTACGGAAGGGGGAATTTCTTACATCCCTGGACCTGGCGGAGGCGTATTTTCACATTCCGATTCGGCAGCAGCATCAGAAATTCCTCAGATTCGCGGTTCCTATGGGGCACTTTCAAGCGTTGCCTTTTGGTCTAGCTACGGCATAACGGGTATTTACCAAGGTTATGGTCGTCGTGGCGGCGGCCTTGCGAAAGGAGGTCGTATTGGTACACCCTTATCTAGACGATTGGTTAATCCGAGCAAAGTCCAGGGAGGAGAGCGAGTCAGCTACGGCCAAGGTGGTGGCGTTCCTACAAAGTTTCGGTTGGGTAGTCAACATGGTAAAGAGCAAGCTCACGCCGTCTCAGAGTTTGGAGCATCTGGGAGCGCATTTCGATACCAGTGCGGGACGAGTCCTCCTTTCGCGGAAGAGGGCGCTAGCGCTATGGCGGTTGGTCCGTGAGTTTCTCCACAGGCAGCGTTTCACAGCGTGGCATTACCTGCAGTTGCTCGGGATGATGGCGGCGACTCTCGAGTTGGTCCCATGGGCGCGGGCCCACATGAGACCGTTGCAAAGAGCGTTGTTGAGAAGGTGGTCACATCAGAAGGATCTCTTGTCAAAGCACCTTCCTTTCACCCCCCACCCCGGAAACGTGTAAGGCCCTTCAATGGTGGTTGCGTCCCGGGTGTCTCAAGAAAGGAATGCCCTTAGAGGCGCCGGTGTGGCTGTCGCTGACGACGGCTGGGGGGCTCACTTTCAAGGAAGGTTTGCTCAAGGACAGTGGACCGAGCTGGAAGGGGATTGGTCGATCAACAGATTAGAGTTGAGGGCGGTAGTGCTAGTGCTTCACGCCTTTCATCTTTATCTTCACGGGAAAGCCATTCGGGTATTATCCAACAACGGAACCGCAGTGGCTTATATCAACTGCTAAGGAGGAACCAACAGTGTAGCGCTCGAGATGGAGGCCCAGAGTTTGTTCGAATGGGCTGAGGAAAATCTGGAAGCATTGTCGGCGGTGCATGTAGCGGGGGTAGACAATGTGCAGGCTGACTTCTTGAGCCGGGTAAAGGTAGACCTGGGGGAGTGGGTTCTTCACCCAGAGGTCTTCGCAATGCTGGTGCGGCGCTGGGGGATGACGGTCATGGATCTTATGGCGATCTTTCAGTCGGCTCAAGTAGATTGTTTCTTCAGCAGAAGGAAGGAGCGGATGTTGGAAGGCCTGGATGGGCTTATTCAAACCTGGCCGGAGGGACACCTCCTATACGTGTTCCCTCCGTGGGTGTTAATCGGTTGAGTGTTACAGTGCATAGAAAGGCACAAAGGACAGGTAGTCTTAATTGCGCCGGATTGGCTGAGGAGACCATGGTTTGCAGTCCTCATGAGGCTTTTGGTCGCAGACCCGTGGCAGCTTCCCCTGTGGAGGGACCTGCTGTCTCGGGGCCCCTTGCTCATGCCTCAGGTGGCTCGATTCTCGCTTACGGCTTGGCTCTTGAGAGGGCAAGGATGACTGCGAAGGGTTATTCGGCGGCGGTGATTTCCACCTTGCTGAAGGCTCATCGTAGGTCGACCTCGTTGGTTTATATCCGGGTTTGGCGGAGTTTTGAGGCTTGGTGTGTGGACAGGCAGATTGGGGTGCTAAAGGCCTCTCAACCGCAGGTTTTGGCTTTCTTGCAGGAAGGTTTTCAAAAAGGCTTAGCGGCTTTGTCGTTGCGGGTGCAGCTGGCAGCGTTGTCCTGTTATAGGGGCAAGGTTCGAGGCGTAGCATTTGGGGGGCATCCGGATGTAAAGCGTTTTATGAGAGCAGTATCTCTCTTGAGGCCCCCTCGCACACAAATAGTGCCAGCTTGGGATCTCCCTTTGGTCTTACAGGCGTTGGTGCAGAATCCATTTGAGCCTCTGTCAAGAGCGTCTCTGAAGGATCTTACTCTTAAGGTAGTGTTCTTGGTCGCTATCTGTTCTGCTAGGCGAATTTCAGAGTTGCAAGCTTTATCCTGTTGGAGACCTTTTCTATCTTTTTTGGGGTCTAAAGTGGTTTTGAGGCCAGTGCCGTCCTTTTTGCTCAAGGTGGTGTCAGCGTTTCATGTGAATCAAGTAGTTTCCTTGCTGGTGTTTAGCGCAGGCAGCGGAGAACAGCCTTCAGGGCGTTTACAACTGTTGGATGTTCGTCGAGCGTTAAAGAAGTATTTGCATCAGACAGCCGGCTTCCGTAAATCGGATAGGTTATTTGTTCTCTTTGCAGGACCTCGCAAAGGGGAAGCAGCATCGAAAGCTTCCATTGCGCGATGGTTGAAGGAGGCCATAGCGACGGCATATCTTCTAAAAGGCAAGTTGGTACCAGAGCTCAAGTGACATCATGGGCAGAGTGCAGTTTGATATCTGCGGTGGAGATTTGTAAGGCACTGAATTCCTTTGTTAAGCATTACCGTCTGGATGTTCAGGCGGGCAGGGACACCTGTTTTGGATTGGCGGTGCTTCAGGCTGGTCTACAGAATCCCTCCCGATAAGTACTATCACTGCTCCGTTACATCTCCAGAGTTCGGGACTAGACTGGAGGGACGATAAGGAAGGTGAAATTAGACTTACTTGCTAATTGTTATTCCTTGAACTCCAGTCTAGTCCCGTATCCCACCCTAGTGAGTCCGGTAGACTATAGCCTGAAGTGTAGGAGTCTTACAGGTAAGCTACAGTTAATGAGATGGAAAGATTTAGTTCTTCACGGTAGGGTGCGGACTGGGGTATGTGTGTGTGGGGATCCACGTCCTTCATGGAGGGGAGGGATGGGCCTCAGCACTTGTCAAACACTGTAAATAAGAGAAGAGTTTAAGTGTACATAGTGTTCTCTTGGGTCATATTCAGTTTTGGTATCTATTAATTGTTGCTTTGGGGAGCCTGCTTTGTCAATAGGTTACTGGAGTGTGAAGGAGGTGTCTGTACTTATGTACCTGTGACATCACAGAAATGACGTTTCTCAGTCTCCAAGCTGCTGGAAGAGGAGCATAAACTCCAGAGTTCGGGACTAGACTGGAGTTCCTCAAGGAACAACAATTAGCAGGTAAGTCTAATTTCACCTTAAGCACCCCAGTGAACTGAAAATGTGAACAAATGCAACTGTTCTTGTAAAATAATAGAACGGCTACCCTCACGCAGCAGGACCAGGAACTCTCTGAGATTTTCAACAGAACTGTGAAGACAGACTTTGAGCTGATCCAAGACCATTTTTGCACCCAGCATCATTGTATGTTTTATATCTATGAATGCTAACTTTACTCTGTTGTTTTTAAAGAAGCATAATACAACTCTTGAGACTTAAGGAGTCAAAAAAGCATGTAGAGTACAGCATTAGCTCTCTTACCCCAATGGCCCCAAAGAATGCAAGATTACTTAAAACCTTTTCAATGTAAAGTTGCAAATTTTGGATCAAGTGCAACACACCTTAATTACCAGCACTGAGCTGCAGCCACTGGGTACCTGCAAAGTCTCCTCATCTCAAAAATGGACATAGAAGAACTAGGAAATGGTCAGAGAAGGGCGACTAAAATGATAAATGGGATGAATGGCTTCCCATACAAAGAAAAGCAGAGCAAGTTAAGGGCTCCAAACTAGAGAAAAGATGGCTGTGAGAAGATATGATAGAGGTCTATAAAATCATGAGTGAGTGGCACGAGTAATAGATATTTACCATTTCAAATAGTATCAAGACTAGAGGACAGTCCAACTTCGCTCTTTTGGCAAATCATTTCTATCTGTGCCCTTCTCTTCTATTGCTAACTCCAGTCTTCGCTTCTTTCACCATGGTGCTCTTTATGCCTAGAACAAACTACCTGAGCATGTACGTCAGGCACCTTCTCTAGCCCTTTTCAGATCCAGGCTGAAAATTCACCTCTTCGCTGTCGCTTTTGGATCTGGACTCACCTGGTCTCCTTTGTGTTTCCTTACCATTCCCCGTAGATGTATCCTGTGTCTCCAGCTGCTGTGTTGTCTGTCTTGACTAGACTGTAAGAACATAAGAACATAAGATATGCCATACTGGGTCAGACCAAGGTCCATCAAGCCCAGTATTCTGTTTCCAACAGTGGCCAATCTAGGTCATATGTACCTAGCAGTTTCCCCAAGGGACACAGGTTCCACAATGCTTGTATTGGTTCAAGCATTGATATCCTGGGTCCCTTCTTAATAATGGTTTATGGACCTTTCTTCCAGGAACTTGTCCAAACCTTTTTTAAACCCAGCTACACTAACAGCCTTTACTACATCCTCTGGTAACAAATTCCAGAGTTTGATTACACGTTGAGTGAAAAAATATTTTCTTTTATTAGTCTTAAATAGTTTACCCTGTAGCTTCATTGCACGTCCCCTAGTCTTTCTATATTCTGATAAGGTAAACAATCGATCTACGTTTACCCGTTCCACTCCGTTCATTAATTTATAGACTTATCTCATATCTCCCCTCAGCTGTCTCTTTTCCAGGTTAAAGAGCCCTAACCTTTTTAGCCTTTCTTCATAGGAGTATCCTTCCATCCCCTTTACCATTTTGGTGGCTCTTCTCTGAACCTTTTCTAAAATCGCTATATCCTTTTTAAGATACGGCGACCAGAATTGCACACAATATTCAAGGTGCGGTCTCACCATGGAACGATATAGAGGCATTATAATATCTTTTGTTTTGTTTTCCATTCCTTTCCTTATCATACCTAGCATTCTATTTGCTCTCTTGGCTGCCGCTGCACACTGGGCCGAGGGTTTTAACATGGTATCCACAATGGCGCCTAAATCTTTTTCCTGGGTGGTGGTTCCTAATGTGGAACCTTGCATCGTGTAACCATAGTTTGGGTTGTTCTTCCCTAGGTGCATAACCTTGCACTTGTCCACATTAAATTTCATCTGCCATTTTGATGCCCAGTCTTCCAATTTATCAAGATCCTCTTGCAATTTTCCACAATCCTCTTGGGTTTTAACATCTTTAAATAGTTTTGTGTCATCTGCAAATTTGATAACCTCAGTCGTTATTCCACTTTCCAGGTCATTTATGAATATGTCAAAAAGCAGCGGACCCAGCACAGATCCCTGGGGTACACCACTATTCACCTTTTTCCATTGGGAAAATTGGCCATTTAGCCCTACCCTCTGTTTTCCATCCTGCTTTCTATCTTTTAACCAGTTCCTGATCCACAAAAGTACACTGCCTCCTATCCCATGACTCTTTAGTTTTGCCAAAAGTCTCTGATGAGGGACCTTGTCAAAGGCTTTCTGAAAGTCCAGATACACAATATCAACCGACTCACCTTTGTCCACCTGATTATTCACTCCTTCAAAAAAACATAACAGATTAGTAAGACAAGATCTTCCTTGTCTAAAGCCATGTTGGCTATCTTCCATTAGGTCATGACTATCTACATGCTGAGTAATTTTATTCTTTATGATGGTTTCTACCATTTTTCCCGGTACTGATGTCAGGCTCACCGGTCTGTAGTTTCCCGGATCACCCCTGGAACCCTTTTTTAAAAATTGGTGTTACATTGGCGATCCTCCAATCTTCAGGTATTAGAGATGATTTTAATGATAGTTCACAGATTACTAATAGCAGGTCTGCTATCTCATATTTCAATTCTTTCAACACCCTTGGATGTATACCATCCGGCCCAGGTGATTTGCTACTCTTCATTTTATCTAATAGTTGTAATACATCTTCCCGATGTATCGATATTTCCTTCAATTCTTCCGCACCTTTAAATACCACTTCAGTCTTGGGTAACATCCCTACATCTTCCTCAGTAAAGACTGAAGCAAAGAATTCATTCAGTCTTTCCGCTATCGCCTTGTCGCCCCTTAGTGCTCCTTTAACCCCTTTATCATCTAATGGACCAACTGACTCTCTCACAGGTTTTTTGCTACGAATGTACTTGAAAAGGTCTTTACTTCGCGTTTTTGCTTCCGCAGCAAGCTTCTTCTCAAATTCTCCCTTTGCCTGCCTTATCAATGCCTTGCATTTGACTTGCCAGTGCTTGTGCTGTTTCCAGGTTTCGTCGTTTGGCTCTTTTTTTCCTTTTCCTGAAAGATGCTTTTTTGGCAACAGCCTCTCTGACCTCACCTTTAAACCATGCTGGCAGTTTTTTGGACTTCCTTCCACTTTTCTTAAAGCGTGGAATACAGCTGGTCTGGGTTTCCAAGATAGTATTTTTCAACAACAGCCAAGCCTGATGTACGTCTTTAACCTTTGCAACTGCTCCTTTTAGTTTTTTCTTAACTGTTTTCCTCATTTTATCATAGTCTCCCTTTCGAAAGTTAAAAGGTAGTACTGTGGATTTCCTTACTATCCCTCCTCCACTAATTAAATCAAAGGCGATCATGCTATGATCACTATTGCCAAGTGGCCCCAACAACCTTATCTCTTGCACTAGATCTGGTGTTCCACTAAGGACTAGGTCGAATATTGCTTCCCCTCTGGTCGGTTCATGAACCAGCTGCTCCAAGAAGCAGTCATTTATTTCATCTAGGAACTTTATCTGCCTAGCATGTCCTGATGTAACACTGACCCAGTCGATACCGGGGTAGTTGAAATCACCCATTATTATTACTGCGCTGTAACGTTTGTTAGCTTCCTTGATTTCTTTGAGCATTTCATCATCCATTTGGTCATTCTGTCCAAGCTCTGATGAGCAGGGACTGTCTTTTACATGTGTCTGTGAAGGGCTGCTTATGTCTTGTAGCGCTATACAAATGTTCAGTAGTAGTACTAATAGGTAGTGCTTTTAAAAATTCAAAAACTTTTTTTCATTCAGCATACAACTAAGGTGTGGAATTTGTTGCTGCAAAATGTGGTCAAAGTTGGGTTTGAAAATGATTTGACAATTTTTTGGAGGAAACATCCATAAACTATTACAGTTGTAGTCAACATTATTGGACATTAAGGGGTTGAATTGCAAGGGTGCCAATATCTCCTAAAAATAAAAAAAGTGGCCAGTGAAATGGCTTTGGATTATATATGCACACTTATTTGACACATAAAAGAATCAAATAAAACAAGACCAATGAAAGGAAATAGTAGGAAATAATATAAAAAAGGGACATTGCCAGGACACGATTATTACTATATAAAGATTAGACCCATGAAAAGAGCAATGTGCAAAAAAATGTCGGACAGTTTGTTAAGAGAGAAAACAACTCTCAAGAGACAAACTTTCCTTTTAATCTTATTATATATGAAGTGAGAGTTAAAATTGGTATCTCCAGGAACAAGCAGGAATGAATCTTCACATATGGGTACGTCGGTACCGACGGAGCCTGCGCGGGAACGCTCCCCAGCGTCCAATCAGAAAGCTTTTGGGAGCATCCCTCAGCGCCTGCGTGCTGCCTTCCTGCCTTTCCAACTGTCTCTCCTCAGTTTTCGTTTTTCCGCGGAGCCGGCAGGATGTCGTCCTGTCGATACCTGGCATGGACGATGCAGTACTGACTGTCTCAGGTCATGACCTCCAGTACCAGCATCCATCTCTTAAGGATCCTTCCTTACACCGTACGGGATCTTATATTCCTATATTCTCAAGTAGATCCTCCGGTGCCCAGGCTAGTTCTTCAGGGCTAGCCTGCCCAGGGACGGTTCCCTTTGGAGATCCTTCTTTTCAGAATTTTCTCCTGACTATGGCAACATCTCTTGCTATTCCTATCCCTGGCTATGATCCTACACAAGGCTCTCTTTCTACTAGAGAAAAGGAAAATATAATGCTTCCTTTACATCATTCCTTGCAGGATCTTCTAAGAATGTGGGAAGCACCTTTAAGGGTTCCTTCACCTTCTAGAGCAACTGATCTTCTGTATCAGGTGCCCCCCTCTCCAGGGTTTCAAAAGACTCAACTTCCCCATCATTCCATTGTAGTGGAATCAGCAATGAGGAAGGTGAAAAGTAAGAAGAAGCACTCTTCTTACCCACCAGGTCGTGAGTCTAGGACACTAGATGCCTTTGGACGTCAAACCTTCCAGACATCCATGCTGTCAACAAGGATTCTCTCATATATTTTTTATATGAGTCTATCCCTTCAGGAGGTCACAAAGAAATTATCTCTTTTGACTCCTTTTCTTTCAGAACCCAAGACTGCAGACTATTCCTTACTACTTAGTCATATTCAAAGTATCTCTTGGTTTCTTACTCGTGCTTCCCTAGACTCCTTTGAGTCTGTTAGCAGAACCTCTGCTATAGCCATAGGGGCATGAAGTAGAGCCTGGCTCCAAGCTTCAGACTTAAGCAGATGGGCACAACAAAGACTGGGTAATGCTCCTTGCACTGGGGAAAATCTCTTCAATAAGGAGTGTTTACATCAGGTTGCTCAGTGGTCCACTGACTTCCCTGTTTCTGAAGGCTATTCTAAGCCTTCTCCTTCCCCAGTAGGTAGGAAATGCCCTACCAAACCTTCTTTCCCTAGGAGAAGAAGGTTTCACTCTTCTCCTGCCCATCATACAGATGTTCCCAAGCAGGGGAAACCTCGCCCTGGTCTGAAGAATCCAAACTCTAGCCAGGCTGAACAAACCCAGCAACCATAGGGTCCTGAAGTTTACAACCTACAGTTGACTTCTTCTCAGTAGAAGTTTTTTCACTGTTTTTTCATTCAAAACTCTACACATGGATTCCTTTTCTCAGGACATCCATTTGCTCCTAGGTATGCTGAGCTGTCAGGATATTGGTCACAGGTTTCTCCTCTTCTTCCTACCAAGAAGAGAAGTTAACAACTATCCCATGATAGTTTTCTGTTCCAACATGAATTTTTTCCTTCCACAGACTTACCACATGGTAAGTCACCCTTCAGCTCCTGTTTCTCTACTCTCTTATCCAGGGTTTTCCCTGAAAGAGTGGTACCATACCACTGCAGGGCTTCTCTAGCTTTTCTAGTCATTTCTTTCATTCCAGTGTGGAGGGTTTTTTTTTCTCTTGAATAAACTCCCTTCTTTTCTCTGGGCAGCTTATCAGACAGGGACAGGAATTTCTCCTCTTATTCTGTCTGTTCTCTCTGTTTTACACAGAAAGATTCTCTCTGCTGTCTTATTCAGCAGCTGCCCATGCAGGATTTTCAGTGATTGGACTACTGGTACTTTTCCACAAATTTCCAGTCTGTCTTCCACTACTTTCTGTCTGGCCTTAGTAGTGATTCCAAGATAGTGCTTTCATCTATCTTGAATAATCCTAATCACTTCAGGCTTATCACACTATCTTCTTTCCTTGCCATCTCCAATTTCTTTGGATTTGGCAGCATAGTTGACGTACAGCCAGTTTTATTTCCCAATTCTCCTGCATAATGCTCTCTGAAATCTACAGAGAAGCTTTCTACCATGGGCCCTTGCTAGAGAGCATGGGGTTTTGTCTCTGATGACTATCCTATATGATTGGAAAAGGCTTCCTCAGTCATTTTCCATGACTGTGAGGGTTCCCACACCCTATTATCTCCTGTTATAATACAGGACATAAGCCTTTTCTACGTGAACATCTAAAGAGTTCTCCATTTCCTACAAGGAATATGCTCTTTTTTCCTTGCAGCTTGTCCTCATGGTATCCTACTCCTTCATGGACAGCACATATTTAACTAATAATGCATGATACCCCTTTGTGTCCCTCCAGTGGGTCAATCTGGTATCTCATCCTATGCGTTTTCTGTCCATTTACCATGTGAGAGTTCTACAGGACTCGGGACTTGCTGTTTACAGACTGATATTATCCTCTGCATTTTCACGCAACCATCCTGGTTATTTTACTAGATAGCATTCCTGCGCCATCTTAGCCAGGGGGAATAGATTCTCTATATATCTTCTCAAGTAGGTTCCACCTTCTTGTTATTAGATGAATCTTTCTCCTTCACATCTCCAATGTGAACGTTCTTATGGGCATATCTCTATCTGCTTAGTTGCAGACATTTATCTTAGACATATATATATTCATGTATGTATATATCTCTATATACTTCTCTACAGATACATATGTCTGTAAGCTGCGTGTGCTTATGTTATGCCCCTCCAGATCTCACTATAGACATATATATATATACCCCTATATATATATATATTTATATATATCCTATATATATGTGTATCTGTCGAAATGCTTCCTTATAGGTAGATATGTATTTACATACTTATCTCTCTGTCTATGCTTATAAAGGTTTTTACCTTCCTATAGGTTCCAGACAGTGGGCTTGCATATGTTCATACTGTCCCTCAGTATGTCTAGGGTATTATGCACACAACCACTACTGTGGTACTGACAGCTCCTACTTTAACCCTAGGTTTAGGTATCCCTGAAGCTCAATGCTTCAATATCTTTCCTATCTCTCACCAGTTAGGAAAGACAGGGTGGACCTTCAGTAGATCTGAGGTTTCAACCCTTCAGACATCTGTCCTCTTTGGGAATACGGGCTTTTTCCCATACCCCTTCTTCCCTCCAGGACTGGGCTAGTTTGTCCAAATCGGTCAGTCTTCCTCTTTTGCTCCTAAATGTTAGTAACTCTGTAGCCAAAAGAGTTCCCAGCTTTTTCCATAAAGCTTCCACTAAAGACCTGCCGTTTTTCTACTACCCCAGTTGACACCTGGGTCACCTGTCAATTCCAGATTGGGACCTTCACCTTCACTTCAGTGAGGTCACCTTGAAGATTCCTCTACTGGATCTCCAGTAGACTCCATCATAAGAACATAAGATATGCCATACTGGGTCAGACCAAGGTCCATCAAGCCCAGTATTCTGTTTCCAACAGTGGCCAATCTAGGTCATATGTACCTAGCAGTTTCCCCAAGGGACACAGGTTCCACAATGCTTGTATTGGTTCAAGCATTGATATCCTGGGTCCCTTCTTAACAATGGTTTATGGACCTTTCCTCCAGGAACTTGTCCAAACCTTTTTTAAACCCAGCTACACTAACAGCCTTTACTACATCCTCCGGTAACAAATTCCAGAGTTTGATTACACGTTGAGTGAAAAAATATTTTCTTTTATTAGTCTTAAATAGTTTACCCTGTAGCTTCATTGCATGTCCCCTAGTCTTTCTATATTCTGATAAGGTAAACAATCGATCTACGTTTACCCGTTCCACTCCATTCATTAATTTATAGACTTATATCATATCTCCCCTCAGCCGTCTCTTTTCCAGGTAAAAGAGCCCCAACCTTTTTAGCCTTTCTTCATAGGAGTATCCTTCCATCCCCTTTGCCATTTTGGTGGCTCTTCTCTGAACCTTTTCTAAAATCGCTATATCCTTTTTAAGATACGGCGACCAGAATTGCACACAATATTCAAGGTGCGGTCTCACCATGGAATGATATAGAGGCATTATAATATCTTTTTTTTTATTTTCCATTCCTTTCCTTATCATACCTAGCATTCTATTTGCTCTCTTGGCCGCTGCTGCACACTGGGCCGAGGGTTTTAACATGGTATCCACAATGACGCCTAAATCTTTTTCCTGGGTGGTGGTTCCTAATGTGGAACCTTGCATCGTGTAACCATAGTTTGGGTTGTTCTTCCCTAGGTGCATAACCTTGCACTTGTCCACATTAAATTTCATCTGCCATTTTGATGCCCAGTCTTCCAATTTATCAAGATCCTCTTGCAATTTTCCACAATCCTCTTGGGTTTTAACAACTTTAAATAGTTTTGTGTCATCTGCAAATTTGATAACCTCAGTCGTTATTCCACTTTCCCGGTCATTTATGAATATGTCAAAAAGCAGCGGACCCAGCACAGATCCCTGGGGTACACCACTATTCACCTTTTTCCATTGGGAAAATTGGCCATTTAGCCCTACCCTCTGCTTTCTATCTTTTAACCAGTTCCTGATCCACAATAGTACACTGCCTCCTATCACATGACTCTTTATTTTTGCCAAAAGTCTCTGATGAGGGCCCTTGTCAAAGGCTTTCTGAAAGTCCAGATACACAATATCAACCGACTCACCTTTGTCCACCTGATTATTCACTCCTTCAAAAAAACATAACAAATGAGTAAGACAAGATCTTCCTTGTCTAAAACCATGTTGGCTGTCTCCCATTAGGTCATGACTATCTACATGCTGAGTAATTTTATTCTTTATGATGGTTTCTACCATTTTTCCCGGTACTGATGTCAGGCTCACCGGTCTGTAGTTTCCCGGATCACCCCTGGAACCCTTTTTAAAAATTGGTGTTACATTGGCGATCCTCCAATCTTCAGGTATTAGAGATGATTTTAATGATAGTTACGAGATTGCAGACCTGCTATTAGTAATCTGTGATTTCAGTTCTTTCAACACCCTTGGATGTATACCATCCGGCCCAGGTGATTTGCTACTCTTCAGTTTATCTAATAGTTGTAATACATCTTCCCGATGTATCGATATTTCCTTCAGTTCTTCCGCACCTTTAAATACCACTTCAGTCATGGGTAACATCTCTACATCTTCCTCAGTAAAGACTGAAGCAAAGAATTCATTCAATCTCTCCGCTATCGCCTTGTCGCCTCTTAGTGCTCTTTTAACCCCTTTATCATCTAATGGACCAACTGACTCTCTCACAGGTTTTTTGCTAAGAATGTACTTGAAAAGGTCTTTACTTCGCGTTTTTGCTTCCGCAGCAAGCTTCTTCTCAAATTCTCCCTTTGCCTGCCTTATCAATGCCTTGCATTTGACTTGCCAGTGCTTGTGCTGTTTCCAGGTTTCGTCGTTTGGCTCTTTTTTCCATTTCCTGAAAGATGCTTTTTTGGCAACAACAGCCTCTCTGACCTCACCTTTAAACCATGCTGGCAGTTTTTTGGACTTCCTTCCACTTTTCTTAAAGCGTGGAATACAGCTGGTCTGGGCTTCCAAGATAGTATTTTTCAACAACAGCCAAGCCTGATGTACGTCTTTAACCTTTGCAACTGCTCCTTTTAGTTTTTTCTTAACTGTTTTCCTCATTTTATCATAGTTTCCCTTTCGAAAGTTAAAAGGTAGTACTGTGGATTTCCTTACTATCCCTCCTCCACTAATTAAATCAAAGCCGATCATGCTATGATCACTATTGCCAAGTGGCCCCAACAACCTTATCTCTTGCACTAGATCTGGTGTTCCACTAAGGACTAGGTCTAATATGGCTTCCCCTCTGGTCGGTTCATGAACCAGCTGCTCCAAGAAGCAGTCATTTATTTCATCTAGGAACTTTATCTCCCTAGCATGTCCTGACGTGACACTGACCCAGTCGATACCGGGGTAGTTGAAATCACCCATTATTATTACTGCACTGTAACTTTTGTTAGCTTCCTTGATTTCTTTAAGCATTTCATCATCCATTTGGTCATTCTGGCAAGGCGCTCGATAGTACACCCCCACTGCCATTGCCTTTCCCCTTTTACATGGAATTTCAATCCATATAGATTCTACAGCAGATTTTGTTTCCTGCAAAACTTTAATCCTTTCTGACTCAATGCCCTCTCTAACATAGAGAGCAACCCCTCCACCAATTTGATCAGCTCTATCATTACGATATAGTTTGTACCCAGGTATCACAGTGTCCCACTGGTTGTCCTCCTTCCACCATGTCTCTGATATTCCAATCATATCTAACCTTTCATTTAGTGCTATATATTCTAACTCTCCCATCTTATTTTTTAGACTTCTAATATTTGCATACAAGCATTTTAGAGAATGTATTTTACTCATATTAATTTGGCTATTGTTAGACATGGGTAATTTGGGATCTTTAAGCTCCGTCTGCTCCATACTTGAGGGCATTTGGGCTATTTACTCTTTTGTGGAACCTCTCTGCTTTTGGTACTATCCTTCAAAGATACATTCTTCCGAACCATCCGCTCTTGGGTGACTGTCGGTTTTCCCCTAATATCTAGTTTAAAAGCTGCTCTATCTCCTTTTTAAAGGTTAATGCTAGCAGCCTGGTTCCATCCCGGTTAAGGTGAAGCCCATCCCTTCGGAAGAGCCCCTCCTTTCCCCAGAATGTTCCCCAGTTCCTAACAAATCCAAAACCCTCATCTCTGCACCATTGTCTCATCCACGCATTGAGACTCCGGAGCTCTGCTTGCCTTTTGGGTCCTGCGCGTGGAACAGGAAGCATTTCGGAGAATGCTACCCTGGAAGTTCTGGATTTCAACTTCCTACCTAAAAGTCTAAATTTAGCCTCCAGAACCTCCCTAACACATTTTCCTATGTCATTGGTACTGACATGTGCCAAGACAGCAGACTCCTCCCCAGCACTATCTAAGACCTTATCTAGGTGGCGCGTGAGGTCCGCTACCTTCGCACCAGGCAGGCATGTTACCAGGTGATCCTCACATCCACCAGCCACCCAGCTATCTACATGCCTAATGATCGAATCACCAACTATAACGGCTGTCCTAACCCTTCCCTCATGGGCACATGGCCCTGGAGAAACTTCCTCGGTGCGAGAGGGTTTTACATCACCTGGAGGACAGGTCCTAGTTACAGGATCACTTCTTGCCACCCCAGGGTGATGCTCTCCTGTCACGTTACCTCTCTCCTCCATGGCATCAGGGATGCTGCCAGACTGGAGGTGGGACTTCAGGACTATATCCCTGTAGGTCTCGTCTATGTACCTCTCTGTCTGTCTTATGCTTTCCAAGTCTGCTACTTTAGCCTCTAGAGAATGGACTCGTTCCCTGAGAGCAAAGAGCTCCTTGCACCTAGTGCACACGTAAGACCTCTCACCAACTGAGAGAAAATCATACATGTGACACTCAATGCAAAAGACTGGAAAGCCCCCATCCCGCTGCTGAACTGCTGTCTGCATCTTAGTTTTAAGTTTGTGTTTAGATCTAAGTCCTTTACTTACTAAGGGTTGCTATGGATATTTATACTAATAAAACTGTACCTAATACGTGTAATATACCTTGTTCACCTGAAGCTTAACTAATCTCAGGTCCTTAGTGTATGACTGATTTGGGTAATGAGCTTCACCTGAGAGCACCTCCTGTCTTTTAAGATGTGTAAGTACCTATAAAGCTACGATTATCCCAGGGGTGGGTGGGTGTGGGGAGGGAGGAAGAGAAATAACACTTATTAAAAGAGGGCTGCTACACAGTACCGTCTTGTGCTGCTGAGGTAAGCTAAATTCTGATTTGATTTAAATTATAGCTCTTAGCTGCTGCTAGGCTCTAACTTCTTATGAAATTTAAACTACAAGCTCTCTGCTGGGTTCTAAATTTAACCAGAAAGCTCTCTTCTGTGTGTTAAATTTAAGCTAAAAGTACTTTGCTGTTGCCAAGCCCTGAGTGACTATTAAATTTAAACTACAAGCTCTCTGCTGGGTATGAAATGTAACCAGAAAGTTCTCCTCTGTGTTTTATATTTAAACTTAAACTGCTGCTACTAGGCCCTGACTGATATAACAAAAAATAGTGGGTTCACAGATTAATTAGCTTTAATACAAAGAATTCCTTTTAGAAAATTACCAGAAGTATATACTCACAGTTGCAGATCTCTCTTCAGAAGTAACAGTCCCTTTTTCTAGTCGTTCAAGACTCTCTACTTCCTGCAATCCATTAGGTGAGGTCCATATTGTGAGTGTTCATTTCAGTATTTTTCATGATAATTATCATACATACAAGGACTCCTTACCTGTAGTCCTTAGGTTAGCTGTTTTTCCACAGCTCCTCTCTTTTCAACACCTACCCTCCATCCTCAGGATGCCTGGCCATATGAGGTGTAGCATGTTCCAATCCTCACCATGCTAGGGCTCCAGGCATCTTAGCTTGGGAGTCCCCATATGTGAAGACTCATTCCTGCTTGTTCCTGGAGATAGCACAGTTACTTACCTGTAACAGGTGATCTCTGGGAACAGCAGGAATAAGTCTTCACAACCCACCCACCTCCCCTAGGAGTTGTATCTCTCTATCTATCTTCCTTTCCTCTTTCTCTCTCTTTGTCTCAGCTATAAAACTCAACTGAGGAGAGACAGTTGGAAAGGCGGGAAGGCAGCACGCAGGCGCTGAGGGATGCTCCCAAAAGCTTTCTGATTGGACGCTGGGGAGGGTTCCCGCGTAGGCTCTGTCGGTACCGACGTACCCATATGTGAAGACTTATTCCTGCTGTTCCCAGAGATCACCTGTTACAGGTATGTAACTGTGCTTTACTTAACTTCAATTGGAAAGAGCAGATACAGTCAACAAGAATATAAAGAGCCGAAGCTACTAGCAGTTGCTGACAGAGGTGTAAACCGCCAGTAACCTTTCTTTTTCCACGGCAGAGGTATGAGCCACCAGAAGCTTTTCCTTTTTTTTGTGGACCTTTTTGTGGGTCTAACTTTTATATGATGATTTCTGAGCAGTTTTGACCTTGGGGGTTTTTTTTTTTTTAGTTTTTGGCAATTTTAGGACATGATTATTGGTAGCCTTATAAACAACTCAATTCAGTTTGAACAGAAGAACCAAATTCCCGTAAAAGTAGATGCACCTGTAATCAATTGTCAGTACTCACATGATTTAAATCAACCAATGAAAGACATTTAAAATCATGACATTCATTCCCTGTTCCATTTTCACAATGGTGAGGACAAGAGAGCTGGCTGAGATAGACAGAAAAGTCATTATCACCAAACATCAAACTTCAAAGGGGTACAAGACCATCTCAAAAAACCTTGGGATTCCTGTGTCTACAGTTTACAAAAGAGGTTTTCTGCTCATGGAACTGTCAAGAACCTCCCAGGATGTGGTGGGAAGAGGAAAATTAATCCAATACATCTTCAAAGGTGTTAGTACTGTTGCAAAAATACCATGTACAACATCCAAAAAGCTTAAAGCTGACCTGGAGCAATCTGGAGTGGTGGATTCAATCTGCACCTTACTCCGCACACTAAACAAAGGACTTCATGAGCTAAGGCCAAGGAGGGCCCCACTGCTCAAAGACAGACATATTAAAGCATGCCTGATCTTTGCCCAAACCCACCTTGAAAACCACAGTCCTTCTGGGAAAATGTTCTTTGGACAGATGAAACAAACTTGAGCTGTCTGGCAATGCAGAGCAGTGATACATTTACAGGCAAAGAAATGAAGTGTGTAAGGAAAAAAAAACCCTTCCTATAGTTAATATGGTGACGATTCCATAATGTTGTGGGGCTGTTTTGCTGCTTCAGGAACTGGAGGCCTGGAACGTATTAAAGGAATCATGTAGTCAGAGGACTATCAAAATATTTATGAGCGAAATGTGCTACTTAGTGCCAGAAAGCTAGGTCTGGGTTGAAGGCCATGGGTCCTCCAGCAGGACAGTGACCCAAACATACATCCAAAAGTACAAAAGAATGGTTAAAAAGGAACAAATGGACTGTTTTAAACTGAGCAGAAATGAGTCCTGATCTCAATCCAATCGAGAACCTTTCGGAAGAGATGAAATCTGCCACTGGTAAAAGGAAAAATGGAAAAATTCATAAGCTGGAACACATCACGGTTGAAGAGAGAGAAACTACCAGTAGACGGATGTACAAAACTTATAGATGGCTACAAGAAACGTTTGGAGGCTATCATCACTGCCAAGGGTCGTGCAACCAAATATTGAGAGCGTTTTCATTTCCTGGACCATGGGATGATGATCCAAGGGCTGCAGAGAGGAGATGATGATCATTTGTCCAAGAAGGGTCAAGGCGTTTTCAGCAGCAGATTGGTTAACCTACTGAAGAGGTGTTTAAAATAGATTCAATGGGGATGGGTGAAGAGAGCACCCAGTTAAGTGGTGACAGCCCCCAGGAAGGAAAAACATTAAATACCTCTGTAGAAATGGGTAATAGGGGTAACCTCTGGAAAGTGGCGTGTATAAATGCCCGTAGCATGGGAAATAAGATACCAGATGTTGAGGCTTTAATGGAAGAGGCTGAATTGGATTTAGTGGTGGATCTCCAGGAACAAGCAGGAATGAGTCTTCACATATGGGTACGTCGGTACCGACGGAGTCTGCGCGGGAATGCTCCCCAGCGTCCAATCAGAACGCTTTTGGAAGCATCCCAACACGCCTGCGTGCTGCCTTCCCGCCTTTCCCAACTGCCTCTCCTCAGTTTTCGTTTTTCGGTGGAGCCGGCAGGACGTTCTCATGTCACCGCAGAAAATTCTTCTTTTATTTTTGTTTTTTCTTGTGGTCGCGTCTACCTTCCCTCGACGCACCGGTACCGCCGGTATTTTCTTCTTTCTTCTACAAATATTTCCTTTTGTAGTGAATTTTTTCCTGTTTAGTGCCTGACAGGTTTAGGCCTGCTAGGCCTCTCCACTTTCCCTCATGGAAATGCCAGCCACTAGAACATGTTTTAACTGTGGCGCTACCAAGTTAGTTTTAGACACCCATAATTGGTGCCTTCCATGTTTGGGACCTGAACACCAAATGCTGGAGTGTCCCTCCTGCACTACTATTTCTACAAGAAGTCTTCAGCATCAAGCTCAACTCGATATGCGGTTCCCCTCAGACCTGAGGGTACCAGCTACATCTTCTTTTTCGCAGGATCAGGTAACCAAACAAAAGTCTGTAAACACTAGCCAGTACTCGGGTGGTAGATCTCATGTACATCATAGAGATGCCTCTAGGCTTGCCCCCGAGGACATATTGGCTTTAAAACCCCAGCGGGAGGCTTCTGCCTCCAAAGCATTAACGGGGTTTCAGGTTGTTCCCGGGGTTTTCACCTTGGTGAACATACCTGAGCGATGCCCAGTGGTGGTATCTGGTTTGAGTGGTGCCGGTACCCCGGCATTGGCAATGGTGCTGGATGAAACATTCCACACCGATGATCGCAGTCGAGCGCTCTCGGTATCTTCGGTGCCACCAGAGTTGCTACCGACCGATCTTCCCACATCGGTATCGATCCCGGTACAGAGGCTGTTATCCACGTCGGTGCCCTCCAGATATGCATCGATAGACTCGCTTCTTTCGATGCCGAGTCTAGAATCGATCTCTAGTCTGGATGACTGGGTACCGACTCGTCTCGGTACCGACTTCAAACGGTACCGAAGACATTCTACCGATCAAGATCTGCCACATTTGGTTACTTCAGTACCGATAGTGCTATCACAGACTGATCTTCATATATCGGTGTCAACGAAGGTACCGATACCGATATCGACATTAACATCGACGTCGGTACCTCCCATGCTCCTTTCAGCCGGCTCGCTTCCCTCCATATCGAGTTTGGAATCGATCCCTAGCATGGATGATTTGCTACCGACGAGTTGTGGGACCGCTTTTCAGCGATACCGACAGCTATCTTTCAAAGATAATCCGATGCTCCACCCTTCCAGGTCATCTATTCTACAGAATCTGAATGAACCGGTGTGTGCTATAGCTAGTTCTTCAACAGATCTAGTTCTTCCTCTTCTTCCTCGAGGACTCCCCTCTGGGGAGATTTCTTTGCAAGCTTTTCTGCTTGATATGGCAAAGTTACTTGCCATCCAAAGGAAGTCATTGTTTCCTTTGCATCAGAACTTGCAGGATCTCCTTTTTAGAATGTGGGAGACTCCTTTAACGGTATCCCCACCTTGTAGGGCAACTGATCTTCTATACAAGGTGCCCCCTTCTCCAGGTTTTCAAAAGCCTCAGCTCCCTCATCATTCTCTTGTTGTAGAATCAGCAATGAGGCGTATTAAGAGTACTAAGAAGCACTCTTCTTATCCGCCAGGTCGTGAGGCTAAGACTTTAGATGCCTTTGGATGTCAAACTTTCCAGGCATCCATGTTTTCAGCAAGAATCCTTTCATATATTTTCTATATGGGATTATCTCTTGAGGAGGTTACAAAAGATTTACTACTTTTGACCCCTTTTCTCCAGGAGCCTAAAAGAGCAGATTTTTCTATACTAGTCAATCATGCTCAAAATATTTCTAGGTTCCTTACTCGTGCTTCCCTAGACTCTTTTGAGTCTGTTAGCAGAACTTCTGCTATAGCCATAGGGGCACGACGTAGAGCCTGGCTCCAAGCTTCAGACTTGGACAAATGCATACAAGATAGACTGGGAAATACTCCTTGCACTGGAGAGAATCTCTTTAATAAAGAGACTTTACTCCAGGCTGCTCAGTTAACCACTGACACTGGTGCTTTCAGAGGCTTCTCTACGCCTTCCTCTGTCCCAGTTTGTAGAAAATCCACTAATACGCTTTCTTCCCTTAATGGGAGAAGGTTTTATTCATTTTCTACCCATCATACAGATGCTCCCAGACAGGGGAGACAACCAACCAGGCTCAGGAAACCACAACCTCAACGGGTTCAGCAAACCCAGCAGCCGCAGGGTTGCTGATAGACTCTTTACTGAATCTTTTTTTCCTGTTTGAGGTTTGGATCCTGTAGTTTGTTTCTTCCCATTACAAGCATCTACATCGGTTCCATCCTAAAATTTGCACGTCTCTCTTAAAGAGACATCCTGACTATTAGCTCCCAGAGCTTCTTAACATGATTATGCTTTACAGGTAGTAAGGTTACTCCTCATCCTCTGAAGTATACAGAGGAGTAACAGTTGTCACTAAGGTTGCTATGCCTTTACCTTTGACATTTTCTCCTGTATCAGCATCTCTCATATTACTTTTCAAAGATTTGCTCCACCGTAAGTCTTTCTTTTCAACTCTTTCCCTCTTACTAAGACATTTGGTCTGTAAGAGTGATACCACTTTACTGAGCTTAAGCCCCTAAGTTTTCTTTCAGAGTTGTCTTCCACTTGCATTCTAGTTTTCCTGGCAGCTTCTCAGACAATAACGGAGTCTTACCACCCCTACTTATGTCTGGATGTCTTTCCCAATCTTGGGACCTAAGATTTGTTCTGCTGCCCTATCAATAGTTAGAGCTGCAGGGGCTCTTATTGGTTAGACCACTGACTTGCTGACCAAGCAACCAGGGCTTGTTCTCCAATTTCAATTATTTCTGGTCTTACTACTAAGTCCCAGACGAGTTAAGAACCTTTTCTGGCTATTGTTGCAGACACCTTACCTTCTATCCTTAGCCTTCCCCAATCCTTGGGCTGGGCGGTGTAGTTCAGGATATCTGCTGGTGCTTAAACACCAGTTTTTTCTTCCAATTAACCTGCAACATGCTCTCTGCATCTCTATGGAGCAGCTCTACACTGTGGGGCCTTGTTAGAGAGCACATAATTCCAGATGGTTAGGAAGGGCTTTACCTAGTCATGCCTACTGGGTTCTCCCTGCCCTTATCATTTCCATTAAAGTCTTCTTAAATAAAGGACACAGGCCTTTAATTAAGTGAAGACCTAAATAATTATCCAATTCCCTGGATTGCTTCACATCTCCAGGGGATCCCTTCACCAGGGATGGTTTTTCTTTCAGTATAGACAGTCCTTGTCTTGTATTTCCTTCCATCCTCAATTCTTCATGGCGTAATCCATATCGAGCACAAGAATGCACCATAACAATTTTACCCTCATAAAGGGTAAATATGGTATGTTTATTTCATTGCATCTTTTTCTCCAGCTACCTGCTGGACTTATGGAAGGATTCAGACTTACTGTCTACAGATTAAAAACATCCTCTGCATTTTTCAGGTAGTTCTCCATTCCTGGTTATTCAGGGGCTAGAGTTCTTAGAGGACTCTAGACTTCTCCCTGACAGTGAGAGAACTCCCTTGGCTTTCCTAGTCATAACCAGGGAGTAGGGATTCTCTAAATATCTTCTCAAGCAGGTACCTCCCTTCTTGTTTTTAGAGGAATCTTTCTCTCTCCACATACCCTATGTGTTGACATGGGTATGTAGACATATATATCTATATATCTATATCTATCTATCTATATATATATATATATATCTGCATGTCTGTGCCCATATATATATATTGTCAGACGGCTGCCTAGGGTGAGAACTTACACAATCTTGACGATGCATATATTCATATGATTCTTGCAAGGTATTGTGGGTATTGTAGTTCATTCACTCCCAAACACAGCTGATGACAATAATTGAGTTGTGAAAACCAAGTGGTAAGGCCAATAAAATACTTCTTTTATTGATGGGGTTTAATTCACCCAGCACATGTATGCTTGATAGCAATATAAATGAGGTTACTTGCTTGCAGTGTTTAAATCGATAACAAAAAGTCCCAAAGCAAATCAGAAAACAGCCTTCAGCTTGTCAGGCAATTAGCTAATGTTTTCTTAGCAAATAATTACCAAATACAAAGGCACAAAGAAATAAATAAACTTTGCTTGTTAGGTTAACTTCTGCTTATTTTCCACGCAGATCCCAGCAGTGATTCTCCCTTGCTCACACACTCTATCAGGTACAGCTTTAATTACTAACAATTGACCAGCTGGAAGCCTTTAGCTGGCTGGCTGCTACTGTGTGAACCCAAATCCTGCTTTAAGAGCTGTTTGCAGTGGAAATAAAGAACAAAGTTAGGTTTCTTTGTGATGGCTGATGTGTTTGCTCACAGAAAGCTAGCAATAGCATTTAGATAGAGAACAGTCCATGTAAACTGTACTTTCATCTGATGTATCTCCCCCTTCCTCAATCAGCATAGGGTCACTATCATACATTGGCACAGACGAGTCTTTCATTAAGGCACTATCATGAGAATGCTTATTCCCTTGCTGCCATTCTCTATTATAGATAGGGTCTGGATCAGTGTTCATACCTGAGCCTCTCCTGCCATCATAATTCCTCTCTGTAAAGCCTGGCCAGTATGTAATCCAATTCTGATGTCCAGCCTTCCAATCTTGATCCCTGGACACTGGATCTCCTCTCACATACCTTCTGGCCTTGGTCTGAAAGTCCCTTCCACGTGCAGTCTTCTCTCTTCCAGGTAGCCACTGGTGATTCCTATCTCTGCCACTCCATTCCTCTGGCTGAATCCAGTCCAATGGACTCTGCTGGCATTTGGAATACCTCCCAGTATGGGTACTGCCTTGGAATCTTCCAGACCTTCCAATGGGCTTCCTTCTTTTCCTTGCAGAGAGTTTCCTTCTCTCTCTATCCGCTTGGCTTGGCTTCAGTTTCTCCAGGTGATGCTGCTTAAACCTGTAGCAGGGCTGGAGCTTGTAGCCGTTGCTGAAGCTCTCCCTGAAGCTTTTGATGAAGCTGTTCTTGAAACTCTTTCTGTAGCTTTTGCTGAAACTGTTCTTGAAGCTGTTATCTGAAGAATAAGCTCTATTCTTATCCTGTTCTAATGTGTGCTGCTCCCTAACACAGCGCAGCTGTGTTGAATCAGGCCCTGCCCTTTGAGATGAGTGCTTAGGGATTACCTCATATCTCTCTTGATTGCACACACATTTTCTCACTTCAGCCCCTCTCATGGCTGCTGGAAACCTGGTGCATTCTGGGACCGGTAGTCTTTTATGTGAAAACTCTGTTTTCTCACTTCTACCAGAACTGACAGGTTGCTTGTTCAGAGTCACATCATCTTTTCTATAGCTCCTACCTGAGCTATGATAAGCTTCCTTATCACAATATATATATATATACATATACAATGCATTCTCCCATCTGGGCAGCAGCAGAATGGGATAGTGTTGACGGCGGAGGATCACATTTCTGTGACAACGGCAACAACACCAAACTTAAACTGCGCGGAAGAAAGGCCCGGCAATCTACTTCTGTATCTTGCCATGAAAACCCAATGGACAGTTACAACAAAACAAATTGTGCTGTAGTGCTGGAAGATGAGACCCCCAGGTTGGAAGGCACTCAACCAGCTACTGGGGAAGAGCTGAAGACTTTTCAGAGTAAAGCCAGCATTTATGATGTGGTTGGATCAAAGCCCTCGGGACGTCTGACTGCTGATGTAGCTGCGCATGAAATGAGTCCGAAGCTGTAAAGATGTCTTACACATTGGAACATGGAACGTATGAAGCATGAACCAAGGGAAGTTGGAGGTGGTCAAGAATGAAATGGAACGTGTACAACTTGATCTGTTGGGTGTCAGCGAACTGAAATGGACTGGCATCGGGCACTTTGCATCAGAAGATCACATGGTCTACTATGCTGGAAATGAAAGACAAAGAAGAAATGGTGTTGCATTTATAATAAAGAAGAAACTTGCAAGAACTGTAATGAAATACAATGCAGTCAGCGAACGCTTAATCTCTATTCGTCTACGAGGAATGCCTATCAACATAACTATAATTCAAGTATATGCCCCAACAACAGCTGCAGAAGAGAATGAAATTGAAGAGTTCTATGAACAAGTACAAGCTGAAATTGACAGAACATGCAAACAGGATCTCCTGATAGTCATGGGTGATTGGAACGCAAAGGTTGGCAACAAAGAAGAAGACAAAGTAGTTGGAAAATATGGACTTGGCAACAGAAATGAGGCTGGAGAAAGACTGATAGAATTCTGCAAGACCAACGATCTATTCATCTCGAACACCTTCTTCCAGCAACACAAGCGGCGACTGTACACATGGACTTCACCCAATGGATTGTATAAAAATCAAATTGACTACATCTGTGGAAGTCAACGATGGAAAAGCTCTATAACATCAACAAAGACAAAACCTGGAGCTGACTGTGGTACAGATCATCAACTACTAGTATGCAAACTCAAGCTAAAGCTGAAAAAGAGCAAACCACTCATGAATGCAGCAAAATATGACCTTGAGAATATACCACTGGAATTTAAAGACTGCCTGCAAAATCAATTTGCTGCTTTAGATACAAATGATAGAGTTCCAGAAGAGTTATGGAATGACATCAAGAAGGTTGTGTTGGAAGAAAGCGAGAAGTCTCTACAAAAGGTAAAAAAGGAAAAACGGCCAAAATGGATGACGGAAGAAACTCTGAAAATTGCCCAGAAACGCAGAGAAGCTAAAGCCAGAGGAGAAAGAAAAACAATCACAGAACTCAACAGAGATTTCCAACGTGCAGCAAGACAGGACAAGGAAAAGTACTACAATGACGCATGCAAGGAAATGGAAGCAGAAACTATTAGAGGAAGAACAAGATCAGCTTTCCTAAAGCTACGAGAGTTAAAGAAAAAGTTCCAGCCTCGAATTGGAATGTTACAAGATGCTCAAGGTTCTATGTTGAATGATGCTGAGAAGATCAAGAAAAGATGGAAGGAATATACAGAGTTTTTATATGATAAAGATCAAGTGGACCAACAGCCGTTTCAACCTGTACCTTATGATCTGGAACCATTGGTGATGAAAGAAGAAGTTGAAGCAGCATTGAAAGCCTTATCAAAGAACAAAGCACCAGGCATTGATTGCATTCCCATAGAAGTATTACAGCAATCCGATGCAGCTATTACCATACTTACAAGGCTCTGCCAAGAAATATGGAAGACAGCATCATGGCCAACTGACTGGAAAAGATCTGTGTTTATACCAATACTAAAGAAAGGTGATCCAACTGACTGTGGAAATTATCGCACAATCGCTCTGATCCCACATGCCAGCAAGATTCTACTGAAGATTATTCAAAAGAGACTACAATCATACCTGGAACAAGAACTACCTGAAGTGCAAGCAGGGTTCAGAAAAGGGCGAGGAACGAGAGACATCATTGCGGATGTGAGATGGATCCTTGAAAAGACTAAAGAATGCCAAAAGGATATCTATTTGTGCTTTATCGACTATAGCAAAGCTTTTGACTGTGTAAACCATGAGAAACTCTGGGCCACATTAAGAAGCATGGGTATACCAGAACACCTGATCGTTCTCTTGCACAATCTGTACATTGATCAAGAAGCAACAGTTCGAACGGAACAAGGAGAAACAGAATGGTTTAAAATAAGCAAAGGTGTAAGACAAGGCTGCATACTTTCCCCCTACCTGTTTAATTTATATGCAGAACAAATCATCAGAGAAGCAGGATTGTATGAAGACAACAGAGGTGTGAAGATTGGTGGAAGACTCATCAACAACCTTTGCTATGCTGATGATACCACATTACTGGCGGAAAGTGAAGATGATCTGAAACATTTGCTTCTCACAATCAAAGAACATAGTCTCAAAATGGGCCTGCACCTTAATGTAAAGAAGACAAAGATCATGACAACTGGCATAATCAACAGGTTCATCGTCGAAGGAGAAGAAATTGAAATCGTGAATAACTTTAACCTACTTGGATCAACTATCAATAAAGAAGCAACAAGCAGTCAAGAAATCAGACGACGCATTGCTCTTGGCAGAATGGCTATGAAAGACCTAGATAAGATTCTGAAGAGCAGAGATGTCTCTCTCCATACAAAGATTCGACTTGTTCAAGCCATGGTATTTTCAATAACATCATATGGATGTGAAAGCTGGACAGTGAAAAAGATAGACAGGAAGAAAATTGATGCCTTTGAATTATGGTGCTGGCGGCGAATACTGTGTATACCATGGACTGCCCGAAGAACAAACCAGTCTGGTCTAGAGGAGATCAAACCTAAGCTTTCTTTAGAAGCTCAGATGACAAGACTTCGACTTTCATACTTTGGACACATCATGCGGAGAGGGAGATCATTAGAGAAAGACATCATGCTTGGAAAGATAGAAGGTCAACGCAAAAGAGGAAGGCCAGCAATGAGATGGATCGATACAATAACAGCAGCTACGGGTACCAGTCTGTCAACAATGAGCCGCCTGACTGAAGACCGAACACAATTTAGGATAGCTATCCAGAGGGTCGCCATGAGTCGACTCCGACTCGACGGCACTTAACAACAACATACAATGCATATATCTCTATTTACCTATCTATCTATATATATAGCAATATATGATAGTGGGTAGATATATGTCTATATACTGTTTCTGTCAGTCTGCCTATATATATATGTATATGTGTATATATATGTATTCCCCTACGGACCAGACAGATAGTCTCTATCCCTTTCCATGCTGTTCCAGCATACTTAGGGTTCTCCATAATCAACCACTTCCTGTGGTAGCTGAGGGGTTTTTGTACCATAACCTCCAGTTTGGGTACATCTGAAGCCCTCCATATACTTTCTTTTTCCTACGTGATTTCAATTAGGAAGGACTTTCTGAATCTTCAGAAAATGGGTGGCTACAATGCCTCTTGCTCCTATCCTTCTTTATCGGATATAGGGATCTTCGAAGCTCCCTTCTCCTATAACAACTAGGTCTCTTTAAAGTCAAAAGAGCTTCAGTCTTATCTAATAGGGACTTCCGCGTTTCCCGCAAAGTCCTACCTCATTGAACTACCCCAGTTCCACTGGGATTGTTTCTTCTCACCCTAAGGGTTCTAACCTCAGCCTGTTTTTTGCACAGTTATTTACCTCTCCTTACATTGAGGTACTCCCTGGGGATATTCTGCTGGTTCATATTAACAAATCCACATGAACCTCCATATACCTTTTTATAATACCACCAGGTGAGGTCCATATTGGTTTAGTGCTCTTCAATATTACCACTAAAGTTCACCTGTACAGACACTCCTATCTAGGCGTCCTGTTTGGTCCAGCTGTTCCACAGCACATCTTTGTAGTTCAACTCCTACCCTCCATCCCTAGGATGCCTGGGGCTCGGTACAATAGCATGGCTCTCAGATTCGCAACATGCTGGGACTCCTCCAGGCATCTTAGCTTGGGAGTCCCCATATGTGAAGACTCATTCCTGCTTGTTCCTGGAGATAGCACAGTTACTTACCTGTAACAGGTGATCTCTGGGAACAGCAGGAATAAGTCTTCACAACCCACCCACCTCCCCTAGGAGTTGCATTTCTCTATCTTTCCCTTTCTCTCTCTCTCTCTCTCTCTCTTTGTCTCAGCTTTAAAACTTAACTGAGGAGAGGCAGTTGGGAAAGGCGGGAAGGCAGCACGCAGGCGTGTTGGGATGCTTCCAAAAGCATTCTGATTGGACGCTGGGGAGCGTTCCCGCCCAGACTCCGTCGGTACCGACGTATCCATATATGAAGACTTATTCCTGCTGTTCCCAGAGATCACCTGTTACAGGTGTAAGTAACTGTGCTTTATGGAGACATGGTTCACAGAAAACCATGACTGGGATGTAATTATATCGTGCTGTTCAGGAAGGACAGGGTAGGAAGAAGGGAAGGTGCCGTGGCACTATATGTTAAAAATAATATTAAAGCTATAGAATTGCAGGGCTTAAAAGGAAGAGAGGAGGCACTGTGGGTTAAACTAGAAAGATGGAAAGGAAATCCATTTATGTAGTTATATACAGATCCCCTTCACAGGGCGTAGAAATGAATGAAGATTTAATAGAAGACGTACACCGTATTGCCATGAAAGGAGAAGTGCTACTGATAGGTGATTTCAATATGACAGATGTGGATTGGCATATTCCTGCTGTGGTGTCATCTAGAAGTAAGGAGATCCTGGATTCTCTACCAGGAGAACTATTCAGGCAACTGGTAACAGAACCCACATATGATGGGCCATTCTAGACGTAGTGCTTACCAATGGGGAAAGTGTTTCTGATGTTAGTGGGAGATCAACTCACATCCCGTGATCACCATATGGTATGGTTCAGTATTAGTACTACGGCTGATAAAATCCATTCTAAAGCGAGGGTCGTAGACTTTAGGAAAACAAACTTTGCAAAGATGGGACAGTAACTCAGAGGATCTTTAGCGGGATGGGAACAGCAGGGGAATATAGAAAAACAGAGGGCAAAACTGAGAGGAAAATCTTACAGGCAAACCTTTTTTTTAGAAAAGTAAATACATGTAAAAGGAAAAGGAGGCCGGCTATGGTTGTCAAAAGTAGTATCTGATAAGGTGAAGAAAAAGAGGGAGACCTTCATGAAATACAAGAGAGGAAAACAGGCATCTATATTTGGAAAAACTTAAAGAAGCTAGCAAAGTACAAAAAGAAAAAGAAGAAGAAATAGCCCATTTTTCAGATATGTTAGTGAGAGGAGGAAGGGCAAAAATGGTATTGTCAGACTCAAGGGTGCAGGGGAGGAATATGCAGAAACTGATGAGGATAAAGCAGAATTGCTTAACAAATATATCTGTTCTGTGTTCACAGATGAGGGACCTGGAGCAGGACCTCAGAAAACACCCACAAATAACAGAAGCGACGGGAATCTAAATGATTTTCAGAAGACTGTGCTCGAGAAGAACTAGCTAAATTAAAAGTAGACAAAGCCATGGGTCCAGATGGGATACATCCAAGAATATTGAGGGAACTTGGGGATGTTCTAGCAGCTCCACTGTCTGACCTTTTCAATGCTTCTTTGGACTCAAGAGTGGTGCCAGATGTCTGGAGAGAGGATGTAAGGATGACTTTGAGAGCTACAGGCCGGTTAGTCAAACTCTTTGGCTAGTAAATTATTGGAAAGACTACTAAAGAGGAGAATAGTGAGGTTTCTGGAGTCTAATAGATTGCAGGATCTGAGGCAGAAGCAGGTCTTGTCAGATAAATCTGATAGATTTCTTTGCCTGGGTGATCAGGGAGTTAGGGCGAGGGAGAGCCCTAGATGCGGTGTATTTAGATTTCAGTAAAGCCTTTGACACAATTCCGCACAGGCAACTTATAAACAAACTGAGCACCCTAGAGATGGACCCTAAAGTTACTGATTGGATTAGAAATTGTTTGAGTGGGAGGTGACAACGGGTACAGGTAACTGGAGCTCACTCTGAGGAGGAGGTGGTTACCAGTGGTGTGCCGCAGGGATCTGTCCTACTGTGATAGGCTATGGCCTAGAATAGCCTGCATAGCCTGCAGGAGCAAGAAAGGCCTGTAAGTTAGGCCTGAGTCCCAACCCCCACTTGAGAATATTATAGCTGAGCAGAGCCGAAAGCCAGTAGAAGTTAGAAAACTGCTTTGATAAGAATGCAAGAATCTTCTATTTAGCTCCTTTATGTTGATAACAGATGTGTTCCAGTATCTTGCTTTCACACATTTTCTAAGCTGAGGAGAGACCTTGTAGCAGAATGTGTTATGTCTAGAAACTGAGCCATGGCTAGAGAAGCCTGAGCAGGGGGAACAGGTGTTAAGCCCGGTCAGCGGTCCCCATTGGATGGGGGTGGAGGGGGCACCGGGACCAATGAGGAGTTTGTCTGTATAGAACTGATGAAGAAAGGTATAAAAGATGTTGTTTTGTTGAACTCCATTGCTCAGACCATTTTGAATGTGGCAGTGCCGGAGACTATGCACAAATAAATTGGCTTGAATCTTAGTAAATAGACTCCTGGTTTTATTTATTGCGGACACTTCGCTACAACATATTCCTGGTGTGTTGGCCGGGAAGGTGGGGTACGTGAATGGTGCGCAAGTGAATACTACCACGTATGACCACCTCCAGGTTTGGTCCGGCTGGAACCGCGGCCGACCGACAGCGGAGAGGATCCCAGGCGCCGCTGGTCCCTTTGCATCGGAGGGTTCCGCCCTGCCTCGGCGGCTTGCTGGGTCTGGCCGGCCAACACCTCGAACCCTGAGGGGAGTCCAGGATTCAACCCAAGGAGGGTTTGGTTGCGCAGCGCATTAGCTACCGGATCCGGTGCGTAATGATTTTTCTGGTTCTTAGTTAGTTAGCTCTGGGAATGTCTCGAGACTAATATGGTATGGTAATGGTAAAGGGAGTCTGATCAACTTCCAGGGCGGTCCTAGTAACCCTGCATGAGAATGCGCAGGGCGAAGCCACTGACCCTTTTGGTTTGGTAAATTTTGGTTTAGTCAGTTAGCCCGGGAATTTGGAATTTGGGAAATGCTAGCATGTTTGGTTGTGTGACGTGTGCTTGAGAGGTCTTGCAATACAGACCAAGCGAGAGCGGACTCCTAAGTAGCGCAGTTCCTGACCGGGCGACCGCGCCCAGGTCGCGAAAAGGAGGAAGCGTTCGGTTTTTGTCCCCCTTATTGTTCTGTGGGCTGTGCGGACCCCTTACCCGCAGCCATCCTACCCACCCTTTCTGTTTGCTGTCTTGTACATCATACGTCATAATGGGAGGGGCGGAGTCCGTACAAACTCCGCTGAACTGTGTGATCACGAATTTTAAGAAGGGATTTAGTGGTGATTATGGGGAAAAAATGACACCGACCCGCTTAGAAATATTGTGTAGTAGGGTGTGGTCGGTGCTGGACGCCATGTGGCCACCAGAAGGTACTTTTGATGTCAAAATTGTGTCCCGAGTGCACAAGGTGGTGCGCAGATATGGTCCCGAACAGTTTTCCTATATAGACTCCTGGCTGGATATCTGTGAGAAACAACCCCCTTGGATGAAGCGTTGTCGTGAGGGGCAGTGTAGAATTATGTTAGCAACTGCAACAGGAGTCCCAGCTAAGAAAAAAAAGCCCCCTATTTATGCAGCCCCAGAGCCTCCAGAGGTCCCGGGTTATCCACCCACATTTCTGTATACTCCAGTCCCGTCAGCTCCACGAGTACCCCGAGTAGAGCCAGAACGGGAAAGACGACCTCCAGCTGAGGTACCCCCACCTGATCATCCACCTCCACCTCCACCACTTCCAACACCCGAGGACCACCCCCTTCCCCAAAGTCGGAGCTCTAGTCCTGAGCAGAGCTCTGCAGCAGAATCATCGTCCCCTGAAGGATCTGCCAGCGGAGGGTCAGGTGCCAGTCCTGGGTCGCCCACTAGTCCAAGCACCAGCAGCAGAATTACCACCGGGTCCGCAAATCTGCGTTACGCCCTTAGAAGCAGGGCAGCGGGCCCGAGAGAGGTTCGCCAAATGCCACTGCGGCAGGTCCCAGGATTACCTATTGTAGATGATGGGGGTCAGGTTGTGGTCGGACCGACCAGTCGCCCTTCTCCACAACAGATTTATTAAACTGGAAAACACATTATGCCTCCTATACTGAGAAACCCCAAGAGTTGACAGAATTGATGTCTAGTATTATGCAGACCCACCAACCTACCTGGTCCGATTGCCGCCAGCTCTTGGCTACCCTTTTTACTACTGAAGAGCGGGCACGGATAGTGTGAGCAACCATTCGATGGTTGGAAGAGAACTCTGAAGACGGGAGAGACCTAAATCCCCAACAGGCAGCAGCTGTAGATTTCCCAAACGAAGATCCAAAGTGGGACCCAAATAGTGCAGATGGAGAGAAGGCCCTCGCCCGGTTCCGCCAGGCCTTACTGCAGGGCCTGAAGAAGGGAGGCCAGAGAGCTATGAATGTTGGGAAAGTAGCAGACGTTCTTCAGCGCCCAGAGGAAAGTCCAGCTGCTTTCTATGAACGATTAACTGAAGCCTATAGACTTTACACCCTATATGACCCAGCAGCCCAGGAGAATTTGCATATGGTGAACGCCGCTTTTGTGAGTCAGTCCCAGGGAGACATAAAACGAAAACTGCAGAAATTAAAAGGATTTGCGGGCATGAACTCAGCACAGTTAATGGAAGTCGCACAAAAGGTATTTGTGAATCGTGATCAAGAGTGTAAAAGAGAAAGTGAGAGAAAGATGAAGAAGGCAGATCTGCTTGCTGCAGCACTAGTTGAGGGACGAGGAGGAGGATATCCTAATAGAAGAGCCAGAGGATGGGGAAGGGGCCGAGGGAGCGCTCGGCCCCCCTTAGGTGCAAATCAGTGCGCTTATTGTAAAGAGGAAGGACATTGGAAGAATGAATGCCTGAACATAGGCTTCACCCCCTGGAGGGGAGGCGGGAGCGCTAGGAGAGCGGGGGGGCAATTCCAGCAGCAAGGGGGGATGCAGCGCGCAGAGTTTCAACAGCAAGAAGAGGCTGCCATAGAGGGAGTGGCAACCGCCGAGGACTATTTTATGGATGAAGACTAGGCCAGACCGGGCTCCAAGTTCTTCCTGGGTCCCCAGGAGCCTATGGTCAATTTAAAGATTGGGGACCAGCATATGGACTTCATGGTAGACACCGGGGCCGAGCATTCAGTAGTAGCCAAGCCTGTGGCCCCTGTGTCCTCTCGATCTGTCACAATCCTGGGAGCTACTGGAACTAGAACCACAAGACCATTTCTGCAGAACCGCGCCTGTGAAGTAGGGGGACAGAAGATAACACACCAGTTCCTGTATATGCCTGAATGCCCAGTTCCCCTGTTGGGCCGAGACATGCTCGCGAAACTCCAAGCACAGATATCCTTTGTTGAAGGGGGAAAAATGGAAATGACTATAAACTCAAAATCTGCTGGCCTGGTGGTGTTAACTGTCCCCCAAGAAGAAGAATGGCGGTTCTATTTACCTGCATCCAAAGCAGCAAGCTCCTGTATACCTACCAGCCTTGCAGCCCCGCCTGGAGTATGGGCGGAGAATAATCCACCTGGCCTAGCGAAGAATATAGCTCCTGTGCTTGTCACCCTTAAACCAGGAGCAGAACCAGTGCATGTGCGTCAGTATCCCCTCCCACGACCAGCAATTGAAGGTATTCATCGCCACTTGAAGAAATTACTGCAGTATGGGCTCCTCAGAGAATGCCAATCGCCCTGGAACACCCCCCTTCTCCCAATCAAGAAGCCTGGGACGGGTGATTACCGCCCAGTGCAAGACCTACGTCGAGTAAACAGTGCAGTTGAAACCATACATCCAGTAGTACCAAATCCTTACACCCTCCTGGGACTGATTCCAGCAGAAGCCACTCATTTTACTGTTTTGGACTTAAAAGGTTCCTTTTTCTGTATACGCCTAGCATCAGCTAGTCAGCTTTTGTTTGCATTTGAATGGGAAAACCCTACCACAGGAAGACGAGGACAACTCACTTGGACTCGATTACCACAAGGATTCAAGAATTCACCCACTATTTTCAGTGCAGCCCTCAACTAAGATCTGTCAAGTTACCCTGTGACTCCGGGAAAAAGAATCCTACTTCAATATGTAGATGATTTGCTCATAGCCACCAACAACGAAACTGATTGTGTGCAAGCTACCAGTGATCTCTTGCACCTCTTGAATGAAGCCGGATACAAGGTCTCTAGAGCCAAGGCGCAATTGTGTCAGACAGAAGTGAAATACCTAGGGTTCCATCTGTCCAAAGGAACCCGGAAATTAGGACTGGAGCGAAAGGAAGCAGTATGCCGTATCCCAACCCCCACCACTAGAAAACAGGTGCGGGCTTTCCTGGGAGCTGCAGGCTATTGCTGCATATGGATACCAAATTTTGCGCTCATGGCAAAACCCTTGTACCAAGTCACGAAGAGAGTGGAACGATCTCCCCTGGAATGAGGCCCAGAACAAGAAAAAGCATTTAAATCGCTGAAATCAGCATTGATGTCGTCCCCAGCCTTGGGACTACCAGATGTGCAGAAACCATTTTGTCTATATGTCCATGAGTCAGGTGGAAACGCATTGGGAGTCTTGACCCAGCCCCTTGGGTCTTGGCAACGACCTGTAGCCTACCTGTCAAAACAATTGGATCCTGTTGCAAAAGGATGGCCACCTTGCCTGACAGCTGTAGCAGCTACAGCCCTCTTAGTGAGCGAAGCTGATAAGCTCCCCTTAGGACAAAATCTTCAAGTCACCGTACCACATTCTGTTCTAACCCTGATGGAACACAAAGGAAACCATTGGCTCACTAACGCTCGAATGTTGAAGTAGCAAAGTATGTTATGTGAACATTTTCGATTGAAATTGAGTGTCAGCCAAACTCTGAACCCAGCTACCCTATTGCCAACCGGTCCAGGCCCTCCTGACCGTGATTGCTTGGAAGTAATAGACACCGTATACTCAAGCCGCCCAGATCTAACTGATGTCCCCTTGAGCCACCCAGATAAAACTTTCTTCGTGGATGGAAGTAGCCTCATAATTGACGGACAGCGATGTGCTGGTTATGCAGTGGTGACCCTGGACATGGTAGTAGAATCGTCAGCCCTGGCCCCAGGAACCTCAGCACAGAAGGCTGAATTGTTAGCCCTCACACGCGCACTCAAAATTGGAACAGGAATCAGCTTGAACGTATACACAGACTCCAAATATGCTTTCACAACACTACATGCCCATGGAGCCCTGTACAAGGAGCGTGGATTGATCACCTCGGGAGGCAAGTCTGTCAAGTATGGCCCAGAAATATTGACTCTATTAGAAGCAGTATGGGCCCCCAAACACGTTGCTGTAATGCATTGTCGAGGTCATCGGACTGGAGATGGGGAAGTGTCCCGAGGAAACAGATTTGCCGATGCCGCAGCCCGAGAAGCAGCCATTGCTGGACAAATTACTACCCCTAGTGTAACAATTCAAGCAGCCATATTCCCAGTGCCTCTTAGTGCATGGACGCCCCGATATACCCAGAATGAGATGGACTATTACTGTCGACATGAAGGGGGCAACTATCAGAGACTGGATGGATAGTGTTGCCACCGCCCGAAGGGAGCTCAACCCCTGGTATGACTGTGATTCCTGAGGCTCTAGGCCCTGCTTTTGTCCAAGCCTTCCATCAAGCCACACACTATGTAAAAACTAAAATGGAAAACGCTCTGAGACCATACTTCTATATCTCATTGCTGGGACCTTTGACCACCTCAGTAGCCCGAAGATGTGTGACTTGTGTCAAGAACAACGCCCGACAAGGTCCTGTCCCACCCCCAAGAGTTCAGTCAGTGGGAGTTACCCCCATGGGAAATATCCAAATAGACTTTGCAGAGATGCCATGAGCAAATGGATATCGTTACTTGTTAGTCCTAGTCTGTACCTTTTCCGGATGGGTGGAAGCTTTTCCCACCAGAACTGAGAAGGCCAGAGAAGTCACTAAAGCCTTGCTCCATGAGATCATCCCTCGGTTTGGAATACCTTTGACCATGGGGTCAGACAATGGGCCCTCTTTTGTGTCACAAGTAACCCAACAGCTAGCCCATGCTCTGAAAATACGATGGAAGCTACACACAGCTTACAGACCCCAGAGTTCAGGGAAAGTGGAGAGAATGAACCGGACCCTGAAGTCTCAGTTGTCCAAGCTTTGTCAGGAAGTCCACTTAAAGTGACCCCAAGTTCTTCCCATAGCCCTTCTCCGAATACGCTCAGCCCCCACCACGCCATTAGGAGTATCCCCGTTTGAGATTTTGTATGGGAGGCCCCCGCCCATAATCCAGGGGATAAGGGGGGATATGAATCAGATTGGATCAGAGATCACTAGGCAAGAATTGTTGGCTCTAAGTTCTGTTTTGCAGGGCCTTCATACCTGGGTGCAGGATCGGTTGCCTATCAATCTAACAGAGCCATCGCATCCTTTCAAGCCTAGAGCCTCGGTGTGGGTAAAAGAGTGGAAGAAGACACCATTAGCGCCTCATTGGAAAGTGCCATATGTCATTTTGCTATCAACCCCAACAGCAGTCAAAGTAGCAGAAATCGACTCCTGGATCCACCACAGTCGACTGAAGCCAGCAGCAGTTCCTGAGAGTCGCCCCTGGACCTCGATCGCTAATCCTGCATCACCGTTGCGACTCACACTGCGAAGAAAAGATCCATCCTCGTAACGACTGTGCCAACCTGCTCCTGGACGTCAAAGGAGAAGACGTCCTCCAGTTTTACAACACTACCTTTCAGACTTTATCAATCACCAAAGACTATGATCATGATGATTACTAACTGTTGTTTTATTCTTGCGGTAGCCCTAGGACTCTTGAGAACCACTCTTGCTTTGCCCCCTTGCGCAGCCTGTATAACCACCACTCGGACTGGAATGCAAGTCACTCAGACTCTACTTTATCACTCTTACTATACTTGTACTGGCATAGTCAGCCGGTGTATCTATAATGGTACAGAATTGAACGTCTGTACCAAGGGAAAAACTCGTACTTGTTTCAGACCCCGACAGAATCCATCTTACTATGTCTTGGAACTGAGATGGAATGATGAAGATGGAGCCCTCGTCAACGCTACAAGTCAACTCTCTGATCCCACCCAACCTGCGTACCTGTATTTTGATGCTTGTGACTTAATTAACAGAAATACTTACTACAGGTGCGGATCATGGGAACAAGCTTACTATTATGACAATAAGTATGTGTCCTGAAGGTGCATACAGATGGGGGATATGCACTGGAATACACTCCCCAACAACGTATGGCAAGCCATCGGAAGCAGACTACTACTGTCCCAAGTGGGACTGCGTGTACTTTGCCACCTGGATGGGTGGCCCTACAGGACAGACTGGAGATAATCGCAAGGCTAAGCTGGAAAGATTGCCCTTACTGGAGCCTGAAAAGTGCAAGAAAAGTGCATGCAATCCCCTACGACTTCAGATCTTCGACCCCAGCCAGTGGAAGCAAGGATTTCGATTTGGCCTGCGCATAGCAGGAGGTGGAACTGATCCTGGAACCATCGTATACATCCAGCTGAATGTGAAGACTCATGTTTCTTCACCTTATCGCATACATCATACCTTCCATGAGGCCATTAAGGCAGAATTTGTAGTCCCCCACGCTTCGCAGAATTTGTTCATCGAACTAGCTGGAGCTGTGGCCTCCAGCCTCCATGTCTCGGACTGTCTCTTCTGTGGGGGAACTCAGATGGGAGACCAGTGGCCTTGGGAAGCACAAGAACTGAACTATTCCATACCGTATAACCAGACTAATTTGCATATAACTGCCAATGAATGGGTCTTAGCTCACTCCATAGTAGGTCAGCTATGTTTTGCATGAGCGGGACCACAACTGACTGCACAAGTGGGACAGTTAGTCTGTCTGAACCAAAGATATTACAATGCCACTACAGGGAAGACATCTTGGTGGTCAGGTGCCAATACTCCAGAACCTTCTAATACTTTGATCATTTTTCCTCACTTGGCCAGGATATGGACAAATCTGGCTACTCATAACACCTGGCAAGCTCCACCTGGACTATATTGGATTTGTGGAACTCGAGCATATGCTAAACTCCCTGCCAAATGGGGAGGGGCATGTGTATTGGGAACCATCAGACCCTCTTTCTTCCTCTTGCCCCTTTCCCACGGAGAACAATTGGGATTCCCTGTGTATAAAAGTCGACAGAAACGAGAGGCTCTGAAGATCGGCCAGTGGGACAAATGGGATGCGACCTCTGAAGAATGGCCACCGGAGAGAATTGCTTCCTAATATGGACCTGCTACCTGGGCACAAGATGGTTCTTGGGGCTACCGCACTCCTGTGTATATGTTGGACCGTATTATACGTTTGCAAGCTGTTGTTGAAATTATAACCAATGAAACTAGTAGAGCACTAACCTTGCTAGCTAAACAAGCCACACAGATGCGTACAGCCATATACCAGAATCGCTTAGCATTAGATTATTTGCTTGCAGCTGAAGGAGGAGTATGTGGCAAACTTAATTTGACTAACTGCTGCTTACAAATTGATAATGAAGGGCAAGTTGTAGAAGACATAGCAAACTTATGTCCCAGTCCAAACCTGGCATGGCTTGCAACTTGATGGCTGGTTTGGTTCTTGGTTTTCAGGAATGGGCGGCCTGAAGACACTTGTATTGATTGTCTTCTTGATTGTGGCTGTTTGCTTATGTATCCCATGTTTCCTCCCCTTATGCTTGCGTATATTAAACTCAATCACTGAACGTAAGGCAGCTACCCAGATTCTAGCAATGTGGGACTACTACCCTATACCACAAAGTAATCCCTCCACCCTAGTATGAAGTACCATATGTGATTTAATTCTCACCCTTTCTCACTTGCGGGTGAGAATAATCAAAGGGGGGGATGTGATAGGCTATGGCCTAGAATAGCCTGCATAGCCTGCAGGAGCAAGAAAGGCCTGTAAGTTAGGCCTGAGTCCCAACCCCCACTTGAGAATATTATAGCTGAGCAGAGCCGAAAGCCAGTAGAAGTTAGAAAACTGCTTTAAACTGCTTTGGTAAGAATGCAAGAATCTTCTATTTAGCTCCTTTATGTTGATAACAGATGTGTTCCAGTATCTTGCTTTCACACATTTTCTAAGCTGAGGAGAGACCTTGTAGCAGAATGTGTTATGTCTAGAAACTGAGCAATGGCTAGAGAAGCCTGAGCAGGGGGAACAGGTGTTAAGCCCGGTCAGCGGTCCCCATTGGATGGGGTGGAGGGGGCACCGGGACCAATGAGGAGTTTGTATAGAACTGATGAAGAAAGGTATAAAAGATGTTGTTTTGTTGAACTCCATTGCTCAGACCATTTTGAATGTGGCAGTGCCTGAGACTGTGCACAAATAAATTGGTTTGAATCTTAGTAAATAGACTCCTGGTTTTATTTATTGCGGACACTTCGCTACAACACTACGTCTGATTTTGTTTAACATCTTTATTAGTGATATTGCAGAAGGACTGTCAAGCAAGGTTTGTTTGTTTGCAGATGATACCATTCTCCAGGACCAAGCAGGAAGTCAGTCCTCACATATGGGCGACGTCGGCGCCGACGGAGCCCTCGCGGAGCAATTTTCCCCAGCTTTCAAAGAAAGCCTTTGGGAATTGCAGCGCGCATGCGCGGTCCTCTTCCCGCCCAAAGGTGCCATCTTGGCCAGTCTTCTTTTTTCCGCGGAGCCCTACAGACGTTGTCTACAAGTCACCGCTGAAAAGTTGATTTTCTTTCTTTATTTTAAGTATTTCTTCGGTTCGACGCCGGTCCTTTTTCCGTCCAGCCTCGCGACGCCGGTTGCGAGGCCTCCCCTTCTTTTCGGTTTTTCTGTACTTCGTGACAAATTCGTGCTTTTTTCATTTTTCCCTGGCGGCCCGCTCGTTCGACCTCGCAGGGGCCCTTTTTCCCCCGATGGCCGCCAGTGGTTTTAAAAAGTGTGTTAAGTGTAAGAAACTTATGTCTCTTACTGACACACACGACTGCTGCCTCCGCTGCCTGGGCCCAGATCATGAAGACATGATCTGTGGGCCCTGTAGCAAGATGTCCGCGAAATCTTTGCGGAGTCGGCAGCATCAGCGGGAGAGAATCTTCGCTGACCCCAGCCGTACCCGGACCTCGTCAGAAGCTTCGGCGTCCAGAGAATCTGGCTCTGAACACCGTCGGAGCTCCTCTGAGAGGGGGTCTCCTACCCGGGAACATCAGCGGAGGAAGAAACCCGCGAGGGCGGAGTCGGTGGACACTCCTGGCTCCTCGAGGGCCAGGTCGCATAGCCCCGATAGCCGTCCCGGGTCTTTGGAGCTGGAGCGGCCGTCCAAACAGCCTCGTCTGGAGATGGACTCGTCTGCTCTCGTAAGTACTGTTGTCTTCGTGGACTCGCCTCCGAGGGGTCCGACGTTGGGCCCGACGCCGTCGGGGCCCGAGTCGGGGGCTGCTGGGTCTCCTGAGTTCGGACTCAGGTTGACGGCCTTGGAGAGCAGCCTGGCTGCCTTCATGGACCAGCAGCGGGCATTGATCGCTGGCCTCACTGGCGCTTCTGCCCTGACCGCCGGGACGTCGACGTCTAAGTCGACCCCGGAGACCGAGCCAATCCTCGAGTCCATGCGGGCTCGAGTCGATCCTCGGTCGAGGTCCCCTTCGGCCTCCCATTCGGGGCCGAGGTCGCCGACTCCCTCGGCGTCGGTGCGGACGGCTTCTGTGCCCGCCCGACCGGAGCCACTCGACTCCTCCTCCGAGGAGTCCGCCTGGGAATCCGAGGTGGAAGAGTCGCCTGATTCTTTTCAGACTCGGTGTGTCCCTTCGGACTCCCCCGAGTCCGAACCTCGGAGACAGTCCCCTCCGGAGGATGCCCGGTTCTCGGACTTCGTGAGGGATATGGCCAAGGCCTTGGCCTTCCCTGCGGATCCCGAGGAGGAGCCTCGAGCCGAAGAGCTCGATGCCCTCCAGTATGACTCTCCTGCAAAGGAGCATTTTACTGTATCGGTTCCTCCGATGCTGGAACGACTTCTCTTCCGCATGTGGGAGAGTCCGGCGTCGTCGCCGGTATTAAGCAAGCGGGTCGATGCCATATATCGAGTCCGCAAGAGCCCTGGCTTCCAAAAAGCACAGCTGCCGCACCATTCCATGGTGGTGGAATCGGCCATGCATCGGCTCAAGAGCCAGAAGATGCACTCCTCGGTGCCTCTCGGCAGGGAAGACCGCAGCCTGGATGGCATCGGTAAGAAGTGTTTCCAGGGCTCTATGCTTGCTTGTCGGGTCCAGACTTACCAGCTCTACATGGGCATGTATCTCAGAGACCTGGCTAAAGAAATAGCCGGATTCTCCGCTGGTCTCTCCGAGGAACCCTTGCGGAGGTTCCTGGCCTTGTCCACTGGTATTCGAGAGTGCTCAAAGTTTATCTCTCGAGCGGCCTATGATGGCTTTGAGGCATCGGCTCGAGTAGCCGCAGCTGGCATCGGGGCCCGCCGACAGGCTTGGCTTCAGTCATCCGACCTCGAGCCCTGGGTGCAGGACAAGTTGGTCGATGTCCCCTGCAGAGGTGAAAACCTCTTTGGCAAACCTATGGACGAGAAGGCTGCACAACTCGAGACAGAGACTCTCACCAGGACTCGGCTCTCCAGGAAAACCTCTGCCCCTTCCCAGAAGAAGAGCTCGGGGAAAAAGCCCTTTTACCCGAGGAAGACGGCTGCCTATAAACACTACCCTCATTATCAGGCCTCCGCAGCTCCCCAACAGGGTCAGCAGGCCAAGGGACGGGGGTGGTAACGGGTCCCGTAGGCAGCAAGCCCCCAAGCCTGCGCCACCGGCCCCTGCTCCGCAGGGTGGGGGTTTTTGACTCTTTCAGCATAGCCTCTCCCCCTCCGCTGGTTTCTCTCAGCACGGGAGGCCGGCTGGTCCACTTTGCCCACAGGTGGTCCAACATCACGTCCGATACCTGGGTGCTCCACATAGTCCGAGAGGGCTATCTTCTACACTTCCGCCAGGTACCTCCCCCCTACTTTCCAGGGGAGCCTCTACGACCCCCTCTTCACCGGGACTTACTCCTTCAAGAGTTGGCAAGTCTTATTCAGGAACAGGCGGTGGAACCGGTGCCCCACCACTTGAGAGGTCAAGGCTTTTATTCCAGATACTTCCTGGTACCAAAACGGACTGGAGGCCTCAGACCCATCCTGGACTTGCGGAACCTCAACAGGTTCCTGGAAAGGGAAAAGTTCAAGATGCTTACCCTTGGAATCCTGCTGCCCTACCTCCGGCAGGGAGATTGGCTATGCTCCTTAGATCTAAAGGATGCCTACACTCACATCCTCATCCACCCCAGCCACCGCCAATACCTAAGGTTTGTGGTGGAAGGCAATCATTACCAGTACAGAGTACTGCCCTTTGGCCTATCCTCCGCACCACGAGTCTTCACAAAATGCCTCGCAGTGGTGGCGGCTTATCTCCGGCTTCAGGGCCTCTTCGTCTTCCCTTACCTAGACGACTGGCTCATCAGAGCTCCGTCCTCCACGGAGGCCACTCACGCCACGCAACGTACTGTGACTCTGCTCCAGTACTTGGGCTTTGTCATAAACTTCGAAAAGTCCACTTTGCTCCCCTCTCAGGATCTCGAGTTCATCGGCGCCAGATTAAACACGCTTCAGGCGCGGGCTTTTCTGCCGCTCGACAAGGCACAACGGCTCATGGCTCTCGCCAGCCGTTTTCGCAGCCATTCCCGGGTCTCGGCCCGGCTCTTCCTGAAACTGCTCGGCCATATGGCGTCCACGTTCCATGTGACCCCCAATGCCCGCCTGAACATGCGGCCTGCTCAGTGCTGCCTTCGCTCTCAATGGCGTCAGGCCTTGGGGAGACTAGCGGACTCAGTACGAATCTCCAGCCCGCTGGTCTCTTCTCTACGGTGGTGGCTTCACCTACCCAACCTAGTGCTCGGAATGCTTTTTCAGTCTCCTCCGCCTGTTCAGGTACTGACTACCGACGCTTCTCTCCTGGGTTGGGGAGCACATTGCCAGGGGACATGTACTCAGGGTCTCTGGACCCCATGGGAATCTGCCCAGCAGATCAACTTCCTGGAGCTCAGAGCGATCCGCCTGGCTCTACGGGCCTTCTCCCACCTTACCTCTCACCAGTCCGTCCTCGTCCAGACGGACAATCAAGTGGCCATGTTCTACGTGAACAAGCAGGGGGGCACGGGCTCCTTCCCTCTCTGTCGAGAAGCACAAACGCTCTGCGCTTGGGCCGTCAGCCGAGGAATCTTCCTCAAGGCTGTCTATCTCCCGGGCCAAGAAAATTATCTGGCAGACAAACTGAGCAGAATCCTCCAACCACACGAGTGGAGATTGGACCCGTTAGTGGTTCAAGGGATTTTCCTCCAGTGGGGCCTCCCCACGCTGGATCTCTTTGCCAGTCCTCTGAACAGGCAACCTCCTCGATTCTGCTCTCGGGAACCGCATCCCCTCCGAGTAGCGGCGGATGCTTTTCTGCTCTCATGGTCCACGGGCCTTCTGTATGCCTTTCCTCCCATGCCGCTGGCGTCTCAAACACTTTTCAAGGTTCTCCAAGACAAGGCCTCGGTGATCCTGATAGCTCCCCGGTGGCCCAGGCAACCGTGGTTTCCGCTTCTGATGCAGGTGGCGGTGGATACCCCGTTGCCTCTGGGGTTTCAACCCGATCTCCTGACACAGGATCAGGGGTCTCTCCTACACCCCAACCTCAGATCTCTTCATCTGATGGCCTGGCTGCTGAAAGGGTAGTCCTTGCTCCCCTCCTGCTGCCTCCGGAGGTGGAGGAGGTCGTGCTGGCTTCCAGGCGACCCTCTACCCGAAAATCCTACGCCCTAAAATGGCGTCGCTTCTCCACCTGGTGTACTCAACAGTCTCAAGACCCCTTCTCCTGCTCGGTGTCGGTGGTCTTGCAGTACTTGCTCTCTCTCTCCAATCTTGGACTCAAGTCCAACTCGATCAAAGTTCACCTCAGTGCTATTTCTGCACATCATGTGCCAGTGGAAGGCAGGCCTCTTTCCGGCCACCCTCTCGTGGCACGGTTCTCCCGAGGTCTCCTTCTCCTTAAACCACCTTTGCGCCCCCCAGCCCCTGACTGGGACCTGAACGTGGTTTTACAGCGGATCACCTGTCCGCCTTTTGAACCCATGGCTACCTGTCCTCTCCGTTTCCTTTCTTGGAAAACCTTATTCCTGGTAGCCCTCACTTCCGCTAGACGCGTTAGTGAACTGCAGGCCCTAGTGTCTGATCCCCCTTACACTAGATTCTACAAGAATAGGGTAGTCCTGCGGACTCATCCTAAGTTTCTTCCAAAAGTGGTCTCTCCTTTTCACATCAATCAGGAGGTGGTGCTTCCGACCTTCTTTCCCAGGCCACACTCCAGCCGAGCTGAAATGGTCTTACATACCCTGGACTGTAGAAGGGCGCTGAACTTCTACCTTGATCATACGCGGGAGCACCGTAAGACTGTTCAGCTCTTCCTGTCTTACGACCCTAATAAATTGGGCTCCCTGTCTCCAAGCGTACTCTGTCCATCTGGGTAGCTGACTGTATCGCTTGGGCTTATGGGGCGGCAGGCCTCTCGTTGGAGAGTCGAGTCACCGCTCATCGGGTTAGGGCGAAGGCTGCGTCAGTGGCTTACCTCCGCTCTGTTCCTTTGGCAGACATCTGCCGGGCCGCTACTTGGTCTTCGAGCCAGACTTTTGCAACCCATTACTGCCTCGAGAGGGAGTCCCGCAGGGACAGTGCTTTCGGACAGGCAGTCCTCCGTAATCTCTTCGAGGTTTAAGCAACTCCTACCCTCCATCCCGGATGTTGGGCTACCGGTTGGAGACGTATTCAGAGAAGATTCCTCCTTCTGTGCTGCTGAGCTCGAGGGAGCTCATTTTTGTGCTTAGGGTCTCCGGTAGCCTTAAGCTTGGGAGTCCCATATGTGAGGACTGACTTCCTGCTTGGTCCTGGAGAAAGCGTAGTTACTCACCTGTAACAGGTGTTCTCCAGGAGCAGCAGGAATCAGTCCTCGCAACCCTCCCTCCTCCCCGTGGAGTTGCAGTCATATGCTTTAGTTTTTGCAAATTTTTTGCTGTCTTTTCGCTATGTCATCAGACTGGCCAAGATGGCACCTTTGGGTGAGAAGGGGACCGCGCATGCACGCTGCAATTCCCAAAGGTTTTCTTTGAAAGCTGGGGAAAATTGCTCCGCGAGGGCTCTGTCGGCGCCGACGTCGCCCATATGTGAGGACTGATTCCTGCTGCTCCTGGAGAACACCTGTTACAGGTGAGTAACTACGCTAAATCTGCAGTAGACACATAGGAAGGAGTCAACAACATGAGGAGGGATCTAGCTAAACTTGAAGAATATTCTAGAATATGGCATCTGAAATTTAATGCTAAAAAATGCAGGGTCGTGCATTTAGGCTGCAAAAGTTCAGTGTAGGGTGTGAAGTACTTCTGTCCACAAAAGAAGAACAGGACCTGGGCGTAATTTTGTCCGACGATCTTAAAGTCGTTAAACAGATAGAAAAGGAGATTGTGAAAGCCAGAAGGATGCTTGGGTGTATAGGGAGAGGAATGGCCCGCAGAAAAAAGGAAGTCTCTGGGGCGACGACATTTGGAGTATTGTGTGCAGTTTTGGAGATTGCACCTTCAGAAGGATATAGGCATGTTGGAGTCGGTGCAAAGCGTGGCTACTAAAATGGTTAGTAGTCTTCATTATGAAGCATATGAGGACAGACTTAAAGATCTTAATATATATACTTTAGAGGAAAAACGGGATAGGGGTGATATGATAGAGACATTTAAATAACTCCATGGCATAAATGCACAGGAGGGTCTCTTTCAATTGAAGGCAAGCTCTGCTACGAGGGGACACAGGACAAGCGTGAAAGGGGATAGACTTAGGAGTAATATGCGGAAATATTTCTTTACGGAATGAGCGGTAGATGGGTGTCCAAGCTCCTAGAGTCGTCTCTACAATGGTGGCTTCATCTTCCAAATCTAGTGCAAGGAGTGCCTTTTCAGGCACCTCCACACTCTCAGGTGTTGACAACTGATGCTTCTCTTCAAGGTTGGGGTGCATGTACTCAAGGCCTGTGGTCTCCTTGGGAGGCCGCACAGCAGATCAACCTCTTGGAACTGAGAGCTGTCTGCTTAGCCCTGAGGACTTTCTCTCATGTCATCTCTCACCAGTCCGTCTTAGTTCAGACGGACAACCAAGTTGCTATGTTCTATGTGAACAAACAGGGGGGCACGGGGTCCCGACTTCTATGTCAGGAAGCGCAGAAACTGTGCTCCTGGGCAGTCAATCATGGCATACTTCTCAAAGCAGTCTATCTCCCTGGACAGGAGAATTACCTGGCAGACGGATTGAGCAGGATTCTGCAGCCACACGAATGGCAGTTGAATCCACTAGTGGTTCAACAGATCTTCCTAAGATGGGGTCTTCCAACCATAGATCTCTTTGCCAGTCCTCTGAACCATCAACTGCCCAGGTTCTGCTCCAGACAACCGAATCCTCTCAGATTAACAACGGATGTGTTTCTCATTCTGTGGTCTACAGGCCTCCTTTATGCCTTTCCTCCCACGCCTCTAGTGCCCCAGACACTGTTCAAAGTGCTCCGGGACAGAGTCTCGATAATTCTGATGGCCCCGAGATGGCCCAGGCAACCATGGTTTCCACTTCTTTTTCAACTAGCGGTGGACACTTCTCTTCCTCTGGGGATGCAACCAGATCTCCTGTCTCAGGAGCAGGGATCTCTCTTGCACCCCAACCTCCAGTCCCTCAATCTGATGGCCTGGCTGCTGAAAGGATAGTTCTGGCACCCTTACTGCTACCTCGGGACGTGGAGGACGTGGTCTTGGCCTCTATGAGGCAGTCCACCCGGAAATCTTATGCCCTCAAGTGGCGTAGATTCTCTGCCTGTTGTGGTCAACACAATGAGAATCCTTTCTCATGTCTGGTACCAGTAGTGCTGCAATATTTGCTTCACCTTTCCAACCTCGGCCTTAAGTCCAACTCTGTTAGAGTTCATCTTAGTGCTCTTTCAGTGCACCACTCTCCTGTAGAGGGTCAATCTCTCTCCAGCCACCCTTTGGTGGCTCGCTTCTTCAGATGCCTGCTTTTGCTTAAGCCTCCAATTCGTCCTCCTGCCCCTGAGTGGGATTTGAATGTGGTCTTGCAACAGCTTACTTGCCCACCATTTGAGCCTATGGCTACTTGTCCTTTGCGCTTTCTCTCTTGGAAAGCGTTGTTTCTGGTAGCTCTTACCTACTGAGTGAGCTTCAGGCCCTAGTATCAGATGTTCCATATACTAGGTTCTATAGGAACAGGGTAGTCTTACAGACTCACCCTAAGTTCCATCCAAAGGTTGTCTCCTCCTTCCACCTCAATCAGGAGGTGGTTCTTCCAACTTTCTTTCCCAGGCCTCCAGCCGGGCTGAGATGGTCTTGCATACCCTGGACTGTAGGAGGGCGTTGTCCTTCTACCTTGACCGTACGCAGGGGCACCGGAGGGCTGTTCAGCTCTTCGTCTCTTTTGACCCCAATAAGTTGGGGTTACCTGTCTCCAAGCGTACCCTGTCCATTTGGGTAGCAGACTGTATCGCCTGGGCTTACAGGGCAGCCGGCCTCTCCTTGCAGGGTCGAGTTACGGCTCACCACGTCAGGGCGAAGGCTGCGTCAGTGGCTCATCTCCGCTCTGTTCCGTTGGCAGACATCTGCCGGGCCGCTACTTGGTCTTCAAGCCAGACGTTTGCGGCCCACTAATGCCTCGAGAGGGAGTCCCGCAGGGACAGTGCTTTCAGACAGGCGGTACTCCATAATCTCTTTCGGGTTTAGGCAACTCCTACCTTCCGGCCCTGGTGTTGGGCTACCGTTCGGGGGTGTTCTCAGAGAAGATTCTTTTCTCAAATGCTGAGCCTCTAGAGGGAGCTCATTTTATCAGCTTTGGGTCTCCGGTAGCCTTAAGCTGGGGAGTCCCATATGTGAGGACTGACTTCCTGCTTGGTCCTTGAGAAAGAGTAGTTACTCACCTGTAACAGGTGTTCTCCAGGAGCAGCAAGAATCAGTCCTCACAACCCTCCCTCCTCCCCTTGGAGTTGCAGTCATGTGATTCATTTTGTTTTTTTGCTGTCTTTTTAGCTATGTCATCAGACTGAGCAAGATGGCACCCTTGGGCGGGAAGGGGACCGCGCATGCGCGCTGCATCCTTAAATCCTATGAAAGCTGGGGAAATGCTCCGCACTGGGGCTCTGTTGGCGCTGACGTCACCCATATGTGAGGACTGATTCCTGCTGCTCCTGGAGAACACCTGTTACAGGTGAGTAACTACTCTATCATATGCACCTATCCCGGGCTGGTCTACAATCCAACTCGGTCAGGGTGTACCTCACTGCCCTAGCAGCACATCACTACCTCGTTGACGGCCACCCACTTGTGGGCCGCTTCATGAAGGGGCTTCTCTTGTGGCCCTCCGTTCACCCGCCACTGGTGGCATGGGACCTGAATGTTGTTCTCAGAAAGCTGATGGCTCACCCTTTTGAGCCTCTGGCTATGTGCCATCTCAAGTTCTTGTCATGGAAAGTAGTGTTCCTGTTAGTGCTCCCTTCAGCCAGGAGAGTTAGTGAGCTGCAAGTGTTGGTGGCCCATGCCCCCTACACCAGATTACACAAAAACAGGGTCATTCTCTGGACTCGCCCAAAATTCCTGCCTAAGGTGGTGTCTGCTTTTTACATAAACGAGGAGGGGGTCCTTCCCTCCTTCTTTCCCAGGCCTCACACATCCTGAGCAGAGGACTTGCTACACACCCTGGATTGCAGGAGGGCACTGTCCTTCTACCTTCAGAGGAGACAGTCCCATTGCCACTTATCACAACTGTTCATCTCCTATGACATCAACAGGCTTGGGGGTTGCGGTCTCTAAGCGTACCCTGTCTATCTGGCTGGCAGATTACATCTCTTTCACCTGTGAGTAGACTGGACTCTCCCTGGAGTGTCATATTACCATGCATAATGTGCGCACCATGACGGCCTTGGTGACTCACCTGCGTTTGGTCCCTCTGCTGGACATCTCCTGGGCCGCCACCTGGCCTTTGGTCCATACCTTTGCAGCACATTACTTCTTGGAGGAGAGCTCATGTTGTGATAGCGCCTTCGGCCAGGCAGTACTTTGTCACCTCTTTGGGGAATAGTGCAACTCCTTCCCTCCAGCCCTTTGTATTCAGGCTACCAGAGAGGTGATTTCATCGTCAGTGTTGGGGCAGCATTACTGGACTTCAAGCCATTCAGTGCTCCTTGCTGCCCTTCACGGTTCGTCTTTTGGGTCGCCTGTGGCTCCCAACAGGTTTTTTTGATAGCCTGTAGCTTGGGAGTCCCATATGTGAGAACTGACTTCCTGCTTGTTCCTGGAGAAATTTTAGTAGTTCACCTGTAACAGCAGAATCAGTCCTCACAACCCTCCCTTCTCCCATTGGAGTTGTTTTTTTCTTTTTATGCTTGATTAAGCTATGCCAAACAAATCTGACTTAGTTATTTGACTGGGTAACCAGAGAACTAGATTAAGGGCATGCGATGGATGTAATCTACCTAGATTTCAGCAAAGCTTTTGATACTGTTCTTCATGGGAGGCTTATCAATAAACTCAACAGCTTTGGGATGGGTCCCAAGGTGGTGAACTGGATCAGAAATTAAGTTGACTGACAGACAGCAGGTGAGGGTAAACAGAAGTTTTGCCAATAAACCCGACACAGGCCGTGTTTTGTTTACAAACTTTCTCAGGGGGTAAAAGGCAAACTGGGGTCAAGGAAATAAAAAAGGACAAACTATTACAAACATTATACAAATATCATAAAAGTTAATAACACTTAAATATAAAAGAAATTATATAAAAAACATTTAAATTTGTGTCAATTGCATTCAAAACATGTATAAAAATGTTGGAATGCTATAATCTAGAATATATCACTAAATCTTATAAGAAATAAAATAAATATAGTGAGAGCAAAGTGATAATGTGAACATGAATAAAAAACAGTACAATAAATAAACATCAAACTAATTACAACACTAAATGAATAAATATTAATAAATATTGTATAAAAAAAACGTATACAGAAACATACATTAAAAACTAGAGTGTGACAATAAATTAAACTGGACCAGGCACCATTGTGCATAAAAACATAAAAAATCTTTTTTACCTCACCGATGGATTGAAGTTCTTGTGCTAAACGATCGATGGGCATGAGAAGGAAACGAAAAAGACAAGAGGAGTGAGTCTAATAAAAAATGAATTGTAAAAAAACCCCTTAAACTAATAAAATTAGAAAGACATGTATATATGTATAGGAGAATATACAAAAAGGAGAAACTAAAGAAATAAGAAACGGAACATTTTTGAACCCAGGAGTCAAAAAGGAAGCGAGGAAAAAAACAAATGTCAAAAAATATCACCCTTATTTAAAGACAGATACTTTGTCTTTGACCACCACGAAGGACATAAATAATAAAACTAAAAAAGAATTGCAACATGTTAACCTTTGTAAGTGGAAGATATCGTCAAATAATATCAGCAGTCCCAAAAAAATACTGCAAACTATACAATAATCGCTGATGACAGCATACATATAGAAGGCACCAAAGACTATCCAAACATTCCTAACAGTACTTCTTATAAAAAGGAAGTATAGATGGGACTGCAGTCATACAAGACAGCTTTGTGGACGCGCGGCAAAAACTAAAACCGGCTGCCATATACTTTGATAAATAAAGACCAATCATAGGAAACATTATATTAAAGGAAGGAAAAAGCTAAAATAAAAGCTTTATCACCGTGGCAGCAAAAAACAAAAAAACGCTGCCATTTAAAAAGTAAGATTGATAATCTGGTACAGACAGCTTTCGAGATCAGATATTTCACTAAGAAGGAGGGAGATTTTCTTATTGTTCCGTCGCCGGTTATTCCAACTATTTACATCCTTCCAAAGAGTCACAAATCTCTGACAGCTCCCCCTGGTAGGCCAATTTTGTCTCTGCAGTTGGTTCTCTCCTAGAACCTATTTCTCAATTTTTAGATTTACTTCTACACCCCTTTGTGCTTTCCATGTGGTCTTACGTGAGGGATTTGTCTCACGTTATTGAGTTGTTATCTGAATTTTGTGATATAGATTCCAATATCATTTTAGTTACCCTGGATGTTGAATCTTTATATACCAATGTTCCTCAAACAAAATCTTTGGTGATTCTTGAACAATATTTTCTCAAAAGGTCCGTGCACAGACGTATTCCCACAGAGTTGCTACTCACGTTGGCTAAGATAGCCATATGCAAGAACTTTTTTTGTTTTGGAGATTTGTTTTATCAACAAGTTAAGGGAGTAGCCATGGGTTCATCTATGGCCCCTGATATTGCTAATTTGTATGTATTTGAATTTGATATATTGATGATATCTTGATTTTGTGGGATGGGACTGAGGAAGCTCTTTCTAGTCTTAATCAATGGATTAATGGTTTGGGTGTAAATTTGAGATTTCAGCTGACATATGATTACAAGCGAATTCCCTGTTTAGATTTACTCATTAAAAAAGAAGATAACCGGTTAGTTACATCCTTGTACAGAAAGCCAACTGACCGTAACCATTTGTTACATTTTAGTAGTTTCTACAATCCCGCACTCAAAAGGAATCTTCCCATTGGTCAATTTCTTAGGGCTAGAAGAGTCTGCACAGATGATCAGGATTTTAATTTACAAGCAAAGGAAATGGAGACCAGGTTTGCAGCAAGACAATATCCCTCTAGATATATTTCTCATGCACACAGAAGAGCACAGTCATCTACTCATGAGTCCCTTCTTAAACCCAATCAGAAAAAAGAAGAGGTTGGGATGGTGTCTCCTCTTATATTCAACTATTTCATGTGATATTGTTAAGATTTTGAAAAGTGAATGGCATCTTATCCAGTCCCTTGATGGATTTCATGATACACCTCTTACTATAGCCCACAGACGGAATGTTAATTTGAGGAATCTATTGGTACCCTCATCATTGACTGAGCGGCCCTTTTTATCTAAATGCAAGGGACAATTCCAGTGTGGCCGGTGTTCTGTTTGCATCCACATGTTACCAGTAAGGGACTTTTTTATTCACCCCTTCACAAATAAAAAAAAATTGTTAACAATTATTCTAGCTGTGAGACCACTCACCTTATATATGTTATACAATGTCCATGTAAGAAGCTTTATGTAGGGAAAACTATACGCAGTATCAGAGTCAGAATTATAGAACATAAGAGTGCTATTAAAAGAGGTATTACTGATAAACCCCTTGTAGGACATTGGCAGGAACCGGCACACAAGATATCAGATTTAAAAATTGTTGTCATTAAAAAGGTTAAAATTAATTGGAGGGGTGGTGATATCGATAGGACCATAATGAGGCTTGAACAGAGGTATATTTTCATGTTGGATACTATGGCTCCTAATGGGTTAAATTTAGATAGTGATCTGTCTGGTTTTCTTTGATAGGTTCCTGGTTTTGTCCGATATGGTGCTAGTCTGTTTCAAACAATTTTTTGCTACATTTATTTTTCTAGTCATTTTTTTTTGTATATCGTGTTATTCCCCCTTTTTTTTTAGTTTGAGTATGGTTTACAATGATTATATAGTCTTTCCCTTCTCTTTCTCCAGCTTCCCCCCTTCCTTCTTCGCCCTCCCTTCCCTTCCCTTCTCCCTTTCCTTCCTTCCCCCCCCCCTTCCTTACTTCCCCCCCCCTTCCCGCCTTCCTTCCTTTCCCCTCCCCCTTTTTTTACATTATTGGGTATATATGTTTTTTTTTTTTTATAAGGAGATAGTGAAAGGTGTAATTGGTGCATACTTAAACGCTGACACCGTATTCTGGGAGAATTTTTTTTAAATTTTTTTTATATATAACGTTTTTCTTTCCTTTTTATATGTGGTCTTATGCAAATTCTTTTAGTTGTAGGTGGTTCTATTTTTTTATTATTTTTTAATTTTAATGAAGCTTTAGGTGGTCTCCCCGAGTGGATTTTTTAGATTTGTTTTTTAATCACCCTTTTACTCTCTTTTTAGCATATATTTATTTTGCTTTAGTGTTTTTTTTGGTCTTTGACTTTCTATTTAAGGAAGTTAGTCACTGGCCACTTTTTGAGTCATGTTGTTAATGGTTTAGCTTAATAGATTCTTCTAACTTACTGCCAAAGGGTAAACTAAAAATATAATAAATATAAAAATCCTTAGTAAGGTTATATTTTTAGCTTAATAGATGTCATACTGTTCGTTTAAAATCCTTTTTCATAGAAAGGACCGTTTTAGACGTGATTATGATGCATATTTTAAATGTTTAGAGAATTATGCATAAAATTCCATCTCGAGTAGGAAGATGTCGTCACCTTTCCTGAGCACGTCACAGCCTTACTGCTTTTTAACTAATGCACATGCGTCGGCGTTCTTCATGAACAGAAAGTGAAAGTGCCTATCGGTCTATGCTAGTCTGTTGGTAATGTGCTTTCCAAAATGGTTTGAGTTTTACTCTTTTCAGTTTGGTACAAGGACTTCAGAAGTGTTTTGAGTCTGCAGTCTTCAAGGTAATTTCATTTCATTGATATTTTTAAATGCTTGAAAAGTTAGCATTTTTTCTTAGTGTAGTGTGGTTTGTCCTTTAGGCTACTGGTATGCTTTACAATTCTAACGACACATTAACATTTGAAAAGTGTGTGCCGATTCAGCCTTCCTCCTTTAATTCCAGCCTTTCTTTCCCTTGAAAATTATGTTTTGCCCTTTAGGCTACTGGTTTGCCTTATATTTTTAACAATACATTAACATTTGAAAGTTGCTGATTCAGCCCCCATTTTTTACTTTTAACTACAGCTCTGTTTTACTTTTGTTTGGTCTTTATTTATCAAAGAATAATGGCAGCGTTTTTTTGTTTTTTTGCTGCCGCAGTGATAAAGTTTTTATTTTAGCTTTTTCCTTCCTTTAATATAATGTTTCCTTTGATTGGTCTTTATCAAAGTACTGTATATGGCAGCCGGCCTTTTAGTTTTTGCCACGCGTCCACAAAGCTGTCTTGTATGATTGCAGTCCCATCTATACTTCCTTTTTATAAGAAGTACTGTTAGGAATGTTTGGATAGTCTTTGGTGCCTTCTATATGTATGCTGTCATTGGCTATTATTGTATAGTTTGTAGTATTTTTTTGGGACTGCTGATATTATTTGACGATATCTTCCACTTACAAAGGTTAACATGTTGCAATTCTTTTTTAGTTTTGTTATTTGTCCTTCGTGGTGGTCAAAGACACAAAGTATCTGTCTTTAAATAAGGGTGATATTTTTTGACATTTGTTCCTTATCATTCCTCCAGTTTAGTCCTCAACCTCTGGATAGTGAACCTCCTCCTGCAGCTTGGAGACTGGGCATGTCAAAAACTCATGACATCACTGGATATAGCCTGCTGGTCTCTCCCATCAGCCCCCAGTGGGTCCAGTCTCCATGCAGCAGGAGGACATAGTGAGCCTAGCTTCTGGGCTCACTTGGGGGAACAGATAAGGAGCATTTAGTGTGACAAATTCTGTTCTGATTTTACTTTTGATTTTTACCTTTAATTTTACTTTTTAATTCAGTTACCTTTGGTTAATTGGCAATCAGGGATTAGTTCCCTTTGGTTGTTAGGAGCAAATTTCCTTATATTTACAGTAATTTAAATTTGAGCCTGGCTCTTTAAATTAGTAGCAGCTCTCGCCTTCCCTCCTTGTCGGTTATTTTCACTTGCTGCAGGCATTCGCCAGTGCGGATCTCTCTCCCTTGACGGTACAGGAGAGAGCTCCGGGACTCATACAGCCACACTGAAGGTGTGTGAGACAGAGCCTCTCCGTTGCTGCGGGATTTTACTTTTACTCTGTGGAACCGGCTGAGCAGTCCTCGCCGCGGCTGCCGGATGCAGCAGCGCGGTTTGAGGATCAGATGAATTCAAGGCGGTAGGAGCAGGCTGCGTGGCTTTCGGCCCTGCAGGTAAGGCCTTCGGGCTCTGTCGGTCTGCTGAGGCCTCCTTTTTGCAGTGGCTGCTGTTCTTGGCGCCAAAATTCGTTGGCAAAGGGGCGGCCATTTTCTCTCTAGGTATTTTGACCGCATGGCGAGAGTTGCAGTGAGCTGCCTGTGTGAGGAAGACGACAGGCGGAATAGCTAGATTTTTAGGTCTAGTGTTACTTTCTTTTGTTTGTAGGTTTTTTGAGGCTTGGGGGGTTCCTCAGCCTTAAGAGGGGCTGTTGTCAGTCCTCTTTATTTTTAAGTTTATTCTTAGTTTTATAGGAAAGCAGTTTTGGCATTGATCTCTGATGCCACATGTTCTCTCCCTCCTAATCATGTCTCTGAGTAGCATCTGTTAAGTCCCGGGATATTAGGAAAATTGCCAGCTTTTAGGTTCTTCAAGAGCAGAGCCCTAACTTGTAGTTGGAAGGAGGGACAGGCTGGAAGTGTGCTTTTGTGTATTCTATAGTGAAAGTGGCCCAAACCTCACGGACAGATTTAGGAAACCTTAGAATATAAAAAAATCTATATATATAATAATAATGACAGTTAAACTGTCAACGAAGATGTGCCTGTGCTACGGTCTATGGCCACCGGAGGGCAGCTGGTACACTCAATAGTGCCTTTCTGTGACCGTGTGTATACAGCCATCATCAGATTGATCATTCTCTGCAAGTCAGGGAAGAAATAACCACAGGGCCACCTCATGGGCACTCAGGGGTTAGGGACTAAACAAGCAATTGTAGTGTTCTGCAAATCAAGATTATATGACCAAGATTTAAAGCTCTTAACTTCTGTATCGTTTGGGCTGTGGTGCCCTAAAGGTCACCGGATGGCAGCGCTGCTCATGAATCACATATCGTATTCAGTGCCCCCTTCCCGGAGGGGGGGGGGGTGGTAAAATACAAAATTGTATTCTTCATCAGGTTCACACAGGCAGCAACCTCTAAGACCCCCACTTGCAAGGTTGTCGGTGTATCCCACTGCTATTTCTCTGACTGCAGGAAGGGGGGTGGGGTGGGGGTGCCTGTGTGTTTCATAGCTCCACTTAGCATGTCCTTCCCAGGAAATTCTCATCTATTTCTAGAGCCTGTGCTGTCAGAGCAGGGCTTTAAGCACTTAGCAGGGGCACTGACCCGTCTGTGCCACCTTGTTAAAGGGCCCGTGCTGAGGGTGAAGAGAAGGACGTCTAGGTAGCTCAGTCTGGGGCTTAGCGCTCCAGGGCACTGGAAGGTTTCATAGAGGAAGTTAATACTCTGTGTATGCTCCTTGCATTCAGCCTATGTTCAAGCATGCTGACTGCACTGTGTTTGGGTGACAGGTGCTGGGGCACCCTTATATGTAGATGTGCATTTTGTATGTGCTCACAATTGCTTAGACATGATTTTTGGGTGCACTTTTTGCAGAGTGAGACTGCGTTTCTTTGCTCAGACTGTATTATCAGACTATGGTAATTTCTCCAGTAATGGGGGGACGTCGATTGTAATAAAATGCGTGAGGTCCTCATGGTGTTACATGTGGTTGGAGATGCAGTCGTGGGATCTGCTGTGGAGTGAGCCGTCTGGAGGAGCTATAGTGTCACAGTCACCAGTTTCCCTTTCTCTTTGGGCTTTGCTCCTAGATCCTAGCCCCTCTTTCTCTGATGTCCAGGACGCAAGGTCCCCGGCCCACTGGACAATCTATTCTCAGCCTTTTCTCAATGCCGACAGAAGGACTGGGAGAGTGAGAAAGGAAGACCAGGAACCGGCACCAGCTCTGATGATCTCTCCACTGCCAGTGTTTGCTATGGTCACATATTCCCAGTCAGTTATTTATTTGAGTATATTGATTGCCTACAGGTCAGGGTGGCATACAGTTGATTATGGTATTTCTATTTCCCTTGTCCCTGAAGGGCTCACAATTTATGTTTTGATACCTGAGGCAGAGTGTTAAGTCGCTTAACGAAGGCCAGAAGGACCACCTGTGGGACCAGAAACCTCAGTTTTTATGGCCCAAGGTAGGTGGTCTCGATTGGAATTCAAACCTTTGGTCCTCTGGCAACTTGCCTCAACCACTAGGCCGCACTGCTCCGTGTGAGCTAGCCACAGGGCCATAGGGCCAGGCGCAGCCTGTTACTTCCAAGGCAGAGACCTTGGGGAGGCTCCGTTCATAAGGATACGAGAAATGCCATACTGGGTCAGGCCAAGCTCTTTCAGGTCCAGTATCCTGTTTCCTAGGGTAGCCAATACTGGTCTTAAGGACCTGGCTGGTTTCCAAAAAGACAAATAGGCTGCTCAATGCTTGTATCGAGGCAAGCGGTGGATTCATGTATGCTCATATTTTAAGGGTTCCATTGCATGTACAACAAATGTGACGCTCTGTTGGGTTGTGTGCCTTGTAGAACATCTTGAATTGGTGAAAGCTGGTATATAAAAAAAAAATTATAATTTTCCAGCTTCTCTCTAATAAAAGGTTATGGACCTTTCCTCTGGGAGCTTGGCCAAAAACTTTGTTAAACTGCGCTACGTTCGGAGATTGTTTCGCGCAGGAGACCCAGTGGTCAATCAACCGACTGGAAATGCGAGCGATACGCCCGGGCATTGCAGGCGTTCAAAGCTAAGGTGACAGGTCGACCGGTGCGAGTACTGTCCGACAACTCCGCGGCGGTGGCCTACATCAATCGGTAGGGCGGAACCGGAAGTGTGGCCATAGAGGCCGCGGCAGAGGGTCTGTGTGTGTGGATAGAGCTTTGGCTGCCAGTGTTTTCGGTGGCGCATGTTGCGGGTAAGGACATTGTGATGGCGGATTTCCTCAGCTGGGTCCGAGTAGATGCCAGAGAATGGGAATGGCATCCGGAGGTGTTCGCACAGATCAGTCGCATATGGGGACATCCAGTAATGGACCTCATGGTGGCGTTTCACTCTCTGTAAATGGGTCGCGAAAGGAGGTCGGAAGGCATCGCCGCACTGTTTCAGCGGCGGCCGTCGTCTGGTCTTCTCTATGTCTTTCCACCGGGGGCACTCATAGGTCGAGTGGTTCTGCGTATTGAAGCACTTTGGGGAAATGTGTGGTTGGGGACCTCGGGCTGACCGAGGCACCCTTGGTATGCCTGCCTCATACGGTTGCTCGACGGGAATCCATGGAGGTTTCCAACATTGGAGATTCTGTTGCTACGGAGTTCCCTTTGAATGTCTCAGGTGCATCGGTTTTCGCTTATGGGGTGGCCATTGAAAGGGCAAGCTTAAGGAAAAAGAGTTGCTCGACAGCAGTCTTTGCCACCTTGCCGCAAAAAAAAAAAAAATTAAAAAAATTAAATAAATAAAAAAATAACCGTTTCTTGCATATGTGCATATATGGCGCATCTTTGAGGATGGGTGCTCGCGGAGGCACGCTCGCGCGACAACAGTGTCATTTCCTTTGGTATTAAGTTTTCTGCAGGACGAGTTTGGTAAAGGCAGGTCCTGGAGAGTTCAGTTAGCAGCTCTGTTTTGCTATAGGGGCAAAGGACAGGGAGTGGCTCTCATGCACAGGTCGATGTGGTACGTTTTCTCAGGCGGTTACCAGACTGTAGCCCTGTCGTAGGATATTAATTCCACTGGGGAAGCTCAGGTTGGTTTTAGGAGCATTAGCTAGCGTGCTATTGGGGTCCTTGCAACCAGGCATAGGTTAAGGGTTTTGCCTTGAAGACGATATGTTTGATGGTCATCTGTTCGGCGAGGCGATTTTCAGAGTTGCAGGCGTTAATCTGTCAGGAATCGTTTTTTTGTCTGTCTCCAGACAGAAGGTGGCCTGGCAGCTGGTTCAGTCGTTGTTGCCAAAAGTGGCTTCTATGTTTACCTAACTAAAATGGTCTCTCTTCCAGCACTAGGTGCAGCGGAGGGGAGCGCATTGAACCATAGCTTGTGCTGTTTGGACGTCAAGAGAGCGCTGCGGCAGTGTTTAAAGGTTTCAGAAACTTTCGCAAGGCGGATGCATGGCTGCGTGGATGGAGTCATCAAGAACGTTTTGGTTTCCTAGACCATGGGATGCTGTTCCAAGGGTTGCAGAGCAGAGATGGCATCCATCTGTCCAAGAAAGGTCAACGCGTCTCTTCAGTAGTAGACTGGCTAATCTACTGAAGAGGGCTTTAAACTAGATTCGTTGGGGATGGGTGAAGAAAGCCCCCAGGTAAGTGAAAGCCCCCCAGGTAGGTGATACATTAAATACCTTTATGGAAATGGGTAGCAGGGGTAACATATGGAAAGCAGTGTGTATAAATACCCATAGCATGGGAAATAAGATCCCTGATGTTGAAGCTTTGGTGGGAGTGGTGACTTGGATTTAGTGGCAGTTACAGAAACATGGTTCACAGAAAACCATGATTGGGATGTAACTATACCTGGCTATACTTTATTCAGAAAGGACAGGGTAGGAAGAAGGGGAGGAGGAGTGGCACTATATGTAAAAACTACTATTAAAGCTTTGGAATTACAGAGCTTAAAAGGAAGAGAGGAGGCATTGTGGGTTAAACTAGAAAGAGGGAAAGAGAAATCTATTTGCATTGGTGTGATATACAGACCTCCCTCACAAGAGGAAGAGGTGGACAGAGAGTTAATTGAAGACATACGCAGCATTGCTAGGAAAGGGGAAGTGCTACTGATAGGAGATTTCAATATGCCAGATATTGATTGGCACATTCCTGCTGCAGTATCATCTAGAAGTAAGGAGATCCTGGATTCTCTACAGGGAGAACTATTCAGGCAATTGGTAACAGACCCCACACGTGAAGGGGCCATACTGGACTTGGTGCTTACCAATGGTGAAAGTGTTTCTGATGTTGTAGTGGGAGATCATTTTGCATCCAGTGATCACCATATGGTGTGGTTCAGTATTAGGACTAGGGCTGTTAGAATCCATTCAAAGGTGAGGATCTTAGACTTTAGGAAGACTAACTTTGCGAAGATGGGCCAATACCTCAGGGAGTTGTTAGTGGGATGGGAACAGCTGGGGGATGTAGAAAAACAGTGGGCAAAACTGAAAGGGGATATTTTAAGGGCAACCAACCTTTTTGTTAAAATGGTAAATAAAGGTAAAAGGAAAAGGAGACCGCTATGGTTTTCGAAAGAAGTAGCTGAAAAAGTGAAGAAAAAGAGGGAGGCCTTCATGAAATACAAGAGATCACAGAGAGGAAGACAGGCATCTGTATTTGGAAAATCTTAGAGAAGCTAGCAAAGTAGTCAAGAAGGCAAAGATTCAGAAGGAGGAGGAAATAGGCAATGCAATAAAATGGGGGGATGAGACATTTTTCAGATATATTAGTGAGAAGAGGAAGGGCAAAGGTGGTATTGTCAGACTCAAGGGTGCAGGGGAGGAATATGTAGAAGCTGATAAGGATAAAGCGGAATTGCTTAACAAATATTTTTGTTCTGTGTTCACAGATGAAGAACCAGGAGCAGGACCTCGGAAAACACCCACAAATAGGAACAGAAGCGAGGGACATCTTGAACAATTTTCAGAAGACTGTGTTCGTGAGAAACTAGCTCAACTTAAAGTAGACAAAGCGATGGGACCGGATGGGATACACCCTAGAATACTGAGGGAACCTGGGGATGTTCTAGCAACTCCACTGACTGACCTTTTCAATGCCTCGTTGGAGTCGGGAGTGGTGCCAAAGGACTGGAGAGAGGCTCATGTGGTTCCTTGACACAAAAGCGGAAGTAAGGATGTGGTTGAAAACTACAGGCCAGTTAGTTTAACTTTGGTGTTGAGTAAATTATTGGAAACGCTGCTGAAAGAGAAAATAGTGAGGTTTCTGGAGTCCAGCGGATTACAGGATCCGAGGCAGCATGGATTCACCAGAGGCGGGTCTTGTCAGACAAATCTGATTGATTTCTTTGACTGGGTGACCAGGTAGTTGGACCGAGGGAGAGCTCTAGATGTGGTGTATTTAGATTTCAGTAAAGCCTTTGACACTATTCCTCACAGGCAACTTATAAACAAACTGAGCACCCTAGGGATGGACCCTAAAGTTACTGCTTGGGTTAGAAATTGGTTGGGTGGGAAGCGACAAAGAGTACAAGTAAATGGAGCTCACTCTGAGGAGAAGGATGTTACCAGTGGTGTGCCACAGGGATCTGTCCTTGGTCTGATTCTTTTTAACATCTTTGTTAGTGATATAGCGGAAGGGCTGTCGGGTAAGGTTTGCCTCTTTGCGAATGACACCAAAATCTGCAATAGAGTAGACACCCAGGAAGGTGTAGATAACATGAGAAGGGATCTAGCTAAGCTTGAAGAATGGTCTAGAATTTGGCAGCTGGGATTTAATGTTAAAAAATGTAAGGTCATGCATTTGGGCTTCAGCAATCCAAGGGAGCAATATAGTATAGGGGGTGAAGTACTTTTGTCCACTAGAGAAGAGCGGGACCTAGGCGTGGTTGTATCTGATGATCTTAAAGTAGCTAAACAGGTAGAAAAGGCAACAGCAAAAGCTAGAAGGATGCTTGGGTGCATACGGAGAGGAATGGCTAGCAGAAAAAAGGAGGTAATAATGCCTCTGTATAAGTCTTTGGTGCGACCTCATTTGGAGTATAGTGTGCAATTCTGGAGACCGCACCTTCAAAAGGATGTGAACAAGATGGAGTCGGTGCAGAGGGTGGCTAGTAAAATGATTAGTGGTCTTCATTATAAAGCATATGAGGACAGACTGAAGGATCTTAATATGTACACCTTAGAGGAAAGGCAGGATAGAGGTGTTATGATTGAGATGTTTAAATACCTCCGTGGCATAAATGTTCAGGGAGAGAGCCTCTTTCAATTGAAAGCAAGTTCTGCTACGAGGGGACATGGGATGAGGGTGAAGGGAGATAGATTCAGGAGTGATATGCGGAAATATTTCTTTACTGAAAGAGTAGTGGATCCATGGAATAGTTTCCCAGTGGAGGTGGTAGAGATGAGGACAGTAACTGAATTAAAAAAAAGCATGGGACAAACACAGAGGATCTCTAAAGGTAAAAAGGGGACTGTTGTAGTTGTTGATATGGAAGGACAGACTAGATAGGCCATGTGGTCTTTTTCTGTCATCATATTTCTATGTTTCTATGTCTCTCTTCGGGGTGTTCGGAGGGCCCCGCAAAGGGAAGCGGCGGCGAAGGAGTCCATTCCTGAATGGATTGGAGCGGCGAGTGCATCGGCTTATCTTCTACAGGACCGTATAGTCCCAGGGAGCTTACGAGCTCACTCTACCAGAGTGCAAACGTTGTCTTGGACGGAGCACAGTTTGGTTCCGCCAGTGGACATCTGTAGGGAGACCTCTTGGTTGTCTCTCCATACTTTAAGTAAGCACTACCGCCTAGATGTTCTGGCGGCTAAGGATGCCGTTTTCAGGGAGGCGGCGTTGAGATCCGGCTGGAAATGCCCCTCCCAATGATTACTGCTCTGATATATCCCAGGGGTTGAGGACTAAACTGGAGGAATGATAGGGAAATAGGAATTACACTTACCTGGTAATTGTGGTTCCTTGAGTGACTCCAGTTTAGTCCTCATTCCTGCCCGAGGATGGGGTCTTAGCAGTGGTTTTTCTGTTGGGGGAACTGCAAGGTTAAAAGTGGATATAGGCCTTCACTGGTGTTCAGTCGTTTTGATGCTTCCATTTGTTTTGCGCTATATTATTATATTATGATATTATGATATTATTATATATTGCTATATTGCTCTGGATTGTTTAGGGCTAGGAATTCGACGGAAAGGAGAGCATGCAGGAAGCAGTCCCTTTCCTTCTGGAAGGGGAGTAGTAGGTAGATAGGTTATATGTTCTGCGTACCCTTGAATATAATGTTAAGTTAAAAAAAAAAAAAAAGTTACTGATTTTTTGCTCCTTTGAGTCTGCTTTGGCAATAGTTCACTGGGGGCTGATGGGAGAGACCAGCAGGCTATATCCAGTGATGTCATGAGTTTTTGACATGCCCTGTCTCCAAGCTGCAGGAGTAGGTTCACTACCCAGAGGTTGAGGACTAAACTGGAGTCACTCAAGGAACCACAATTACCAGGTAAGTGTAATTCCTATTTTTTTTTCCTCGCTTCCTATTTGACTCCTGGGTTCAAAAATGGTCCGTTTCTTATCTTTTGTTTTTTAGTTTCTCCTTTTTGTATGATATGACTCCTATACACACACACACACACACACACACACACACACACACATATATATATATAGTTTGTCTTTCTAATTTTATTAGTTTAAGGGTTTTTTTTACAATTCATTTTTTATTAGACTCACTCCTCTTGTCTTTTTCGTTTCCTTCTCATGCCCATTGATAGTTCAGCACAGGAATTTCAATCCATCGGTGAGGTAAAAAAGATTTTTTATGTCTTTATGTGTAATGGTGCCTGGTCCAGTTTAATTTATTGTCACACTCTAGTTTTTAATGTATGTTTCTGTATAAGTTTGAGTTTATATTGATTCATTTAGTGTTTAATTAGTTTGATGTTTATTGTACTGTTTTTTATTCATGTTCACATTATCACTTTGCTCTCACTATATTTCTTTTATTTCTTATAAGATTTAGTGATATATTTTAGATTATAGCGTTCCAACATTTTTATACATGTTTTGAATGCAATTGACACAAATTTAAATGTGTTTTTTATATATATTTTTTATATTTAAGTGTTAAGTTTTATGATATTTGTATAATGTTTGTAATAGTTTGTCTTTTTTTATTTCCTTGACCCCAGTTTGCCTTTTACCTCTGAGGAAGTTTTTAAACGAAACACGGCCTGTGTCGGGTTCATTGGCAAATCTAATAAAGTTCTTTGACACATTTTATTCCTTGATCTTCCTTATCACGTTCTTTGACTGTATGCCTTCTAGGTTTACATCTTCCCCGTCTTTGGAAGAGGTTTGTTTGTCCATTAATACTCTTAAGTATTTAAAGGTCTCACTCGTATCTCCCCTATCCCTCCTCTCCTCCAGAGTGTACATATTTAGATCTTCAAGTTTCTTCTCATAAGTTTTCTGATGCAGGCTCCAAATCATTTTGGTCCTCTTCCATTGAACTGTTTCCATCCTTTTTATATCCTTTGCGAGAGATGACCTCCAAACTGAACACAACATTCTAAGTGAGGCCTCACCAGTGACTTGTACAGTGGCATTAGTACCTCTTCCTTTCTGCTGTTAATGTCCTCTCTGTATGCAACCCAGCATCCTTCTGGCTTTTGCCACCGCCTTGTCACACTGTTTCGCCACCTTAAGATCCTCAAACAATCACTCTGAGGTCTTCGTCCTAGTCCATGCACACCAACCTCTTGTACCCTATTGCATTACAGTTCCCTTGGATTTCTGCTGCCCAAGTGCATGACACTGCACTTCTTCACGTTAAATCTTAACTGCCAAGCATTAGACCATTCTTCCAGCTTTTATAGATTTATTTATTTATTAATGCAGATTTGTATACCACTTTTTCCTTCAATCAAAGTGATGATTATACAAGATGGGTTTATATTGACTAAGGGATGATATAACATACAAAGGGATAATGTAATACATAAAAGCCTATTTGTGCTATATACATTCATGGATATTTAATGGAGTTCATAAGCTGCTTGGTCATAAAATTCCATGAATAAGAAAGTCTTAAGGGATTTGCGGAAATCCTTTAGGTCTTTTATGGTCCGCAATTCGTCCGGAAGAGAGTTCCAGTGTATTGGAACAGATAATGAAATTGCCCTATTAGAGGTGGTTTGTTTTGTTCTATGGAATCCAGCTGGTGTTCGTAATTTATTAGTACTGCTAGTTCTTCTGGGTCTGCCATTCGTGTCTTTGGATAACAGGTTATAGAAAACATCTGCTGTGCATTGGTTCATGATCTTGAAAATGATTGTAATGGTTTTAAATTTTGCTATCACAACTATTGGTACCCAGTGCATTTTTTGAAGTATAGGTGTAATATGTTCATTCTTTGCTGTACTAGTTATGATGCGAGCTGCAGTGTTCTGAGCTAGTTGGAGTGGATGAGTAGTCTGTTTAGGTAGACCTTGATACAGTGAATTTGCACAGTCCAGTATTGGTGTAATGATTGCCTGGCATACGGTTCTGAAATGTTTCTGAGTGAGCATTGGCTTTAGTCTTCTAATGAGCTTTAATCTTTGGTATGCTTTTGCAGCAGTTTTGTTTATATGCGTATGAAGATTTAAATTCCTATCGAATGTGATGCCTAAGTACTTCACCTCATCCTTTATTGGTATAGAATGACTCAGGATGTTGAGGGTTTGAGGTGGATATAGATCTTTCCTCATGTTATCCATTCCCTCAGGGGAGTCCACTCTCTTGCAAATTTTCGTGTCATATGCAAAAAAAGACACTTCCATTCAGTCCCTCAGCATGTTCACTCACAAATACATTGAACAGTACCGGTCACAGTACCAAACCCTGGGGCACACTGCTAATCACCTTCCTTTCATCCGATTGAGTTTCGTTTGCCATCACCTTCTGTCGTCTGTCAGTAAACCAATTACACAGGTACACTACCAAAAAACTGCCTCCAGTTTTGCAACTGATTCCTATAGATTTTGGGGTGCTGAATCCAGGAAAAATAGCCAAAATGTTCCATCACGTCACGTTTTTTGCAAAATTAGATTTCTTACCCATATAAGGAATGTTCACATAATTTCTTTTTAGCCGACTGCAGTTTATTTTCTTGGCCCAAAATAGAGGTTGTAATGGTTAACTAACTAGAAACACTCCCTCATGATATTTTAGAGTGTTTTGTATTCATTTTATACATTAACAGGACAATTGGGAGGCGGGGGGCTAAATCCAGTACTCGCGCTGGCGCATGTTCTTTCCTGTTGGCCTCGCCTCGTTCGCTCGCTCAAACACGGTGGTTGCGACATGAACGTTCCTGTCAAATTTCAGTTTCTTTCAAGTTCATTATTACCTTTTGTTTGCTCAGTCGTAATCCAGCTTTATTCCGAAGTGGTTCACTACAGTTGTAGTTTGCAGTGCTGTGTATTTGTGATGGCTCACAGAGCCAGAGGTTGCGTCAACTCTCCGGACAGTTTTTGTTTTATTTGTGGGGAATATACCGTGAAAAAGCGGCAGAGGAACATTTCTGCATTTATTAAAAAAGTATATTTCGCCTATTTCGGTTTGAAGTTAGGCGATCAAGACAAACCGTGGGCTCCTCACAAAGTGTGCAAGACATGTGAGGAAGATCTACGCTTATGGATGAAAGGTAAAAAACAAGCATTTCGTTTCGGAATACCTATGATGTGGCGTGAACAAAGAGACCACAGCAGTGACTGCTATTTTTGCTCTTGCATTGTGAAGGGATACAACTTAAAAAATAAGAACGTAATAAGTTACCCCAACCTTCCCTCAGCAATTAGGCCTATGCCTCATAGCAACGAAGTACCTGTGCCTGAACCACCAAAATCTTTGGATCATATTTGTGTGGATGGTTCTGATCATGATGAGACTCATCAGATGGCTTTTCCCGATGAGTCCAGTACTTCCGAGTTTGAAACTGAACCAGATCCGAAACCTGAACTTTTCTCTCAAGCTGAATTGAATGATTTAGTCCGGGATTTAGGACTCCCAAAAGATGCTGCCCAGCTGCTAGGTTCTCGTCTTAAACAGAAAAATCTATTGTCACCAGGAACAACTTTTTATTGGTACCGCAACCGCGAGACACAATTTTTGAACTATTTCAGCAAAGAGGAAGATTTGGTATTTTGCAACGATATATACGGAGTGATGGAAAAGTTTAAACTCAAGTATGATCCTGCTGAATGGTGGCTGTTCATTGATTCGTCAAAAGACAGCATAAAAGGTGTTCTTCTTCATAATGGCAACACATTCGCTTCAGTTCCTATTGCTCACTCTGTTATTCTCCAAGAAAAATACGAGAATTTGGCCCTGATTCTTCAGAAGATTCGTTATGATGAGCATAAGTGGATGATTTGTGGAGACTTTAAAATTCTATCCATGCTATTAGGGCAGCAATCCGGTTTCACCAAATATCCCTGCTTCCTTTGCTTGTGGGATAGCCGGGCCCGCGACCTACACTGGGGGAAAAAAGACTGGCCAATTCGGGAGTATTTGAGACCCGGTGAGAAAAATGTTCTTCATGAGAGCTTGGTACCTCGTGATAAAATTCTATTACCACCTCTCCACATTAAGTTGGGTCTCATTAAGCAATTCATCAAGTCCCTTCCAAACGATGGTGAGTGCTTTCGGTACCTTTGCTCAAAGTTCCCCCGACTTTCTGAAGCAAAGCTAAAGGAAGGAGTGTTTGTTGGCCCTGATATAAGGAAACTCATTTCAGATGGAGCATTCGCTGAAATGATGTCTGAGAAGGAAAAGGAAGCCTGGGATTCCTTCAAGGATGTTGTTCTCAAATTCTTGGGGAACAGGCGGGATGAGAACTATAAGGATATTGTTGCCAGGATGCTCAATGCCTTCAAAGAACAAGGCTGTAACATGAGCCTGAAAGTCCATTTCTTGCACTCCCATGTGAACTACTTTCCCGAAAACTTGGGGGCGAGGACGCAGAGAGAAGGTACCAAGGAAGAAGGAACACCACTATGATGGCTGATTTCTGCTGGTTGCTGCTGCGGGAAACCCCAGATGAAAAATACGCCAAGCAGCGCACCAAGAGAAGCATTCGGGGGAAGAAGAAACGGGCCCACCAGGAGATTGATTGACCCAAGAATGACTTTAAAATCTAAACTGTGTTGACAAATATCGTGTTTTTACTAAACTTTGAAATAAAAATTTGCTAGTTATTACCACAGTGTCGGATCTCATTTATTAGAATTTTATTTTCACACCATCGGGTGTTTGTCTTCATGTATTGCAATGGTGCGGTTTGCGTTTTCTATTCTTACATACATACCTGTACAACATTTTTTGCACATTTCTTTGCTTTGTTTTGTGTCTAACCTCGCTCTTATATGCTGAATGTTTGTGCACATGTATGTGGCTGTTTTAAGTGCAGACAATTTTGCTACCATCACAGTGTGTTTTGTTGACATTACTCTATTCTTATGTGCTGCCTTGTTACAATTTTCTTTATTCTTATTTAAATAACTACTAAACAATTAGTATAAAGAATTCATCCAAGAAACTTTTATCTCGATCGCACTCAATCTGAAACGTTCACCTCAAACTGCTAACCCAATGTAGCAAAAAATCTGTACGTGATGGAGCAAATTGGTTACCAGATTTGGATTCAGTGCACCAAAAAACGTAAAAATCAATCGAAACATTAGAGGCAGTTTAAAAAAAAATTTTTTTAGTGTACCTGTGTTATTGATCCAGTTCACCACCTTGGGACCCATATCCTAGGCTGGTCAGTTCATTGATAAGCCTCCTATGAGGAACAGTATCAAAGGCTTTGCTTGCTGGCCTGGGGTCCAGAGGACTGGGTTGAGAACCACTGCTCTAGTCGCTAGTTCCAACAGATGGTGGATGGAAAATCTGAGGATTGAGAGGAAAAAAGATTGAGTAAATGCTTGTGAACAACCACCTCAAGCCCTAACAAGGTGACTCTCTTGAGCGTGATGTGGGAGGCTCCACTAGATTGCAGTCTTTTCAGTAGCCATAGGAGGAGGGAAAATTGATTCAGCTCCACGCTCTTATCTTGATAAGCGCCTGTTGAGCAGTCACAAATTGGAAGGATTTGGAAGAATCTGGAAGAGTACTGCAAGCTCACACAACCTCAGTGCCCTCTCCCTCCTCCTCCATAACCCACTGCTCTCTCCCAAAGATTGCAGAAGGCTCTCAGGGATCTGCCTGCCAGCCAACTTTCACACAGTGTGTTAAAATAAACCCAGTTTGGCCGTTTCAGGGGAATAGAGCTGAGCCCGGCAAAGATCCTACGCCTGGATCTTTCAGGGGGTGAATACCAAGGCTTGACTTCCTTTGTCCTTGGGGCTCTGGGTTCCATCTTGGAGGAATGCAATTCGGGGTGGACTGCTAGTGACTGTTGGTGTTGTGTGGGGGTTTCCCACCATTTTCTGTACACGTTACTAATGTTTTTGCCTATTGTGCCCATGGGGGGGGGGGGGGGTCATGCGATCCTAACACGCATTCCACTGAAGTGGCTCCAATGCACACTTCTTCCCTAGCGCTTTAATGTGCATTACATAAAAGCACAGTACGCACACTTGCGGGCCAACACAGCTTTAGCGTGCACTCTTGTGATACTTTAACTCTGTGTTGTCTTCCAAGAAATGTTGTTTTGACCTGTAGCAAGCGATGACCCTAATCCTTGGCTTCTCCAGGAACAAGCAGGAAGTCAGCCCTTACATATGGGTGACATCGGTGCCAACAGAGCCCTGCAGAAGCATCTCCCCAGATTTCAAAGAAATCCTTTGGGAGATGCCACCATGCATGCGTGATCCCCTTCCCACCCAAGGGTGCCATCTTAGTCTCCCTTTTTCCATGGAGCCCAACATATATCCTCCTTCCAGTGGAAGAAAGTTGATTTCTTTTGTGCATTATAGTGCCTTTCTTCTCCGGTTAGCACCGGTCCCTTTCCTGCCTCCGAGCCCCATTGCCTCGGCTTCGAGTCTCTGAACCATTTCAGTATTTTTTCTCCAGTGCGGTTTCATGCCTTTTTCTAACACTGGCCATGTCGAGGGTCTTTGACCTCACTGTGGTCCTTTTTGTCCCAATGGCCAGTGGGTTCAAAAAGTGTGATTGGTGCGCAAAGAACATATCCCTAACCGATACACACAACTACTGCCTCCAGTGTCTAAATGCCTGCCTTGACCCAGAGGTTTGTGCCCTGTGCAAAAAGATGTCTGCGAAGGCCATCCAAAGTCATTGGCAGAAGCATGATGACATCTTCCACAGGTCAGATTCTGCCCCAATGTCCCCGGTAACCTCACGCTGTTAAGGCCCTGCATGGATCCTTGGAGGCATGTAAAGCCCCTGCGGCGCCCGATCGGTTCTGCGGACACCCTGACAAGGATTCTCAGGAGTGTGAGCGCAAGAAGAAGAAATAATCCTCGAGGACCTCTTCTTGGGAATCGGACACACACAGCAAGTCCTGTGCAAGGTCCCAGAGTCCCCACAGGATATCCAAGGAGTCAAAGCGGCCGGTGAAGGTGCCCAGAACAGATGCCGAGGCTTCCATTGTTGGATCACGGATCCCCGAGGCTTGTCCTGTCGAAGACTTCCTCTCCTCACTGACGCTGGACCTGGTCACCCCGGTGTCTGCATTGAAGACTGCAGCTCCTGAGTGGGAAGTCAGCATGATGGCATTGGAACACAATGTTGCTTCCTTCCTAGCCTCACAGCAAGGGTCGATGCCCAGCCCCACCAGTGCTCATGCAGAGACCGCATGGATCTGTATGGCAGCTTCTGAGTCACTCCTGAAAGGCATGCCTTCCCCCTCTCAGCCCAGGGACACAGTTAGTCTGCCTTTACCTGCCTCATAATGAGTATGCAAACTACTAAACGTGGGCTAATTCCGTCGAGCTTGCTCCTATAAAGAATATGATGAATCAATCTAGCTCAAACTGCAACTATTGGAATCTTATAGAGAAACATAGTATCAGGCTACCAAGGTCTCAGTTTAAAACAACGCAGCAATCCTTCAATTTGAGAAAAAAGTTTTGTATAAAACTCCTGCTGCTGTTCACATCAATGACCTTTTATCGGTGCCGTCTACTTGCTTCACTGTATATTTTTCATTTATTATGTTTTTCTTATTTTCTTTTCTTCTTTTTTAATCTTTTAATGTCCACTTGTTTTCTGTTTATCTTAAAAAATGGTGCTTATTGCCCAACTATAAAGATCAGTTACTACACCACTGGACTCTGCTGCAGTGTCGTTTCTTTTATCTATTGTCCTCTTTTATTCAATCTCAAAAAATGCATGCAGAATCGTGCTGATGATGCTTCAAAGAATGGTAAAGTCCAATGTATTCAAAACAAAATTCGCACTTATCTTCTATGACCGAATTCCGGACTTCACGTTTCTTCTAACAGGATCATTCTCCACCATGTCTTCCACTGTTAGACCTCTAGTGGCTATATCGGAAGTATCATACTGCTTGAAATCACTCCCAACGCCAGTGATCTAAGGCGCCCAAGCGTTTCATTGTAACAAGTTCTTCAGGGGAATTTTTTCTCCCAAACTGACCTGCAAAAAGCTATTTTCGCTCTTGAATCAACACGGAGGACGCCTTCCTCTCGTCTCCCCGTCAGTTATCAGAGAACTCCGCGCGATTCCAATAGTTGCAGTTTGAGCTAGATTGATTCATCATATTCTTTACCTGCCTCATGGCAAGAGGTGCACAATGTTGCTAAGGATAAGTATGTTCAGCCCACTGGAGGCTCCAGCAACCATGCTCTGAGCCGCTTTTCATTCTCAAGGGGTTATGTGGTTGCTATACTCCCTGGTGTTGGGGAGCCTTTTCCAAGAGGAGAGTTTCCGGAATCTGGATTGTTCTCCCCTGAGTTCTTTTCCTTTTTTGCAACAGGCTTGGTCCTTCTGGCATGGAAATTCAGACCCTGCGGCTTCTAGGTGCCCCTGGAGGCAGGCTTGTGCCAGGCAGGCTGGAAGTAGAACGCATGTTTGATTGCCTTGGCTAAGTGTCCCTGGCTCAGGACACTCCCTGAAGATGAGGAACTGTTGGAAGCTCTCTGAGATGTTGACTATGCCTTAGACCCAGATGAATCTGTATTGGGCTCTGATGTGGATGAAGATGTACACTCACTTTCAGACAACTATGCCGAGGCCAGTGTGATCCACCTGTTCTAGAAGGAGGAGCTGGCGGCATTGATCTCCAGGGTCTCATCCGCCTTGAACGGAGAGGGAATCCCAGCTTCCTCCCACTCCCTGGTGCAGAGGCCAATCAGAACCAAGGAACTACCCCTGCATCGTTTAAAGCACAGGCGTGCCTAGGCACGCTGTGCCTGGTGGGTCCATGCCTGAGGATCTTGCCAGAGGGCCCTTAGGCGGGGACCTCGAGCAGGGTCCAGCACAGAGGGTCAGCACGTCCACAGACAACCCCATAACACAGAAGAGACAGGACACACTAAAATAACTACCCGTTACCCCCCACGCAACAAAAATCCATAAACTGGAGACAACGTGCCCTTCTGTAACCTGCATGCAGGAATAAGAAAATACCAACATAGGAGAACGGAGACGGGCGAACTTAAGCACCAGGAGCACTGAAATCGAGGTTAGATAGCCTCTATTGAGGAACTCATAAGGAATTGCTTCCACCTACTCATTCCTATCTGGATTGAGGTAGCGAGCTCCTCAATATGCGATCCTGCTATTGCCATGTTTTCCCTTACCTTATACTAATACTAATCCTAGTGAAAAAAGCCATCTGCACAGGCGCTATAACTCACACATCACCTACTCCCATGCTCTCACTACCATATACACCAGTTATTTATTATTTATTTTATTTTATTTACATTCTCTTATATACCGCGCTATTCTGCATCAGTGCGGTTTACATTGAACAAACTGAAATTACATTGAACAGGGCATTATAACTTGGAGAGAACTATTTTACAGGGAGCATGGGCTATGGAAGGGTTAAGTGGCTTGCCCATGCTCCCTGTAAAATGGAGTGGAGGAGTGGCCTAGTGGTTGGGGCAAGGTACTTCAGGCCGGAAGGTCGGGGGTTCAAATCCCGCTAGAGGACAGCAACCCTGGGCTGGAAGGACTGGGATTTCTAGTCCCACAGGTGCTCCTTGTGGTCTTGGGCAAGCCACTTAACCCTCCATAGCCCATGTTCCCTGTAAATATATGTGTAAATAGTTAATATGGTTATCCAAGTTGAGATCCCTGTTATTTGTAATTATGGTGTAATCCCCCACCGTAAAATACCTTGATGTTCCATGTAAACCGCACTGATATCAAATAGCGTGGTATATAAGAGAAATAAATAAATAAATTAAATAAATAAAATAGACAAAAGCTACTACAGATTCAAGACTACCTCCTCTATCAATTCAATGGGGACGAACACAATCTCCATCTCTTAACAACTACCCGACCATATGCCTTACATACAGACCACTGGATGCCAAGTCTGCAGATCTTTCAACAGTATTGGAGACAATCTGCACAAACAACTCCCAATACAAACCGCTTATAGCCCTAGGAGACTACAACCTCTGCTCTGCGCCCACCAAAGAAGCCAAAGCATTTATCAATGCAATGAAATCTTTCCAGTTCATCCAGCTAGTGAATGCTCCAATGCACCAACATGGAACAAGCCCAGATCTCACCTTCCTTCCGAAGCATACAATGGAACAAGACCAAGCAACGGCCGTGACAATCCCGCCTATTCCCTGGTCAGACCATCATGCTATAACATTTTCAGTACTGATCAAGTGCCCTGCCGGCTGTAAGAAGGAGCAACAATTCAGAACCTTTCTCAAGGACCAATTCTTACAGGAGATAACCTCAAAATTCCTGCACGACAGCCACAATTTGGACAGTATCATTGCAGATTGGAATGACACTATCGCTGCAGTCTCCTCAGCAACAAATCATATTCACCCATGCACCCTCAAGAGGGCCAGTGCACCCTGGTACTCCAGCACAGTCAGGCAAGCAAAGAGGGGCTTTAAGAAAACTTGAAAGAAAATGGAGAAAAAAAATAAAATACAGAATAACATGCTGCAATACAGAGCTAAGCAAATAGAATACAATGATCTAATTAACAAAAGCAAGCAACAGTACCACACCAGCAGCATTATGAAAGTAGCAAACAGATCTAGAGAGCTCTTTAGCATAGTGCAGAGGCTCACCAGTTACTCTGTACAGCATGATGACCGGCACATAGATTCGCAACAGTTTGCAGACTTCCTAATTAACAAACACAGGACCACCGCCCTAAACGTGCCTCTCACAAGTAACAACACAGCTACCTCAGAGCACCGAGATACTTGTAATGACTTTACTATTCCCTCAGTGCTCCAGATTAAGGACGAGCACCAACACGGGTTCATACCACAGCATAATATTGAAACCCTGCTAACCTCCCTATTTGACAACCTCATAAGGGGCATTGACGATATCTCCCAGGCATCTCTCAGCTTGGGAGTCCCCATATGTGAAGACTACATTCCTGCTTGTTCCTGGAGATGGCGTAGTTACTCACCTGTAACAGGTGATCTCCGGGAACAGCAGGAATTGAGTCTTCACAACCCGCCCACCTCCCCTAGGAGTTGTATCTCTCTTTCTCTCTCCTTCTCTCCTTTTGTCTCAGATATAAACTCAACTGAAGAGGGAGAGTTGAAAAGGTGGGAAGGCAGTGGCGCAGGCACAGTGGGATGCTCCCAAAAGCTGGGGAGCATTCCCACGCGGGCTCCGTCAGTGCCGACGATACCCATATGTGAAGACTCAATTCCTGCTGTTCGCGGAGATCACCTGTTAGTAACTAAGTTTTACCCCAGGGATCTGTGCTGGGTCCGCTACTTTTTAATAAATGAGTGAGGTAATCAAATTTGCAGATGCCCCAGAATTATTCAAAGTTGTTAAAACCTGAGAGGATTGTGAAAAATTGCAAGAGGACCTCAATAAATTTGACGACTGGTCATTCAGATGGCAGATGAAATTTAGTGTGGACAAGCGCAAAGTTGTACATCTAGGAAAGAAGAATCCAAACTATGGTTATACAATGCAAGGTTCACATTAGGAACTACCGCTCAGGAAAAAGATTTAGGTGTCATATTGGATATCACATTGAAACCCTCCGTCCAGTGTGCCACCACGGCCAAGAAGGCAAATAGTATGCTAGGAATCATAAGGAAAGGAATGGAGAATAAAACAAAGGATATTATAATGCCTCTGTATCGTTCCATGGTGCGACTGACCTTTAATATTGTGTTCAGTTCTGGTCGCTGTATCTTGAAAAAGATATGGCGGAATTAGAAAAGGTACAGAGAAGAGCAGCTAAATAAATAAATAAAGAGCCACCAGAATGGTAAAGGGAATGGAAGGATACCTCTATGAAAAGAGGCTTAAAATGTTAGGGCTCTTTAACCTGGAAAAGAAACGGCTGAGGTGAGAGATGATAGTCTATAAATTAATGAATGGAGTGGAACAGATAAATGTAGATCGATTGGATAAGCCATCAAAAAGTAGAAAGACTAGAGGGCATGCAATGAAGCCATAGTGTAACCCGTTTAATAAGTGAAAATATTTTTTCACTCAACATGTAATCAAACTCTGGAATTTGTTACTGGAGGATGTAGTAAAAACTGTTAAGTGTTGCTGGGTTTAAAAAAGGGTTAGACAAGTTCCTGGAGGAAAGGTCCATAAACCATTATTAAAGGGTACCTGGGAAATCCACTGCTTGCCCCAAGAAAAGCATTGTGGAACCAGTGTGTCTTTTTGGGAAACTGCCAGTTACTTGGATTGGCCACTGTTGGAAACAGGATACTGGGCTTGATGGACCTTGGTCTGACCCAGTATGGCATTTCTTATGTTCTTAAATAATTTACATCACAGAGTACTTTTCTGATCATGGAAACATGACGGCAGAAAAAGACCACATGGCCTATCTAGTCTGCCCTTCCATATCAACCACTACCACAATCCCTTTTTTTCCTTTAGAGAGCCTCTGTGTTTGTCCCATGCCTTTTTGAATTCAGACACTGTCCTCATCTCTACCACCTCCAGTGAGAGACTATTCCATGGATCTGCTACTCTTTCCGTAAAAAATATATTTCCGCATATTATTTCTGAGTCTATCCCCTTTCACCTTCATCCTATGTCCCCTCGTAGCAGAGTTTGCTTTCAATCGAAAGAGGTTCTCCTCCTGTGCATTTATGCCACGGAGGTATTTAGATGTCTAAATCAAATCACTTCTATCCCACCTTTCCTCTAAAGTATACATATTAAGATCCTTAAGTCTGTCCTCATATGCTTTATAATGAAGACCACTAACCATTTTAGAAGCCACTCTCTGTACTAACTCCAACATGTTTATATCCTTTTGAAGGTGCGGCCTCCAGAATTGCACACAATACTTCAAATGAGGTCGCACCAAAGACTTATACAGAGGCATTATCACCTCCTTTCTTCTGCTGGTTATTCCTCTCCCTATGCACCCAAGCATCCTGCTAGCTGTTGCCATTGTCCTTTCTACCTGTTTAGCTACTTTAAGATCATCAGACATAAGCATGTCTAGGTCCCGCTCTTTTTTTGTGGACTGCTGCGGCCCAAATGCATGATCCTGCATTTTTTAACATTAAATCTCGGCTGCTAAATTCTAGACCATTCTTCAAGCTTAGCTAGATCCTGCCTCATTTGATCTACACCTTCCTGGGTATCTACTCTACTGCAGATTTTGGTATCATCCACAAAGGCAAACCTTACCCCGACATCTCTTCTGCAATATCACTAACAAAGATGTTAAAGAGAATCGGACCAAGGATACTGTAGATCCCTGGGGCACACCACTGGTAATCTTCTTCTCCTCAGAGTGAACTACTGTACCCTTTGTCACCTCCCACTCAACCAATTTCTACCTCAAGCAGTAACTTTAGGGTCCATTCCTAGAGTGCTCAGTTTGTTTATAAGTCGCCTGTGTGGAACGGTGTCAAAGGCTTTACTGAAATCTAAATACACCACATCTAGGGCACTCCCTTGGTCCAACTCCCTGGTCACCCAGTCAAAGAAATCAATCAGATTTGTCTGATAAGACCTGCCTCCGGTGAATCCATGCTGACTCTGATCTGGTTATCCAGTGGACTCCAGAAACTTCACTATTTTCTCTTTCAGCAGCGCTTCCAATAATTTACTCACCACCGGTTGTCTGCTTATGTCATTAAAGTGCAGCGAAAGGCAGAGATGAGTCAGTGACCCTTTGCATTTCAAGGTTTTATATCTGATAATGGGTAAGGAAGCCAATGTCTGTATTTCAGTGGTTCCTAAACTTTGGGTCGGGACCCCAAATGGGGCCACATCATTGGATAGGGTCACAGAAACATTGCCATTTCCCCTTCTCTCTGGACGTTTGCAGTGACCTATGCCAAGTAGTGGCAGTCACCAGTTAGCATGTGGCCTGTGAGCCAATGAACAATCATAGACCTTTGCCTCCTGCTGGGTAAGCTTCCTTTTAGACTGGAAACCCATGCTGAGTACTTGGGTCTGTAAATACACACTGGAGACTGACACAAGGTACCGTGTGCTGCCGGCTGCTGCTGCTTTCTGCTTTAGATGAGTGGAGGAAGGGGAAGGAGGTTGGAAACCTGCTGTTTTGATTTCATCATGGGGTCACATGAATTTTCGTTTTTTAAATGGGGTCATATGGGATAAAATGTTTTCCATTATTGTGCGTCAATGAAGTTTCTTTTCAGGACTTTGATTGTGAAGTTGATATGGGAGTAGCTTCCTTTGAAAAGTGCTTACTGTATGGAGTTTCCAGTTTATGGTGTGTCTATGAAAGTTGATGTGTTTTCTTAGTTTTTGGCTCATTTCCGAAGCACAGCACCTGTCTTTGCATTTTTTCGCATTGGACCATATACACTACATTCATAGAGGAACATGAATGTGAGCCTTTAATTTTGAATGTCTTTCTCATGTGGATTTCTGTTGGGTCCTTTGGTGTGTTGGCATAACTTTTGTCTCAAATGTTTGTCAAAGATATATTAAGTTAATCCAACAAAAAGGTATCGCCTATAATTTTTTTTTACATTTATTTGCATATCTAATAGGCATAAAATAAATTAACTTTTAGAAATTTTGTAGGTGACCTGTTATAAAATTACCCCTACATGCTATCATTTGTGGCAGATATGACAACTTAGTACATTTGACCCTCTATTATGTGTTTGTTTCTTTTAATTTGTCTTCTCTCTTTCTGCTTGTCTACCTTATTTTATTGGGTTTATTTATTTATTTAATACACACTTATAAACCGCTGCTTCCAGCGATCAGCAGCGGTTCGATTCTTCTTTTGGGGATGTCAAATCAGGACAGGGAGGGGACAGTAATTACATAGATCCGAGGGGAGGTCACAGCACACAGGGTTAGTGTCATGGGGGGATGCGTTATACATATTTACATTTATACATACATATTTACACATTTCTTGACTACAATTGTACAATTACTCTTTTTTGAAATTACACCTTTTTCATGTTTATATATTTGGATTATACATTTTTGGATTACACATTTTTGTATTATACATCTTCACATACTTCTACATAAAGTGGTATCCAACTCATATAATTATCTGCTTGCTTTGCTACGATTCATTGGCACTTGAGAGTCATGGCTGATTGTAATAACATTTGAATAGGTGGGTTTTTAACTCTTTCCTGAAGATTGTAATGTCCGTGATTAAGCGCAGATCAAAAGGGAGTTGATTCCATATTGTTGGTGCAGAGAATGAGAAGGCTCTTCGAGCTGTACTTGTTTTTACTGTTCTGATGGTGGTGGGGACCTGTAGGGTGCCCAAGTTGGTATTTCTTCTGTCTCTATTTGCAGGTTGTGTGCTGATAAGGGTGGTCAGGAATGAGGGGGCTATGTTATTGATAAGTTTGAATGCGGTTACTAGCATCTTGTACTGTATCCTCGCTGCAATTGGAAGCCAATGTAGGTTTATTAGTATGGGGGTGATGTGTTCTGCAATGCTTGTTCCCATTATGATCCTGGCAGACACGTTTTGGGCCAACTGAAGGATATTTATTGATTTCTTGGGCAGACCTTGAAGGATGGCATTACAGTAGTCCAGATGTGGCATAATGAGCGCTTGAGCCACTGACCGGAAGTCACATGGATCTATTATTTTTCTTAGCGGTTGTATCACTCTAAGTTTATGGAAGATGGCTTTGTTTGTTTTACGTAGGTGAGTCTCCATTTTCAGGTTGCAGTCGAGTGTGACTCCTAGGTATTTGATTTCATCCTTCGCCTTGTACGTGTTATTGCACAGGGTGATTGTATCAGGGGGCTTGAAGTTCGGTTTGCTGGATATATACATGACCTCCGTTTTTTTGTGGTTAATCGTCATGTTATTTTTCTGTAGCCATCGCAACATTTCATCCAGGCAGCTTTCGAGCTGTGTATAATTGGGGTCAGTGGCGTCCAGTTGTGTGTATAACATGATATCATCCGCATAGATGTGGTAGCTGATGTCATGTCTTTTAAAGATTTTGCATAGGGGTTGCATGTAAATGTTGAACAGTAGAGCCGAGAGAGCTGATCCCTGTGGAATGCCCTGTGTTTGAGAGAACGGTTCAGCTTGTTCGCTATTGAATTGTACTTGAGGCCTTCTATTCGATATGTAGGAGGAGAACCATTTGAGGGGGGTTCCCCCAACTCCTATGGATTCCAGCTTGTTAAGGAGGATCCCATGATGTACAGTGTCGAAGGCGGCGGAGATGTCAATGAAAATGAGTATAAACATTTTCTTTCTGTCTTCAAGTCCTTTAAGGAGATTGTTCATTAGCGCTATCAAAAGTGTTTCAACTCCATGATTTCTTCGGAACCCGTATTGTTGTTTGTCTAAGGTATCATGGTCATCAAGGTGATCTTGTAGTTGTAGGAGCACTGCCTTTTCAATGGTTTTTGCAAGGAATGAAATGCTGGATATGGGTCGGTATGAAGTTGGGTCTTCCTTGTTGAGAGTGTTGTTTTTTAGGATTGGCCTTATTATCGATCGTTTTAGTTGGTTAGGCATTATTCCTTGACTTAGCGACTGATTTATAATGTGGGCTATCTGCTGGTTGATCTCTTTTTTTGCCGCTTTGATCCATGCAGTTGGGCAGGGGTCGAGTGGTGAGGTGGTGGTATTTATGGAGGTTAGAATGTTGGTGGTTTGTTGTTCATCAATGTTGTGGAATGTGTTCCATGTCAGTTCTTGCTTCTCTTTTGTTCTTTGATGTGGTGTGCCCTACCTTCATCATGGGGGCGGTGGTAGTCAGCTTGCTTGCATAGTGATTTGCCAGTGTTTGTGGATGGATGGGGCTATCCTGATGTTCTGGTGGCGCTGTTTTGGTAAGCGATTTTACTAGTGCGAAAAGTTCACGTGGTTTGTTGATGGCTTTGTTTAGGATGTTGTTAAGATGTTGTTTAGGGGTTGTACTGTTAACTACTGATAACATCAGCTCTAGTGTTAATACTACCCTTATCTATGCCCATGCATTTTTGGAACTTTAGAGAAGCAATATGCTATCCTTGATCATCCCTTTTATAGTATATTTTTAGCAATATATTTAGAGACATATTTAAAAATGATGATGATAATTTTGGTGTTTCATTGCCACTTCTGAGATGATGGTACACTTGGTGCTTTGTAAAATTCTTAGTAAGCATCAGACTTCTTAACTAAATTGTAGTATAATTAACAGAATTCAGTACAGCGGGGATCTTAGCATAGCAAATGCTATTTATATTTCTAATTGGTTCTATCAGTAGGAGGTAATTAAAAGAAAGTTGCTATAAAAGAAAGAACAAGAGAGTTGATTTATATATATTTTATTAAATAAACTGCCTAACTTAAAATTAAATGTTTTTTTCCAGTATGCTACTGGAAGAATGAGCTTTTCATACTGGTTTTCTGTGTTTGGAAGAATGAGCTAGTCAGAAGTTCCAGGATCGTTCTCTAGCCTCTGCTTCTTCATTATTAGAAATCTTTCATTATATGTCTCTCGTAATATTCACTGGTAAATGTATATTTTAAACATTTTGGCCCTTTTATACTAAAATGCATTAGCTGTGTAACACAGGAATTACTATGTGCTAATAGTATTGCGCAGGTTAACTGTTAATGCATGCTAATTGCCATGTGAATGTGCCTGGAGGGAATGTGTGAAGACAAAATAGGAACATATTGTATGTTGTGGGTTTTGCTGGATGATTGTAAACTTCTCTGTTCATTCAAGCCAAATGGTGATACATCAGATCTTGTTAAATAAATTTTGAGGCTATTTTATAAAGACACATAGCCAGCCGTCTGTGTTTTTATAAAATACTAGAGGGCAATGCATAAGAAATTATGTCTAAATTGAAGTTATAGATATTTACACCTGCTCTCTTAGTTGAAATATATGCCCATTTTATAAACGAGCATAAACTGCAACTCTACCAGTGTTCCACTCAAACTATACCCCAAAGCACACCTACATGCGAGTCATGTAAAAAGGTATGTGCCACCTGGTCACCGTAGTACTTTTATGCACGTAACTCTTGGGTAATTTTATAAAATCCCTTTTACACAGGATAAATCCCCTTAACAATGAAAACATTATTTTCAGGCGTAGAATTGGAGGGAAGTTGATCATTACTGCTTGTTAACTGCTAGGACAGCAGCCCTCACAAATTCTGGGAATGCTCTCAATAGTTACTGCAGATGTTTTGCACCCAACATGCCTTAGCCTTTACAGTTAGTGTGTGTTAAGGGCAAAACTTTAGTGCACTTTAATAAATGGGGGCCTTTGTTATTATAACATGCTGTATAGATTGATTAGTTCATTAGTATGTCTATTTTGTAATTTAAGAAAATCAAGAGATTTAGGACTGTAGTCACTAACCTGTGTTAAGACAATTACATGTTTCTCCAGTAACAAGCAGGAAGTCAGTCCTCACATATGGGTGACATCGGCACCGACGGAGCCCTCGCAGAAACGTCCCCCCTAGATTTCAAAGAAAGCCTTTGGGAGATGCCACATGCATGGTCCCCTTCCCGCCCAAGGGTACCATCTTGCTCAGTCTCCTTTTTTTCTGTGGAGCCCTTCAGACGTCTGTCCGCTCTTCCCCAGAAAAAGTTGATTTTCTCGACCTGAGTTTCATACTCTCCTCCGGTAGTGCACCGGTCGTCTTCCTGCCACCCAAGTCTGCTGCCCCGGCATAGAGTCTCGGGTTTGTAGTCCTTTTGCCTCCTTTGCGCCTTCGCGTCCTTTTTTTCCAACTGGCAGCACTGCGGGTCTTCGACCTTGCTGGGATACTTTTTTTTTCCCTATGGGCTACCAGTGGTTTTAAAAAATGTAATCGGTGTGCCAAAATAATGTCCCTAACCGACACACACGACTGCTACCTTCGCTGCCTGGGACTGGACCACGACCCTCACAGTATGCGACTTCTGTAAGAAAATGTCCACCAAGGCCCTCAAGAGCCGCCAGCAGCAGCATGATACGTTTTTCCCGGAGTCCCCAGTACCTCCGAAAGACAAGGCCTCCTGTGAAACCGCGGAATCCCAGGGTAGCCTTATGGACACCGAGTGATGCCATGGCTCCTCGGAAAGGGGGTCTCCCTTAAGGGAACCCAAGAAAAAGAAGGCCTCAAAGGCAGCGTCTCTGGATGGCTGAGACGGGCCAGGTAAGTCCTGAGCCATGTCCCGTAGTCCTAGATGCTCATTGGCCAGATCCAGGCATATCAGCTGTACATTGGCATGTACCTGAGAAATCTGGCAAAGGAACTTGCCAGGTTCTCAGCTGGTCTCTCAGAAGAACCCCTGCAGCAGTTCAAGAACCTGGCCATGAGTGCTCCAAGTTTGTCTTGGGCAGCCTGTGATGGCTTCGAGTCGGCGGCTTGAGTAGCAGCGGCGAGCATTGGTGCCTGAAGCCAGGTTTGGCAACAGTCGTCCGACCTCGAACAATGGGTTCAGGACAAATTGGTCGATGTCCTCTGCCAAGGAGAAAACCTCTTTGGCAAACCCATGACCGACAAGGCTGCTGAGCTGGAGACTGAGTTCATGATGAGGAGCAGGCGCTCTATAAAGACCACTGCACCTCCCCGAAGGAAGAGCCTCGATAAAAAGCCCTTCTACCCGAGGAAAGGGGCTGCTTACAGAAGCTACCTTTTCAGGCCTCCCGGCTCCCCAGCAGGGCCAAAAGGCCAAGGGACATGGACATGGCCCTCGTAAGCAGAAGGCTCCCAAGCCCCAGGTGTTGGCCCCAGCCCAGCCGGGGGAAGCTTTTGACTCCTTGGGCATAGCCTCTCTACCCCATGGAGGTCAGCAGCTCACAGGAGGATGTCTCATCCACTATCCCCAAAGATGGCTAGCCATCAACACTGATTCTTGGGCACTCCCAAGTGGTCAAGGAGGGCTACCTCCTCCACTCTCCACCTAGCCCAGACACCTCCCTCTTTCTTTTCGGGAGAGCCTTCCAGGTCTCCCCTTCACCGGGACCTTCTACTGAAGGAACTGGCAGGTCTTCTTAGGACAGAGCGGTAGAACCAGTTCCCAACCATTTCAGGAGCAAGGGGTTCTACTCCAGGTACTTCCTCGTACCAAAAAGAACAGGGGGCCTAAGACCCATCCTCAACCTGCACAATCTGAAAAGATTCCTGGTGAGGGAGAAGTTCAAGATGCTCTCCCTTGGAACATTGCTGCCTTACTTCCAACAGGGAGATTGGCTATGCTCCTTGGATCTGAAGGATGCCTACACACACATCCTCATTAACCCCAACCACAGGCAGTACCCTGAGGTTCATGGTGGGGGGCAGCCCTTACCAGTACAGGGTGCTGCCCTTCAGCTTGGCTTCTACCCCAAGAGTATTCACCAAGTGCCTGGCAGTAGTGGCCATCTTTCTCCACCTCCAGGGGGGTGTTTGTCTTCCCCTACCTGGACGATTGGCTTACAAAGGGAGGCACAGCCTCAGAAGTGCAGCAGGCAAATATACGTACCATTTTGCAGCCAAGTCCTGCAAAATTTGGAGTTTGTAATAAACTACCCCAAGTCCCACCTCCTCCCGACACAGTGTCTGGAGTTCACAGGGGCAAGGCTAGACACCCTCCAGGGAAAGGTCTTCCTTCCATGAGACAAGGCCGCCCGGCTCAGGGCTCTGGCCCTAAACATGCAATGCCGTCCCTCGGTGTCCGTTCGGCTCCTGCTTCGCCTACTTGGACACATGGCTTCCACAGTCCATGTCACCCCAGATGCTGCCTCCTCATGAGGGGCTGCACAGTGGTGCCTTTGGGACCACTGGATGCAGGCCACAGGCTGTCTTCGCAACAGAATTGTAGTGACCCACCAATTGGTGGAAGCCCTGGCCTGGTGGCAAAATCCCAAGTATCTCAAGGCAGGGATGCCCTTCCAGACTCCGTGCCCCATAAGGGTTCTCATGACGGACACCTCCCTGCTGGGATGGGGAGCCCACTGCGAGGAACTTTACAACCAGGGTCACAGAGCGAGAGCAACCAGCAGATCAACCTTCTGGAATTATGGGTGATACACCTAGCCCTCTGAGCCTTTTGCCTCCACCTACGTCACCAACCTATGTTGCTCCAAACAGACAACCAGGTGGCAATGTTCTATGTGAACAAGCAGGGGGACATGGGGTCCCGCGCTCTCTTCCACGAGGTGATGGCCCTCAGTCCAGCAGGGCATACTCTTACAAGGCAATATACCTGCCAGGACAGATTAAGCAGGGTCCTCCGGCCGCACGAGTGGCAGCTGGACCCCCGAGTGGCCAGTTGGCTCTTCCACCTCTGGGGGAAACCATGGATAGTCCTGTTTGCCAACCCGGACAACTACCAGTTGCCCCGCTTCTGCTGTCGGCAAGCCCACCCTTCCCTGGTGGCGGCAGATGTGTTTCTCATCTTGTGGTCGGAAGGTCTCATGTACGCCTTCCCACCCACCCCACTAATTGCCAGAATGTTATTCAGGACCCTCCGCGACAAGGCCTTGCTGATCCTCGATGGCCTTGACAGCCATGGTTCCCATTACTCCTCCGGCTGTCGGTAGAGACTCCCATCCCATTGGGGAGCTCCCCAGGGTTCCTATTGCAGGAGGTGGGTTCTCTCTTGCACCCCAATCTGGGGTCCCTGTCACTGACAACATGGCTGCTGAAAGGGTGACCCTAGCTCTTTAAACCTCTCTGAGGAAGTGTAGGAGATCCTGCTGGCTTCCTGTAAGTCCTCCACCAGGAAAGCATATGTTTTTAAGTGGTGCAGATTTTCAGTCTGGTGCGCAGAGCACGAGATTAGCCCATTATCCTGTCCGGTGCAGCTGGTCATGCAGTATCTTCTCCATCTCTCTCACTCTGGACTCAAATTGAACTTCATTAGAGTGCACCTCAGTGCCCTGGCGGCACATCACCATCCAGTGGATGGCAAACCCCTCTCGGCCCAGCTGTTGGTGACCCGCTTCATGAGGGGACTCCTTTTATCGAAACCCCGGGTACACCCTCTGGTGACAGAGTGGAACCTCATTGTTGTGCTGGCACAGCTTACTTGCCCGCCTTTTGAGCTCCTGCTACCTGCCACCTATGATACCTCTCATGAAAGGTGGTGTTCCTGGTTGTACTCACCTCCGCTCGCAGGGTCAACTAGCTTCAAGCCTTGGTGATGGAGGCTCCTTACACCTCGTTCTACAAGAACAAGGTTGTGCTCCTCACACACCCCATATTCCTTCCGAAGGTGGTATCGCCTTTTCACCTCAACCAGGAGGTGGTGCTCCCCACCTTCTTCCCGAGGCCTCATGCCGGTAGGGCAGAGACTGTTCTCCACACCTTGGACTGTAAGAAGCCCCTGTCCTTCTATATTCAGGGTACCCAGGGCCACCATAAAGCTTCTTGTCTCATATGACCCCAATAGGCTGGGGGAAGCAGTGACCAAGCGTACGCTATCTATCTGGGTGGCAGACTGTATCAACCTCGCCTGTGAGCAGACGGGGCTCTCACTGGATGGCCGGGTCATGGCGCACGGTGTCAGGGTCAAGGCGGCCTCTGTGACAAACCTGCATTCCGTCCCGATGATGGACATCTGCCGGGCCGCCACCCAATCTTCCGTCCATATCTTCGCAGCTCATTGTTGCCTGGAGAGGGAATCCCGATGGACAGTTCCTTCAGCCAGGCCGTGCTTTGTAATCTTTTCGGGGTCTAGGCAACTCCTACCCTCCAGCCCTTCTGTGTTCAGGCTACCGGAGTGCTGGTTTCCATCAGACACACACGTGTTCTTCCATAGTCTGTATCTGCGGACTCAATTGCTGCTGCTCACGGCTCCCCTTGAGGGCGACGGTTTTTTTTTTTCTACGGGCTTGCAGTAGCCTGTGGCTAGGGAGTCCCATATGTGAGGACTGACTTCCTGTTTGTTCCCGGAGAAAGCGTAGTTACTCATCTGTAACAGGTGTTCTCCGGGGACAGCAGGAATCAGTCCTCACAACCCTCCCTCCTCCACTTGGAGTTTCTTCTTTATCTTATTGTATTTTTTGCCGTTTTTCAGCTATGTCGTCTGACTGAGCAAGATGCACCCTTGGGTGGGAAGGGGACCACGCATGTGTGATGGCATCTCCTAAAGGCTTTCTTTGAAATCTGGGGGGATGCTTCCACGAGGGCTCTGTCGGCGCCGACATAACCCATATGTGAGGACTGATTCCTGCTAACCCGGAGAACACCTGTTACAGGTGAGTAACCAGGCTTTTTTGTCATCTAATGTACATTAAATGGCAAAATTATGCACTATTTGTCCCTAATTCAAGACTTTATAGCACATATGGCACGTTTAATATTTATGGATAAGCATGAATATTGTAAAGTACATATTAAATTAGGTCTATACATATCACAATGGTCTTTCAATAATTCTGTTCATAGGGTGTGTTTTGTCCTCACATAGCCTTTGTTGATACAGACCATGAATTAGCAGCCCAATACTCCCAGGGAGGAAGATCTTTCTATGAATAACACAGTTTGTGTTATCCATTTTGTATAATACAGAGCTGATTTGCATGCTTAGCATCTCAGGTGGCCAAATGGGTAGAAAAGGTGATGGCACAAGTCAGAATCATGCTTGGGTGCCTAGGGAGAGGAATGGCCAGCAGGAAAATGGAGATGATAGTGCCCCTGTATAAGTCTTTGGTGAAACCTAATTTTGAGTATTGTGTGCAATTCTGGAGACCACATCTTCAAAATAATATAAACAGAACGGAGTCTGGGCAGAGGGTTTCTACCCAAATGGTCAATGGGCTTCACCATAAGGCATATGGGAACAGACTTAAAGATCTCGCTATATATACTTTGGAAGAAAGACGGGAGAGGTGATTTATGATAGAGATGTTTAAATACCTCCATGGCATAACTGCACATGAGGAGAGCCTCTTGCAAGTGAAAGAACGCTCTGCAACAAGGGAGGGGCATAGGATGAAGGTGAAAGGAGATAGATTCAGGAGTAATTTGCGGAAATATTTCTTTACGGAAAGTGTGATATATGCGTGGAATAGTCTCCCAGTGGAGGTACCCCATAGTAGACACAAAAACTGTATCTGAATTCAAGAAATCATGGGACAAACACAGAGGATCTCGAAAGGAAAAAGGGGACTGTAGAGCTTAGTGGTTTGTATAGAAAGGCAGACTGGATAGGCTGTATGGTGTTTAACTGCCATCATGTTTCTATATTTCTATGATGGCCTTTACTAGAGTCCCTTATTTAAAAGACAAATTGATATTCTCAGTTTTGGACCCATTTGTTACTGCCCAAGAGTGCCCAAAAGCCTAGACAAAATGGCTATTATTGATGTGGCAGATGCCGTGTATGCCCTAAATCCTCCAATACGGATGCATTTATACTTCCTGTATTAAATATTGAATATAAACGAAGGCATCACTGTAGTTGTGAGTCTACAAATGTTGTCTGTATTAAACAGTGTCCTGGATTATTATACATTGGTAAAACTAAATGAAAATTGAAGATTGGGATGTTAAAACACAAAAGCTGTATCAAGGGCAGATTGGAAGATAAACCCATTGTTTCTCATCACCCTGAGAAAAATCATTCGTTTTTAGAACTTAGATTTTTGGCTACCCATGCAGTACACATTTCATGGCGAGATAGTGATATTGAACAAATTTCGTTGAGAGAGCACAAGTTTAATTTTAAATTCAATTTTGTATTTCATCATGGTTTGAACCAAAAAGTTGATTTTAAAGTTTTTTTTTTATGATCATTTTTAGTTGCTGCTGCCTTATTTGTTCCTTCTTCTCTTCCTCCCCCTCTTTCTTTTTTCTGTTCTCCCCCTTCCTCAATCTCCACCACTTGTCTCCCCCTTTTCTCCTTTTCTCTTCCCCTCCTTTTCTTCCTCGTCTTTTATAAGGGTTTTTTTTAAATATGAAAATTATATAAAGTCAGTATGGTACTAATTACTATATTTTTTCTAATAGTTTTATACCTTATGTAATGGATATGACTTTTGTTTGCATCTATAGGTTTGCACATTTCTTTTTTAAATTTTATTGTTGATGCTCTTAATATAAAGTTTTCACACTAAACTTGTTTCAGACCTTAAACTATGTGCAAATAATTCTGTAAATGGGCAGGGCTGGTCATTTAAATTCAATGCTGTATATCCCCATATTTTGAACTAATATATTTAATTTTAAAGTTGTCTATGATTACTTCTAGACATTGCTATTTTGCTTGTCTCCTTCCATATCTTTCCTCCCCTCCTTTTTCTTTTCTTTCTCCCCCTTCATCCTTTTCCCCCTCTCTCTTCCTTTTCCCTTTCCCCACTTCCTTTTATTTATAAGGTTTCTGTATTAATATTTTGTAACGTTAGTATGGTGATACATGTTTTTTCAGGTCCAGACTTCTCCATAGACAAAGTTGGCATTTGCTTCTGGCGCCAAAATTTTGAAACCACCAGCATCACCTTGAGCCTTCGCCGAACCGAGCCATGCAGTTTTCAGTAGAGCATATGACTGCCTGTGCTGACATCCCCCCTCCCCTCATCCTCAAAAGAGGGTAGGGTCTGAAAGCTGTAAATTCAATTGTGCTCTGTGGAAAGTGTTATCTCTATTCAGCTCAGACCTGATGTGATGCCAGTATCAGGACCCAACCTTCCTGCAGAGAAGTAATTAAAACGTTCAGGTTCTGCCCTCTTTTAAGAGTCAGGGGTTAGTGCTGTCAGCCACTTTTTTCAGGGGCGTCGCTGAATGTGTGCTAATGCACAACTGGTACTCTGCTTCGCTACCCCCCCCCCCCCCCCCCGAGCCTGCCCTTTATTACCTTTTTTCATTTGCAGACGCAGTTCCTTTTTCAAGTGCTATACTAATGCAATCAAAAGACACAGTGAGGAGGACGGGAGCCCAAGAATACGGTGACAATACAACCAAAGCGCAAATGTGTTTAAAATATAGGCCACCTCTGTCCTGAAGAGAGAAATTCTGTAGTGATCTGAATGAGTTAGGAGTATGACAGGGCTCTACTAAGATCACTCACAGCTAACGCACCTCAGCACAAATCCACTAAATGACTAAAAGGGGTAGTATCTCTTCTTAGTAGTGCACAAACTGCATTTCCTGACAAGCTTTTCCTTCTCCCTGGAGCTTACCAGGAACCTTTGCTGATTACTGAGCCTATGTAATTTTATCTAATTACCACCTCCATGTAATTAACCAAAATGCCATGTACATAGTTAACCATATTTACCGCTTCATTTTTATTTGTATATAGTTAAACCCTGTTTACCCCAAGTTTTTTGTACCCTGTTCTTTGTAAAAAAACAATGCTGATTGTATCATTGTGTTTAAATTTGTTCATTTGTAAACCTCACTGATTAAAAGCGCGGTATATAAGAAATAAAAATAAATAAATAAATAAAATAAATATGTATGCATTTTAGCCCTTTTTGGCACATAATGTGTGTGGTCACTTCAGTAGTAAGGCTTCCCTAGGTCTGTATAAGTATTGGTGAAGATGGTTTTCCTGCACTGATAGGAGCAGAAAGAGCAAACTGTACTCAAGAATAGAGATTACTTTACAGCCCCATTGTCCTCTATCTTGTACGCTAAGTGCTTAAAGAAGATGGGTAGAGTTCTGCTAGCAAAAAATCATAAAGGCATGGCAAAATAGTTTCCTCCTTCTTCAGGGTGTACGTATATCTTTTGAGATCAAAAAAGGATAACAAGTGGAAAATATTGTGTGTTATATATTTTATTTATTTATTTATTTATTTATTACAGTTTCTTATATACCGCGCTATTTAGAATCAGCGCGGTTTACATCATAACAAAATGACCATTACGACAAACTGTCAGGTTTTACATTGAACAGGAGTACAAACTTGGATAACTGGGTTAACTATATACATAATCTATCTACACTGCAGTGTGCGGGCATTTCTAGATTGGGTTATTTCTTGGAGGGGATATCTGGTTCAGTTGCTGTCTGGGAAATATTGGCGGAAAAGGTATGTTTTGAGAGCCTTTCTGAACTGATATAGATTGGTGATGGCTCTAATGTCGGGGGGTAGGGTGTTCCAGCATTTTGGTACATAAAAACTGAATGCCCTGTTTGTGGTGTTCGTGTTGGACTTTGTTGAAGCCTTTGGTATTGCTAGCAAGTTTACAGCTGATGTTCTTCTTGCTCTATTGGGGGGGACCATGTGGATTAGATTCGTGAGTGAGAGGGATGAGGTGCCTTTGATTGCCTTAAATGCTAATACAAGGGATTTGAAGGTGATTCTCCCGTGAATTGGTAGCCAGTGCAGCTGTTTGAGAATGGGAGTCACGTGGTCGTTTCTGGATGCACCGTAGAGGACCCTAGCTGCGGCATTCATGGCCAACTGTAAGGGGGTTAGTGTGGATTGGGGGAGACCTTGTAGGATGGCATTTGCAAAGTCAAAATGCGGCAGGATCAGCGCTTGATATATGGTACGGAAATCGTCTGGGTCCAGCAGGGAGCGTAGGTGTTTGAGGGAACGGATTTTGAAATAGATGGCTTTGACTACGCTGCTTATGTGGCGTCTCATGTCTAGATGTTGGTCCAGGGTAACTCCCAAATATTTTATTGCATCTTTAGTTTGCAAATCAGCTTCCTTGACACTGACGTGGGATGGGGGCGTAAAGTTGGAGTCTCTGGAGATGAAAAGGACCTCTGTTTTTTTATGCTGGATACGTAGGTTCTGTGTCTGGAGCCATGTTGAAACTGCATTGAAACAATCTGTGAGTGGGGTCAGGTCCATGTGGGTTGTGGAGAAAGGCATGTATAAAAGAATGTCATCTGCATATATCATGCAGTTTACGTTGAATGATCTTATGATATTGCATATGGGCTGCATGTAGATATTGAAGAGTAAGGAGGATAATGAGGATCCTTGAGGTACCCCTTGTTTTTGATGGAAGTGGCTAGACTCTTCTGATCCAGACTTCACATATTGCCATCTATCGTCCAGATAAGACTTGCACCATTTTAGTGCCTTGTTGCAGACACCCTTTTCACACACATATATACATACAGGGAGGCCCAAAAAAAGTGAGAACTTCTCGTAAATTAAAAGCTTAACTAGTTTCTTTATTTACCTTTTTTAACTATATAACGTCTTTATTTCGACAATTTCCGGTCGCCATCTTTTTTTTAAAATTTGTCAATCGTTTACATCTGTCTTTTTGAATTTTTAAATAACTTATATGCTACGAGATGTTCTCACTGTTTTTGGGCCACCGTGTGTGTGTGTGTGTGTGTGTGTGTGTGTGTGTGTAGTCTGCCCAGCAAGGCGGCAAGAATAGGTGCACCTGCCGCTCCGTGTAGGTCACCCCTTTTTTGTTCAGATATGAGATAGTTATGTTTATTTTGATTTTATCCTGTTGCTATAAAGGGATCCACTGTGTCTGTCCCATGCCATTTTGAATTATGTCACTATATAATATTGAATTTTTTTATTAGATGACAAATTGGCTGTATATAGATATTGAAAAGGAGGGTGGATAGTGCAGAGCCCTGAGGAAGTCCTATTTGGTGGTATGTTCTGGAAAAGCTTTGGCCTATGCTGACTTGATGAGTTCCGTTAGAAAGATATGAGGGGGAGGCGGAGTCAGCAGGGTCCATGATGGCTGCCTAAATCGTGAGCTGCCCTAATCCTGAGAAGAATTCCTATCCCCTATGCTTCACAGACGTCAGATACACCGGGCTTCGAAGAATAAAGTGGTGCTGGAATGCCTACCGGTAAACCTACAAGATTGGATTACACTTCTACTCCCGGTTCTGGAGTCAAACGTGCTAAATCTGATCCCCCCTCTCCGCAGAAGATGTTGTGTGCAGAGAGACCCCAGTAGGCCTCCAAGAAGTCCTCAATGAAATTCGAGCAGTGCATGAGATGGTTGCCTCAAATGGCAAAACGCTCAGTGAGCTACAAGCTGACATTGTGGAGCTGAGAGAAATGAAAGCTCAAGTAGCTGCGTTATCTGAAAATTTCAGTTGCTTGGAGGGGAAAGTTGCTGCGCATGAGGAAAGGCTGAAGTCAGTCGTGTCTAATTCCAAGCGGATAAATCAACTGGAACGGAATCTAGAGGACTTAAACTATAGAATGAGAAGGAACAACATGAGATTCATAGGAGTACCAGAAGGAGCTGAGGGCTCAGACATGATATCTTATTTGACATTGATGGTGCCAAAATTGTTGAAAATTGCCTTCGAGGCGCCGTTCGAGATTGAGCGGGCGCATAGGATCCCGACGCACCCTGGGCCTAATGTAAGGCAGCCGCGTCCAATTATCTTTTGTGCCCTCAGACATTCTCAAGCTATACGGATTCTGGCATCTGCTCGTTCGAATCCTTCTCTTAAGGTGGATGGACAAAAGGTGGCCTTTTTTCCGGACTTCCATAAAGCGACTGTTGAGAGGAGAAAGCAACTGCTTGCTTTTCGTCCTAGGCTACAGATTCTTGAGGCCCGCTATGGTCTCCTGTTTCCCGCTAGGCTTTGGGTCACCCTGCATAATCAAACGCGCACGTTTGATGACCCCGCTGCGCTGAAAGTCTTTGTGGAGGAAAATGAGGCACTACGGATGCACTGAGAGGGAGGATGAAATTATTTACTTGGAACCAGTGTGGTGCGGTCCCAGAGATGCAGAACAAATCATCAAAGATGGCTACATGATGTCAGGAGACAATTTTATCTCATGGACTCTGTATGATACGGGAGAGTTGGTTTCATTGTTTAGTTGTCTAGCGGGGATGTTTATATTTTAATAGAATGGGGGAGAGAAGGGGGAAAAGGGAAGGAGATAGGAAAGGGGAAAAGAGGAAGGAAGGAAAGGGAAAGGAAAGGGGAAGGGGGGGGGAAAAAGTAATAATATTAATAATAGCTGGGAAAGCGTAGGGGAGAAAATTGCTGTTCTGGTTCGGGGTTTAGGTGGTAATCAGGTAACGCTGTGTCACCCAAGTCAGCCCTTTAGTCGGGGAAATGATATGTCTTCTTGTGGTTCTGGGGATTTAGTTAAGGAAGTGTTATGTATTTGTGTAAGGATATACCATAATCTTCTTGTTATGTTTCACTGTTATATCTTTATGAAGAATTTTTTAGCTATCCTGTCCCATGTGCTCTCTTACGTTTCTTTCATTGAATGTGAAGGGTATAAACAACCCCATTAAGCGTAAAAAGATTTTGTTATATTGCTCAAAAGAACAGGCAGACGTGGTCCTGTTACAAGAAACTCGTTTGTCAACTGTGGAAACTAAAAAGTTGGGCTTGGGAAAGTTTGCTCTAGTGGCTCACTCCGCAGCTGTTCCGCAGCTGGAGTAGCAGTGCTAATCAGGAAAAAAATGCTGCCTGTGATAGAGTCCACCCCTGCTGACTTAGCCAGCAGATGGACCTCAGTTCTGCTTCAAATAAGTGGGAAGGAGCTGGCCATCTTAAATTTATATGCCCCCAACATGAATGATGTAACATTTTTTTCACAAGATCGCAGATGAGCTTCTAACATTCGCTAAAAATGATATTGTAGTGGGAGGGGATTTCAATTTAGTTCTGGACCCTTTGATTGATTGTAAGCCCTTTCGCTCACACAGATCTCAACATGCCTCCTCGGTGGTTTCGGCTATAATGCAGGAAGTGGGACTGTCAGATATCTGGAGGCTAATGCACCCGGATGAGAGGGACTATACATTTTTCTCCCTCCCTCATAAGTCACACTCACGGATTGATTATTTTCTTATCTCTAGAACTCTAATTTCATCAGTGGCGAAAACTGACATAAATCCCACCCAAATTTCTGATCATGCGGCTATAACCTTATCTTTGTTGGCGGGGGATAAGAAAGACTCTAAACCTAGCTTTTACTTTAATAAAGCCCTTCTAGGTGACAAGAGGTTCTGTGATTGTATGAGGCAAGCAATTAAGGAGTATTTTGACGTAAACCTCTCTGGAGAGACCCCCGGATGGGCCTGGTGGGAGGGGTTTAAAGCAAATATCAGAGCTAAAATAACCAGTTATACAATTACATTGAATAGGGAAAAGAGAGGTAAACTAAAGGCCCTAGATTTGCAAATTAAGAACGGCTCCTGGCTGCTAGATCGGAGCCAGGTATTTTGCTTCGCTTGCGAAGGCTTAGGTTCCAATATAATCAAATATTAAGCTCGGAGGCTCAGCAGGTGGTGGTCCACCTGAAGACCAGATATTATTTGGAATCCAATAAGCCCGGCTATTTGTTAGCAAATATTTTAACCCCTCGTGCGGCCAAGTCTAGAATAGATAAAAGGGGACAAGCAAGAGGTTCTTACAAAAAGTGCTGATATTGTAGGGGCCATGCGGGGTTTTTATGAGAAGTTATATGCCTCTGAAGCGCAGATGAGGAAAGAGGATTTTCAGACTTTACTTGGGCATATTACTCATCCGACTCTTACTGAGTTACAGGTGGGAGAACTAGATAGAGTTATAACAGCCATCGAGATCAGGGAGGCTATAAAAGCAGAGAAACCCGGTAAGGCGGTTGGACCGGATGGAATCCCTTGTGAATTTTATCAAGTTTTTGAAAATGAGCTAACTCCTTATCTGCTGGAATATTATAGCCTTCTTGACGTTCAATTGCCTTTAGTCGGCTCGTTTAACGAAGCTACAATTGTCGTAATCCCTAAGCCAGGTAGAGACCCGCAAAAGGTAGAGAATTATCGTCCAATTTCATTATTAAATGCTGACTATAAGCTTTATGCTTCTATTTTGGCCCGTAGGCTTTCAAAAGTAATGACCGATCTCATCCATCCTGATCAATGCGGTTTTTTGACGGGCAGAGCTATGTCGGATAACACCCGGCTTCTGTTAAACTTATTATTGGTAGTAGAAAATCAGGAAAATCCAATGTTGGGCCTCTCTGGATGCAGAGAAGGCCTTTGATCGACTGGAATGGGCTTTTTTGACTCGGACACTGAAGTGGTTTGGATTCGGAGAAAAATTTATACATTTAACTCTGATTTTGTATACTAATCCGGCCGTTCGTTTCTTGCAAATGGGACCCTCTCATCTTCCCTGTCTTTGCACAGGGGAACTAGACAAGGCTGCCCTCTTTCACCCTTGTTATTCAATCTGGCGCTTGAACCCCTAATGCTCCTAGTTCGATCACACAAAGAGATTTGTGGAGTCCAGATTAGGGACCTGGAAGTTAAAATCTCGGCGTATGCGGATGATTTGTTACTGTTTGTCCATCCTTCATCTCTTGGAGCCCTGTTGAATAGTATTGAAAAGTACTCTTGTTTGTCTGGATATAAAATTAATTGGACGAAATCTGTTGCATTTCCTTTAAACAAATTGGCCTTCAAATCAATGATAGATCCATATCCTTTCGTCTCGGCTCCTGATGATGTCAAATACCTAGGGGTTCGATTCACGAGAAATGTGGATGATATAATCACCTTGAATGGGAAAATATTAGTTGAAACGGTTCAAGCATTCACAAAACAATGGTCACCTTTGCATTTAACGTGGTGGGGGAGACTGGAGTCCATCAAAATGGTCTTGACTCTGAAGATTAATTATGTCCTTAAAATGCTTCTGGTGAGTTTCCCCCCGAAGTTTTATCAGTCCTTAGAGTGGCATCTAATAAATTTTTTATGGCAAGGTAAGCCTCCCAGAATAGCAACCCGCAAGTTAAAGGCAAAAAAGGAGTCAGGGGGCGTACAATTTCCGGACTTTAAGAACTGCCATAATGCCTTTCCCCTTAAGCAGGGTGCATTATGGTCTACTAAAGCTACTCAGAAAGGGATCCCTGTGTGGTTGGAGGTGGAAAAACGCATAGCTGACCCGATTCCTATGTACTTATTATCAGGTATGAAATGGCCAGACTCCTTCCCACTTGGTAGAATAATATCTGCCACTCAGGAAGTGTTTCAATTTTTAGCGCAGTCAGTATGTAAGGATATTGCCCTCTCATGGCAGGTGCCTATATGGTACAATACCTGGTATAAAATCGGGCAGAAGGTAGTTTCCTGGAAAGCATGGCAAACCAAAGGGATTTGGACGATAGGTCAACTCGCGGCTTCTGGGAACTGGAAGCCATTTAAGGAACTACAAAGCGAGTTTATGGTCCCTACCTCCTTCTATTTTCAATGGTTACAATTAATACATTGTTTATCCAAGGCGAAGGTGGAAGTGGGTAAATTGGCCGCGGAGTGGGAGCTACAGAAAACGTTGGAAATCTGTGGCTCTGGGAAAGGTGTAGCTTCACGTTTTTATGCTTTATTACGAGAAGCCACTCAGTATCACTTGGTGGGGCTCGAAAAAATATGGGATAGGGATCTGGAAACTCATATTCTGTTGATTGCATGGAAACGGATCTGGGGACAGGTAAACAGAGTGTCAAGTGGGATTGCGATCACACAATCCCTATTTTTTTTTTGACCCACAGAGCTCACAATTACCCCTGTAAAATTATCTAAATGGGACAAGAAAACAAGAATGCCTGCTGGACGTGTAAGGCAACTCCGGCTACATTGAAGCATATGCCGTTTGACTGCCCTCATGTTCAATTCTATTGGGTCAGGGTATGGGACAGGATGCAACAAATTCTAGATTATCAGATTCCATTAAGATGGCAAACTGTTGTATTGCGTTCAGCTGACGATATGTTATTTTTACCTAAAGATAAAATCCACCTATTTAATTTTATGATGGGTGTAGCGTTAAAGTCTATCTTTACTTGTTGGAAGGATCTATCCAAGTTGGATTACCATCACTGGTGGAATCTTTTATGCATGTATATTAGTTTTGAGAAAGAGCAAGATAAGTATAGGATCTCCAGAGCTAACATACAATGTCGAGATATGTCTACACAGGACGGGGCAATGGGAATCCCAAGTATGAACAAATGGCGATATATAGACGAATTTGTTGCTAGATCTAAATAATGGTATTTACCTTCTGTTATGTTTTCCTTTTAAATGACTATAGCGAGGTTCCACAAGGAGACTAGGGGGAAGGGAGGGAAAGGAGAGGTGGTGTGTTGGGAGGTGGGAGGGGTAGGGGGTTGGGGTAAGATATGGGAGGGGAGTTGTTAAGATTGTAAGAATGTATTGGTTTTGTATTGTGTGTAAAATGAAAATAAACTATATTAAAAAAAATAAAGATATGAGGTAAACCATTGCAAAGTAGTTCCACTGAGACCTATTTGCTGTAGCCTCTGTATTAATAAGGCATGAATGACAGTCAAAGGTTGTGGCAATATTGAGGAAAATTAAGATGAAGGCTTGGTTAGCATTGTAGATTCCTTTTATGATTCTGTTGTAGATAGCTAGCATTAAACCGGCGGATAAAGGGGGGGGGGGTGCTTTAGTTATAATGAATTGCCAGGACTATATTGATGAAATCTACCGTCAGATTAATGATATCTTTTATTAAAAATTTTATGTGGATCCCATGCCTGGTTTGGAAAAGCAAGGTGGACACTTTTGTACATTGGTTTAAAGGGCAGTTATCTAACACAAAAGGAGCATGACTTTCTGACAGTTATCCGGTAACACCTACGATATACATTCTCCCAAAAATACATACATCCTTACAAAAACCTCCAAACGACCCATTATTTCAGCTATAGGTTCTCTTTGAACCAATATCAAAGTTAGATTTTTTTCAGCAGAAGCAAGATTGAAGTGCATCCCGTGCTTATCCTTATACAGTGTCTCAATTCTACTTGTGACAACTTTTCCAAAAGTGTCTATCAGCACATTCCCTGTATTGGGGGGAAACCATGTAGAAGGTTTCTTAAATTACTGAGCAGTCCATTATAGAGTCAGATTTAATGGAAAAAAAATCTACGATCCCTAAGTTCCGAAAAAATTTGTATAGTTCGACCTGCATCATAAAGGGGTCATGTCTGGAGGATGGGACAAAGGAAAGGCCCTTCTATAATATTTGGATCTCTATTTCTGTCAAATTATAGTTACATAAATTGCGAACATCACTTAGTACTCACGTTCTGATGCTTTCCTGTGGGCCCCTCCCCTCTCTTCCCACATCCCCTCTGAGGGTAATAGGATCAGTGGAATTCTGTTTTTGAGGGGGTTGTCTGTTTCCATCCTCCCCCCCCCCCCCCTCCAGAATGAATACATTGGAAAATCCTTGTGTTGATTCCCAGGAATTGTGGATGGAAATAGGGAGGACGAGGTATCAAGTGGATCATCCACCTGACTCAGACTGCGTTTTCTGGTGAGCTCCATGTCTAACTCAGCTGAGTGATGTCTAAACTAGTGGTATGTTGAATCTTAGAAGGAAAAAAAAATAAAAAGATCAGTCGTTCTCCGACGAGACTCAACACAGAAGAGAGCTTTCAGGTTAAATTTAGAACCCAGCAGAGAGCTTGTAGTTTAAATGTAATACTCACTCAGGGCCTAGTAGCGGCAAAGTGCTTTTAGTTTAAATTTAAAACATAGAAGAGAGCTTTCTGGTTAAATTTAGAACCCAGCAGAGAGCTTACAGTTTAAATTTCATACTAAGTCAGAACCTAGCAGCAGCAAAGAGCTTTAATTTAAATCAAATCAGAATATAACTTAGCATAAAAGGCAAAACAGGGCCAGTATTCTTTGAGCACTAAATAAATTCTTCTAGCGACCTTTACAAAGAGGCCTTCTATCTACGGGGCAAGAGACCTGTGAAACTTTTTAAATAGGTGTTAAAGCCAGGTAGCAGGTCAAAAGGCCATTTTGAAAGACTCCTTATATCCAAGCAGACTGTTAATCACCCAGGAAGTTGGTCACAGCTTACCTTAGAAGCACAGGACAGGGTACTGTGTAGCACCCCTCTTTTAATAAGTCTTATTTTCCTCCCTCCCTCCCAAACACCCACCCCTGGAATAATCGTAGCTTTATAGGTACTTACACATCTTAGAGGAAAGGAGCTGCTCTCAGGTGAAGTTCTTTATCCAAATCAGTCATACGTTGTCGTGACCCCCTGCCTGGGCCAGTGGCTCACAGGCAAAGGGCTGCCATATTTGTCCTTAAATAAAGCTATTTTTGTCTCCAGCAAGGAATCCTGGGACTTGTAGTTCTTTTTTCATTAAAGACAAAGTAGTGTGTGACCACTGGGGTTGTTTAAGGCAAAAACAAGAAATTTATTTTTGGGTTCTTTCCACGCATTAAATTCAACGACAACGCAGGCAAAAGGATTATTCTCCAAAACAGAAAAACTTACAGGAACAAAAGTACACGTGAAGTTAAAGAAGTGAAATACTTCTTTAAACACGGCAGCTGTTTTCAGTACACATCTCAGCACCTGTGTTACAGCTTCTTTTCATTCAAACAGCATAGGTAAATTCTGATCATTTTTCCACAACGCTGCTTTAATTCAAATTCTGTTCTTGGCAAAGTTCTTTAGTTTAAAGAAGGTCTTAGCACTTTCCTGGCTAAGGAAAAATTGTTCTTCAAAAGTTCTTTTTACAGCCCTTCCCAGCAGCTTTCAATTTCCCTCATGCATAAAGAACAATCCATCGGTGATTTGTCATACACTGAATCTGACTCAAGAGTGTCAATTTGCATGCCTTCCTGTTCTGCAAATTGCTTATCTCTTTCAGGATTTTCAATAATGTTTTCCAACTTACTATTCTGTAGAAACTTCAAAAGTCCTTTCCAGAACTGCTCTCCCTGGTAAGCATTGGCTGTATCAGGAGCGTGGGGCTTCTTTCCCTGGAGCAAAAGCTTAACTGCTTCACCTGTGTTCAGCACTACGTCCCTGCCTTTGGCTGGGTCTTGGTTACGTTCGTTTGTAACAGCTTTCACCCCCCTTCTGGCAACTTGGGTTTTCTGAACTGTCTCTTGCACACACTGCACTGCACTTTGTTCCAGCTCTTCAGCCACCTCCCCAGCTATACATCGGCTGGTCTCTGGTTCAAGCGTACCTTTCACACAAGGGTTGCTTCCTTTGCTGCTGGAACTGCTTCTCCCACGTGGAGTTAAACTTCCCCCATCTCCTTGCTCCTTCATGTTGCTGCTCCTCTCTCCTTCCTTCGTCCTTTCTCTTTCTCTCTGCACTGAAGCAGGTTTAAAAAGCTGCTTCCTAGCTACCACACCCTTATCTCTGCACAGGTGGTTGTCATTAGAGTCCAAGCCTGCACTCATGTTGGGGCTTGGGCGTGGCTTAGCCTCAGCAAGTACGTGTTTCTTTTGCTTGGCTGTAGCTTTAGCCCTCTGAAAAGCTTGCCTGTCTCTTGTCTTAAAGACATAGTCACCACTTTCCTGTGTTTCCCTTGAGTCAGCACAGCTCTCATTGTCACAACGTTAAGGACCTGTGATTAATTAAGCTTCAGGTAAACAAGGTATATTAAACAAATTAGGTACACTTTTATTAGGATAAATATTCACAGCAACACTTAGTAAGTAAAGAACGTAAAGATCTAAACACAAGCTTAACACTAAGATACAGACAGCAATCCAGCAGCAAGATGGGGGCTTTCCAATCTTTTGCATTCAGTGTCACATGTATGATTTTCTCTGTTGGTGAGAGGTTTTACATGTGCACTAGGTGCAAGGAGCTCTTTGCTCTCAGGGAACGAGTCCATTCTCTAGAGGCTAGAGTAGTAGACTTGGAAGAAATAAGAAAGACAGAGAGGTACATAGACAGGACCTACAGGGATATAGTCCTGAAGTCCCACCTCCAGTCTGGCAGCATCCCTGTTGCCATGGAGGAGGGAGGTCACGTGACAGGAGAGCATCACCCTGGTGTGGCAGGAAGTGATCCTGTAACTAGGACCTGTCCTCCAGGTGATGTAAAACCCTCTCGCACCGAGGAGGTTTCTCCAGGACCATGTGCCCATGAGGGAAGGGTTAGGACAGCCGTTATAGTTGGTGATTCGATCATTAGGCATGTAGATAGCTGGGTGGCTGGTTGACGTGAAGGTTGCCTGGTGACATGCCTGCCTGGTGCGAAGGTTGCAGACCTCACGCGCCACCTAGATAAGGTCTTAGTGGTGGGGAGGAGTCTGCTGTCTTGGTACATGTCGGTACCAGTGACATAGGAAAATGAGGTAGGGAGGTTCTGGAGGCTAAATTTAGGCTTTTAGGTAGGAAGTTGAAATTCAGAACTTCCAAGGTAGCTTTCTCCGAAATGCTTCCCGTTCCACGCGCAGGACCCAAAAGGCAGGCAGAGCTCCGCTGTCTCAATGCGTGGATGAGACGATGGTGCAAGGATGAGGGTTTTGGATTTGTTAGGAACTGGGGAACATTCTGGGGAAAGGAGGGGCTCTTCCGAAGGGATGGGCTTCATCTTAACCGGGATGGAACCAGGCTGCTGGCATTAACCTTTAAAAAGGAGATAGAACAGCTTTTAAACTAGATAATAGGGGAAAGCTGACAGTCGCACAAGAGCGCATGGTTCGGAACAATGTATCCTTGAAGGATACTACCAAAAGCAGAGAGGTTCCAAAAAAAAGTAAAGTAGCCCAAATGCCCTTGAGTATGGAAAGAACTTAAAGATTCCAAATTTCCCATGCCTACAAATAGCCAGATTAATATGAATAAAATACAGTCTCTAAAATGCTTGTATGCAAATGCTAGAAGTCTAAAAAATAAGATGGGAGAGTTAGAATATATAGCACTAAATGAGAGGCTAGATATGATTGGAATCTGAGACATGGTGGGAGGAGGACAACCAGTAGGACACTGTGATACCTTGGTACAACTATATCGTAATGATAGAGCTGATCAAATTGGTGGAGGGGTTGCGCTCTATGTTAGAAAGGGAATTGAGTCAGAAAGGATTAATGTTTTGCAGGAAACAAAATTTGCTGTAGAATCTCTATGGATTGAAATTCCATGTAAAAAGGGGAAGGTGATGTCAGTGGGGGTGTACTATCAACCACCTGGCCAGAATGAACAAATGGATGATGAAATGCTCAAAGAAATCATGGAAGCTAATAAAAGTTACAGCGCGGTAATAATAATGGGTGATTTCAATTACCCTGGTGTCGACTGGGTCAGTGTCACGGCAGGACATGCTAGGGAGATTACATTCCTAGATGAAATAAATGACTGCTTGGAGCAGCTGGTTCATGAACCGACCAGAATGGAAGCCATATTGGACCTAGTCCTTACTGGAACACCAGTTCTGGTGCAAGAGATAAGGCTGTTGGGGTCATTTGGCAATAGTGATCATACCATGATCGCGACACGTTTGATTTAATTAGTGGAGGAGGGATGGTAAGGAAATCCACAGTACTACCTTTTATCTTTCGAAAAGGAGACTATGATAAAATGAAGAAAATAGTTAAGAAAAATCTAAAAGGAGCAGTTGCAAAGGTTAAAGACTTACATCAAGCTTGGGTGTTGTTTAAAAATACTATCTTGAAAGCCCAGACCAGCTGTATTCCACGCTTTAAGAAAAGTGGAAGGAAGTCCAAAAAACTGCCAGTATGGTTTAAAGGTGAGGTCAGAGAGGCTGCTGTTGCCAAAAAAGCATGTTTCAGGAAATCGAAAAAAGAGCCAAATGACAAAACCTGGAAACAGCACAAGCACTGGCAAGTTAAATGCAAGGCATTGATAAGACAGGCAAAGAGAGAATTTGAGAAGAAGCTTGTTGCGGAAGCAAAAACGCGTAATAAAGACGTTTTCAAGTACATTCGTAGCAAAAAACCTGTGAGAGAGTCAGTCCATTAGATGATAGAGGGGTTAAAGGGGCACTAAGAGGCGACAAGGCGATAATGGAGAGACTGAATGAATTCTTTGCTTTGGTCTTTACTGAGGAAGATGTAGGGACGTTACTCATGACTGCAGTGGTATTTAAAGATGCGGAAGAATTGAAGGAAATATCGATACATCGGGAATATGTATTACAACTATTTGATAAACTGAAGAGTAGCAAATCAAAAGGAACGGATGGTATACATCCAAGGGTGTTTAAAGAACTGATATATGAGATTGCAGACCTGCTATTAGTAATCTGTGAACTATCATTAAAATCATCTGTAATACCTGAAGATTGGAGGATGGCCAACGTAACGCCAGTTTTTAAAAAGGGTTCCAGGGATGATCCGGGAGAGACTACAGACAAATGAGCCTGACGTCAGTACCGGGAAAAATGGTAGAAACCATCATAAAGAAAAAAATTGCTGAACATGTAGATAATCATGGCTTAATGGGAGACAGCCAACATGGCTTTAGACAAGGAAAATCTAGTCTTACTAATCTGTTATGTTTTTTTGAAGGTGTGAATAATCAGGTAGACAAAGGTGAGTCAGTTGATACAGTGTATTTGGACTTTCAGAAAGCCTTTGACAAGGTCCCTCATCAGAGACTTTTGGCAAAACTAAAGAGATGTGGCAGTGTACTATTGTGGATCAGGAACTGGTTAAAAGATAGAAAGCAGAGGGTAGGGCTAAATGGCCAATTTTCCCAATGGAGAAAGGTGAATAGTGGTGTGCCCCAGGGATCTGTGTTGCGTCCGCTGCTTTTTGACATAGTCATAAATGACCTGGAAAAGGGAATAACAAGTGAGGTTATCAAATTTGCAGATGACAGGAAAGCGTAGTTACTCACCTGTAACATGTCATCTCCGGGAACAGCAGGAATTTAGTCTTCACATATGGGTATCATTGGTACCGAAGGAGCCTGCGTGAGAACGCTCCCCAGCGTCTAATAGGAACGCTTTTGGGAGCATCCCTCAGCACATGCGCGCTGCCTTCCTGCCTTTCCAACTGTCCCTTTTCAGTTAAGGTTGTAGCTGATTGAAAGGATAGAGGGAGAGAGGAAAGAGACAGAGAGATAGAGAGACAACTCCTAGAAGAGGTGGGTGGGTTGTGAAGACTAAATTTCTGCTGTTCCCGGCGATCACCTGTTACAGGTGAGTAACTAAGCTATCTCCAGGAACAAGCAGGAATGTAGTCTTCACATATGGGGACTCCCTAGCTGAAGATGCCAGGGAGATAGCCCCAGGAAGCTGCTACCCAAGTAAGGTGGGCCAAGCTTCCTCCCATGGATCTCTGGCATCCCACCAGGTTTGGTAGGTAGGAGTTGCATTAAGTCTGGAAGCGATTTTGAAGAACAGCCTGGCCAAAGAAGGCATCCCAACGGGAGGCTTTATCTAGGCAGCAGTGGGCTGTAAAGGTGTGTACCGAAGCCTAGTTGGCTGCTCGACAAATGTCATTAATAGACACAGAGTGAAGGTTAGCCATAGAGGCTGCCATGGCTCTCACATTATGAGCTGTGACATGGCCTTGAAGAGGAAGACTCTTACTCTAATAAGCAAAGGATATGCATTGTGCAATCCATTTGGACAGAGTTTTCTTGGAGACTGGAAGTCCCAAATGAGTAGAATCAAAAGCAATAAAAAGTTGAGAAGACTTTCTATGTTGCTGTGTTCTTTGTAGGTAAAAAGCCAAGGCTCTTTTACAATCCAAAGTATGAAGGTTCCTTTCTGCATTAGAGGCATGAGGCCTCGGAAAAAATACAGGCAGATAAATGGATTGATTTAAATGAAAAGGCGAAACCACCTTTGGCATAAAGTGTGGATGAGTTCTAAGAACAACCTTATCATGGATCAGCCACTAAAGCTTGCAATTCACTAATGCGACGTGCAGAGGTGATTGCAATTAGGAAGATGACCTTCCAGGACAAAAGCTTTAGGGTTGTAGTGGCTAAAGGTTCAAAAGGCGGTTTCATGAGCTTCCCGAGAACTAGGTTTAAATCCCATGTCACTGGTGTTGGCCTGATGGGAGGCTTTGTTAATAGAAGACCTCTCATAAATCTTGTTATGAGTGAATGAGAGGAAATTGGTTGTCCATTTAGAGGCTTATAGGAAGCTGCAATTGCACTAGACCAGAATTTGATAAATGAAGTAGATACTCTAGTATAGATTCTAAAGTTATCATAAGGGGGTTTAACCCATTCTGTGAACACCATATAGTAAAACGTTTCCACTTGAAGGTGTAAGAGCGTCTTGTGGAAGGTTTTCTAGAAGCCTGAAGGATATCCTTTAACTATTGGGAAAGGTTAAGATCCTGAAGGTCTAAGCTTTCAGCAACTAGGCCCTGAGATTTAGGGACTGGGGATTCGGGTGCCATAGCATCCCGTTCTCTTGGGAGAGGAGATCTGGAGAATAGCTTAACTCCAGAGGGGCTTGAGAGAGATTTTATTTATTTATTTAACAGGTTTTGTATACCGCCTTTCTTACAATCAAAGCGGTTACAAGACTACATCAGGTTAACATACAATACAGACATAAAAACATCAGACTATAGAGATGTTGGAGCAGGGGATACCACGTTTGCCGTGGCCACCGTGGCGCTATGAGGATCATACGACCTCTGTCTCTCTGAAGCTTGAAGAGTGTTTTGGGAATGAGGGGAATGGGTGGGAAGGCATAGAGGAAGTCATGACCCCATTGAAGAAGGAAGGTGTCCCTTGCCTGGCAATTTTGAGCCAGAATCCTGGAACAGAACCGGGGAAGTTTGGCATTCAGTGGACTTGCAAATAGGTCTATGTCTGGGGTTCCCCAGATCTGAAATATCTTGGCCACCTGGTCTAGGTGGAGAGACCATTCATGAGGCAGCAGTACTCGGCTGAGTTTGTCTGCCCAAAGGTTTTGAATGCCTGGAAGATATACCACGAGAAGGTGAATTTGATGCTCTCTGGCGAAGGCCCATAGTCGTAAAGTTTTGTTGCATAACGACAGAGAGCCTGTTCCGCCCTGCTTGTTCACGTAGAACATAGCTACCTGATTGTCCATTTAGACTAGGACTGTCTTGTAGCTGAGCTTGGCATGGAATACTCGAAGAGCTATAGATAGATTGCTCTGAGTTCCAAGAGGTTTATGTGAAGACAAGCCTCCTGTGGAGTCCAGGTACCCTGGGTAGAGAGATGATGCAGGTGTGCTCCCCATCCCACCTGTGATGCATCTGTTAGGGTGGCCTGGATTAGGGGTTGCTGGAAAGGAGACCCCACTAGAAGATTTTCCAGTGATTGCCACCATTGTAGCGACAAGATCAGTCGTTGTGAGTTTGATATCTTGTCCGACAGACGGCCTGTGTCCACTGTGTGGATAGGGTCCACTGTGCTGCTCGCATATGAAGGCGAGCGTATGGAACCACATGAACCGTGGATGCCATATGTCCCAATAGTTGTAGTAGTTCTCAAGCAGTTAGGGAGGACTTCACCGCTGCTTGAGAAGCTAGCTGCATTATACGAAGACAGCGGGGTTGTGGGAGAAAAGCCCTTGACTGTCTGGTATCTAGACGAGCTCCTATGAACTCTAGGGACTGAGACGGAGCAAGTTGAGATTTTGGTAGGTTTATGACCAATCCCAAGTATTGAAGGATTCGCATTGTGCGAGACAATGCAGATCTGGCTTCTGGAACCGTGGGGGCTCGAATGAGCCAGTCATCCAAGTAAGGAAAGACGAATATTCCCAGGGTTCGCAGAAATGCAGCTACTACTGCCATGCATTTCGTGAATACTCTTGGTGCCGAAGCCAGACCAAAGGAAAGAACCCTGTATTGGAAGTGTTTTCCCTTGAAAAGGAATCGTAAGAATTTCCTGTGATCTGGATGGATCATAATGTGAGTATATGCATCCTTTAGATCTAGAGAACAAAGCCAATCCAGACTTTGAAGGTATGGCAGAAGAGTTCCCAGAGAAATCATTTTGAAGTTTTCTCGGAACAGATATTTGTTCAATTTTCTGAGGTCTAGAATGGGTCTGTGTCCCCCTGTTTTCTTTGGAATAAAAAAATAGGGGGAGTAGAACCCTGCACCCTGCTGAAGAATGGGCACCTCCTCTATTGCTCCTTGAGCAAGGAGTATTGAGAACTCTTGATCCAGTAGATTGCCTGTAGAGGTTTGGCAGTTGAACTGTCTTACGATTGTAGGAGGGGGCATACTGTGAAAATGAAGCTTGTACCCCTCTCCCACAATGGACAGAGTCCAGTTTTCTGTTATTTGGTGCCATCTGTTGGCAAAATGACACAACCTGCCTGGAATGCTTAGGGGTTCTGGCCCCTTCAGAGGCAGGAAGTCTACGTTCTCTATGAAGGAGTCAAAGCCCTTGAGGGGGCTGGGCCTGTGAAGCTGGTTGAGCTCTAAGGTCTTTTGGCTTCTTTTGTCTGGATTGTTGTTGTTGACCCTTCTGGGCAACTTGACCCTGAGCTTGCCCTTGCTGGGTATAGGATGGATAAAACTTTCTCTTTTTGCTGAAAAAGGGTTTTTATAGGGTTTCCTTTTGGCTGGAGTGGCTGTAGATTTTGACAATCTGTCTAAAGTAAGATTTTCAGTATCTATCTCATTAGCTGCCTTCTGCCAATTCTTGCTAAAGAGGTTTTCTGTGCAAGGGATGTTTCCCAATTTATCCTGTACCCAAATCTCCAAGTCTGATGCCTGAAGCCAGGCAATCCGACGTGCACCAATGGCAATAGCAGAAGTTTTGCTGATACATTCAAAGCAGTCAAAGGCTGCACGGTTTACAAACTTGGAAACATCTTGAGCATGCTTGACCAGAGTGAGAAAGTCCTGTCGTTTGTCCTCAGGGAGAAGGGGGCTCATAAGCCCCAAATCTCCTGTGTCCTCTTTGAGGAACATTCCCATATATAAAATATGAGCTGATCCTAGCTGAAAGCATGGAAGCCTGAAAGGTTCGACGCCCTAAAGCATCAGGAGTCCAGCATTCACGACCTGGAGGATTGGATGCATGTCTCTTTGCACTTTTCATCCTACGCATGGCTGAGTCCACTAGCATTGAATGGTATGGCAGCTGAGTCTTTTGAAAACCAGGATATGGTGGAACTCGATACATGGTATCGAGTCTTCTAGAATGAGGAGATGTGGTCATAGGTGTCTCCCACATTCTGAGCATCAAATCATGAAGAATTTCATGAATGAGCAGAGTGTCTGGAATGGAATGGAAAATAAAACAAAATATATTATAATGCCTCTATATCGTTTCATGGTGAGACCGCACCTTGAATATTGTGTGCAGTTCTGGTCGCCGTATCTTAAAAAGGATATAGCGATTTTAGAAAAGGTTCAGAGAAGAGCCACCAAAATGGTAAAGGGGATGGAAGGATACTCCTATGAAGAAAGGCTAAAAAGGTTGGGGCTCTTTAACCTGGAAAAGAGACGGCTGAGGGGAGATATGATATAAGTCTATAAATTAATGAACGGAGTGGAACGGGTAAACGTGGATCGATTGTTTGTTATCAGAATATAGAAAGACAAGGGGACATTTTTATTTTATTTTATTTATTTAGCAAGCACTTGTATACCGCTCCTTCCAGCGATCAGAAGCGGGAATGATTATATAGAAACAGCTGTCGAATCAAGACAGAGAAATTATGTCATATACATATAGATTCGCAAGGTAAGCACGGCACATAGAAACGTATCTACTACTTATCAATGGTAAAAAGAATTTACATATGTACATTTTTACATAGAAGGTTTTCTGGGTCGCAGCGTAGGTAGTTTCCCTCATGTGGATTTAGTACAGGTTGAAATGACTTTGAAATAGGTGCGTCTTGAGTTTTTTTCTAAAGTCTGATAGGTCTTTGCTGGCTCGAAGCTCGGGCGGCAGTTGGTTCCATAGTGTTGGTGCTACGTATGAGAAAGCCCTGTTACTAGTGCTGACCTTGACAGATCTTATATTAGTTGGAATGTGGAGGGTGTTGGAGTTGATGGTTCTCCTGTTTCTGTTGGTGGGTTGCAAGCTGATTAGGGTGGCGAGGAATGATGGTGCTGTGCTGTGGATGAGTTTGAAGGTTGTTGTTAGTATTTTGTATTTTGTGCGAGCTGTTATGGGGAGCCAGTGCAACTCAATTAGTACTGGTGTAATGTGATCAGTAAGACTCTTTCTCATTATGATCCTGGCAGCTACATTTTGTGCCATTTGCAGGATGTTTAGGGTTTTCTTAGGCAGCCCTTGGTAAATGGCGTTGCAATAGTCAAAATGTGGCATGATATAGCGAGGGGGCGGAGCCTGATGTCCAGCGGGTAGGACGCTTTGCGTTGAAGCTCCCGAGAGGCCTACTTAGAATCCTGACTTAATACCTATACAAATTTACTATTTCGCTCCGAGCTGACCGGGGCACCTCGGGGGGAATGGCGGCCCATAAACCAGCGCGCTTGGACTTCGGGTCTCCTTCTTCTTCTCACGGAAAACGCTCCAAAACAGAGGTGTCCTCCCCACAGAAGATGGTTCCATTTCGTGAAAACCCCGAGATGCACCTGGAGATTTTGGAGGAAATACGCGGCGTGAAGGAATTGGTGCAGTCCAATGGAGAAGCGCTTCGAGCCATGCGAGAAGACTTTGGAGTGCTCCAGGACCGACTTGAAAGTCTTTCATTACGGCAGGACAACATGGCGGGGGTCCTCGACTCGCACGAGGTGCGCTTGGGCAAACTGGACGAGGCTGAGCGCCAGATACAGAATCTTCAAAAGGAGTTAGAAGATAGCAATAATCGAGCCCGTCGCAACAATGTGAGGCTCCTCGGAATGCCGGAGGGGGTGGAAGCAGGAGATATAAGAGAATTCTTGCTCAAAACTCTTCCCTCCTTGCTGAAGATCACTTTTCACAGAGAACTGGAAATCGATCGAGCACACCGTGTTCCTGCCCACATGGCGCTCAACCGCACGACCCCCCGGCCTATTGTCTTTAGCTTGCTACGATATCAACAAGTGGAACAAATTTTACATGCTGCCCGAGCGAATCATCATTTGGAATTTGAAGGTCGTAAGGTCTCCTTCTTTCCTGATTTGGCAAAGCCTACCGTTGACCGGCGGAAGAAACTCCTTGCTTTTCGCCCTCGACTTCAACAGCTACAGGCTCGCTTTGGCCTGTTGTATCCAGCGAAGCTCCGAGTGACTCTCCACAACCAAACTAGGACGTTCGAAGATCCTGATCTACTATCAACATTTTTAGACTCCAAAGAAGCAGAGCAGATGCGCTAATCCCAAATCTTGGACTCTTATTTGCCGGCTCTATCCGCCATTTTGAAGGGCCCGATGCGGCGGTCATAGCCAATGCACAGAAATAGCCTGGACTTTCTTTCTTTCTCTATATGACTTTTGTTTTTTGGTCTCCTATCCCTTCATGATGTGTGCCTCGGTCGGATTCGGAGCACGCACAGTCCTACAGGTTATGTGTTTTTTCAATTTCGGCCTTCTCGGGGGTTTCTCCCCGCAGACACATGGTCGCCAGTAATTTTGGGGTTTTTGCTTCTCCTCTACCGTACTGCGGTTTTCTTTGTTAATGTGGGGCGCTTCATTGTATTATATTAGTTTATTTTTCCTATGTCATGTGTACAGCCAGATACAGTCAGTTTGAGGGACATAGTGAAATTATGTGTGCTATCATGCTCAGAATTTTTAACTTTTCTGAATGGCCTTATGTAAACTCTTATCATTCACCGTCAAAGGCATTAATGGTCCACTCAAAGGAAAGAAAATCCTTAGCTATCTTAGCCATGAGCATGTTGATTTAGTGTTTCTTCAGGAAACGCATTTAAACTCTGCTGAAACACTGAAACTCAATGCTAAGCCTCACATGGTAGCTGCCTATTCTCCCACCGTTTTCAAATGGTACGGGATAGCCACTCTGGTTAAGAAGTCTTAGCACGCTACTGTACCTGATATTAGCGCTGACAAGGAGGGTAGATGGGCCCGTGTACACCTTGAGGTTGGAGATAGTGAATTCACGTGTATTTGCATTGTGCCCCGAATGTGGACAACCCTGCTTACTATGCAAGTATTGCGCAGTTGGCCTTGGCCTCTGCCAATGCCCCATTAATACTTGGTGGCGATTTTACTCAAGTGTTCCCTCAATCTTTTCTTCTCAAGCAAGGTGCTCGTTGGTTGGAAGATCCAGTACCGAGTAGACCTGTGTGGCTAGATATAGAAGCGGGCCTTTGCAAACCGATTCCTCTTACCTTTCTCCCTGGTATGACTCTCCCATCAGACTCCCACTATCCACCAATGCTTTTAGACACTTTAGGTGCCTTTAATACTCTTATGCAATCTTTAGACTCCCGACTCTGGTCAGTGCAACTTCAGCATCGCCTTCGGTGCACTAGAGTACTCCCGCCATCGGCATTCTCTACATAAGGTTGATTGGAGACTTTCCGATCTCTCGGTAGTTCACCGGGTGTAGCATCCAATTTTACTAAACCTTCTGTAATGCTATAACTAGAGATACCCCTATAGCGCAGAAAGTATGGGAGAGAGAATTGCATGTGACTTTGACCTCGGAGCAATAGAGCCTTATCTGGAGTAGAGGGACACGGGTTCCCGATCCGCCTCACTCATTCAGACCCTCTTCTTTCTAGCCCACCGGTGTTTTTACACTTCTCACAGATTAGACAAATGGAACACTACTCAGGGCAATGGTTGCTGGACACGTCCTGCGGCCATTGGTTCATTGCCTCATGTTATGCATGAATATCCCGCACTACAGTATTACTGGCGTCGGGTCTGGGGTCGTATTTAGTCTATCTCGCACTCTCAGGAGCCCCTTTCTTGGAGGATAGTGGGACTTCGCCCAGTTGCGGGGATCCCCTCTCTCCCAAAAATGGTTTATTTCCTTTCAAACTTTATGCTTGGCATTGCTATTTCCCTAATTAAGTAATACTGGAAAATTAGCTCCCATTTGAGCCCCAATGAATGGTGGAATCATGCCTGTCTTTACAGTAAATATGACCACATACCTCGTTTGTTCGCTTCTTCCGTATAGACTCCTTCTCATTGGTCTCAATGGAAGATGCTCAATGACTATGTACATTTTGCTAAATGCTCTCATCTGACTGTCTAACTTTGTATATATCTCTGTCCCATGATCATGCTGTATTGTAGATACTCTTTTGATTGTTTGATGTATAATCACTGTTAATTGGAAGCGCTCACATGCTGATATAATCGGGTAGAGAAGAAGCATCGGGGTGGGGGGTAATGGGTTTACTTTTCCTTATTGTATACTTGTTTTGTCTCTTTTGGTGTGTTGTTTCTTTTGTTTGTTGCAAAATGAAAATAAAAGTTTAAAAAAATGTGGCATGATGAGTGCTTGAGCGACGGATCTGAAGTCGTTGGGGATCAATGATCCGTATAGGTTGTAGAACTCTGTTTGTGGAAAACTGCCCTGTTGGTTTTGCGGAGGTGTTTCTCCATTGTTAGGTCGCTGTCAAATGTTACTCCTAGATATTTTATTTCTTTCTTCGTTTGGTAGGTATTATTGCATAGAGTTATTGTTGTAGAGGGGTCAAAATTTGCTTTTTTGGAGATATACATCACCTCAGTTTTCTTATGGTTGATTGCCATGCTGCTTTGTTATAACCAGTTTTGCATCTCACCTAGGCATGTTTCGAGTAGGCTGTAGTCCGGGTTATCAGTGTCGAGTTGTGTGTATAGCATAATATTGTCGGCATAAATGTGGTAGTTGATTTTGTGCTGAGTGAAAATTTTGCATAGAGGTTGCATATATACGTTGAAGAGGAGTGCTGAGAGAGCAGAACCTTGTGGTATACCTTGTGTTTGGGGGAACGCTTCCGCTTTATCTCCATTAAACTGCACTTGTTGCATTCTATTTGAGATGTATGATGTGAACCACTTTAGGGGGGTTCCCGATATTCCTATTGATTTGATCCTGTTTATGAGGGTTCCATGGTTTACTGTATCGAAAGCAGCTGAGATGTCGATGAATAAGAGTATATACATTTTCTTTTTGTTTTCCAGGCCCTTGAGTAGTTGTTAAGTAGAACTAGTAATAGGGTTTCTACCCCATGATGTTGTCTAAAGCCGTATTGCTGGTCATCAAGGGGGGCACTGTCGTTCAGGTGGCTTGGAGTTGTAGTAGGACCGCTTTTTCAATGATCTTTGCTAGGAATGAAATACTCTATATTGGGCGGTAGGATGCTGGGTCATCTCTGCTGAGTGTACTGTTTTTCAGAATTGGTCTTATGATGGATTTCTTTAGTTCAGAAGGCATGATTCCTTGTTGCAGTGATAGGTTTACTATGTGAGCGATGTATGGTGCTATGTCTTGTTTCACTGCCTTGACCCAGGCTGCTGGGCAGGGGTCGAGTGGGGATGTGGTGCTGTTTATGCTTGTGACTATGGTTACAATTTGCTGGTCTCCGATTTTTTGGAAATTGTTCCATAACTGGTCTTGATTTGTGTTGGTCTCAATGTTGAGTAGGGGTGTTGGTAGTGTTGAGTCTGGGGAGGTCGTGGATCTAGTGGCCGTCAGTTTACTCGCGTAGTGGTTTGCCAGAGTTTGGGCCTTGATCGTGTAGTTTATGTTGTCGCTCTGAGATAATTTAGTTAGCGATTTGATGAGTTCGAATAGTTCATGTGATCTGTTGATAGCTTTGCTTAATAAATTAGTGTGATGGTTTTTCTTGGCGGAGTTGACGTCATCTTTGTACTTTGCAAGAAGAGCCATGTATTTGGATTTGAGTTTGCTGGATTTGGTTTGCCTCCATTTTCTCTCCATTTTACGGAGTTCTCTCTTGATCTTATCAGTGTTGCTGTGTACCAGGGTTCTGAGTTGGGCTTGCTTGCATTCTCCGATGTTTTCAGTGTTGGGTTCGATGCACTTTGTATGCTTGTGTTCCATCTGTTTGTTAGTTTATCAAGGTCTGTGTAATCCAGAGCTATGTGGGATGAAATGGTATTTATGAGGTGTTCTTTGTTGAATTTGTTGAACTTCCTGAGTGGGTGAAGTATTCTCATTTCTTTTGCGTTTTTGGAGATGGATAGCAATTTTATTTTGATATCGATTTGGTGGTGGTCGGACCATGGGACTTGTGATATCTTTATCCTAGGTGGTTCTTCGTTTGGTTTAAGATTGCTGGGAACGAAAACCATGTCCAGGGTATTTCCCTTGTCGTGGGTGGCATCACTTATTAATTGGTGGTAGCCCAGTTGGTCCATGGCCTCGAAGAAGGTATTCGTGTGGGTTGGGGGAATTGATGCTAGGTTCAAATCTCCCAAGATGATTTGGAATTTTTTGTTTTGGGTGCTAGTGATGCTTTCCAGTGCTGTAGCTAGTGCTTCGTGGTGTGATGAAGGGGGTCTGTAGATTAGGCAGATGGACACAGCCGTACTTTCTACTTTGAGTAGGTCGAGGTCTGAGTTTGTGATCGTGGATGTGTTTGTTAGTTGCAGGCTGGCTTTGGCTGCTATGAGGACTCCACCTCCCCTTTTGTTGGTGCGTGGGCAGTTGTAGAGCTTGTAGCCGGGTTTACTTATTTGGTTTATAGTTGCGGGATCTGAGTCAGTGAGCCATGTTTCCGTTATACAGAGGATGTCTGGTTGTTCGTCAGTGATGATGATGTGGATGATGTGGGTTTTGTTTCTTATTGACCTAGCATTGATAAGGATGATGTTACATGTGTGATGTGCTGGGTGGGAAGCCTGTGTAGGTTTGTCTTGCATTAACAAGGGTTTGTTTCCACGGTTGCTCTTTGTTTTGGTTTTAGGGTGCTTCTGTGATTTGTTTTGTTTGGTGGGGATGTGACTCTGGGGTAGTATGAGTGTTGGTTGATCAACTGTCATGGGGATTAGATTGTGTTGATGCAGTAAGGGTATTGGGAGGGGGTGTAAGAAGTAGATTGGGGTATAAATTAGTGGTAGCAAGAAGTGCGGGTTCAGGTTGAATCCGTGTGGAGAAACCAGTATACACATGCACAATATTAGAAAAGCATTGAGGAGCTCCATTTCACAGTTTGGAGGACTGTGGTGGGGCTATTCTTACTTGATTAGTGCAGCACAGTGATTCAATATACAGTGATTACTTGATCAGCACAGCGATACAATATACAGTGATTACTTGAATAGTGCAGTGCAGTGATACAATATACAGTGTGACATATTGGTTGGTGATACAGGAAACAGTGTAACAATGTAACTGGATGATTAGTACAGCACAATGTGATAGATTGTTGGTATAAAGTCTAAAGTCTATTGGAGGAAACTTGAAGGCAAGCGTTTTACCTGGGTGGTTGCGTTGGTGTAGGTGCCCGGTGTTGGTGAACTCGACCCAGCCAGGGGAGCTCAAGCTGCGTGGTATTCAGTGTTGGCGAGCTCAACCCAGTCAGGGGAGCTCAAGCCGAATGCGACTGTGGCATCTTGCGATTACGTATCCCAGGTTGCGTTTCAGTGAGTGAAACAAAATGACTGTGGTTCTTGTGACTTGATTCCTCTGGGTTGTCCTCTGATCACTGCTGATTGTTTTCTCTTGTGGGACACTATCGCTGTAGTTTCTCAGGCGATCAATGTGGAGAGTGGTTCGTTCTAGTTTTGGTGGCACCAGTAGTTTTGGTGCTGCCGAGGAGGACTTCCTTTCTTTAGGCCTAATTGCCACCGCCTAAGGGCCACGCCAAAGGGCCCTCTGGCGAGGCCCTCAGGCGCGGGCGCGCCCTGTAGGGACGCCGCTTTTAAGCGGTATTTTTAGCGGGCTGTTTCGCTCCCACTGCCCCGATTGGGCAGGAGCACACCGAGGGTACAGCCGGGGGGTTGGAGTCAACAAGCGGCTCCCTCGGAGTAGGGACGCCGCTTTTAAGCGGTATTTTTAGCGGGCTGTTTCGCTCCCACTGCCCCGATTGGGCAGGAGCACACCGAGGGTACAGCCGGGGGGTTGGAGTCAACAAGCGGCTCCCTCGGAGTAGGGACGCCGCTTTTAAGCGGTATTTTTAGCGGGCTGTTTCGCTCCCACTGCCCCGATTGGGCAGGAGCACATGCAATGAAGCTACAGGGTAAACTATTTAAGACTAATAAAAGAAAATATTTTTTCACTCAATGTGTAATCAAACTCTGGAATTTGTTACCGGAGGATGTAGTAAAAGCTGTTAGTGTAGCTGGGTTTAAAAAAGGTTTGGACAAGTTCCTGGAGGAAAGGTCCATAAACCATTATTAAAAAGGGACCCAAGATATCATTTCTTGACCCAATACAAGCATTGTGGAACCTGTGTCTTTTGGGGAAACTGATAGGTACGTATGACCTAAATTGGCCACTGTTGGAAACAGGATACTGGGCTTGATGGACCTTGGTCTGACCCAGTATGGCATATCTTATGTTCTTATGTTTTCATTTGATTTCTAGAGTGGGACCCCCATGCAGCCATTGACACCAGGTCATTTCTGATTTTGGTGTCTGTGGGAGCCAAAAGCTTAAATTCAGCCCTGTATGTTTTATGTAATTAATATAAGATTTTATTTGCAGCTATAGGTCTGTTCACATCCTTTTTTAAGTTCTATTGATTGTGCCCTTAGTATGATGAGGTAAAAGTTTGGCCCCAATCTTGTTTTTAGTGTTTAAATCTATAATGCCAGTCTTTCTGTAAATGGGTAGTACTGGCCCTTTAAATTTGGTGCAGGTGTTAGCAACCTTTTTTTCAGCAAAGCAAAGTAGATGGTACGCAAATAATTGCAATACTTAGTGAGCAATTTTTGTGTTTTTCGTTTCTTGCACTGAATTTTTTTTCTGTATGACAGTATTTTTAATTATAAAAACTGTGGCATAATAGTTTAGTGACACTCTGCCCAGTTGGCTCCACATAATATACAATGTGGACATGGATATTGTTTATAGCTGACAATATGTAAGTACTCTAATATAAATATGAATTGGTGCATAGTCCTCTCTGCAACTGTTTTTAATGTCATTATTGTTATGTTAGATTTCCTTTGGGGTTTTTAATTGTGCGCCACCTTGAATGCTTTAGGGCAGCGATGGCGAACCTATGGCACGCGTGCCAGCTGTGGCACGCGAAGGCCTTGCAGCTGGCACGCGGGAAGGTCGCAAATTGAGATATGCCGGCTCATGGCAATTAAAAAAAAAAAAAAAAAGCTGGCCGCGGCGGCATGGAGTGTCCCGCGGGGCTCCCTCTGCCCGGCGGGACTCTCCCGGCGCGACTCAGCCCCTCTCTGCAGGCTTGCAGATACGCGAAGGGAGAGAGAGTCTCCCTCGCGTCTCTGTTAAGCCCGCAGGGGCTGATGGGAAATTTCCCATCTGCCCCTGCGGGCTTAACAGAGACGCGAGGGAGACTCTCTCCCTTCGCGTATCCCTCCCTAGCGTATCTGCAAGCCGGCCGAGAGGGGCTGAGTCGTGCCGGGAGAGTCCCGCCGGGCAGCGGGCGCCCCGCGGGACACTCCATGCCGCCGCCGCTGCAGCGGCCAGTTTTTTTTTTTTTAATTGCCATGAGCCGAGGGGGGGCGGGTAGGACTGGCAAAGGGCTAGGGAGGGAGGGGGGTTAAGACTGGCAAAGGGCTAGGGAGGGAGGGGGGGGGGTAAAGACTGGCAACGGGCTAGGGAGGGAGGGAGGGGGGTTAAGACTGGCAAAGGGCTAGGGAGGGAGGGAGGGGGGTTAAGACTGGCAATGGGCTAGGGCTAGGGAGGGAGGGAGGGGGGTTAAGACTGGCAATGGGCTAGGGAGGGAGGGAGGGGGTTAAGACTGGCAATGGGCTAGGGAGGGAGGGGGTTAAGACTGGCAATGGGCTAGGGAGGGAGGGAGGGAGGGGGTTAAGACTGGCAATGGGCTAGGGAGGGAGGGAGGGGGGTTAAGACTGGCAATGGGCTAGGGAGGGAGGGAGGGGGGTTAAGACTGGCAATGGGCTAGGGAGGGAGGGAGGGGGTTAAGACTGGCAATGGGCTAGGGAGGGAGGGAGGTAAGACTGGCAATGGGCTAGGGAGGGAGGGAGAGGGGTTGAGACTGGCAATGGGCTAGGGAGGGGGGGTTAAGACTGGCAGTAGGCTGGGGGGGTTAAGACTGGCAGTGGGCTGGGGAGGGGGGTTAAGACGCAGTGGGCTATGGGGGGGTTAAAACTAGCAATGGGCTGTGGGCTGATGAGGACTGGCAATGGGCTATGGGGGGGGTTAAGACTGGTAGTGGGCTGATGGGGGGGGTAGGACTGATAATGGGTTATGGGGGGGCTAGAACAGGAAATGGGCTGATGGGGAGGGGTTAGGACTTGAGGTGGGCTGATGTGGTTAGGACTGGTAATGGGCTGTGGGCTGATGGGGGGGGGTTAGGACTGGCAATGGGCTATGGGGGGCTGACTGGAAATGGGCTGATGGGGGGTTAGGACTGGTAATGGGTTATAGGGGGGCTTAAACTGAAAATGGGGTGATGGGGGTTAGGACTGGAAGTTGATTGACGGGGGGCTAGGACTGGTAATGGGTTGGGGTGTTGCTAGGACTGGAAATGGGCTGAGTGGAAGGGGAGGCTTGAACTGCAAATAGCTGATGGGGAGGGGGCTTGGAATGGAAATGGGCTGTGAGGGAAGGGAGCTAGGACTGAAAATGGGCTGATGGAAAAGCTAGGATAGGACTGGAAATGGGCTGTTGGGGGGAGCTAAGATTGGAAATGGGCTGTGGTGGGGGCTTGAATTGAAATGGACTCATGGAGGGGCTAGAACTGGAAGTGGGCTCATGGGGGGGCTTGGACTGGAATTGGGCTGAGTGCAGGGGAGCTATGATTTGACATGGGCTGATGGTGGGGCTAGGAAATGACTAGAAATGGGCTGATGGGGGGGCTAGGATTGAAAATGAGCTGATGAAGGGACTTGGACTGGAAATGGATGGGGGAGCTAGGACTGGAAATGGGCTGATGGGGGGCTAGGACTGGAAATGGGCTGATGCAGGGACTAGAAGGGGATGGCTGCTGGGTGAGACTGGAACTAGAAGGGAGCTGATGTTGGGGGAGGATTAGAATGGGATGGGGCTGGGAGAGTAAAATGGAGAGGGGAAAAATATTTTGTGTAGGAGGGATGAAAAATCTACAATTGGCCAGGTATTGGGAGAGTAATTGGGGATTGAGGATGGAGGGGTAAAATTTGTGTGGATGAAATAGGAATGAGGAAAGAGCAAAAGGAGAAAGATTAGTATGTTAAAGCAGATGTAGAGAGAGAGAGAATGGAAAAAAAACTAGAAGAGAGAAGAAAGGACAAATGGACAGCAGACGATGGAGAGTTAGCAGAAAACATGAAGAAACCAGAAGAAAGTGGCTGGACCAATTGCAACTGAAAAACAAATGCACACAAGGTAGAAAGATGTTTCTTTATTTTGAATTTATTAACTGGAATATGTCAGCTCTGGGAAATGTGCATCATTAACATCTGCGCTTTGTTTGGTACAAGAGGAAATTCCTATTTGACGTTGCCACTTGTTCTCTTTCCCCAGTATTCTCTGAAATGTATTGGTTTAATATTTGCAGTGTTGCCTTTTGATAGGTAGGGTATGGTGCTTTGTGAGTCCTGGTAATGCTGTCAGGATACGGCGGGTTTGCTATGGGTTCTAAATGGGCAGCTTTTGTAGTAGTTCCTAATGTGCCTGGCGGTTGGCACTGGATTATAGTAATGTAGAAATCTTTTAGTCTTTCTTTATCCATACACTCATTAAGAGACATGTTTACTAAAAGTTAGTGTATGGTAACATTATGCAAATATTTATGCAAATAAGACCACTTATGCAAATGACGTGCTGGCACTTTGAGGAAATTCTTTGGTTTTGTGCGGTAGTTTGGGCACTCGGGCTCAAAAAGGTTAGCCATCACTGCTTTAGGGCATATGGTGGGATACAAATATTTTAGCATTAATTAATTAATATGGACAGTTTTTGTTGTCAACAGTTATAAACACACCATCTTTTATTGAAAAGAGAGACTGGGAGGTTTGGTTATTCTTTCTTAAAGACTTCATGGCATTCGGTCTTTTTCATAGCACCCGATCTGTTAGTATTCTGCATCATGAATGCTGTTTAAATTTCCTATAACGTTATGAAGTTTATTGTATTGATTTCAATGACGTTTCTTACAGTTGCTCATTGCAGTTCTGTAAGAACTTTGTGCAACCCTTTGTCTGGGGGGAGGTCATGAACGATCCTGCACTGGGGTGCAAGCAGCAGTGGCTCACATAGGCCAGGAGATGTATGACAGCCTAAAGAAGCAGGTACCCATGTGGATAGAAATGAGAGATGGGTAAGAAACAGAGAGGCAGCCTGGGATCAGCAGTGGCTGTTGTGGACTGGAAGATAGCCAGCAACGTTATGCAACACTAACCCGCATGGACTAGAAGATGAGTAGCAGCCGAGAGCAGTAATGGTCCCAGCAGGCCCGGCAGATCCATTCCCTAAGGTGATGGGAGGGGGAGAAAAAACAAGGGAAAGAATGATTGAGAGGCATGGAGGAGAGAATGATGGGGTGTGGGGAGAAAATGAGAGACTGATGGAGTGAGAAAAGGTTGAATTGGAGAAGTTTGACAATAAAGGCCAAATTTAACCAGAAATCTTTTGCAGGTTTTAGTTCGCAGTAAAAGAGTATTTGGATGTGTGTGGTCAATTTTTTTAAAAACTGAAATAAAACAAAGTACTACTGAGTGTATCAAGTTGTGTCACTGGAAACAAAAGAAATATTGAATTAAATTAGAGGTGGAGGGCTTCAACCAGTTCTGTCAAGGGAAAGAGGGGTGCGACTTGAAAAGTTTGATCACCACTAAACTAGAGAGGGATCCTGCTGGAGGCTTACCAAGTAAATGAAGCAGCACAAGTGGGTGTAGGGCCTGCAAACACAGCACCTATCTATTGAAAATATGATCAAGGTTGTAGGAGAAAAATTGATTTCCTTACTCCAGCTTAAACTATGCATGTACAATGCTAACAATCTAATTTATCCCTTTTTTTGTCCACTAACACTATCAACAGAAGAAGCTGCCTCAGGGTATGTTCTGCCTAATGGTGCAGAATCCATCATTACTTGTGCATAAATGCTAATTGGTATCCCTGCTTATAAATTTTCATTTCTAAATGGACCATGTCTGTTTCAAACATAATGGAACAGTTAAAGCTTACTGCAAAAGGGCACCATTTGATACATACTGTGTTTTGGAATACCCAAAGGAAAGTTCTGTATTTTTAGCATTCCTTTTCAGTTGAATGAGTCTGCTTATCAGTGGTGTGCCTTGTCAATATATATCTCAGAGATTCGATTTAATTTGTGTAATAGAAAATATATAATTTTGAAGAATCTTGCTATTTTCATGATCTATGATTTTAGGGAATCCTTGCATTATTTTAGCTTTTTGCACTGTTTTGCTGGCTTGTTATTAATAGCTAGAACCTGGGAGTGCAGCACTATAATGCCTCCTATTTGTTTACACTATATAACAAAGCTTTCCTCACGGAGCAAAAAAACTGACAAAACGAAAAAGAAAAACTCCAAACCAGGCTACAAAAAAACCCAAAATGTGAGTCAGGAAAAGAAAGAAAATGCCAATTAGAGCTGAAAACTCAATGTATAATAGAGGAAAAAAGACCTCAGCCACCTCTCCTTCCAATGTGAACGGAGAGGATGAGCCAGCCGAAGGGCAAACCAAACAAGAACTTCAGCCAAATGGTGCCATAATAATCGAACTGGGCTCAAAAGACATGAGTTGTCTGAAAAAAACCTCTATAATGGGGTATCGGAACAAAACAGTAAATGATATGCCAAAAAGGAACCCCCAAACAGCTCAAATTGGTAATGACAAATATCACCAGCAGCCAGAAATCACCTGCCTGAAAGCAGCAGCAATAAGAAAGAAAAAATGCTGAAGAAATTTAGCTTAGAGTCTGCAAGCTCAGCAGAGAAGCATAATGAAGGTTATGTAGTCTGCAACTTTGAAGGCAACAATCAGGAGCCCCGACACCGGGTGTTTCGTCAGACAGCTTCTTCAGGGAGCTCAAGAAATTGATGCTGCTGTTGCTAAATTATATAAAAAAGAAGAAAAGAAACTCTCACTTATTAAACTGAAAAGTAACTCAAAATAATCCCCCCCCCCCCCAAAAAAAAGCCAGCACTCACCCGAAACAGGAAAACAAAAGAAGCAATACAGAGCCCGCTGCTGGAACTGCCAGCACAGGAAGCAATAAACGCCAAAGCATGCGCACTAAAAAAAAAAAGGCTTCCCCAATGACATCAGGGGGGAAATCCCGAAACTTCCGACAGTCACAAGCTTTAAGAAAAACTTCAAGCCTACGACTGGAACTACCAGATCGCAAGCAGCGGGAACACATAGTAAGAGAGGACACCCCAGATCAAACCAAGGGAATCCCCTCGCTCCGACGAATGGGCAACGTGTCAGCCATGCACAAGAAACCCGATCAAGAGCCAACGTGCAGCTGTTAGCACAGAAAGAAAAAATGCAAGAAAAATACAAAAAAAATAACAACCCAGCCCACCCAAACAAAGAATGTCTCAAAAACAAGTTCTTCATTCAGTGGAATCATTTAAACCACCTGGTGTCACTGTGTTCAAACAAAAAAATCCAGTGCTGTTCCAAACGAGTAATAGTCTTGTTCCAATCACCACCATACAGTGAGGGCAAACATTGAATAATCACCAGACACCTTAAATCTTCAAAACGATGACAAAAAGATTGACAATGTTTAACTAATGGAGCACCCTCAACCAGATGGCATAGTCTACTCTTATGTTTCACGAGACGTGTCCGAAGTGCTTGTTTGGTCTTCCCAGCATAACCCAAACCACAAGGACATAGGATCAAGTAGTGGTATGACATAAATAATATGTCCGATGATTATATTGAAAACATTGACAAGTCTCCATCATAAAACAAACCGAACACTCCCCACAGCTACTATGACCAGGGGTGGTGGAATCTAACTGCACCACACTGGTATGTGCAGAAGGACATAAAATGTCTCACAAATTATGGTTCTTGGTATACACAGATCTAATATGTAAATGACTTAGACCAGGAATCAAACGGATGACATGAGAATGACGATGGATAATCTTAGAGAGTCGATAACTCAATGGGTTAAATCAGGAAACATGATGAATAAAACCTGTGTCTGAAGAGGCAGAGCGATCACAGAGAGTGAGCAACCATGTCCGATCATTATAGCGTGCACGAGTCCTTGCTTTACGGACCAGATGGAACGAATAGCCACGGACCAGATGGAACGGATAGCCACGGACCAGATGGAACGGATAGCCACGGGCCAAAAAAGAGTCTTCCAAAATCTGTTAGTACCTTTTATAATCCGTTAATGTAGAACAATTCCGCACCAAAGGCAGACTGTTTTTGAGGCGCTGAGGATGTGCACTTGAAAAATGAAGAAAAGCCATACAATGAGTGGGTTTGGAATAAACCGTGGAAATTAGATGATCATTCTGATGTATCAAAGAAAAGTCTAAAAAAAAATATAGACGATGCCCTGTAATCTAATGAGAATAACAGATTATCATCACAATGATTCAACCATTGATGAAAAGACAATTGTTCCACAGGGCCAGTCCACAAGAAAAGAAAATCATCAATATATCTGACCCATAGACGTATGTAAGATTGAAAAGGGCCAGCAACTAACCACTGACTCTCGAAGTGGGCCATATAAAGATTGGCAATCAAAGGGGCCATCGTGGCCCCCATGGCCACCCCTCGAATTTGCTGATAAAAAGTCCCATCAAAACAGAAGAAATTCCTAGTCATGGCCAGTGTCATAAGCTGAAATATGAAATCAACTTTGGAATTACTTAAGTCCTGATGAGCCAACAAGGTCTCCCGACCGACTGCCAAGGCCAGATCTTGCGGAATACTGGTATATAATGATGAAACATCCATCGTAGCCATCAATAAATCAGACGGTAAATTTTTATCATGACCCGCAGCTAGAATCTGCAAAAAATGCATAGTGTCACGCAAATAAGATGGGATGTGAAAAACCGAAGGTCGTAGAAAATAATCCACATAAATTGAAAGGGGTTCTAAAAGGGAGCCCCATCAAAGAAACAATAGGCCTACCCAGTGGAGTAATTAAATCTTTGTGAATCTTCGGAAGAATGTTAAAATGAGTACGATGTGGATAAGCAATACAAAGAAACTGCGCTTCTTTCTTATTTACCAGGTGTTCTAAAACCAAAGTCACAATTCCTCGAATAATGGCTTGAAGGTCAGATGTAGGGTTGGCCGATAACTGCACATACGTAGCAATATCAGTTAACTGGCGACGGACCTCCGTAGTATATTGCACAATATCCATCACTACAGCTTCTCCACCTTTGTCAGCCCCAAGTTATAATGATATCACGAAAGGTCAGATAAAGGTTTTTGTTCAGATGATGATAAACTATAGAAATATGATGACAGAAAAAGACCACATGGCCTATCTAGTCTGTCCTTACATAACAACAACTACAACAGTCCCCTTTTTACCTTTAGAGATCCTCTGTTTGTCCCATGCCTTTTTGAATTCAGTTACTGTCCTTATCTCTACCACCTCCACTGGGAGACTATTCCACGGATCCACTACTCTTTCCGTAAAGAAAATAGAAACATAGAAATATGATGACAGAAAACTATGATGAACTCTACGATGAGTAGTCATTTCTAACTGGGAAATATCCAAGAGAACCAGCTCATGGAATACCTGCAAGATGAGAGGAAGTGGCCCGGTGGAGACCACGTGGAGCGAAACGGAAGTTTAATAACATCCAGTCGTATCGGATGATGTCCCAGAAGATGTATCAGAAGAGGTTGAACACCCAGAAAAAAAGGCTTTCAAGTGCAATTTACACTATAATTACTTGAATTCAAGACGTACCTGGAATCCATCATAGCAGTTCCATTGAACAAAAGAGACCCTTCTCCAAAATCTGTCTGCAGAGATGTCAACCTCCGAGAAGATAAGTTAATTACAAGCCTTCGGGATCCCCCACTGGTTGAGATCTGGTCCACGGACGGTGTGATGATGCTTGGCCATCATTCTGCTTGCCTCGGCCATGTCACCGACCTTTGCGTTTGCGAGTGCCCTTGCCCCGTTCTAAAAAATCTTCTGGACCAGAGGCAGGATGATCAGAAGCTGAATCGTTTACAATCTCAGATGAAATCATTTTGTCAAGAGATCAAGAAATTTAAGTTATCTAAGTTACGTAGAGATGATACAGATTATAAGACTGGCTTTGTTTATGTTTGGATGCAACCAGATCGTAGAAAACCACATCATTTATCTTTTGAATGTTCTGACGATTCAGCTCCTTCTGATCATAAGGTGGATTCCTTGCTGAGGTGTCAGTTCGCAGTAGCGGTATCTATTCTGCAGCTGGCGATATGTACCAGTCTGAGAAAATATTTTTTCACTCAATGTGTAACCAAACTCTGGAATTTGTTACTGGAGGATGTAGTAAAAGCTGTTAGTGTAGCTGAGTTTAAAAAAGGTTTGGACAAGTTCCTGGAGAAAAGGTCCATAAACCATTATTAAAAGGGACCCAGGATATCACTGCTTGACCCAATACAAGTATTGTGGAACCTGTGTCTTTTGGGGAAACTGCTAGGTACTTATGACCTAGATTGGCCACTGTTGGAAACAGGATACTGGGCTTGATGGACCCTTGGTCTGACCCAGTATGGCATATTTTATGTTCTTATGATGTCTCGAGCCCTGCTCCAGTGAATTCAGTCTGGTTCCGGGGGGTTTGCATGCCCATTCTACCCGAGCTCAAGCATCCTCATGGACGGAGTGGAGCTCAGTAGCCCCTGCAGACATATGTCATGCAGCAACATAGGCATCACTTTCCACTTTTGTCAAAGCTTTTGTGAGCTGCTGTGATTTATTCCCGCCCAGTAGAGTTGTAGTTTGAGTACATTCCACTTTTCAGGGCTGGTCTAGCAGGATGATATGGAAGGTGACATCTTACTTATCAGTTAATGTTCACCCCTGGAACTGTATTGTTCTGTTCTTCTACTGCGGTACCCTTGGGTCCACCATGATTTTTATACTTCACTCTGTGGGTTCATCTTCTATTGGCAGCTTCCTGTTTATGCTTTCCTGGACATAGTTCTCTACTGTTGATTACTCATTTTTGCCCATGATTGAGGTTGTGTGAGGCTTGCCATGTTTCTCCCCTATGATTTGGGATAAATACTTAAGGGGATCTCTGGTGGCTGCGGTAAATAGAGGCATGGGAGTAGTTTCATTGAAACCTGGGCTTTTCATTGTTTGTCTCCACCAATCTGCTGATAGGGGAACGCAACCCACTTGTCTGGATTGGTCTAGCACAGGGGTCGGCAACCCGCGGCTCCGGAGCCGCATGCGGCTCTTTCTCACCTTTGCCGCGGCTCCGGAGCACACTGCCCGCCCGGTATTTATGGCGTTATGGGCTCCCTCCCTTCTTCTGCAGCCGCGGCTCCCTGCCTCTTAGGGAACCGCGGCTGTGCTTTTAAAATCATCTCGGAGCCCTTCCTGTCTTGACGGGCTCCGTGCAGCATTGTCCCGCCTCTAAAGGAAGTTTGGAGGCGGGACAATGCTGCACGGAGCCCGTCAAGACAGGAAGGGCTCCGAGATGATTTTAAAAGCACAGCCGCGGTTCCCTAAGAGGCAGGGAGCCGCGGCTGCAGAAGAAGGGAGGGGAGCTGACATGGAGGGAGGGAGCAGATATGGATGGTGGGAGGGGGGCTGACATGGAGGGAGGGAGCAGATATGGATGGAGGGAGGGAGGGGGGCTGACCTGGCGGGAGGGAGCAGATATGGAGGGCGGGCGGGGAGCTGATATGGAGGGATGGAGGGAGGGCGGGGGGCTGACATGGAGGGAGGGAGCTGATATGGATGGATGGAGGGAGGGGGCTGACATGGAGGGAGGGAGCTGATATGGATGGAGGGAGGGGGGCTGACATGGAGGGAGGGAGCAGATATGGATGGATGGAGGGAGGGGGGCTGACATGGAGGGAGAGGGGCTGACATGGAGGGAGGGAGCAGATATGGATGGATGGAGGGAGGGGGGCTGACATGGAGGGAGGGAGCTGATATGGATGGATGGAGGGAGGGGGGCTGACATGGAGGGAGGGAGCTGATATGGATGGAGGGAGGGGGGCTGACATGGAGGGATGGAGGGGGCTGACATGGAGGGATGGAGGGGGCTGACATGGAGGGATGGAGCACTGGTAATGGGGTTGAGGGGACGAGCACTGGAAATGAGCTGATTAGGGGAGGCTAGGACTGGTAATGAGCTGATGGGGGGGTAGGACTGGTATTGGGCTGATTAGGGGAGGCTAGCACTGGTAATGGGGTTGAGGGGGGATTAGCACTGGAAGGTACTGGGAGTGAGGACTGGAAAGGGGCTGATATTGGGGAGGGTTACTGGGACTGGAAATAGGCTGATGGAAAGAAGTGAAGAAAACGAAAGGAGATAAGAAATGGCAGATGGACCATAGACCACAGAAAGAGAGCTAAGAGAAGACAGGAAAGCAGAAGCCTCAGATCGGGACCAGCATGATCAAAGAATAAATTGGTCAGACAACAAAGGTAGAAAAAATAATTTTATTTCATATTAGTGATTTGACTACAAAATCATCATAATTTTGAAATCAAATATTGTTACTTGTTGTTGTGATATTTTCTGGCGTTTTTTTTTTTGGTGTGTGAAGGAAGAGGGGTAGTCTTATACGGCGAGTATAGGCCAAACACCTATATTTTAACAGGAAAAGTAGGGGGTCGTATATAGCATTAAGGTAAGAAACAATATATGCAGTGTTAGATTTGTTTTAAATGTCGCAATGGTTTTGCGGCTCCCAGTTTTTTTTTTCCCTTCGGAAACGGGTCCAAGTGGCTCTTTACGTCTTAAAGGTTGCAGACCCCTGGTCTAGCAGGACCCAAGGAAAGGACATTAACTAATAAGTAAAATGTCACCATTACGGAGTTTCATTTAATAATAAGAGATTAGAGAGCTTCAGTTTTTCATAAAAGGCTCGTGAAAAATTGCAAGAGGACCTGAAAAATTGGGAGGCTGGGTGTCCAAATGGCAGATGAATTTTAATGTGGACAAGTGCAAAGTTCTGTATTTAGGGAAGAACAACCCAAACTACGGTTACATGATCCAAGGTTCCGCATTCGGAATCACCACGCAGGAAAAGGATCCAGGCATCTTTGTGGATAATGCATTGAAACCCTCTGCCCAGTGTGCAGCCGCTGCAAAAAAGCAAATAGAATGCTAAAAACCAAAAGGAATGGAATGGAAAATAAAACCAAGAGTATTATAATGCCTCTATCTCTCCATGATGCGACCGCACCTTGAATATTATATGCAGTTCTGGTCGCCATATTAAAAAGGAAATATCAGAATTAGAAAAGGTACAGAGAAGAGCAACCAAAATGGTAAAGGGGATGGAAGGATATCCCTATGAGGAAAGGCTTAAAAGATTAGAGCTCTTCAACTTGGAAAAGAGACGGTTAAGGGGAGATATGAATATTGGTCTATAAAATAATGAGTGGAGTGGAACGGATTAATGTAGATTGTTTTTTCACTTGTTCAGAAAGTAGAAAGACTAGGGGACATGCAATGAAACTACAATATAGCACATTTAAGACTAATCAGAGAAAATATTCTTTCTCCCAAACTCTGGAATTCATTACCAGAAAATATCAACACTCATTCTCCGGGACCAAGCAGGAAGTCAGTCCTCACATATGGGTGACGTCACCAACGGGTCCCACATGGGAACGCTTCCCAGCTTCCATAGAAAGCTTTTGGAAGGCGCTGCATGCATACCTGCCAGTCTTCCCGCCCGAATGAGCCATCTCTACCTCAGTCTTCTTTTTTTCTGCTGAGCTCTCCAGACGTCGTTTGTGTCCCAGAATCTAATTGATCCCTTTTTCGCTAGTTTTGCTAGTTTTCACTGTATTTTTGGATTGCGTGCTGGTCATCTTTCTTTCATCTCTGGGAAAATTGCTGCATTGGCTGTGCATTTTTCTTGAGATTTTCTCTTATCCCTTTTCAGCAGACAGGATTTTCCTCTCGTGCCCCTCTAATCGGTGAGGATGTTTCAGTCCTTTGACATGGCAGAAGCAGTCGTCTCTACATATCAAAATCTTCTAGTGGCTTCAAGAAGTGCACTTAGAGTGGCTGGACCATTTCCATCATGGACCACCATAGCTAATGCCTTTAATGCTTTGGGCCTGACCACTTACCCTTGGACTGCATCCTCTGCTTGTAGATGATGCGCAAGGGGCTTAAAAATTGAGAATAGCAGTGGGAATCGCTGCTTGATTCCGAGGCATCGACATCGGCCCCAGCCCCAGCTCTGGCATAGACACCCTCAAAGGCCCATGAAGAGGCCGGATCCATTTGGAGCCGAGGGGTCACAGGACACCAGAATGGCAGCTCTCCTTTGACAAGGAGCACCCACAGAAGTATTGGACTTCGACCCTGTCGATGTTGAAGGGTGATACCAAGCCCAGGGTGAAAGCCCATGGACATCTGCATCGAAGCCCTCAGCACATCTCTGAGGGTGAGAGCTGGGAGCTGCCCTCCAATCTGTCCTGGCTGGAGAAGTTGCCTTCTGAGGCCCTTGAGGGCTGGCGTGACACTCCCAAGGCCATGACTATTAAGCTATGTCATCATACTGAGGTAAAGATGCCTTCTTCGGCTGATAAGACTGTCACACATGCATATGGAGCACCTTACAAAAGCTTCCTATGGAAACTGGGAAGTGTTCCCATGCAGACTCCGTTGGTGACATCACCCATAGAAACACAGAAACATGATGACAGAAAAAGACCACATGGCCTATTTAGTCTGTCCTTCCATATCAACTACAATAATCCTCTTTTTACCTTTGGAGATCCTCTGTGTTTGTCTCATGCTTTTTTGAATTGAGATACTGTCCTCTTGTCCACCACCTCCACTGGGAGACTATTCCATGCATCTACCACTCTTTCCACATATTCCTCCTGAGTCTACCCTCTTTCACTCTCATGATATGTTTCCTCATAGCAGAGCTTGCCTTCAATTGAAAGAGATCCTCCTGTGCATTTATGCCATGGAGGTATTTAAATGTCTGTCATATTGCCCCTATCTCGCCTTTTCTCTAAAGTATACATATTAAGATATTTAAGTCTGTCCTCATATGCTTCATAATTAAGACCACTAACCATTTTAGTGGCCTCCCTCTGCACCGATTGCAACCTGCTTATTTCCTTTTGAAGGTGCAGTCTCCAGAATTGCACACAATGCTACAAATGAGGTCGCACCAGAGACTTATACAGAGACGTTATCACCTCCTTTGTTCTGATAGCCATTCCTCTCCCGATACACCCAAGCATTTTTCTGGCTTTTGCAGTTGCCTTTTCTACCTGTTTAGCTACTTTAAGATAGTCGGACACAATTACCCCCAGGTCCCGCTCCGCTTTTATGGACAGAAGTACCTCACCCCCTACACTGTACTGCTCCTTTGGATTTTTGCAGCCCAAATGCATGACTCTGCATTTTTTAGCCTTAAATTTCAACTGCCAAATTTTAGACCATTCTTCAAGCTTAGCTAGATCCCTCCTCATGTTATCTACTTCTTCCTTTGTGTCTACTCTATTGCAGATTTTGGTATCATCTGCAAACAAGCAAAACTTACCCGACAGCCCTTCTGCAAAGATGTTTGTTTATTTATTTAGTATACATTTGTATACCGCTACTTCCAGCGATCAGCAGCGGTTTGATTACAGATTGGAAATTGTCAAATCATGACAGGAAATTTTTGAGGTATAAACACATTGATTAGACAGGAAAGCACAGCACACAGAGAACTATTTTACAGGGAACATGGGCTATGGAGGGTTAAGTGGCTTGCCCAAGACCACAAGGAGCACCTGTGGGACTAGAAACCCCAGTCCTTCCGGCCCAAGGTTGCTGTCCTCCAATGGGATTTGAACCCCCGACCTTCCGGCCTGAAGTACCTTGCCCCAATCACTAGGCCACTCCTCCACTCCAGGAAAAGGAATCGGACCAAGGACAGATCCCTGTGGCACACCATTGGTAATCTCCTTCTCTTTGGAGTGAGCTCCATTTACCTGTACACTCTGTCACCTCCTCCTCAACCAATTTTTGACCGAATCAGTAACTTTAGGGTCCATCCCTTGTATGCTCAGTTTGTTTATAAGTTGCCTGTGTGGAACAATGTCAAAGGCTTTACTGAAATATAAGTACACCACATCTAGGGCTCTCCTTCGGTCCAACTCCCTGGTCACCCAGTCAAAGAAATCAATCAGATTTCTCTGGCAAGACCAGCCTTTGGTGAATCCATGCTACTTCGGATCCTGCAATCCATTGGCTCCAGAAACCTCACTATTCTGTCTTTTAGTAGCCTTTCCAATAATTTACTAATCACAGAGTTTAGACTGTAGTTCTCAATGTCATCTTTATGTCTGCTTTTGTGTAAGGGGACCACATGTGCCTTTCTCCAGTCCTCTGCCACCCCTCCTGACTCCAAAGAGGCTTTAAAAAGGTCAGTCACTGGAGCTGCTATAACGTTCCTGAGTTCCCTCAGTATTCTTGGATGTATCCCATCCGGACCTATGGCCTCATCTACTTTTAGTTTAGCTACTTCTCACGAACACAGTCTTTTGAAAATCTTTGGAGATCCACGTCACTTCTGTTCCTGTTTGTGGGTGTTTTCTGAGGTCCTGCTCCAGGCCCTTCATCTGTGAACACAGAATAGAAATATTTGTTAAGCAATTCTGCTTTATCCTCATTAGTTTCTGCATATTCCTCCCCTGCACCCTTGAGTCTGACAATACCACTTTTGAACTTCCTCCTCTCACTAGCATGTCTGAAAAAGTCTTATCCCCACATTTTATTGTATTGGCTATTTCTTCTTTTTTGTACCTTTGCTTTCCTGACTACTTTTGTAGTTTCTCTAAGTTTTCCAAATATAGATGCCTGTCTTCCTCTCTCTGTGATTTCTTGTATTTCATAAAGGCCTCCCTCTTTTTCTTCCCCTTTTCAGCTACTTCTTTTGAGAATCAAAGTGGCCTCCTCTTCCTTTTACATATATTTAACTTTCTAAAAAAAGGTATGTTGCCCTTAAAATAACTCCTTTCAGTTTTTCCCACTGTTTTTCTACATCCCCCAGCTGTTCCCATCCCAATAACGACTCATTGAGGTATTGTCCCATCTTGCAGTAATTCCGTGTTAGGATCTCCTAAGGCAATCAAATAAAACATATTGCAGACACAGTTCACAAACATAAAGCTCCGGTAAAGTAGCTTATGGTCTAACACATACAAAGAAGCAGATCAATTATACTGCAGGAGTGGCTCCTTTTCCATCTTTTTTCCAAACACAGACGTCACTCGGGATGGAGCTTACCACATCCCCATCAACTAATAGCAAAGAAACAGAAGCCATGGTGGTGTCTAACTCGTGGACAGATGAATGATTGTGATATCTGGCTGGATGATCATATGATTCCTATTTGTTCTGAGGTCTGATATCCTGGAGTTATTTTAGACTTCATTTTGTCAGTGTAACCAGGGGCTGCTCAAGACAATGCTGCCTGAGACAAGAGAGAAGCTGGCGGTGCCCCGCCCTTCCCCCGCAGCCAAAATGGAGGTGATTTGCAGAGCCCTAGTCAGGACCTCCTTCCTCCACTCAACATCAGTCAGGTGGTTACCCCACAAATAAAGAAAACAATATATTCCCAGACTAGATAAGGGTGGTTCTTTTTTAAAGGTAACAGGTTAGATTCCTAGGCTATATAATTAATGTAAAACATATTGACTCCTGACATTGCACACTGGATTGCTTTAGTGTAGCTATGGTCATAGATGATGATCACATGCCACACTCAGTCATTGGAAACATTTGTTTGAGATTGTGGCTGTAGAGGGTATTTTCACTTTTTACTCATAGAAACTGTTCTTTTTGTGAGAGCTCCAGTTCATTTTATTACAAGTTTTGCCTTACCTGATAACAGCAGCTGCTATTCGGTGCCATTCTATAAAATGATTAGTGGATTTTACCTGCTTCTCCCCACTGACTTCTCAGCTTTATTTCTGCTTGGTGACCAGTGCAAGAATATTAGTTTGCCTCTGTAGTGATGGATTCAGGTACTGCTTTTTTGTTGATGTTTCTTGGTGTAGCCATCTGCATTTGATGCAAAATTCATACTAACATACTTAATAGACTGAAAGCCATTGGAATTGGTGAGACGTATACTGTACCTGAATATACTGCATATGTCCAGTAACACTATAAAAACAATAAGTAGAGTTATATTAAAACAGAATATTTATTGCTTTGTCATACTTCATTGGTAGAAAATCCAACAAATTTGTAAAAGTGGATCATGATACCTGAGTATGGCTCTAGAAAGCAATCTGTCAGCGAACAAATATATAGGTACTGATTCTAGAAAGCTTTTTCCACGTGTAAAACATGTTTTACATGCAGAAAATGGATTGTATAAAACTGTTCAGGACTGTACATGTGTTTAAAAAAATGTAGGCACGTGCATTTATACAACTTGGATCCGATATTGAGTTGGGCAGACTAAGTGCCACGACAGCTAATCGGGCAGCGGCAATATTGAACCGCTGCATGGCTAGCTAATGCAGCAAAAATTAAACCAGAGCTTCCTGCGCCTCACTTTCGCCACATACCACTACCAGGACAGTGGCTCAATATCGCCACTACTGAGTTAGCGACAGGTGCTGCCTCCACTCCCCCCCTGGAACGCTCAGATGCTAACCGTTGGGCATCAGGGCGTGTAGTGGCAGCACCCAGGGATATTCAGCAGCACTAACCATGTTGGTGCCTGCAAAGTGGCATTTGCACAACAATAGAATCTGCAAACCGTGTAAATGCCTTTGAAAATGCCACTTATGTTTATTGGGGACCCAACTCAGCTGGGTTTTGCCCGGTGACCCCCTTTAACCTGGATTTTCATTTCTGCGCCAGTAGAAGTGAAAATCCGGATAAGCCTGCATGCCCCGGCAGTCGCAGAGGCTACATGGGTAGCAGCGATAATCGATGCTAGCTGCATAGCTTCTGCACCCTAAAGATAAGTGAGGAAAAACCTCGTCTATCTTTAAGGCGCAGAGGGTTACGTGGGAAGCATTGAATATCGCTGCTACCTGTGTAGCCCCTTCTTCCACTCCCCACTGCTCCGGAATGCCCTAACATGCCTCGATACTATGCGATAGTATCTGGGCTTGTTAGGGACTTAGTTGGAATATTCGAAGGGCATTTCCCATGTAGGTGCCCTTTGAATATCCCGGATAAAGCCTTTACACAGGTAACTAAGGAAGGCATTCTCTGTAGACGAGCAGGGAAAAAATCCTCAAGTATGAGTGACATCATCAGGACCATGAGCGGGAAATATAGAAACATGATGGCAGATCAAGACCATACAACCCATCCAGTCTGCCCTTCCATATGAAATGACTAAGCTCTACAGGTCCCCTTTTTTCCTTTAGCATTCTTTGTCCACTGCTTTCGTGAATTCAGATGCAATCTTTGTCTCTATGATCTCCACTGGGAGGCTATTCCAGGCTACCACTCTTTCTGTAAAGAAATATTTCCGCAAATTACTCCTGAGCCTGTCTCCCTTCACTTTCATCCTATACCTCCTCATTGCAGAGCTTTCTTGCAATTGAAAGAGACTCTCCTGTACATTTGTCACAGAGGTATTAAAACATCTCTATCATTGATTTATAGATACAGCAGTATAAAAGAATAAATAAAATAAATCTCTCCCATTCCCAGCTTCTTCTAGAAGCATGCCTTCCCACCTGCCACCGTGACGCCATTGTAGCCTCAGCCCGTTAATTTCTTTGGAGCCCCATGGACATGTTTCTGGTCAGCGCGTGAGTAATGGTCTTCAGGTTTTTTTCCTGCCATTTTTGGCTATTTTGTTATACTTTCATTCTTTAATCTGCCATCACAATGTTAATTCTAGTCCATTTTTTTCCAGATCATACTGCTAGACCAGTCCAGACAAGCGAGTATTTTCTCTGTCTCAGCAGATGAGGGTGTTCTTCAAGCTTGTTCTACAATTTGTTTTTTTTTTTTCACTGTATCGTGAGGCTCCTGGATGCACCCAGAGTACACAAGAGGTGTTACTCTGGGTTTCCCAGCAACTTGATTCCCCAGATAAACTTGTGGAGCTCCTGAGCCTGGCTTCAGTAGAGCTCCCAATTTTTTTTAAGCAGCGCTGAGTCTTTGCCACGAGGGCTTAGATATTAGCAGGAGAATCAGGTATCAATTTCTGAGAGAAACTGTAAGTAAACTGTTTTCTTACTTGCCTCAGCTGCCCTGGGTTTATTTCAACTGCATCGGGACTGGCTGTCTCTGACCTGATTCCTTCACTTCCGGTTTTGTCGGGGTCTGTTAAACTGGGTTTTGAAGTTCCTATTTTCTTTTCTTCATTTTTATTTCCTGGATGCACCCAGAGCACACAAGAGAACACCCTCATCTGCTGAGACAGAGAAAATACTCACTTGTCTGGACTGGTCTAGCAGTATTCCAGGAAAGGAAATTAACGGTAAGTGAAATTTCTCCTTTCCATAGATAAGGTTTCTGACCATTTAAAGTTTCTTTTCTTTTTACGACATAGATACTTGGCATTTTAGTTGGATGAATCTTTTTTTCAAAATAAAGCTGTTTGATTCAGGGCCATAATGAGCTTGAATCATGCCTTGCGCGACTTGCACATCGGGTGCGCCCCCCCCCCCCACCTCCATCTAGCCTCTTTCTGGACGGCGGCGGGAGAGAAGGGGCGTGTGTGATATACAAGTTGCCGATGCACTAAGCAGATCTGTCCCTCCCTGCTCTTGACGCTGCGTCAGAGGAGGAAGGGACCTGACCTGCTTAGCATGCCGCGAGAAGGCTTAAGGGGCGCATTTCAGCTGTCTGTTGTTGCCTGCCACCGCTGAGAGAAGAAAAAGTGGCGGCGGCAGGCAACGATAGCTGAAATGTGCCCCTTAAGCCTTTGTGCCCTGTGCGGCCACACTGCTCGTACAGGGCTAGGTACGGTCCTAGTTTGATTTCTCTGTGGCTCTTTTTCCAGGCGACATGTCCCAGAAACTCACCAGCAGTTTTAAGAAGTTTTCCAAGTACTCGAGGACCATATCCATCATGGATGCGCATCAATGGTTCTCCAACAACAATGGTACTATGTATTCATCCCAAGTTTCAGCATAAAAGGATCACAGAATTTCATCTTAACTAGGAAGCAGTAGATAACATAAGGAGGGATCTAGCAAAGCTTGAAGAATGGTTGGGAATTTGGCAGCAGAAATTTAATGTTAAAAAATGCAGGGTTCATGCATTTGGGCTGCAAAAATCCAAGGGAGCAGTAGATGATAGAGGGTAAAGTACTTCTGTTCATGAAAGAAGAGAAGGACCTGGGTGTGATTGTTTCTGATGATCTTAAGGTGGCTAATCAGGTAGAAAAGGCGACTGCAAAAGCCAGAAGGATGCTTGGGGTACATAGGGAGAGGAATGACCAGCAGGAAGGAGGAGGCGATACTGCTTCTATTTAAATCAGGATGGAGTTGGTATAGAGAGTGGTTACCGAAATGCTCAGTGGGCTTCATCGTAAATATGTATATTTTAGAGGAAAGGCAGGAGGGGGCAATATTTAGAGAAGTTTAAATACCATAAATGCACAGGGGACAGCATCTTTCAATTGAAATAGAGCTCTGCAATGAGGGGTCATAGGATGAAGTTGAAAGGGGATAGATTCAGGAATAATTTGCAGAAATATTTCTTTATTGGAAAGAGTGGTAGATATGTGGAACAGTCTCCTAGTTGATGTGGTAGAGGCAAAGGACAGTATCTGAATTCAAGAAAGAATGGGGCAAATACAGAAGATCTCTAAAAGAAAAAAAAAGGGACTGTAGTAGTTGGTATGGAAGGGTGGACTGGATAGGCCATAAGGTCTTTATCTGTTGTCATGTTTCTATGTTTTAACATTTTTCGCAAAATCCCATCTTTACAAAAGTGAAACTGCACTGCACATGCTGGATTATAAAAGAGCCTTAGTTTTCTACTTGAAGTGGATGAAAGTCCACAGAAGGTCCATCCAGGTTTTTGTTTCTTTTGATCCAAGTAAACTGGGACTTGCTGTTTCCAAAAGCGCTTTGTCAGTTTGGCTGCATCTCTTTCACTTATACCCAGGTAGGCTTTGAGGGTTATGTCAGAGCTCACAATGTCAGAGACATGGCTGTGTTGGTGGTCCACCTGCCCCCAGTGCTTGGGACCGGATCATAAGCCCTCTTTTTGTAATTTATGTTTACAGATGGTAGAAAGAGGCTGAAAGGTTGAGAGAAACAGCACAACATCTTTTTGGTGCTTCTAAGTCTGAGTCAACCAAAAAACGAGAAGGAAATCTCCAAAGGACCAGCACAAAGAAAAACAGAAATGAAGGTAGACCATGACCACATATACAAAGTCCAAACCGCAGTGTTTATTGAAGAACCCAACTCAACTGAGTTTCAGCAAACTCACCTGCATCAGGTATCAAGGTGGATAATTGTCAAAATCTTAGCAAATAAGTATAATGGATGTTCAAGGGAAAAAACTCCCTTGAGTTGATCCCTTCTGTTGGCAGGTCATTGACATCGAGGGGCTCTCAAGCCCACGGTTTCCTGAATACCGGTCTTCCTTCTTTGTCATCTGGGAAACATTGAAGGATTTTGCTTCATCTTCATTGGCATCAAAGGGCAATGACATGTAAAATCAGGCAGAGGCTCTGGTGCATCAGTATCGGAGTCCTGCAAGGTACGGTGTCCATCAAGGGTTCGCAGGAGCACCCCCTCTAATTTGTACCAAAGGGAAGAAAGCTCAACCTCACTGTTTCAGTGGAGGGGGGGAGGGGGGAGGAAAGGCAGCGACAGAGTCCAGCCTACCTCTTGCTCCTGGAATCTGAGAGGGGCCGATTCTGCTACACCACCTGTGTCTTTTGAAGTTAGCAGCTCTGAAAATTGCCTTCTGAGGCTGTCTAGGAGAGAATCGCGATGGTCCTCACCATGCAACATGTCAGAGCCTCGATGAACGTTGCCATGCCACCTCAAGCCTGTCCTCAAGAAGCACAACTTGCCTGCGAGAGAGTTGGGGCATAAGGAGGCACTGACACTGATACCTGCCCGGCCAATCTCCCCGGTATGTAGGATGTTATTGGTGCATCAATGCTCCCAGAGGAGATCCTGGTCTGATTCAGAAGACTGGATCCAGGGCTGGCCCAACCACTAGGCAAATTAGGTAGTCGCCTAGGGTAGCAGCTTCTGGAGTTAGAAGCAAGGAGCAAGGCATTCAAAGCTAAACAATAGATTCTGACAGCCAAGGAGAGCATAAGGCTTAAGGTTTGCCTAGGGTGCCAACACCTTGAACCAACTCTGGGGCAGGTCCTGGCTGGATCACAGATCAGGAGTCTGAGGTTCTGTTGGAGGGCAGATCTCCAGAACTATTCTTATATCCTTCTTTTCCTCACAAAAGATGAAGCCTCCACCCGAGAATATGACTTTCCAAGATTTTGCGCTGGATATGGCCAAGGCTATACCATTATCTCCAGGAACAAGCAGGAATGAGTCTTCACATATGGATATGTCGGTACCGACGAAGTCTGCACGGGAACGCTTCCCAGCGTCCAATCAGAAAGCCTTTGGAAGCATCCCAACAGGCCTGCGTGCTGCCTTCCCGCCTTCCCAACTGTCTCTCCTCAGTTTTCGTTTTTCCGCGGAGCCGTCAGGATGTCCTCCTGTCACCGCAGAAAATTCTTCTTTTATTTTTTAGTTTTCTTGTGGTCGCGACTGCCTTCCCCGACGCCACTGGTACCGCCGGTGTTTCTTTTTTATTTTCTTGTAAAATTTTTCCTTTTTAAGGAATATTTTTCCTCCTTAGTGTCTCACGGTTTCTCAGGCCTGTTAGGCCTCTCCATTTTTCCTTCATGGAACCGCCAGCCACTATCCCCAAGAAAGGTACAAACTGTGGCGGTACAAACTTATTTTTAGACACTCACAATTGGTGTCTAACCTGCTTGGGTCCTGACCATTTTCCTCCGGAGCCCTCGGGCAACAGTATTATGGGAAGAAGTTTTCAATATCGAGTTCCCCTCGGAACGCGGTCCCCATCCAACTTCAGGGCACCGACCATATCTTCTTCTACACAGGATCAGGTAACCCAAAAACAGTCTGTTAAGATTAGCCAGTCCTCGAGCAGCAGTTCTCATGCACAGCATAGAGATGCCTACGGCCTTGCCCTCAAGAATCCACTGGCTTCAAAACCCCGGTGGGGTTTCAGGTTGTTCCTGAGGTTCACCCCTCACAGAACATACCTGAGCCATGCTCGGTGGTGACATCCGCTTCGAGCGATACCGATACCCCGGCATCAGCAATGGTGTTGGATGAAACATTCCTCACCAAGGATCGTCGTCTGGCATCCTCGGTACCTACGGGGCCGTTGGATATGCTCCAGAACGACCTTCCAGTATCGGTACCGATACTAGTACCGACGCCAGTACCCTCCATACGTGCATCGATAGACTCGCTTCCTTCGATGCCGAGTCTGGAATCGATCTCTAGTCTGGAGGACTGGGTACCGACTCGCCTTGGTACCGACACCAGACGGTACCGAACGCTCGGTTCCAATAATTCGGATCCGCAACTCTCGGTTTCTTTGATACCGTTAGAGTTGCCACCGGCTGGCCTTCATCCACCGGTACCAGATACAGTACCGAAGTCGGTACAGTTATCCACATTACCATTGCTGTCGGTGCCTTCCATGCTTCTCTCCTCAGGCTCGCTTCCCTCGATACCGAGTTTGGAATCGATCCCTAGCATGGGCGATGTGCTACCGACTGGCGCTGGTTCCGACCTCCCGCAGTACCAGCGCCCATCCTATAAGGATTCCATACTGCACCATCCAGGATCTTCTATTCCTATAAACTTGGATAGATCCCTCGGTGCCAACGCTAGTTCTTCATCAGATCTAGCCTATCCAAGCGAAGTTCCCTCTGGGGATCCTTCTTTTCAGGTTTTCCTCCTAGATATGGCAAAATCCCTTGCCATTTCTATTCCTGGACAAGGTCCTACACAAGGCAATACAGGATCCCTCTATATTCCTGAGAGAGCAAAGGAAAACATCATGCTTCCTTTGCATCATTCCTTGCAGGATCTCCTTCTACGAATGTGGGAAGCTCCTTTAAGGGTACCCACTTTCCAGAGGAACTGATCTTCTATATCAGGTGCCCCCCTCTCCAGGATTTCAAAAGACTCAACTTCCTCATCATTCCATTGTTGTAGAATCAGCAATGAGGCGGGTGAAGAGTACTAAAAAGCACTCTTCTTATCCACCAGGTCGTGAGTCTAAGACTTTGGATGCCTTTGGACGCCAAACTTTCCAGGCATCCATGCTTTCAACAAGAATTCTCTCATATATTTTTTATATGGGTTTATCTCTTGAGGAGGTCACAAAGAAATTATATCTTTTGACTCCTTTTCTTCAAGAGCCCAAGAGTGCAGACTATTCCTCACTGGTTAGTCATGCTCAAAATATCTCTAGGTTTCTTACTCGTGCTTCCCTAGACTCCTTTGAGTCTGTTAGCAGGACTTCTGCTGTAGCTATAGGAGCCTGACGTAAAGCCTGGCTCCAAGCTTCAGACTTAGACAAATGGGCACAAGTTAGACTGGGAAATACTCCTTGCACTGGGGAAAATCTCTTTAACAAGGAGTCTTTACTCCAGGTTGCTCAGTTAACAACTGACTGTCCTGTTTCCAGAGGCTGTTCTACGCCGCCTTCTTTCCCAGTTGGTAGGAAATGTCCTGCTAAAATTTCTTTCCCTAGGGGGAGAAGATTTTATCCATCATCTGCCCATCATACAGATGTTCCCAAACAGGGGAAACATCACCCTGGTCTGAAGGATCCACAACCTACGCAGGGTCAACAAACCCAGCAGTCGCAGGGTTTCAAATAGATCATCATTGCCCCTCTTGGTTGGTGGTTAGAGTAGCAGACTGCTTCTTTTCATTTGCAGTATCTGCACTAAATTTATTCTAACCTTCCTAGATATCTCTTCATGAGACATCTTTTCTTTAACTTAACAGTCTTTATGATGATCATGCCCATACTTAACAGGGCTTTTCTCTTCCTCTTAGAGGAAAGAGAACTAACAACTATTAATAGACAGTTGTTTTCCCTGTACTGGCATGTATCATCTCTCCTGTCAGAGACTTCCTCCACAGTCAGTCTCTTTCAACTCTGTCTTACCTCCCTCTTACTATAACATTTGGTTTGTAAGAGGGACCGCTTTTACACTGGTAAGCCCCTATGGTCCTCTACCTGTTCTTCCTGGTTAGGACAAGGTAATTCAGGCCGGAGGGCCAGGAGTTCAAGTCCCACCTGGGGACAGCAATCTCAGGCCGGAGGGACTGGGATTTCTAGTCCTATAGGCACTCCTTGTGGTCTTGGGCAAGCCACTTAACCCTCCATTGCCCATGTTCCCTGTAAGTATTAGCATATGTGTCTCATATCCCCTCGTGTTAAATGTATCCCCCAATTGACCGCTTTGACCCGGTGAAAAGCGGGATATAAATACAGCTAAATAAAATAAATAAATAAATAAAATTCTCCCTTCCGGAGTTGTCTCCCCCCTTGTTACCTTAGGGCAGCCCATCAGACAATAGGAAATCCTACCAGGTCTGCTGTATCTTTTTCCCAATCTAAAAGAGGGAGAGGGAAAAAGAGATGTTCTACGCTGCCCTGGTACCTTGCTGCAGATACATCAATTCCTAGTGGTTAAGCCACTGGTTCTGTCCATCACACAACCAGGGATTCTCCTCCACTAGCAATCCTTCTAGCCTCAGTGCTAGGTCCCAAACAGGTCATCAACCTCGTTTGGGAAACCCTCTTATCACAGCCTGGTTGGTTAACTTCTATTCTTCGCCCCCTTGTCCTTGGCAGAATAGTTGGTTACCTGCTGGCTTTCCATAGCCAGTTTTTCTTCTAACCAACCTGCAGCATGCTCTCTGCAAATCTACAGAGTAGCTTTGCACTATGGGCCCTTGCTAGAGAGCATTAGTATCTTGCCTAGCAGATAACCCCAGATGGTTAACAGGGTTCTCCCAGTCATGTTTCCATGACTGGTAGGTATTTCCTACCCTTACCATCTCATCTTAAATCTCTTTTGAGACATCAGTCTCAGGCCTTTCATTACGTGAAAACCTAAAGAAGGGCCAATTCCCTGGCTTGGCCCATATCTCCTTTGGTCTTCTCGTCAGAGATAATTTTCTTCAATGGCAGCGGACGCCCAATACCCCTCTTGCCCTCATAGGCAAGTCACTAGGGTATCTTCCTCCAGTGGCGTCTTCTATCCATTCTCCATATGGCAATTCTGGAGAAATCTGGACTTCCTGCCTACAGACTGAAATTATCCTCTGCCTTTTTCACGTAGGCCATCCTGGTTATACAAAAGCTCACATTCTGAAAAGAATCCAGACTACTTCTTGTCAGGGAGACCTCTCCTCTGACTCTGCCAATCATAACCAGGAAAAGAGAATTCTCTGTATATCTATTCAAGCAGGTATTAACCTTCTTGCTGTTAGATAAATCTTCCTCTCTCCCTATATCCCTAAGGGAGTTCAGCTTCTATAGACCTATCTCCTTCCACATACCTGGAGATATATGTCTACATATTCATATATATATCTGTGTATCTTCTGCCCATACATATCTCCTATAGATATATACATATATACCCTATATGTGTATATATTCAATATATATATGTATATATACATACATATATTTATAGATCTAATGAGATATATTTTTAGATAGATATGTATCTATATACTTATCTATCTGTTCTGTTAGGTTCAGATATCCTTACATTCCTATATGATCCTGACAGATGGGCACTCCCTGTGGTAATTAACAAAGTTTTCCTTACCATATAGGTTAGGTACTCCTGAAGCTCTCCATGTACCTTTCTTCTTTCCTAATTGACCCCATTTAGGAAAGACATTGCGGAGCTTCAGTCATTCTAAAGCTTAGAGCTCCTGAGTCTGTCCTTACTTTCTCATCAGATACAAGGGTCTCCATACCCTTTCTCCCCTACATGGACTGATTCCATCCCCAGTCCAGTTAGGTCAGACTCATTTTTTCTTTTGGTCCTAAATTTATACTGTTTTGGGACCTAAACAGCTTAAGCTTTCTTTAATACTACCTTATGCATCTCCGCTGAAGCTCTACCTCTTATACTACCCCAGTCTTTCCCCCTGGGGCTATTTCTCACCCTGAAGGGTTCTGACCTCTACTTGTTTTTCTCTACTTTTACTACCTCTACTTCTTAGTGAGGTACCCCTTCAGCACATTCACGGGCTCTTCTAACAGATCCATATGTACCTTAATGGACTTGTACAAGGTCAACAAGGGAGGCCCAGATTACAATATTTTACTACAAAATACCCTCTATACAGGGTCTTTCCCTTTCAAAACCCTGTTCTAGCCAGCTGTTCCACAGCTCCTCTTCTATTTTTAACTCCTACCCTCCATCCCCAGGATGCCTGAGGTCTTAAGCAATAGCATGGCTCGTTCTAGACTTGCAACATGCTAGGACTCCCTCTGGGCATCTGAGCTTGGGAGTCCCCATATGTGAAGACTCATTCCTGCTTGTTCCTGGAGTGGGAGGAGTGGCCTAGTGGTTAGGACAAGGTACTTCAGGCCGGAGGGCCATGGGTTCAAGTCCCACCTGGGGACAGCAATCTCAGGCCGGAGGGACTGGGATTTCTAGTCCTATAGGTACTCCTTGTGGTCTTGGGCAAGCCACTTAACCCTCCATTGCCCATGTTCCCTGTAAGTATTAGCGTATGTGTGTCATATCCCCTCGTGTTAAATGTATCTCCCAATTGACCGCTTTGACCCGGTGAAAAGCGGGATATAAATACAGCTAAATAAATAAATAAATAAAATAGCACAGTTACTTACCTGTAACAGGTGATCTCTGGGAACAGCAGGAATAAGTCTTTACAACCCACCCACCTCCCCTAGGAGTTGCATTTTCTCTATCTCTATCTTTCTCTTCCTTGCTTTCTCTCTTTGTCTCAGCTTTCAAACTTAACTGAGGAGAGACAGTTGGGAAGGCGGGAAGGCAGCACGCAGGCGTGTTGGGATGCTTCCAAAGGCTTTCTGATTGGACGCTGGGAAGCGTTCCCGCGCAGACTCCGTCGGTACCGACGTACCCATATGTGAAGACTTATTCCTGCTGTTCCCAGAGATCACCTGTTACAGGTAAGTAACTGTGCTTTCTTTGGAGACTGAAGAGCCCAGGGCAGAAGAATTGGAGATCCTTGAGCACTCCACAGCCCCCAAGGAAGCAGTGACAGTGCCTGTGCACTGCATCCTTCAGATGTTACGAATGAGAATGTGGGAGCCCCCGCTCACTGTGCCTCCTGTTAGTAGAAAAAATGACTCAATGTACTGAATTCAGAAGACTCCTGGATAAGAGATATTTCAGCTCTCTGGTCATTGAATCTGCTCTCAAAGATTCAGAAATTCCAAGACGCACGCCTCAGCAAAGGAGGCTAGGACACTGGACTCTTTTGGGAAGAAAGGTTTTAGAGTGCTGTGCTTGCTTACCATGTGGCCTCTTACCAACTCTACATGAGAATGTTTCTGAAGGTCATCATGCACAGCCTAGATGATATGTACACATTTCTTCCTCCAGAGAAACTCGAGTAATATCGTTCCCTAGTGAGTCATGGAAAAACTGTTCAAACTTCATGGCTCAAGTGACCTATGATATTTTCGATACAGTATCTAGAGCTTCTGCAATGAGACTTGGTGCCCAAAGACTCTCCTGGATCCGGGATTCAGATGTTCAAACATTAGTGCAGGAAACGTTTGCCAATGTACTATGTTGCAGAGAGAACCTCTTCAGAGATAAGGTTGAAGAGACTGCAGACTTCATAGAGAAGCAATTATGTTTTGTAATCTCTCAAGACACATGTCTGAGCTGGTTTCCTACCACAGGAGGTTTCAGAGTGGCAGCCAAAGAAGGGCTTTTTACTCTCAAAAGTATAAGTATTTCCCTGACTTCCGATTCTCCCAGACTAAGCAGACAGCTCATGCCCAACCAAAGCAGGAGAAGTTGCAGAAGACCCAGCCCGCTCCCCAGCCAAAGCCAGGGGTGGGATTTTGACTTCTTCCTACAGTAAAGTCACTTTACCTGTAGCCTTGGAGGAGAACTCTCCTGTCGGAGGGACGCTCACTCTCTTTGCCCCCCCCCCCCCCCCCCTGAGAGTTTGATCTCTCAACCCTCTGCATCAGGAACTCTTTCTTAAGATTTCCACAATTCACAATGAATCTGCAATCAAGCCTGTTCCACCAAGGACAGGTATTTTGCTCAGGGTAATTCATAGTCACAAAGAAGATGGGAGGATAACATCCCATCTTAGACCTAAGAGATCTGAACAAATATTTAGTCAAAAGAACTATCAGAATAATTTCTTTAGGCACCGCTGCTTTTTTATCTTAAAAAGGGGAGATTGGCTATGCTCTCTGAATCAAAAGGATGTGTATACCCACATTCTCCAGGACCAAGCAGGAAGTCAGTCCTCACATATGGGTGACGTCGGCGCCGACGGAGCCCTCGCGGAGCAATTTTCCCCAGCTTTCAAAGAAAGCCTTTGGGAATTGCAGCGCGCATGCGCGGTCCTCTTCCCGCCCAAGGGTGCCATCTTGCTCAGTCTTCTTTTTTCCGCGGAGCCCTACAGACGTTGTTTGTGAATCCCCGCAGAAAAGTTGATTTTATTTCTCTTTTTTCTCTCTGTTTCGACGCCGGTTCTTTTCCCGCCCGGACCCGCGACGCCTGTTGCGAGTCCGTTCTTTATTTTTCGTTTTTTTGTCCTTCGTGACAGATTTTGCGCCTTTTTACTTTTTCACTGGCAGCCCAGTCTTTTGACCTCGCAGGGGCCCTTTTTCCTCTGATGGCTGCCAGCGGGTTTAAAAAGTGTGACCTCTGTAAGAAACTCATGTCTCTTACAGACACACACGACTTCTGCCTCCGCTGCCTCGGACCCGATCATGACCCGATGATCTGTGGTCCGTGTGGCAAAATGTCCTCAAAAGCGTTGAGGAGTCGGCAGCATCAGCGGGAACGTATCTTCTCTGACTCCGGCCGGGCTCGGACCTCGTCAGAGGCTTCGACGTCTCGGGACTCTGGTCCTGAGCATCGTCGAAGTTCCTCTGAAAGGGGGTCTCCTACCCGGGAACATCATCGGAAGAAGAAACCCGCGAGGGCGGGATTGGTGGACGCTCCTGGTTCCTCGAGGGCCAGGTCGCATAGCCACGATTCCCGTCCCGGGTCCTCGGAGGTGGAGAGGCCTTCCAAACATCCTCGTCTCGAGATGGACTTGTCCGCTCACGTGAGTACTGTTGTCCTCGTAGACTCGCCTCCGAAGGAGCCGACGTCGGGCCCGACACCGTCGGGGCCCGAGTCGGGGGCTGCTGGGTCTCCTGAGCTCGGACTCAGGTTGACGGCCTTGGAGAGCAGTCTGACTGCCTTCATGGACCAGCAGCGGGCATTGATCGCTGGCCTCGCCGGTGCTTCTGCCCTGACCGCCGGGACGTCGACCTCCAAGTCGACCCCGGAGACCGAGCCGATCCTCGAGTCCATGAGGGCTCGAGTCGATCCTCGGTCACGGTCTCCTTCGGCCTCCCATTCGGGACCGAGGTCGTCGACGCCGACTCCCTCGGCGTCGGGGCGAGTGGCATCGATGCCCGCCCGACCAGAGCCGCTCGACTCCTCCTCTGAAGAGTCGGCCTGGGAATCCGAGGACGAAGAGTCACCTGGTTCCTTTCGGACTCGGTGTGTCCCATCGGACTCCCCTGAGTCCGAACCTCGGAGACGGTCCCCCCCGGAGGATTCCCGGTTCTCGGACTTCGTGCGGGATATGGCCAAGGCCTTGGCCTTCCCCGCGGATCCCGAGGAGGAGCCTCGAGTCGAAGAACTCGATGCCCTCCAATATGACTCTCCCCCGAAGGAGGCCTTTATTGTGCCGGTTCCTCCGATGCTGGAACGACTTCTCTTCCGCATGTGGGAGAGCCCGGCGTCGTCGCCGGTGTTAAGCAAGCGGGTCGATTCCATTTATCGAGTCCGCAAGAGCCCCGGCTTCCAAAAGGCACAACTACCGCACCATTCCATGGTGGTGGAATCGGCCATGCATAGATTTAAGAGTCAAAAAATGCACTCCTCGGTGCCCCCGGTAGGGAGGCCCGAAGCCTGGATGCCCTCGGTAGGAAGTGTTTCCAGGGCTCTATGCTTGCTTGTCGAGTCCAGACCTACCAGCTCTACATGGGCATGTATCTCCGGGACCTGGCTAAGGAAATAGCCGGGTTCTCTGCTGGTCTCTCCGACGAACCTTTGCAGAGGTTCCAAACCTTGTCAACTGGGATTCGGGAGTGCTCAAAGTTTATCTCTCGAGCAGCCTATGATGGTTTTGAGGCATCGGCTCGAGTAGCCGCAGCCGGCATCGGTGGACGCCGCCAGGCTTGGCTTCAGACGTCCGACCTCGAGCCATGGGTGCAGGACAAGTTGGTCGATGTCCCCTGCAGAGGTGAAAACCTCTTTGGCAAGCCCATGGATGAGAAGGCTGCACAGATCGAGACCGAGACTCTCACCAGGACTCGTCTCTCAAGGAAGACCTCTGCCCCTTCTCAAAAGAAGAAGGGCTCGGGGAAAAAGCCCTTTTACCCGAGGAAGGCGGCTGCCTATAAATACTACCCTCAGTATCAGGCCTCAGCAGCTACCCCACAGGGTAAGCAGGCCAAGGGACGGGGTAACGGGTCCCGTAGGCAACAAGCCTCCAAGCCTGCACCACCGGCCCCTGCTCAGCAGGGTGGGGGTTTTTAACTTCATCAGCATAGCCTCTCCCCCTCAGCTGGTTTCTCTCAGCACAGGAGGTCGACTGGTCCACTTTGCCCAAAGGTGGTCCAACATCACCACAGATACCTGGGTACTTCACATAGTTCGGAAGGGCTATCTTCTTCACTTTCACCAGGTACCTCCCTCCTACTTTCCAGGGGAGCCTCCAAGACTCCCTCTGCACAAGGACTTACTCCTTCAGGATTTAGCAAGTCTCCTTCAGGAACAGGCTGTGGAACCGGTGCCCCACCACCTGAAGAGTCAAGGGTTTTACTCCAGGTACTTTCTGATACCAAAAAGAACAGGAGGCCTCAGACCCATCCTGGACTTGCGAAACCTCAACAAGTTCCTTGCAAAGGAAAAGTTCAAGATGCTTACCCTTGGAATCCTGCTGCCCTACCTCCAGCAGGGCGACTGGCTATGCTCCTTGGATCTAAAGGATGCGTATACTCATATCCTTATTCATCCAGACCACAGACAATATCTCAGGTTTGTTGTGGGAGGAAATCATTACCAGTACAGAGTACTGCCCTTTGGCCTATCCTCTGCCCCCAGGGTGTTCACCAAATGCCTGGCAGTGGTGGCGGCCTATCTAAGTCTTCAAGGCCTTGTTGTGATCCCATACCTGGACGACTGGCTCATCAGAGCCCAGTCTTCCCAAGAGGCCACTCAGGCCACTCATCGCACTGTGACTCTACTCCAGCACTTGGGATTTGTCATAAACTTTGCAAAGTCCACTTTGCTCCCATCTCAAAATCTCGAATTCATCGGCGCCAGGTTGGACACTCTTCAGGCGCGGGCCTTCCTCCCTCTGGACAGGGCCAAGCGGCTCATGGATCTCGCCAGCCACTTTCGCAGCAATGCCCTGGTCTCAGCCAGGCAATTTCTGAGACTGCTCGGCCATATGGCTTCCACGGTCCACGTGACCCCCAATGCCCGCCTGAACATGCGACCTGCTCAATGGTGCCTTCGCACACAATGGCATCAGGCCACTGGGAGCCTAGCGGACTCCGTACAGATCTCCGACCAGCTGGTCTCTTCTCTACAATGGTGGCTTCATCTGCCAAACCTAGTACTAGGAGTGACTTTTCAGCCCCCTACGCATTCTCAGGTCCTGACGACCGATGCTTCTCTCCTGGGTTGGGGAGCACATTGCCAAGGGACATGTACTCAAGGCCTCTGGACTCCTTGGGAGTCTGCTCAGCAGATAAACTTCCTGGAGCTCAGAGCCATCCGCCTAGCGCTCAAAGCATTCTCTCACCTGGTTTCTCACCAGTCGGTGCTGATGCAGACAGACAATCAGGTTGCAATGTTCTACGTGAACAAACAAGGCGGAACAGGCTCCTTCCTTCTCTGTCAGGAGGCACAAAAACTATGCTCTTGGGCAGTCCACCACGGCATCATCCTCAAAGCTGTCTATCTCCCAGGTCAAGAAAATTACCTGGCCGACAAGCTATGCAGGATCCTCCAGCCACACGAGTGGAGGCTGGATCCGATGGTGGTTCAGCGGATCTTTCTCAAGTGGGGCCTCCCCACCATGGATCTGTTTGCCAGTCCTCTGAACCGGCAACTTCCCAGATTCTGCTCTCGACAACCGCATCCTCTCAGAGTAGCGTCGGATGCTTTTCTAATTCCATGGTCCACAGGCCTCTTATATGCCTTTCCTCCCATGCCGCTGGTGTCTCGGACACTCTTCAAAGTTCTCAGAGACAAAGACTCGGTGATCCTAGTGGCTCCCCGGTGGCCGAGACAACCTTGGTTCCCACTTCTAATGCAGCTGGCGGTGGACACCCCGCTTCCTCTGGGGTTTCAGCCCGACCTCCTGTCACAGGATCAGGGGACTCTCCTGCACCCCAACCTCCGGTCCCTTCATCTGATGGCCTGGCTGCTGAAAGGGTAGTCCTTGCTCCCCTCCACCTGCCTCCAGAGGTGGAGGAGGTCGTCTTGGCCTCCAGGCGGCCCTCCACCCGGAAGTCCTACGCTCTTAAGTGGCGTTGGTTCTCCGTCTGGTGTGCTCAGCAATCTCAAGATCCCTTCTCCTGTTCAGCATCAGTGGTCTTGCAGTACCTGCTTTCCCTCTCCAATCTTGGACTTAAGTCCAACTCGGTCAAGGTCCACCTCAGTGCTCTTTCTGCGCATCACATGCCGGTGGATGGCAGACCTCTTTCTAGCCACCCTCTGGTGGCTCGTTTTCTCAGAGGCCTCCTTCTCCTTAAACCACCTTTGCGCCCACCAGCCCCGGACTGGGATCTCAATGTGGTTTTACAGCGGATTACCTGTCCGCCTTTTGAACCTATGGCTACCTGTCCTCTTCGTTTTCTTTCTTGGAAAACCTTGTTCTTGGTGGCCCTCACTTCTGCTAGACGCGTTAGTGAGCTGCAGGCCCTGGTGTCTGATCCTCCTTACACTAGGTTCTACAAGAACCGGGTAGTCCTGCGGACTCACCCTAAGTTTCTTCCCAAAGTGGTTTCCCCTTTTCACATCAACCAGGAGGTCGTGCTTCCGACCTACTTTCCCAGGCCACACTCCAGCCGAGCTGAAATGGTCCTGCATACCCTGGACTGTAGAAGGGCGTTAACCTTCTACCTTGACCGTACGCGGGAGCACAGAAGGGCTGTTCAGCTCTTCGTCTCTTATGACCCCAATAAGTTGGGGCTCCCTGTCTCCAAGCGTACTCTGTCCATCTGGATTGCTGACTGTATCGCTTGGGCTTACGAGGCAGCCGGCCTCTCGTTGGAAAGTTGAGTCACGGCCCATCGTGTTCGGGCGAAGGCTACGTCAGTGGCTTACCTCCGCTCTGTTCCATTGGCAGACATCTGCCGGGCCGCTACTTGGTCTTCAAGCCAGACTTTTGCGGCCCATTACTGCCTGGAGAGGGAGTCCCGCAGGGACAGTGCTTTCGGACAGGCAGTCCTCCGTAACCTCTTCGAGGTATAGGCAACTCCTACCCTCCATCCCGGATGTTGGGCTACCGGTTGGAGACGTATTCAGAGAAGATTCCTTCCTTCTGGGCTACTGAGCTTGAGGGAGCTCCTTTTTGTGCTTAGGGTCTCCGGTAGCCTTAAGCTTGGGAGTCCCATATGTGAGGACTGACTTCCTGCTTGGTCCTGGAGAAAGCGTAGTTACTCACCTGTAACAGGTGTTCTCCAGGAGCAGCAGGAATCAGTCCTCACAACCCTCCCTCCTCCCCTTGGAGTTGCAGTTCTATGCTTTCATTTTTTGCTAATTTTTTTGCTGTCTTTTAGCTATGTCATTTGACTGAGCAAGATGGCACCCTTGGGCGGGAAGAGGACCGTGCATGCGCGCTGCAATTCCCAAAGGCTTTCTTTGAAAGCTGGGGAAAATTGCTCCGCGAGGGCTCCGTCGGCGCCGACGTCACCTATATGTGAGGACTGATTCCTGCTGCTCCTGGAGAACACCTGTTACAGGTGAGTAACTACGCTTCAGCATACATCCCAGTCACAGGAAGTAGCTTGGATTCCTTGTAGGCAGCACTTCCAGTACCGCTTACTGCCTTTGGCCTCGCATCAACTCCTCAGGTATTCACAAAATACCTTGCCATGGTAGCCCTGTTCTTACACAGATTGGGAGTGCACATTGTTCCGTACTTGTATAATTGGCTGCTTAAGAGCCACCACTCCAGAAGGGGTTCTGGACTCCACACAAATTACTGTTTAGGTGTTGGAGCTATTAGGATTCATAATCAATTACCCTAAATTCCATCTTTACTTATCCAACAATTTCAATTTATCAGAGTGCTACTCAACATGACTAAGGCAAGAGCTTTTCTCCCCAATGACAACCTACCCAGACTCATTGTGATAGTATGGGAGTCCCAAATGAGTCAGCAGGCATCAGCTTGCGCCATGGGTCTCAACGGTTCATGTAATACCCTTGGCATGTCTCCATATGAGACAAGTTCAAAGGACCTTGAGCATCCAGTGGATTGAGGCCACAGGAAATCATAAGAACATAAGATAAGCCATACTGGGTCAGAACAAGGTCCATCAAGCCCAGTATCCTGTTTCCAGCAGTGGCCAATCTAGGTCATACGTACCTAGCAGTTTCCTCAAAAGACACAGGTTCCACAATGCTTGTATTGGGTCAAGCATTGATATTCTGGGTCCCTTTTTAATAATGGTTTATGGACCTTTCCTCCAGGAACTTGTCCAAACCTTTTTTAAACCCAGCTACACTAACAGCTTTTACTACATTCTCCGGTAACAAATTCCAGAGTTTGATTACACGTTGAGTGAAAAAAATATTTTCTCTTATTAGTGTTAAATAGTTTACCCTGTAGCTTCATTGCATGTCTCCTAGTCTTTCTATATTCTGATAACGTAAACAATCGATCTACGTTTACCCGTTCCACTCCGTTCATTAATTTATAGACTTCTATCATATCTCCCCTCAGCCTTCTCTTTTCCAGGTTAAAGAGCCCTAACCTTTTCAGCCTTTCTTCATAGGGGTATCCTTCCATCCCATTTACCATTTTGGTGGCTCTTCTCTGAACCTTTTCTAATAACGCTATATCCTTTTTAAGATACGGCGACCAGAATTGCACACAATATTCAAGGTGCGGTTGCCCCATGGAATGATACAGAGGCATTATAATATCCTTAGTTTTATTTTCTATTCCTTTCCTTATGATACCTAGCATTCTATTTGCTTTCATGGCCGCTGCTGCACACTGGGCGGAGGGTTTTAACATGTTATCCACAATGACGCCTAACGTTTTTCCTGGGTGGTGGTTCCTAATGTGGAACCTTGCATCATGTAACCATAGTTTGGATTGTTCTTCCCTAGGTGCATAACTTTGCACTTGTCCACATTAAATTTTATCTGCCATTTTGATGCCCAGTCTTCCAATTTATCAAGATCCTCTTGCAATTTTCCACAATCCTCATGGGTTTAAATAACTTTAAATAGTTTTGTGTCATCATTATTCCCTTTTCCAGGTCATTTATGAATATGTAAAAAAGCAGTGGACCCAGCACAGGTCCCTGGGGTACACCATTAATCACCTTTCTCCATTGGGAAAATTGGCCATTTAGCCCCTACCCTCTGCTTTCTATCTTTTAACCAGTTCCTGATCCACAGTAATACACTACATCCTATCCCATAACTCTTTAGTTTTGCTAAAAGTCTCTGATGGAGGGACCTTGTCAAAGGCTTTCTGAAAGTCCAAATACATTGTATCAACCAACTCACCTTTGTCTACCTGTTTATTCACACCTTCAAAAAAAACATAACAGATTAGTAAGAAAAGATCTTCCTTGTCTAAAGCCATGTTGGCTATCTCCCATTAAGCCAGCAGTTTTGTTCTTTATGATGGTTTCTACCATTTTTCCCAGTACTGACGTCAGGCTCACCGGTCTGTAGTTTCTGGGATCACCCCTGGAACCCTTTTTAACAATTGGTGTTACGTTTGCCATCCTCCATTCTTCAGGTATTACAGATGATTTTAATGATAGTTCACAGATTACTAATAGCAGGTCTGCAATCTCATATTTCAGTTCTTTCAACACTCTTGTCATCCGGTCCAGGTGATTTGCTACTCTTCAGTTTATCAAATAGTTGTAATACATCTTCCCGATGTATCGCTCTTTCCTTCAATTCTTCCGCACCTTTAAATACCACTTCAATCATGGGTAACATCCCTACATCTTCCTCAGTAAAGACCGAAGCAAAGAATTCATTCAGTCTCTCCATAATCGCCTTGTCGCCTCTTAGTGCCCCTTTTACCCCTCTATCATCTAATGGACCAACTGACTCTCTCACAGGTTTTTTGCTACGAATGTACTTGAAAAATTCTTTATTACGCGTTTTTGCTTCCGCAGCAAGTTTCTTCTCAAATTCTCCCTTTGCCTGCCTTATCAATGCCTTGCATTTAACTTGCCAGTGCTTGTGCTGTTTCCAGTTTTCGTCGTTTGGCTCTTTTTTTCCATATCCTGAAAGATGCTTTTTTGGCAACAGCAGCCTCTCTGACCTCACCTTTAAACCATGCTGGCAGTTTTTTGGACTTCCTGCCACTTTTCTTAAAGCGTGGAATACAGCCGGTCTGGGCTTCCAAGATAGTATTTTTAAACACCCAAGCTTGATGTAAGTCTTTAACCTTTGCAACTGCTCCTTTTAGTTTTTTTCTTAACTATTTTCCTCATTTTATCATAGTCTCCCTTTCGAAAGTTGAAAAGTTGTACTGTGGATTTCCTTACTATCCCTCCTCCACTAATAAAATCAAACGCGATCATGCTATGATCACTATTGCCAAGTGGCCCCAACACCCTTATCTCTTGCACCAGATCTGGTGTTCCACTAAGGACTAGGTCCAATATGGCTTCCCCTCTGGTCAGTTCATGAACCAGCTGCTCCAAGAAGCAGTCATTTATTTCATCTAGGAACTTTATCTCCTTAGCATGTCCTGCCGTGACACTGACCCAGTCGATACCGGGGTAATTGAAATCGCCCATTATTATTACTGTGCTGTAACGTTTGTTAGCTTCCTTGATTTCTTTGAGCATTTCATCATCCATTTGTTCCTTCTGGCCAGGCGGTCGATAGTACACCCCCACTGCCATCGCCTTCCCCTTTTTACATGGAATTTCAATCCATTGAGATTCTACAGCCAATTTTGTTTCCTGCAAAACTTTAATCCTTTCTGACTCAATGCTCTCTCTAACATAGAGTGCAACCCCTCCACCAATTTGATCAGCTCTATCATTACGATATAGTTTGTACCCAGGTATCACAATGTCCCTCTGGTTGTCCTCCTTCCACCATGTTTTTGAGATTCCAATCATATCTAACCTCTCTTTTAGTGCTATATACGACTCTCCTATCTTATTTTTTAGACTTCTAGCATTTCCATACAAGCGTTTTAGAGACTGTATTTTATTCATATTAATTTGGCTGTTGGTAGGCATGGGTAATTTGGAATCTTTAAGCTCTGTCTGCTCCATACTCAAGGGCACTTGGGCTACTTTACTCTTTTTGTAACCTCTTTGCTTTTGGTAGTATCCTTCAAGGTTACATTCTTCCGAACCATGCGCTCTTGTGTGACTGTCTGCTTTCCCCTAATCTCCAGGAACAAGCAGGAATGAGTCTTCACATATGGGTATCGTCGGTACCGACGGAGCCTGCGTGGGAACGCTCCCCAGCGTCCAGAAAGAAAGCTTTTGGGAGCATCCCACAGCGCCTGCGCGCTACCTTCCCGCCTTTCCTAACTGCCTCTCTCCAGTTCTTCTTTTCCGCGGAGCCAGCAGGTCGTGTTTCCTGTCACCGCTGAAGAATTTCTTATTTTCTTTTATTTTTCTTTAGTCAAGTGTCTGCCTTCTCGATTCCGCACCGGTACCACCGGCCCTTTTTCTTTCTTTAAAAAAAAAAAAAAAAAAAAAAATTTTACTCTTTTCAGTGCATTTTTCTTCTGGGGCCTTAGGCCTACAGATATATTTTTCCCTCATGGAAAACCCCGCCTCTGGGTTTAAGAAATGCACAAAGTGCAGCAGCACTATTTCTGTCACTGACACCCATGACTGGTGTCTAAAATGTTTAGGTCCTGACCACTCCATTGCGGATTGTGAGTCCTGTTCCATGATGTCTAAAAGAGGGTTACAGAATCGGGCAGCTAAGCTCAGTACCCTGTTTCCCTCCGATGCAGCTTCCGTGGCATCGACGTCTTCCAGGGCTGCTTCTTCATCCCATGGATCTCAGGTAACCAAACTTAAATCTGGCCGGTCCTCAAAGAGTTCATCTCCCTCTAAGTATCGAGATGCCCCCGGGCTTACTCTTGAGGATACCACGCCGGCAAAATTACCCCGGCGGGAGGCTCTGGCTTCCAAAGCACTACCTATGGGGTCACAGGTTGACATCGATGGCTCGGCCTCGACCGATCACCTGTTACAATGTTCTGGGGTACCGGCAGTTTCTACTGGTACAGATATCCAGACATTGGTGGCGTCAATGGATCAGAATATTCTGACCATGCAGCGTGCCATCACGGCATTCATTCAAGCTGCAACGCTTACGGTACCGCAACAAACCCCATTGTCGGTACCTGTACCGATTCCGGTACCGGACCCGATATCGGCCCCGATACCAGTACCGCTTGCATCGACATCAGCATCACCCGCAGCGGTACGCTATCCAGTGATGCCCATCAGTACCGACCCGGTACCGATTACTCCCGATGTCGATACCTCCCGGTACGCATATCGGGCTCTACGAGAGCATCCAGATAGTCGATACTTCGATTCCTCTGAAGACTCTGATTCTTCAGAGGCCTCAATTGAAGCATCGGGCATCCTTCCTCAGGCACCCTCTTCTCCAAAAAGGAGAATGTCTCCTCCTGAAGACTTGTCTTTTCAGGACTTCATTAGGGAGGTGGCCAAAGGCCTGTCCATCTCAGTGACCTCTGAGACTGAACCTAGAGCCAAAAAATTGGATATCCTACAATATCCTAAGGCTCCTAAAGAGGCAGCCACCTTACCAATACATGAGATTCTTTATGATCACATGCTGGGCATATGGGAGACTCCTCTTTCCACCTCCCCTCGTTCCAGAAGGTTGGACACCATGTATCGTGTTCCTCCTTGTCCTGGGTTTCATAAGACTCAGCTTCCTCACCACTCCATTGTGGTAGAGTCTGCTATGAAAAAGATCAAGAGAACAAAAAGGCACACCTCTGCTCCTCCAGGAAGAGAATGCAGAACTTTAGATGCCTTTGGCAGGGAAATCTTCCAGGCCAGTATGCTTGTAGCCAGAATCAACTCCTATAGTCTCTATATGGGGATGTTTCTAAAAGAAGTTACAGATCATCTGCAAACCTTATCTCCTTTTATGTCAGAAGATAAGAGAGAAGAATACATCACCTGGCTTAAACATGCACAGGATGTATCCAAGTTTTCCAACCGTGCAGCCTTTGACTCTTTTGAGGGGGCCAGTAGAGCCTTGGCTATTGCCATAGGTGCACACAGAGTTGCTTGGTTGCAAGCCTCTGATTTGGAATCCTGGGTACAGGATGGTCTAGGTAACCTTCCCTGTACAGGCGAAAACCTGTTTGGCAAAGATTGGCAAGCAAAGGCCAACCAAATGGATGCTGAAAACTCTGCTTTAGATAGACTTTCAAAGTCTACTACTGCTCCTTTTAAAAAGAGGTTGTTCAAAAAGGGATCTTTCCCAAAGAAAGGGAAATTTTCTTCTTATGGTCAGGCCTCTTCTCAAGGTCGTTTTGCTACAAAGAGACAGCAACAGCCAAAACCCAAGCTGCGAGGACTGCTACGGCCCAACAGCCTCAGCCTCCTCAGGGCCTTTGACTTTCTACTAGAGAACTTAGCCTTTCTGGCTCTAGAACATCCAGAGCCTCTCACCATCCCAGGAAGGTTAGCTCACTTTGCTCCCAGATGGGAACAAATCCCAGCAGAGCAGTGGACCCTCTCCATCATAAAGGAAGGGTACAAACTTCATTTCTTAAACCTTCCTCCTCACACCATGGTGAAACAGTTCAATTCTCCAACATCTCTCTTCAACCTTCTAGGTCAAGAGATTTCTACCCTTCTTGCCCAAGGGGCAATAGAAGAAGTACCCCTTCTTCAACAGGGCTCAGGGTTCTACTCCCCCTATTTCCTCATTCCAAAGAAAACGGGGGGCTACAGACCCATATTAGATCTCAGAGAATTGAACAAGTTTCTGTGCAAGGAGAAATTCAAGATGACTTCTCTCGGAACTCTCCTTCCATACCTCCAAAGTCAGGACTGGCTTTGTTCTCTAGATCTCAAGGATGCGTACATCCATGTTCTTATCCTTCCAACTCTCAGAAGATTCCTTCGGTTCCTTTACCAGGGAAAGCACTACCAATACAAAGTGCTTCCTTTCGGTCTGGCCTCTGCTCCACGAGTGTTCACAAAATGCATGGCAGTAGTAGCTGCATTCCTGCGCACTCTAGGGATATTCGTAATCCCATATCTGGACGACTGGCTCATCCTAGCTCCATCCCAGTCAGTGGCCCAGACTTCCCTGGCCTGCACAAGGCGTGTTCTTCAGTATCTGGGACTGGTAATCAACATTCCAAAATCCCATCTCACCCCTACTCAGTCTCTAGAGTTCATAGGGGCCTTACTGGATACCACAACTGCAAGGGCCTATCTTCCCCAGGCCCGTTGCCTACGCTTGGTGCAGTTAGCCTCCCAGATTCAGTTAAAATCCCATTTAACTGCTCGAGAGATGTTGCAACTCTTAGGCCACATGGCATCCACGGTGCATGTGGTTCCCTATGCTCGCCTTCACATGAGAGCAGCTCAGTGGACCATATCCTCCCAATGGACCCAGGCATCAGGTTGCCTGTCAGACAAAATAGCAACCTCCGGTCGCCTTTTTTGGTCCCTCCACTGGTGGAAGTCCACTCAGAATCTGTTGCTGGGGTCCCCCTTTCAACAGGTGTTACCCCAAGCCACCCTTACAACAGATGCCTCTCCAAGGGGTTGGGGGGCTCATCTACAAGATCTCTCAACCCAGGGCATCTGGTCTCCACAGGAGACATCTCTTCATATCAACCTCTTAGAGCTCAGAGCAATCTTTCTGGCTCTCAGAGTCTTCCACACCCTGCTCAGCTACAAGACAGTCCTCATCCACATGGACAACCAGGTAGCCATGTTCTACGTGAACAAGCAGGGAGGGACTGGCTCTCTGTCGCTTTGCAACAAAGCTCTGAGATTGTGGGCCTTTGCCAGAGAGCATCAAATCCATCTCATGGCAGTATATCTTCCAGGGGTTCAAAACTCTTGGGCAGACAGACTCAGTCGAGTTCTGCTTTCGCACGAATGGTCCCTCCATGGGGACCAGATAGCCAGAATTTTTCGGATTTGGGGTACCCCAGACATAGACCTGTTTGCAAGTCTGTGGAATTCCAAACTTCCCCGTTCTGTTCCAGGATTCCATGTCAGGGATGCCTTCCTCCTTCATTTGGGGGCAAGACCTCCTCTATGCCTTTCCACCTATTCCCCTAATTCCCAAGACTCTGTTCAAGCTTCAGAGAGACAAGGGGACTATGATCCTCATAGCACCACTTTGGCCACGCCAAGTGTGGTACCCTTTACTTCTGCATCTCTCTCAAGCTCCCTCCCTAGACCTGGGGTCTGCTCCAGATCTCCTCTCCCAGGAGGAGGGAACCTTGTGGCACCCAAATCCTCAGTCTCTTCATCTCAGGGCCTGGTTGCTGAAGGCCTAGACCTTCAAGATTTACAACTTTCTCAGCAAGTGAAGGATATCCTTCATGCTTCCAGAAAGCCTTCCACCAGACGTTCATATGCTTTTAAATGGAAAAGGTTTTCCATTTGGTGTGCAGAGAAGGGTCTCAGCCCTCTTGCAATACCTTTGCATTCTTTACTAGACTATTTGCTGCATTTATCCCATGCAGGCCTTAAAACAAATTCAATCAGAGTCCATTTGAGTGCTATTGCAGCATCCCTTAAGCCTCTCAATGGACAACCTATTTCCTCTCATCCTCTTATAGCAAGATTCATGAGAGGCCTTCTTTTGACTAAACCTCCCATTAGACCACCTCCAGTGGCCTGGGACTTGAATCTGGTTCTTGGCCAGCTTATGAAGCCACCCTTTGAACCCTTAGCCACTACCTCCTTAAAATTCCTTTCCTGGAAGGTTATTTTTCTCATTGCAGTCACCTCAGCTCGCCGTATCAGTGAGTTGCAAGCTTTAGTGTCTAATCCTCCTTATACAAGGTTCCATCATGACAAGGTAGTCCTCAGAACTAATCCACACTTTATGGCTAAAGTGGTCTCACCATTTCATCTGAACCAGGAGGTGTTTTTACCTGTCTTTTTTCCAGGACCTCATGCATCAAGTGCGGAGAGGAATCTTCATACCCTGGATTGTAAAAGAGCACTTGCTTTCTACTTATACAGGACACAGCAACATAGAAAGTCCTCTCAACTTTTTGTTGCTTTTGATCCTTCTCATTTAGGACTTCCAGTCTCTAAGAGAACTCTGTCTAATTGGATTGCTCAGTGTATTTCCTTCGCCTACCAAACTAAGAACCTTTCTCTGGAGGGCCATGTCACAGCTCACAATGTGAGGGCCATGGCAACCTCTATGGCTCATCTAAACTCTGTGTCCATCGACCAAATCTGTCGAGCGGCCACCTGGGCATCGGTTCATACCTTCACAGCCCATTACTGCTTAGACAAGGACTCCCGCCGGGATGCCTTGTTTGGTCAGGTTGTTCTTAAACACCTGTTCCATACCTAATCAACTCCTACCCTCCATCCCTGAACTGGATGCCTGAGATTCCCCAGAATGTTCCCCAGTTCCTATCAAATCCAAAACCCTCATCATTGCACCATTGTCTCATCCACACATTGAGACTCCGGAGCTCTGCCTGCCTTTTTGGGTCCTGTGCATAGAACGGGAAGCATTTCGGAGACAGCTACCTTGGAAGTTCATTCTGGATTTCAACTTCCTACCTAAAAGCCCAAATTTAGCCTACAGAACCTCCCTACCATATTTTCCTATGTCATTGGTACCGACATGTACCAAGACAGCAGACTCCTCCTAAGCACTATCTAAGACCTTATCTAGGTGGCGCGTGAGGTCTGCAACCTTCGCACCAGGCAGGCGTGTTACCAGGCGATCCTCATGTCCACCAGCCACCCAGCTATCTACATGCCTAATGATCGAATCACCTACTATAACGGCTGTCCTAACCCTTCCCTCATAGGCACATGGACCTGGAGAAACTCTCTCAGTGCGAAAGGGTTTTACATCACCTGGAGGACAGGTCCTATTTACAGGATCACTTCCTGCCACACCAGGGTGATGCTATCCTGTCACGTGACCTCTGTCCTCCATGGCAACAGGGATGCTGCCAGACTGGAGGTGGGACTTCAGGACTATATCACTGTAGGTCTCGTCTCTGTCTTTCTTATGTCTTCCAAGTCTGCTACTCTAGCCTCTAGAGAACGGACTCGTTCCCTGAGAGCAAAGAGCTCCTTGCACCTAGTGCAAAGGTAAGACCTCTCACCAACTGGGAGACAATCATACATGTGACACTGAATGCAAAAGACTAGAAAGCCCCCATCTCGCTACTGGACTGCTGTCTGCATTTTAGTGTTAAGCTTGTGTTTAGATCTTTAAGTTCTTTACTTACTAAGGGTTGCTGTGGACACTTATATTAATAAAAGTGTACCTAATAGGTTTAATATGCCTTGTTCACCTGAAGCTTAATATATATATATAGTCGCGTCCACCCGTCGCCTGTCTTACTCTCTACTATTACTTCTGTCCAAAATGGCTGCCGAGGAGGGCTGCTGGGTAATGTAGTTTTAGAGCAAGGAGTGTGACCACACGGTAATTAGGCAAAACAGAGAATTTATTTCGGGATTTCCCCTCCGCATTGAATTCATGACCCCATCTGAAATTGGATAATTCTCCAATAATGCAAACAAAGAATGTGAAAACAGGCTTAACACAAAAATACAGGAATGTCCTTTTGAATATCAGCTCTTAGCTTCCAGCGAGGAACAAGCTTCTAAAGCTCAATCTGTTGTTCAGATTAGCTTCTTGCTTTTCACTTTCAAAAGAACTTTTCACTTTACACAAGTTAGGCAGGCAAACACTTGGCAGTATTTCAACTACCAGCACGTTTCCTTTCTTTAAGCAGTGTGCAGCACAAGTCCTTAATTGCTTTCATGAAACAGTCCTTCACATAGATAATGAATTAGCACATATTCAGGTTCTTGGCCATGCAAAAAGAACACTGCATTTCCTCTACATCAGAATCATTAGGGTTTTCACACAAATCTATTTCCATCTCATTCATAGATTCGCTGTGACTATCTTTCTTATCCTGTATATCAGGAGACTGGCTATTCTCCTTCCATATCAGCTCATTTAGTTTTAACAGCAGCTGTTCCCTGTGGTCTCCAGCCACGGGCTCTTGTAATGGAGTTTCTCTCCCTTTCAACAGGCTAGCAATCTCTTTCAGAGTTGAGGCTTGGCAGTCACTGGCATATATTCTATGCTTATTAAACGTTTGCCGTTCAGGGGAACACAACGTTTAGCACTGTCTTTTAATTCTTTAACTATTCCTTCAGCTTGGCTTTTGGTAGGAATTAAAAATAAGAGATTTCCATTACCTTCAAGGCTTAAGGGCTGCTTTAATCTGTTTCCCCACCTGGAAACACGTCTTTGTCCTAGATACTGTTGCCTGCTCTGGGTTCCAGACACCCTCTGCTTCTCATTCACCCTTGTATGTGGATCAGCCAGGCTTCTTCCTGAAGTTCCCTTTTCCACTGGAACTAAAGTACCTGCTTCGGGACCCAGCAAGTTTCTGACTTCAAGCTTGTCCTCTTCAGAACCAGCTTCCCTTGCTGGAACTGCATCAACTGCCTCTGGAACTCCACAAACTCTAAGAACTGCCTGCTCCTCTTCTTCTAAAACGGAAGCACTTTTAAATTGCTGCCTTTCAGGCACCACACCCTTCTTCCTACTCACGTGCACCTCCTCAGTGCTCAACCTAGCCCTGACGTCACTAGGTGGGCGGGGCTTAGTGCTCGGTATACTCTGCTTTGGAGGCTTGTGGTTTTTATAGGAACTGCTTTCCTCTCCAGATTTAAAGGGACAGGGCTCATTTTCCTCCTATTCCATTTCCTCTGCACAGCTCTGCTTACCACAATATATATATATATATACCTTGTTCACCTGAAGCTTAATTAATCTCAGGTCCTTAGTGTATGACTGATTTGGATAACAAGCTGCACCTGAGAGCACCTCCTTTCCTTTAAGATGTGTAGGTACCTATAAAGCTACGATACTTTGTTTGTTGTTTGCCCACTTATTCAGTCTCTGGCATGTCATCCACGAAAATCTTGCAAAGTGTCTACCCTTCCAAATTTCTCATCAAAAACCTTTGATGTCAGATGCATCCAAACTGGGTTGGGGAGCTCATCTCGATGGGTTTCACATTCCGGGGAATTGGTCTCTCTAAGAGAGTCTGCATCAGATCAATTTCTACAAGCGACAGCAAACACTCTAAGGGCTTTCAAAGATCAGTTAACCAAGCAAATTGTCATTCAAACTGACAATCAGTTGCCATGTTCTACATCCATAAGCAGGGAAACACTGGTATCATACCTCCTCTGTTGAGAACCGGTCAGGTTGTGGAACTTTGCTATCTTTCACAGGATAGGATTGAAGGCCACTTATCTACTTGGTGAACAAAACATTCTAGCAGATGTCTGAGCAGAGTCCTTCAACCTCACGAATTGACCTTGATGAGGGAAGTGGCACTCCACATCTTTCGGGAGTGGGGCACCCCCTCGATAGATCTCTTTGCCACTCTTCAAAATGCTTATTTCTGCTCCAGAGTGGGAAGACACAGCAAACTAGCCTCAGATGCTTTCCTTCTCAATTGGAGCGAGGGTCTTCTGTATATGTATCCTGCAGTACTTCTTATTACCAAGACTCTCCTGAAACTCAGAACAGACAAAGGTACAATGATTCTTATCACTCCTTATTGACCCTAACAACCATGGTTCTCTCTACCTGGAACTCTCCATCCAGGATCCAATACATCAAGGGCAGGCTTCAGACTTTATTTCACAGATGAAGGGTATGATGCTACTTCCTAACATCAGGTCCATAGCCCTCACAGCTTAGCTGTTGAGAAGCTAATGCTGTCCACTCTATCTGCCAGCTGGTGTCACCAATATCCTTTTGGCATCCAGGACTTCCTCAGCAAGAAGATCTTATGCTTTTAAATGGAAGAGGCTTTCTGTGTTTGGTGTGAGGCATGCTCCATAGATCCCTTCATCTGTCCCACACAAAACACTGCCTGAATACCTTCTACACCTTTCAGAGTCTGCACTCAAATCCAACTTGGTATAGCTTCACCTCAGTGCAGCTGAAGCATATCTTTGTGGTGTAGAGGTTAAACACGTCACTGTACAGCTCTTAGTTGTTCGCTTCTTGCAGGGCTTGCTTATTCTCAAACCCCCCCTTATAAGCCAACCGCAGTGTCTTGGGATCTCAGTGTGGTTCTAAAGCAGCTGATGAATGCTGCTTTCATGCTGCTCAGTCCCTGTCCTCTGACATTCTTGACCTGGAAGGTTTTATTTCTGGTTGCGGTCACTTCAGCGTGCAGAGTGAGCGAACTTCAGGCCCTTGTAATTCATTCATCTTAAACTTAGTACCACTCTGTTGTGGAAGAACTATGTAGTCATCCTAAGTTTCTGCCTAAACTGATCACAGAATTTCATCTTAAGCAGTCAATTGTCCTTTTAACGTTTTCTCAAAACCCCATTCTCACAAAGGGGAAACTATGCTGCAAATGTTGGGACTGTAAAAGAGCCTTAGCTTTCTACTTGGAGCAGATGAAAGCTCACAGAAGGTCCATCTAGCTTTTTGTTTGTTTTGACCCCAGCAAGCTGGTGGTTGCTGTTTACAAACATGCACCGTCAATTTGGCTTGTAGACTGCATCTTTTTCACTTATGCCCAGGCAGGCCTAAGCCTTGAGGGTCATGCACAGCTCACAATATCAGAGACATGGCGATTTTGGTGGCCCACTTGCACTTAGTCTCCATGGAAGAGTTATGCAAGACTGCAACGTGGACTTTGTTTCATACTTTCACCTTTCATTATTGTCTGGATGGGGATTCCCAACGCGACAGCAGCTTTGGCCAGTCACTAATGTGAAATGGTTGGAGCAGAACATACACTTTAACTGCATCTCTCGTTCCTCTAGGCCTGGGGTCACCAACCTCCAGAGGGCCGCGGGCCGCAAAGCCGACTACTGGGAGCCTCGCGGGCCGCACCCCCCTTCTCCCCGCCCCCGCGAAAAAAAACAACAAGCGCAAAATTATGAAAACAATGGCTGATCACCTTTATTGAATTTAATGAGATGGCTGATGATTCATGCTAGAAGACAAACGCTTAAAGTCCGGCTTCACAGATGACACTGACAGGAGAAGGGACGCTTGCAGGTGGTCGTCGGCGAGCTGCGAGCGCGTGGATACAATGGCGGGAATCCTTGGCGGGCCGCACGTAATGTTAACCGGGGTAGAGCCTCGCGGGCTGCACGAAGGGACCTCGTGGGCCGCAGGTTGGTGACCCCTGCTCTAGGCAGTTTCCCACCTCTGCCTCACACTCTGAATGAAAATTTTGCGATGAGAGCTCTTGCTTTGTTGTTTTCCCAGCCCAATGTCAGCTATCTAGGCTTTATATTAAAAAAAACAAAAAGGTAAAATGGCAGTGCAAGGGGCATTGCTTGATGCATTTGGCCTTGGGCAAGTCACTTAACCCTCCATTGCCTCAGAAAAATCCAAGTTATCAATGTCCCTGTTTAATGTACACTACCAAATTTAAGTTACAATGTAAACCGCTTTGACTGAAATGATAAAGCAATATAAAAAAACCTGTTAAATAAATGTTTTTAAAAAGATATTTGTGACAGTGACTCCAGGAAACCTAAGGCTTTCACAAACTGATGAAGGATGGTTCTTTTCCAGTTCATGTTTTTCTAGGTAGAAAATTAACATAAGTCCCCTTCTTCGAATGAACTGTGTGCAGTCGCTTAAAATGGCATGCCTTTATTCCATAATAACATTTTGTTCTTGGAGGAGAAATATCCTCAAAGAATTAGTGAGGCAAGGAGATACTTAGATTATATTCAGCACCTAAGAGAAGGGGGCATGTAAATCACAAGTGTATAAAGTGCAGAGGTATGTGATGACATTAATGGAGTATGAATGTGGCTTTCTGCATTTACAGATGTCTATCTTTATACATAATTGTATTATATAAAGTGGAGGTTAGATTGGAGGTTTATTTTCTCTTATAATTAAATATAAATAAGTAAAATTAATGGCAACTCTAGCTGATCATTCCATAATTTAACAGCTTTCTTTGTTCATTTTTTTTCTTTCACAATTTTTAGTTTCATGCCATGGATACATTGCATAAACACAACTATGACTTGAGTAGTGCCATTAGTATTCTTGTACCTCAAGGAGGACCTGTGCTGTGCAGAGATGAAATGGAAGAATGGTCTGCCTCAGAAGCCAGCCTGTTTGAGGAAGCCTTGGAGAAATATGGCAAAGACTTCAATGATATACGTCAAGATTTTGTAAGTGCAGAAATATATTTCTCTAATGTTATTGAAAAAATTACTATTAGATAATACAGGAGAAACATTATTTCTCTTGCAGAGCTTGCAGGCTCACTGATACTTTATACCCACAAGCCTGTAAGCTCATTTTCAAAGAAAAACTCTCTGCTTTTTTTCACTTTGAAAATGTAATCTGCAAAGGTCATAGGTAAAAAAAAAAAAAAAAAAATCATTGTTTATGAAAGTAGGGTCTATGGAAAAGCTTCATGCATATAAATTCAAATATCTGCATATATATTTTCTACCTGACAATGGCACAGCCAGTACTGATTAGTGCGGCCTGAGGTTAAGATGTGTAGGCATTAGACAGTGGGGATGTTGATGCTGCCTCCAGTTGTTCTCTCATTGACCTAACTACAGATGAGCTTAACTACAAAGTGTGTGTGTATGTGGGAGGGGGAGCTGACCATGGCAAACCCAGATCCATTCCTGGCAATTACCCTGCCCATTCGCACTCACCCTGTCCCTGAGAATGTCTGTTTTCTCCTCGGGTATTTACGCTGTGAAATGTGTGTTTATCTTTTTGCATTCAGAGGTTGGCAGTTTTCAGAAGTTCACTTTAGGCAGATAAACTGGTATCTCCAGGAACAAGCAGGAATGTAGTCTTCACATATGGGTATCGTCGGTACCGACGGAGCCTGCGCGGGACGCTTTTGGGAGCATCCCTCAGCACATGCACGCTGCCTTCCCGCCTTTCCAACTGTCCCTCTTCAGATCTTCGTTTTACGCGGAGCCGACAGGATCTATTCCCTGTCACCGCAGAAAATTCCGTCTTTAAATTTCTTTTCTTGTGGTCACGTTTGCCTACCGCACGACACCTACCGGTACTGCCGGTTCTTTTCATACAAAAAAAGAAAATTTAGGCTTTAGACTGTTTCTTTTCAGAAACTTTTCTCTTTGGTGCTAGGCACCATTTGGGGCACTAGGCCCTATATTCCTAAAACATGGAAAAGCCAACTAGTGGTTTTAAAAAATGTACTAAGTGTGGCGGTACCATTTCCGTCACTGACACCCATGATTGGTGTCTGAAATATTTAGGACCTGAACATTCTCCAACTGAATGTCTCTCTTCAATGCTCTGAGTGTTCCAGGACTACCTGCGCTCCAAAACAGTTCTAGTCCAGTCAGACAATCAAGTAGCCATATTCTTTGTGAACAAGCAGGGTGGAACAAGTTCTCAGGCATTGTGTAATGAAGCCCTACAGCTATGGTCTTTTGACATACGCCTTCAGATCCACCTACTAGCAGTGTATCTCCCTGGCAAGCAGAATCTCCTGGCAGACAAACTCAGTCGAGTAATACTGCCACATGAATGGTCTCTCCATTCAGAGAAAATTGCTCGAATCTTTCAAATCTGGGGAACCCCAGATACAGATCTGTTTGCAAGTCCTCAGAGTGCCAAACTTCCCTGCTTCTGTTCCAGAATTCCTGCTCAGAACAGTCAGGTAATGAATGTTTTCCACCTCCACTGGGGTCAGGACTTCCTATATGCCTACCTACCCATTCATTCCCCTCATTCCCAAGACTCTGTTCAAGCTTCAGAGAGACAGGGGCTATATGATCCTCATAGCCCCACGCTGGCCACGACAGACGTGGTATCCACTGCTTTTACAACTCTCTCAAGACAAACCTCTGGAGCTGGGATGTGCTGCAGATCTTCTATCCTAGGAGAACAGGATGCTTCTGTAGCCGAACCCTCAGTCTTAGCACCTGATGACATGGCTGCTGAGAGCTTAGAACTTGTCAGACGGCTGCCTGGGTGAGAATCTTCACAGTCTTGACAATGCATATATTTATATGATTTTTGCAAGGTATTGTGGGTAATGTAGTTCATTCACACCAGACACAGCTGCTGACAATAATTTAGTTGTGCACAAGTGTTAAAGCCAATAAGATACTTCTTTATTTATGGGGTTATTTCTCCCAGCACAGATATGCTTGGTAGCACATAAATTAGGTTACTTGCTTGCAGTGTTTAACTTGGTAAAACAAAGTCAAAAATCAAAATCAGGAAAACAACCTTCAAACTTGTCAGGCAATTAATTAGCTAATGTTTTCTTAGCATATCTCTAACAAACGAAAAGCCACAAAGAAAGAAATAAACTGTTCTTGTAAGGTTAACTTCTGATTACTTTCCACACAGATCCAGAAGTAATTCTCTCCTAGCTCACAAGCAATTAGGTGCAGCTCAATTGCTATCAGTTATCCAGCTGAAACCCTTTAGCAGGCTGGCTTTCTACTGTGTGAGTCAAATCCTGCTTCAGGAGCTTTTCTTAGTGGAATAAAGAACAAATTTATAATTTCTTTGTGATGGCTGCTGTGCTTTATCACAGAAAGTTACCAACAGAGTTTGGATAGAGAGCAGTCCATATAAACAATATCTTGATCTGCTATTATTTCCCCTTCATCAACAAGCATAGGGTCACTATCATGAATTGGCACAGATTAATCTTTCAATGGAGCACTTTCAGGAGAACACTTATTTCCCTGCTGTCTTTCAAGGTTATAGCTAGGGCATAGATCAATGTTCATACCTGAGCTTCCATTGTTGCTATAGTTCCTCTCTATATAGCCTGGCCAGTATGTAGTCCAGTTCTTATGTCCAGCCTTCCAGTCCTGATCCCTGGACACTGGATCTCTCTTCACATACCTTCTGGCATAGGTCTTAGAGTCCCTTCCACGTGCAACCATCTCCCTCACAGGTAGCCTCTGGTGATTCCTTGTTCTGCAGCACCATTCCTCTGGCTTTCCCCAGTCCAATGGTCTATGCTGGCCCTTGGAATACCTCCCAGTATACGTACTGCCTTGGACTCTTCTAGACCTCTCAAAGGCTTTTCTCCTCTTCCTTCCAGAGGGTTTCTTTCCTTCTCTATCCGTCCGTTTTGGCTTCTGCTTCTGCTGATTCTTCAGATGAAACTGATGATCCTTCTCTGCATATCCAAGGTGATCATGAAGATGATCATGGAGAAGCTGATGCTTGTCATCTGTAGAACAAACTCTATTCTTATTCTGCCTTGATGAGTGCTCCTCCCTAATACAGCGCAGCTGTGCTGAATCAGGCCCTGCCCTTTGAGATGAGTGCTTAGGGATTACCTCATAGCCCTCCTGATTGAACACACGTTTCCCCACTTCAGCTCCTCTAATGGCTGTTGGAAACCTGGTGCATTTTGGGACTGGTAGTCTTTTGTGGGAAAATTCTGTTTTCTTATTTCTACCAGAACTGACAGGTTGCTTGTTCAGAGTCCCATCATCTTTTCTATAGCTCCTTCCTGAGCTATGATAAGCTTCCTTATCACAAACTCCAGGATGTCAATCTCTCTCAACAGGTTAAAGATATCCTTTTGGCCTTCAGGAAACCTTCCACAAGGCGTGCTTACGCTTTTAAATGGAGAAGGTTCTCAATCTGTTGTTCAAAGAATGAACTTAATTCTTTTTCTGTTCCAGTAGAGGTGTTACTTGAGTATCTCCTCCACCTTTCATCCTCTGAACTTAAAACTAATTCGGTGAGAGTCCACCTCAGTGCCATTGCGACTTTTCACATGCCCTTTGATGAACAACCTGTCTTCTCTCAGCCGCTTGCAGTGCGCTTTATGAGAGGTCTACTCTTAACTAAGCCTCCTATCAAACCACCACCTGCGGCATAGGATCTCAGTCTTGTCCTTGGACAGCTGATGAAGCCGCCCTTCGAACCCCTAGCCACTTCATCCCTGAAGTTTTTTCTTGGAAAGTCATCTTCCTAATTGCCCTCACTTCTGCAAGATGCATCAGTGAGCTCCAAGCTTTAGTTTCTGACCCTCTTTATACACAGTTCCACCATGATAAAGTAGTCCTAAGGACTCATCCTCACTTTATGCCAAAGGTGGTTTCCCTTTTCATTTGAATCAGTCAGTTTACCTTCCTGTTTTCTTCCCTAGGCCTCATGCCTCTAGAGCAGAAAAGAATCTACATACTCTGGATTGCAAGTGTACTTTGGCCTTTTATCTTCAGAGAACTAGGCAGCACAGAAAGGCTTTACAGCTTTTTGTTGTATTTGATTCCAGTCACCTGGGTCTACCAGTTTTCAAGAGAACACTCTCCAAGTGGATTGCAGACTGTATATCTTTTACCTATGAGAGTAAAGGACTTTCTCTTTAAGGCAGTGGTTCTCAACCTTTTTTGCACCGTGACCCCCTTTACCATTGGTCAACTTGTGATGACCCCCAATGATAAAATCAAATGTGTCTCTCTTCCTTTACCGTTAACGCATTGTCGCTGTAATCATTTGTTGAATTATTAATGTATTATAGGCCTTTGCATTATGTTTTTATTTATAAAATTTACTTATTTAAACCACAACAGCTAATCCCAATAACAAGTAATAATATTTGATTTCAAAATTATTATGATTTTGTAGTCATATCACTAATATGAAATAAAATTATTTTTTCTACCTTTGTTGTCTGACCAATTTATTCTTTAATCATGCTGGTCCCGATCTGAGGCTTCTGCTTTCCTGTCTTCTCTTAGCTCTCTTTCTGTGGTCTATGGTCCATCTGCCATTTCTTATCTTTTCTTTCGTTTTCTTCACTTCTTTCCATCAGCCTATTTCCAGTCCCAGTAACTCTCCCCAGTATCAGCCCCTTTCCAGTCCTCACTCCCAGTACCTTCTAATGTCAACTTGCATTCCCATGACTGCCACTGGTGTCCATTCCCTTCCAGTCCCCCTCCTTCCCCACTGACCAGTCCCTTCTAGTACAAATACCATGGCAGCCCCTCTCAGATATGATAGAAGTCTATAGATTAGTGAACGGAGTGGAACGGATAAACGTAGATTGGTTGGTTACGTTATCAGAATATAGAAAGACTAGGGGACATGCAATGAAGCTACAGGGTAAACTATTTAAGACAAATAAGAGAAAATATTTTTTCATTCAACGTGTAATCAAACTCTGTTAGTATAGCTGGGTTTAAAAGGGGTTTGGACGGGTTCCTGGAGGAGGGGTCCCCGAACCATTATTGAAAAGGGACCCAGGATATCAATGCTTGACCCAGTAGAAGCATTGTGGAACCTGTGTCTTTTGGGGAAACTGCTAGGTGCATGTGACCTAGTTTGGCCACTGTTGGAAACAGGATACTGGGCTTGATGGACCTTGGTCTGACCCAGTATGGCATATCTTATGTTCTTATGTTCTAGATCCACTCCCTTCCAGTTCCATTCTCCCATCCCCTCATATCATCCCATTTGTAGCCTTAGCCCCCAGTTTTCTTCCAGGGCCAGTAGCTCTATCCTCCCCTCCCCACAATCAGCCCATTCCCAGTCAAAGCCCCACAATCAGCTCACTTCTAGTGCTAATACCTCCTCAACCCCATTACCAGTGCTAGCCTCCCCTAATCAGCCCAATACCAGTCCTACGCCCCATCAGCTCATTACCAGTCCTAGCCTCCACTAATCAGCTCATTTCCAGTCATAGCCCCCCCCGATCAGCTCATTTCCAATGCTAGCCTCCCATCAGTCCATTACCAGTCCTACCCCACCCCCTCATCCCATTACCATTTCTAGCCGACCGTAATCAGCTCATTTCACTTGCTAGTCCCCCCCCCCCTCAACCCCATTACCAGTGCTAGGCTCCCCTAATCAGCCCATTACCAGTCCTTCCCCCCCCCAATCAGCCCATTACCAGTCCTATCCCCCCAACAGCCCATTCCCAGTCCTAACCTCACCGATCAGCTCATTTCCAATACTAGCCCCCCATCAGTCCATTACCAGTCCTACCCCCTATCAGCCCATTACCAGTCCCAACCCCCCCTTGATCAGTACATTCCCAGTCCTAGCCTTCCCTAATCAACCCATTACCAGTCCTAGCCCCCCATCTGCTCATTACCAGTGCTAGCTCCCCCATCAGCCCATTATAATCCTAACCCGCACCGTCTCTTGCCTCTGTCCAGCATTTATCCCCTGTCTGTCCAGTATGTCCCCCTGTCTCTCCCATTTGTCCATGCCAGCCCCCCTCCCTCCCCCTTTGTCCATGCCAGCCCCCCTCCCTCCCCCTTTGTCCATGCCAGCCCCCCTTCCTCCATCCCTCCATGTCAGCCCCCCTCTGTCTGTATCAGACCCCTCCCTCCCTCCATCCATCTGTCCCTCCATCCATCCATCCGTATCAGCCCCCTTCCTCCCTCCCTCCATCCATCCGTATCAACCCCCCCTCCCTCCCTCCATCCATCCGTATCAACCCCCCCTCCCTCCATCCGTATCAGCCCCCCTCCCTCCCTCCCTCCCTCCCTCCCTCCATCCATCCGTATCAGCCCCCTCCCTCCCTCCCTCCCTCCCTCCATCCATCCGTATCAGCCCCCCCTCCCTCCCTCCCTCCCTCCATCCGTATCAGCCCCCCTCCCTCCCTCCCTCCATCCATCCGTATCAGCCCCCCTCCCTCCTCCCTCCCTCCATCTGTATCAGCCCCCCCTCCATCCATCTGTATCAGCCCTTCCTCCCTCCATCCATCCGTATCAGCTCCCCTCCTTCCCTCCCTCCCTCCGTATCAGCCCCCCTCCATCCGTATCGGCCCCCCTCCCTCCCTCCCTCCCTCTGTCCATGTCAGCCCCCCTTCCTCCATCCATCCATCCATCCGTCAGCCCCCCGTCCATGTCAGCCCCTCCATCCCTCCATATCAGCCCCCTGTCCATGTCAGCCCCCCCTCTGTCCATGTCAGCCGTGTTGCAGGTTCCCTGCCCCCTCATCCCCTCTCCCCATGTCTGCCTCCCTTCTAATGCAGCCGTGGCTCCCTGTCTCTTAGGGAACCGCGGCTGTGCCTGTTAAATCATTGCGGAGCTTCCCTGTCTCTCGACGGGCTCCGTGCAGCTTTGTCCCACCTCCAAAGGAAGTTCTTTACCACTTCCTTTAGAGGCGGGACAATGCTGCACGGAGCCCATCGAGAGACAGGAAGGCTCCGCAACGGTTTTACAAGCACAGCCGTGGTTCCCTAAAAGGCAGGGAGCCACTACTGAATTAGAAGGGAGGCAGTGAGTTTGCCGCTGCCGAGAAGCAGACTCGGCAGTGGCAGCAACTTGTGCGCGTTTTAAATTTTTTTTTTAAAACTTGGCGGAGACGAGGCGACCCCTGCTAAATCCTGTGGCGACCCCCGTGTGGTTCGCAACCCACAGGTTGAGAACCGCTGCTTTAAGGTCATGTAACAGCACACAATGTGCGAGCAATGGCTGCCTCTATGGCAAGCCTACGCTCAGTAGCGATTGATGAAATCTGCAAAGCAGCAACCTGGTCCTCTGTCCACACCTTGCTTGGACAGAGCGCAAGCCTGGTCCTCTGTCCACTATTGCTTGGACAAGGACTCCCTTCGGGATGCCTCGTTTGGCCAAGCTGTTCTCGGCTCCTTTCCCCCATCCTGGGTTTTGATACCAGAGATCCTTGGGAGGAAACATGACCCACTTCAGCCTGTGTTTCACTGCTGTCTCTGGGGTCATCTCCCTGGCATCTCCAAGCTAGGGAGTCACATATGTGAAGATTACATTCCTGCTTGTTCCTGGAAATAGCATAGTTACTCACCTGTAACAGGTGATCTCCAGGAACAGCAGGAATTGAGTCTTCACAACCCACCCTCCTCCCCTAGGAGTTGTATCTCTCTCTCTCTCTCTCCTTTTATCTCAGCTACAAACCCAACTGAGGAGGGAGAGTTGGAAAGGCAGGAAGGCAGCAGCGCAGGCACAGTGTGCTGCTCCCAAAAGCTTTCCTATAGGTTGCTGGGGAGCGTTCCCACTCGGGCTCTGTTGGTGCCGACGTCACTCATATGTGAAGACTCAATTCCTGCTGTTACGGGAGATCACCTGTTACAGGTGAGTAAGTACGCTTTCTGGATTTTCAGAAAGTCTTTGACAAGGTCCCTCATGAGAGACTCTTGACGAAATTAAAAAGTCATGGGCTTGGAGGCAGTGTAGGTGTACAGGACACATCACTGGCATCCAATTGGCATCGGGATTGGAAGCGGGAAAGCAAGCCCCTCATGCTCCTCCCGCCAAGGCCAGTTGGGACTAGGAACCAGCATGAGCAGGGCTTTTGAAATTCAAAGCACCATCAGGCGCGCCCCACCTGAGGGCCTCACCAGAGGTCCCTTTGGCAAGACCCTTAGGTGAAGACCGCAGACGAAGACAGCAACAGGTGAGTTAATATCACAACCTACTGCAACACCGTTGTGACATCTCTAACAGGGGCTGCTAAATCTAGGAACAGACACATCTCAGAAAAGACCCTGCTCACCTCCACACCATCATACATTCCACCATGCTTACTCTATATTTAGCATTATACACCTTGATTGTTCTCATACTTCTAACTTAGCACACAATACCCTCCAGACTCCCTTTAACCCCATGCACTCTCCACAAATACCATCCAGCACTCACTCTTCCCAAACATTTTCAACAACACTTGTACAGATGCCTCATGACCATACCAACAGGATCCTCCCTTCCCACTGCCTTACCCACTGCCATCCAAACAACACCACAGCTACTCAGATGTGCATTAATCAATGCCAGGTCAGTGAAAAATAAAATCTACGCCATCACCGACTGACCTCTCTGAATACCAGCTAGATATACTAGGCATCACAGAGAAATGGCTCACAGACACTGATAATGTCCTCCTCATGCAGCTTAAAAAGGAAGGAAATTCACTGTTTCTCCAGGACCAAGCAGGAAGTCAGTCCTCACATATGGGGTGACATCAACGTCGATGGAGCCCTTGCGGAGCATTTCCCCAGCTTTCCATGAAAGCCTTTGGGAATGCAGGCACGCATGCGCGGTTCCCTTCCCGCCTAAAGGTGCCATCTTACCTCAGTCTATCGTTTTCCGTGAAGCCCACCGGACGTGAGTCCTAGTTATCCCGGAAAATTGTTAGATTTTTTGCGATTCTTCGCTATTTTTTCTTCCCGGTTCGACACCGGTTCCCCTACCGCCGGGTTCGGTACACCGGTATCGAGCCCGATCTTCCTTTTTTCTTTTTCCCTTTTTCCCTGGAAGGCCGGTCCTTTGACCTCGCGGGGACTCTTTTTTCCCCGATGGCTTCCAGCGGTTTTAAGAAGTGTGATCGGTGTAAGAAGTTGATGTCTCTCACCGACACACACGACTGCTGCCTCCGGTGCCTCGGTCCTGATCACGACCCTAAGACGTGTGGACCATGTGGAAAAAGTCTTCCAAGGCACTGCGTAGTCGACAGCACCAAAAGGAAAGGCTCTTTTCTGACTCGGCCTCTGGCCGGGCCCGGACCTCGTCTGAGGCCTCGACATCTCAGGAATCGGATCCTGAGCACTGTCGTGGCTCCTCAGACAGGGGGTCCCCCGACCGGGAACGCAAGAGGAAGAAGCGACTCGCGAGGGCGTCGTCGGAAGAGTTCCCTGGCTCCTCAAGAGCTAGGTCTCAGACCCCCGACAGGCGCCCCGGGCCTGTGGAACAGGAGAAGCCTTCCAAAGTCCCTCGACTGGAGCCGGAGTCTGCTGGACACGTAAGCCCTGTCGTCCTCATGGACTCTCCTCCCAGGGAGCCGACGTCGGGCCCGGCGCCACCGGGGCCCGAGTCGGGAGCTGCTGAGTCTCCTGAGCTGGGTCTCAGGTTGACAGCCTTGGAGAGCAGACTGTCTGCCTTCATGGAACAGCAGCGGGCACTGATGGCCAGCCTGTCTGGCGCATCTGCACCGACCACCGGGACATCGACATCGAAGTCGACCTCAGAGACCGAGCCGATACTCGAGGTCATGAAGGCTCGAGGTCGACCTCGGTCGCGGTTTCCCTCGACCTCCCGTTCGGGACCGAGGGCGTCGACACCGGTGCCTTCGGCGTCAGGGCGGGTGCTCGCAGGCCCCGCGAGGTCGGACCCCGATTCCTCATTGAACGAGTCCGCATGGGAGATGGAGGACGAGGAGTCCCCCGACACCTTCAAGACTTGGTGCGTCCCGTCGGACTCACCGCAGTCTGAACCCGGGAGTAGATCCCCTCCGGAGGATACCCGGTTCTCGGAGTTCGTCCGGGATATGGCTGCTGCGTTGGCTATCCCTGCGGACCCTGAGGACGAGCCTCGAGCCGAGGAGCTCGAGGCCCTGCAGTACGACTCTCCTCCGAAGGAATCCTTTACTGTCCCGGTTCCTCTGATGCTGGAACGGCTCCTCTTCCGGATGTGGGAGGCACCGGCCTCGGCGCCGGTTTTAAGCAAGCGGGTCGATTCGATCTATCGACTCCGGAAGAGTCCTGGCTTTCAGAAGGCGCAGCTACCACGCCATTCCATGGTGGTGGAATCAGCCATGCATCGCCTGAAAAGTCAGAAGATGCACTCCGCGGTGCCCCCTGGCAGGGAGGCCCGAAACCTCAATGGTTTTGGTAGAAAGTGCATCCAGGGCTCGATGCTTGCTTGCCGTGTCCAGTCTTACCAGCTGTACATGGGCATGTACTTGCGAGACCTGGCCAATTTGCTGGCCGGGTTCTCTGCTGGTCTCTCCGGGGAACCCTTGCAGAGGTTCTTGTCCTCGGGGATCCGGGAATGCTCCAAGTTTATGTCCCGCGCTGCCTACGATGGCTTCGAGGCTTCGGCCCGTGTTGCGGCATCCGGCATCGTGGCTCGACGCCAGGCATGGCTGCAGTCATCAGACCTCGAGCCATGGGTTCAGAACAAGTTGGTCGATGTCCCTTGCCAAGGTGAGAACCTTTTCGGCAAGCCCATGACCGAGAAGGCCACACAGCTCGAGACCGAGCACCTCACAAGGACGAGGCTGTCTAGAAAGACGTCTGCCCCTTCTCATGAGAAGAAGGGCTCGGGTAAAAAGCCCTTTTACCCGAGGAAGGGCACTGCCTACAAACAGTACCCACAATATCAGGCTGCCCAAGCTGCCCCTCAGGGTCAGCAAGCCAAGGGGCAGGGTAATGGGCCCCATAGGCAGAGGACCCCCAAGCCTCCGGCCCTTGCTCCCACTCAGCAGGATGGGGGGTTTTGACTCCTTGGGCATAGCCTCTCCGTCCCTGCTCTCCCAACCCTGCACAGGAGGTCGCCTCGCTCTGTTTGCCCACCAGTGGCCACTCATCACTGGAGACAGTTGGGTGTTAAGCATAGTCCACAGGGTCTATGCACTACACTTCCAACAGCTTTACTTTCCCTTCTCTACCGAGCATCTGGACCTCTCCCCACTGACGAGTTGCTTCAATGCAATATCTGACTGGCTCCTGTCTCAAAACCTCAGAATACAACATAAGAAAACAGAAGTACTCTTCATTACAAGGAATCCCAATTTTACCCCCCCACAATATCTTAAAGTAAAAGAAGCGGAGTTACAATCTAAATCCTCAATACGATATTTGGGAGTCACCCTAGATCAACGCCTTGACATGAAGGCCCACGTAGGAAACATAGTAAGATCAGTTTACTACAAGATCCGCTCACTTAGACATTTACGTTCCATTCTTGATCCAACTGATTTCCGTACAATCTTCCAGGCGTTGGTTATACCTCATTTCGACTATGCCAACGTCATATTACAAGGTCTTCCCCAATCTACATTAAACCCGCTTCAGCTAGCCATGAACGCGGCAGCAAGAGTCATTCACGGAGCCTCCAGGAACGACCACGTGACGCCTCTGCTGATACAGTTACATTGGCTACCCATTCAAGCTAGAATAGTTTTCAAGACCCTGATAATTACTTTTAAAGCTGTTAATAATCTCACATCTGCATCCTTATCCTCCCTCATCCATATCACATCTCCAAATAGAGCAAGAAGATCCATGGCTATAAACTCCCTAAAAATCTCGAAGGAACTTACTGTTTGCACTAAATCGACAGCCAACAGAGCCTTCAGTCTCAGTGCCCCAAAATGCTGGAATGCACTACCCCCTGATATCCGGGCTATTAAGAGCATAACACAGTCTAGGAAAGCCCTCAAATGCCACCTCTTCAACAAGTACCTTATAGAACCCAATGGCATCACCTAGAGCTCAATAGCACCCACTGATACCAGTCCCAGATAAATTTATGGTATTTCAACAACACACCTAGTTTGATATTCAATCCTATAGTGGGCTGGTGTTTTCCTATGAAACCTCTGTGCATATGATTCCACGTAGTATGTTTTGTAAATAGTTACCCCGGTTATCCAAGTTATTTATGCCCTGTTACCTGTAAACTCATACGTGTTAAATGTACTGAGCATTTTGTTCCATGTGAACCGCGCTGATGATGAATAGTGCGGTATATAAGAGATTGTAAATAAATAAATAACTGCCTCCTCCATACTTCCCAGGGGATACTCCGAGGCATCCCCTGCACACAGATTTTCTCCTTCAGCAGCTACAAGGTCTGTTGGTGGACAGGGCAGTGGAGCCTGTGCATCCCCACTTACACGGTCGAGGGTTCTACTTCAGGTATTTCCTGGTACCCAAAAGAACCGGTGGCCTTCGACCTATTCTAGATCTCCGAAACCTCAACAAGTTCCTGGAGATGGAAAAGTTCAAGATGCTTACTCTTGGAACCCTTCTGCCCTACCTCCAGCAGGGAGATTGGCTATGCTCCTTAGATCTAACGGATGCATATACTCACATCCTCATTCATCCAGACCATAGAAAGTACCTCAGGTTCATTGTGGGAGGAAACCATTATCAGTACAGAGTACTGCCTTTTGGCCTCACCTCCGCTCCCAGAGTCTTTACCAAATGCCTGGCAGTGGTGGCGGCCTACCTGAGAAATCAGTGAATCTTTGTCTTCCCCTACCTGGATGACTGGCTCATCAGGGGTCAGACATGCCAGGAGGCCAGACAAGCCACCCTCAGAACTATTGCTCTTCTTCAAGCCTGGGGTTCGTCATAAACTTCGCAAAGTCCACTTTGCTCCCCTCCAAGAACTTAGAGTTCATAGGGGCAAGGTTGGACTCTCTGCTGGCAAAGGCATTCTTGCCAGAAGACAGAGCCCAAAGACTGATGAGCTTGGCAAGCCAGTTTCTCAGCAGGTCACTGGTTTCCGCCTGACTCTGCCTGAGGCTTCTTGGCCACATGGCTTCGACAGTACATGTGACCTCCAATGCCAGGCTCCATATGAGGCCTGCACAATGGTGCCTTCGGAGTCAGTGGTCACAGGCCACAGGCAGCCTCAGACAGGATAAGGGTGTCCAGACAATTTCTGAACTCCCTCAGCTGGTGGCTGCACCCATCCAATCTGCTGCATGGGGTGCCTTTTCAGACTCCTGGATTCACAGTGGTGTTGACCACGGACGCCTCCCTGCAGAGCTGGGGAGCTCATTGTCTGGGCAAGTGCACCCAGGGCCTGTGGTCTCCCTGGGAAGCCGCACAGCAGATCAATCTCTTGGAACTCAGGGCTATTCGGTTAGCCCTCAAAACTTTCTCTCCCACCCTGGCTCATCAGTCTGTCCTGGTTCAAACAGACAATCAGGTAGCCATGTTCTATGTGAACAAGCAGGGCAGAACTGGGTCCAGGCTCCTTTGTCAGGAGGCACAGGACCTTTGCTTGTTTGCTCTCAGACACAACATGCTCCTCAAAGCAGTGTATCTCCCTGGCCAGGAGAACTACCTGGCAGACAGGTTGAGCAGGATTCTGCAGCCCCACGAGTGGCAGCTCCGCCCACTTCCTGTTTGGCTATCGTGGTGAGAGGACCTGTTCTGCAGAGCTCCTGCTAGGGAGGATTTCCTGCTCCCTACCTGTGTTTGGATGTCGGGCCCTGGGCCACCTCCAGCAGGAGAGGCCCAGGCCCAGAGGCCTGCCAAGCCTGGTGGGCCTCCTTCACTGAACCTGGATGGGGGAACAAGCAGTATGGAACAGCCGGCGCCCCGGGTGGGGGACCCCCCAGGTAGGACTGGGCCTGGCCAGGGAGGAGGGACCCACAGGTATGGAGGTTTGGGCCCGTTACCCCAGGGAGGAGGCTCCTGTCTCCTCCCCAGGCAGGGTGTGGAGGCTGGGTGGAGGCAGGGAGAGGCCCTAGGGAGGCCTTGGAGATATGCCTTGTGCGATGCTGGAGGAGGTGGGTTCCCCCCTCCACCTCGGGTCCTGGAGGAGGTGGAGGCCTCCTCTAGTGAGGATGAGGATGGGGGGTCGGGCCTGCCGTCCTTCCAGCAGCCAGCTAGGGCCCCAGAGGAAATCGTGGCGGCGGTACGGCAGCTCCGGGGTCTCCAGGAGGAGGCGGCCCAGCTGCAAGCCCAGCTCTCCCACCTGGAGAGCCTGCAGGCCACCGTTCCAGGTGAGGAATGGGTGGCCTACAACAACTATCGGAAGGGGGTAAAGCGGGCCCTGAAGGGCAAGTATCACCAAATTACCTCTATCAAGAGCCAGGGGTGTGGGTCCCTCTCGGAGCTTTTCCAACATTATGATCGATGGGCCGGTAGATATGGTATGTCTGCAGTCCAGGGGGGGGCCCCCAGGGGTAGGTAGAAAGGGTGGATATCCCCCATCCCGCAGCCTGCCCGTCCCCTATCTGAATCCTGTGCGGGGAAAAGAAGCTTTCCTACCATTCCCTAATGTGTCCTCATGGTCCGAAGACCCTTACCTGCAGGAAATTGGTGTTGGTGGTAGTAGGGCTGTCTCGTTCCAGGAGATTGGGCTGGCGGTTCCTGATTCCCTTGATCCAGTCTCCCGTGTTGGCGTTTTGCCTTTTTCAAGGGACGGTATAGCTCCCCAGAGTGTACCGGCTTCTGCAATGGTACCTGTGTTGCTCCCTGCTTCAGGCACTGACGGTCCGGTACTGAAGGGGGGGTCTGGAGGCGTCGATCCCCCCCATCCGCAGGTGTTTTTGGCCGGTTGCCCTGCGTCCCGAACAATAGCACTTGCAGCTGAATCTTCCTCTTCTGTTCGCCGGGGAATACTTCCTGATGGTGTCCAGGTTCCGGAGAGGGCTGCCCCGCTGCTGGATGACGCGGTGGGGCTTCCCTCTACTCCATCGTGCTCTCAAGATGGCCGCCGCGATGAAACTGATGTCACTTCCGGGTCCTCCCGGAAGTATGAAGCCGACCGTCCTCGACTCTCTGCCCCGCCGAAAGAACACCAACGGCGATCAGCGGTGACAGTCCAGGACCGTTCCCATGCCCCCTCTATCGGAGGGGCTCCTGCAGCTCCTGAAGTTTACCCGGATTCGGTTCTTCGACGTCGGGGGTCTGCGGCTGCTTCATTAGATTATCAGCTACATGCCGGTTCAGCCTTTACCGGGGATGAGCGCCTTGCGTTAGTGCAGGGGGCTGCTGGAGGTGCTGCTTCCCCTTTTCAGGATCCCCGGCAGCTGCGGATTGGTCGGTCCCAGTTCTCGGGGGTCTGTCCGCCGCCAGAGGGGTACTGAAAAGGGGAAGGAACAGGGTGGGGGCTGCTTTTCCTTTACTGCAGCCCCTGAAGGGGGCCGAGGGACGAAGAATGCTGATCGGCTGTCATTGCAGTGTGAGGCAGCGGAGCGGGATGTGCAACTGTCTGTCCCATTTGTTGCTGTGGCCGAGGGAGGTCTGACTCAGAAGGGGGCATCCGCTCTTCTTGCTGGAGCCTTGGCCACCGGCCGAGAGGTCCTGGAACCTTGTGCCACGTCTGGCACCAACAATAAGGTAGGATCTGGGAGTGACAAGGGGCAGGGGGGTGGAGGTTTGGGGGATTTAGTTCTGGGGGAACCTGCCCTATTGTCCCGGGATGATCCTGCCTTATTGTTGGTAGCCGTGCAGGGGGTAGCGGACGGTGGGTCGATGGAGGGTCTAGCGGGGGGAAGGGGGGAGCGGACGACCGGTCTAGGGGTAGGGAAGATGGTAGTGGTTGGTCCTGATAGGGGGAAGGGTCTGTGTTCCGTGGGGTTAGGGGATGGGGTGGTCCCCCCGGATCCCGGGAAGGGAGGGGAGCGGGGTTCGTCCCCGGTAGTGGTGGCCGAGACCCAGGAGCCTTGCGCTGGGTCGGGAATGCGGGATGGAGGTTTGGGGGGGCTTTCCGGTCCCCTGGGTGTCACCGAGAACCAGGTTCGTGATGCCCTGCAATTAGCACTGGAGACCCCGACAGGCCCTCCCGGGGCCTTTACTGCCTTCCGGCAGCTGGAGGTGGCGGCAGGGGGTGATCCGGGGGTTCTCGGTGGCACCCAGGGATCCGGAAGGGAGAGCATCCCTGATGCAGTGTTGGCGGAGCTGACTTTGCCCAGTCCTCAGGTCACCCCATGTGCGGAGATTGTGGATCCCGCAGACCAGCAGCGGGATCCCCCGCAGGTGGCAGCAAGGGAAGATCACGGAGGACAGGGGTTGGGAGCTGGGCGGTCGGCTCCCTCCCCCCGTACCTTTGCGGAGGCTCTAAGGGGGTCGGGCACCACTCCTGGGACATCGGGTGGGGCTGGGGGGAGGGGGGGTTCCCAGGGGAATGATCCCGTAGGAGGGGGAGGAGGTGGGGGAAGTTTCCGAGGGGTAGGGGGTGAGGTTAGACGACGCAACGTGGCGCAGATCCGATGGGCTGGGGAGGGGTCCCCTCCAGCCAGGGAACAGGTCTTGAGGATGGTCCTTGGGCTGGGGTTTCTCCCGGGAGATCTCTACGCCTTTATCCACATGAACAACACCATTGAATATGATGTTAGTTTCATGCTGAGACGGGGGCTGGAGATTTTCTGGGACCGATACCAGCAGCAGAGGGGGCAGGGAGGGTGGGCTGACTTTCGTGTTGTGCCTATCTCTCGCCAGGGGACGGTACCTGTGACCATCCTATCCAGGAATGAGTCGCTCCCAGGGCAGGACATCCAGTTTTGGTTGTCGCGCCATGCGGTGCTTCTCGCACCCCTGGTTAAGGGCGCTGGGCCCCTAGGGGTGTGGGACGGGTCGTGGAAGGGCAGGATCCGTTTGCGTGAGGTGGGAAACGTGGTGCAGCACGTGCCCTCGGCCGGTTTCCTCGGTCGGGATCGCATCTTGTGCTATTACCCTGGGCAACCCCGCGAGTGTCACCGCTGTGGCTCATTCCGCCATTTGAGCATGAACTGTCCCGAGCAGGTCTGCACCCGTTGTGGTGGAAGGGGTCACGCTTCGGGCCGGGTGTCTGCTAATTCGGTGTAACCTTTGCGGGGAGTTGGGCCACCCCTTTGCCCGCTGCCCCTCCGCGTCACACAATGGACCGGGGGGGGTTGCCGTCACTCCACCTCGGGCTCCTGTGCGGGAGGAGGCTATGGAGGCCCCTCTCCCTCAGGAGGAGACCGGGGGCCCTAGTGCAGAGGAGTCCATCGAGCCGAGGGAGCCACCAGGGGGAGGGGATTCGGGTAGGAAGGAGGAGAGGGTTGATGTGGTGGAGGTGAATGTAGCACGACAGGATAGTGGGTTGAGGGTGGTGCCACCTGAGGAATGGACTACGGTCCCTTCCAAGGGTGGCAAGTCCAAAAGGAAAGAAACGGGAGACATCCCCGTTGCTGGATGCAGAGCCCGTGTTGGACATCAACCGTTTCGTCTTTTTGGCCGCTGATGCGGCTGAGGCGGATGAGGGCTTGCCTGTGGAAGCAGGGCTTCCTGTGCGGCGCTCGGAGCGGTTAGCGGCGGGGGCGGCCCCTCTTCCTCAGCGGCGACCTTCAAAGGTGCAGAAGGCGCGCCGCAGTCAGGGTCCTCCAATCAAGGGGGATACTGGCGCCCGACGGGTGAGGGAGGATGGCCTTGTACCCCCGCAGTTGGGTTCGGGGCCTTCGCAGGAGCCCCCTGCTGACCCGGCCGCCCTGGCCTCCCTCGCGGGGGTGGGCACTGTCGTATTGTCTCAGTCTTTGTCCGGGGAGGGGGGGGCTGCACAGGTGGTGGACCCCACGGAGGAGGTCATTCCTCCGACCCCTGACCCGTTTGTGCCTCCTCATCCCGTGGGGGCTGGGTCTGCCCTCGCGACAGCTTTGCCTGGTGGTCCCGGGGGCGCCAGCACCTCCTGGGGTGACAGGGTCGAGCGGGAGGAGGAGGAGATCCTCGAGGTGGTCGATGTGGACCAGGAGGAGTTGTTTGAGCTCGCGGGCTTGTCCTGCAAGCGGGATTTTGGGGATCCCGGGGTTGGTGAGAAGAGGAGGAAAGGGTCACTGCACTCGAAATAGGCATGGCGTGCACTCCTGCGTTCTCGTGTGCCACCATCAACGTGGCCAGCATTTTCTCAGACCAGGCGCGGGCTGCGGCCTATGATTTTCTTTCTACGAGTGGGCTGGATGTCATCTTCTTGCAGGAGACCAGGCTCACCTCGCTCGCTAGCCTTCATCGGGCGAAGCGGGAGTGGAGGTGGGGCCCTTCGTACTGGTCCCTTGCGGCACAGCCCTACGCAGGAGTGGCGGTTTTGTTCACGTCTAACCGATTTCAGGTGCAGTACGTGTGGGAACTGGAGCAGGGCCGGTGTCTGCTTTTAGATGGCTACTGCGGGCCCCATCGGTTTCGTTTCGTGGTGGTCTACGGCCCCCAGTCTAAGTTGGCGCGGAAGACCCTGTTCGGGGTTATCCGCCCCTACTTACACACCTCCCGTTTGGTGGTCCTTGCCGGGGATTTTAACACCACCACCTTTTTGCAGGACCGAGGGGGGGAGCGTTGCCCACCTAGTTACGAGGGCCTCTTTTTGGCCGAGATGACCCGGACGGCTGACCTCGTGGATGTTTTCCACCGGGCCTTTCCTAGGTCGCCGGGGTTCACCTACTACCATGGGACCTGCAGGAGTCGTATCGATCGGATATATGTGAGTGCCCGGGTGGAGTGTTCCCCTCCGCAGTTGCAGGCGGTTGATTTTAGGACCACAGCGTCCTCTCTGTGTCCTTCCTGGCCAACCACGAGGAGCTTAGCAGGGGTCCTGGCCTGTGGCGACTGAATGTGCAGTTGTTGGCAACATCAGAGGTGGTCCAGGAGTTCTTGGCCTTTCTCGCAGACCAGGAGACCCTGCTGAGTGTTTTTCCTTCCCGTGGCGCCTGGTGGGATGAGGTGAAGATGCGTACCCGACAACTCTTCCGTTCCCGGGGTACCTCCATGGCTCGATCCCGCTACCTCACCTACACTGTCCTCCGGAGGTCGCTGGATCGTTTGGTATCCCGAGGGGCAGCGCGGGAGGAGGTTGAAGAGGTGCGCGTCCAGCTCCGTGGCCTGCTTTACGATCGCCATGCCTCCCTATGCTTCGAGGGGGCGGCCGGTGGGGGCGCCACTCCAGACCCTTTCCGGACTTGTAGGGAGAGGGTTCAGCGTCGGGAGGTCATGGCCCTGCGGGGCGAGGACGGTACCATTCATACCTCCCAGGAGGACCTTTTGCGGATGGTGGGGGAATACTTCTCGGACCTGTTTGGGGATCGCCCCGTGGACCTCACCCATATCCAAACGTACCTGGGCCTTCCCCCGGTGTATTCGGCTGTGGTCCAGGCACAGGTTGATGCACTCGCTGCACCGATTCAGCAGGTGGAGGTGGAGAGGGCGATTCGTGCCATGCCGTTGGGGAAGGTGCCTGGGCGCGATGGGCTCCCTGTGGAGTTCTATCGCACTTTCATTGCCCAGCTGGCCCCCTTCCTGACCTCCCTGTTTCAGGAGATCATGGACACGGGGTATCTCCCGCGGTCATTTCGCGAGTCTGTCCTGCTGCTGCTCTCCAAGGGGAAGGACGATAGCTCCTTGGACTTCTGGCGGACGCTCTCTCTTCTGAACGCGGACCGGAAGATCCTGGCCAAGTGTTTGGCCAACCGACTGGTGGAGGTATCGGGCGATTTGCTGTCCCCTTCCCAGTATTGTTCCGTTCGGGGGAGAGGGGTTCTGGACGCTGTCGCCACAGTCCGGGAGATGGTGGAAAGAGGCCGGTCGCTCCAACGGGACCACTGGTTGGTCTCCTTGGATCAGTCCAAAGCCTTTGATCGAGTCAGTCACCGGTACCTGTGGGTGGTGCTCCAGCACTTCGGCCTCCCCGCAGGTTTCCTCTTCGTCGTGCAGGCGCTGTACCGAGGGGGGGTGAGCTTCCCGTTTATGAACGGGTGGCTCGGACGGCCATTTGGTGTCGCCTCGGGGGTGCGGCAGGGGTGCCCTTTGAGCCCCCTGCTGTATGTTTTCTCCCTCGACCCCTTCCTCCGGAGATTGTCCTCAGGTGGGTTGCGGGGCCTGGAGGCGCCTGGTGCGCCCCCGGTGTCCGTCGTTGCCTACGCTGACGACATATCAGTTTACGTGGACGGCACTGAAGGGGTAGAGGCCCTGCGGGAGGCCGTGGAGGAGTACTCAGAGGTAGCCCACTCTGTTGTCAACCACAGCAAGTGCCAGACACTGTGGTTGGGTCCCTCGGAGGCCTCCCCGCCTTCCTGCGCCCCCTTTCCTCCTCCCGTGGGGGAGGTCCGCGTTTTGGGCCTCATCTTCGGGTCGGAGGACTGTGCGGAGTCCAATTGGGACCGTTGTCTCGAGACTGCACGGTGTCGGGTGCTGCGGTGGAGGGGGTGGAGGTGTACGTACGAGGAGAAGATCAAACTCCTCGGGACGTTTCTGCTTCCTCTCTTTCTGCACGTAGCCACGGTCTTCGTTCTTCCGTTGTCCCGTCAGGCGTCTGTCTGTGCCGTCTTTTTCTGTTTTCTGTGGGGTAACCGCTTGAACCCTGTCCAGCGCAACATCGTCTGCCTGGATCGGGCAGAGGGTGGTTTGGGTATGTTGCACCCCCTTGTTTTCCTGTCAGTCTTGTCTATGGCGTTTCACTTAGGTAGGATGAGGGAAGGGGGTGGGGTTTGGTGGGTGGCCTCCTATCGGGAATGGTTCTCCCGCTTCTGGGAGCAGTGGGAGGGGGAGTCCTCGGTCCCACGTGTGCGCCGGAGAGGGGAACAGGCCCCATCGTACGTATTCGTGATGGTGGGGCTCATTCGGCGGTGGGGGGTGACCGACCCGCTCGCCCAGTCCTTGGGGCGGAAAGGCTTATACCGGATGGTTCTCACCTCTCACTATCAACCACGGTGGGCCCTGCGGGACTGTCCGGCGGATGTGATGCAGCGGGGCCTTCGGCTGTTGAACTCCCCTCGGCTACCGAAGAAGGTTCGGGATGTAGCCTGGTTGTCTTTCCACGGGCGTTTGTACGTGAGGGACAACCTCAAGTACAGGTCACAGGCCGAGCGGGTCTGTCCGAGGGCCGGGTGTGAGGGGCAGGCGGAGACCATGGACCATTTCCTCCGGCAGTGCCCCTTCAACGTGGAGGCCTGCCGGTTGGTGTCCGCTGCTCTTCACCTGCGCGACCTTTCCCTCCTCACGTATGCGGAGTGGGTGTACGGGGCCTGGTCCTTTCCTCTAAGGCAGGACTCCGGGACCTTCTACCTAGTCACGGCTGTAGTGCGCTACCACCTGTGGCAAGCGCGCTGTCATGTCTCGACCCGGGGGTTGGTCCTGTCCCTCGACGAGGTGGTGCGGGACATTCTGAAGGAAGTGTCCAGCATGGCGCAACGTGAAAGGAGGGTGGTGGAGGCTCATCGTTGGGAGCGTTTGTGGCGTCACCTCACCCTTCGCCCCCCGTGAGGGGGAGGGGTTCCCTGGGGTTTTTCGTCCCTGTAGGACTGTGAGGTTTTGTTTTTGTTTTGTTGTTCCCTGGGGGGAGGGGTGTGATAGGAGGGGTTAGTTTTCCCTTCCCTGGGGTTTCCCTTCTCATTATGATTTTGGGATGTTTTCCTCCCGGGAGAGGAGGGGGGGGGGTGAGCTGGGGCTCCATAAGGGGTTGTGATCGGTTGTCCGCTTTCCCTTTCTCCTTAGAGGGTGGCCGTCTCAATATTTTTGTTTTTCGTGTTTGTTTGTTCTGTTTGTGTTCTGGGCATCCCGCTCCGTTGTCTGGAGTGCAGGGCAGTACGAGGGTTCTGTATTTCCTTTGTATTTAGTTATTTGATTTGTATGATTACTTATGATTTGTTTTTGATGGGATTGTGTTGGGGATGGGCTAAGGGGGCCCTTATGTTTTCATTTGGTTTTGGGGGAGGGGGTGGGGAGGTTTGTTTCTGAGGTGTTTGTTTGGATGGGATGGGTCTGAAGGGGGAGGGAGGGGGATAGGGGGCTTTGTTTATGGATGGGTGGGGAGAGGGAGTCTGAGAGTCCGACAGACTGGACCCTTGGCCATTTGGACTGGGGGGGGTGTTGTGCGGGGCAGGGGTTCAGGGTTTGCAAGATGCAATGTGTGGACTATGCTGGGGTGGTCTTGCAGGGGGAGGTTGGGTCGGGCATGGACATTGGACTGAGGGGGGGGAGGGGACACGGACATTGACAAGGACTTTTTGGGGGTTGTTGTTGGGAGGAGGGCACGTGTGTTGATTGCTGGGTTTGGTGGTGGGTTTGGGGAGGTGGGTCACGGGGGGGGTTGTGATATTTGTTTTGTGATATGTCGGGGGGGTGGGGGTTTTGGGGGGGTGTGGGACTTGGTTGGGGTGATTGTGTTTGCTTTTTGTTTGTTCTTCTGTTGCATGTGTTAATAAACAAAATTTCCATCCTTTGGTGGTTCAGAAGATTTTCCTGAAATGGGACTTCCATCCATAGATCTGTTTGCCAGTCCTCTGAACAAACAGCTGCCAAAGTTCTGCTCCAGGCAACCGCATCCTCTGCGGATAGCAGCAGATGCTTTTCTGATTTCCTGGTCTCAGGGCCTCCTGTATGCTTTTCCTCCCATGCCCTTGTTGGCCCGAACCCTGTTCAAGATTCTTCAGGACAAGGCCTCGGTGCTGCTGGTAGCTCCCAGGTGGCCGAGACAGCCTTGGTTTCCACTTCTGCTTCAGCTGGCAGTGGAACCCCCACTGCCTCTGGGATTGCAACCCGACCTTCTCTCTCAGGATCAGGGTTCCCTTCTGCACCCCAATCTCAAAACTCTCAATTTGATGGCATGGAGGCTGCAAGGGTAGTTTTGGCTCCCTGGGGCCTACCTCAGGAAGTTGAGGAGGTTATCCTAGCCTCTAGGAAACAGTCCACTAGGAAAACCTATGCTCTTAAATGGAAAAGGTTTTCCGTGTGTTGTCACCTACGTACAGAGGATCCCTTCTCCTGTACTGTGCCAGTAGTGCTTCAGTACTTACTGCACTTATCAAATCAAGGACTTAAGTCCAATTCTGTTAGGGTCCACCTCTCAGCTCTAGCAGCTCACCACTCACTGGTGGAAGGACATTCTCTATCGGTTCACCCCTTGGTGTCCAGGTTTCTCAGAGGCTTGCTCTTGCTCAAGCCTCCAATCCGTCCTCCTGCTCCTGAGTGGGAGTTGAATGTGGTCTTGCAGCAACTGACACGCCCACCTTTTGAGCCGATGGCTACTTGTCTTCTACGCTTCCTGTCCTGGAAGACACTCTTCTTGGTAGCCAACCACTAGGCCACTAGGAGTGGCCTAGTGGTTGGGGCAAGGTACTTCGGGCCGGAAGGTCGGGGGTTCAAATCCCACTAGAGGACAGCAACCTTGGGCCGGAAGGACTGGGGTTTCTAGTCCCACAGGTGCTCCTTGTGGTCTTGGGCAAGCCACTTAACCCTCCATAGCCCATGTTCCCTGTAAATAGTTCTCTGTGTGCTGTGCTTTCCTGTCTAATCAATGTGTTTATACCTCAAAAATTTCCTGTCATGATTTGACAATTTCCAATCTGTAATCAAACCGCTGCTGATCACTGGAAGTAGCGGTATACAAATGTATACTAAATAAATAAATAAAATAAATAACCTCCGCTAGGCGAGTGAGTGAGCTTCAGGCACTGGTCTGTGACAGGCCTTACACCAGATTCTATAGGAACAGGGTAGTCCTCAGGACTCATCCAAAGTTCCTCCCAAAGGTTGTCTCCTCTTTCCACCTCAACAAGGAGGTGGTTCTTCCAACATTCTTCCCTAGGCCTCATGCAAGCCAGGCTGAAGCAGTTCTGCATACCCTGGACTGTAGGAGGGCCTTATCCTTCTACCTTGACCGTACGCAGGGACATAGAAGGGCTACGCAGCTCTTCATATCTTTTGACCCTAATAATTTGGGGTTAACTGTGTCCAAGCGTACCTTGTCCATCTGGGTGGCTGACTGTATCACCTGGGCTTACAGGGCGGCTGACCTTCGTTTGCAGGGTCGGGTCACGGCCCTTCGTGTCAGGGCAATGGCTGCCTCAGTGGCTCATCTCCGCTCTGTACCATTGGTAGACATCTACAGGGCTGCAACTTGGTCTTCAAGCCAGACGTTTGCGGCCCATTACTGTCTGGAGAGGGAGTCCCGTAGGGACAGTGCTTTTGGCCAAGCAGTACTCCGGAATCTCTTTGAGGTTTAGGCAACTCCTGCCATCTTGCCCTCTGTTGGGCTTCCGGTGGAGGTTCTGTCAGTGGAAAGCCTTTCTTTGATGCTGGGACTAGAGGGAGTTCTCTTGTTCAGCCTGGGTTCCTGGTAGCCCAGAGCTAGGGAGTCGCCCATATGTGAGGACTGACTTCCTGCTTGGTCCTGGAGAAAGAGTAGTTACTCACCTGTAGCAGGTGTTCTCCAGGAACAGCAGGAATCAGTCCTCACAACCCTCCCTCCTCCCCTTGGAGTTGCAGTTGTACATACTTTATTTTACAGTTTTTGTGCGCTATTCTTAGCCATGTTAGCTAGTGTATGTGTCTCATATCCCCTCGTGTTAAATGTATACCCCAACCGCTTTGACCCGGTGAAAAGCGGGATATAAATGCAGCTAAATAAATAAATAAATAAATGTCATTTGACTGAGGTAAGATGGCACCTTTAGGCGGGAAGGGAACCGCGCATGCGTGCCTGCATTCCCAAAGGCTTTCATGGAAAGCTGGGGAAATGCTCCACAAGGGCTCCATCGACATTGATGTCACCCCATATGTGAGGACTGATTCCTGCTGTTCCTGGAGAACACCTGTTACAGGTGAGCAACTACTCTTTCACTGTCCAAGAAACAACTTCCGTCCTCTAACATCCAAGAGTACTGATGAGATTGACTCAATCACCATCACGAACTACCACATGACCATTGATCTCAACTACAGGACTCCCACCACCACTTCCAATGACTATCTGCCATAATAGAACACATCTTAGAAAACTCCAAAACCAAGAAAGTCCTTATCATGGGAGACTTCAACCTCCCCTCCCTACCCACCAATGTGGCAAATACATTCCTCGCAGCCATAGAATCGATGGACCTCACTCAAAATGTAACATCCCCTACTCACAACAAAGGAAATACCCTTGACATAACCTTTACTCCCACCTTCCCTATAGACTAACACCCCACACACACTGTGAGCTTACACAGTGCCATCGACCAACCACAGCCTCATCGCATTCTCTCTACCCTTAAAACCCCCAATAAGTCTGATGGATCAACAGCTGACCATGTGATGATTCAGACAATTCAACAAGGAAGACTTCTTGAAGTACACCACAACAAACATATAGATGGAAACCTCAGATACAACGGCACTGACGGACAACTGGAACAAAGAGCTTGGAGACGCAGCAAAGCTACCTGCTGATCAACACAATGCATACAAAAAACCCACATCCTCATAACTCTCTGGTACTCCCGCATTCTGCATCAATTAAAAACCAAAGTAAGACAACCAGATTGAAGACCGCAACAAGTACCTAACACTACTTAAGAACTACCATGCAACCACAGACAAAATCACAAAGGACAAATATCTAACACTACTTAAGAACTACCATGCAACCACAGACAAAATCAAAAAGGACTATCATACAAAGATCGACTCTTCCATCATTCGCCCATGAGAAGTATTTGACATAGTCAAGCACCTCACAGAACTGCCCACCACCATAGAAACATGACGGCAGAAAAAGACCATATGGCCTATCTAGTCTGCCTTTCCATATCATCCACTACATCAGTACCCTTTTTTTTCTTTAGAGATGCTCTGTGTTTGTCCTATGCTTTTTTTAAATTCAGATACTGTCCTCATCTCTACCACCTCCACTGGGAGACTATTCCACACATCTACTACTCTTTCCGTAAAGAAATATTTCCGCATATTACTCCTGAGTCTATCCTATTTCACCCACCACAACCCAACACATGCTGTTAACCATCAACAACTAGCTGCACATTACAAACAGCTTCACCCTCAACAGAAACCAACCAACTCTCCCTCCATTACCATTAATCATAGTAACATAGTAAATGACAGCAGATAAAGATCAGCATGGTCCATCTAGTCTGCCCAGCAAGGTGGCAAGAGTAGGTGCACCCACCGCTGTCCATGCCTTTGTTTAGGGATGTACCCACCTCTCTGTGCAGGTCACCTCGACTTGTTAATTTATCGAAGACAGTTAAGTTTATTTTGATTTTATCTTCTTTCTATAAAGGGATCCTCTATGTCCATCCAATGCCATTGTGAATTCTGTCACTGTATTTGCCTCCACCACATCTATCGAGAAGGTATTCCAAACATCTACCACCTTTTCAGTGAAAAAGTATTTCCTGACATTGCCTTTATCATCTCCTTACAGCTTCGAGTTATGCCTTCAAGTACTACAGCTTCCCCGTCTTTGAAAAAGGTTTGTTTGTTCATTAATATACTCCTTAAGTATTTAAAGGTCTGTATCATATCTCCCCTGTCCCTCCTCTCCTCTAGTGTATATATATTTAGGTCTTCAAGTCTCTTCTCATACATCTTCTGCTGCCGGCTCCAAATCATTTTGGTTGCCTTTCTCTGAACCGTTTTCAGTCTTTTTATATCCTTTGTGAGATATGGTCTCCAAAACTGAACACAATATTCCAATTGAGGCCTCACCAGCAACTTGTACAGTGGCATTAGTACCTCCTCCTTTCTGCTAGTAATTTCTCTCTGTATGCAACCCAGCATCCTTCTGGCTTTGGTCACCGCCTTGTCACACTGTTTCGCCACTTTGAGATCCTATGAAACAATCACGTCGAGGTCCTCCTCTTGGTTCATGCACATCAACCTCTCGCCCCCTATCACATACAGTTCCCTTGGGATTTCTACATCCCATGTGCATGACACTGCACTTCTTCACATTAAATCTTAACTGCTAAGTAAGACCATTCTTCCAGCTTTTGCAGATCTTTCCTCATGTTATCCACTTCCTCGGAGTCCACACTGTTGCAGATTTTCATGTCATCGGCATGACAGACTTTTCTAAACATCCAGTCCTTCAGCAGTATCACTCACAAATACATTGAACAGTACCGGCCCCAGGACCGATCCCTGGGGCACGCCACTAATCACCTTCCTTTCATCTGAGTGAGTTCTGTTTGCCATCACCTTTAGTTATCTGTCAGTCAACCAATTTCTGATCCAGTTCACCACTTTGGGACCCATCCCTAGGCTGGTCAGTTTATTAATAAGCCTCCTTTTGAGGAACAGTTTCAAAGGCTTTGCTGAAATCTAGGTAGATCACATCCATCGTATGCCCTTGATCTAGTTCTCTGGTCACCCAGTCAAAGAACTCAGTCAAATTTGTTTGGCATTATCGTCTTTTGGTAAAACCATTTGCCTTGAATCATTCAACCTATTGGTTTCGAGCAAGTCCACTATTCTCTCTTTCAGGAGCTCCTCCATTACTTTTCCCACCACAGAGGTAAGGCTTACCGGCCTGTAGTTTGCCACTTCTTCCCTGTTAAGCACTTCTGTGAAGGGGTACCACATTGGCCCTTTTCCAGTCCTGCGGAACTTCTCCTGTCTCCAAGGATCTATTAAAAACATCCTTTAAAGGATGTGCAAGAACCTCTCTGAGCTCTTTCAGTATCTTGGGATTTATCCCATCTGGTCCCATGGCTTTGTCCACTTTCAGTTTTGCAAGCTGTTTAAAACATCTTCTGTGAATGGTATAGTATCTACTCCATTTCCATTTGTATATTTGTCAATCATTATTATTGTGGTCCTTCTCCAAGATTTCCTTTAGTAAAAGCAGAACAGAAGTATTTGTTTAGCATTTTCACTTTTTCAACATCACTTTCCATGAATCCGTTCTCAGCACTTTTGAGTCTTGCAATTTCACCTCTGATCTTCCTCTTCTCCCTAATATACCTGAAAAAAGTTTTATCACCATGCTTTAGATCTTTAGCCATCTTTTCTTCTGCCTTTGATTTATCTTTTTGTCTCTTTTAGCTTTATCCTGTATTCTTTTCGGTGTTCCTCTTTTTGTGAACTTCTGAATTTTGTGAAAGCTGTGCTTTTTGTCTTTATTTGTGCAACTACTTCTTTAGAAAACCAAATGTTTCCTTTTCCTCTGTTTTTATTTATTTTCATTAGATATGTATCTGTTGCCCCTTTTATTGCCTCCTTTAGTTTAGTCCACTACAATTCCACTTCTCCCACCCTGCCAACTACTCCTTCAGGCACTTGGCCATCTTCCTGAAGATAGCACTTTTGAAGCCTAGGACTTTCAGCTTGCTGTGATTAGACTGTACCTTGGCTTTTATCTCAAACCACACTGTGTGATGATTGCTGCTGCTCACATGGGCATCCACCTGGATGTTCGACACACTTTCTCCGTTGGTGAGTACTAAATCCAGCATCGAACTTTCCCTAGTCTGTTCCATCACCATTTGTCTAAGCAATGAATCTTGGAAGGCATCCACAATTTTTTACTTCTTTCCAGATTTGCAGAAGGAATATTTCATTCTACATCGGGTAGATTAAAATCACCCAATATGATCACTTTACTCTTCGTCTCTCCGGGCCAGTCCAGGTTACTGTTGGGTAGTCAGTCTCCTCCAGCAGCTGAGGACTGAATGCTGAAATTTTCACTGGCAGGTGTTATAGCTCCCCCTGGTGTCAGGAAACCAGTCTTCAGTCCTCAGCAGCTGTGTAGGACGTTTATCTGGCAGGCTCCCAGAAGACTCGAAATTTTAGATCTGTGTTGTAAAAAAACAAAAAACAAAAAATAATAATAGTATAAGAAGGGCATTCTGAAGGAAACGGGCTGCTCTGATTAAAAGGAAAATGCTTGATTGCGGGCTCTAGCAGGGCCATTCAGCGAGCTATACTCCCTTCTTCGTGAGAGACAGGTAAAATCAACGGAGAAGGGCAGAACGTCGATCCTCAGCTATATTTGTAGTTTTTAGCTTTATTGGGGACAGAGCCTGCCTTCCAGAGGATCCGTTCTTCTGCAGAGGAGTAGTTAGGAGCTGGGAGCCCCAGTATCCTCTTCCCGCCGCAGGTCACTGCGTCTCTTAATCTCGCTAGCAGCGGGTTCCTGGAGACGAAAGTGCAGTCTTCGGAGTTCAGGTACGGTTTAATTTAGTTTGTGTTTGATTGAGTTTCTGGTTCCATTTGCTTGTCACTGCGGTCAGTTTTTTTTTTTGGCTTCCTGAAGTGTGGGGGGGTTTTTTGCCGACGGGAAAGCGCGCGCATGCACGCCATTTTTTGTTTCACATGCGAGTTGAGTTTTACACGGCAAATTTCGGCGTTCCGGTTGTTTTTAGTTTCGGGCTCTTGGGGTATTTTAGTTACTTCCTTTACTTGTTTGGTTAACGATTTACACATAATGGACAGCTCAAGCTCTGGAGAGCGGGCGGCAGAGAAGCCTCAGGGGTCTCTTCTTAAGGCGGGAACGGCAGCCATAGTATCTGCAGAGACTTCTGCCTCTCCCGTGCCTTTGCAACTTTCAGGGAAAAAGAAATCTAAATCTCAGAAAACTGCTTCGGTGGAGGAGTTAGGCAAGTCTTCGGCTCCTGAGGCTCAGGTTCAGTTAGACTCTCTTTTTTCTCCGGATTTTATTTTGGCCTTGCATAGAGCCTATCTGTTAAAGCTGTCTCAGCCTGTGGAGGGCCAGTTGGCTAAGCCTCAAGCAGATTTATCTGGGAGAGACCCTATCGTCTCAGATCCGGGGGATGGTACCTCGACGCAGTGCCCTGGTGCAGACTTCTCTTCGGGGGCGTCAGGTCCTCAGCTCTCTGATCCTCTGATGCCTGAAGAAGGGGAAATTTTGTCTGATGTGGGGCTGGATTCGTGGCCTATGGACTTGGAGGAAGGAGAGCTGGGGCCCGGGGAGGACCCCAATGTTTTCAGAGTCTTTCGTAAAGAGGAACTGGGGGCTCTAATTCTGCAGTCTCTGGCTGCTTTAAATACTGTGACTCCTGCGCTGCAGCAAGAGCCACTGGAGGATCCCTTATTACAGGGGTTTAAACCGGAGCAGTGGTGTTTCCCTATGCACAGGGTTATTAAGCAAATGATTGAATCAGAATGGGAGTGCCCAGAGGCTAGCTTGAGAGGTGGGCGTACCATTGCCCGGCTTTACCCGGTTCCTCAAGAGGAGAAAGAGTTGCTGCGGATGCCTAAGGTAGACGCGCTGGTGTCGGCGGTCACTAAGAAAACCATGATCCCGGTAGAGGGGGGAGCAGCCCTTAAAGATCTTCAGGATCGTCGTTTAGAAGCGCTTTTGAAACAGGCCTTTGACGCTAGCGCACTAGCCTTACAAGCTTCGGTTTGCGGGGCATATGTGTCCAGAGCCTCTATCCGTTGGATTCAAGGGGAGCAGTCTACGGTAAAATTAGAAGATCCGTCCCCAGAAGGGGTGAAACTGGAGTCAGCGGCGGCTTATCTCGCGGACGCCTTCTATGATTTGGTTAGGATATCAGCGAAATCCATGGCGTTGCTGATTGCGGCTCGGAGATTTCTGTGGTTACGGAACTGGGCGGCGGATGTGTTTTCAAAGTCGTGCCTCAGTAAGCTTCCATACAAGGGCAAGCTGCTTTTTGGGTAAGCATTGGAAAAGATTGTCAAGGATTTGGGCGGTTCTAAGGGCGGTCGGCTGCCTGAGGATCGGCCTAGAACGACAAAGTCCACTACGATGCAAAGGGGTCACGGCAGACATGCTCGTAAGTTCCGCGGCTCTCGCTTTGCCCCTTACCAAAGGGGTCGCTTTCTTTCCAGGGGGCAATCCTTTCGAGGAGCTAGAGGGTTTGGCCGGGGGGTTTTCAACGCCCAGCAAACCTCTTCCAAAAAACCACAATGAAGGGATGCTGGTCCAGGCGGAGGTTCCGGTAGGAGGACGTTTGAAGGAGTTTCTCTCCGCCTGGGCCAACATAACTTCCGATCTCTGGGTGCTAGAGATCATCCGCGAAGGCTATGCTCTGGAGTTTGCATCCCCTCTGGCAGATGCCTTTGTCTTGTCCCCATGTGGGTCTCTTTGGAAAAGGCAAGTGGTCAACAGCACTCTGCAGTGTTTGCTGCGTCTACAGGCCGTGGTTCCAGTGCCTTTAGACCAATACTGAGTAGGTCGGTACTCGATTTACTTTGTAGTACCCAAAAAGGAAGGGCCCTTCTGTCCTATTTTAGATCTCAAGCACGTGAACCGTTCCTTAAGGGTTCCGCATTTTCAGATGGAGACTCTGAGGTCTGTCATTCGGGCGGTGAAGCCAGGGGAATGGCTTACCTCCATAGATTTGACGGAAGCCTATCTGCACATTCCCATACGTCTGGAACACCAACGGTTTCTGCGGTTTGCAGTTCCTATGGGACATTTTCAATTTCGGGCGTTACCCTTCGGTCTGGCTATCGTGCCTCGTACCTTCACCAAGGTGATGGTGGTGGTAGCGGCAGCTCTTCGCAAAGAAGGCATTCAGGTGCATCCCTACCTGGACGATTGGCTCATCCGGGCAGGTTCTCGGCAGGAATCGGCCATGGCGACGGTTTGAGTGGTGCAGTTCCTCGAACACCTTGGTTGGGTCATCAACCAAGGGAAGAGTCAGTTACTACCAGCTCAGCATTTGACTTACCTCGGGGCCTTGTTCGACACGAAGAGCGGAAGGGTTCTTCTTCCGCCGGACAGGGTCTGGAAGCTGATAGCCCAAGTCGACGCCTTCCTTTGTCTAGCGACTCCAACAGCTTGGAAGTATTTACAGTTGTTGGGTTCGATGGCCGCGGCCTTGGATCTGGTGCCTTGGGCCAGAGCTCACATGCGGCCGCTGCAGCACACCTTGCTCTCGAGGTGGTCTCCGCAAGTGCATCCCCTGTCGCAAAGGCTTCGGTGTCCGGAGGAGATCAGAGTCAGTCTACAATGTTGGCAACTCTCGGCACGCCTTCAGGCGGGAGTACCGCTGGAGGATCCAGAGTGGATCTTGGTTACTACAGATGCCAGCCTGTCTGGTTGGGGAGCTCATTGTCGGTCTCGAGTGGCGCAGGGGACCTGGTCGGCGGAGGAGAGCGTTTGGTCTATCAATCTGTTGGAGCTGCGAACGGTGCATCTTGCACTTCTGCATTTCGCGGATCTTCTCGAGGGTCACGCTGTCCGGGTATTTTCCGACAATCTCGTAACGGTGGCCTACATCAACAAGCGGGGGCACGGGCAGTGCGCCCTTGCTGCAGGAAAGTCAGCTTTTATTTCAGTGGGCGGAATTGCATCTCGTGGCAATTTCGGCGGCCCATGTAGCGGGAAAAGACAACGTTCAGACCGATTATCTCAGCCATCATCACCTGGATCCCGGGGAGTGGGAGCTCAACTGGGCGGTGTTTCGCGCCATCACCCTTCGGTGGGGTCAGCCGGTCATGGACCTCATGGCGACGCTGACCAGTGCCAAAGCGTCACGGTTTTACAGCAGGCGCAGGGAGCACATGTCGGAAGGTCTGGACGGTCTAGTGCAGCCCTGGCCAGCGGGAAAACTCCTTTGTGTTTCCTCCTTGGCCTTTGATAGCTCGGGTCATTCGACGAATTTCGACTTACAGCAGCAAGGTGATTCTCATTGCTCTGGATTGGCCCAGACGGCCCTGGTATACGGATCTGATTCATCTCCTCGTAGCACCGCCTTGGAGGTTACCTTCGAGGGTCAACCTCTTGAGTCAGGGTCCGGTGTTGATGCCTCAAGTGGATCGGTTCTTACTTACGGCTTGGCTCTTAAGAGGGAGGGATTGCGGCGTAGAGGATACTCGGCGACCGTGATCGCTACTATGTTGAAGTCTCGGAGGCAATCGACATCGTTAGCATCTGTGCGTGTATGGCGCATTTTTGAAGCATGGTCTAGAGATCAGGGCTTGCAACCCGGCGCGGCAGGTTTACTGGAGATTTTAGCGTTTCTTCAGGGAGGGCTTGAGAGAGGTCTAGCCCTAAGTACGCTCAAGGTTCATCTGGCGGTTCTCTCCTGTTTTTGGGGTCGGGTGAAGGGGTCTTCTCTCTCTTCGCACCCGGATGTTAAACGATTTCTCAGAGCAGCTAAGAATGTCCGTCCACCCTTGCGACTCGTGGTGCCTCCGTGGGACTTAAATTTAGTACTTGAGGCCTTAACGGGGCCACCCTTTGAGTTGGCTGACAGTGACAGTCTCCGGGAGTTGTCTTGGAAAACGGCCTTTCTGGTAGACTTGAAGGCTAGGAGAGTTTCGGATTTGCAGGCGCTTTCTTGCAGAGAGCCGTACCTTCATTTTTCAGAGGAAAAGGTGGTTCTAAGGCCGGTTCCTTCATTTTTGCCGAAGGTGGTATCCGACTTTCACATGAATCAGACAGTTTCACTTCCGACCTTTCGGTCGAAGGGTGGCGATAAAGTAAACCGGGCTCTTCGGAGCTTAGATTTAGGACGTGTGTTACGGAAGTATCTTAGAAAGACGCGGCCCTTTCGGAAGTCCGATCGCTTGTTCATTCTGTTTGGAGGGCCTCGTAAGGGTCAGGCGGCTACCAAGGCATCTATCGCTCGTTGGGTGAAGCGGGCAATAGCGGGGGCTTTTGAGGCCAGGAGCAAGACTCCTCCAAGGAGCTTCGGGCGCATTCGACGAGAGCTCAGGCTACTTCTTGGGCAGAGTTGGCCTTGATTCCGCCCGCAGATATCTGTAGGGCAGCGTCCTGGTCCTCTCTCCATACTTTCACGAAGCATTATAGGTTGAATGTGCAGGCTCGCGCAGATGCTAGGGTTGGGGCCTCGGCCATTATGGCAGGGCTCGCAGGACCCTCCCCAGTTTAGATACTGCTTTGGTACTGCCCAACAGTAACCTGGACTGGCCCGGAGAGACGAAGAGGAAGGAGAAATTAGGCCTTACCTGCTAATTGTCTTTCCTTGAGTTCTCTCCGGGCCAGTCCAGGTCCCTCCCATTTAGTCTGCGAAAAACTCTGTGTCTTCTGAAGCATTCTAGTCCTCCGTTGCGGGGCTCCGCGTTGGCAGGTCGTGAAAGGGGTGACAGGAAGAGGATATTGGAAATTCTGGCAAGATAGTGCGTTATTAAACAAAAGAAACAAAGAGAAAAGCAAACCTTTAAGTATCTCGGCAGTTCTTTCCTGAGGGACACTTCTTAACAGTTGAGAGGGTGCTCTACATTTTTTTCTCAGTTTCATTCCAATAGTTGGATATTAGTTGGTTTGTTATTTTTGCTCTGCTGCTTTGACAATAGATAACTGGTTTCCTGACGCCAGGGGGAGCTATAACACCTGCCAGTGAAAATTTCAGCATTCAGTCCTCAGCTGCTGGAGGAGATTGATTACCCAACAGTAACCTGGACTGGCCCGGAGAGAACTCAAGGAAAGACAATTAGCAGGTAAGGCCTAATTTCTCCTTCCCCTTCATGGCTACCTTTGCAATATCAATAATCAAGTCTCTATCCATTTCTTTGGTTTGAGTTGGAGACCTATAGATTACACCAACATGGATGATAGTGCCATCTCCTCTTTCCAACACAGTCCACAGCGTTTCTTTTCCACACGTCCCCTGCATTTCAGTAGCTTTAATATTGCTTTTGACATATAGGGCTGCTATTTCTCCTTTTTTGCCTTCTCTATCTTTCCTAAATAAATTTTAGCCAGTTATGGCTATATCCCATTCATGTGACTTGTTAAACCATGTTCCTGTAATGGCCACAATGCCCAATTCCATTTCCACCATTAGGGCTTCCAGGTCAGAAACTTTGTTGGCTAGGCTTCGAGTATTTGTGCTAATTGCTTTCCAGCATTTGTTGACTGCCTTACCTGTAGTTTGCATGGATTTTGTTCTATACGCCTCTTCACACTTGCCATTGATGCATGGTTTAAAAGTGTGGCTGTTTCCATTGTTATGCTTTTGCTGGGAGTGATGTCCTGAACCTGTCCTTATTTATCCGTCAGCCCCTTTCCCTAGTTTAAATGCCTGTCCATATACTACCTGAATTTTTCACTTAGGATGCTTTTCTCTGTGACAGAGAGATGTAGTCCGTCAGCACAGTATAGTCTCTTGTTGATCCTTCTGTTTCCCCAGTCGCCTATACAGTATATCTAAGTCCTTCTTGTTTGCACCAGGTTTGGAGCCATGTATTAAAGTTGTATCTCCAGGAACAAGCAGGAATGTAGTCCTCACATATGGGTATCGTCGGTACCGATGGAGCCTGCGCGGGAACGCTCCCCAGCGTCCAATTAGAAAGCTTTTGGGAGCATCCCGCAGCGCCTGCGTGCTGCCTTCCCGCCTTTCCCAACTGCCTCTTTCCAGTTCTTCGTTTTCCGCGGAGCCAGCAGGTCGTGTTCCTGTCACCGCAGAAAATTTTCCTTCTTTTTTGTGGTCGCGTCTGCCTTCCTCGACGTTTTACCGGTACCGCCGTTTTTTTCTTTCTTTCTTTTCTTTAAAAAAAAAAAAAATTTTCTTAGTACTCTTTTCCCATTTTTTCCAGGTGCACTTGCCATTTTTGGGCCTTAGGCCCAAAATTTATTCCATAATGGAAAAACCTTCATCGGGTTTTAAAAAGTGCACCAAGTGTGGCGGTACTATCTCCTTCACCGACACCCATGAGTGGTGTCTGAAATGTTTAGGTCCTGACCATTCCATCTCGGAGTGTAAGGCCTGTGCCATGATGTCCAAGAGAGGTCGACAGAACCGAGCTGCCAAGCTCAGTACCCTGTTTCCCTCTGATGCAGCTTCGGTGGCATCGACGTCTTCCAGGGCTTCGTCTTCCTCCCGTGGATATCAGGTAACTAAACACAAGCCTAGCCGGTCCTCAAAGGGTAGATCTCCTTCTAAACATCGAGATGCCTCTGTCGTTGCCCTTGAGGATTCTGCACTGGCAAAATTGCCCAGGCGGGAGGCTTCGGCTTCCAAAGCATTATCGGGGCTCCAGGATGTTCTCAAGGCCTCAACCTCGGCAGAACTACTGGTGCCATGCTCTGGGGTACCGGCGATCTTCTCCGGTACCGACATCCAGGCATCGGCAGCGTCGATAGACCAGAGAGTCCTGGCTATTGAGCGCAGTCTGGCGGCTCTCCTTGTGGCATTGATGCCCTCGGAACCGCGAGAGACATTTCAACCGGTACAGGCACCGGTATCGGTACCGGTACCAATAGCATCAACATCGGTGTCCGCATTGCCGGCACCCAGTCATCCGATGCCTTCCAGTACACTCCGGTACCGATTATTCCCGGTACCGACTTCGGTCGGTACGGGTATCGGACTCTTCAAGAGCACCCGGACAGGCGGTACTTCGAGTCCTCAGAGAAATCTGCATGAATCCTTCTCCCAGAGGAGCCCTCCTCCCCTAAGCGCAGGATGTCGCCCCCAGAAGATATTTCCTTTCAGGATTTTATCAGGGACGTGGCTCGGGGTCTCTCCATTACTGTGGCCCCTGAAACAGAGCCCAGAGCAAAGGAGTAGGAAATTTTACAATATCCCAAATCTCCTAAGGAGGCAGCTACCTTGCCCATCCATGAAATCTTGCATGATCTTATGTTAAGAATGTGGGAGACACCTCTTATCACCTTGCCTCATTCTCGTAGACTGGATAATCTGTATCGAGTCCCTCCTTGTCCTGGTTTCCAAAAAACTCAGCTTCCTCACCACTCTATTTTAGTCGAATCAGCTATGAGAAGGATCGAGTACACAGAGGCATGCCTCTAATCCTCCAGGACATGAGTGCAAAACTTTGGATGCTTTTGGACGTCGTGTCTTCCAAGCTTCCATGCTTTCTGCCAGGATCAGTTCCTATAGTCTATACATGGGAATGTTCCTAAAGGAAGTCACAGGTGATTTAGAGGCTTTGAGTCCTCTTCTTCCTGAGGATAGAAGGCAGGATTTTCTCACGTTGGTCAAACATGCCCAAGATGTTTCTAAATTTGTCAACCGTGCAGCTTTTGACTGTTTTGAGTGCATAAGCAGAACCTCTGCCATTGCCATAGGTGCACGTAGAATTGCTTGGCTCCAGGCATCTGATCTGGAGCTCTGGGTACAAGACAAACTGGGAAATATCCCTTGTACTGGTGAGAACCTGTTTGGTAAAGATTGGCAAGAAAAAGCCAATGAGTTGGATGCTGACAACTTCACCTTGGACAGATTATCCAAGTCCACAGCTGATCCTGCTAGAAAGAAATCTTTCAAGAAACCATTCTTTTCTAAAAAGAAAAGATATTATCCTGCTTATTCTCAGCAGGGACGTTCTGCAGGTCTGCTTGTCAGGAAAGGTCAGCAACCACCCAAACAAAGGAAAACAAAGACTGCTAAGCCTCAGCCATCCCAGCAGTCTCAGTCTCCACAAGGCCTTTGACTTTTAGCTAGAAAACTTAACCTTCCTGGCTCTCGTTGGACCAGAGCCTTCCACCATTCCAGGAAGGTTGTGTCACTTTGCCCCCAGATAGGGGCAGATAACAGCAGAGCATTGGACACTCTCCATCATAAAAGAGGGGTACAAGCTTCATTTTTTGAAAATGCCCCCTCCCACAATGATGAGGCAGTTCAATTCTCCGGCCTCTCTCATCAACCTGTTAGGTCAGGAGGTCACTATGCTTCTTGCCCAAGGGGCAATAGAAGAAGTACCCATTCATCAGCAGGGTACAGGGTTTTACTGCCCATATTTCCTTATCCCAAAGAAAACAGGGGGATACAGACCTATCTTGGACCTCAGAGAATTGAACAAATTCCTTGTCAAAGAGAAATTCAAGATGATTTCTCTTGGAACTCTGCTACCATACCTTCAGAGTCAGGATTGGCTTTGTTCTCTAGATCTCAAGGATGCGTACACCCATGTTTATTTATTATTTTTATTTATTACATTTGCTTATATACCGCACTATTCGGCATCAGCGCGGTTTACAGTATAACAAAGTGACCAATACACACATTCTGTTTGGTTTTACATCGAACAGGAATATAAACTTGGATAACAGGGGCTGAACTATATACATGAACTATTTACACGAAATATGCTATATACATGAGGTAAAATTCCTATAACATAGTTGAATTGCTCAATAAATGATGAATCCGTTTTGAATACTTGAGACCTTGTGAGTATGTGCTTCACATGTTCTCATCCATCCAACTCACAGAAGGTTCCTTCGGTTCCTTTTTCAAGAAAAGCACTACCAATACAGGGTGCTTCCATTTGGCCTGGCCTCAGCACCAAGGGTGTTCACGAAATGCATGGCTGTGGTAGCAGCATTTCTCCGCACTCTAGGGATATTTGTCTTCCCCTACTTAGACGACTGGCTCATTCGAGCCCCAACAGAGTCAGAGGCCAGGACTTCTCTATCCTGCACAATGTGTATCCTTCAGTATTTGGGTCTGGTAATAAACATCCCAAAATCCAGTCTAACTCCCACTCAGTCTTTAGAGTTCGTAGGAGCGTTGTTGGATACCAGAAAGACAAGGGCCTATCTCCCCCAGGCCCGTTGCCTTCGCATGGTGCAGTTAGCTTCTCAAGCAGTGCTAAAACCTCATCTCACTGCCTGAGAAATGTTACAACTACTAGGCCACATGGCATCTACTGTGCATGTGGTTCTCTATGCTCGCCTCCATATAAGGGCAGCCCAGTGGACTTTATCCACTCAATGGACCCAGGCATCAGGATGCCTGTCAGACAAAATAGCAAACACAGGTCGCCTTATTTTGTCCCTCCAGTGGTGGAAGTCCACTCAAAACCTGTTGCTGGGGTCCCCTTTTCAACAACCCTTACCCCAGGCAACTCTCACAACAGATGCTTCTCTGATGGGTTGGGGAGCTCATCTGCAAGACCTCTCCACCCAAGGCACCTGGTCTCCACAGGAGACTCATCTACACATCAATCTCTTGGAGCTCAGTGCAATCTTCCTTGCTCTTCGAGTGTTCCACACCCTGCTCAGCTACAAGACAGTCCTCATTCATACGGACAATCAAGTAGCCATGTTCTACGTGAACAAGCAGGGGGGAACAGGCTCTCTGTCGCTTTGCAACGAAGCTTTGCAACCATGAGCCCTCGCCAGAGAGCAGCAGATTCATCTCCTGGCAGTGTATCTTCCAGGCATACAAAACTCTTGGACAGACAGACTCAGTCGAGTTCTGCTTCCACACGAGTGGTCTCTACATGCAGACCAGCTGGCCAAGATTTTTCAAATTTGGGGAACCCCGGACATAGACCTTTTTGCAAGTCCGTGGAATGCCAAACTTCCCAGGTTCTGTTCCAGAATTCCAGCTCAGGGGGCTCAAGCCAGGGATGCTTTCCTCCTTTACTGGGGTCAAGACTTCCTGTACGCCTTTCCACCCATTCCCCTAATTCCCAAAACCCTGTTCAAGCTTCAGAGAGACAGAGGCCGCATGATTCTCCTAGCTCCACATTGGCCATGGCAAGTGTGGTACCCTCTGCTTCTACATCTCTCTCAAGCTCCCTCCCTGGAGTTAGGGTTTGCTCCAGATTTCCTATTTCAGGAGGATGGAATGTTATGGCATCCCAATCCCCAGTTTCTGCATCTGAAGGCTTGGTTGCTGAAGGCCTACATCTCCATGATCTTAACCTCCCTCAGCAAATAAAGGATATCCTTTATGCTTCCAGGAAGCCTTCCACAAGATGCTCTTATGCTTTCAAGTGGAAAAGGTTTACCATATGGTGTTCGCAGAAGGGTCTTAACCCCATTGCCATACCTCTGGAATCAGCTTTAAAATTCAACTGGAGAGAGGCAGTTGGGAAAGGCGGGAAGACAGCACGCAGGCGCTGTGGGATGCTCCCAAAAGCTTTCTAATTGGACGCTGGGGAGCGCAGGCTCCGTTGGTACTGAGGATACCCATATGTGAGGACTAAATTCCTGCTGCTCCCGGAGATCACCTGTTACAGGTGAGTAACTATGCTTTATGCGATGCAGCCTTTCTGCCCCCTTACCAAGAACAGGTAGAACTTCTAAGAATGCTATAGTGTTAACAATGGGCTTGAGTTTCTATCCCAAAGTCTGGAAGTTCCTTTTAACTGCAGAGACACTGTTTCTAGCCAGGTCATTTGTTCGCAAGTGGATGACAACATTAATTTTGGAGTGCTCACTTTCTGCACTAACTATGCCAACGATTTGGTTTGCATTTCTGCTGGCTGAAGAGCCTGGGAGGTATTTGACCATCTTCTCTCCTTTGAACTGTGTTCCCAATTTGGTGCCTCTGATGACGGAATCTCCAGATAATAGTAATTTTCTGTTTTGTGATTTTTTTTTCTTCATATTTGGTGCATTATCAGTAGATTGGGCATTGACTCTCTCATTTAAGGGCACTTCAGTTTCCACAGATTGGGCACCCTCATTATCCAAGGCAGAGAAGGCATTATGCAGGGATATCTCTTGATGTAGACGGTGTCTCCATGTTACAGGTTGCAACCTACCAGAGTCCATTGTCATTCATTTGTTCCTGGGCTGTTTGATTCTTTGTGGGAGCGCTGGTGGATTTTGCTCAGTTTGTACCCTAGCAGCTAATTCTTCCCTTAGTAGAGTCAATTCTTTATGCATAGCAGCTAACTCGAGGCCTGTAGGGTCACACACCACTTGCTGGTCCCTCCTTTCAGACAACCTCTAACAAAGAAATTGAAAATATTCTAACAAAGCTCAGCACCTCCACCTCACCACTCGACCCTTGTCCAGTAAAATCGATCAGAGCTTCAAAGGCTCTCCAAAATAACAAATGAAACACTACAACAAGGAATAATGCCAAACTGTCTCAAGCTATCCTTTATCCGACCAACCTTAAAGAATCTGAGCCTCAACCTTTCAGAACCCCTCAGCATATCGATCAATCGCCAGTCTCCCCTTTCTCTCAGAAGTCATCGAGAAAACAATCCAGCTCCAGCTTTAGGACCACATCGATGAGAACCATTTACTTGATCCACAACAGCATGGTTTCCACCCACTGCATGGAGATGAAACTATAATGACATCACTCATCAACACACTGACCTAAGGAATACAAGACCACTCACAAGCCTCCAGCGACTCCAGACATACAGCATACAAAATACTGTAATGAAATGTTTTCAGTCCTACCTCACTAACAGACAACAGCAAATACTAGGTCCAAGCACCTCCACACCATACTAGCAAACGCAAGGAGTACTCCAAGGCTCCACACTTTCCTCACCCCTCTTCAACTTATATCTCCAGCCCATCTGCTTGATCATTAAAAAGCACAATGCCAACTTCCACATATACGCTGATGACATTATTCTATACAGTCCACTCCACACTAAACAGCCATCATACATTCTGATTCAAGACTGTTTCACTGACATCTCCCAATAGCTTACAGCAAATAACCTGTCAATAAACTACAAAAATATAGAAGCTCCTCATTCACCCCTCCAATTACAATAACACTAAACAACACACAGATAAATGTTAGATCAGAGCTGAAATACCTTGGAATAACACTTGACCAACAACTCACTTTCAAAACTCATGCAACCACAACAGCCAAAACAATCTACTTCAAGACTAAGACTATGCAATGACTCCGCCCCCTCCTAGAACCTGAAGATTTCCGCTTGGCAGTTCAAGCCCTCACCCATCCCCCTTGCAGACTACTGCAATATTATCTACCGGGGATTATCACAAACCACACTCCTCCACCTTCAATCTGCACTGCACACTGCGGCACGTACAGCCCAGAGAGCCGCTAAATATGAACACATCTCTCCTACCCTAAAACAGCTTCACTGGCTGCCCCTCCCCAGCAGAATGAAGTATAAATCCTTACTGATAACGCACAAAGCACTACATTCACATCCTGTCACTCATCTCCAAACCTTCCTTCAGAAACTCAGTACAGCTAGACCAAGAAGATTTGCTACGTTAAACAAACTCAAAATACCACAATCTAAAACAAAGTTAAGTCATCAAACTTGCCACAGAGCATTCAAACTGTATGCACCAACTCTGTGGAACTCCCTACCAGACACAATAAGGAATATCACCGACCTCCCCTCCTTTTGCAAACAATTGAAAATCCACTTATTCTCTGACGACTTTGGTCCCACCATCTAGCCAGACAACCGACATGGCACCAAAAGAACAAACACCCTTAAGACGGAACCTACACCAATAACCAGCAAAACAAATAGTTGTCCTAATGCATATAGTTCTTAGATACTATGTAACTAGTGAATTACTTGTTCAAGCAGCTCTTATTTGTTAACTAAATTCTCTATTGTTCCATGTACTTGATATTTTGTTCTGTGTAAACTGCTTTGACCAGGTGAAAAGCGGTATATGAGCCTAGCTAAATAAATAAATAAATAAAATGGGATTGTAGACAGTGTAGTATTGTGGATCAGAAACTGGTTAAAAGATAGAAAGCAGAGAATAGGGCTAAATGGCTAATTTTCTCAATGGAGAAAAGTAAATAGTGGAATACCGCAGAGATCTGTGCTGGGCCCACTGCTTTTTAACATATTAGTAAATGGGAAATGGGAATAAGAGTGAGGTAAACAAATTTGCATTTGACACAAAAATATTCAAAATTGTTAAAACCCAAGAGGATTATGAAAAATTGCAAGAGGACTTTGATAAACTGGAAGACTGGGAGTCCAAATGGCAGATGAAATTTAATGTGGACATGTGCAAAGTTTTGCACCTAGGAAAGAACATCCCTAACTTTGGTTATACGATGCAAGGTACCACCTTAGAAACCATAACCCAGGAAAGAGAGTTAGGCGTTATCGTGGATAATACGTTGAAACCCTCCACCCAGTGTGCAGTAGCAGTCAAGAAAGCAAATAGAATGCTAAGAATCATAAGGAAAGGAAGTGAGAATAAAATAAAGGATAATCTCCAGGAACAAGCAGGAATGAGTCTTCACATATGGGTACATCGGTACCGACGGAGCCTGCGCGGGAATGCTCCCCAGCTTCCCAAAAAGGAAAGCTTTTGGGAGCATCCCACAGCGCCTGCGCGCTGCCTTTCCTAACTGCCTCTCCTCAGTTCTTCTTTGCCGCGGAGCCAGCAGGTCGAGCCCTGTCACCGCTGAAGAAGTTCTTTATTTTATTTTATTTTTTTGGTCGCGTGTCTGCCTTCCCCGACTCCGGACCGGTACCACCGGTCTTTTCTTTCTTTTCTTTAAAAAAAAACTAAAAAAAACTATATATTTTTCCCTCACTTAGTGTATTTTTCTTTTTGGGCCTTAGGCCTCACAAGAAATTTTCCTCATGGAAAAACCAGCCTCCGGGTTTAAGAAATGCACTAAGTGCAGTGGTACTATTTCTGTTACAGACACCCATGAATGGTGTCTTAAATGTTTGGGTCCTGAACACTCCATTTCGGATTGTCCGTCCTGCTCTCTGATGTCTAAACGGGGTTTATAGAACCGAGCAGCTAAGCTCCATGTGCTGTTTCCTGCTGATGCAGCTTCGGTGGCATCGACATCTTCCAGGGCTTCTTCTTCCCCCAATGGATCTCAGGTAACCAAACATAAATCCAGCCGGTCCTCGAAGGGTAGATCTCCCTCTAAGCATCGAGATGCCTCCGGGCTTGCCCTCGAGGATCCTGCACCGGCAAAACAACCCCGGTGGGAAGCTCCGGCTTCCAAAGCTCCACCTATGGGGTTACAGGTTGACATCGATGGCACAGTCTCGACCGATCACCTGTTAGAATGCTCTGGGGTACCGGCACAACCTTCCGGTACCGAGTTCCAGGCATTCATGGCGTCGATGGATTAGAATGTTCTGTCCATGCAGCAGGCTATCAGTGCCTTCATCCAAGCTGCGACGCCGTTGATACCACAACAAACTCCGTTGTCGGTATCGACTCGGGTACCGGCACCGACTGCATCGGCATCGACCAGAATACCGACTGCAGCGGTTCCTTGTCCAGGGCTGCTCATCGGTACTGATCCGGTTCTGATGACGCCCGATGTCGATACTGCTCGATATGCGTACCGAGCGTTAGAAGAGCACCCTGACAGACGGTACTTCGATTCCTCTGGTGATTCTGATACATCAGAGGAGTCTGCTGAAGTATCTGTAACCCTTCCTGAAGAGCCTTCTTCTCCAAAACGAAGAATGTCTCCTCCAGAGGACTTGTCCTTTCAAGACTTCATAAGAGAAGTGGCTAAAGGTCTTTCTATTTCAGTATCCTCTGAAACAGAGCCTAGAGCAAAAAAATTAGATATTTTGGGTTATTCTAAGGCTCCTAAAGAGGCAGTCACCTTACCAATTCATGAGATTCTTTATGAACACATGATTGATTTATGGGAGACTCCTCTCACTATCTCTCCTCATTCTCGCAGATTGGACACTATGTATCGTGTCCCTCCCTGTCCTGGTTTTCATAAAACACAGCTTCCTCACCATTCCATTGTGGTGCAGTCAGCTATGAAGAGGATAAAGAGTACAAAGAGACACTCTTCTGCTCCTCCAGGAAGAGAATGCAGGACCTTGGATGCTTTTGGTAGGAAAATCTTCCAAGCCAGTATGCTTATTGCCAGAATCAACTCCTATAGTCTTTACATGGGTATGTTTCTAAAGGAGGTTGCAGATAAACTGCACACTTTCCTCCCTTTTCTACCAGAGGATAAAAGGGATGAATTCCTCATTTGGCTTAAGCATACTCAAGGCATTTCAAAGTTTTTCAACAGGGCAGCCTTCGATTCCTTTGAAGGTGCCAGCAGAGCTTCTGGCATTGCCATAGCTGCTCGCAGAATTGCTTGGCTCCAGGCTTCTGATTTAGAACCCTGGGTCCAAGATGGATTAGGAAATCTTCCCTGTACAGGTGAAAACCTCTTTGGCAAAGAATGGCAAATAAAAGCCACTCAAATGGATGCAGAGAATTCTGCTCTGGATAGACTTTCAAAGTCAACCTCCATTCCTGCCAAGAAAAAACCCTTCAAGAAGTCTTTTTTTCAAAAAGGGCAGATTCCCTTCTACTTCTGGTCAACAATCCTCTACAGGTCGCTTTGCTACTAAGCGTCAGCAACCTAAACAGGCCAGGCCTAAGACTACAGGGGCTCCTGCAACTCAGCAGACCCAAACTCCTCAGGGTTTTTGACTTGATGCTAGAGAACCTAGCCTTTCTGGCTTTAAAACAGCCAGAACCTCTCACCATTCCAGGAAGGTTAGCTCATTTTGCTCCCTGATGGGAGCAGATTACATCAGAGCAGTGGACCCTCTCCATCATAAGAGAGGGCTACAAACTTCATTTCTCAGACCTTCCTCCCCACACCATGGTGAGACATTTCAATTCTCCCCCATCTCTTCTCGACCTTCTAGGTCAAGAGGTGGCTACCCTTCTTGCCCAAGGGGCAATAGAAGATGTTCCCCTTCTTCAACAAGGGTCAGGGTTTTACTCCCCCTATTTTCTCTTTCCAAAGAAGACAGGGGGATGCAGACCCATATTAGATCTCAGGGAACTGAACAAATTTCTATGCAAGGAGACGTTCAAGATGCTTTCTCTGGGCACTCTCCTTCCATACCTTCAAAGTCAGGATTGGCTTTGTTCTCTAGATCTCAAGGATGCGTACACACATGTCCTCATCCATCCATCTCACAGAAGATTCCTCCGTTTTCTTTTCCAAGGAAAACATTATCAATACAGGGTGCTTCCGTTTGGTCTGGCCTCTGCCCCAAGAGTGTTCACCAAATGCATGGCAACAGTAGCTGCATTTCTGCGCACTCTGGGAATATTTGTATTCCCATACCTGGACGACTGGCTCATCCGAGCTCCATCTCAGTCAGAGGCCCAGACTTCCCTGGACTGCATAAGGCGCATTCTACAGTATCTGGGACTTGTGGTAAACCTCCCAAAGTCCCACCTCACCCCTACTCAGTCCCTATTTTATTTATTTTATTTATTTAACAAGCACTTATATACCGCGGCTTCCGGGGATCAGCTGCGGTTCACAAATAACAGTCAACAAAGCATAGTTTGTTTTACATATAACATATAACTATAAACAATGTAAAATTAACAGAAAATGTTAAACAGATTAGCACGGAACAGTGCAACACTATATACATTATATACATATACATTTTATGTAGGGTATTATCGTAATGAGTAGTTCAGGTTTTGATGGGGAAGGTTTTCTTTTTCTGTTATAGTAAGATGTTAACCAGAAACTGATTAGCCTTTATCTAATTCTTTTGAGGGCTGGTCTTTGTTATTGTAGTGTATTGTAAAAAGGTGGGTTTTCAATTTTTTGCGGAATTCATTAATCTCTGTTAGCATTCTTAGTTCAACTGGGAGGGAATTCCAGGCTATTGGGGCTGCATGTGAGAATGCTCTGTTTGTTGATTTATTTGTTTTTATGAAGTTTTTGGGGGTTTTGAGTTTATTTAATTGACCTTTTCTTTGAGTAGGTTTTGAATGTTCTTTAGTAATTAAGTTACTTAACGTGCATGGTGCCATATCAAATAGTGTTTTAAAAGTAGTTATTAGTGTTTTATATGTTATCCGGCTTTGAATTGGCAGCCAGTGAAGGGATGCTAGTATTGGTGTTATATGTTGATGTGAGTGTGTTTTCATTATGATCCTAGCAGCTGAATTTTGTGCAAGTTGAAGTCTTTTAATGTTTTGTTTTGATGTACCTACTAATATAAGATTAGCAAAATCAAAGTGGGGGGTTATGGTAGCTTGAATTATACTGATGAAATCATGTATGTATACAAGAGGTCTAAGTTGTTTAAGTATTTTGAGTTTGAAATAAATGTTCTTTGTGGTGTTTCTGATATGGGTATTTAGTGTGAGATGTTTATCTATGATAACTCCTAAGTATCTCACTTCATTTTTTATTTTAATTTCCTGGTTGTGAAGTGTTATATGCGTTGGAGGGGTATAATCATGATTTTTAGTGACAATTAGCACTTCGGTTTTTGAATGGTTTATTTGGAGATTGTGGGCATTTAGCCATAACAATCTGATAGGAGTTGCAATGGTATGTTAGGGATTGTGAATGGGATGTACATCATAATATCATCTGCATATAGATGATAGAGTACGCCATATTTTTTAAAGATATTGCAAACTGGTTTTATGTATGTATTAAATAGCAGAGCTGAAAGCGCTGAGCCCTGTGGTAAACCTGTTTCAAATTTATATGATTCAGATGTTTGATTGCCTATTCTGACATTTTGGGTTCTATTGCTCAGATAAGAAGTGAACCATTTATGAACTGTAGAATATATTCCTATGTATCTTAAGTTGTTAAGCATTATTGAATGGTGAACACTATCAAAAGCGGCTGATATGTCGATGAATAAGAGGATGAAGGCTTTTTTGTGGTTGTCTATTCCTCTTAGTAGTGTATCAGTTAGAACAGTCAGAAGTGTTTCCACTCCATGCTTGGGACGAAATCCATATTGTTGGTCGTCAAGAGGGTAGGATGAATCAAGGAATTCTTGTGTTTGTATTTGTACAGTTTTTTCGATGACTTTTGCTAAGAATGGTATACTTGAGATAGGTCGGTAGGATTTTGGGGATGTTTTGTCAAGTGTGTTGTTCTTCAGGATTGGTCTGATTTGTACATGTTTAAGTGTAGGTGGGAGGTAACCTTGGAGTAATGATAGATTGACCATAGGGAGTATGAAGGATAGAAGAGTTGGGAGTGTGTTTTTTTATCCAGATTACTGGGCAGGGGTCGAGATAAGAAGTTGTGGTGTTGAGATTGAGAATGATATTCTTTAATGATGTTTTGGATATAGGGTGAAATTCTGGCCATTCATTTAGCATATGGAGAGGTTTGTATATGGGGTCTAGGGTCATTGGTGAATGTTTTGTTTTGTTTTGATAATAATTGGCTAGAGTTTGTGCTGATATTTCAGTGATTTCCTTGCTAGCGGTTTGAGAGGAGTTTGTTAGGTTGCTAACAATGGAAAATAGTTCTCTTGGTCTATTATATGATTTTGATAGAATTGTAGCGTAATAACTTTTCTTTGAATTATCTATGGCGTCTTTATATTGAGTGAGGTGGTTGTAATATATTTCTTACTCAATGGTGGATTTAGTTTTACGCCATTTACGTTCTAGATTTCTTAGATCTCTTTTCATTTGTTTTAATGTGCTATTAAACCATGGTGTACTGTTGGTTTTTGAGTGGGTTAGTTTTTTATTAATTTGATTTATTTTGGCTGCATTGTTTATGGTAGTATGCCAGTTTTTGACCGCTTCATCCAGGTTTGTTGGGGATGGGGTAAGGAGAGGGATTGTAGAATCCAGAAACTCAGTTTCATTAAATTTCTTAAATTTTAAGTTCTGGTCATTTCTTGTATGTTTTATGTTGCGGTTGGTATTGTAGTTGAGGTTTAGTTTGATAAGGTGATGATCAGACCAAGGTATTTGAGAGCATTCTAAGGAGTCTGTTTTAAACAGTTTGAAGATTATGTTGGGTAGTAGTACAAGATCAAGAGTGCCACCCTTGGTGTGGGTAGGTATGTTTATTACTTGATGGTAATCTAGATCAGATATCGTTTCAAGAAAAAGGTTGGATTCATTTATTGGTAGTGAAGGAAGGTTGAAATCTCCTAGGACAATTAGAGGATTCTGATCTGAGGATGAGTTGAAGAGTTCAGTTAGTGAGTGGAGGCTGTCTGCGTTTTGGTTGGGGGGTCTATAAATTAAACAAATTTTAAGGTGGTCGATTTTTATTATGAGAGTGTCCATGTTATTGTTTGAATTAGTTAGAATTTTTTTAGCTTCTAGGTTTTTATTTGTCATAATCAATACACCACCTCCTTTTTTGTTAGCTCTATGTGAGTAGGAGATATCATAGTTTGAGTTGTCAAGTTGATTTAGGAGAACTGTATCTGTATCTGAGAGCCAAGTCTCAGTTATACATAGTATATCAGGTTTTGAGTCAGTCAGTAGATCATTAATTAAAGGGATTTTATTTTTCAATGATCGAGCGTTTATAAGGGTGCATGATAAAGATGTTGATTTATGGTGGAGGTTTAACTGGGTGGCAGGTTGTAGATTAATTTGTTTTATTTGGATGAGTCTGTGGTAGTTTATTTTAGTCTGGTTGTGTGGGGAATAATAACTAATATGGAGGTTGTTCCGGTTCGTTGTATGTATGATAGGAATTGTCTTGTAGTTTTTACTGTTAAGGCTTAGTGTTAGGTCAATTAGGATTGTTAGGAGGATGCAGGTGTAAGACACTTTTAGAAGCATGGTTGTTCTGTGTGTCATTTGAGTCTATAAGGTGAGTGTGAGTAGTGTGTGATTGGGGTGTAACAGGTAAAATGTGTGGAGGTATTATTAGGATTATTGAGGAGATTACTGACAACAGTAACAGTAACAACAATAGTAATATTGAGGGGATTACTGACAACAGTAACAGTAACAATAGTAATATTGAGGAGATTACTGACAACAGTAACAGTAACAACAATAGTAATATTGAGGGGATTACTGACAACAGTAACAATCAGATAGTAATATAAATTTACTGACAACAGTAAAGGTCATCCAAAAGTGTTTAAGATGAAAAGGCTTAGCAGTAATATGTTTGGATTACCGGCAGCAATAACATACAAGCTAACTGAGATGGTAGAGTGGTGTAAGTTAATATAATTTAGCAATAGTCTGTTAGAAAGTCTATCACTTTTGTCGCATTCAAAGGGCTATACTTGCTGCGTTGACGATCTGGCTGATATGGTGAGGTACGCGAGCTCGACCCTAGGGGAGCTCCAGCAGTACAAGGATGTTGTTGTAGTGTTTTTCTTCGTTGTCTTCCGTGTCTCTGGTCTGGATTTGTGTTTGCCCTTAGCACCTTAGCCTAAGGGCCGTGCCAAAGGGCCCTCTTGCGCGGCCCTCAGGCACGGGCCCGCAAGGTGCGGGCGCGCTTGCTTGCGGCTGCTTTTTAAATGCTGGACTCAGCCCCGATTGGGCAGAGCACGTTGCGGTGGTGGTGTCCCAGTGGCTCGATCCCTTCCCAGGGAGAGCTAGCAGCGTGGGGATGGAGGCAGCTCAAAAGGGCTTGAGGTCTGCTTGCGGCTGCTTTTTAAATGCTGGACTCGGCCCCGATTGGGCAGAGCACGTTGCGGTGGTGGTGTCCCGGTGGTGTCCCGGTGTCCCCTAGAGTTCATAGGGGCCTGGCTAGATACTACCACTGCAAGGGCCTATCTTCCTCAGGCCCGTTGCCTACGCCTAGTGCAGTTAGCCTCTCAGGTTCAGTCAAAGAGCCACTTAACTGCCCGGGAGATGCTACAACTGCTAGGCCACATGGCTTCCACAGTGCATGTGGTACCCTATGCTCGCCTACATATGAGAGCAGCCCAATGGACTTTGTCCACCCAGTGGACTCAAGCATCAGGAGCGCTCTCAGACCAAATAGCAACCTCCAAACGTCTCTTTTGGTCCCTCCAGTGGTGGATGTCCAGTCAAAATCTGTTGCTGGGGTCCCCCTTCCAACAATTGTTGCCCCAAGCAACTCTCACAACAGATGCCTCCAAAACAGGTTGGGGAGCTCATCTACAAGACCTCTCCACCCAAGGCACTTGGTCCCCACAGGAGACCTCTCTTCATATCAATCTCTTGGAGCTTCGAGCAGTCTTTCTAGCTCTCAAGGTCTTTCATACCCTGCTCAGCTACCAGACAGCCCTCATTCATACGGACAATCAAGTAGCCATGTTTTACATAAACAAGCAAGGAGGAACTGGCTCTCTGTCGCTTTGCAACGAAGCTTTAAGATTGTGGGCCTTCGCCAGAGAGCATCAAATCCATCTCCTGGCAGTATACCTCCCAGGAATCCAAAACTCTTGGGCAGACAGACTCAGTCGAGTTCTGCTCCCACAAGAATGGTCCCTGCACATGGATCAGGTACTCAGAATCTTCCAAGAATGGGGAACCCCGGACATAGACCTCTTTGCAAGTCCGTGGAATGCCAAACTTCCCCGGTTCTGTTCCAGAATTCCGTGTCAGGGCGTTCAGGCCAAGGATGCCTTCCTCCTTCACTGGGGTCAGGGTTTCCTTTATGCCTTTCCACCCATTCCCTTGATTCCCAAGACTCTGTTCAAACTCCAGAGGGATCAAGGATCTATGATCCTCATAGCTCCACGCTGGCCACGCCAAGTGTGGTACCCTCTTCTTCTGCATCTCTCCCAAGCCCCCTCTCTGGACTTGGGAGCTGCTCCAGACCACCTGTCCCAGGAGGAGGGGACTTTGTGGCACCCAAACCCCAAGTCCCTTCACCTCAGAGCTTGGTTACTGAAGGCCTAGACCTTCAAAGCTGGAATCTTTCTCAACAAGTGAAGGATATCCTCCATGCTTCTAGAAAACCTTCCACTAGACGTTCCTATGCTTTTAAATGGAAAAGATTTTCCATTTGGTGTGCTGAAAGGAGTCTCGACCCTCTAGCACTACCTTTGAATTCTCTATTGGAATACCTCCTGCATCTTTCCGATGCAGGCCTAAAGACGAATTCTGTAAGGGTCCATTTAAGTGCTATTGCAGCATCTCTTAAGCCTATCAATGGACAACCTGTTTCCTCTCATCCTCTTATTGCAAGATTCATGAGAGGCCTAACTTTAACTAGACCTCCCATTAGGCCTCCTCCGGTGGCATGGGATTTAAATCTAGTTCTTGTTCAGCTTATGAAGCCTCCTTTTGAACCCTTAGCCACCACCTCCTTGAAATTTCTTTCCTGGAAGGTTATTTTCCTCATTGCAGTCACCTCAGATCGCCGCATCAGTGAGCTGCAGGCCTTAGTGGCTAATCCACCTTATACAAGGTTCCATCATGATAAGGTAGTTCTTAGGACCAATCCACACTTCATGCCTAAAGTGGTCTCACCTTTTCATCTTAATCAAGAGGTATATTTACCTGTCTTTTTTCCAGCTCCTCATGCATCAAGTGCAGAGAAGAGTCTTCATACTCTGGATTGTAAAAGAGCACTTGCCTTTTACTTACAAAGAACACAGCAACATAGAAAGTCTTCCCAGCTCTTTGTTGCTTTTGATCCCTCTTATTTGGGACTTCCAGTCTCTGAGGACACTATCCAATTGGATTGCTCAGTGTATTTCTTTCGTCTACCAGAGTAAGAACCTTTCTCTGGAGAGCCATGTCACAGCTCATAATGTGAGGGCCATGGCCGCCTCTATGGCTCATCTAAATTCTGTGTCCATCGACCAAATCTGTCGAGCAGCCACCTGGGCCTCGGTTCATACCTTCACAGCCCATTACTGCTTGGACAAGGACTCCCGCCGGGATGCCTTGTTTGGTCAGGCTGTTCTCAAACACCTGTTCCATTCTTAATCAACTCCTACCCTCCATCCCTGGATAGATGCCTGAGATCCATAGGAGAAGGTAGAACCCTTCTCAGGGTCTCATATCCTTGGGGTTCTCCCAGGCATCTTAGCTAGGGAGTCCCCATATGTGAAGACTCATTCCTGCTTGTTCCTGGAGATAGCACAGTTACTTACCTGTAACAGGTGATCTCTGGGAACAGCAGGAATAAGTCTTCACAACCCTCCCACCTCCCCTAGGAGTTGTATCTCTCTATCTGTCTTTCCTTTCCTCTCTCTTTTGTCTCAGCTTAAAACTCAAACTGATGAGAGGCAGTTAGGAAAGGTGGGAAGGCAGCGCGCAGGTGCTGTGGGATGCTCCCAAAAGCTTTCCTTTTTGGGAAGCTGGGGAGCGTTCCCGCGCAGGCTCCGTCGGTACCGACGTACCCATATGTGAAGACTTATTCCTGCTGTTCCCAGAGATCACCTGTTACAGGTAAGTAACTGTGCTTTATAATGCCTCTGTATCATTCCATTGTTCGACCATACTTCGAATATTGTGTGCAGTTCTGGTCTCCGTACCCTAAAAAGGATATAGCGGAATTAGAAAAGGTAGAGCTAAGAGCCACCAAAATGATAAAGGGATAGAAGGATACCCCTGTGAGGAAAGGCTTAAAAGGTTAGGGCTCTTCAGCTGTGAAAAGAGGTGGCTAAGGGGAGATATGATAGAGGTCTTTAAATTAATGAATGGATTAACATAGATCGGTTGTTTATGCCATCAAAAAGTAGAAAGATTAGAAGATACGCAATGAAGCTACAGTGTAACCCATTTAAGAGTAAAAGAGAAAATATTTTTTCACTCAAAGCGAAATCAAATTCTGGAATTTGTTGCCATAGGATGCAGTTAAAACTGTTAGTGTAGCTGGGTTTAAAAAAGGTTTGGACAAGTTCCTTGAGGAAAGGTCCATAAATCGTTATTAAAGAGGACCCTGGAAATCCACTGCATCTCCAGGAACAAGCAGGAATGTAGTCTTCACATATGGGTATCGTCGGTACCGACGGAGCCTGCACGGGAACGCTCCCCAGCGTCCAGTTAGAAAGCTTTTGGGAGCATCTCACAGCGCCTGCGTGCTGCCTTCCCGCCTTTCCCAACTGCCTCTCTCCAGTTCTTTGTTTTCCGCGGAGCCAGCAGGACATTTTCCTGTCACCGCAGAAATTATCCCATTTTTTAATTCTTTTTTGTGGTAGCGTCTGCCTTCCTCGACGCTATACCGGTACCGCCGGTTCTTTCTTTCTTAAAAAAAAAAAAATTGTAATCTTTTTTTCTCGAGTTTCCAATCCTTTTTCTTTCGGGTGGTACGCGCCATTTTGGGCACTCGGCCCAATTTTTCCTCAATGGAAAAACCCGCTTCGGGTTTTAAAAAGTGTTCCAAGTGTGGCTATATCATCTCTGTCACCGACACTCATTAGTGGTGCCTCAAATGTTTAGGTCCTGACCACTCCATCTCGGAGTGTGTTGCCTGTGGGATGATGTCGAAGAGAGGTCGGCAAAACCGAGCTGCTAAGCTTAGCACCCTCTTTCCCTTCGATGCAGCATCTGTGGCATCGACATCTTCCAGGGCTTCATCTTCCTCCCATGGATCTCAGGTAACTAAACATAAACATAGCCGGTCCTCAAAGGGTAGATCTCCTTCCAAGCATCGAGATGCCTCTGGCGTTGCCCTTGAGGGACTTGTACCGGCAAAATTGCCCCGGCGGGAGGCTTCGGCTTCCAAAGCACTAAAGGGGCTCCAGGATGTTCTCGAGGCTTCAACCTCGGCAGAACTACTAGTGCCATGCTCTGGGGTACCAGCCGCTTCGTCCGGTACCAACACCCAGGCATCGGCAACGTCAATAGACCAGAGATTCTTGGCTATTGAACGCAGTCTAGCGGCTCTCCTTGCGGCATCGGTGCCTTCGGGACCGCTTCAGACAGTTCAGCTGGTATCGACATCAGTACTGGTACCAACAGCATCGACATTGGCAAATGTGTTGCCGACACCGAGTCATGCTATTTCCTCCGGTATCGACAGGCCGGCACCGGACCCCTCCGGTACCGACTTCAATCGGTACCGATATCGTGCTTTGCAAGAGCACCTGGACAGGAGATATTTTGAATCCTCCGATGAGTCTCAGGATTCTGACAGCTCTGTCGGTACCGGAGTACATCTCTCTGAAGAGCCTTCCTTTCCTAAACGTAGGATGTCTCCTCCAGAGGATATATCCTTTCAGGATTTCATCCGGGAGGTGGCTAGAGGTCTTTCCATCACAGTGGCTCCTGAAATAGAACCCAGAGCAAAGGAGTTGGAGATTTTACAATATCCTAAAGCTCCCAAGGAGGCAGCTACTTTGCCTGTTCATGAGATCTTGCATAATCTCATGTTAAGAATGTGGGAAACACCTCTTACCACCTCTCCTCATTCTCGTAGGCTTGATACCATGTATCAAGTACCTCCTTGTCCTGGATTTCAAAAACCTCAGTTACCACACCACTCCATGGTGGTGGAATCAGCTATGAGAAGGATCAAGAGTGCAAAAAGACATGCATCTAATCCTCCAGGACGTGAATGTAGGACTCTTGATGCCTTTGGGCGTCAAACCTTCCAGGCCTCTATGCTTTCTGCCAGGATTAGTTCCTACATCTTATACATGGGCATGTTCCTTAAGGAGATTACAGGAGATCTAGAGCTTATGAGCCCTCTCCTTCCTGATGATGAGGCAAGATTATCTTACACTTGTCAAACATGCTCAAGATATTTCCAAGTTAGTTAATCGTGCAGCTTTTGACTGCTTTGAGTGCATAAGCAGAACCTCTGCCATTGCCATAGGTGCTTGTAGGATTGCCTGGCTCCAGGCATCTGACTTAGAACTCTGGATACAGGACAAACTGGGGAATATCCCTTGTACAGGTGAAAATCTCTTTGGCAAAAATTGGCACGAGAAAGCTAATGAGCTGGATGCTGATAACACCACTTTGGATAGACTTTCCAAGGCTACAGCTGATCCTGCAAGGAAAAAATCCTACAAGAAACCATTCTTCTCTAAAAAGAAGAGGTTTTACCCCTCCTATTCCCAGCAGGTGCATTCTGCAGGTCAGTCTGCCCGAAAGGGACAGCAGCCACCAAAACAAAGGAAAACAAAGATTGCTAAGCCTCAACCGGCCCAGCAGACTCAGCCTCCACAGGGGCTTTGACTCCCATCTAGAGAACTTGGCCTTCCTGACCCTCAACGGGCCAGAGCCTTCCACCATCCCAGGAAGGTTGTGTCATTTTGCCCCCAGATGGGAGCAGATAACAGCAGAAGAATGGACTCTGTCCATTGAAAAAGAGGGGTACAAGCTTCATTTCCTCAACATGCCCCCTCCTACAATTGTAAGACGGTTCAATTCTCAGACTTCACTCGACACTCACTTGGGTCAAGAGGTCAGTTTACTTCTTGCCCATGGGGCAATAGAAGACGTACCCATTTCCCAACAGGGTTTTACTCCCCCTATTTCCTTATTCCAAAGAAAACAGGAGGACACAGACCCATTTTAGACCTCAGAGAATTGAACAAATTCCTGTTCAAAGAGAAATTCAAGACGATTTCTCTGGGAACTCTTCTGCCATACCTTCAGAGTCAGGATTGGCTTTGTTTGTTCTCTAGTTCTCAAGGATGCATACACTCATGTTCTCATTCATCCAACTCACCAAAGATTCCTTCGGTTTCTATTTCAGGGGAAGCACTACCAGTACAGGGTTCTTCCTTTTGGCCTGGCCTCAGCACCAAGGGTGTTTATGAAATGCATGGCTGTGGTAGCAGCATATCTTCGCACTCTAGGAATATTCGTCTTCCCCTACTTAGACGACTGCCCCATCAGAGCCAGAGGCCAGAATTTCCCTATCTTGCACAATGCGTATCCTTCAGTATTTGGGCCTGGTCATAAACATCCCAAAATCCAACCTAACTCCCACTCAATCTCTAGAGTTTATAGGAGCTATGCTGGATACCAGGAAAGCAAGGGCCTATCTTCCACAGCCCCGCTGCCTTCACATTGTGCAGTTAGCTTCACAAGCAGTGTTAAAAACCCATCTCACTGCTCGGGAAATGTTACAATTACTAGGCCACATGGCATCTACCGTGCATGTGGTTCCCTATGCTCACCTCCATATGAGAGCTGCACAGTGGACTCTATCCACTCAGTGGACTCAGGCATCGGGCTGCCTATCAGACAAAATAGCAAACACAAGTCGCCTTATTTTGTCCCTACAGTGGTGGAAGTCAACCCAAAACCTGTTGGTGGGGTCCCCTTTCTAACAGCCGCCACCCCAGGTCACTCTAACAGACACCTCACAGGAGGGTTGGGGGTCTCACCTGCAAGATCTCTCTACCCAAGGTACCTGGACTCCACAGGAGACCCATCTACACATCAACCTCTTGGAACTCAGAGCAATCTTCCTTGCTCTTCGAGTGTTCCACACCCAGCTGAGCTACAAGATAGTCCTAATTCAGACGGACAATCAAGTAGCTATGTTCTATCTGAACAAGCAGGGAGGAACAGACTCTCTGTCGCTTTGCAACGAAGCTTTGTGACTATGGGCCCTCGCCAGAGAGCATCAGATTCATCTCCTTTCGGTGTATCTGCCAGGAATTTAAAACTCTTGGGCAGACAGACTAAGTTGAGTTCTGCTTCCACACGAATGATCTCTCCGTGCAGACCATGTAGCCAAACTTTTCAAATTTGGGGAACTCCGGACATAGACCTCTTTGCAAGTCCGCTGAATGCCAAACTTCCCCGGTTCTGTTCCAGAATTCCGGCTCAGGGTTCTCAGGCCAGGGATGCTTTCCTCCTCCATTGGGGTCAGGATTTCCTATATGCCTTTCCACCCATTCCCTTAATTCCCAAGACCCTATTCAAGCTTCAGAGAGACAGAGGCCATATGATTCTCATAGCTCCACATTGCTCCTACATAGCTCATGCTCCTACACATTGCTCCACATTGCTCCTACATAGCTCTGCTCCTACATCTCTCTCAAGCTCCATCTCTGGAGTTAGGATCTGCTCCAGATCTCCTGTCTCAGGAGGACGGGTTGTTGTGGCATCCCGATCCCCAATCTCTGCATCTCAGGGCCTGGTTGCTGAGAGCCTAGACCTTCATGGTCTTAACCTTTCTCAACAAGTAAAGGATATCCTTTATGCTTCCAGGAAACCTTCCACAAGACGCTCTTATGCTTTCAAGTGGAAAAGGTTTTCCATATGGTGTTCGCAGAAGGGTCTTGACCCCCTGGTGATACCTCTGGAATCATTACTGGAGTATCTCCTTCATTTATCTAATTCAGGGCTTAAGACTAACTCAGTAAGAGTCCATTTAAGTGCTGTTTCAGCATCTTTCAAGCCTATAAATGGACAACCTATTTCCTCTCATCCTCTCATAGCGAGATTTATGAGGGGCCTTCTTCTGACTAAGCCTCCCATTAAGCCACGGTGGCATGGGACCTAAATCTGGTTCTTGGGCAGCTCATGAAGCCGCTTTTTGAACCTCTAGCTACTACCTCCTTGAAATTCCTTTCCTGGAAGGTTGTCTCTCATTGCAATCACATCAGCACGTCGCATCAGTGAGTTGCAAGCATTAGTGGCTGATCCTCCTTATACGAGGTTCCATCATGATAAGGTAGTCCTTAGGACTCATCCACACTTTATGCCAAAAGTGATCTCACCTTTTCATTTAAACCTTTTCATTTTTTCCAAGGCCTCATGCTTCAAATGCAGAAAGGAATCTTCATACTTTGGACTGTAAAAGAGCACTTGCTTTTTACATACAAAGGACACAGCGGAGCCGCGAACCACAATTAGCTAACCCCACACAGGACCTCCCATACACACACAAAAAAACTTATCATAAAAAAATGGAAATAAATTCCACCACTTATGCATGACCTATGAATATTCTGTAACACATTGTATATAACCACTTGTAAATAACCTATGTAAATAGTTTGGACAGTTTATCGCATTTATTATTTGTAAAAAGTTAGAAAGTTTCTGTTCAATGTAAATGTATACCGAAGTATACAAAATTGTTAACTTGCTCCATGTAAACCGCCCTTGATCTCTGGAAGGGGCGGTATAGAAGAAATAGATAAATAAATAAATAAATAAAAACAGCAACATAGAAACATAGAGCCACCAAAATGGTAAAGGGGATGGAAAGATACTCCTATGAAGAAAGGCTAAAAAGGTTAGTGCTCTTTAACATGGAAAAGAGACGGATGAGGGGAGATATGATAGAAGTCTATAAATTAATGAACGGAGTGGAACGGGTAAACGTAGATCGACTGTTTACGTTATCAGAATATAGAAAGACTAGGGGACATGCAATGAAGCTACAGGGTAAACTATTTAAGACAGACAAGAGAGAATATTTTTCCACTCAACGTGTAATCAAATTCTGGAATTTGTTACCGGAGGATGTACTAAAGGCTGTTAGTGTAGCTGGATTTAAAAAAGGTTGGGAAAGTTCCTGGATGAAAGGTCCATAAACCATTATTAAGAAAGGGACCCAGGATATCAGTGCTTGACCCAGTACAAGCATTTTGGAACCTGTGTCTTTTGGGGAAACTGCTAGGTACGTATTACCTAGATTGGCCACTGTTGGAAACAGGATACTGGGCTTGATGGAGCTTGGTCTGACCCAGTATGGCATATCTTATGTTCTTATAGAAAGTCCTCTCAACTCTTTGTTGCTTTTGATCCTTCTCATTTGGGACTTCCAGTCTCCAAGAGAACATTGTCCAACTGGATTGCACAGTGTATTTCTTTTACCTATCAGAGTAAGAACCTTTCTCTGGAAGGCCATGTCACAGCTCACAGTGTGAGAGCCATGGCAGCCTCAATGGCTCATCTACACTCTGTGTCTATCGACGACATCTGTTGAGCAGCTACTTGGGCCTCGGTTCATACCTTCACAGCCCATTACTGCTTAGACAAGGACTCCCGCCGCGATGCCTTGTTTGGTCAGGCTGTTCTACAACACCTGTTCCATACTTAATCAACTCCTTCCCACCATCCCCGGTAGGATGCCAGAGATCCATGGGGGGAAGTGGAGCCCTTTCACAGGGGCACACAACTTCTGGGGTCTCTCCCTGGCATCTGTAGCTAGGGAGTACCCATATGTGAAGACTACATTCCTGCTTGTTCCTGGAGATAGCATAGTTACTCACCTGTAACAGGTGATCTCCAGGAACAGCAGGAATTTAGTCTTCACAACCCACCCACCTCCCCTAGGAGTTGTATCTCTCTATCTCTCTCTTTTCTTTCTTTCCCTCTCTCTCTCTCTTTGTCTCAGCTTTAAACTCAACTGGAGAGAGGCAGTTGGGAAAGGCGGGAAGGCAGCATGCAGGCGCTGTGGGATGCTCCCAAAAGCTTTCTAATTGGACGCTGGGGGAGCGTTCCCACGCAGGCTCCGTCGGTACCGACGATACCCATATGTGAAGACTAAATTCCTGCTGTTCCCGGAGATCACCTGTTACAGGTGAGTAACTTTGCTTTATCCCAGGACTAGCATTGTGGAAACTGTGTGCTTTCGGAACCTGCCATGTGCTTTTGAACTGGATTGGCCACTGTTGGAAACAGGATATTGGGCGTGATGGACCTTGGTCCGACCCTATATGGCATTTCTTATGTTCTTATCATCCAGTGGTCCAACTGAGTTTCTCACAGGGTTTTTTTTGCTACAAATGTACTTGAAAAAGTTTTTATTATGCATTTTTGCTTCGATGCAAATTCTCTCTTTGCCTGCCTTATCAATGCCTTTCATCTAACTTGCCAATGCTTATGTTCCTTATCGGTCCTACAGTTCAGTCCTCCACCACTGGGTAGTGCACCTCCTCCTGCAACATGGAGACTGGACAAGTCAAACTTGTGACATCACCGGGTATATCCTGCTGGTCTTCTCCCATGATCCCCCAGTGTGTCCAGTCTCCATGCAGCATGAGGACATAGTGAGCCTAGGTGCTGGGCTCACTTGAGAAGCAGTTTAGGAGCAGTTAGTCAGGATTTGATTTACCTTGCATTTCTTTTGCCCTTCTTTAGGTGTAATCCTGTAAATTGTATTCATTTTCATTTAATTTCATTTACTTTTACTTTATTTATTTTCACCTAGTCTGCCTTAGTGTAAAGGGGGGTTCTTTCCCTTTTCAAAGTTCACGCTGCCAGCTAGCCTCTCTGCTTGGGATTCTTCGGTCTCTGTGCCCGGTGATGATCTCTCCCCCAGGACTGTACGGGGGAGAGCTCTGTGGAACACCTGCATTTTGGCAGTGTCCATGCGGCAGATTCCCATCGTGGCGGGAGCCTCAGGCCGTTCGAGGTTCTTTAGCCGGTGGGCCGGGGCTCGCAGCGTCTGCTACTTCTGGTGGCGCGAGGCAGCAGCGTGTCTGGACAGCTCTTCACCCCGCAGCTACAGCGGGGTAACTGCTGCATCCCGACGCCACAAGGGAGTGTCTCGAGTCCGCATGGAGGGGCTCTGAGCTCTTGCCGCCTCTGTGGTGTCTGGCGCCAAACGGGCCTGCTTCGGATTGGTGCTATTTTCTCGGCAGGGCTGAGGCCTCGTGGCGGAGAGCGGAGCAGTCCCGCGTTTGAGCAGACGATGCTGTTCCACGTGGCTACACCCAGATAAGGACTTCCTTTTGCTGTTACTTTTAATTTTAATTCTAATTTTAATTTCCTTTTAATTTTAATTTCCTTTTAATTTCATGATAGTTTATAGTTCTTTGAATGCAATGTGATTGGTTTGGGTTTTACTTCTTGGGGGGTGCCTTTACCTTTGTCTGCATTCTGGCAGTTAGCGACGTCGGTCAGCAGCAGGTTTCCATGCTAGGATTTGGCCATTCAGGGTCATCAGCGGCACAACCACCTACAAATTGAGCCCTTTCTGAAATTGTCATTTACATAAGGATGCTATTTCCATGTTTATACGCTTGGAAATTGTGCAGACAGCCTCTAAATGTCGTTATGCCATCTGTAAATTTGATCGCCATGCTTGCTGATCTCTTTTCCAGATCATTTCAGTGCAGTAGATGTTACCAGATGCCAGTTCCAGTGCAGATCCCGAGACATTCCACTATTTACGGGTCTCCTGTGAGAAAACTGGCCATTTAGTCGTATTGTGTTCCTGGTTTTGATCCATTTCCCATTCTATAATAGCACATCATCTCCTTCCTCAGGAGAAGTTCATAAGGGGCTTTGTCAAGTACCTTCTAAAACATCCAGATACATATCATTTGGCTTACTCACATGTTTATTAACCCTTTGAAAAGACAGCTTGGTGCTGCTTTTCAGAACAAGTTCTATCATTTAACTGGCACTGAACTCAGATTCATTGGTCTGCAGTTTCCAAGATCGCCTTTGAAGCTCTTTTAAAAAAAAACAACAAAAAACAAAAAAAAACAAAACCAATTAGTGTTACATTAGTAACTCCTAAATCTTTAGAGATCATTAATACTAATGTTATGATTGAGCCTGGCTGATATTATGAATGATCACTATTAGACAAAAATTAGCTAGGTTAAGACACTTTGATTTGGTTTTCTGCACTATGTTATCAGAGCGCAGCTTGCCCATTTGGCGGGAACACTGCCCTTCTGGGCCATCTGGGGAAAGGCCCCTGCTGGGGATCGTGAGAAGTGTTGCTGGATGGCACAGTCCGGGGCTTAGTGTTCCAGGGTCCTGGAAGGGTTGATAGCGGCAGTCAGGCCTCCCTGTCTTTGCTATGACGGTCACCTAGGTTCAAGCGTCCTGTGTTTTGGGTGACAGGAGTGGGACACCTGGACATGTGGTGCTGGATGTTGGATAGGCTCATACTTCTTAGGTGCACTCTCCTTGAGTGCGTCTGCATGTCCGTGTTCCGTCTGTGATCTCATGCTCAGGTGATTGTTGCAGCAATGACAGAGATCGCTTGGGATATCGTGAGCGGGGTTGTCATGGTGTTGCATGGGGTTGCCAATGCAAGACGGGGCCATCCTGAGGAGTTTGGGCCTCAGTCATCAGCTTTCCCTTCGGTGGCCCGGCTGTCCAGGAGGCACCCCTCCAGATCCGTCGGTCCAGTTCTTCTCTGCCTCTTCTAAATGTGGGCAGGGGGGCTGGCAGATCTGGAAATTCACGTCCACTGCACGTTCTACTGTTTTACCTCTGCTTGGGGTTCTGAGGTCATATATTCCCAATCATTTGTTTGGTGGGGTGCTGCTGTCTGTTGTGCAAGACAAGGTGGTCCACAGTCGGAGGCTGTCGTCTATTCCCCTTACCCCTGAAGGTGCTCACAATTTACGTTTTTTGTACCTGCGGAGGTGTATGTTGTTAAAGGCTAGTAGGCGCACCTGTGGGACCAGAATCCTCGGTTCTTCCGTCCTTCCGTTGAGGTGCGCATGTGGGGTTTACTCCCTTGGTCGGCTAGCAACTTGCTTCACCCATTGCGCCTTCCCTTTCCTCAAGGCATCGTTGCATCCCACTTCTTCGTGGGGGCTCGCCGCAGGGCCTGGAGTTATGCTCAGCCGGTTCCAGCCAGGGCTGAGTCCTTGGGGGGAGGCTCCGATCCTAACGATACAGGGAGTGCTGTGATCCGTTCAACCAGGTTCCTTCGGGCCCAGCGTACGTCGTCTTTTGCTGGCCGGTTTAGGTCTTCGGGTCGTGGCGGTGCTCCGAGAAGACCAGTAGGCTGCACAGTGCTTGTCTTGGAGCAAGCGCGGGATATCTGTAGGTTCATATTCAAAGCCATCCGGTTACATGTCCCTCCATTGTGGAATGCTGTACTAGTAGGCATACTTCATATGCTGGGCTTACAAGTTGGCTTCCGCGCTGCTCGGCATCAGCCAAGGTGACTGCCGGTTTAGGCTGTGGATGTGGAGTCAGCCTGGAGGAGGGGCCTTGCGTTCTCTGGACAATGCCCTGTTCGGTTGTGTGCCTTGTGGCCCTTATGGAGTTGTAAAAAGGAAAAAAAAAAAAAAAAAAATAATAATCAAACAGGAAAGCCTTCCTAATTGTCCCCACTTCTTTTTTATAAGGTTCTGTCCCTTTCTTCTGGGAGCTTGGCCGGAGCGTGGTTAGACTCAGCTACATTTTGGGGATCCTTTATGTACAAGGCGTTTTAGTGTACACAGCACGCCCAGTGTTCCATCGTCTGACTGGAACGGTACGCGGTACGTCAGCCGTGGCAGGCGTTCGCGGACATGGTAGCGGATCGAGCGCTGTAGGTGCTGTCTGAGATCTCCGGGATGGTGGCCTATTTCGATCGGCAGGGTGGAGTCGGTCGGGTGGTCAGGGTGGCCCGAGCGAAGGGACAGCGTGCGCGGTTGAAGCCTTGGCGGCCTGCGTTTCGGTGGGGACACTGTGGTGACGAATGTCCTTAGCGGGGTCCGAGTGTTTGCCGGAGGAGTGAGATTGCATCAGGCGGTGTGCGCGCCGCGTGTGCTCAGATGCGGTCAGCCCATATTGGACCTCATGGCGACCTGTCAGTCTGCGGCGACGGGTCGATGTTTAGCAGAGGACATATGAGGCTACTGGATAGCGTCGATGCATTGGTATGGGGCCGTGGCCCGGTCCATTCTATGCCTTTCAGAGGTCATAGTGAAAATGGCCGACTGGGTCTGGTTGCTAAGATATGTGCTCTTCATTAGTCAGTGGGGACCATTACCAGTGTATTCTGCAACATTTGCGTGAGCTTGCATAATCTTTACTTGCAACCAATCGAAATAACTGTCCAAAACCAGTTGATGCAGTCACTACTTAAATTTGCCTCGCTTGACAGTAAAAAAAAAAAATAAATAAATAAAAATAAAAAAGACATATTTATTTTATACCGATAGGTTACTCACAGCATATTAGGTTACTCACAGCATATTTGGCGATTCCTCGTACTGGTGTTAATCATGCAGATAATTTCTGCTCTAGTTGTGGTGCTGTGACTTTTACATCACAAAAATGGCATATGACTGTGGCGGTTCAGAAAGCCTACAATTTATATTTTGGCTGCAGAATAAAAGATCAGGATAAAAGCTAGGCGCCACACATATGCTGCAATACATGTGTAGCAGATCTCAGGCTGTGGATGGATGGGAAAAGACCATCAAAGTCTTTTGCGGTTCCAATGATCTGGAGAGGGCCCATGGATCACGTCGGCGATTGCTACTTCTGCATGGTTCCTCCAATTCCGGAGGGCATATCCAGGTGATGTAAGCGGTTGGCCTACTGGCATTGCGTCGTGGGCGTGGCTACCAGAGTCTCCTTTCTTTTTTGTCACACCATGTAAGACTCCACATCTTCTGAAACAACGCTGGACTCTGGGGCACTTGACACCCTCTTATATGCCCTTGGTGGATCACGCTTGGTTTATTGCAACTCATTGCTTAGCTGCATTCCACATTCTCAATTAAAAAGACTCCAACTGGTCCAGGACATAGCTGTAGAGCTACTTTGTGTTGCAAAGAATAAAGCCCTTAAGAGGTGTGACAAATAGGGTGTTTGACGCTGGTGGTTTTTCCATTTCCCTCATTTTGCTTCCCACCTCTGTCTGGATGGACCTCGGTTCCGTTCTCCCTCGTGGAATCCGGCTGTGCCTGTCTAGTTGTCGGTTTGGGACTTACGCAAGAACACTTTGCTTGTAACCTGCGTTTCTTGGACCTTAGGTGAAGGTTCCGTCGCTTTCTGGGAGGTCTCTTCGCTGCCTGTCCCTCCGTGGAGGCGGGTTCTGCGGGAGAGCAGCGGTTGCTAACACTTGACACCCTGGTGGGATCGAGAGCCAAGGGGGAGCTCAAGCGGATTTTTCAGGCGGAGCTCCGGTAGCCTTCTCAGTAGGTCTGTTTCTAGGGCGTTCAGTGTGTTTGCGATGGTGAGTTTGTCTTTCTGAAGCACTAGCGCTGCTTGGGGCAGAGTTCTGTGCTGTTTTCACCAGTGAAGAGGATCCAAGTGGGCTCTCAGTCGTGTCTTCCTGGTTGGCTTACCGCCTGTTGACGTGAGGAGCGGGCTGGGGTCGGTGCCTGCTCTGTTCGTTTAGGGGCCGAGCCGACTGGATAGGTCCCTCCCAATGATTACTGCTCTGGTACATCCCAGTGGTGGAGGACTGAACTGTAGGACCGATAAGGAAATGGAAATTACACTTACCTGGTAATTGATGTTCCTTGAGGGAGTACAGTTCAGTCCTCATTCCCACCCGGGGATGGATGTTTCAGACGCGAGGCGTCAGTTCCGTGTGTGCTTTCGGATCCTAGCGTCGGCAACGGGCTCTGATTGGCAGGAAATCGCGAGAGCAACCTTTTCTGCCTATACTCTTCCTTAGTTCTCCTTCCTTCTAGCTCTCTGTCTTCCGCTGTTTGGTGCGAAGGGGGACAGGGGCACGGAGGAGGGTGTTTTCGGCCTTTCTTTTTGGGGCCCTGTGATTTTAAAGTTGAAGTTTAAGCATAGCTTTGTATTTAGTACTTTAACTGGTTGTTTGTTTGCTCCTTTGAGTCTGCTTTGACAGTAGGTCACTGGGGGATCATGGGAGAAGACCAGCAGGATATACCCGGTGATGTCACAAGTTTGACTTGTCCAGTCTCCATGTTGCAGGAGGAGGTGCACTACCCAGTGGTGGAGGACTGAACTGTACTCCCTCAAGAAACATCAATTACCAGGTAAGTGTAATTTCCATTTTCCTGTTTTCTTCATTTGTTTCCTTTTTCCACTGGCTAAGAGATGCTTTTTTTGGCAACAGCATCCTCTCTGACCTCGCCTTTAAGCCATACTGGCAGTTTTTTGGCTTTCCTTTCACTTTTCATAAAGCGAGGAATACATCTGTTCTGGACTTCCAAGATAGTACTTTTAAACAGTGTCCACACTTTATGTAAATCGTTAACCTTTGCAGTTGCTCCTTTTAGTCTTTTCTTAACTATTTCCCTCATTTTATCATAGTCTTCCTTTTGAAAGTTAAATGGTAGTACTGTGGATTTCCTTGCCATCCTTCTTTCATTTATTAAATCAATGGCGGACATGCTATGATCACTATTGCCAAGTGGCTCCAACACCCTTATTTCTTGCATCAGTTCCTGCGTGTCACTAAGGACCAGGTCCAAAATAGCTTCCCCTCTTGTCAGTTCATGAACTAACTGCTCCAAGAAGCAATCATTTATTTCATCTAGAAACTTTATCTCCCTAGCATGTCCTGCTGTGACACTGACCCAGTCAATACCTGGGTAATTGAAACCACCCATTATTACTGTGTTGTAATATTTGTTAGCTTCGCTGATTTCTTTCAGAATTTCATCATCCCATCTGTTCATTCTGGCTAGGCGGTCGGTAGTACGCTTTCACTGCCATTGCTTTCCCTTTTTTACGTGGAATTTCTATCCATAGCCGTTGTTTTGTTTCCTGTAAAACTTTAATCCTATGTGACTCAATGCCCTCTCTAGCATAGAGCGCAACCCCTCCACCAATTTGATCTACTCTGTCATTGTGACATAGTTTGTACCCAGCTATTACAGTGTCCCATTGGTTGTCCTCTTTCCATGAGGTCTCTGAGATGCCAATCATATCTAACTGCTTATTTAGAGCTATATATTCTAATTCTCCCATCTTATTTTTTAGACTTCTAGCATTTGCATACAGGCATTTTAGAGGTCGTATTTTATTCATATTAATCTGGTTATCAGTTGATAGGGGTAATTTATAATCTTTCAGCTCTGTACTCAAGGACATCTGGGTTACTTTTATCTTTATTAAAACCTCTCTGTTAGGATGTTCTAACGTCCTTTTGCTAAGTATCCTTCAAGGCTGCATTCTTCCGAACCATGCGTTCTTGGACTACTGTCGGCTTTTCCCTATTACCTAGTTTAAAAGTTGCTATGTCTCCATTTTAAATGTTAATATCAGCAGCCTGACTCCATCCTGGTTAAGGTGGAGCCCCTCCCTTCAGAAGAGCCCCTCCCTTCCACAGAATGTTTCCCTGTTGCTAACAAATCCAAAACCCTCTGTGCCATTGTCTCATCCATGCATTGAGACTCTGGAGCTTTGCCTGCCTTTTGGGTCCTGCGCATGACATGGGAAGAATTTCAAGAATGCTACCCTGGACATTTTGGATTTCAACTTCCTACCTAAAAGTCAAATTTGGGCCTCCAGAACCTCCTTTCCACACTTTCCAATGTCATTGGTGCCTGCATATACCAAGGCAGCATACTCCTCCTGAGCACTATCTAAAACTGTGTCTAGGTGGCGCATGAGGTCTGCTACGTTCCCACCAGGCAGGCATGTTACCCAGCGATCCTCACATCCACCAGCCACCCAGCTATCTACATCGCACTTGTTTCAATGGATCTGTCAGCTGCTTTTAATGCCATAAATCATACTTTTGTTTCTGCATTGTCTGACGGAAAATGACTAATTTAGGACCATGTCCTGTAATGTTTACCTCATTTCTTTCTGACTGCTCTTTTCGGGTTCAGTGGGACAGCAATGCCAGTTCTTATCCTCTGAACATTCCCTGTGAGGTTCCACAGGGATCTATTCTGTCCCCTCTACTATTCAACATCTTTTTTTTTCCCCTTCTCACACTTATTCAAGACTTTGGAATCTTATGTTATGCGGATGACATATTTCTAATACATTACACTGCTGCCCAGGTTATCCCAGACCTATTGTCTTTCAATAATTGGATTCTATTTCTGCCTAGTGCTTCGTCCATTGACTCAAATTAAACCCAAATAAATCGCAGGCCATTTGGATAAGTAAGAGTCCTCATAAACCTGCAGTTACCCCTATAATCGCTGGGACACCAGTAAACCTTGTCCCCTTTCATTCATCTAGGGGTTATCATTGATCCCCTACTATCCTTTGATTTGCAGGTAGCCTCAACTGTTCGCTCTGCCTTCTTTTCTTTGTCAGATTAGGTCCATAAAACATATCTCTCTCTTTACTCCCTGCATACCTTTCTTCATTCTTTAGTAATCTCACATCCTGTGGCCGTTTTTTCTTGTTTTGACAATTATGTAAACCGCCCTGGATTAATAAGGTGCGGCATATCAAGAATCCCAATAAACGTAAATATAAACATCTCAACTTTTGTAACTCGGTTTACTGCAGCCTCTATTTCACAAATCTCAAAAAATTACAGCTTATTCAGAATGCAGCCATCATTGACAAATGTCACTAAATTTGATCTTATAACTCTACTGCTCTGTAGTTCCCTATAGTTTTCAATTCAAGATCCTTATTATAGCTCATAAGGTGTACTATTCTTGTCTCCCTCATTATTTGTCCTCAATAATAGCCCCTTACTGTCCTTCCTGCTTATTATGGTCTCAGAATACTAGGCTCTTGGTCATTTCACTGGTATCCCATGCACACTTGGAGGCATCATGGCATGCTGCATTCTACTTTCTGCCCCCTCTGTTTCTGGAATGCTCTCATGCCTCTGATTTGAAAGGACACTTCCTTTAAAATATTTAAGTCTTTCAATAATTGGATAATAACTGTATATATTGCTGTAAATAACACTGTAGATATGTTATTCCCTGTTGAATCCAAGTTTTGACCCTTGTTTAATGTAATTTCTATGTGGCCCGCCCGCATAGTAATATGTTGTTTTATTGTAAACCGCACTGATTTGTAATAGTGCGGTATATAAGAGAAGTTAAATAAATAAATAAAATAAATAAAGTCATTACTGAATGCACATCTGTTTAACCTGGCTTTCGTGGAAAAGATGGGTTAGGGGATAATATGGTCTCTGGTGCTATCTAGTTTTATGTTGTTTTTTTGTTTGTCTATCCTTTCCTGTCCAATTTATGGAGTTCCGCTCATACTTATTTCTTATTATTTAAACTGCTCTGGTACCGCTAGGTATAAGGCGGTATAGAAAGTTTTAAATAATCATAAACATAAACATGGCCATACCACCCTGAATGAGCCTGGGGAAATCTACTACTTACCCCTGCGACAAGCAGCATGGAATCTTTATATCTTTTGGAAACCTAACAGGTACTTGTGACCTATACTAGCAACTGTTGGAAACAGGATTCTTGGCTTGTTGGAGCCTTGGTTTGACCCAGTATGGCGTATCTTATAATCTTATGATCCTGTTGGATCTTGAAAGCTAAGCGGTCTCAGGCCTGGTTAGTACTTGGATGAGAGACCACTTTGGAATACCAGGTGCCGTAGACTTACTGCATGGAAGAAAGGCCTGGCAATCTACTTCCAGTCACACCTTGTGAAGAAAACCCAAGGGAATGGGTTGCCAGGAATTGGCATCAACTCACCAGCACAAAACAACAGAAGAAGGAATAGATTCAACTAAATATTATTATGTCTATGAAGCTTATAGTCGGTGAAGAAATTGAGGGCTGAAGAGGTTGGATATTTCAGCAAGGCAACAATCTGAAATTACTTCAAAATCAACCTAAAGTACTTGGAGGAAAGATCAAGGTTTTGGAATGATCTTCATAGTCCACAAATTCTAATATTATTGAAATCCTGTGGGGTAATCTCAGACATACAGCATATGCATGGAGACCTAAGGATATTTCTGAGGCAGAAGAATTCTCAAAGAAAAGTGAGGAAATATTTCAAAAGTAAAACAGAAAATATTCTTTTTACTGTTGAAATTGTTTGAAAGCTATTTCTGCCAAAGGAAGTGGTACAAAATACTGACTGAAAGGATGTCCAAACATTTGCACCTGACATAGTCAGTTTTCTTATTTTGAATCTGTTAAGAAAAAAAAGACAAATACGTCGCAATTATGCATTAACATTTTTAGGAAGATTTAACTTAGTACCATGTGGAGATTGGGCCAGCTTCTCCTAAGGATTCATTGAAACATACAGTTTGATCAAGGATGCCTGAACATTTGTACAAGTTTTGGACCAGATTTAGGAAATTTCCCTGCCCTTAAAGCTTAGAGCAGAACAAAATTATTTACCATATCATCAATTGGTGAAAGCATGGCTTTTTCATTGGTCTTACTAGATTGTTTACTGCTTCTATATTAGGATGATGGGAATGTTTATTTTTAATTATTTTGTGTTAACATTCAGCATTAAAAATATATTGAAAGTATCGACTGTTTTAATGTGTCCACGTAGATGATATTCAGTGGGATGATGAAAAGCAACTTTGGATAAATAAATGCCCCGAAATTGTACCATCTCACTATGCAAAGTTGGTAGATACATATGGTAAATGAACCCTGGCTTTTGCAAAATAGGGCTTCCACCAATTATTGAATTGAGGGAAATGAAGATTTAGCAAAAGGTTTTGGTTTCTTATTCTTTTTTACTTTTGAATATTTCTACAATTCTTTTTTCACATTCAAAGCATAGAATTATGTTCAGTGAAACATACTGCAATTTGAATTCTATTTTTTAGAAAGCAAAATGAAACCTGCTAGGGTGTTAGCCCATGTTCCCTGTAAAATAGTTATCTCCAAGTTATAATGCCCTGTTCAATGTAATTTCAGTTTGTTCAATGTAAACCGCCTTGATATCATGAAAGGCGGTATATAAGAAATGTTAGATAAATAAATAAATAAATAAACAATTTTGCAAGGTGTTATTGTATGGGTTTTTATTATTGACAATGTTAGCAGAGATGCTAGTGATTGCAGAAGGACAACTGAATTGTCCTGTCAGCCCTAGAACTGTTCCCCTCCTCCTCCTGATCAGTTATGAGGACATATTGGCATGGAACTTTCCGCTGCTACTGCCCATAATAGATAAATGGAGGCCTTTGGTACAGGGCCAGTGTAAGGCATTCCGGGGCCCAAGGCAGATACTGGTGAAGAGACCTCAAAGCCCACCTCGGGGTAACTGTCTAAGGCAAGTAACAAAAGAGGTTAAAAATACAAAACATTGCATCACAATATTCCTACCTATCCCTCCCACCATTTTAAGCCATATTAAGCCCTTGATTGAATCTCCCCCCCACCCCCCCAAATTCTCTATGATCTGTCTACCAGCTGGGAAAATATCCTGGCTCGGAGTGGCCAGATTTAACTACTGGATGAGCACATTCTGGCCTGGAGTTAAAAAGCACTGAAAAGGGGGTGGGGAAGGGGAGTGTCCATGTAGCATTATTTTCTCATTTTGAACTGTTAAAATCGTATTCTATTTCTTTTTGCACAATATTGTTCAGAACAATAACTTAGAAACTTAAAGAAAATGATTGAACAAGCCCACATTTGTCTATAGCACATATTGTTGCTTCTTTTAATTCAAATTTAGGAAATAAATCCTAAAAATCAAATGAGCTATGCTATATATTAGACTTACTTTATAATGTAATGAGATGACACTTGGGATATCAGTGTATTGCACATGTAATTTCATTTATTAGCAACATATTTCTTTTTCAGCTTCCATGGAAGTCTCTTACTAGCATCATTGAATATTATTACATGTGGAAAACTACTGACAGATATGTACAACAGGTAAGGATGAAAATGGTTCTTTTAATACCGTTGCAGTGTGTATTAAGAGGGTTTCCTTTTTAAAGTAATGCTATAACTGCAGTGTTATACAGTATAACCATGCAAATGTTCTGTAGGGGACATGTCTACTAAACTGCAGTAGCCTCTTGCAGCTATCAAGGTGCAATAGCTGAAAAAGGTTCATGGTAAGTCCCAAAACCCTGCAGTACCTGCAGGGGGCGTTCCCAGCTTTCCTCCTGTTGATACTTGAAGGTGTGGAACTTAGCGTGCAGACCCACAATACCTGCATTGGCAGCTAGTGCAGGAAATCTCGCGGTGCCTCTGATGCAAATATCATGGGTCTCTGCGATGTCCAAGAGGAAGACAGGTAGCAATCAGTTGGACAGAGCTCTCACTTGATCTGTCTCCCCAGTCTCTGCAGTGTCCCCCATATTCCGATTGGGGCCCCCCTGGTCCAACAGTATTGTCTGTGCTGTGGATGTAAAGATCCACAGCACCGACAAGTTAAAAAAAAAAAAACCAAACCACATCCCCCAAACAATGGTCAAAGCCCAGCTAATCAGTCACGTGCCCAAAGGCCTCCCTTTCTGATCCTTAAAAAAACAACAAAAAAAAAACAAAACCCCATCTAGCCAGTTTGGGTATCCCCCCTCACCCCCATTAAAAACAATCCCAGCTACCCAGATGGCCTAATGGAGCAACTCCCTCCCCCCCCCACACACACACTTTGTCCATACCTGTAATCTCTAGTGGACTAGTGATCACTCTACTGCCAGCAACATTCCTAGAGACCCTTTTAAAATGTTTTCATTATCAAACTGTGGATGCAAGCTGATAGGGATTGCAAATCTTCTCATACTGCCATTAAAGATACATGATGCTTAGGTAAGCCCCTGGCATCTTGTAACTTCATAACCATATGGTTGTAAAAGGCGTGCCTCCAAAGCAAAAAGGCCAAAGACTCTGCTATATGCCTACATTAAAAAAGTAATTTGTTATCTCCAGGAACAAGCAGGAATGTAGTCTTCACATATGGGTATCGTTGGTGCCGACGGAGCCTGCGCGGGAACACTCCCCAGCGTCCAATTAGAAAGCTTTTGGGAGCATCCCACAGCGCCTGCATGCTGCCTTCCCGCCTTTCCCAACTGTCTCTCTCCAGTTCTTCGTTTTCCGCGGAGCCGGCAGGTCGCACTTCCTGTCACCGCAGAAAATATCCCTTTTATTTCTCTTTTTTGTGGTCGCGTCTGCCTTCCTCGATGCTATACCGGTACCGCCGGTTCTTTCTTTCTTTTCCTTGTAAAAAATAAAAAATCTATCTTGGAGTCTCTAGCTTTTTTCCTCCTCTGGTGCCACGCGCCATTTTGGGCACTAGGCCCAACTATCTCCAGGAACAAGCAGGAATGAGTCTTCACATATGGGTATCGTCGGTACCGATGGAGCCTGCGCGGGAACGCTCCCCAGCGTCCAAAAGGAAAGCTTTTGGGAGCATCCCACAGCGCCTGCGCGCTGCTTTCCCGCCTTTCCCAACCGCCTCTCTCCAGTTCTTCTTTTCCGCGGAGCCAGCAGGTCTTGTTTCCTGTCACCGCTGAAGAATTTCTTTTTTTCTTTTATTTTTCTTTAGTCGTGTGTCTGCCTTCTCGACTCCGGACCGGTACCAAGGGTCTTTTTTCTTTCTTTCTAAAAAAACAAAACAAAAAAAACCCCTACTCTTTTCTTACTTCAGTGCATTTTTTCTTCTGGGGCCTTAGGCCTACAGATATATTTTTCCTCATGGAAAAACCCGCCTCCGGGTTTAAAAAGTGCAGTGGCACTATTTCTGTCACTGACACCCATGACTGGTGTCTAAAATGTTTAGGTCCTGACCACTCCATTGCGGATTGTGAGTCCTGTTCCATGATGTCTAAAAGAGGGTTACAAAATCGGGCAGCCAAGCTCAGTACCCTGTTTCCCTCCGATGCAGCTTCTGTGGCTTCCAGGGCGGCTTCTCCATCCCATGGATCTCAGGTAACCAAACTTAAATCCAGCCGGTCCTCAAAGAGTACACCTCCCTCTAAGTATCGAGATGCCCCCGGGCTTACTCTTGAGGAATCCACACCGGCAAAATTACCCCGGCGGGAGGCTCCGGCTTCCAAAGCTCTATCTATGGGGTCACAGGATGACATCGATGGCTCGGCCTCGACCGATCACCTGTTACAATGTTCTGGGGTACCGGCGGTTTCCACCGGTACCGACATCCAGACATTGGTGGCGTCGATGGATCAGAATATTCTGACCATGCAGCGTGCCATCACGGCATTCATACAAGCTGCGACGCCAACGGTACCGCAACAAACCTCATTGTCGGTACCGGTACCGATTCCGGTACCGGATCCGATATCGGTTCCGATAACGGTACCGCTTGCATCGACATCAGCGTCGACGGCAGCGGTACGCTATCCAGTGATGCCCATCAGTACTGACCCGGTACCGATTACTCCCGATATCGATACCTCCCGGTACGCATATCGGGCTCTGCGAGAGCATCCAGACAGTCGATACTTCGATTCCTCTGAAGACTCTGATACATCAGAGGCCTCTATTGAAGCATCGGGGATCCTTCCTCAGGAACCCTCTTCTTCAAAAAGGAGAATGTCTCCTCCTGAAGACTTGTCTTTTCAGGACTTTATCAGGGAGGTGGCCAGAGGCCTGTCCATCTCAGTGGCCTCTGAAACTGAACCTAGAGCCAAAAAATTTGATATCCTACAATATCCTAAGGCTCCTAAAGAGGCAGACACCTTACCAATACATGAGATTCTTTATGATCACATGTTGGGCATATGGGAGACTCCTCTTTCCACCTCCCCTCATTCTCAAAGGTTGGACACCATGTATCGTGTTCCTCCTTGTCCTGGTTTTCATAAGACTCAGCTTCCTCACCACTCCATTGTGGTAGAGTCTGCTATGAAAAAAATCAAGAGTACAAAAAGGCACTCCTCTGCTCCTCCAGGAAGAGAATGCAGAACCTTAGATGCCTTTGGCAGGAAAATCTTCCAGGCCAGTATGCTTGTGGCCAGAATCAACTCCTATAGTCTCTATATGGGGATGTTTCTGAAAGAGGTTACAGATCATCTGCAAACCTTATCTCCTTTTATGTCAGAAGATAAGAGAGAAGAATATATCACCTGGCTTAAACATGCACAGGATGTATCCAAGTTTTCCAACCGTGCAGCCTTTGACTCTTTTGAGGGTGCCAGTAGAGCCTCTGCTATTGCTATAGGTGCACGCAGAGTTGCTTGGTTGCAAGCCTCTGATTTGGAATCCTGGGTACAGGATGGTCTAGGTAACCTTCCCTGTACTGGGGAAAACCTGTTTGGCAAAGATTGGCAAGCAAAGGCCAACCAGATGGATGCTGAAAATTCTGCTTTAGATAGATTTTCAAAGTCTACTACTGCTCCTTTTAAAAAGAGGTGGTTCAAAAAAGGATCTTTCCCAAAAAAAGGGAAATTTTCTTCTGGTTATGGTCAGGCCTCTTCTCAAGGTCGTTTTGCTACAAAGAGACAGCAACAACCAAAACAGACCAAGCCTCAGGCTGTGAGGACTGCTACGGCCCAACAGCCTCAGCCTCCTCAGGGTCTTTGACTTTCCACTAGGGAACTTAGCCTTTCTGGCTCTAGAACATCCAGAGCCTCTCACCATCCCAGGAAGGTTAGCTCACTTTGCTCCCAGATGGGAACAAATTACAGCAGAGCAATGGACCCTCTCCATCATACGGGATGGGTACAAGCTTCATTTCTTAAACCTTCCCCCTCACACCATGATGAAACAGTTCAATTCTCCAACATCTCTCCTCAACCTTCTGGGTCAAGAGATTGCTACCCTTCTTGCCCAAGGGGCAATAGAAGAAGTACCTCCTCTTCAACAGGTTTTAGGGTTCTACTCCCCTTATTTTCTCATCCCAAGGAAAACGGGGGGCTACAGACCCATATTAGATCTCAGAGAGTTGAACAAGTTTCTATGCAAGGAGAAATTCAAGATGACTTCTCTCGGAACTCTCCTTCCATACCTCCAGAGTCAGGACTGGCTTTGTTCTCTAGATCTCAAGGATGCGTACACCCATGTCCTCATCCATCCAACACACAGAAGGTTCCTTCGGTTCCTTTACCAAGGAAAGCACTACCAATACAAAGTGCTTCCTTTCGGTCTGGCCTCTGCTCCAAGAGTGTTCACAAAATGCATGGCAGTAGTAGCTGCATTTCTGCGCACTCTAGGGATATTCGTATTCCCGTATCTGGACGACGGGCTCATCCGAGCTCCATCCCAGTCAGAGGCCCAGGCTTCTCTGGCCTGCACAAAGCGTGTTCTTCAGTATCTGGGACTGGTAATCAATATTCCAAAATCCCATCTCACCCCTACTCAGTCTCTAGAGTTTATAGGGCCCTCTCTGGATACCACAACTGCAAGGGCCTATCTTCCCCAGGCCCGTTGCTTACGCTTGGTGCAGTTAGCCTCCCAGATTCAGTTAAAATCCCATTTAACTGCTCGAGAGATGTTGAAACTCTTAGGCCTCATGGCATCCACGGTGCATGTGGTTCCTTACGCTCGCCTTCACATGAGGACAGCTCAGTGGACCCTATCAACCCAATGGACCCAGGCATCAGGTTGCCTGTCAGACAAAATAGCAACCTCCAGTCGCCTCTTTTGGTCCCTCCACTGGTGGACGTCCGCTCAAAATCTGTTGCTGGGATCCCCCTTTCAACAGGTGTTACCCCAAGCAACCCTTACAACAGATGCCTCTCCAAAGGGTTGGGGAGCTCATCTACAAGATCTCTCGACCCAAGGCATCTGGTCTCCACAGGAGACATCTCTACATATCAACCTCTTAGAGCTCAGAGCAATCTTTCTGGCTCTCAGAGTCTTCCACACCCTGCTCAGCTACAAGACAGTCCTCATCCACACGTACAACCAGGTAGCCATGTTCTACGTGAACAAGCAGGGAGGGACTGGCTCTCTGTCACTTTGCAACGAAGCTCTGAGATTGTGGGCCTTCGCCAGAGAGCATCAAATTCATCTCATGGCAGTGTATCTTCCAGGGGTTCAAAACTCTTGGGCAGACAGACTCAGTCGAGTTCTGCTTCCACACGAATGGTCCCTCCATGGGGACCAGATAGCCAGGATTTTTCGGATTTGGGGTACCCCAGACATAGACCTGTTTGCAAGTCCGTGGAATGCCAAACTTCCCCGGTTTTGTTCCAGGATTCCATGTCAGGGAGTTCAGGCCAGGGATGCCTTCCTCCTTCATTGGGGGCAAGACTTCCTCTATGCCTTTCCACCTATTCCCCTCATCCCCAAGACTCTGTTCAAGCTTCAGAGAGACAAGGGGTCTATGATCCTCATAGCACCACATTGGCCTCGCCAAGTGTGGTACCCTCTACTTCTGCATCTCTCTCAAGCTCCCTCCCTGGACCTGGGGTCTGCTCCAGATCTCCTCTCCCAGGAGGAGGGAACCTTGTGGCACCCAAATCCTCAGTCTCTTCATCTCAGGGCCTGGTTGCTGAAGGCCTAGACGTTCAGGATTTACACCTTTCTCAGCAAGTGAAGGATATCCTTCATGCTTCCAGAAAGCCTTCCACCAGACGTTCCTATGCTTTTAAATGGAAAAGGTTTTCCATTTGGTGTGCAGAGAAGGGTCTCAACCCTCTTGCAATACCTTTGAATTCTTTACTAGACTATTTGCTGCATTTATCCCATGCAGGCCTTAAAACAAATTCAATCAGAGTCCATTTGAGTGGTATTGCAGCATCTCTTAAGCCTCTCAATGGACAACCTATTTCCTCTCATCCTCTTACAGCAAGATTCATGAGAGGCCTTCTTTTGACTGAACCTCCCATTAGACCACCTCCAGTGGCATGGGACTTGAATCTGGTTCTTGGCCAGCTTATGAAGCCACCATTTGAACCCTTAGCCACTACCTCCTTGAAATTCCTTTCCTGGAAGGTTATTTTTCTCATTGCAGTCACCTCAGCTCGCCGTATCAGTGAGTTGCAAGCTTTAGTGGCTAATCCTCCTTATACAAGGTTCCATCATGACAAGGTAGTCCTCAGAACTAATCCACACTTTATGCCTAAAGTGGTCTCACCTTTTCATCTGAACCAGGAGGTGTATTTACCTGTCTTTTTTCCAGGACCTCATGCATCAAGTGCAGAGAGGAATCTTCATATCCTGGATTGTAAAAGAGCACTTGCTTTCTACTTACAAAGGACACAGCAACATAGAAAGTCTTCTCAACTTTTTGTTGCTTTTGATCCTTCTCATTTAGGACTTCCAGTCTCTAAGAGAACTCTATCCAATTGGATTGCTCAGTGTATTTCCTTCGCCTACCAGAGTAAGAACCTTTCTCTGGAGGGCCATGTCACAGCTCACAATGTGAGGGCCATGGCAACCTCTATGGCTCATCTAAACTCTGTGTCCATCGACCAAATCTGTTGAGCGGCCACCTGGGCATCGGTTCATACCTTCACAGCCCATTACTGCTTGGACAAGGACTCCCGCCGGGATGCCTTGTTTGGTCAGGCTGTTCTCAAACACCTGTTCTATACGTAATCAACTCCTACCCTCCATCCCTGACTGGATGCCTGAGATTCATAGGTGGAGGTAGAGCCCTTCCCAGGGACTCACAATCTGGGTGATCTCCCAGGCATCTCTATCTTGGGAGTCCCCATATGTGAAGACTCATTCCTGCTTGTTCCTGGAGATAGCACAGTTACTTACCTGTAACAGGTGATCTCTTATAACAGCAGGAATAAGTCTTCACAACCCACCCACCTCCCCTAGGAGTTGTATCTCTCTATCTTTCCTTTCCTCTCTCTCTCTTTGTCTCAGCTTTAAAACTCGAACTGGAGAGAGGCGGTTGGGAAAGGCGGGAAGGCAGCGCGCAGGCGCTGTGGGATGCTCCCAAAAGCTTTCCTTTTGGACGCTGGGGAGCGTTCCCGCGCAGGCTCCATTGGTACCGACGATACCCATATGTGAAGACTTATTCCTGCTGTTCCCAGAGATCACCTGTTACAGGTAAGTAACTGTGCTTTCTTCTATAATGGAAAAACCGGCCTCGGGTTTTAAAAAGTGTTCCAAGTGTGGCGGTACCATCTCCGTCACCGACACCCATGAGTGGTGCCTCAAATATTTAGGTCCTGACCACTCTATCTCCGAGTGTGTTGCCTGTGGGGTGATGTCGAAAAGGGGTCGGCAAAACCGAGCTGCTAAACTTAGCACCCCTTTTTCCCTCCGATGCAGCTTCTGTGGCATCAATATCTTCCAGAGCTTCGTTTTCCTCCCATGGATCTCAGGTAACTAAACAGAAGTCTAGCCAGTCCTCAAAGGGTAGATCTCCCTCTAAGTATCGAGATGCCTCTGGCGTTGCCCTTGAGGGACTCACACCGGCAAAATTCCCCGGGTGGGAGGCTTCGGCTTCGAAAGCATCATCGGGGCTCCAGAATGTTCTCGAGGTCCCAACCTCGGCAGAACTACTGGTGCCATGCTCTGGGATACCGGCCGCTTTGTCCGGTACCGATATCCAGGCATCGGCGGCATTGGTAGGCAAGAGATTCTTGGCTATTGAACGCAGTCTGGCGGCTCTTCTCTCTGCATCCATGCCCCCAAAACCGCTTCAGACAATTAAGCTGGTACCGGTACTGACATCGGTACCGGGGCCAACTGCATCGACGTCGGCAGGTGAATTACCGTTGCCAACGCAGTCTATGCCCTCCGGTACTGACAAGTCGGTACCGGACCCTGTTGATACCGACTTCGATCGGTACCGGTATCTTGCGATGCACGATTACCCAGATAGGATACTTTGAATCCTCCGACAAGTCTGAAGACTCTGACAGCTCTGTCAATACCAGAGTACTTCTTCCTGAGGATTTTTCCTCTCCTAATCGTAGGATGTCTCCTCCAGAGGATATATTCTTCCAGGATTTTATCCAAGATGTGGCTCGATGTCTTTCCATCATAGTGGCTCCTGAAACAGAGCCTAGGGCAAAGGAATTGGAGATTTTACAATATCCTAAAGCTCCCAAAGAGGCAGCTACTTTGCCTATTCATGAGATCTTGCATGATCTCATGCTAAGGATGTGGGAAACACCTCTTACCACTTCTCCTCATTCTCGTAGGCTCGATACCATGTATCGAGTTCCTCCCTGTCCTGGATTTCAAAAAACTCAGCTGCCCCACCATTCCATGGTGGTGGAATCAGCTATGAGAAGGATCAGGAGTGCAAAAAGACATGCATCTAATCCTCCAGGATGTGATTGTAGAACTCTTAATGCCTTTGGGCGTAGAACCTTCCAGGCCTCTATTCTTTGAACCACATGAACCGACCAGAGGGGAAGCCATATTAGACCTAGTCCTTAGTGGAACACCAGATCTAGTGCAAGAGATAAGGGTGTTGGGGCCACTTGGCAATAGTGATCATAGCATGATAGCCTTTGATTTAATTAATGGAGGAGGGATAGTAAGGAAATCCACAGTACTACCTTTTAACTTTTGAAGTGGAGACTATGATAAAATGAGGAAAATAGTTAAGAAAAAACTAAAAGGAGCAGTTGCAAAGGTTAAAGACTTACTTCAAGCTTGGGTGTTGTTGAAAAATACTATCTTGGAAGCCCAGACCAGCTGTATTCCACGCTTTAAGAAAAGTGGAAGGAAGTCCAAAAAACTGCCAGCATGGTTTAAAGGTGAGGTCAGAGAGGCTGCTGTTGCCAAGAAAGCATCTTTCAGGAAATGGAAAAAAGAGCCAAACGATGAAACCTGGAAACAGCACAAGCACTGGCAGGTCAAATGCAAGGCATTGATAAAGAAGGCAAAGAGAGAATTTGAGAAGAAGCTTGCTGCGGAAGCAAAAACGCGAAATAAAGATTTTTTTCAAGTACATTCGTAGCAAAAAACCTGTGAGAGAGTCAGTTGGACCATTAGATGATAGAGGAGTTCAAGGGGCACTAAGAGGCGACAAGGCGATAGCGGAGAGACTGAATGACTTCTTTTCTTCGCTCTTTATTGAGGAAGATGTAGGGATGTTACCCATGACTGAAGTAGTATTTAAAGGTGCGGAAGAATTGAAGGAAATATCGATACATCGGGAAGATGTATTACAACTATTAGATAAACTGAAGAGTAGCAAATCACCTGGGCCAGATGGTATACATCCAAGGGTGTTGAAAGAACTGAAATATGAGATTGCAGACCTGCTATTAGTAATCTGTGAACTATCATTAAAATCATCTCTAATACCTGAAGATTGGCGGATCGCCAATGTAACAGCAATTTTTAAAAAGGGTTCGAGGGGTGATCCGGGAAACTACAGACCGGTGAGCCTCACGTCAGTACCGGGAAAAATGGTAGAAACCATCATAAAGAATAAAATTACTCAGCATGTAGATAGTCATGGCCTAATGGGAGGCAGCCAACATGGCTTTAGACAAGGAAGATCTTGTCTTACTAATCTGTTATGTTTTTTGAAAGTGTGAATAAACAGGTGGACAAAGGTGAGTCGGTTGATATAGTGTATCTGGACTTTCAGAAAGCCTTTGACAAGGTCCCTCATCAGAGACTTTTGGCAAAACTAAAGAGTCATGGCATAGGAGGCAGTGTTCTACTGTGGATCAGGAAGTGGTTAAAAGATAGAAGGCAGAGGGTTGGGCTAAATGGCCAATTTTCCCAATGGAGAAAGGTGAATAGTAGTGTACCCCAGGGATCTGTGCTGGGTCCGCTGCTTTTTGACATATTCATAAATGACCTGGAAAGTGGAATAACGAGTGAGGTGGTCAAATTTGCAGATGACACAAAACTATTTAAAGTTGTTAAAGCCCAAGAAGATTGTGGAAAATTGCAAGAGGATCTTGATAAATTGGAAGACTGGGCCTCAAAATGGCAGATGAATTTTAATGTGGACAAGTGCAAAGTTATGCACCTAGGGAAGAACAACCCAAACTATGGTTACACAATGCAAGGTTCCACATTAGAAACCAGGGGGGACCAGCGGAGGAAAGACCACAGCCTACCAGATGATATTAATAATTCTTTATTAAGGACCCAACTAAACAAGTTACGGCCGCAGCCTTCGTCAGGGGTCTAAAAAAACAAAAGTACATTAAATCAAACATAAAATTAAAATAAAAACCAAAAAAATATATAGACATGATACTTGACACATTAAACTGTGTTAACACATTACCAGGAAACCACACAGATGAAACGTCTGTGGTACAGTAGACAATCTTCCCAATCTGTAAAAAGTATAAAAATGACAACCATAAATGGAAGAAATATAGAATAAAAAATCGTATGATATATACATATAAAAAAATATATAAATTATGGAGGATTATCAATTATATGATGAAAAAGGCAATTAAAAATAAACAGTTAAAAATAAAAAACCAATATAAATAGACAACATTGAGCAATCCATTATCTAAAAATGTTCATTCCCACATGTCCAATATTTCTACGTAGTTCCCAATACGTTTTTTGCCTTTTATTATCATAAATTCCACTTTTTTACCAATATCATTTTAGTTTGATGCAGTCCATCTGCTTTATCATCTCTGTTAAGTCCTCATGACATTATGGCCGTATACTCAAGTGATGTTGTATTAAAAAAAATTTATTTTTATTTTTTAATAAAATATTTTTTATTTTTATTTTTAATTATATTTTGTGATTACATGTTAGAATGCTAGTAGGGTGAGCCCTTTACCCCTTACCCCTTGTTAAATAGGAATAAATACCTCAACTTTCGAAGGTGTTTTGCACCTAACGCCAGTAGGGGGAGCCCTCCACCCCTTTAAATAGCACCCATGTGTCTCTGCGCGGCCATTTCCCGCTTCTGACTCCATGTGCAGGTATGTCCCCCTTTGTTATTTCTGCTGTTTATTTGTTACACTTCTGGACCACTCTTTTTAATGTTATAGCAATCCTACATGATGGTCTCTAGTTCTGTACCGTTTCCATATCTCCTGCAATCTTTGACAAGGCTTCTCTTACATTTCTTTAATAAGGCTTTTTCTAATAACGTTTTTTCAATTAGTTTGTGTTACACGGTTGCTCTTTCCGGCATCTTGTATGCTCACAACCATACCCTTGGGTTCATCGTGTAAATTTGTCTTTATGCTCATTGTTTTCTTTTTATCCCCTTTTTATATTCTTTTATACAATGCACATCGGGCAATTAGTAACATCTTCATAACGTGCTTGAAAAGAGTTCCTGTATCTAATGTTTCTCTGTAGTGCACGCATACTGTTCACCTATTTGTGGCACAATTCTCCCCCATTCTTTCTTGCTGCTATTTTTAATGACCGGTGCCTTTTCATTTCCCAACGCAAAGTTTTTTCCTGTTTATTCATAAGAGCGATCTCGGCGGTTTTTGATCGCTACGGATACACAGCTTAATCACCTGTGAAAAATTATTTTTTTTCTCCCCTCCCCTTGTTTTCAGGTTGTCACTTTCAAACCTTAGCGTTTTTTTCCCGCCTTTTTAGATGTGTAAATTTGGCGTTTTTGTGATTGCCACATACACAGCTGAACCACTTGCTTTCAATTTCTCTTGCACACAATTTCTTACGTCTTTAATTTTCTAAGGTTTCACCTGCATGGACCATCTTACCATTTGTGTTGCACTTTCAGTTTGAAAATTTTTTTTCTATTTTTTCTTGTTTATGCACAAACGGTTACTGTTGTTATTTTCCAATAAATTATGTTTAAAACTTCAAAGGTCCTTAACACAATTCCCTATGTTCATATGGTTAAATCCTAGGTCCTTTGAAACCCTTTTTCGTCAATGTCCATTATCCAAAGTCACAATCCCTCCCCTATAGTTTTCATGTCCTTTTATATTAGTCTTTTGAAGCTGTCATTTACAGATAAACTCAGTGTAATTATTTAATTAATTTTTTCATCCATGCTCCTGTTCATCATTTATTGTTCTCATGCAACCTAAGGTTAGCATTTTTATCAGCTGTTTTTTATATAGGGATTGGGTTATGCATTATTTATTTATACTCTCCAGCTTTTTATTTTTGCATGGGTATAGATAACTTTATTTATAATTGTTTGTTCATTTCATTTATTATTATTTTTAATGTATTAATAGGCAATGTATCACATTTTATCCTTTTTATTTTAATTGGTTATTATATTGCATTTTAATGTAACCCTCACATTTTTATGGATTTATTTATTTAGACAATGAGCTTGCTCTTGCCGTTTGCATGCAATAGTTCAGTTGTTCGTATATATCACATATTGGTACATAATCTACGTTATTACACTATATGTTACATTAGGTCTCCCTTTAACTATGCTGTTTGCTATATTGTATCTTTATATTTTTATATTCATGTATTAATTTTTTTTTTTAGCTTCATTTTGCCTCATTTTTAGATAATGGATTGCTCAATGTTGTCTATTTATATTGGTTTTTTATTTTTAACTGTTTATTTTTAATTGCCTTTTTCATCATATAATTGATAATCCTCCATAATTTATATATTTTTTTATATGTATATATCATACGATTTTTTATTCTATATTTCTTCCATTTATGGTTGTCATTTTTATACTTTTTACAGATTGGGAAGATTGTCTACTGTACCACATAGACGTTTTATCTGTGTGGTTTCCTGGTAATGTGTTAGCACAGTTTAATGTGTCAAGTATCATGTCTATATATTTTTTTGGTTTTTATTTTAATTTTATGTTTGATTTAATGTACTTTTGTTTTTTTAGACCCCTGACGAAGGCTGCGGCCGAAACATGTTTAGTTGGGTCCTTAATAAAGAATTATTAATATCATCTGGTAGGCTGTGGTCTTTCCTCCGCTGGTCCCCCCTGGTTGTCTGTTTGCAGAAGATACTCTTCTTTCCTTCCACATTAGAAACCACCACCCAGGAAAAAGATTTAGGCGTCATTGTGGATAACATGTTAAAACCCTCGGCACAGTGTGCAGCGGCAGCCAAGAGAGCAAATAGAATGCTAGGTATCATAAGGAAAGGAATGGAAAATAAAACAAAAGATGATATAATGCCTCTATACTGTTCCATGGTGAGACCGCACCTTGAAGATTGTGTGCAATTCTGGTCGCCATATCTTAAAAAGGATGTAGTGTTATTAGAAAAGGTTCAGAGAAGAGCCACCAAAATGGTAAAGGGGATGGAAGGATACCCCTATGAAGAAAGTCTAAAAAGGTTAGTGCTCTTTTACCTGGAAAAGAGACGGCTGAGGGGAGATATGATAGAAGTCTATAAATTAATGAACGGAGTGGAACGGGTAAACGTAGATCGACTGTTTACGTTATCAGAATATAGAAAGACTAGGGGACATGCAATGAAGCTACAGGATAAACTATTTAAGACTAATAAAAGTTAATAATTTTTTCACTCAACGTGTAATCAAACTCTGGAATTTGTTACCGGAAGATGTAGTAAAGGCTGTTAGTGTAGCTGGATTTAAAAAAGGTTTGGACAAGTTCCTGGAGGAAAGGTCCATAAACCATTATTAAGAAGGGACCCAGGATATCAATGCTTGACCTAGTACAAGCATTGCAGAACGTGTCTTTTGGGGAAACTGCTAGGTAAGTATGACCTAGATGGCCACTGTTGGAAACTGGATACTGGGCTTGATGGACCTTGGTCTGACCCAGTATGATATATCTTATGTTCTTATGTTCTTTCTGCCAGGATTAGTTCCTACATTTTTTATATGGGAATGTTCCTTAAGGAAGTTACAGGGGATCTAGAGCTTATGAGTCCTCTACTTCCTGATGATGAGACAAGATTATCTTGCACTTATCAAACATGCTCAGGATGTTTCCAAATTTGTAAATCGTGCAGCTTTTGATTGTTTTGAGTGTATAAGCAGAACTTCTGCTATTGCTGTAGGCACACGTAGGATTGCCTGGCTCCAGGCATCTGATTTGGAACTTTGGGTACAGAACAAATTGGGGAATATTCCTTGTACTGGAGAGAATCTCTTTGGCAAAAATTGGCAAGAGAAAGCTAATGAGCTAGATGCTGATAATCTCACTTTGGATAGATTTTCAAAATCTACAGCTGACCCTGCAAGGAAAAAGCCCTATAAAAAACCTTCTTCACTAGAAGGAAGAAGTTCTACCCCTCCTATACCCAACAAGGGCATCGTTCAGGTCAGTCTGCCCAAAATGGTCAGCAACCTAAACAAGAAAAACAAAGGCTGCTAAGCCTCAACTGGCTCAGCAGACTCAGCCCCCACAGGGGCTTTGACTCCCATCTAGAGAACTCTGTCTTCCTGGCCCTGAACGGGCCAGAGCCTTCCACCATTCCAGGAAGGTTATGCTATTTTGCCCCCAGTTGGGGGCAGATAACAGCAGAAAGTTGGACTCTATCCATTGTAAGAGAGAGATACAAGCTTCACTTCCTCAGCATGCCCCCTTCTACAATGGTATGACAGTTCAATTCTCAGACCTCTCTCAACTCCCATTCAGATCACGAGGTCAATCTGCTTCTTGCCCAAGGGGCAATAGAAGAAGTACCTATTCATCAACAAGGTGCAGGGTTCTATTCCCCTTTTTTCCTTATTCCAAAGAAAACAGGAGAGCACAGACCCATTTTGGACCTCAGAGATTTGAACAAATTCTTGTTCAAAGATAAATTCAAGATGATTTCTCTAGGAACTCTACTGCCATACCTTCAGAGTCAGGACTGGCTTTGTTCTCTAGATCTCAAGGATGCGTACACCCATGTTCTCATCCTTCCAACTCACCGAAGGTTTCTTCACTTTCTATTTCAAGGGAAGCACTACCAATACAGAGTTCTTACTTTTGGCCTGGCCTCAGCACCAAGGGTGTTCACAAAATGCATGGCTGTGGTGGCAGCATTTCTCCGCACCCTTAAAATATTCGTCTTCCCTTGGACGATTGGCTCATTCGAGCCCCATGAGAGCCAGAGGCCAGGATTTACCTATCTCGCACAATGTGTATCCTCCAATATATGGGACTTGTCATAAACTTCCCAAAATCCAACCTAGTTCCCCCTCAGTCTCTAGAGTTCATAGGAGCCCTGTTGGATACCAGACAGACAAGAGCCTATCTTCCACAGTCCTGCTGCCTTCGCATTGAGCAGTTAGCTTCCCAAGCAATGCTAAAGTCTCACCTCACTGCTTAGGAAATGCTATAATTGCTAGGCCACATGGCATCCACCGTGCATGTGGTCCCTTATGCCCGCCTCCATATGAGAGCAGCCCAGTGGACTCTATCCACTCAATGGACTCAGACGTCAGGTTGCCTGTCAGACAAAATAGCAACCTCAGATCGTCTTATGTTGTCTCTCCAATGGTGGCGGTCAACCCAGAATCTGTTGGTGGGGTCCCCTTTTCAGCAACGCCCACCCCAAGTAACTCTAACAACAGTTGCCTCACAGGTGGGTTGGGGAGCCCATTTCCAAGGCCTCTCTTCCCAGGGTACCTGGACTCCACAGGAGACCAATTTACACATCAATCTTCTAGAACTCAGAGCAATCTTCCTTGCTCTTCGAGTCTTTCACACCCAGCTCAGCTAAAAAACTGTCCTAATTCAAACGGACAACCAGGTAGCCATGTTCTATGCGAACAAGCAGGGTGGAACAGGCTCTCTGTCGCTCTGCAACGAAGCTTTGCGACTTTAGGCCCTCGCCAGAGAGCATCAGATTCATCTCCTTGCAGTGTACTTCTAATGCAGAATGAATCTTCATACTTTGGACTGTAAAAGAGCTTTGGCTTTTTATTTGCAAAGGACGCAGCAACATAGAAAGTCCTCTCAACTATTTGTTGCTTTTGATCCTAGTCATTTAAGGCTTCCAGTCTCCAAAAGGACACTGCCCAACTGGATTGCACATTGTATTTTTTTTGCCTATCGGAGTAAGGACCTTCCTCTTGCAGGCCATGTCACAGCACACAATGTGAGAGCCTTGGCAGCCTCTATGGCTCATCTTCACTCTGTGTCTATCGACAACATCTGTCGAGCAGCTACCTGGGGTCCACCAAGGGAGCACCAAACCACGTAAAGAACAGAACCCAGTCTAAAACTCGTGGTAAACCAGGAAGGATTCTTTATTATTCTATTGCACATACATTAGCTCACCAGCCCCATGGGCACTGTATTACATATATTACGTGTGTAGTGTCACAGTCTATTGACGCCGTCAATGCCTGGATGTCAGTACCGGTGGAGACCACCGGTACCCCAGAACATGGCACCAGGAGATCTGTCGAGGCCGAGCCATCGAGAACATCCTGGAACCCCGATAATGCTTTGGAAGCCGAAGCCTCCCGCCGGGGTAATTTTGCTGGTGCAGAATCCTTGAGGGCAACGCCAGAGGCATCTCGATGCTTAGAAGGAGATCTACCCTTCGAGGACCGGCTGGATTTATGTTTAGTTACCTGAGATCCATGGGAGGAAGACGAAGCCCTGGAAGACGTCGATGCCACCGAAGCTGCATCAGAGGGAAACGGGGTATTGAGTTTGGCAGCTCGGTTCTGCCGACCTCTTTTAGACATCATGGCACAGGACACACAATCTGTGATGGAGTGGTCAGGACCTAAACATTTTAAACACCATTCATAGGTGTCGGTGACGGAGATGGTACCGCCACACTTGGTGCACTTTTTAAAACCTGAGGCAGGTTTTTCCATGTTAAGGAAAAATTTTTGGGCCTAAGGTCCAAAAAGGCGCGTGCAGCTGAAGAAGAGGAAAAAAGAAGATTTTTTTTTTTACAGAAATAATTAAAGAAAGACCGGCGGTACCGGTAGAGCGTCGAAGAAGGCAGATGCGACCACAAAAAAGAAAAAAATGAAAAAGAATTCTTCTGCGGTGACAGGAACGCGACCTGCTGGCTCCGCGGAAAAAGAAGAACTGGAGAAAAGGCAGTTGGGAAAGGAGGGAAGGCAGCACTCAGGCGCTGTGGGATGCTCCCAAAAGCTTTCTGATTGGACGCTGGGGAGCCTTCCCGCGCAGGCTCCGTCGGTACCGACGATACCCATATGCGATGACTACATTCCTGCTTGTTCCTGGAGATATACTTTTTCACTGAAAGGGTGGTGGATGCTTGGAATGCCCTCCCGATGTAAGTGGTGGAGGCAAATACAGTGACAGAATTCAAAATGGCATGGGACAGACCTAGTGGATCCCTTTATTGCAACAGGATAAAAATCACAATAAGCATACCTATCTTATATATGAACAAATAGGGGTGGACCTACACGGAGTGGTGGGTACACCCCTAAACAAAGGCATGAGGAAAGCTGACCTGCACGGAGCGGCAAGTGCACCTATTTTTATCGCCTTGCTGGGCAGACTAGATGGACCATGCTGGTCTTTATCTGCCATCATATACAATGTTACTATTAAAGGGAGGCAAGGAGGAGATAATTTTAGGAAAATAGAAAATCTGACTTGGAAATTGCAAGCCTCCGGAAAGAAAGCAATATTTCTAACAATAGATGCTGAAAAAGCATTTAATAGGGTAGAGTGGGCCTTCATGCTCCAGGTTTTACACCATAATGGACTTGATAGTAAGTTTGTAGATTGCATACGTGCTGTATTTGCAAATCCAACAGCCAGAGTAAGAGTTAATGGAAGTTACTCCGAAAGGTTTAAGCTAGAGAAAGGTACAAGACAGGGGTGCCCGTTATCCCCATTACTTTTTGCATTGGTGATGGAACCCCTTGCGGAAAGGATATGCAATGAGCCAGGTATCAAAGGAATTCAAATGGGAATAACTGAATCTAAGATAGCTCTATTTGCAGACAATGTAATCTTTACACTTAGTGAACCATTAACCTCATTGCCGGTGCTCATGAAAGAAATTGGAAAGTACAGTAATGTATCGGGGTATAAAATAAATCTAACAAAAACTGAGGTGCTGGGTTTCAACCTTCTGGGAGATCTGGAGCAGAGACTTTGAGAAAAGTTCCCTCAACGTCAGAGAAGAGCCTTCATGGGCCTCTCTCCCTCCTGCGGCCTTGGAGTGGAGATTGGTTTGGTGTTAAGCCTGTTCTTTTGTGAGTTGTATGGGGGAGAGGATAGTGAAGTGGCCAGGTGAGAACACTATTTGAACAGGTTACAGCTCCTGAAGATAGATGAGTCATCTAAGGCCATGCTCAATGGCTACAGAAATGCCAGTAGTAGACTATGTATAGGGACAGGCATACTTTTAAGGCACAGATGCCAGTATCGAATTATGCATAGGGCATACTTTTTAAAGCACAGAGCTTAAAGCCAAACTGGTGCAATCAGTTGACTGCCTTAAGTGCCTTAGGCCACATACCTTGGAGTTTCCAAGCATTCAAAGATTTCGGAATTAGATTTTTGAGAATTTGGGAGTGGTCTTAGGTCAACGCATTTGGGTCTTTTCCAGTGGTGTGCTTTGATACCTTTGGGATCAAGGGCTGGTTCCTATTCCTGCGGATGTGAAAGTTGGCCCTGCTGGATAAAGCATAGTTACTCACCTGTAACAGGTGATCTCCGGGAACAGCAGGAATTTAGTCTTCACATATGGGTATCGTCGATACCGACGGAGCCTGCGTGGGAACGCTCCCCAGCGTCCAATTAGAAAGCTTTTGGGAGCATCCCACAGCGCCTGCGTGCTGCCTTCCCGCCTTTCCCAACTGTCTCTCCAGTTGAGTTTAAAGCTGAGACAAAGAGGAGAAAAGAGAGCGATAGAGAGATACAACTCCTAGGGGAGGTGGGTGGGTTGTGAAGACTAAATTCCTGCTGTTCCCGGAGATCACCTGTTACAGGTGAGTAACTATGCTATCTCCAGGAACAAGCAGGAATGTAGTCTTCACATATGGGGACTCCCTAGCTACAGATGCTAGGGAGAAACCCCAGAAGTTATGTGCCCTTTAGAAAGGGCTCCACTTCCCCCCATGGATCTCTGGCATCCTACCAGGGATGGTGGGTAGTAGTTTATTAAGTATGGAACAGGTGTTGAAGAACAGCCTGATCAAACAAGGCATGCCGGCGGGAGTCCTTGTCCAAGCAGTAATGGGCTGTGAATGTATGAACCGAGGCCCAGGTAGCTGCTCAGTCAAAAACTTGTCACATAGTCTGGCGGCTTTCCTTGCGGCATCGACGCCCTTGGTACCGCAACAGACAACTCCACCGGTACCGGCACTGGCACCGGCATCGGTATCAGTATCGGTACCGATAACATCGGCATCGGTGTCTGCTCTGCCGGTACCCTGTCTTCCGATGCCCTCCGGTACCGATTCTCCAGTACCGGTTATTCCCGGTACCGACCTTGAAGGACTAGAAAAAGGGACTGTTACTTCTGGAGAGAGATCTGCAACTGTGAGTATATACTTCTGGTAATTTTCTAAAAGGAATTCTTTATATTAAAGCTAATTAATCTGTGAACCCACTATTTTTTGTTAAATCAGTCAGGGCCTAGTAGCAGCAGTTTAAGTTTAAACTTATAACACAGAGGAGAACTTTCTGGTTACATTTCATACCCAGCAGAGAGCTTGTAGTTTAAATTTAATAGTCACTCAGGGCCTAGTAACAGCAAAATACTTTTAGATTAAATTTAAAACACAGAAGAGAGCATTCTGGTTACATTTGGAACCCAGCAGAGAGCTTGTAGTTTACATTTAATAGTCACTCAGGGCCTAGCATCAGCAAAGTACTTTTAGCTTAAATTTAAAACAAAGAGAGCTTTCTGATTAAATTTAGAACCCAGCAGAGAGCTTGTAGTTTAAATTTCCTTTAAAGGTTAGAGCCTAGCAGCAGCTAAGAGCTATAATTTAAATCAAATCAGAGTATAGCTTACCTCAGCAGCACAAGACAGGGTACTGTGTAGCAGCCCTCTTTTAATAAGTGTTATTTCCCTCCCTCCCCTGGGATAATCGTACCTTTATAGGTACTTACACATCTTAAAAGGCAGGAGGTGCTCTCAGGTGAAGCTCATTACCCAAATCATTCATACACTAAGGAACTGAGATTAGTTAAGCTTCAGGTGAACAAGGTATATTACACGTATTAGGCACAGTTTTATTAGTATAAATATCCATAGCAACCCTTAGTAAGTAAAGAACTTAGATCTAAACACAAACTTAAAACTAAGATGCAGACAACAGTCCAGCAGCGGGATAGGGGCTTTCCAGTCTTTTGCATTGAGTGTCACATGTATGATTTTCTCCCAGTTGGCGAGAGGTCTTACTTGTGCACTAGGTGCAAGGAGCTCTTTGCTCTCAGGGAACGAGCGTTCTCTAGAAGCTAAAGTAGCAGACTTGGAAAGCATAAGACAGACAAAGAGGTACATAGACGAGACCTACAGGGATATAGTCCTGAAGTCCCACCTCCAGTCTGGCAGCATCCTTGTTGCCATGGAGGAGAGAGGTCATGTGACAGGAGAGCATCACCCTGGTGTGGCAAGAAGTGATCCTGTAACTAGGACCTGTCCTCCAGGTGATGTAAAACCCTCTCGCACCGAGGATGTTTCTCCAGGGTCATGTGCCCATGAGGGAAGGGTTAGGACAGCCGTTATAGTTGGTGATTCGATCATTAGGCATGTAGATAGCTGGGTGGCTGGTGGACGTGAGGATCGCCTGGTAACATGCCTGCCTGGTGTGAAGTTAGCGGATCTCACGCGCCACCCAGATATGGTCTTAGATAGTGCTGGGGAGGAGTCTGCTGTCTTGGTACATGTCGGTACCAGTGACATAGGAAAATGTGGTATGGAGGTTCTGGAGGCTAAATTTAGGCTTTTAGGTAGGAAGTTGAAATCCAGAACTTCCAGGGTAGCGTTCTCCGAAATGCTTCCTGTTCCACGCGCAGGAACCAAAAGGCCGGCAGAGCTCCGGAGTCTCAATGCGTGGATGAGACAATGGTGCAGAGATGAGGGTTTTGGATTTGTTAGGAACTGGGGAACATTCTGGGGAAAGGAGGGGCTCTTCCGAAGGGATGGGCTTCACCTTAACCGGGATGGAACCAGGCTGCTGGCATTAACCTTTAAAAAGGAGATAGAGCAGCTTTTAAACTAGATATTAGGGGAAAGCCGACAGTCGCCCAAGAGCGGATGGTTCGGAAGAATGTATCTTTGAAGGATACTACCAAAAGCAGAGAGGTTCCACAAAAGAGTAAACTAGCCCAAATGCCCTCAAGTATGGAGCAGACAGAGCTTAAAGATCCCAAATTACCCATGTCTAACAATAGCCAAATTAATATGAATAAAATACATTTTCTAAAATGCTTGTATGCAAATGCTAGAAGTCTAAAAAATAAGATGGGAGAGTTAGAATATATAGCACTAAATGAAAGGTTAGATATGATTGGAATATCAGAGACATGGTGGAAGGAGGACAACCAGTGGGACACTGTGATACCTGGGTACAAACTATATCGTAATGATAGAGCTGATCAAATTGGTGGAGGGGTTGCTCTCTATGTTAGAGAGGGCATTGAGTCAGAAAGGATTAAGTTTTGCAGGAAACAAAATCTGCTGTAGAATCTATATGGATTGAAATTCCATGTAAACATGGCAGTGGGGGTGTACTATCGACCGCCTGGCCAGAATGACCAAATGGATGATGAAATGTTAAAAGAAATCAAGGAAGCTAACAAACGTTACAGCGCAGTAATAATAATGGGTGATTTCAACTACCCCGGTATCGACTGGGTCAGTGTCACGTCAGGACATGCTAGGGAGATAAAGTTCCTAGATGAAATAAATGACTGCTTCTTGGAGCAGCTGATTCATGAACCGACCAGAGGGGAAGCCATATTAGACCTAGTCCTTAGTGGAACACCAGATCTAGTGCAAGAGATAAGGTTGTTGGGGCCACTTGGCAATAGTGATCATAGCATGATTGCCTTTGATTTAATTAGTGGAGGAGGGATAGTAAGGAAATCCACAGTACTACCTTTTAACTTTCGAAAGGGAGACTATGATAAAATGAGGAAAACAGTTAAGAAAAAACTAAAAGGAGCAGTTGCAAAGGTTAAAGACGTACATCAGGCTTGGCTGTTGTTGAAAAATACTATCTTGGAAGCCCAGACCAGCTGTATGCCATGCTTTAAGAAAAGTGGAAGGAAGTCCAAAAAACTGCCAGCATGGTTTAAAGCTGAGGTCATAGAGGCTGTTGTTGCCAAAAAAACATCTTTCAGGAAATGGAAAAAAGAGCCAAACGACGAAACCTGGAAACAGCACAAGCACTGGCAAGTCAAATGCAAGGCATTGATAAGGCAGGCAAAGGGAGAATTTGAGAAGAAGCTTGCTGCGGAAGCAAATACGCGAAGTAAAGACTTTTTCAAGTACATTCGTAGCAAAAAACCTGTGAGAGAGTCAGTTGGTCCATTAGATGATAAACGGGTTAAAGGAGCACTAAGAGGCGACAAGGCGATAGCGGAGAGACTGAATGAATTCTTTGCTTCGGTCTTTACTGAGGAAGATGTAGGGATGTTACCCATGACTGAAGTGGTATTTAAATGTGCGGAAGAATTGAAGGAAATATCGATACATCCGGAAGATGTATTACAACTATTAGATAAACTGAAGAGTAGCAAATCACCTGGGTCGGATGGTATACATCCAAGGGTGTTGAAAGATCTGATATATGAGATTGCAGACCTGCTATTAGTAATCTGTGAACTATCATTAAAATCATCTCTAATACCTGAAGATTGGAGGATCGCCAATGTAACAGCAATTTTTAAAAAGGGTTCCAGGGGTGATCCGGGAAACTACAGACCGGTGAGCCTGACGTCAGTACCGGGAAAAATGGTAGAAACCATCATAAAGAATAAAATTACTCAGCATGTAGATAGTCATGACCTAATGGGAGACAGCCAGCATGGCTTTAGACAAGGAAGATCTTGTCTTACTAATCTGTTATGTTTTTTTGAAGGAGTGAATAATCAGGTGGACAAAGGTGAGTCGGTTGATATAGTGTATCTGGACTTTCAGAAAGCCTTTGACAAGGTCCCTCATGAGATACTTTTGGCAAAACTAAAGAGTCATGGGATAGGAGGCAGTGTACTATTGTGGATCAGGAACTGGTTAAAAGATAGAAAGCAGAGGGTAGGGCTAAATGGCCAATTTTCCCAATGGAGAAAGGTGAATAGTGGTGTACCCCAGGGATCTGTGCTGGGTCCGCTGCTTTTTGACATATTCATAAATGACCTGGAAAGTGGAATAACGAGTGAGGTTATCAAATTTGCAGATGACACAAAACTATTTAAAGTTGTTAAAACCCAAGAGGATTGTGGAAAATTGCAAGAGGATCTTGATAAATTGGAAGACTGGGCATCAAAATGGCAGATGAAATTTAATGTGGACAAGTGCAAGGTTATGCACCTAGGGAAGAACAACCCAAACTATGGTTACACGATGCAAGGTTCCACATTAGGAACTACCACCCAGGAAAAAGATTTAGGCGTCATTGTGGATACCATGTTAAAACCCTCGGCCCAGTGTGCAGCAGCGGCCAAGAGAGCAAATAGAATGCTAGGTATGATAAGGAAAGGAATGGAAAATAAAAGAAAAGATATTATAATGCCTCTATATCGTTCCATGGTGAGACAGCACCTTGAATATTGTGTGCAATTCTGGTCGCCGTATCTTAAAAAGGATATAGCGATTTTAGAAAAGGTTCAGAGAAGAGCCGCCAAAATGGTAAAGGGGATGGAAGGATACTCCTATGAATAAAGGCTAAAAAGGTTAGGGCTCTTTAACCTGGAAAAGAGACGGCTGAGGGGGAGATATGATAGAAGTATATAAATTAATGAACGGAGTGGAACGGGTAAACGTAGATCGATTGTTTACCTTATCAGAATATAGAAAGACTAGGGGACATGCAATGAAGCTACAGGGTAAACTATTTAAGACTAATAAAAGAAAATATTTTTTCACTCAACGTGTAATCAAACTCTGGAATTTGTTACCGGAGGATGTAGTAAAGGCTGTTAGTATAGCTGGGTTTAAAAAAGGTTTGGACAAGTTCCTGGAGGAAAGGTCCATAAACCATTATTAAAAAGGGACCCAGGATATCAAGGCTTGATCCAATACAAGCATTGTGGAACCTGTGTCCCTTGGGGAAACTGCTAGGTACATATGACCTAGATTGGCCACTGTTGGAAACAGAATACTGGGCTTGATGGACCTTGGTCTGACCCAGTATGGCATATCTTATGTTCTTATTTTCATCGGGCTCTGCAAGAGCATCCGGACAGATGATACTTCGAGTCCTCAGAAGACACTGAGGATTCTGAAAGTTCTGTCGATGCAGTGATGCTTCTTCCAGAGGAGTCCTCCTCCCCTAAACGCAGGATGTCTCCTCCAGAGGATATGTCCTTCCAAGACTTCATCAGTGAGGTGGCTCTCGGGGCCTGTCCATTACTGTGGCCCCTGAAACAGAGCCAAGGGCCAAGGAGTTGGAAATTCTACAGTATCCCAAAACTCTGAAGGAGGCAGCTACCTTACCCATTCATGAGATTTTATATGATCTCATGTTGAGGATGTGGGAAACACCTCATACCACCTCTCCTCATTCTCGTAGATTGGATACTATGTATCGAGTCCCTCCTTGTCCTGGTTTCCATAAGACTCAGCTTCCTCACCACTCTTTTGTGGTGGAGTCAGCTATGAGAAGGATCAGAAGTGCAAAAAGACATGCCTCTAATCCTCCAGGACGTGAGTGCAGAACCCTGGATGCTTTTGGACGTAGAGTCTTCCAAGTTCCATGCCTTCTGCCAGAATCAATTCCTGTAGTCTCTACATGGGAATGTTCCTAAAGGAGGTCACAGATAATTTACAGACTTTAAGTCCTTTCATTTCTGAGGATAAAAGACAGGTCTTTCTCACTTGGGTCAAACATGCCCAAGATGTTTCTAAATTTTCCAACCATGCAGCCTTTGGCTGCTTTGAGTATATAAGCAGAACCTCGGCTATCGCCATAGGTGCACGTAGAATTGCTTGGCTCCAGGCATCTGATCTAGAGCTGGGTACAAGATAAATTGGGAAATATCCCTTGTACTGGTGAGAACCTGTTTGGTAAAGATTGGCAGGAAAAAGCCAATGAAATTGATGCTGAAAATTCCACCTTGGATAGACTATCCAAGTTCACTACTGATCCTGTTAGAAAGAAATTGTTCAAGAAAACATCTTTTTCTAAAAAAGCAGGATAAAATCTTTTCTATGTTCAGCAGGCATCTTCTGCAGGTCAGTTTTCAAGCAAACGTCAGCAACCACCCAAACAGAAGAAAGCAAAGGCTGCTAGGCCTCCACCGGCCCAGCAGCCTCAGCCTCCTCAGGGCCTTTGACTTTCAGCTAGAGAACTTAGCATTTCTGGTTCTGGAGGGACCAGAACCGTCCACTATTCCAGGAAGGTTATGTCATTTTGCCCCCAGATGGGGGCAAATAACAGCAGAGCATTGGACACTCTCCATCATAAAGGAGGAGTACAAGCTTCATTTTTCAAGCATGCCCCCTCACACAATAGTGAAGCAGTTCAATTCTCAGACCTTTTCATCACCCTGTTAGATCAGGAGGTTGCCATCCTTCTTGCCCAAGGGGCAATAGAAGAAGTACCTCTTCATCAACAGGGCACAGGGTTCTATTCCCCTTATTTTCTTATTCCAAAGAAAACTGGGGGTTACAGGCCTATTTTAGATCTCAGAGAATTGAACAAATTCCTTGTCAAGGAGAAATTCAAGTTGATTTCTCTCGGAGCTCTGCTACCATACCTTCAGAGTCAGGATTGGCTTTGTTCTCTAGATCTCAAGGATGCGTACACCCATGTCCTCATCCATCCAACCCACAGAAGGTTCCTTCGGTTCCTTTTTCAAGGAAAGCACTACCAATACAGGGTGCTTCCTTTTGGTCTGGCCTCGGCACCAAGGGTGTTCATGAAATGCATGGCTATTGTAGCAGCATTTCTCCGCACTCTAGGGATATTTGTCTTCCCTTACTTGGACGACTGGCTCATTCGAGCTCCAACACTGTCAGAGGCCAAGACTTCTCTATCCTGCACAATGCGTATCCTTCAGTATTTAGGGCTGGTAATAAACATCCCAAAATCCAGTCTAGCTCCCACTCAGTCTTTAGAGTTCATAGGAGCTTTCCTGGATACCTCAAGGGCAAGGGCCTATCTTCCCCTGGCCCGTTGCCTTCGTTTGGTGCAGTTAGCTTCTCAAGCAGTGCTAAAGCCTCATCTAACTGCTCGAGAAATGTTGCAATTACTAGGCCACATGGCATCCACCGTGCATGTGGTTCCATATGTTCGCCTCCACATGAGGGCAGCTCAGTGGACTTTATCTACCCAATGGACCCAGGCATCAGGGTGCCTGTCAGACAAAATAGCAAACACAAGCCGCCTCATTTTGTCCCTCCAGTGGTGGAAGTCCACACAAAACCTGTTGCTGGGGTCCCCCTTTCAGCAACCCTTACCCCAAGCAACTCTCACAACAGATGCTTCTCCAATGGGTTGGGGAGCTCATCTGGAAGACCTCTCTACCCAGGGCACCTGGTCTCCACAAGAGAGTTGTCTACATATCTACCTCTTGGAACTCAGAGCAATCTTTCTTGCTCTGCGAGTGTTCCACTCCCTGCTCAGCTACAAGACAGTCCTCATTCATACGGACAATCAAGTAGCCATGTTCTATGTGAACAAGCAAGGGGGAACGGGCTCTCTGTCGCTTTGCAACTAAGTTTTGCGACTATGGGCCCTCGCCAGAGAGCATCAGATTCATCTTCTGGCAGTGTATCTTCCAGGCATTCAAAACTCTTGGGCGGACAGACTCAGAGTGGTCTCTGCATGCAGACCAGGTGACCAGGATTTTTCAACTTTGGGGAACCCCGGACATAGACCTCTTTGCAAGTCTGTGGAATGCCAAACTTCCCCGGTTCTGTTCCAGTACTCCGGCTCAGGGGGCTCAGGCCAGGGATGCTTTCCTCCTTTACTGGGGTCAACACTTCCTGTATGCCTTTCCACCCATTCCCCTAATTCCCAAAACCCTGTTAAAGCTTCAGAGAGACAGAGGCCGTATGATTCTCATAGCATCACATTGGCCACGGCAAGTGTGGTACCCTCTGCTTCTACATCTCTCTCAAGCTCCCTCCCTGGAGTTAGGGTCTGCTCCACATCTCCTATCTCAAGAGGACGGAATGTTATGGCATCCCAATCCCCAGTCTCTGCATCTCAGGGCTTGGTTGCTGAAGGCCTAGATCTCCAAGTTCTTAATCTTTCTCAGCAAGTGAAAGATGTTCTTTATGCTTCCAGAAAACCTTCCACTAGACGCTGTTATGCTTTCAAGTGGAAAAGGTTTACTTTTTGGTGTTCTGAAAAGGGTCTTAACTCTCTTACGATACCTCTGGAATCTTTGCTGGAGTATCTCCTTCATTTATCTAATGCAGGCCTTAAGACAAATTCAGTAAGAGTCCATTTGAGTGCTATTGCAGCTTCCCTTAATCCTCTAAATGGACAGCCTATTTCCTCTCATCCTCTTATAGCAAGATTTATGAGAGGCCTTCTTTTAACTAAGCCTCCCATTAGGCCACCACCGGTGGCATGGGACTTAAACCTGGTTCTGGGGCAGCTCATGAAGCCACCTTTCGAACCTTTAGCTACCACCTCCTTGAAATTCCTTTCTTGGAAGGTTATCTTTCTCATTGCAATCACATCAGCACGCCGCATTAGTGAGTTGCAAGCGCTAGTAGCTAAATCCACCTTATACAAGGTTCCATCATGACAAGGTAGTCCTTAGGACTCATCCACACTTTATGCCTAAGATGGTCTCGCCTTTTCACCTGAACCAAGCGGTCTACCTATCTTTGTTTTTTCCAGGGCCTCATGCATCAAATGCAGAGAGGAATCTTCATACCTTGGACTGTAAAAGAGCTCTAGCTTTTTACTTAAAAAGAACACAGCAACATAGGAAGTCCTCTCAACTCTTTGTTGCTTTTGATCCTTCTCATTTGGGACTTCCATTCTCCAAGAGAACACTATCTAACTGGATTGCTCAGTGTATTTACTTTGTCTATCAGAGAATCTATCTCCAGGAACAAGCAGGAATGAGTCTTCACATATGGGTACGCTTTTAGAAAGCATCCCAACACGCCTGCGTGCTGCCTTCCCGCCTTTCCCAACTGCCTCTCCTCAGTTCTCGTTTTTCCGCGGAGCCGGCAGGACGTCCTCCTGTCACCGCAGAAAATTCTTCTTTTATTTTTGTTTTTTCTTCTCGCGTCTACCTTCCCTCAGCGCACCAGTACCGCCGGAGTTTTCTTTTTCTTTTCTTCTACAAATATTTCCTTTTGTGGGAAATGTTTTCCTATTTAGTGCCTGACAGGTTTCGGCCTGCTAGGCCTCCCCTCATGGAAATGCTAACCACTAGAATGTGTTTTAATTGTGGCGCTACCAAATTAGTTTTTGACACCCATAATAGGTGCCTTCAATGTTTGGGACCAGAACACCATTCGCTGGAGTGTCCCTCCTGCACTACTATTTCTGCAAGAGGTTTACAGCATCGAGCTCAACTCGATATGCCGTTCCCCTCAGACCTGAGGGTACCAGCTACATCTTCTTTTTCACAGGATCAGGTAACCAAGCAAAAGTCTGTAAAGGCTAGCCAGTCCTTGGGTTGTAGATCTCATGTACATCATAGAGATGCCTTTGGGCTTGCCCCCGAGGACATTTTGGCTTTAAAATCCCGGCGGGAGGCTTCTGTCTCCAAAGCATTAACGGGGTTTCAGGTTGTTCCCGGGGTTTTTACCTCGGTGAACATACCTGAGCCATGCCCGGTGATGGTATCTGCTTTGAGCGGTGCCGGTACCCCGGCATCGGCAATGCTGCTGTATGAAACATTCCACACCGATGATCGCAGTCAAGCGCTCTCGGTATCTTCGGTGCCGTTAGAGCCGCTACCGACCGATCTTCCCACATCGGCCCCGGTACCGATGCTGGTATCCACGTCAGTGCCCTCCAGATATGCATCGATAGACTCGCTTCTTTCGATACCGAGTCTAGAATCGATCTCTAGCCTGGATGACTGGGTACTGACTTGTCTCGGTACCGACTTCAGACGGTACCGAAGACATTCGACCGATGATTAAGGTCTGCCACATTCGGTTACCTCAGTACCGATAGTGCCGTGTCAGACTGGTCTTCATATATCGGTGTTACCGACGATACCGGTCCCGATAGCGGTATCGACATCAACATCGGTGTCGGTACCTCCCATGCTCCTTTCAGCCGGCTCGCTTCCTTCCATACCGAGTTTGGAATCGATCCCTAGCATGGACGATTTGCTACCGACGAGTTGCGGTACCAGTTTTCAGCGGTACCGACAACTATCTTTCAAAGATAATCTGATGCTCCACCCCTCCAGATCTTCTATTCTACAGAATCTGAATGAACCGGTGGATGCTTGAGCTAGTTCTTCAACAGATCTAGTTCTTCCTCCTCTTCCTCGAGAACTCCCCTCTGGGGAGATTTCTTTTCAAGCTTTCCTGCTTGATATGGTCAAGTTACTTGCCATTTCTATACCTGGTCAAGACCCTGCACCAGGGGATCCACAACCTATACAAATCCCCTGCAATCCACAGGAAGTCATTGTTTTCTTTGCATCAAACCTTGCAGGATCTCCTATTTAGAACGTGGGAAACTCCTTTAACGGTATCCCCACCTTCTAGGGCAACTGATCTTCGATACAAGGTGCCCCCTTCTCCAGGTTTTCAAAAGCCTTAGCTCCCTCATCATTCTTTTGTTGTAGAATCAGCAGTGAGGCGTGTTAAGAGTACTAAGAAGCACTCTTCTTTTTTGTAAACTTTATTTATGGTTCAGTACCAAATAACAAGCAGTACAATATCAAACAACAAGTCCCTCAGCAGGGTGTACTCTTATCCCCGCCGTAGGACAAAGCATAACTGAACCAGCAGAAACAGTAACAACAAGGAGCAGATACAGAACCAGTGTTTTATGAATTTTTTATCGGTAACCCCCCCCACCCCCAACCCCCCCCCACCCAGATCAACATGCCACATTCTACAGTTCCACTAGGGTCCAAGGAACAAGCTAGTGGAGGAAATGTCTAAACAGGCCACGTCTACACACCCAACACACTAGAGTCCCACTTGTAATACTTCGTTCCGGCAATAAGATCCCAGCTGCTGAATATAAGGTTCCCAGATGAGCATGAAAGTAGTCCAATGCTTAACATGACTCCTAGCCCGCCAACACTCCGCCAACATCAACTGGTGAAAACTATTGCGCCACTCCAGGAAAGTCGGTGGGAGGCCCTCACGCCATCTGTGAAGGATGGGGCCCTTCCCAACCAAGCACGCCTTCCGCACCAATAGGCGAGCGCCCCGCCCACTAGGACAAGTCTGAGGCAAATTGTCCACCACTACCAGCGACCCGGACCACGGGAAGCGTTGTTGTAACAGCTCCATTAGATATTTATGTATACGTGTCCAATAAGGGCGAATACGTTTACAGGCCCACCACATATGGGCTAGGTCTGCCAGGGGCTCCGAACATCTAGGGCAAGACCCATCCTGAGTAAGGTGACTCCGCAAGGCTTTTCGGGGTGAAAAATGTACCCGAGTTAACGCTTTATATTGAATTTCCCGCCAGCGGGCCCCCTCGGCCAGCCGGGGAATCCGTCCTAAAGCCTTTTGGATGGACCCCACCGGTATCTCCAACCCCAACTCCCTCGCCCAGGTCCGCTCCATATTGCCATAACCCGGCACCATCCGAAAGCCAGCAAGCCGTTTCTTTAGTCTGGCTATCGAGGGGGGAGATTCCTCCCCAAGACCAAAATAATTCTATAATCTGCGCCGAGCGCTCCACCGCAAGATCTTCCCTAGACAAAGAAGCCACATAGTGAGAGAGCTGCAAATACACAAAATAATGAGAAGGCTGTAAATCATACTCTATACGCAGCTCCTGAAACGATTTACAGGCCCCCGTCAATCCTACTGTATGCCCTAGAGTACCTAGCCCCTTCTCCCTCCACCTATGAAACCCACAGGTCTCAGACCCAGGCAAAAAGATAGCGTTCCCCCGGATGGGCAACCAACTCGAAACCCGCCAGTTGCGGTTCCAATAACTATTTGTGTTGCCAAGTACGGCGAGCAGCAGAAACCATCAGACTCCGTTTAACACCAACAGGCAATTGGGCATGGTCCGCATGTAAAACTCCCAACAAAGACAAAGGGGCCACTGCCGCCATCTCTAAACGCCTAGGGGTAAAGACATCGGTCTCGCCCAGCCAGTCCCCCACATGTCGCGCCTGGCATGCCAAGGCATACATCCACAGATCTGGTAGGCCAATACCCCCGCTACGCCACGATCCAATCATTCGCGTCATCGGCATACGAGCTCTAGTTCCCCTCCATAGAAATCACTGAATCTCAGATTCCATTCTACGTAGATTGCGCCTCCACAGCCAAACTGGTAGGGTCTGCAACCAATACAGTATTCGAGGTAAGATAACCATTTTCACAGCAGCTACCCTCCCCAGTAAGGACAACGGCAAAGGATTCCAAGCTCTCATCTGAGTTTTCATGCCAGTCAAAATCTTTTCCAAGTTAATGCGATACAAATCCTGAGGCAGCCGCGTCAAGACAATACCTAAGTACACGAAACTCCAATCTGCCATTTCAAAGGGAATCCCCGGCCAGTGGCCCCGCAACTGGCCCGACACATCGATAGCCTCCGATTTATCCTCATTAATACGAAGACCCATAAAGCTACCGAAAGTCCGGAACTCCCGCATTAATCTCCCAAGAGACGCTCGGGGCGCTGTTAGATGTACCAGCATGTCATCAGCAAAGGCTGAGATCTTGAACTCGCAACCGCCAACCACCACCCCTCCAATCTCCCTAGTCGCTTCCACACTACGAATCAGGGGGTCGAGAGCCAGTACAAATAACAAAGGAGACAGAGGACACCCCTGTCGGGTTCCCCGATGCAAGGCAAATGCATCAGATAAAACCCCATTACACAGCACGCGCGCCGTAGGCTGCACATAAAGACTCTGAACCATCCCACAAAATGAGGTCCCCAATCCGTAACGCGGAAGTAAATATTGGAGATATTGCCAACTAATCCTATCAAATGCTTTTTCAGCGTCAAAGCTCACCAATAACGATGGCAGGCAGTGTAACTGCACCCATTCTAAAGAGGTTAGGATTTTACGTAAATTGCGCACCGCATATCGACCTTTAACAAACCCAACCTGCGATTCATGTACTAAATCACCCAAAACAACTGCCAACCGATCCGCTAAGATTTTTGCCAGAAGCTTCATATCAAAATTCAATAAAGAAATGGGCCGATAAGATGATGCATGTAGCTGATCCTTACCCGGTTTAGGAATCAGAGTAATATAAGCCTGATTGTCCCCCCAATGTCTCCCACCCCCTCCCACCCGTTGCCGATAAGTCTCCGCTAATACCGGACCCACCTCCTCAGAGAGTATCTTATAAAATTCAGCCCCAAAGCCGTCGGGACCGGGCGCTTTGTAGCAAGTCGCATTCAGAATCACCTTCTGCACCTCCTGAACTGTAATAGGCTGATCCAAAATGTCCCGTTGTTGCTCTGTCACCTGAGGTAGATCTAACTTACGAAGATAGTCTGCCATACAGACGGGGTCGATCTCTTCTGCCTGGTAGAGAGCTTGAAAGAAGTCTTTAAAGATGGCACTGATCTCAAGCTTACTACTGTGCAGTTTCCCTTGACTATCCCGGAGGGCAGCCACCAACCGCGTGCCTCGCTGCCCTTGCAAACATCTCCCCAGCAATTTACCTGGCTTATTCCCAAAGCAATACAATTTATATTTGTAATATAGTAGAGACTTCTTAGCATGTTGATGTAATAATGTATTAAGCACAACTTGAAGCTCCCACCAGATCTTTCTGTTTTGGGTTGTGGGGGAACGCCCAGCAAGGCGACGCGCACAAGCTACCTGTTGTTCAAGGCGAACAATCTGCGCAGCCAACAATCTGCGCCTCCGAGCTACATAGCCAATAATATCTCCTCGGAGAACCACTTTGGCTGTTTCCCACACCAATTCGGGATCCGCATGATGGCCTTTATGATTCTCCTCAAATTCCCGCCATCGGCAACTTAAAAACTGCCTAAATTGTGTGTCCTTATATAAGTCCAGAGGGAACTGCCACAAGCGAGCGGAACCCTGCCCTCCGCCGCCATACCACTCAATCCAGACCATAGCATGATCGGATATCTCGAGTGGGCCTATCTGAGCATCCTCAGTACACGCAAATTGAGCCGCTGAGACTAATACGTAGTCAATGCGAGCACTAGTGCCATGCGCCCGGGAGACATGAGTAAAGTCCTTTTCAGAGGGATGAAGTAAACGCCAGGGATCCACGAGGTTAAGTCTAGAACGAAACCTTTGCATGGTCTTAGCTAACATCTGTCTCTCCCGAGTTCCCGTATCCCGCGAGGTATCCAGGTCCACCTCAAAGACCCCATTAAAATCGCCCCCTAAAACGAGGGGGGCTTCCGGCAATTGTTCGACTTCTGCAGCTATACGGTTAAAGAAATCTGGCTCCGGTACATTAGGACCATAAAGATCACCTAAAATAATCTCCCGATCATCCAGAAGTCCATGCAAAAATAAAAAACGTCTGCGAAGATCCGAAACCTGTTTAAGTAACGTAAACCGCACTCTCTTGTGTACCAAAATGGCCACACCCCCTTTTTTCCCACTGCAGGAGCCCCCCAGACCTGTCCCACCCATTCCCGGGCAAGTTTCGCATGTTCCTCTGCCGTTTGATGAGTTTCCTGGAGTAGCGCAATGTCACACCTCTGTCTAGCTAGAGCTTTAAGTATTTTATATCTCTTAATAGGAGTTCCTAGACCACAAACATTCCAAGATATGATCCTCACCGCACAAAGGGTAGTTCTTGACCTGTACGCCGATTTGGTGTTTTCTGCCTCTCTGAGGAGAGGACCCCCCAGCCTAGAGTCTCCCCCCACACTCCTCTATAGTTCATCAGCACTCCCTCAATAGTATTGGATATAATGATCCAGTCCCTAGTCGTGGCAGCCAAATCCCAACCCCCCTCTCCCCCCACCCTCCCCTCCCATCCTCAAGTCCCCTACCAATCATACCTCCGCCCCCCCTAATCCTCTAACCCCCCCTAATACCTCTAACCTTAAGCCTCCCTCCCCTCCCCTCCTTCGAGAGACTACTGAGGTCCCACTGAGCTCCACCCGCTCCCCCCCCCACCCAGATAATACCAGACTCACCTCTGCCTTCTTCCTCCCCTGCTCACTACAGGAGCATAACACCCCCCACCCGAAGCCAAACTATATACTACCCAATGGGAACCCACCCCCCTGTCATCTTTGCAAAAGGGATCGTGAAATGGAATATACCCCATTGTAGGAAAATCCAGTGGGGGGATTCCACAAGATAGTATTAGGTTACAACAACAAAACAAAAATAGATAAAAAAAAAACAAGTAACATTGGCACTATAATGCGCGAGAGGTTAAGTCAAAGGTAAGTACAGCCTGAAACACAAATGCGTATAAGGCCACGGGGCGCCAACACGCCAAACGTATGAACGTTCAAGGAGCCATGCACACTGACTCATATCAGCAAACTGTACTTTTGAAGGCCCCTGAGAGAAAACATTAAGGCCATTAAGGTCCACAGGAAAGCATAGAACCACCCGTGCACATTACCAGGCAATAAAACTAGTCAAGTAACCTAATAAGCACTAAAGCGGGGGAACCATCGGGGACCATGCCGCGATGGCTACGCCGCTAGGGTCAGCGGCCTTTCCCCCATCATGTCTAGGGAAATGCTCGCTGTCCTCTACTGGGAGTGGGGACCCCTCCATGCAAACCTCTCAAAGGGCGGCAAAGCCAAGCTCTTGAAGCTATCTAGTGGGGTAAGGGGCCAGCTCCCTCCTCAATCCCCTCTTCTCATCGGTCCCTCACAGCCCACACCAAAATTCGGCTGGACGTACCACCAAGTGAGAGACAGTCCATGTTAAGATGCAAACATAAGAATAGACAAGGACACTGTCCCAAGTCCATTAGGGAGACGGTGAGGTCTCCCGCGCCCGTGTCATTGCTTGTTCCACGTAAGTCCCAGCCGCTGCAGCCGACTCAAACACTCGGTGTGTATTATTGCAGAAAACATGTAGTCGGGCAGGATATTGCACTGTGAAGCGTATCTGCGCAGCGATGAGTTTTTCACACAGGGGAGCATACTCTCGCTGCTGTTTGCTGAGAGCCACCGAATAATCCTGCGCTATACGGATTTTAACATTGTCATACGTGTAGTCTCCCTTCTGTCTCGCTGCCCGCAAGATCTTCTCTTTGAGAGGGAACCGTAAAAATTTGGCCAGCACAATCCTCGGTCTACGATCTCGGGCTTGTGTGTTCCCCACCTGGTGCACTCTCTCAATGCATAGCCGCTCCTCGGGGTCAGTAGCACCCAACAGATCAGTCACCAAGGCCTCCAAGTACTCACGGAGATCTCTGTCTGCCACCGCTTCAGGAATGCCCATAAACCATAAATTATTCCGGCGCGAGCGGTTTTCGAGATCATCAAGTTTAGCCGCTTGCTGAGCAACTTGCGCCTTCAGGCCTTCCACCTCGTGTGCTAGTGCTGCGGCGCCATCTTCGGCCTGTCCCAAGCGCTCCTCAACTTCCCGGAGCCGACCTCCCAAGGTATCCACTGAGGTCTGCAACCCATCCATTTTTTCATGTAGGGCTGTGAATTGAGAAGACAAAGCCTCCGCTACAGCAGCCGACACCTCATCGAGGAAGGCCGCCGACTTTGGTGAGTGCGGTGCCCCCGTTACATCCACCATTTTACTTGCACCTGCCAACCGCTCCTTGTCTCTTCGAGTGGATTTTACCGCGGACGCCATACCACTTGCTTTCCGCCATGGGTTTTAGAATGCTTTCGGCTCTAGAATTCACTAGGCTCTGAAGGCGCCCTCGCCTCTCTGGTACAAAACGGTCAATCTTCGCCGGCTTGGCTAAGGGGGAGCGGAGCTCGCTCAGGATGCGGCCATTACCTTGCTCGCATCACGTGACCTCAGAAGCACTCTTCTTATCCACCAGGTCGTGAGGCTAGGACTTTAGATGCCTTTGGACGTCAAACTTTCCAGGCATCCATGTTTTCAGCAAGAATCCTTTCATATATTTTCTATATGGGATTCTCTTGAGGAAGTCACAAAAGATCTACTACTTTTGACCCCTTTCCTCCAAGAGCCTAAAAGAGCAGATTTTTCTATACTAGTCAATCATGCTCAAAATATTTCTAAGTTCCTTACTCGTGCTTCCTTGGACTCTTTCGAGTCTGTTAGCAGAACGTCTGCTATAGCCATAGGAGCCTGGCTCCAAGCTTCAGACTTGGACAAATGCGTACAAGATAGACTGGGAAATGCTCCTTGCACTGGAGAGAATCTCTTTAATAAAGAGACTTTACTCCAGGCTACTCAGTTAACCACTGACACTATTGCTTTCAGAGGCTTGTCTATGCCTTCCTCTATCCCAGTTTGTAGAAAATCTACTAATAAGCTATATATATGTATTGCAATATATGATAGTGGGTAGATATATGTCTATATACTATTTCAATCTGTCTGCCTAGCTATATATATACTTTATATATATATATATATATATATATATATATATATATATATATATATATATATATATTCCCCTATGGACTTGACAGATACTCTCTATCCCTTTCCATGCTGTCCCAGCATACTTAGGGTTCTCCATAATCAACCACTTCCTGTGGTAATTGAGGGTTTTTTGTACCATGACTTTCAGTTTAGGTACACCTGAAGCCCTCCATATGCTTTCCTTTTCAATTAGGAGGGACTTTCTGAATCTTCAGAATCTCTAGGAACAAGCAGGAATAAGTCTTCACATATGGGTACGTCGGTACCGACGGAGTCTGTGCGGGAACGCTCCCCAGCGTCCAATTAGAACGCTTTTGGGAGCATCCCAACATGCCTGTGTGCTGCCTTCCCGCCTTTCCCAACTGCCTCTCCTCAGTTTTCGTTTTTCCGCGGAGCCGGCAGGACGTTCTCCTGTCACCGCAGAAAATTCTTCTTTTATTTTTTGGTTTTCTTGTGGTCGCGTCTGCCTTCCCCAACGCCACTGGTACCACCGGTGTTTCTTTAATTTTTTTCTTGTAATTTTTCCTTTTTAAGGAATAATTTTTTCCTTGTTAGTGCCTGACGGTTTTTTCGGCCTCCTAGGCCTACTCACTTTCCTTCATGGAAGCGTCAGCCACTATCCCTAAGAAATGTTCAAACTGTGGCGGTACAAAATTGATTTTAGACACTCATAATTGGTGTCTACCCTGCTTGGTTCCTGACCACTATCCGCTGGAGTGTCCCTCCTGCAACAGTATAGTCGGAAGAACTCTTCAGCATCGAGTTCACCTCGATACTTGTTCCCCATTCAACTTCAGGGCACCGACCACCCTTTCTTCTTCGCAGGATCAGGTAACCCAAATCAGTCTGTTAAGACTAGCCAGTCCTCGAGTGGTAGATCTCATGCACAGCATAGAGATGCCTCTGGCTTTGCCCTCGAGGACACACTGGCTTTAAAACCCCGGTGGGAGTCTTCGGCCTCCAAACCCATAATGGGGTTTCAGGTTGTTCCTGAGGTTCACCCCTCTCCGAACATACCTGAGCCATGCTCGGTGGTGGCATCCGCTTCAAGCGGTACCCATACCCTGGCATCGGCAATGGTGTTGGATGAAACATTCCTCACCAAAGATCACAGTCTGGCGCTCTCGGTTCCTTCGGGCCCATTAGAGACGCTGCAGACCGATCTTCCAGTATCGGTATCAATCCCGGTACCGGTACTGGTACCGACGTCGGTACCCTCCAGATGTGCATCGATAGACTCGCTTCTTTCGATGCCGAGTCTGGAGTCGATCTCCAGTCTGGATGACTGGGTACCGACTCGCCTTGGTACCGAAGGCACGGTTCCGATGATCCATGTCGGGCACTCTCGGTTTCTTCGGTACCGTTAGAGCTGTCACCGACTGGTCTTCATGTATCGGTATCGGATACGGTACCGGAGTCGGTACTGGTATCGACATTAGCATCGCTGTCGGTACCTTCCATGCTTGTTTCAACAGGCTTGCTTCCCTCGGTACCGAGTTTGGAATCGATCCCTAGCATGGACGATGCGCTACCGACTGCTTGTGGTCCCGACCTCCTGCGGTACCGGCGACCATCCTGTAAGGACAGTCCGATGCTCCACCCCTTGGGGTCTTCTATTCCAATGAATTTGGATAGATCCCTGGGTGCCAATGCTAGTTCTTCAACAGATCTAGCCTGTACTCCTCTTTGTAGAGGACTTCCCTCTGGAGATTTTTCTTTTCAGGCATTCCTGCTTGATATGGCAAAGTCACTTGCCATTTCTATACCTGGTCAAGATCCTGCAACAGGGAATACAGAATCTCTGTATATTCCCTGGAGTCCAAAGGAGGATATCATTCTTCCTTTGCATCAGACCTTGCAGGATCTGCTCTTTCGAATGTGGGAAACTCCTTTAACGGTATCCCCACCTTCTAGGGCAACTGATCTTCTATACAAGGTACCCCCTTCTCCAGGTTTTCAAAAGACTCAACTTCCTCATCATTCCATTGTTGTAGAATCAGCAATGAGGCGTGTTAAGAGTACTAAAAAGCACTCTTCTTATCCGCCAGGTCGTGAGTCTAAGACTTTAGATGCCTTTGGACGCCAAACCTTCCAGGCATCCATGCTTTCAGCAAGAATTCTCTCATATATTTTCTATATGGGATTATCTCTTGAAGTCACAAAGAATTTACTACTTTTGACCCCTTTTCTTCAAGAGCCCAAAAGAGCAGACTGTTCCTTATTGGTTAGTCATGCTCAAAATATCTCTAGGTTCCTTACTTGTGCTTCCCTAGACTCCTTTGAGTCTGTTAGCAGAACTTCTGCTATAGCTATAGGGGCACGACGTAAAGCCTGGCTCCAAGTTTCAGACTTGGACAAATGGGTACAAGAAAGACTGGAAAATACTCCTTGCACTGGAGAAAATCTCTTTAACAAGGAGTCTTTACTCCAAGCTGCTCAGTTAACCACTGGCATTGCTGTTTTCAGAGGCTTGTCTACGCCTTCCTCTTTCCCAGTTTGTAGGAAATTTCCTAACAAACTTTCTCCCTTAAGGGGAAAAAGTTTTATCCATCTTCTACCCATCATATAGATGTTCCCAGACAGGGGAAACATCAGACCGGGCTAAAGAAACCACAGCCTCAACAGGTTCAGCAAACCCAGCAGCCGCAGGGTTTCTGATAGATTATCATTACATCTCCTGTTTGGGGGTTAGAGTTTGTAGTCTGCTTCTTTTCACTTGAAGCATCTACACTAATTTCATCCTAAATTCTCATGGATCTCTTTTCACGAGACATCCTTTCTTTTTGCTCTGAGTTTTTATGATGATCATGCCTATAGTTAACAGGTTTCTCCTCTTCCTCCTACTGGGAAAAAGAGGTGTAACAACTATCAATAAGACAGTTTTCCCTGTACTAGCATGTATCATCTTACCTTTCAGAGACTTACTGCATCGTGAGTCTCCTTCAACTCTCTTACCTGCCCTTTTACTACAACATTCGTTTTGTAAGAGTGGATCTCAGGAACAAGCAGGAATGAGTCTTCACATATGGGTATCGTCGGTACCGACGGAGCCTGCGCGGGAATGCTCCCCAGCGTCCAGTAAGAAAGCTTTTGGGAGCATCCCATAGTGCCTGCGCACTGCCTTCCCGCCTTTCCTAACCACCTCTCTCCAGTTCTTCTTTTCCGCGGAGCCAGCAGGTCGTGTTCCTGTCACCGCTGAAGAATTTCTTATTTTCTTTTATTTCTTTGGTCGCGTGTCTGCCTTCTCGACGCCGGACCGGTACCGTCGGTCTTTTCTTTCTTTCTTCTAAAAAAAAAAAAAAATACTACTGTATTTTCTCACTTCAGTGCATTTTTTCTTTCAGTGGCCATAGGCCTACAAAATTTTTTCCTCATGGAAAAGCCCGCCTCCGGGTTTAAAAAGTGCACGAAGTGCAGCGGCACTATTTCTGTCACCGACACCCATGACTGGTGTCTAAAATGTTTAGGTCCTGACCATTCCATTACAGATTGTGAGTCCTGTTCCATGATGTCTAAAAGAGGTCTACAGAATCGAGCAGCCAAGCTCAGTACCCTGTTTCCCTCTGATGCAGCTTTGGTGGCATCGACGTCTTCCAGGGCTGCTTCTTCCTCCCATGGATCTCAGGTAACCAAACTTAAGTCCAGCCGGTCCTCGAAGAGTAGATCTCCCTCTGAGTATCGAGATGCCTCCGGGCTTGATCTCGAGGAATCCGCACCGGCAAAATTACCCCGGCGGGAGGCTCCGGCTTCCAAAGCTTTATCTATGGGGGTCACAGGTTGACATCAATGGCTCGGCCTCGACCGATCACCTGTTGCCATGTTCTGGGGTACCGGTGGTTTCCACTGGTACCGACATCCAGACATTGGTGGCGTCGATGGATCAGAATATTCTGACCATGCAGCGTGCCATCACGGCATTCATACAAGCTGCGACTCCTCCGGTACCGCAACAAAATCCGTGGTCGGTACCGATTCCGGAACCGATATCGGTTCTGGTGCCGGTACCGATTGCATCGACATCGGCTTCGGTGTCGACGGCAGCGGTACACTGTTCTGTGATGCCCATTGGTACCGAATCGGTACCGATCACTCCTGATGTCGATACCACCCGGTACGCGTATCGGGCTCTGCAGGAGCATCCAGACAGGCGATACTTCGATTCCTCTGAAGACTCTGATGAATCAGAGGCCTCTATCAAAGCATCGGTGATCCTTCCTCAGGAGCCCTCTTCTGAAAAAAGGAGAATGTCTCCTCCAGAAGACTTGTCTTTTCAAGACTTCAGTAGGGAAGTGGCCAGAGGCCTTTCCATCTCAGTGGCCCCTGAGACAGAGCCTAGAGCCAAAAAAATAGATATTTTACAATATCCTAAGGCTCCTAAAGAGGCAGCCACTTTACCAATACATAAGATTCTTTATGATCACATATTGGGCATCTGGGAGACTCCTCTCACCACCTCCCCTCATTCTCGTAGGTTGGACACCATGTATCGTGTTCCTCCTTGTCCTGGCTTTCATAAGACTCAGCTTCCTCACCACTCCATTGTGGTGGAGTCTGCTATGAAAAAGATCAAGAGTGCAAAAAGGCACTCTTTTACTCCTCCAGGAAGAGAATGCAGAACCTTAGATGCCTTTGGTAGGAGAATTTTCCAGGCCAGTATGCTTGTTGCCAGAATCAACTCCTATAGTCTCTATATGGGGATGTTTCTAAAAGAAGTTACAGATCATCTGCAAACTTTGTCTCCTTTTATTTCAGAAGATAAAAGGGAAGAGTTTCTCACCTGGCTTAAACATGCCCAGGATATTTCCAAGTTTTCCTACCGTGCAGCCTTTGATTCTTTTGAAGGTGCCAGCAGAGCCTCGGCTATTGCCATAGGGGCACGCAGAGTTGCTTGGTTACAAGCTTCTGATTTGGAACCCTGGGTTCAGGATGGACTAGGAAACCTTCCTTGTACAGGTGAAAACCTTTTTGGCAAAGATTGGCAAGCAAATGCCACCCAGATGGATGCTGAAAATTCTGCTTTAGATAGACTTTCAAAGTCTACTTCTGCTCCTTTTAAGAAAAGGTTGTTCAAAAAGGGATTTTTCCCAAAGAAAGGGAAATATTATTCTGCTTATCGTCAGCAGACATCTTCTGCAGGTCGTTTTGCTACAAAGAGACAGCAACAACCGAAACAGGCCAAGCCTAAGGCTGCTAGGACTGCTACGGCCCAACAGCCTCAGCCTCCTCAGGGCCTTTGACTTACAACTAGAGAACTTAGCCTTTCTGGCTCTAGAACATCCAGAGCCTCTCAACATTCCAGGAAGGTTAGCTCACTTTGCTCCCAGATGGGAACAAATCACAGCAGAGCAATGGACCCTCTCCATCATAAGGGACGGGTACAAGCTTCATTTCTTTAACCTTCCCCCTCACACCATGGTGAGACAGTTCAATTTTCCAACATCTCTCCTCGACCTTTTGGGTCAGGAGATTGCTACCCTTCTTGCCCAAGGGGCAATAGAAGAAGTACCCCTTCTTCAACAGGGCTCAGGGTTCTACTCCCCCTACTTTCTCATCCCAAAGAAAACAGGGGGCTACAGACCCATTTTAGATCTCAGAGAATTGAACAAGTTTCTATGCAATTTAAGATGACTTCTCTTGGTACTCTCCTTCCATACCTCCAGAGTCAGGACTGGCTTTGTTCTCTAGATCTCAAGGATGCGTACACCCATGTCCTCATCCATCCAACACACAGAAGGTTCCTTCGGTTCCTTTTCCAAGGAAAGCACTATCAATACAGAGTGCTTCCCTTCGGTCTGGCCTCTGCCCCAAGGGTGTTCACAAAATGCATGGCAGTAGTAGCTGCATTTCTACGCACTCTAGGAATATTTGTATTCCCATATCTGGACGACTGGCTCATCCGAGCTCCATACCAGTCAGAGGCCCAGGCTTCCTTGGCCTGCACAAGCTGTATCCTTCAATATCTGGGACTTGTAATAAACATCCCAAAATCCCATCTCACCCCTACTCAATCTCTGGAGTTCATAGGGGCCTTACTGGATACCACCACTGCAAGGGTCTATCTTCCCCAGGCCCGTTGCCTACGATTGGTGCAGTTAGCCTCCCAGATTCAGTTAAAGTCCCACTTAACTGCTCGAGAGATGTTACAACTGTTAGGCCACATGGCATCCACTGTGCATGTGGTCCCTTATGCTCGCCTTCACATGAGGGCAGCTCAATGGACTTTGTCCTCCCAATGGACCCAGGCATCAGGGTGCCTGTCAGACAAAATAGCAACTTCCAGTCACCTTTTTTGCTCTCTCCAGTGGTGGAAGTCCACCCAAAATCTGTTGTTGGGGTCCCCCTTTCAACAAGTGTTACCCCAAGCAACCCTCACAACAGATGCCTCCCCAAAGGGTTGGGGGGCTCATCTACAAGATCTCTCCACCCAGGGCATCTGGTCTCCACAGGAGACATCTCTACATATCAACCTCTTAGAGCTCAGAGCAATTTTTCTAGCTCTCAGAGTCTTCCACACCCTGCTCAGCTACAAGACAGTCCTCATCCACACGGACAACCAGGTAACCATGTTCTACGTGAACAAGCAGGGGGGAACTGACTCTCTGTCGCTTTGCAACGAAGCTCTGAGATTGTGGGCCTTCGCCAGAGAGCATCAAATTCATCTCATGGCAGTGTATCTTTCAGGGGTTCAAAACTCTTGGGCAGACAGACTCAGTCGAGTTCTGCTTCCACACGAATGGTTCCTCCATGGGGACCAGATAACCAGGATCTTTCAAATTTGGGGAACCCCAGACATAGACCTGTTTGCAAGTCCGTGGAATGCCAAACTTCCCCGGTTTTGTTCCAGGATTCCGTGTCAGGGAGTTCAGGCCAGGGATGCCTTCTTCCTTCATTGGGGGCAAGACTTCCGCTATGCCAATCCACCCATTCCCCTAATTCCCAAGACACTGTTCAAGCTTCAGAGAGACAGGGGGTCTATGATCCTCATAGCACCACTTTGGCCACGCCAAGTGTGGTACCCTCTACTTCTGCATCTCTCTCAAGCTCCCTCCCTGGACTTGGGATCTGCTCCAGACCTCCTCTCCCAGGAGGAGGGAACGTTGTGGCACCCAAATCCCCAGTCTCTTCATCTCAGGGCCTGGTTGCTGAAGGCCTAGACCTTCAAGATTTGCATCTTTCTCAGCAAGTGAAGGATATCCTTCATGCTTCCAGAAAGCATTCCACCAGACGTTCCTATGCTTTTAAATGGAAGAGGTTTACCATTTGGTGTGCAGAGAAGGGTCTTAACCCTCTTGCAATACCTCTGAATTCTTTACTAGAGTATTTGCTGCATTTATCCCATGCAGGCCTTAAAACGAATTCAGTAAGAGTCCATTTGAGTGCTATTGCAGCATCCCTTAAGCCTCTCAGTGGACAGCCTATTTCCTCTCATCCTCTTATAGCAAGATTCATGAGAGGCCTTCTTTTGACTAAACCTCCCATTAGACCACCTCCAGTGGCATGGGACTTGAATCTGGTTCTTGGCCAGCTTATGAAGCCACCCTTTGAACCCTTAGCCTCTGCCTCCTTGAAATTTCTTTCCTGGAAGGTTATTTTTCTCAAGGCAGTCACTTCAGCTCGCCGCATCAGTGAGCTGCAAGCCTTGGTGGCTAATCCTCCTTATACAAGGTTCCATCATGACAAGGTAGTCCTCAGGACCAATCCACACTTTATGCCTAAAGTGGTTTCACCTTTTCATCTAAATCAGGAGGTATATTTACCTGTCTTTTTTCCAGGACCTCATGCATCAACTGCAGAGAGGAATCTCCATACCCTGGATTGTAAAAGAGCACTCGCTTTTTACTTACAAAGGAAAAAAGCAACATAGAAAGTCCTCTCAACTCTTTGTTGCTTTTGATCCCTCTCATTTAGGACTTCCAGTCTCTAAGAGAACTCTGTCCAATTGGATTGCCCAGTGTATTTCCTTCGCCTACCAGAGTAAGAACCTTTCTCTGGAGGGCCATATCACTGCTCACAATGTGAGGGCCATGGCAGCCTCTATGGCTCATCTAAACTCTGTGTCCATTGACCAAATCTGTCGAGCGGCCACCTGGGCCTCGGTTCATACCTTTACAGCCCATTACTGCTTGGACAAGGACTCCCGCCGGGATGCCTTGTTTGGTCAGGCTGTTCTCAAACACCTACCCCCCATCCCTGGTTGGATGCCCGAGATTCATAGGGTGAGGTAGAGCCCTTCTCAGGGACTCACAACTTTGGAGATCTCCCTGGCATCTCTAGCTGGGGAGTCCCCATATGTGGAGACTCATTCCTGCTTGTTCCTTGAGATAGCACAGTTACTTACCTGTAACAGGTGATCTCTGGGAACAGCAGGAATAAGTCTTCACAACCCACCCACCTCCCCTAGGAGTTGTATCTCTCTATCTATCTTTCCTCTCTCTCTCTTTGTCTCAGCTTTAAAACTCGAACTGGAGAGAGGCGGTTAGGAAAGGCGGGAAGGCAGCGCGCAGGCGCTGTGGGATGCTCCCAAAAGCTTTCTTACTGGACGCTGTGGAGCGTTCCCGCGCAGGCTCCGTCGGTACCGACGATACCCATATGTGAAGACTTATTCCTGCTGTTCCCAGAGATCACCTGTTACAGGTAAGTAACTGTGCTTTCTATTACACTGGTAAGCCCCTATGGTTCTCTACCTATTCCAGGAAGGGGTTTCCTTTCCAGAGTTGTCTCCCCCTTTCACATTCTTACTTTAGGGCAGCTTATCAGACAATAAGGAAGTCTTACCACTCCTGCTTATGTCTGTTTCTTTTTCCAATCTGGAAAAAAAAAAGGATTTTTTTCCGCTGCCCTGGTAATTGCTGCAAATGCAGCAGTCCCTAGTGGTTAAACCACTGGTTCTGTTCACCACACAACCAGGGTTTGTCCTCCACTAGCAATCCTGGCCTGGGTAGTAAACCCAAAACAGGTTATCAACCTTTTTTGGAAACCCTATCATCACAGACTTGTTGGTTTGACTTCTATTCTTCACCATCTCCAATTCCCTTGTTTTTGGCAGAATAGTTTGTTACCTACTGGCTTTAAGCAGCCAGTTTTTTCTTCTAACCAACCTTCAACATGCTCTCTGCAACTCTACGGAGTAGCTTTGCACTATGGGCCCTTGCTAGAGAGCATTAGTATCTTGTCTAGCAGATAATCCCAGATGGTTAGGAGGGGTTCACCCAGTCATGCTCCCATGACTGGTAGGTGTTCCTTACCCTTACCATCTCATGTAAAGTCTCTTTTCAAAACAAAGGACACAGGCTTTACATCACGTGAAAACCTAAAGAATGGCCAATTCCCTGGCTTGGTCCATATCTTCTTTGGACTTCTCACCAGGGATAGTTTTCTTTTTGTTGCAGCTCTTCCTTATATGCTTCCTTCCCAATACTTCATGGGAAGCTCATGTTCAACTGAAGGACGCATGATACCCATCTTGCCCTCATAGGCGGGTCAATATGGTAACTTATTCCATTGGCGTCTTCTATCCATTTACCATTCTGAAGTTCTAGAGAGATAAGGACTTACTGCCTGCAGACTGAAGTTATCCTCTGCATTTTTCACGTAGGCCATCCTGGTTATTCAAGAGCTCGAATTCTTAAAGGAATCTAGACTCCTCCTTGTCAGGGAGACCATTCCTCTGACTCTGTCAATCATAACCAGGGAAAGACGATTCTCTATGCATCTATTCAAGCAGGTATCACCCTTCTTGCTATTAGATGAATCTTTCTCTCTCCCCATATTCCTATGGGGATCTAGTTATATAGGCATGTCTCCATCTACATACATGGAGACATGTGTCTATATGTCTACATGTGTGTATATATATATATGTATCTGTGTATCTTCTGCCCATGTATATCTCTGTGTGTGTATATATATATATATATATATATATATACTCCTATATGTATATATATTTCGAGATATATCTTTTAGGTAGATATGTATCTATGTACTTATCTATCTGTCTGTTTAGGTTCATATATCCATATATTCCTATATGACTCTGACAGATGGGCACTACCCCTTTCAATGCTGTGCCAGCATGCTTAGGGTTCTACACATACACATACAACCACTCCCTGTGGTAATTAGCAAATTTTTTTTTTACCATAACCTTTCAGGTTTAGGTACCTCTGAAGCTCTCCATGTACCTTTTCTTTCCTAATTGACCTCATTTAGGAAAGACATTGCGGATCTTCAGTTAATCTAAAGCTGTAACACTTCATAAGTCTGTCCTTACTTTGTTATCGGATACAGGGGTCTTCCATACCCCTTCTCTCCTACATGGACTATTTCTATTGTTAGTCCAAATCGGTCAGACTTATTTTCCTTTTGGTCCTAGGATTGTACTGTGCTTCGGCCAAAAGAGCTTAAGCTTTGTCTAATAGTACCTTCTGTGTTTCCCGCTGAAGCCCTACCTCATTGTACTACCCCCGTTTCCCCTGGGGCTATTTCTCACCCTGAAGGGTTCTGACCTCCACTTGTTTTTTCTACAGTTTATTACCTCTACTTCACAGTGAGGTACTCCTTGAGGATCTTCTACTGGCTCTTCTAACAGATCCATATGAACCTCAATAAACTTTTTACAATACCACCAAGGGAGGTCCATATTAGAATATTGCACTCAATATTTTTACTACTAAATTTCTTCTCACAGGGTCTTGCTCTATAGAAGTCCTGTTCTAGTCCAGCTGTTCCACAGCACCTTTCTGTAATTCAACTCCTACCCTCCATCCCCAGGATGCCTGAGGTTCTGAGGAGTAGCATGGCTCATTCTAGATTCGCAACATGCTAGGACTCCCTCTGGGCATCTTAGCTTGGGGAGTCCCCATATGTGAAGACTTATTCCTGCTTGTTCCTAGAGATAGCACAGTTACTTACCTGTAATAGGTGATCTCTGGGAACAGCAGGAATTAGTCTTCACAACCCACCCACCTCCCCTAGGAGTTGTATCTCTCTATCTCTCTCTTTTCTTTCTTTCGCTCTCTCTATCTCTATCTTTCCCTTTCTCTCGCTCTCTCTTTGTCTCAGCTTTAAAACTTAATTGAGAAGAGGCAGTTGGGAAAGGCGGGAAGGCAGCACGCAGGCGTGTTGGGATGCTCCCAAAAGCGTTCTGATTGGACGCTGGGAAGCGTTCCCGCGCAGACTCCGTCGGTACCGACTTACCCATATGTGAAGACTAATTCCTGCTGTTCCCAGAGATCACCCGTTACAGGTAAGTAACTGTGCTAAATGGGAGGCTACAATGCCTCATTACTCCTATCCTCCTTTGTTATCGGATATAGGGATCTTCGAAGCTCCCTTCTCCTATAAGAACTATGTCTCTTTAAAGTCAAAAGAGCTTCAGATTTATCTAATAGGGACTTCCGCGTTTTCCGCAAAGTCCTACCTCATTGAACTACCCCAGTTCTACTGGGATTGCTTCTTCTCACCCTAAGGGTTCTAACCTCAATCTGTGTTTTGCACAGTTATTTACCTCTCCCTACATTGAGGTACTCCCTGGGGATATTCTGTTGGTTCATATTCCCAAATCCACATGAACCTCCATATACCCCTTTACAGTACCACCAGGTGAGGTCCATATTGGTTTATTGCTCTCAATATTACCACTAAATATCACCTGCACAGAGACTATCTAGGCATCCTGTTTGGTCCAGCTGTTCCACAGCACATCTTTTTAGTTCAACTCCTACCCTCCATCCCTAGGATGCCTGGGGTTTCGGTAAAGTAGCATGGCTCTCAGATTCGCAACATGTTGGGACTCCTCCAGGCATCTTAGCTTGGGAGTCCCCATATGTGAAGACTCATTCCTGCTTGTTCCTGGAGATAGCACAGTTACTTACCTGTAACAGGTGATCTCTGGGAACAGCAGGAATAAGTCTTCACAACCCACCCACCTCCCCTAGGAGTTGCATTTCTCTCTATCTTTCCCTTTCTCTCTCTCTCTCTGTCTCATCTTTAAAACTTAACTGAGGAGAGGCAGTTGGGAAAGGCGGGAAGGCAGCATGCAGACATGTTGGGATGCTTCCAAAAAGCGTTCTGATTGAACACTGGGGGGCGTTCCCGCGTGGACTCCGTCGGTACCAACGTACCCATATGTGAAGACTTATTCCTGCTGTTCCCAGAGATCACCTTTTACAGGTAAGTAACTGTGCTTTCTCTGGAGGGCCATGTCACAGCTCACAATGTGAGAGCCATGGCAGCCTCAAGGCTCATCTGCACTCTGTGTCTATCGACGACATCTGTCGAGCAGCCACTTGGGCCTCGGTTCATACCTTTACAGCCCATTACTGCTTGGTCAAGGACTCCCGCTGGGATGCCTTGTTTGGTCAGGCTGTTCTCAAACACCTGTTCCATACCTAATCAACTCCTGCCCACCATTCTTGATAGGATGCCAGAGATCCATGGGGGGAAGTGGAGCCCTCTTCAGGGACACACAACTTCTGGGGTCTCTCCCTGGCACCTAAAGCTAGGGAGTCCCCATATGTGATGACTACATTCCTGCTTGTTCCTGGAGATAGCATAGTTACTCACCTGTAACAGGTGATCTCCGGGAACAGCAGGAATTTAGTCCTCACAACCCACCCACCTCCCCTAGGAGTTGTATCTCTCTATCTATATTTTTCCTTTCCCTCTCTCTCTCTTTGTCTCAGCTTTAAAACTCAACTGGCAAGAGGCAGTTGGGAAAGGCGGGAAGGCAGCACGCAGGCACTGTGGGATGCTCCCAAAAGTTTCTGATTGGATGCTGGGGAGCGTTCCCACGCAGGCTCCGTGACGATACCCATATGTGAGGACTAAATTCCTGCTGTTCCTGGAGATCACCTGTTACAGGTGAGTAACTATGCTTTCCTGACATTGCCTTTCAGTTTACCCCATTGTAGCTTCATGTTACGCCCTCTGGTTTTACAGCTTACCCGTCTTTGGAAGAGGTTTGTTTCTCCATTAATACCCTTTAAGTAATTAAAGGTCTGAATCATATCTCCCCTGTCCCTCCTCTCCTCCATAGTGTACATATTTAGATCTTCAAGTCTCTTCTCATAAGACTTATGACGCAGGCTGCAAATCATTTTGGTCGCCTTCCTCTGAACTGCTTCCAACCTTTTTATATCCTTTGCGAGATACGGTCTCCAAAACTGAACACAATATTCCAAGTGAGGCCTCACCAGCGATTTGTACAGTGGCATTAATACCTCTTCCTTTTTGCTGGTAATTCCTCTCTGTATGCAACCCAGCATCCTTCTGGCTTTTGTCATCGCCTTGTCACACTGTTTCACCACCTTGAGATCATCAGAAACAATCACACCGAGGTCTTTCTCCTGGTACATGCACATCATTTTCTCACCCCCTGTCGCATACCAGTTCCCTGGGATTTATGCTTCCCAAGTGCATGACACTGCACTTCTTCACATTAAATCTTAACTGCCAAGCATTAGACCATTCTTCCAGCATTTGTAGATCTTTTCTCATGTTCCCCACTCCCTGAGGGGAGTCCACTCTGTTGCAAATTTTGCTGTCATCTGCAAAAAACCAGACTTTTCCATTCAACCCTTTGGCAATATCACATACAAATATATTGAATAGTATTGGTCCAAAGACCGAACCCTGGGGCACACTGCTATTTACCTTCCTCTCATCCGGTTCCATTTACCATCACACGCTCTTGTCTGTCAGTCAACCAATTTCTGATCCAGTTCACCATCTTGGGACCCATCCCTAAGCTGTTGAGTTTATTGATAAGCCTACTATGAGGAACAGTATCAAAGGCTTTGCTGAAATCTAGGTAGATCACATCCATCACATGTCCTTAATCTAGTTCTCTGGTCACCCAGTCAAAGAACTCAATCTGATTTGTTTGGCAAGATCGTCCTTTAGTAAAATCATGTTGCCCGGATCATGCAGCCTGTTGATTTCGAGGAAGTCCACTATTTACTCTTTCAGGAGCGCCTCCATTAGGTTTCCTGCCACAAAGGTAAGGCTTGCTGGCCTGTAGTTTGTCACTTCTTCCCTATTACCACTTTTGTTAAGAGGTACCACATCAGCCCTTCTCCAGTCCCGTGGAACTTCTCCTGTCTTCAAGAATCTATTAAAAACATCCTTTAAAGGCCCTGCAAGAACTTCTCTGAGCTCTTTCAGTATCCTGGGGTGTATCCCATCTGGTCCCATAGACTTGTCCACTTTCAGTTTTGCAAGCTGTTCTAACACATCATCTTTTGTGAGTGGTGTGGTATCTACTGCATTCCCATTTGTATATTTGTCAATCACAGGTGGTCTTTCTCCAGGATTTTCTTTAATGAAAATAGAACAGAAGTATTTGTTTAGCATTGTTGCGTTTTCAATGTCACTTTCCATAAATCCATTCCCTGAACTTTTGAGTCCTGCAATTCCACCTCTGATTTTCTTCCTCTCCCGAATATACCTGAAAAAAGTCTTGTCACCACACTTTACATCTTTAGCCATCTTTTCTTCTGCCTTTGATTTTGCTATCCTTATTTCTTGTTTTGTCACTTTTAGTTTGATCTTGTATTCTTTTCTGTGTTCCTCTGTTTGCGAACTTCTGAATTTTGTCAAAGCTGTGTTTTTTGCCTTTATTTGTACAGCTACTTCTTTGGAGAGCCAGATAGGTTTCCTTTTCCTCTTGTTTTTATTTACTTTCCTTACATATGTATCTGTTGCACCTTTTATTGCTTTCTTTAGTTCAGCCCATTGCAATTCCACTTCCCTTAACCGCTCCCACCCTACCAACTCTTCCTTCAGGTACTTGGCCATTTTACTAAAGTCAGCATTTTTGAAGTCTAAGACTTTGTGTTTGCTGTGATTGGACTCCACCTTGGCTTTTATCCTCAAACCACACCGTATGATCGCTGCTGCTCACATGGGCACCCACCTGGATATTCGACATGCTAACTCCATTGGTGAGCACTAAATCCAACACGGAGCTCTCCCTGGTCGGTTCCATCACCATTTGTTCAAGTAACGCATCTTGGAAGGCATCCGCAATTTTTTTACTTCTTTCCAGATTTGCAGAAGGAACACTCCAATCCACATTGGGTAGATTAAAGTCACCCAATATGATTACTTCCATCTTCATGGCTAAGAACACAAGATATGCCATACTGGGTCAGACCAAGGTCCATCAAGCCCAGTATCCTGTTTCCAGCAGTGGCCAATCTAGGTCATAAGTACCTAGAAGTCTCCCCAAAAGACACAGGTTCCTCAATGCTTGTATTGGGTCAAGCAGTGAAATCCTGTGTCCCTTTTAATAATTGTTTATGGACCTTTCCTCCAGGATCTTGTCCAAACCTTTTTTAAACCCAGCTACACTAACAGCCTTTACTACATCCTCCGGTAACAAATTCCAGAGTTTGATTACACGTTGAGTGAAAAAATATTTTCTCTTATTAGTCTTAAATAGGTTACCCTGTAGCTTCATTGCATGTCCCCTAGTCTTTTTATATTCTGATGACATAAACAATTGATCTACGTTTACCCATTCAATTCCCTTCATTAATTTATAGACCTCTATCATATCTCCCTTCAGCTGTCTCTTTTCCAGGTTGAAGAGCCCTAACATTTTTAGCCTCTCTTCATAGGAGTATCCTTCCGTCCCCTTTACCATTTTGGTGGCTCTTCTCTGTACCTTTTCTAATAACGCTATATCCTTTTTAAGATATGGCGACCAGAATTGTACGCAATATTCAAGGTGCGGTTGCACCATGGAACGATACAGAGACATTATGATATCCTTTATTTTATTTTCCATTCCTTTCCTTATGATACCTAGCATTCTATTTGCTCTCTTGGCCGCTGCTGCACGGAGGGTTTTAACTTCTTATCCACGATGAGGCCTAAATGTTTTTCCTGGGTGGTGGTTCCCAATGTGTGCAACCTTGCATCGTGTAACCATAGTTTGGGTGGTTCTTTCCTAGGTGCATAACTTTGCACTTGTCCACATTAAATTTCATCTGCCATTTGGATGCCCAGTCTTCCAATTTATCAAGATCCTCTTGCAATTATCCACAGTTCTCTTGTGTTTTAACAACTTTAAATAGTTTTGTGTCATTTGCAATTTTGATAACCTCACTCGTTATTCCCTTTTCCAGGTCATTTATGAATATGTCAAAAAGTAGCGGACCCAGCCCAGATCCCTGGGGTACTCCACTATTCACCATTTTCCATTGGGAAAATTGGCCATTTAGCCCTACTCTCTGCTTTCTATCTTTTAACCAATTCCTGATCCACAATAGTACACTGCCTCCTATCCCATGACCTTTTACTTTTGCCAAAAGGTCTCTAATGAGGGACCTTGTCAAAGGCTTTCTGAAAGTCGAAATATACTATATCAACCGACTCGGCTATCTTTGCAATATCAACAATCAATTCGCTATCCATTTCTTTGGTTTGAGTTGGAGGCCTGTAGACCACACCAGTATGGATGACAGTGCCATCTCCTCTCTCTCCAACACAATTCACAGCGCTTCTTCTTTTTCCCACGTCCCCTGCATTTCAGCAGCTTTAATATTGCTTTTGACATTACAAGGCTACTCTTCCTCCTCTTCTACTCTCTCTATCTCTTCTAAATAGATTATAGCTAGCTATGGCTATATCCCATTCATGTGACTCGTTAAACCATGTATCTCCAGGAACAAGCAGGAATGTAGTCTTCACATATGGGTTTCGTTGGTACGGACAGAGCCTGCGCGGGAACGCTCCCCAGCATCCAATAGGAACGCTTTTGGGAGAATCTCTGAGCACATGCGTGCTGCCTTCCCACCTTTCCAACTGTCCCTCTTCAGTTCTTCGTTTTTCGCGGAGCTGACAGGATCTATTCCCTGTCACTGCAGAAAATTCCGTCTTTAAATTTATTTTCTTGTGGTCGCATTTGCCTACCACACGACGCCTACCAGTACCGCCGGTTCTTTTCATACAAAAAAAAAGAAAACCTTAGGCTTTAGACTTTCTTTTCAGAAACATTTCTCTTTGGTGCTAGGCACCATTTTGGGTACTAGGCCCCATATTCCTAAAACATGGAAAAGCCAACTTGTGGTTTTAAAAAATGTACTAAGTGTGGCGGTACCATTTCCGTCACTGACACCCATGATTGGTGTCTGAAATGTTTAGGACCTGAACATTCTCCAACTGAATGTCTCTCCTGTATGGGGATGAATAAAAGAGGAGGACAGAACCGGGCTGCAAAGCTCGGTACCCTCTTTTCTTCAGATGCCAGATCCATTGCATCGACATCGTCAAGGGCCTCTTCTTCTTCCCATGGATCTCAGGTAACTAAACATAAAAGCCCGGTACTCAAAGGGTAGCTCTCCTGCTAAGCATCGAGAGGCCATTGGTGTTGCCCTTGAGGGAACTACACCGGCAAAACAGCCCTGGCGGGAGGCTTCGGCTTCCAAAGCATCAATGGGGCTTTAGGATGTTCTCGAGGCCTCAACCTCGCAAGAACTACCTGTGCCATGCTCAGGGTTCTGGCCGTCCTTACAGTTACCGACACCGAGGCATCGGCAGCGTCGATAGACCAGAGGTTCCTCGCTATCAAGCGCAGCATCGCAGCTTTTCTTTCAGCTGCGGTACCGATGGTCCCAGAGGCACCAGCACCGGTACCGACATAGACACCGATGCCGGTACAGACACCGGTACCGACACCGACGGTACCGGCCCCAGTGGGAACTCTTCCCATGCCATTTCTGGCTGGAATTGACAAAGCGGTACCGGGTCAGCTCGGTACCGACTTTGATCGGTACCGAGATCGTGCTTTGCAAGAGCATCGGGGTCAGGAATACTTCGATTCCTCCGATTCCGAAGACTCTGACAATTCTGCTGGCACTAGAGGGTTTCTCCTAGAAGATCCCTCTTCTCCCCAGAGCAGAATGTCACCTCCAGAGGACATGTCATTTCATGATTTAATACGTGATAATGGCCAAAGGTCTTTAAATCACAATAGCTCCTGAAGAGGAACCCAGAGCAAAGGAATTGGAAATTCTCCAATATCCTAAAGCTCCTAAGGAGGCAGCCACTCTGCCTATCAATGAAATTCTGCATAGCTTGATGCTCAGAATGTGGGAGACATCTCTGACGACTACTCCTCACTCTAGGAGACTTGATACTATGTATTGAGTTCCGCCATGTCCTGGATTTCAGAAAACTCAGCTGCCAAACCATTCAATGGTAGTGGAATCAGCCATGCGTAGTATGAAAAGTGCAAAGAGGCATGCATCCAATCCTCCAGGTCGTGAATGCAGGACTCTGGATGCTTTTGGGCGCAGAATCTTTTAAGCTTCCATGCTTTCAGCTAGGATCAGTTCATATATCCTATATATGGGAATGTTCCTCAAGGAAGTCACAGGAGACTTAGAACTTATGAGCCCATTTCTCCCAGATGACAAGAGACAAGATTTTCTTGCTCTAGTTAAGCATGCTCAAGATGTCTCCAAGTTTGTTAATCGTGCAGCCTTTGACTGCTTTGAATGCATCAGCAGAACCTCTGCTATTGCCATTGCCGCACGACGGATTGCCTGGCTACAGGCATCAGACTTGGAGACTTGGGTACAGGACAAGTTAGGCAACATCCCTTGCATGGGGGAGAATCTTTTCGGCAAGAACTGGCAGGAAAAGGCTAACGAGTTAGATGCTGACAATTCTACCTTAAATAGATTGTCAAAGTCTACAGCCACTCCAACCAAAAGGAAGCCTTATAAAAAAAACCCCTCTTTTAGCAAAAAGAGGACGTTTTATCCTTCCTATACCCAGCAGAGTCGAACTCCAGGTCAGGTTGCCCAAAAGGGACAAGCTATACAGAAAAAGAAGCCAAAAACCCGAGCTCCCAACCAGCTCTCCAGGTTCAGCCCCCTCAAGGGCTTTGACTCCTTCCTAGAGTGCTTTGCCTCCCTGCCTCTGAGGGCTCCCCAACCCCCCAATATTCCGGGCAGGTTATGCCACTTTGTCAACAGATGGCATCAGATAACAGCAGAAGATTGGACTTTGTCCATTGTAGGAGAGGGGTACAAGCTTCATTTTCACAGCATTCCCCCTCCTATAATTCTAAAGCAATTTAATTCACAAACCTCTGCAGACAATCTGCTAGATCACGAGGTCTCCACACTTCTCTCCCAAGGGGCAATAGAGGAAGTACCCATTCTTCAACGGGGTGCAGGGTTCTACTCCCCCTATTTTCTTATTCCAAAGGAAACAGGAGGACACAGACCCATTCTAGACCTCAGAGAATTGAACAAATATCTGTTTCGAGAGAAATTCAAAATGATTTCTCTAGGAACTCTTCTGCCATACCTTCAAAGCCAGGATTGTCTTTGCTCTCGAGACTTAAAGGATGCATACACACATTCTCATCCATCCAGATCACAGGAAATTCTTATGTTTCCTTTTCAGGGGAAAACATTTCCAGTACAGGGTTCTTCCCTTTGGTCTGGCTTCAGCACCAAGGGTATTCACGAAATGCATGGCAGTAGTAGCTGCATTTCTATGAACCCTGGGAATTTTCATCTTCCCTTACTTAGATGACTGGCTCATTTGAGCCCCTACAGTTGCAGAGGCCAACACTGCACTGTCCCATACAATGCAAATCCTCCAATACTTGGGATTGGTAATAAACTTCCCAAAATCTCAACTAGTTCCTTCCCAATGCCTAGAATTCATAGGAGCCTGTCTAGATACCAGACAGGCAAGGGCTTCCCTTCCACAAGCCCAGTGTCTTCGCATAATGCAAATAGCTTCTCAAGCAGCAGGCAAATCCTCCCTCACTGCTCGAGAGCTACTGCAGTTACTGGGACATATGGCATCCACAATTCATGTAGTCCCATATGCTCACCTCCACATTCGAGCAGCTCAGTGGACCCTCTCCACACAGTGGACACAGGCCATGGGTCATTTGTCAGACAAAATAATAATCTCTCAGTGACTAATTTTGTCCCTTCAAGGTGGCAATCACTAGAAAATCTGACAGTGGGGTCTCCTTTCCATCAACCCCTCTTTCAGGCCACCCTAACAACAGATGCATCACAGGTGAGTTGATTCAGGTGTGCTCCCCATCTCTCTACCCAGGGCACCTGGACTCCACAGGAGGTTGGTTTACACATAAACCTTCTGGAATTAAGAGCAATCTATTTAGCTTTTCGAGTATTCCACGCCCAGCTCATCTACAAGACAGTCCTAGTCCAGATGCACAATCAAGTAGCCATGTTCTATGTGAGCAAGCAGGGCGGAACAGGCTCTCTGTCGTTATGCAACAAAGCTTTATGACTGTGGGCCTTCGCCAGACAGCATCAAATTCACCTTCTAGTGGTATATCTTCCAGGCATTCAAAACCTTTGGGCAGACAAACTCAGTCGAGTACTGCTGCTTCACGAGTGGTCCCTCCATTTAGACCAGGTGGCAAGGATATTTCATCTCTAAGGCACTCCAGACATAGACCTCTTTGCAAGTCCACTGAATGCCAAACTTCCCCAGTTCTGTTCCAGGATTCCGGCTCACAACTGTCAGGCAAGGGATGTCTTCCTCCTTCACTGGGGTCAGTACTTCCTTTATGCCTTCCCACCCATTCCCCTCATCCCCAAAACACTCTTCAAGCTTCAGAGAGACAGGGGTCGCATGATTCTCATAGCACCACGATGGCCACGCCAAACGTGGTATTCCCTACTTCTACATCTCTCTCAAGCAGCACCTCTGGAGCATGCTCCAGATCTCCTTTCCCAGGAGAACGGGATGCTATGACACCCGAATCCCCAGTCCCTGCACCTCACGTCCTGGTTGCTGAAGGCTTAGACCTCCAAGATTTCAACCTATCCCAACAGGTAAAAGATATCCTTCAGGCTTCTAGGAAACTTTCCACAAGATGATCTTATGCCTTCAAGTGGAAACGTTTTACTATATGGTGCTCCAAGAAGGGATTAAACCCCCTGGTCATACCCTTAGAATCGATACTAGAGTATCTCCTTCACTTATCGAATTCTGGTCTAAAGACCAATTCAGTAAGAGTCTATCTTAGTGCAATTGCAGCTTCTTATAAGCCTCTGAATGGACAACCAATTTCCTCTCATCCACTCCTATCAAGATTTATGAGAGGCCTTTTATTAACTAAACCTCCCATCAAGCCGCCACCGGTGGCATGGGATCTAAATCTAGTTCTCGGGCAGCTCATGAAGCCGCCTTTTGAGCCTTTAGCCACTACAGCCCTTACGATTTTGACCCGGAAGGTCATCTTCCTAATTGCAATCACCTCTGCCCGTCGCATTAGTGAATTGCAAGCTTTAGTGGCTGATCCTCCTTATACTAGGTTTCATCATGATAAGGTTGTTCTTCGAACTCGCCCACACTTTATGCCAAAGGTGGTTTCGCCTTTTCAGTTAAATCAATCAATTTATCTTCCTGTATTTTTTCCGAGGCCTCACGCCTCTAATGCAGAAAGAAACCTTTATACTTTGGATTGTAAAAGGGCCTTAGCCTTTTACATACAAAGAACACAGCAACATAGAAAGTCCTCACAACTTTTTATAGCTTTTGACCCTAGTCATTTGGGACTTCCAGTCTCCAAAAGAACTTTATCTAAATGGATTGCCCAATGCATATCCTTTGCTTATGAGAGTAAGGGTCTTCCTCTTCAGGACCATGTCATAGCTCATAATGTGAGAGCCATGGCAGCTTCTATGTCTAATCTCCACTCTGTGTCTATCGATGACGTTTGTCAAGCAGCCACCTGGACTTCAGTACACACCTTCACAGTCCACTACTGCCTGGATAAAGCCTCCCGTCGGGATGCCTTCTTTGGCCAAGCTGTTCTTCAAAATCTCTTTCACACCTAAATCAACTCCTACCCACCAACCCTGGTGGGATGCCAGAGATCCATGGGAGGAAGGATTCCCACCTTCTAGGGTGGCACCTTCCTGGGGCTATCTCCCTGGCATCTTCAGCTAGGGAGTCCCCATATGTGAGGACTACATTCCTGCTTGTTCCTGGAGATAGTGTAGTTACTCACCTGTAACAGGTGATCTCTGGGAACAGCAGGAATTTAGTCTTCACAACCCACCCACCTCCCCTAGGAGTTGTCTCTCTATCTCTTTGTCTCTTTCCTCTCTCCCTCTATCCTTTCACTCAGCTACAAACTTAACTGAAGAGGGACAGTTGGAAAGGCGGGAAGGCAGCGCGCATGTGCTGAGGGATGCTCCCAAAAGCATTCCTATTGGACGCTTGGGAGCGTTCCCGCGCAGGCTCCGTCAGTACTGATGATACCCATATGTGAAGACTAAATTCCTGCTGTTCCCGGAGATCACCTATTACAGGTGAGTAACTACGCTTTCTGTAATGGCCACAATGTCCAAGTCCATTTCCACCATTAGTTTAAATGCCTGTCCACATAATGCCTGAACCTTTCACGTAGGATCCTTTTCCCTGCGGCGGAGAGATGTAGTCCATCAGAACAGTAGTGTCTCTTGTTGATCCATGTGTTACTCCAGTCGCCTATAAATCTAAATCCTTCTTGTTTTCCCAGGTTTGGAGCTATGTATTAAAGTTGTTTATGTAATGCAGCCTTTCTGCCCCCTTACCATGAACAGGTAGAACTCTGAGAATGCTGTAGTGTTAGCAACGGGCCTGAGTTTCTCTCCCAGAGTCTGGAAGTCCCTTTGAACTGCAGAGGCACCGGTTCTAGCCAGGTCATTTGTACCCAAGTGGATGACAATATCAGTTTTGGAGTGCTCGCTTTCTCCACTAACTATACCAACAATTTGGTTTGTATTCTTGCTGGCTGAAGAGCCTGGGAGGCATTTCACCATCCTCTTTCCTTTGAGCTGTGTTCCCAAGTTGGTGCCTCTGATGATGGAATTTCCAATGAGTAGTAGTTTACTTTGTGATTTTATTCTTCCTATTTGATACATTATCAGTAGATTTGGCAGTAAGACTATCATTTAAGGGCACTTCAGTTTCCATCGATTGGGCACCCTCATTATCCAAGGCAGAAAAGGCATTGTGCAGGGATAGCACTTGATGTCTCTGCATTACAGGTTGCAGTCTACCAGAGCCCACTGTGATCCATTTGTTCCTGGGCTGTTTGATTTTTTGTGGGAGTGGTGGTGGATTTTGTTCAGTTTGTATCCTAGAGGAAGTTTGTTTAATTGTGGCTAATATTTCCCTTAGTAGAGTCAAATCTTTATGCATAGCAACTAACTTGAGGCATATAGGGCAAGCTCTTAGGATCCAAATGATTCTTCTTGGAATGAAAGCACCACAGTTATTGCATTGAATACACAACTTTCTGGCTCAGCTGTCCGAAGAAAAAAGTAAAAGTGTGTATAACACCTAATCAAAGCACAGAAGTCAATGTATATGATGACTATATAGGCAATGCAATCCAGGGGTGGGGTGGGTGAGGGGTAGGGTGGGCGGGAACGTAAGTGTCCCTGGCCAGTAGGCCTTCCATGAACTGAGGGCACACTCAGATATCTGATTTAAATGCTATGCAAGGAACACCGGCTGAACATCCTTTAAACCTATATGCAACAGGTAAATGTTTATCAAAAGAAAGGCAATGATAATGTTTGAAAGTCTTAGCTGAGTGTGTAGTCTCTTGAAGTTCTGATAGCAGACTGGTTAAGGTATTTGGTCAGTGGTACAGCAGCTTTAATTTAATCAGACTCTCCCTTTAAGGCAGGCTTACAATAGACAAAGGAAGCTAAAAAATTCAAACTGATTCTCCAGGACCAAGCAGGAAGTCCTCACTTATGGGTGACATTGGCGCAGATGGAGCCCCCGTGCGGAGCATTTCCCCAGCTTTCTATGAAAGCCTTTGGGAATACTACACGCATGCGCGGTCACCTTCCCGCCTAAAGGTGCCATCTTGCTCAGTCTTTCTTTTTCCGTGGAGCCCTTCGGACGTTCGTCCTAGTCACCCGGAAAAAGTTGATTTTTTTCTTGAAGATTTCTTCGTTTTTTCCTTGAGTTCGACGCCGGTTCCCCTTCCCGCCAGGTTCGGTACACCGGTATCGAGCCTGTTCTCTATTTTTCGGTTTTTGCCCTTAGTGGCTGGCATTCACACCCTTTTTTCTGTTTTTCCCTGGAAGGCCGGTCTTTTGACCTCGTGGGGGCCCTTTTTTCCCCCGATGGCTTCCAGTGGTTTCAAGAAGTGTGATCGGTGCAAGAAACTAATATCTCTCACTGACACCCACAACTGCTGCCTTCGGTGTCTCGGCCCAGACCATGACCCCATGATCTGTGGCCCATGTGGTAAAATGTCCATCAAGGCACTTCGAAGCTGTCAGCACCAGAAGGAAAGGATTTTTTCAGACTCTGCCTCCGGCCGGGCCCGGACCTCGTCTGGGGCTTCGACGTCTCTGGAGTCGGATCCCGAGCATCGCCGGGGTTCCTCAGACAGGGGGGTCCCCCGACCGGGAACGCAAGAGGAAAAAACAGCTTGCGAGGGCGTTGGAGGAGGAGGTCCCTGGTTCCTCGAGGGCCAGGTCTAAGACCCCCGACCGTCGTCCCGGGCCTTTGGAGCAGTAGAAGCCGTCCAAAGTACCTCATGTAGAGCCGGAGACCGTCGGACACGTAAGTCCTGTAGTCCTGGTGGACTCTACTCCGAGGGAGCCGATGTCGGGCCCGGTGCCGCCGGGGCCCGAGTTGGTGGCTGCTGAGTCTCCTGAGCTTGGACTCAGGCTGACAGCCTTGGAGTGCAGATTGTTTGCCTTCATGGAGCAGCAGCGGGTACTGATGGCCAGCCTCGCTGGTGCATCTGCCCCGACCACCAGGACATCGACGTCGAAGTCAACCCCGGAGACCGAGCCGATACTCGAGGCCATGAAGGCTCGAGGTCGTCCTCGGTCAAGGTCTCCCTCGACCTCCCGCTCGGAACCGAGGCCTTCGACACCGGTGCCTTCGGCTTCGGGGCGGGTGCCAACTCGACCCGCACGGTCGGAGCCCCTCGACTCCTCTTCCAATGAGTCAGCCTGGGAGACGGAGGATGAGGAGTCCCCGATACCTCTGGATTTGGTGCCTCCCGTCGGACTCACCGCAGTCCGAGCCCCGGAGTAGGTCCCCTCTGGAGGACACCCGGTTCTCGGAGTTTGTGCGGGACATGGCCATGGTCTTGGCGATTCCTGCCGACCCCGAGGAGGAGCCTCGAGCTGAGGAGCTCAAGGCCCTCCAGTATGACTCTCCTCCGAACGAGGCCTTTACTGTGCCGGTTCCTCCGATGCTGGAATGGCTCCTCTTCTGGATGTGGGAGGCACCGGCCTCGGCGCCGGTCTTGAGCAAGCGGGTCGATTCCATTTATTGACTCCGTAAGAGCCCTGGCTTCCAAAAGGCGCAGCTGCCGCACCATTCAATGGTGGTGGAATCAGCCATGCATCGACTGAAGAGCCAGAAGATGCACTCCGCGGTGCCCCCCGGTAGGGAGCCCCGCAACCTGGATGCTTTCGGCAGAAAGTGCTTCCCGGGCTCGATGCTTACTTGCCATGTCCAGTCATACCAGCTATACATGGGCATGTTTCTCCGAGACCTGGCAAAGGAGCTTGCCGGGTTCTCTGCTGGTCTCTCCAGGGAACCTTTGCAGAGGTTCCAGTCTTTGTCTTCAGGTATCCGGGACTGTTCCAAATTCATGTCCCGAGCGGCCTACGATGGCTTTGAGGCTTCGGCTCGTGTGGCGGCCGCCGGCATCGCGGCCCGACGCCAGGCATGGCTGCAGTCATCGGACCTCGAGCTTTGGGTTCAGGACAAGTTGGTCGATGTCCCTTGCCGAGGTGAGAACCTTTTTGACAAACCCATGGCCGAGAAGGCTGCTGAGCTCAAGACCGAGCACCTGACCAGGACTAGGCTGTCCAGAAAGACTTCTGCCCCTTCTCACAAAAAGAAGGACTCGGGTAAAAAGTCCTTCTACCCGAGAAAGGTGTCTGCCTACAAACCTTTCCCTCAATACCAGGCCTCCCCAGCTCCCCCTCAGGGGCAGCAGGCCCCAAGGGGCAGGGACATGGGCCCCGTAGGCAGAAGGCCCCCAAGCCTCCGGCTCCTGCTCCTACCCAGCAGGGAGGGGGTTTTTGTCTCCCAAGGCATAGCCTCTCCGTCCCTGCTGTCTCATCCCTGCACAGGAGGTTGCTTAGTCCTGTTTGCTCACCGGTGGCCACCCATTACAGGGGATGCTTGGGTCTTAAGCATCATTCACCAAGGCTATATGCTTCATTTCCAACAGCTACCTCCTGTCTGTTTTCCAGGAGAGCCTCTAAGGCCTCTCCTGCACACCGCCCTCCTCCTCCAAGAACTTCAGGGCCTGCTTCTGGACAAGGCGGTGGAGCCGGTGCCTCCTCGCCTACAAGGGCACGGGTTCTACTCCAGGTATTTTCTGGTACCAAAGAGAACAGGAGGCCTAAGGCCTATCCTAGACCTCAGAAACCTCAACAAGTTCTTGGAGAAAGAGAAGTTCAAGATGCTTACTCTTGGAACACTTCTGCCCTACCTCCAGCAGGGAGATTGGCTATGCTCCTTAGATCTAAAAGATGCGTGCACTCACATCCTCATTCATCCAGACCACAGAAAGTACCTCAGATTCATGGTGGGATGAAACCATTACCAGTACAGGGTGCTGCTTTTTGGCCTAACTTCCGCCCCACGGGTCTTTACAAAGTGCCTAGCTGTGGTGGCGGCCTACTTGAGGACTAAAGGGATATTTGTCTTCCCCTATCTGGACGACTGGCTCATTTATTTATTTTTTTTATTTATTTAACTGTATTTATATCCCGCTTTTCACCAGGTCAAAGCGGCGTTACATTCAGGGGTAGGGAAATTAAGTAAGAGGGTGGGACCATCACCAGCGAGACAACATTGATGATTTTGACATGAGACGAACTTAGGACATGGACAGTTTAGTGCAGCTTTGGATCAGTTTAGTGCAGCTTAGTGCAGTTTAGTGCAGCTTTGGATCATCCGGGGTCAGACCTACCAGGAGGCCAGGCAGGCCACCTTCAGGACTGTCACACTCCTTCAAGACCTAGGCTTTGTCATAAACTTTGCAAAGTCCACTTTGCTCCCCTCCCAGAACCTCGAGTTCATAGGAGCACGGCTGGACTCTCAGCAAGGAAGGGCTTACTTGCCAGAGGACAGACCTCAAAGGCTCATGGAGTTGGCATCCCGGTTTCTCAGTCTGCCAAGAGTTCCTGCCAGGCTCTGTCTGCAGCTCCTAGGACACATGGCGTCGACTGCATGTGACCCCCAATGCCCGCCTCCACATGAGGCCTGCACAGTGGTGCCTCAGAACTCAGTGGAAGCAGGCCACAGGGAGCCTAGCAGACAAAGTAAGGGTATCCAAACCTTTCCTGGATTCTCTTCAGTGGTGGCTAAACCCCCCCAACTTGCTGCAGGGGGTGCCTTTTCAGGTAGCTGCCCCCACAGTGGTGTTGACAACCGATGCCTCCTTGCAGGGCTGGGGTGCACACTGTCAAGGGACCTGCACCCAAGGCCTCTGGTCCCCATGGGAAGCTCTGCAACAGATCAATCTACTGGAACTGCAGGCTATTCGCTTAGCCCTCAAGGCTTTTTCTCACTCCTTGGCCCACCAGTCTGTTTTAGTTCAGACGGACAACCAAGTGGCCATGTTCTATGTGAACAAACAGGGTGGCACTGGATCCAGGCCTCTATGCCTGGAAGCACAGGCCCTTTGCTCTTTTGCCCTCAGGCACCAGATGTTGCTGAGGGCTGTGTATCTTCCTGGCCAGGAGAACTTTCTGGCAGACCGCTTAAGTAGAATTCTGCAGCCCCACGAGTGGAAGCTGCACCCTTTGGTGGTTCAACAGATTTTCCTAAAATGGGGACTTCCATCCATTGATCTCTTTGCCAGTCCCCTGATTCACCAACTGCCCAGGTTTTGTTCCAGGCAACCGCATCCCCTAAGGGTGGCGGCGGATGCCTTCCTGATTTCTTGGTCCCAGTGCCTGCTCTATGCGTTTCCTCTCACACCTCTGGTGGCCCGAACCTTGTTCAAGATTCTCAGGGACAAGGCCTCAGTACTTCTGGTTGCGCACAGGTGGCCGAGGCAGCCCTGGTTCCCCCTGCTACTTCAACTGGCGGTGGAGACACCCATGCCTCTGGGATTCCAGCCTGACCTTCTCTCTCAGGATCGAGGTTCCCTTCTGCATCCCAGTCTCAAATCTCTCCATCTGATGGCATGGAGGCTGCAAGGGTAGTCTTGGCTCGCTGGGGCCTACCTCAGAGGAAGTGGAAGAGGTGTTCTTGGCTTCTAGGAAGCAATCCACCAGGAAAACATATGCCCTAAAGTGGAGAAGGTTCTCCTCGTGGTGTCAGCAACGCAAGGAAGATCCTTTCACCTGCACTGTGCCAGTAGTGCTCCAGTACCTACTGCACTTGTCCAATCAGGGCCTTAAGTCCAATTCTGTTCGGGTCCACCTCTCTGCTCTGGCAGCTCATCACTCTCTAGTGGAGGGACACTCTTTGTCAGTTCACTCCTTGGTGTCCGGATTTCTCAGAGGCTTACTATTGCTCAAGCCTCCTCTCCGTCCACCGGCCCCTGAGTGGGAGTTGAATGTGGTCTTGCAGCAACTTACTCGCCCACCTTTTGAACCAATGGCTACATGTCCTCTACGCTTCCTATCCTGGAAGACACTATTCCTAGTGGCCTTGACCTCGGCCAGGCGAGTGAGTGATTTTCAAGCCCTGGTCTGTGACATGCCATACACTCACTTCTATAGGAACAGGGTAGTCCTTAGGACTCATCCTAAGTTCCTCCCCAAAATTGTCTCCTCTTTCTATCTCAACCAGGAGGTGGTTCTTCCAACATTCTTCACTAGGCCCCATGCCAGCCGGGCTGAGACAGTCCTGCATACCCTGAACTGTAGGAGGGCCTTATCCTTCTACCTTGAGCGTACGCAGGGGCATAGGAGGGCTACTCAGCTCCTCGTATCGTTTGACCCCAATAACTTGGGGGTATCTGTGTCCAAGCGTACCTTGTCCATCTGGGTAGCTGACTGTATTGCCTGGGCTTACAGGGCAGCTGACCTTCCTTTGCAGGGTCTGGTCACGGCCCACCGTGTCAGGGCAATGACTGCCTCAGTAGCTCATCTCCGCTCTGTACCGTTGGCAGACATCTGCAGGGCTGCAACTTGGTCCTCAAGCCAGACTTTTGCGGCCCATTACTGCCTGGAGAGGGAGTCCCGCAGGGACAGTGCTTTCGGTCAGGCAGTGCTCCGGAATCTCTTCGAGGTTTAGGCAACTCCTACCCTCCAGCCCTCTGGATGGGCCACAGGTGGAGGTATGTTTTCAGTGAAATCCTTTCTCTGATGCTGAGGCTAGAGGGAGCTCATTTTTCAGCTCTGGGTCCCCGGTAGCCTGAAGCTGGGGAGTCCCATAAGTGAGGACTGACTTCCTGCTTGGTCCTGGAGAAAGAGTAGTTACTCACCTGTAACAGGTGTTCTCCAGGAGCAGCAGGAATCAGTCCTCACAACCCTCCCTCCTCCCCTGGGAGTTGCAGTTGTACATAGTTAAATTTTTTCATTTTTTCTTGTGTGCTGTTTTTGGCTATGTCATTTGACTGAGCAAGATGGCACCTTTAGGCGGGAAGGGGACTGCGCATGCGTGTAGTATTCCCAAAGGCTTTCATAGAAAGCTGGGGAAATGCTCCGCACGGGGGCTCCATCGGCGCCGATGTCACCCATTAGTGAGGACTGATTCCTGTTGCTCCTGGAGAACACCTGTTACAGGTGAGTAACTACTCTATTCTTACTGCTATGTATCAGCCTACTAAGCAAAGGTCCATCTAACTTTAAAATGATACCCTTGCTTGCAAAATTTAGTAGATCTAAGTAGAAGACCAGGTCTAGCTGTAAGTCTAAAAGCAAAGTATATGTATGATCTCCAGGAACAAGCAGGAATGAGTCCTCACATATGGGTACGTCGGTACCGACGGAGCCTGCGCGGGAACGATCCCCAGCTTCCCAGAAGGAAAGCTTTTGGGAGCATCCCACAGCGCCTGCGCGCTGCCTTCCCGCCTTTCCTAACCAACTCTCCTCAGTTCTTCTTTTCCGCAGAGCCAGCAGGTCGTGTTCCTGTCACCGCTGAAGAAGTTCTTTATTTTAATTTATTTCTTTGGTCGCGTATCTGCCTTCCCCGACGCCGGACCGGTACCGCCGGTCTTTTCTTTTCTTTCTAAAAAAAAAAAATATATATATATTTTTTTTTTTTCCTCACTTGGTGTATTTTTCTTCTTAGGCCTCCAGGCCCACAGAAAAATGTTCCCTCATGGAAAAACCAGCCTCCGGGTGTAGCGGTACAATTTCTGTTACAGATACCCATGAATGGCGTCTTAAATGTTTGGGTCCTGAACACTCCATTCCGGATTGCCAGTCCTGCTCTCTAATGTCTAAACGAGGGTTACAGAACCGAGCAGCCAAGCTCCATGTGCTGTTTCCCACGGATGCACCGGCGGTGGCATCGACATCTTCCAGGTCTTCCTCTCCTGATGGGTCTCAGGTAACCAAACATAATCCTAGCAGGTCCTCGAAGGGCAAATCTCCCTCTAAGCATCGAGATGCCTCTGGGCTTGCCCTCGAGGATCCTGCCCCAGCCAAACAACCCCGGCGGGAAGCTCCGGCTTCCAAAGCTCCTCCTATGGGGTTACAGGTTGACATCGATGGCACGGCCTCGACCGATCACCTGTTAGACTGCTCTGGGGTACCGGCACTTTTTCCCGGTACCGACATCCAGGCAGTCGTGGCGTCCATGGATCAGACTGTTCAATCCATGCAGCAGGCTATAATGGCTTTTATTAAAGCTGCGACGCCGACGGTACCGCAATGAGTTCTGTTGTCGGTACCGGTGCCGGTACCGGTACCGACAGCATCGAAATCGGCCAGGATACCGACTCCGGTTCCTTGTCCAGGGCTATTTCTCGGTACCAATCCGGTACCGGGGACGCCCGATGTCGGTACCGATCGATACGCGTATTGATCGGTGAAAGCGGACAGACGATACTTCGATTCCTCTGATGATTCTGATTCATCACATGAGTCTCCTGAAGTATCCATTACCCTTCCTGAGGAGCCTACTTCTCCAAAAAGGAGAATGTCTCTTCCAGAGGATTTGTCCTTTCAAGACTTCATAATAGAAGCGGCTAAAGGACTCTCTATTTCAGTAACCTCTGAAGCAGAGCCTAGAGCAAAAAAATTAGATATTTTAGGATACTCTAAGGCTCCCAGAGAGGCAGTCACCTTGCCAATTCATGAAATTCTTCATGAACATATGATTGACTTATGGGAGACTCCTCTCACCCTTTCTCCTCATTCTCGCAGATTGGACACTATGTACCGTGTCCCTCCTTGTCCTGGATTTCAGAAAACTCAGCTTCCTCACCACTCCATTGTGGTGCAGTCAGCTATGAAAAGGATAAAGAGTACCACAAGACACTCTTCTGCTCCTCCAGGAAGAGAATGCAGGACCTTGGATGCTTTTGGTAGGAAAATCTTCCAAGCCAGCATGCTTATTGCCAGAATCAACTCATATAGCCTTTATATGGGTATGTTTCTAAAGGAAGTTGCACAAAAACTGCACAACTTTCTCCCTTTTATTCCAGAGGATAAAAGGGATGAGTTCCTCCTTTGGCTTAAGCATACTCAAGACATTTCAAAGTTTTCCAACAGGGCAGCCTTTGACTCCTTTGAAGGTGCCAGCAGAGCCTCAGGCATTGCCATAGCTGCTCGCAGAATTGCTTGCCTCCAGGCTTCTGATCTAGAACCCTGGGTTCAGGATGGCTTAGGAAATCTGCCCTGTACGAGTGAAAATCTCTTTGGCAAAGAGTGGCAAATAAAAGCCACTCAAATGGATGCAGAGAATTCTGCTCTGGATAGACTTTCCAAGTCAACCTCCATTCCAGCCAAGAAAAAACTTTTCAAAATGCCTTTTTACAAAAGGAGCAGATTTCCTTCCACTTCTGGCCAACAATCTTCTACAGGTCGCTTTGCTACTAAGCGTCAGCAACCTAAACAGGCCAGGCCTAAACCTGCAGGGGCTGCTACAACCCAGCAGTCCCAACCCCCTCAGGGTTTTTGACTTGATACTAGAGAACTTAACCTTTCTGGCTCTACAACAGCCAGAACCTCTCACCATTCCAGGAAGGTTAGCTCATTTTGCTCCCAGATGGGAGCAAATCACATCAGAGCAGTGGACCCTCTCCATCATAAGAGAGGGCTACAAACCTCATTTCTCAGACCTTCCTCCCTACACCATGGTGAGACATTTCAATTCTCCCACATCTCTCCTCGACCTTCTGGATCAGGAGGTGACTTCCCTTCTGGCCCACAGGGCCATAGAAGAAGTTCCTCTTCTTCAACAGGGGTCAGGGTTTTACTCCCCCTATTTTCTCATTCCAAAGAAAACAGGGGGATGCAGACCCATTCTAGATCTCAGAGAATTGAACAAATTCCTATGCAAGGAGAAGTTCAAGATGCTTTCTCTAGGCACTCTCCTTCCATACCTGCAGAGTCAGGATTGGCTTTGTTCTCTAGATCTCAAGGATGCATACACTCATGTCCTCATCCCTCCATCTCACAGAAATTCCTACGTTTTCTGTTCCAGGGAAAACATTACCAATACAGAGTGCTTCCTTTCGGTCTAGCCTCTGCTCCAAGAGTGTTCACCAAATGCATGGCAATAGTTGCTGCATTTCTACGCACTCTGGGAATATTTGTCTTCCCATATCTGGACGACTGGCTCATCCGAGCTCCAACCCAGTCGGAGGCTCAGATCTCCCTGAACCGCACCAGGTGCATTCTGCAATACCTTGGACTTGTGGTAAACCTCCCAAAGTCCCAGCTCACCCCTACTCAGTCCCTGGAATTTATAGGGGCCTGGTTGGACACCACTTCTGCAAGGACCTACCTTCCTCAGGCCCGTTGTCAACGTCTAGTTCAGTTAGCCTCCCAGATTCAGTTAAAGAGCCACTTAACTGCCAGGGAGATGCTACAGCTGCTAGGCCATATGGCTTCCACAGTACATGTGGTACCCTATGCTCGCCTACACATGAGAGCAGCTCAATGGACTTTGTCCACCCAGTGGACTCAAGCTTCAGGAGCTCTCTCAGACCAAATAGCAACCTCCAAACGTCTCTTTTGGTCTCTCCAATGGTGGATGTCCACTCAAAATCTGTTGCTGGGGTCCCCCTCCCAACCTTTGTTACCCCAAGCAACCCTCACAACAGATGCCTCCCAAACAGGTTGGGGAGCTCATCTTCAAGACCTCTCCACCCAAGGCACTTGGTCCCCACAGGAGACCTCTCTTCATATCAACCACTTGGAACTTCGAGCAGTGTTCCTAGCTCTCAAGGTCTTTCATACCCTCCTCAGCTACAAGACAGTCCTCATTCACACGGACAATCAAGTAGCCATGTTTTACATAAACAAGCAAGGAGGAACTGGCTCTCTGTCGCTTTGCAACGAAGCTCTAAGATTATGGGCCTTCGCCAGAGAGCATCAAATCCATCGCCTGGCAGTATACCTCCCAGGAATCCAAGACTCAGTCGAGTTCTGCTTCCACACGAATGGTCCCTGCACATGGATCAGGTACTCAGAATCTTCCAAGAATGGGGAACCCCGGACATAGACCTCTTTGCAAGTCCGTGGAATGCCAAATTTCCCTGGTTCTGTTCCAGAATTCTGTGTCAGGGAGTTCAGGCCAAGGATGCCTTCCTCCTTCATTGGGGTCAGGGCTTCCTGTATGCCTTTCCACCCATTCCTTTGATTCTCCAGGACCAAGCAGGAAGTCAGTCCTCACATATGGGTGACGTCGGCGCCGACGGAGCCCTCGCGGAGCAATTTTCCCCAGCTTTCAAAGAAAGCCTTTGGGAATTGCAGCACGCATGCGCGGTCCCCTTCCCGCCCAAAGGTGCCATCTTGGCCAGTCGCCGCTGGAAAAGTTGATTTTCTTTCTTATTTTAAGTATTTCTTAGGTTCGACGCCAGTCCTTTTTCCGTCCGGCCTCGCGACACCGGTTGTGAGGCCTCCCCTTTTTTTTCGGTTTTTCTGTCCTTCGTGACAAATTCGCGCTTTTTCACTTTTCCCTGGCGGCCCGCTCGTTCAACCTCGCAGGGGCCCTTTTTCCCCCGATGGCCGCCAGTGGCTTTAAAAAGTGTGTTAAGTGTAAGAAACTGATGTCTCTTACCGACACACATGATTGCTGCCTCCGTTGCCTGGGCCCAGATCATGAAGAAATGATCTGTGGGGCCTGTAGCAAGATGTCCGCGAAATCTTTGCGGAGTCGGCAGCATCAGCGGGACAGAATCTTCTCTGACCCCAGCCGTACCCGGACCTCGTCAGAAGCTTCGGTGTCCAGAGAATCTGGCTCTGAACACCGTCGGAGCTCCTCTGAGAGGGGGTCCCCTACTCGGGAACATCACCGGAAGAGCAAACCCGCGAGGGCGGCGTCGGTGGACGCTCCTGGCTCCTCGAGGGCCAGGTCGCATAGCCCCGACAGCCGTCCCGGGTCTTTGGAGCTGGAGCGGCCGTCCAAACAGCCTTGTCTGGAGATGGACTCCTCTGCTCACGTAAGTGCTGTTGTCTTCGTGGACTCGCCTCCGAGGGGTCCGACGTCGGGCCCGACGCCGTCGGGGCCCGAGTCGGGGGCTGCTGGGTCTCCTGAGTTCGGACTCAGGTAGACAGCCTTGGAGAGCAGCCTTGCTGCCTTCATGGACCAGCAGCGGGCATTGATCGCTGGCCTCGCTGGCGCTTCTGCCCTGACCGCCGGGTCGTCGACGTCTAAGTCGACCCCGGAGACCGAGCCGATCCTCGAGTCCATGCGGGGTCGAGTCGATCCTCGGTCGCAGTCGCCTTCGGCCTCCCGTTCGGGGCCGAGGTCGTCGACGCCGACCCCCTCGGCGTCGGGGCGGACGGCGTCTGTACCCGCCCGGCTGGAGCCGCTCGACGACTCCTCCGAGGAGTCCGCCTGGGAATCCGAGGTGGATGAGTCGCCTGATTCTTTTCGGACTCGGTGTGTCCCTTCGGACTCCCCCGAGTCCGAACCTCGTTGACAGTCCCCTCCGGAGGATGCCCGGTTCTCGGACTTCGTGAGGGATATGGCCAAGGCCTTGGCCTTCCCTGCGGATCCCGAGGAGGAGCCTCGAGCCGAAGAGCTCGATGCCCTCCAGTATGACTCTCCTGCAAAGGAGCATTTTACTGTACCGGTTCCTCCGATGCTGGAACGACTTCTCTTCCGCATGTGGGAGAGTCCGGCGTCGTCGCCGGTGTTAAGCAAGCGGGTCGATGCCATCTATCGAGTCCGCAAGAGCCCTGGCTTCCAAAAAGCACAGCTGCCGCACCATTCCATGGTGGTGGAATCGGCCATGCATCGGCTCAAGAGCCAGAAGATGCACTCCTCGGTGCCTCCCGGCAGGGAAGCCCGCAGCCTGGATGGCATCGGTAAGAAGTGTTTTCAGGGCTCTATGCTTGCTTGTCGGGTCCAGACTTACCAGCTCTACATGGGCATGTATCTCCGAGACCTGGCTAAAGAACTAGTCGGATTCTCTGCTGGTCTCTCCGAGGAACCTTTGCGGAGGTTCCTGGCCTTGTCCACCGGTATTCGGGAGTGCTCCAAGTTTATCTCTGGCCACCTATGATGGCTTTGAGGCATCGGCTCGGGTAGCCGCAGCCGGCATCGGGGCCCGCCGACAAGCTTGGCTTCAGTCATCCGACCTCGAGCCCTGGGTGCAGGACAAGTTGGTCGATGTCCCCTGCAGAGGTGAAAACCTCTTTGGCAAACCTATGGACGAGAAGGCTGCACAGCTCGAGACAGAGACTCTCACCAGGACTCGGCTCTCCAGGAAAACCTCTGCCCCTTCCCAGAAGAAGAAGGGCTCGGGGAAAAGCCCTTTTACCCGAGGAAGGCGGCTGCCTATAAACACTACCCTCATTATCAGGCCTCAGCAGCTCCCCAACAGGGTCAGCAGGCCAAGGGACGGGGTAACGGGTCCCGTAGGCAGCAAGCCCCCAAGCCTGCGCCACCGGCCCCTGCTCTGCAGGGTGGGGGGTTTTGACTCTTTCAGCATAGCCTCTCCCCCTCCGCTGTTGTCTCTCAGCACGGGAGGCCGACTGGTCCACTTTGCCCACAGGTGGTCCAACATCACGTCCGATACCTGGGTGCTTCACATAGTCCGAGAGGGCTACCTTCTACACTTCCACCAGGTACCTCCCCCCTACTTTCCAGGGGAGCCTCTGCGACCCCCTCTCCACCGGGACTTACTCCTTCAAGAGTTGGCAAGTCTTCTTCGGGAACAGGCGGTGGAACCAGTGCCCCACCACCTGAGAGGTCAAGGCTTTTATTCCAGGTAATTCCTGGTACCAAAGCGAACTGGGGGCCTCAGACCCATCCTGGACTTGCGGAACCTCAACAAGTTCCTGGAAAGGGAAAAGTTCAAGATGCTTACCCTTGGAATCCTGCTGCCCTACCTCCGGCAGGGAGATTGGCTATGCTCCTTGGATCTAAAGGATGCCTACACTCACATCCTCATCCACCCAAGCCACCGACAATACCTAAGGTTTGTGGTGGCAGGCAATCATTACCAGTACAGAGTACTGCCCTTTGGCCTATCCTCCGCACCACGAGTCTTCACAAAATGTCTCGCAGTGGTAGCGGCTTATCTCCGGCTTCAAGGCCTCTTTGTCTTCCCTTACCTAGACGACTGGCTCATCAGAGCACCATCCTCCACGGAGGCCACTCACGCCACGCAACGTACTGTGACTCTACTCCAGTACTTGGGCTTTGTCATAAACTTCGAAAAGTCCACTTTGCTCCCCTCTCAGGATCTCGAGTTCATCGGCGCCAGGTTAAACACGCTTCAAGCGCGTGCCTTTCTGCCGCTCGACAGGGCACAACGGCTCATGGCCCTCGCCAGCCGCTTTCGCAGCCATTCCCGGGTCTCGGCCAGGCACTTTCTGCAACTGCTCAGCCATATGGCTTCCACGGTCCATGTGACCCCCAATGCCCGCCTGAATATGCGGCCTGCTCAATGGTGGCTCCGCTCACAATGGCGTCAGGCCTCGGGGAGACTAGCGGACTCAGTACGAATCTCCGGCCCGCTGGTCCCTTCTCTACGGTGGTGGCTTCATCTGCCCAACCTAGTGCTCGGAATGCCTTTTCAGTCTCCCCCGCCAGTTCAGGTACTGACGACCGACGCTTCTCTCCTGGGTTGGGGAGCACATTGCCAAGGGGCATGTACTCAAGGTCTCTGGACCCCGTGGGAATCTGCCCAGCAGATCAACTTCCTGGAGCTCAGAGCGATCCGCCTGGCTCTCCGGGCTTTCTCCCACCTTACCACTCGCCAGTCTGTCCTCGTCCAGACGGACAATCAAGTGGCCATGTTCTACGTGAACAAACAGGGGGGCACGGGCTCCTTCCTTCTCTGTCGGGAAGCGCAAAAGCTCTGCGCTTGGGCCGTCAGCCGAGGGATCCTCCTCAAAGCTGTCTACCTCCCAGGTCAAGAAAATTACCTGGCAGACAAACTGAGCAGAATCCTCCAACCACACGAGTGGCGATTGGACCCGTTGGTGGTTCAAAGGATCTTTCTCCTGTGGGGCCTCCCCACGCTGGATCTATTTGCCAGTCCTCTGAACAGGCAACTTCCTCGGTTCTGCTCTCGGGAACCGCACCCCCTCCGAGTAGCGGCGGATGCTTTTCTGCTCTCATGGTCCACGGGCCTTCTGTATGCCTTTCCTCCCATGCCGCTGGTGTCTCGAACACTTTTCTAGGTTCTCCAGGACAAGGCTTCGATGATCCTGATAGCGCCCCGGTGGCCCAGGCAACCGTGGTTCCCGCTTCTGATGCAACTGGCGGTAGATACTCCGTTGCCTCTGGGGTTTCAACCAGATCTCCTGACCCAGGATCAGGGGTCTCTCCTACACCCCAACCTCAGATCTCTTCATCTGATGGCCTGGCTGCTGAAAGGGTAGTCCTTGCTCCCCTCCTGCTGCCTCCGGAGGTGGAAGAGGTCGTACTGGCTTCCAGGCGACCCTCTACCCGGAAATCCTACGCCCTTAAATGGCGTCGCTTCTCCACCTGGTGTACTCAACAGTCTCAAGACCCCTTCTCCTGTTCGGTGTCGGTGGTCTTGCAGTACTTGCTTTCCCTCTCCAATCTTGGACTGAAGTCCAACTCGGTCAAGGTTCACCTCAGTGCTATTTCTGCACATCATGTGCCGGTGGAAGGAAGGCCTCTTTCCGGCCACCCTCTTGTGGCACGGTTCTCCCGAGGTCTCCTTCTCCTTAAACCACCTTTGCGCCCCCCAGCCCCCGACTGGGACCTGAACGTGGTTTTGCAATGGCTTACCTGTCCGCCTTTTGAACCCATGGCTACCTGTCCTCTCCGTTTTCTTTCTTGGAAAACCTTATTCCTGGTAGCCCTCACCTCCGCTAGACGCGTTAGTGAACTGCAGGCCCTAGTGTCTGATCCCCCTTACACTAGGTTCTACAAGAACCGGGTGGTCCTGCGGACTCACCCTAAGTTTCTTCCAAAAGTGGACTCCCCTTTTCACATCAATCAGGAGGTGGTGCTTCCGACCTTCTTTCCCAGGCCACACTCCAGCCGAGCTGAGATGGTCTTGCATACCCTGGACTGTAGAAGGGCGCTGAACTTCTACCTTGATCGTACGCGGGAGCACCGTAAGACTGTCCAGCTCTTCCTGTCTTACGACCCTAATAAATTAGGGCTCCCTGTCTCCAAGCGTACTCTGTCCATCTGGGTAGCTGACTGTATCGCTTGGACTTATGGGGCGGCAGGCCTCTCGTTGGAGAGTCGAGTCACGGCTCATCGGGTTCGGGCGAAGGCTGCGTCAGTGGCTTACCTCCGCTCTGTTCCATTGGCAGACATCTGCCGGGCCGCTACTTGGTCTTCGAGCCAGACTTTTGCAACCCATTACTGCCTCGAGAGGGAGTCCCGCAGGGACAGTGCTTTCGGACAGGCAGTCCTCCGTAATCTCTTCGAGGTTTAAGCAACACCTACCCTCCATCCCGGATGTTGGGCTACCGGTTGGAGATTAGTCAGAGAAGATTCCTTCCTTCTGTGCTGCTGAGCTAGAGGGAGCTCATTTTTCTGCTTGGGGTCTCCGGTAGCCTTGAGCTTGGGAGTCTCATATGTGAGGACTGACTTCCTGCTTGGTCCTGGAGAAAGCGTAGTTACTCACCTGTAACAGGTGTTCTCCAGGAGCAGCAGGAATCAGTCCTCACAACCCTCCCTCCTCCCTGTGGAGTTGCAGTCATATGATTTAGTTTTTGCAAATTTTTTGCTGTCTTTTCGCTATGTCATCAGACTGGCCAAGATGGCACCTTTGGGCGGGAAGGGGACCGCGCATGCGCGCTGCAATTCCCAAAGGCTTTCTTTGAAAGCTGGGGAAAATTGCTCCGCGAGGGCTCTGTCGGCGCCGACGTCACCCATATGTGAGGACGGATTCCTGCTGCTCCTGGAGAACACCTGTTACAGGTGAGTAACTACGCTTTCCCAAGACTCTGTTCAAACTCCAGAGGGATCAACGATCTATGATCCTCATAGCTCCACGCTGGCCACGCCAAGTGTGGTACCCTCTACTTCTGCATCTCTCCCAAGCCCCCTCCCTGGACTTGGGATCTGCGCCAGACCTTCTGTCCCAGGAAGAAGGGACTTTGTGGCATCCAAACCCCAAGTCCCTTCACCTCAGAGCTTGGTTACTGAAGGCCTAGACCTTCAAGACTTCAATCTTTCTCAGCAAGTGAAGGATATCCTCCATGCTTCCAGAAAACCTTCCACTAGGCGTTCCTATGCTTTTAAGTGGAAAAGATTTTCCATTTGGTGTGCTCAAAAGGGTCTTGACCCTCTGGCACTTCCTCTGAATTCTCTATTGGAATATCTCCTGCATCTCTCCAATGCAGGCCTTAAAACGAATTCAGTAAGGGTCCATTTGAGTGCTATTGCAGCATCCCTTAAGCCTTTCAATGGACAACCTATTTCCTCTCATCTTCTTATTGCAAGATTCATGAGAGGCCTAACTTTAACTAAACCTCCCATTCGACCTCCTCCGGTGGCATGGGACTTAAACTTGGTTCTTGGTCAGCTTATGAAGCCACCTTTTGAACCCTTAGCCACTACCTCCTTGAAATTTCTTTCCTGGAAGGTTATTTAACTTATTGCAATCACTTCTGCTCGCCGCATCAGTGAACTGCAGGCCTTAGTGGCTAATCCACCTTATACAATGTTCCATCATGATAAGGTAGTCCTTAGGACAAATCCTCACTTTATGCCTAAAGTGGTCTCACCTTTTCATCTTAATCAAGAGGTATATTTACCTGTCTTTTTTCCAGCTCCTCATGCATCCAGTGCAGAGAGGAACCTTCATACTCTAGATTGTAAAAGAGCTCTTGCTTTTTACTTACACAGGACACAGCAACATAGAAAGTCTTCCCAGCTTTTTGTTGCTTTTGATCCTTCTCATTTGGAACTTCCAGTCTCTAAAAGAACACTGTCCAATTGGATTGCTCAGTGTATTTCTTTTGCTTACCAGAGTAAGAACCTTTCTCTGGAGGGCCATGTCACAGCTCACAATGTGAGGGCCATGGCCACCTCTATGGCTCATCTTCATTCTGTGTCCATCGACCAGATCTGTCGAGCAACCACCTGGGCCTCGGTTCATACCTTCACAGCCCATTACTGTTTGGACAAGGACTCCCGCTGGGATGCCTTGTTTGGTCAGGCTGTCCTCAGACACCTGTTCCATTCTTGAACAACTCCTGCCCTCCTTCCCTGAATGGATGCCTGAGATCCATAGGAAGACGAGGAACCCTTCAGGGTCTCATACCCTTGGGGATCTCCCAGGCATCTTAGCTAGGGAGTCCCCATATGTGAGGACTCATTCCTGCTTGTTCCTGGAGATAGCACAGTTACTTACCTGTAACAGGTGATCTCTGGGAACAGCAGGAATTAGTTCTCACAACCCTCCCACCTCCCCTAGGAGTTGTATCTCTCTGTCTTTCCTTTCCTCTCTCTCTATTGTCTCAGCTTTAAACTTGAACTGAGGAGAGTTGGTTAGGAAAGGCGGGAAGGCAGCGCGCAGGCGCTGTGGGATGCTCCTAAAAGCTTTCCTTCTGGGAAGCTGGGGAGCGTTCCCGCGCAGGCTCCGTCGGTACCGACGTACCCATATGTGAGGACTAATTCCTGCTGTTCCCAGAGATCACCTGTTACAGGTAAGTAACTGTGCTTTCCAAGTAGCTATATATCACAAGTGTCCCTGGCCAGAAGGCCTTATATGAACTGAGGGCACACTCAGATATCTGATTTCCAGTTTGGCCTTTATTAACTAGGTGTGGTAGTACCCTTTGAAGTCTGTTAGCTAATATTTTTGAAAGGATTTTGACATCTAAGATTAACAGGGAGATCGGCCTGTCATATCTTTCTCTGGCTTTTGGTAACAGTGTTTTCTCCAGGTCCAAGCAGGAAGTCAGTCCTCACATATAGGTGACATCGACGTCAATGGAGCCCCCATGCGGAGCATTTCCCCAGCTTTCTAAGAAAGCCTTTGGGAATACACCCATGCATGTGCGGTCCCCTTCCCGCCCAAAGGTGCCATCTTGCTCAGACTTTCTTTTTCCGTGGAGCCCAACGGACGTCTGTCCTTGTCACCCGGAAAAGTTGGATTTTTTTCTGTGATTCTCGTTCCTCTTTTTGTCGGGTTCGACGCCGGTTCCCTTTCCTGCCCGGGTTCGGTACGCCGGTATCGACCCGATCTCTATTTTTTGTTTTTTTGCCCTTCGTGGCACGCGTTCGCGCTCTTTTTTTTCTTTTCCCTGGAGGACCGGTCCTTTGACCTTGCGGGGGCCCTTTTTTCCCCTATGGCCTCCGGTGGTTTTAAAAACTGTGATCGTTGTAAGAAACTCATGTCTCTTACTGACACACACGACTGCTGCCTGTGTTGCCTTGGGCCTGACCATGATCCCAAGGTCTGTATCCCATGTGGCAAAATGTCCACCAAGGCACTCAGGAGCCGGAAGCATCAGAAGGAGAGGATTTTCTCAGACTCGGCCTCCGGACGAGCCCGGACCTTGTCAGAGGCCTCGACGTCTCGGGACTCTGACCCCGAGCTTCGTCGGGGTTCCTCTGAAAGGGGGTCCCTCAGTCGGGAGCATAAGAGGAAGAGAAAGCTCGTGAGGGCAGCGTCGGAGGTAGCTTCTGGTTCCTCGAAGGCCAGATCTCGGACCCCTGACCGCCGCCCCGGGCCCTTGGAGCTGGAGAAGCCAAATAAGGTATCCCGTGTAGAGCCAGAGTCTTTCGAGCACGTAAGTCCTGTTGTCCTCAATGACTCTCCTCCTAGGGAGCCGACATCGGGCCCGAGTCGGTGGCTGCTGAGTCTCCTGAGCTTGGACTCAGGCTGAAAGCCTTGGAGTGCAGATTGTCTGCCTTCATGGATCAGCAGCGGGTGCTGATGGCTAGCCTGACTGGTGCATCTGCCCCGACCACCGGGACGTCGACGTCTAAGTCGACCCCGGAGACAGAGCCGATTCTCGAAGCCATGAAGGCTCGAGTCCAGTCTCGGTCATGGTCTCCCTCGACCTCCTGTTCGGGACTGAGGGCGTCGACGCCGATGGCCCCAGCATCGGGGCGGGTGTTGCCGGAACCCGCGTGGTCGGAGCCCCTTGACTTTCTTCGGATGAGTCTGCATGGGAGACGGAGGACGAGGAGTCCCCCGATACATTTCGGACTCGGTGTGTCCCTTCGGACTCGCCGCAGTCCGAGCCCCGGAGTAGTTCCCCTCCGGAGGATACCCGGTTCTCGGAGTTCGTTATGGACATGGCCAAGGCCTTGAATGTTCCTGCGGACCCCGAGGAGGAGCCTCAAGCCGAAGAGCTCGATGCCCTCCAGTATGACTCTCCCCCGAGGGAGGCCTTTACTGTGCCGGTTCCTCCGATGCTGGAACGGCTCCTCTTTCGAATGTGGGAGGCACCGGCCTCGGCGCCGGTTTTGAGCAAGCGGATCAATTCCATGTATCGAGTCCTGAAGAGCCCTGGTTTTCAGAAGGCACAGCTGTCGCAACATTCTGTGGTTGTGGAATCAGCCATGCATCGTCTGAAGAGCCAGAAGATGCACTCCGCGGTGCCCCCTGGCAGGGAGCCCCAAAGCCTAGATGCCATTGGCAGAAAGTGCTTCCAGAGCTCGATGCTTGCTTGCTGTGTCCAAGCCTACCAGCTGTACATGGGCATGTACTTGCGGGACCTGGCTAAAGAGATAGCCGGGTTCTCGGCTGGTCTCTCTGGGGAACCTTTGCAGAGGTACCAATCCTTGTCCTCGGGGGTCCGGGAATGTTACAAATTCATCTCCCGGGCGGCCTACGATGGCTTCGAGGCTTTGGCCCGCGTAGTGGCGGCCGGCATCGGTGCTCGATGCCAGGCATGGCTACAGTCTGCCAAGCTCTAATAACCCCCATACTTGATTTCTGCAACCCAATCTATACTGGCATGTCAAAACAGTCGCTCAGACCACTACAAATGGCCCAAAACACGGCAGCACGAATAATAGCCGGTGCATCCAAACAAGACCACATCACCCCCATACTAAAAGAACTGCACTGGCTCCCAATCAGCTCACGTATCAGATACAAGACAATCCTAAACACATTCAGGATCAAACACAAGAACTCCGCACTCAGCCTCATACCCCTCATACAACCGGATGCCAGCACAAGACCCAGAAGAAGAGCCACAGCAGATACAATCAACACGCCAAAAGACTACACAAAGACATGCAAGTCCACCGCACGAAGAGCGCTGTCAATGGCAGCACCTGGAATGTGGAATGCTCTCCCGGATGAACTGCGAGCCACAGAAGACACCAAGGACTTTAGGAAACAACTAAAGACTCTACTATTCCTGGAGCACTATGGCCCGAACACATTTTGAGACCTTCAACCATGGACTAACAACTTCCCCGCATGCTCTTTGCACAATCTCTGTATAAAGCTCATGATGTAAATAGCGCACACTAATCATCACGCCCACACACACACACACACACACACACACACACACACACACACACACACACACACACATCACTGTACATTTATGCACACCTTGAACCCAAATACAATTCAATTGATTGTTTGCTGTGTAACCGCCTTGATTAAAGGAAAAGGCGGGATAGAAATACCATTAAATAAATAAAATAAATAAATACAGTCATCGGACCTCGAGCCATGGGTGCAGGACAAGTTGGTCGATGTCCCATGCTGGGGTGAAAACCTCTTCGGCAAGCCCATGGCCGAAAAGGCCGCTGAGCTCAAGACTGAGACTCTGACGAGGACAAGGTTGTCCAGGAAAACTTCTGCCCCTTCTCATAAGAAGAAGGGCTCGGGGAAAAAAGGTCTTTTACCCGAGGAAGGCACCTGCCTACAAATCTTTCCCTCATTATCAGGCCTCCCCCAGCTCCCCAGCAGGGTCATCAGGCCAAGGGGCAGGGACATGGGCCCCGTAGGCAGAAAGCCCCCAAGCCTCCAGCTCCTGCTCCTATTTAGCAGGGAGGGTTTTTTTGACTCCCTCTGCATAGCCTCTCCACCTCTGCTGGCCCACCTCAGCACGGGGGGTCGCTTGGTCCTGTTTGCCCACCAGTGGCCACCCATCACAAGGGATGTTTGGGTACTGAGCATAGTCCAAAAGGGCTATCTGCTCCATTTCAATCAGGTACCCCCCTCCTACTTCCCAGGGGAGCCCCCAAGGCCTCCTCTGCATCAGGAACTCCTTCTCCAGGAACTGCTAGGTCTGCTTCAAGACAGGGCGGTAGAGCCTTTTCCTCCACGCTTGTGGGGACAGGGCTTTTACTCCCGGTACTTTCTTGTGTCAAAGCGGACTGGAGGTATCCGGCCCATTCTGGACTTGAGAAATCTCAACAAGTTCTTGGTAAAAGAGACGTTTAAGATGCTTACTCTTGGAACACTGCTGCCCTACCTCCAGCAGGGAGATTGGCTATGCTCCTTAGATCTAAAGGATGCATACATTCACATCTTCATTCATCCAGACCACAGAAAGTACCTCAGGTTTGTGGTGGCAGGAAGCCATTTTCAGTACAGGGTAGTGCCCTTTGGCCTAATCTCCGCCCCACGAGTCTTCACAAAGTGTCTAGCTGTGGTAGCGGCCTACTTGAGAAACCAGGGTATTTTTGTCTTCCCCTACCTGGACGACTGGCTCATCAGGGGTCAGACTCTCCAGGAGGCCAGGCAAGCCACCCTCCGTACTGTGTCTCTTCTTCAGCAACTGGGTTTTGTCATAAACTTCGCAAAGTCCACTTTGCTCCTCTCCCAGAACCTAGAGTTCATAGGGGCAAGGTTGGACTGCCTGCAAGCAAAGGCTTACTTGCCAGAGGACAGGGCGGAAAGGTTGATGAGCTTGGCCAGACGGTTCATGAGCAACCCACTGGTTTCCGCCAGGCTTTGCCTAAGGCTCCTAGGCCATATGGCGTCGACAGTGCATGTGACTCCCAGTGCTCGTCTGAATATGCGGCCTGCACAGTGGTGTCTCAGAACTCAGTGGAAGCAGGCCACAGGAAGCCTCGGAGACAAAGTAAGGGTGTCCAAACCCTTCCTGAACTCCCTGCAGTGGTGGCTACACTCCCCCAACCTTCTCCAGGGGATTCCTTTTCAGGTACCTGTTCCCACTGTGGTACTCACAACTGGTGCCTCCTTGCAGGGCTGGGGTGCACATTGTCTGGACAAGTGCACACAGGACCTGTGGTCCCCATGGGAGGCCACTCAGCAGATCAACCTGCTAGAACTCAGAGCGATATGTTTAGCCCTCAAGGCCTTCGCCCACACCCTGGCCCACCAGGCTGTCTTGGTGCAGACAGACAACCAAGTGGCAATGTTTTATGTCAACAAGGAGGGGGGCACAAGGTCAAGGCTCCTGTGTCGAGAGACACAGTCCCTCTGCTCCTTTGCACTTCGACACAATATGCTGCTCAGGGCTGTCTATCTTCCTGGCCAGGAAAACTTTCTAGCAGACAGATTGAGCAGGGTCCTACAACCTCACGAGTGGCAACTGCACCCTTTAGTGGTCCAGACCATTTTTCTGAGATGGGGACTTCCATCTATCGACCTCTTTGCCAGCCCCTGAACCGGCAGCTGCCCCAGTTCTGCTCCAGGCAACCGGATCCCAAAAGATTGGCAGCGGATGCCTTCCTGATCTCATGGTCCCAGGGCCTCCTGTATGCGTTTCCTCCAATGCCCCTGGTGGCTCGAGCCTCCTTCAAGATTCTAAGGGACAAGGCCTTGGTCATCCTGGTGGCCCCCAGATGGCCAAGGCAACCCTGGTTCCCCCTCCTGTTACAGCTGGCGGTGGACACCCCACTTCCTCTGGGGTTACAACCCGATCTTCTTTCACAAGATCAGGGATCCCTTCTGCACCCCAATCTCAAAGCTCTCAATTTGATGGCCTGGAGGCTGCAAGGATAGTGCTGGCTCCCTGGGGCTTGCCTCAGGAAGTCGAGGACGTTGTCTTGGCTTCGAGGAAGCAATCCACCCGAAAGACCTATCCCTGAAATGGAGGCGGTTCTCCCTGTGGTGTAATCAGTGCCAGGAAAACCCCTTCTCCTGTCCTGTGCCAGTGGTGCTTCAGTACCTGCTGCACTTGTCTAATCAGGATCTTAAGTCCAATTCGGTTAGGGTACACCTCTCTGCTCTGGCAGCCCACCACTCAGTGGTGGAGGGGCACTCTTTGTCGGTTCACCCCCTGGTGGCCAGGTTCCTCAGAGGCTTGCTCTTGCTAAAGCCTTCTCTCCGTCCACCTGCCCCCTGAGTGGGAGTTTAATGTGGTTTTGCAACAGCTTACTCGCCCACCCTTTGAGCCGATGGCTACGTGACCTTTTCGCTTCCTTTCTTGGAAGACTCTCTTCCTAGTGGCACTGACCTCGGCCAGGTGAGTGAGTGAACTTCAGGCCCTGGTCTGTGACAGGCCATACACCCGTTTCTATAGGAACAGGGTAGTCCTTAGGACTCATCCTAAGTTTCTCCCGAAGGTGGTCTCCTCCTTCCACCTCAACCAGGAGGTGGTTCTTCCAACATTCTTCCCTAGGCCCCATGCAAGCAGGGCTGAAGAAGTCCTCCACACCCTGGACTGTAGAAGGGCCTTGTCTTTCTACCTGGAGCATACTAAGGGTCGTAGAAGGGCTACTCAGCTCTTCGTCTCCTTTGACCCAAACAACTTGGGGGTTCCTGTCTCCAAGCGTACCTTGTCCATATGGGTGGCGGACTGTATCACCTGGGCTTACAGGGCGGCAGACCTTCCCTTGCAGGGTCGAGTTACAGCCCACCGTGTCCGGGCCATGGCTGCATCAGTAGCTCATCTCCGCTCTGTACCGTTGGCAGACATCTGTAGGGCTGCAACTTAGTCCTCAAGCCAGACTTTTGAAGCCCATTACTGCCTGGAGAGGGAGTCCCGTAGGGACAGTGATTTTGATCAGGCAGTACTCCGGAATCTCTTTGAGGTTTAGGCAGCTCCTACCCTCCTGCCCTCTTGTTGGGCTACCGAGGGGTTCTGGTATCAGTGAAATTCTTTCCTTCATGCTGCGGCTTCACAGAGGGAGTTTCTTTTTCAGCCTGGGTTCCTGGTAGCCCAGAGCTAGGGAGTCACCCATATGTGAGGACTGACTTCCTGCATGGTCCTGGAGAAAGAGTAGTTACTCACCTGTATTTTTTATTTATTTATTTATTTATTTAACATCTCTTATATACCGCACTATTTATAATCAGCGCGGTTTACAAAGAACAATAAAACATCAGATAAGATACATATTATCTGTTTTATACATATTATCTGTAACAGGTGTTCTCCAGGAGCAGCAGGAATCAGTCCTCACAACCCTCCCTCCTCCCCTGGGAGTTGCAGTTGTACATAGTTCATTTTGTTTTTTTGTGCTGTCTTTTAGCTATGTCATCTGACTGAGCAAGATGGCACCTTTGGGCGGGAAGGGAACCACGCATGCGTGGGTGTATTCCCAAAGGCTTTCTTAGAAAGCTGGGGAAATGTTCCGCATGGGGGCTCCATCGACGTCAATGTCACCCATATGTGAGGACTGATTCCTGCTGCTCCTGGAGAACACCTGTTACAGGTGAGTAACTACTCCATGCCCACTTCCTCCATCGACCTTGGCAATTGTTTGTGTTCTAAGATACCATTAAACACCTTTGTCAATAGGGGGCTAAGTTGTTCTTGAAACGCTTTATAAAATTTTGATGTAAATCTGTCTAACCCAGGGGTCTTTCTCGATTTGAGTTTTTATTACTTCACTAACTTCTAAGTTATTAATGTGGTAATCTAACCATTCAGCTTATTCAGGTGAGATTTTTTTGTAATCTAAATATCCTTTAGGTATTCCTTGCTTTTTTCTTCCCCCTTTTTAATTGCACTTTATAAGTTTTCATAAAACTCCTTAAACACCTGTCTGATCTCATTTTTCCCAGTTACCATCTTTCCCTTAGAATTCCTAATGCTTCCTATTTTACTTTGTTGTGTTTGTGCTCTGAGTCGGCTTGCTAGTACCTTTCCTGCCTTATTTCCCCCTTCAAAATAGGACTGTTTAAGTACATTTAAATTATGTGCAATCTCTTTTGCTCTTAGTTGCCCTATCTCAGCTCTCAAGATTCTTAGTTTCTCCAAAGTCTGTGGATTACAGTCCCTCTGGTGATGATTTTCTAGCTTCCGAATTTCTTGCAAAAGTTTGTTCTGCCTCCCCTTTTACTTTTTTTTCATGTGCAGTATTCCATTCAAATGCTCTCAAGCTACTGCTTTCAACCCATCCCATGCCGTCCCTGACAAAACCTCTCCATTAAAATTAAGCATTACGTATTCCCGTAGGACCTCTTTCATAATTGTTATATTTTTGGTTTCTTCCAATATCGAATCATTAAATCACCAGAATTTTATCCCTTCATCTTTGTCTCCTAAATTAAAGGTTGCACTTACTGGGGCATGATCTGTCCAAGTAATAGACTCCTGTTCTAAATTCACGATCTTTGACATTCAGTTCTCCCCCACCCAAATCATATCCAACCAACTATGTCCCATATGGAATTGAATGGAAGGTGTATTTTTTTCTCCCCTGGATGCTTCCTTCTCCAGCTATTAATTAATCCTAATCTTTCCTTCATTTTAAGTATCTCTGCTCCTTTCTCCCCCACTGTTATCCATCCGAAAGTTTACCATGAGGTTGAAATCCCCGCCCATTATTATGGGTATGCCCCCTTGTTTTTCCAATTCCACCAGTTTTTTTCTCGTAAAAATCTCCTTGTTGCTTGTTTGGGCCATATGTACACATTACCCACACTTCTTCTCTTGCTATTTGCAACCTAACCCCCACACACCTACCCTTTTTGTCTCTATATTCTCCCACCACATAATCCTTAATAGTTGCGCTTTACATTATACCAACTCTGCATCCCCTCCTCCACCTTGTGCAGCGGCCATCTTGTGCTGTTCTGTCTTGCATCGCCGTGGCTTCTGCATACGCAAACTCATGCAGGTCTGCAGCTCTCTTCCACATTGTCATCCATCTGCCCACTCTCTCCAGAAGGGTTGAATCGCTTGATTTTATTTGCGCTTGGATGTTGGGCACAGCGGCAAACACTGGGATCAGCTCCGGAGCTCCTATCTCAGGCTGCCATTCCAGAAGGTGACATCACTTCCTCCCCGTTGGACTCTTTAAGGAGAAGGTGTTTCCAGAGTTCCATGTTGGTCACCCATGTGGCCTCTTACCAGCTGTACATGAGCATATTCTTAAAGAATATCATGTGCGACTTGACATACCTAGCCCAGTTTCTGCCTCCAGAGATGTTGGAGCAGTATCACGCCCTGGTGACCTATGGCAAGGACTGTTCTAAGTTCATGGTGCAAGCCACCTATGACATTTTCGAGACAGTATCAAGAAATGCTGCCATAGGTATTGGCACCTGGAGATTTGCCTGGCTCCTAATCCTCAGGCCTAGAACAATCTGTGGAAAACAAGCTGGCGAAGTCGTGCTGGGGAGAGAATCTCTTCGGCGAACAAGTCGAAGAGAAGGCCGGCTATATTGAGAAGCAGCATGTCACACTGACTAGAGACTCCAGGCGCATATCTGAACCAGCCTCTTACTGTAGGAGGTATCAGGGTGGAAGTCTGAAGAAGACCTACTATCCTCACAGGCATAGGTACTTCCCTGGGATCTAGATCTCCCAGCCCAAAGAGGCCCTTTCCAACAGCAGCATACAGAGAAGCCTTGGAAGGCTCAACTGGCTCCTCAGCCAACACCTGGGATGGGATTTAAGCTGGTTCCTTCGGAGCATAGCCACTTTTCCGATGGCCGCAATAGGAAACCCTCTGATTAGAGGAAGGCTCACTCTTTTTGCACAAAGTTGGCCCCTAATAAACTCAAACTCATAGGTCCTACAGATCATCCAAAGCGGTTACAAACTTTATTTATTGGAACTACCACCAAATTGCGCCCTGAGGGTGCATTATCTCGGTCCTCTGCATCAGGAAAAGTTTCAGAGAGAAATCACTGCCCTTTTGTCAGATCTCACGATCGAGCTTGTTCCACCAGAGCAAAGAGGTCTTGACACAACTCAGGCAAGAGCCTTTCTTCCACTCGACCGTCTGCACACACTAACATCACTGATGCGGGAGACTGAACTGAGTCATCAGGTAACAGCTCACAAGATGCTGGCCATAGTGGGCCACATGGCTTCCACAGTACGTCACACTCTTGGCACACCTCCAGATGAGGCAGGCTTAGTGGACTTTGAGGACACAGTGGACCCAGGCCATTGGTCGACTCAGGGATCATCTGTATATCACTGCCCCTCTTGTTCAGTCATTGCACTGATAGATAGTCCACCACAATCTGCTCAGAGGTCTCCCTTTCCAAATTGCTCCACTCCAAAGAGACAGATGAATCCAAGTTGGCGTGGAGAGCTCATCTCCATAGGTTGCACTCCCAGGGCAATTAGTCCATCCAAGAAAGTCTCCATCAGATCAATTTCTTGGAACCAAGAGCAGTGGCAAATGCCCTGAAGGCTTTTTGAGATCGACTGGCCAACTAAATTGTCCTGGTTCAGACCAACAATCAGGTCACCATGTTCTACATCAACAAACAAGGAGGAACAGGTTCGTAACTCCCGTGTTGGGAAGCGTTCAAAATGTGGAAGTTCACCATTGCGCACGGGATGGAACTGAGAGCCACTTACCTGCCGGGCAAGCAAAACACTCTGGCAGACAGGCTGAGTTGAGTCTTCCAATCACACGAATGGACACTGGACAGATGTTAAAACTTGCATCTTTTGGGAGTGGATCAGCCCCTCAATAGATCTGTTCGCCACTCCTCGGAATTCCCAGGTGGGTCAGTTCTGCGCCAGAGCAAGATCACACAGCAGACTGGCATCGTTTGCTTTCCTCCTGCACTGGGGGGAGGGTCTTCTATTCGCTTATCCTCCAATACCTCTCATTGAAAAGATCCTCCTGAAGCTCAAAACAGATGGCGGCATTGTGACTGTCATCGACCCTTACTGGCCCAGATAGCCTTGGTTTCCCCTTCTGTTGCAATTCCTCCAGTCTGGAGCCACTACACCTTGGCCATGCACCAGATCTGATATTGCAGGAGGTTGGGATGATGATGCACTCCATCATCCAGTCCTTGGCCCTCAAGTTGTTGAGAGGCTAATGTCTCAACTCAATCTGCTGGATAGTGTAATCAAAGTCCGTTTGGCCTCCAGGAGGGCCTCTTAATCTCCAGGAACAAGCAAGAATGTAGTCTTCACATATGGGTATCGTCGGTACCGACGGAGCCCGCGCGGGAACGCTCCCCAGCGTCCAATTAGAAAGCTTTTGGGAGCATCCCACAGCGCCTGTGTGCTGCCTTCCCGCCTTTCCCAACTGCCTCTCTCCAGTTCTTCGTTTTCCGCGGAGCCAGCAGGTCATTCTTCCTGTCACCGCAGAAATTTTTTTCCTGGTTCTTTCTTTTTTGTGGTCGCGTCTGCCGGTTCTCTTTTCTTTCTTTCTTTCGTTTAAAAAAAAAAAAAAAATTTATATTCTATATTTTTCCAAACTTTTCTTCCCAGGTGCACACGCCATTTTGGGCCTTAGGCCCAAAATTTCCTCCACTATGGAAAAACCCGCTTCGGGTTTCAAAAAGTGCACCAAGTATGGCGGTACCATCTCCGTCACCGACACCCATGAGTGGTGTTTTAAATGTTTAGGTCCTGACCACTCCATCGCCGAGTGTATGGCTTGTGCCATGATGTCCAAGAGGGGTCGACAAAACCGAGCTGCTAAGTTCAGTGCCTTTTTTCCCTCCGATGCAGCTTCTGTGGCATCGACGTCTTCCAGGGCTTCATCTTCCTCCCATGGATCTCAGGTAACTAAACATAAGTCTAGCCGGTCCTCAAAGGGTAGATCTCTTTCCAAGCATCGAGATGCCTCTTGCGTTGCCCTTGAGGGTTCTGTACTGGCAAAATTGCCCCAGCGGGAGGCTTCGTCTTCCAAAGCATTATCGGGGCTCCAGGATGTTCTCGAGGCCTCAACCTCGGCAGAACTACTGGTGCCATGCTCTGGGGTACTGGCTGCTTCCGGTACCGATACCCAGGCATCAGCAGCGTCGATAGACCAGAGGTTCCTGGCTATTGAACGCAGTCTGGTGGCTCTCCTTGCGGCATCGATATACTCGGAACCGCGTCAAACAGTTCAATAGGTACCGACAGCATCGGCATTGACATCGGTGTCAGCTTTGCCGGCACCCAATCATGCAATGCCTTCCGGTGCCGATACATCGGTACCGATTCCCCCGGGTACCGACTTCGGTCGGTACGGGTATCGGGCTCTTCAAGAGCATCCGGACAGACGGTACTTCGAATCCTCAGTGGACTTCGAGGATTCTGACAGCTCTGCCGGTACCGGTATACTTCTCCCGGAGGAGCCTTCCTTTCCTAAACGTAGGATGTCTCCTCCAGAAGATATCTCCTTTCAGAATTTTATCAGGGAGGTGGCTCGAGGTCTGTCCATTACTGTGGCTCCTGAAACAGAGCCCAGTGCTAAGGAGTTGGAGATTTTACAATATCCCAAAGCTCCTAAGGAGGCAGCTACTCTGCCTATCCATGAGATTTTGCATGGTCTTATGTTGAGAATGTGGGAGACACCTCTTACCAGCTCTCCTCACTCTCGCAGACTGGGTACCATGTATCAAGTCCCTCCTTGTTCTGGTTTCCAGAAAACTCAGCTTCCTCATCACTCTATTGTAGTGGAATCATCTATGAGAAGGATCAGGAGTACAAAAAGGCATGCCTCTAATCCTCCAGGGCGTGAGTGTAGAACTTTGGATGCCTTTGGACGTCGTACTTTCCAGGCTTCCATACTTTCTGCCAGGATCAGTTCCTATATTTTATATATGGGAATGTTCCTTAAAGAAGTCACAGGAGACTTGGAGATTTTAAGCCCTCTCCTTCCTGATGACAAGAGGCAGGATTTTTTCACACTAAACATGCCCAGGATGTTTCTAAGTTTGTCAATTGTGCAGCTTTTGACTGTTTTGAGTGCATAAGCAGAACCTCTGCCATTGCCATAGCTGCACTTAGAATTGCCTGGCTCCAGGCATCCGATTTGGAGCTCTGGGTGCAGGACAAACTGGGAAATATCCTTGTACAGGTGAGAACCTATTTGGCAAGAAAAAGCCAATGAGTTGGATGCTGACAACTCCACTTTGGATAGGTTATCCAAAGCCACAGCTGATCCTGCAAGAAAGAAATCTTTCAAGAAACCTTTCTTCTCAAAAAAGAAGAGGTTTTATCCCTCTTATTCCCAGCAGGGACGTTCTGCAGGTCAGCCTTTCCGGAAAGGTCAGCAACCACCTAAACAAAGGAAAGCAAAGACTGCCAAGCCTCAACCGTCTCAGCAGTCTCAGCCTCCACAAGGCCTTTGACTTTCATCTAGAGAACTTAGCCTTCCTGGCTCTCAGTGGTCCAGAGCCTTCCACCATTCCAGGAAGGTTGTGTCACTTTGCCCCCAGATGGGGGGCAGATAACAGCAGAACATTGGACACTCTCCATTATAAAAGAGGGGTACAAGCTTCACTTGCTGTGCATGCCCCTTCCACAATGGTAAGACAGTTCATTTCTCAGACCTCTCTCATCAACCTGTTAGATCAAGAGGTCACTATGCTTCTTGCCCAAGGGGTAATAGAAGAAGTACCCATTCATCAACAGGGTACGGGGTTTTCCTCCCCCTGTTTCCTTATCCCAAAGAAAACAGGGGGACACAGACCTATTTTAGACCTCAGAGAATTGAACAAATTCCTGTTCAAAGAGAAATTCAAGATGATTTCTGTGGGAACTCTGCTACCATACCTTCAGAGTCGGGATTGGCTTTGTTCTCTAGATCTCAAGGATGCGTACACTCATGTTCTCATCCATCCAACTCACAGAAAGTTCCTTCGGTTCCTTTTTCAAGGAAAGCACTACCAATACAGGGTGCTTCCTTTTGGCCTGGCCTCAGCACCAAGAGTGTTCACGAAATGCATGGCTGTGGTAGCAGCATTTCTCCGTACTCTAGGGATGTTCGTCTTCCCCGACTTAGATGACTTGCTCATTTGAGCCCCATCAGAGTCAGAGGCCAGGACTTCCCTATCTTGCACAGTGCGTATCCTTCAGTATTTGGATCTGGTCATAAACATCCCAAAATCCAGTCTAACTCCCACTCAGTCTCTAGAGTTCATAGGAGCTTTGCTGGATACCAGAAAAGCGAGGGCCTATCTTCCCCAGGCCCGTTGCCTTCGCATGGTGCAGTTAGCTTCTCAGGCAGTGCTAAAACCTCATCTCACTGCCCGAGAAATGTTACAACTACTAGGCCACATGGCATCTACAGTGCATGTGGTCCCTTATGCTCGCCTCCATATGAGAGCAGCCCAGTGGACCTTATCCACTCAATGGACCCAGGCATCAGGGTGCCTGTCAGACAAAATAGCAAACACAAATCGTCTTATTTTGTCTCTCCAAAGGTGGCAGTCCACTCAGAACCTGTTGCTGGGGTCCCCATTTCAACAGCCTTTACCCCAGGCAACTCTCACAACAGATGCTTCACCCAAGGCACTTGCAACTCTCCACCCAAGGCACTTGGACTCCACAGGAGACTCATCTACATATCAATCTCTTAGAGCTCAGAGCAATCTTCCTTGCTCTTCGAGTGTTCCACACCCTGCTCAGCTACAAGACAGTCCTCATTCATACGGACAGTCAAGTAGCAATGTTCTACGTGAACAAGCAGGGAGGAACAGGCTCTCTGTCGCTTTGCAACAAAGCTTTGCAACTATGGGCACTTGCCAGAGAGCATCAGATTCATCTCCTGGCAGTATATCTTCCAGGCATACAAAACTCTTGGGCAGACAGACTCAGTCGAGTTCTGCTTCCACACGAATGGTCTCTACATGCAGGCCAGGTGGCCAAGATTTTTCAAATTTGGGGAAACCCGGACATAGACCTCTTTGCAAGTCAGTTGAATGCCAAACTTCCAGGGTTCTGTTCCAGAATTCTGGCTCAGGGTTCTCAGGCCAGGGATGCCTTCCTCCTTCACTGGGGTCAAGACTTCCTTTATGCCTTTCCACCCATTCCCCTAATTCCCAAATCCCTGTTCAAGCTTCAGAGAGACAGAGGGCATATGATTCTCACAGCTCCACATTGGCCACGGCAAGTGTGGTACCCTCTGCTTCTACATCTCTCTCAAGCCCCCTCCCTGGAGTTAGGATCTGCTCCAGATCTCCTGTCACAGGAAGGCGGAATGTTATGGCATCCCAATCCCCAGTCTCTGCATCTCAGAGCTTGGTTGCTGAAGGCCTAGATCTTCATGATCTTAACCTCCCTCAGCAAGTAAAGGATGTCCTTTATGCTTCCAGGAAGCCTTCCACAAGACGCTCTTATGCTTTTAAGTGGAAAAGGTTTACCATATGGTGTTCGCAGAAGGGTCTTAACCCCCTTGCGATACCTCTGGAATCATTACTGGAGTATCTCCTTCATTTATCCAATGCAGGACTTAAGACTAACTCAGTGAGAGTCCATTTGAGTGCTATTGCAGCTTCCTTGAAGCCTCTAAATGGACAACCTATTTCTTCCCATCCTTTTATAGCAAGATTTATGAGAGGCCTTCTTCTAACTAAGCCTCCCATTAGGCCACCACTGGTGGCATGGGACTTAAACCTGTTTCTTGGTCAGCTCATGAAGCCACCTTTCGAACCCTTAGCTACTACCTCATTGAAATTCCTTTCTTGGAAAGTTATCTTTCTCATTGCAATCACATCAGCATGTCACATCAGTGAATTGCAGGCACTAGTGGCTGATCCACCTTATACAAGGTTCCATCATGACAAGGTAGTCCTTAGGACTCATCCACACTTTATGCCAAAGGTGGTCTCGCCTTTTCATCTTAACCAAGCGGTCTACCTGCCTGTGTTCTTTCCAAGACCTCATGCATCAAATGCAGAAAGGAATCTTCATACTTTGGAATGTAAAAGAGCTTTAGCCTTTTACTTGCAAAGAACACAGCAACATAGAAAGTCCTCTCAACTCTTTGTTGCTTTTGATCCTTCTCATTTGGGATTTCCAGTCTCCAAGAGAACACTGTCCAGCTGGATTGCACTGTGTATTTCCTTTACCTATCAGAGTAAGAATCTTCCTCTGGAGGGCCATGTCACAGCTCAGAATGCGAGAGCCACAATGGCTCATCTGCACTCTGTGTCTATCGACGACATCTGTCGAGCAGCCACCTGGGCCTCAGTTCATACCTTCACCGCCCATTACTGCTTGGACAAGGGCTCCCGCCGGGATACCTTGTTTGGTCTTTCTGTTCTCCAACACCTGTTCCATACCTAATCAACTCCTACCCGCCATCCCTGGTTGGATGCCAGAGATCCATGGGGGGAAGTGGAGACCTTTCACAGGGACACACAACTTCTGGGGTCTCTCCCTGGCATCTAAAGCTAGGGAGTCCCCATATGTGAAGACTACATTCCTGCTTGTTCCTGGAGATAGCATAGTTACTCACCTGCAACAGGTGATCTCCGGGAACAGCAGGAATTTAGTCTTCACAGCCCACCCACCTCCCCTAGGAGTTGTATCTCTCTATCTCTTTCTGTTTCCCTCTCTCTCTCTGTCTCAGCTTTAAACTCAGCTGGAGAGAGGCAGTTGAGAAAGGCGGGAAGGCGGCACGCAGGCGCTGTGGGATGCTCCCAAAAGCTTTCTAATTGGACGCTGGGGAGCGTTCCCGCGTGGGCTCAGTCGGTACCGATGATACCCATATGTGAAGACTAAATTCCTGCTGTTCCGGAGATCACCTGTTACAGGTGAGTAACTATGCTTTCCTGCAAATAGAAGAGGTTTACTGTCTGGTGTGAGGGCCAGGCCCCAGATCCCTTTGTCTGTTTCACACAAAAACTGCTTGAATGTCTTCTACACCTCTCCAAGTCTGGACTTTGTCCAACTCTGTCAGGGTTCATCTCAATGTGATTGGAGCATGCCATCAAATTGTGGAAGGCAGGTCTATCTCAGTACAGCCTTTAGTTGTTTGCTTTATGTGGGGTTTACTTCTCTTGAAGCCTCTTACAAGCCTTCCGCGGTGGCTTGGGACCTCAATGTGGTTCTTACGCAGCTCATGAAAGCTCCTTTTGAGCTTGGTCAATTTCTGTCCTCTGAATTTCATGACCTGGAAGGTATTGTTCTCATGGTGGTCACTTCAGCATGCAGGGTGAGCGAGCTTCAGGCCCTAGTGGTTCAATCCACCTTACACCAAATTCCACAATAATAGAATGGTCCTTCATACTCGGCCTAAATCCCTTCCAAAAGTGGTATCTGATATCCACCTTAATCAGTCAATTGTTCTTCCACCATTTTTCCCAAGACTTCATGCCCACAAAGAGGAAGCCACATTGCACATCTTGGACTCAAACCAGCTGGGCATTGTGGTCTCTAAGCAAACCCTGTCTACCTGGGTGGTGGACTGCATCAACTTTGCCTATAAGCAGGCTGGTCTCTTTCTCAAGCGCCATGTTTCAGCCCGTAATGTGCTGACTATGACAGCCTTTGTGGCGAACCTGCATTCCGTCTCCTTGCTGGAGATTTGCCGGGTCGCCACCTGATCCTCTGTTCACACCTTCACAGCTCATTACTGCCTGGAGGAGGATTTTTGGTGTGATAGCACCTTCGGCCAAGCGGTACTCCATCTTCTGTTTGGGGAATAATGCAACTCCTATCCTCCGGCCCTTCTGTGTGTCCAGGCTACCAGAGACTTGATTCCCTGATCGAAGCTGTGGTCGTCCCTGGGTTCTTGCGGCTACTCGGCTCTCTCTGCTGTCCATTATGTTTTGATTTTTCTGTTGCCCATGGCTTTTACAGGTTCTTTTGGTAGCCTGTAGCTTGAGAGTTCCATATCTGAGGACTGACTTCATGCTTGTTCCCAGAGACAGCATAGTTACTCACCTGTAGGAGGTGTTCTTCGGGAACAGCAGGTATCAGTCTTCACAACCTTCCTCCCCATGGAGGTGTTTTCCTTTTTCTGCTTTATTGAGCTGTGTCGTCATACTGAGGTAAGATGGCACCTTTGGGCAGTCTAACTCCCAAAGTCTTTCTGTGAAAGCTGGAGAGTGTTGACCGTGCAGGCGCTCTCGGTGCCCACATCACCCATATGTGAGGAGTGATTCCTGCTGTTCTCAGAGAACACCTACTACATGTGAGTAACTACACTTTCCCTTTGGATGCATTGAAGAAATACTTGCAGTTTTTAAAAATGTTGACAATGCCATTTCACCTTTAAATGAAGTATACTATCTGCCAGTTGCAAAAAATAGTGGAGAATACTTTGGATAATTATGCAATATTAGAATCCTCTATCTCTTAAGACTTGGAAAGAGGGACATTGTTAACAAGCTTTACTTTCAATTAGGATGTGTCTTTGATTTTTCATCTGTATTTCAAGAGGAATAAGAAACTTATCCTTGGCCAAAGAATCTGGATTTATCTACACAAGAATGCCATAAGCTGTTTCTTAGCATTTCCAGGCCTACTGTCTGTCTGCTATTGCTTTATGGATGTGTACAGCTCTGAATTGCCTGCCCTGTAGGGTGTCTGTTCCCCAGCAGGACCTGGGTTGATGGTCCCCTCTACTGCCACCATTGCAGGGAGGTAGAATGTGAATCTATTGGTAGGCGATCCTGTTTCCCACCCTGAGCCCCAGAGGGTGGGTTGTGTGGTGGTACATAATCCACCTATGGGTCCAAACACCCCCCTTCGCCTACATCATGTAACCATGGCACCAACACAGGATATGCACTATTCTGGGTGCATCATAGCCCATAAGAGCTAGACATGACTGAGAAATACAGAAGGACACAGATGTAACCTAGGTGTGTCTGCAGGAACTACCTATCACACACAGTAGCACTGATGGGAACCTGCAGCATGGCGTATTTCAGCCATGAAAGGTGCTGGGGACCTGATGCTGGGCGCCCCACCTCACCCTCAGGGTGGCACAGTACCCGCACAATGTGACGGTCTGTGGCTACTCTGTGCCAGTACCACACACGGTCAGTTCCCCCTACTAGGCCGAGGTGCTGTGGGGGTGCATACCCCATCTTGTGCCCATCTGTAGACTGCTGATTTGCATGTGCAGTGCATCATGGGTACGGGTGGGTTAACCCTATCCTGGTAACCACAGCAGTTTGTGTGGTGACGTGCAGTCCTTCTGCAGCCAACCAGGGGTTTGTTAGCAGCTATAGAGCTGTAGCCCACTGGTTACTTCACTGCCTGTGAAGCCAGAGGTCATGGGTTCAAACCCATGGTGGGGTTATTTGATAGGGCTGTCTGAGGCATTGTCTATTTTTAATGTACATTAGTGCTGCCAGCACAAACACCCTCAGAGTACTGTAACCTTAAGGTGCCTCATAAGGCGCCCCATAAGGCACCTTATATTTATTTATTTATTTAACTGTATTTATATCCCGCTTTTCACCGGGTCAAAGCGGCGCTACATTCAAGGGTGGGGGTAAGTAAGTATAAGGGTGGGGCCATCACCAGGTGGGCAACAATGATGATTTCGACATAGGACAGACTTTAGACATGTACAGTATAGTTCAGTTTTTCAGACCCATCTCAGCTACAAGACAGTTCTGGTCCAGACCAACAATCAAGTAGCCATGTTCTATGTGAAGAAGCAGAGCGGAACAGGCTCTCTGTCATTATGCAACGAAGCTTTGCGAGTGTGGGCCCTCGCCAGAGAGCTTCAAATCTACCTTGTAGTGGTATATCTTCCAGGCATTCAAAATCTTTGGGCAGACAAACTCAGTCGAATACTGCTGCCACACGAATGGTCTCTGCACTCAGACCAGCTTGCTCGAGTGTTTTGAATCTGGGGAACGCCAGATATAGACTTCTTTGCAAGTCCACAGAATGCCAAACTTCCTGATTCTGTTCTAGAATTCTGGCTCAAAACTGTCAGGCAAGGGATGCTTTCCTCTTCCACTGGGGTCGGGACTTCCTCTATGCCTTCCCACCCATTCCCCTCATTCCCAAAACTTTGTTCAAGCTTCAGAGGGACAGAGGTCATATGATACTTATAGCTCCACGTTGGCCACAGCAAACGTGGTATCCTCTACTTCTGCGTCTCTCTCAAGCCACACCTCTGGTGTTGGGATATGCTCCAGATCTTCTTTCCCAGGAGAACGGGATCCTGTTGTACCCGAATCCCCAGTCCCTGCACCTTAGGGCCTGGTTACTGAAAGCCTAGGAATCCCAGATATCAACCTTTCTCAACAGGTAAAGGATATCCTTGTGGCTTCCAGAAAGCCTTCTACAAGGCGATCCTACGCCTTTAAGTGGAAGAGGTTCTCTGTATGGTGTTCTCAAAGGGGACTTAACCCCCATTCAGTGCCTGTGGAGTCGCTTCTGGAGTATCTCCTCCATTTATCAGATTCTGGTCTTAAAACCAATTCAGTAAGGGTCCATCTTAGTGTCATTGCTGCTTTTCGCAAACCTCTGGATAGACAACCTATTTCCTCTCATCCACTCGTAGCAAGATTTATGAGGTCTACTCTTAACAAAACCTCCCATTAAGCCACCGCCAGTGGCATGGGATCTGAATCTTGTTCTCGGGCAGCTCATGAAACTGCCCTTTGAGCTTTTAGCCACTAGAGCTCTAAAGTTTCTTTCGTGGAAGGTCATCTTCCTAGTTGCCCTCACTTCTGCAAGACATGTCAGTAGTTACAGGCCTTAGTGGCGGATCCTCCTTATACAAGATTTCACCATGATAAGGTAGTTCTTAGGACTCATCCTCACTTTATGCCAAAGGTGGTTTCGCCTTTTCATTTGAACCAAGTGGTTTACCTTCCTGTATTCTTCCCTAGGCTTCATGCCTCTAATGCAGAAATAAACCTTCATACTTTAGATTGTAAAAGAGCCTTGGCTTTTTACCTTCAAAGAACTAAGCAACATAGAAAATCTTCTCAGCTTTTTGTTGCTTTTGATTATAGTCATTTGGGACTTCCAGTTTCCAAAAGAACTCTCTCTAGGTGGATTGCAAATTGCATATCCTTTGTATATGAGAGTAAGGGACTTTCTCGCGAAGGTCATGTCACAGCTCACAGTGTGAGAGCAATGGCAGCCTCAATGGCTAATCTTCGTTCTGTGTCCATCGACATCTGTAGAGCAGCCACTTGGGCTTCAGTACACACCTTTACAGCCCACTATTGCTTAGACAAGGACTCCTGTTGGGATGCCTCGTTTGGCTAGGCTGTGCTCCAGCATCTCTTTCAGACTTAGTACAACTCCTGCCCGCCGTCCCGGGATTCGATGCCAGAGATCCATGGGGTGAAGCATGACCCATCTCACCTTGGGTTCGCAGCTTACTGGGGTCACCCCCCTGGCATCTCTCAGCTGGGAAGACTACATTCCTGCTTGTTTCTGGAGATAGCGTAGTTACTCACCTGTAACAAGTGATCTCCGGGAACAGCAAGAATTAAGTCTTCACAACCCACCCACCTCTCCTGGGAGTTGTCTCTATCTCTCTCTTTGTTTACTTCTCTCCTTTGGTCTCAGCTATAAACTCAATTGAAGAGGGAGAGTTGGGAAGGCAGCACATAGGTGCTATGGGATGCTCCCAAAAGCTTTCCTATTTTACGCTGGGGAGCGTTCCCGCGCAGGGTCTGTCGGTACCGACGATATCCATATGTGAAGACTTAATTCCTGCTGTTCCAGGAAATCACCTGTTACAGGTGAGTAACTACGCTTTCTCAGCATTTGGAAAGATATCTTAAAGCTTGATATGGGTATGTTGCAGAACATAGTGCGTACTACATATAAATATAAAGCAGTTATATTGGAATGGAGAATTGTAGAAGAAAATTGTTTTCTTAGACTTGTCTGCTTTGATATGTTACAGTATTAGTCAATTCTATCTGTATCCTTAGATATTCATAAATGTTCTATTGTTTTTTGTTCTGTTTGTTCCTCAAATATATTCAAATACAACTTACCTTTTTGATGAAAAAGAGTGACAAAATGAATATAATGAATCTAAAAAGCTCTGAAGCCTTTTTGATGAAAAAGTGTGATAAAATGAATATAATGGATCTCAATATTTTCTCAGATGGTTTAAGAAATGGTACAGATGTACAATATTCAGTATGCATTAATTTCTTATATATATTTTTTTCATTAGAAACGTCTCAAAGCAGCTGAAGCAGAGAGTAAGCTGAAACAAGTATATATCCCAACCTAGTAAGTATGAAATATCTTTATCCTTCATGATGGTTTTCTGTAGTTGGGATCAAAATATATAGGGGCATGTTTACTAAAGTGCACTAAGATTTGGCATTTTAGTGTGCTAAGAAGCAAGCTTTGCATGGGAGAAGTGCTGTTATGAGCATGCCTCACCCTGCAGTTATCACAGTGAGCAGCATCTCACCACACTAAAACTACAATTGCAATTAAAGTGGTGCATTTAATGCCACTCATTGAGATGGCGTTAAGTGCACTTGAACTGCAACAGTGCAGCGCGTGCTATTGACCCCTGTGCTTACCACAGTGTGTATTCAATGCCTGCTTTCTGTCGTAAATCCACCCAGTCCCTGTCTTGTGCTAAGCAGTTATTGTGTGATTTTTACCATGCTGGTTACTTTAACATGTGATAGCAGTTATTGCAATCTCCAGGAACAAGCAGGAATATAGTCTTCACCAACAGAGTCCGTGCAGGAACGTCGGCACCGACAGAGTCCGTGCAGGAACGCTCCCCAGCGTCCTATAGGAAAGCCTTTGGGAGCATCCCACTGTGCCTGCGCTGCTGCCTTCCCACCTTTCCAACTCTCCTTCCTCAGTTTTTCATTTTCCGCGGAACCAATAGGCAGCAACTCCTGTCACCACAGAAAATTTTCTTTTTTGTGGTCGCGTCTGCCTTCCCATCGACGACTATACCGGGACCACTGATGTCTTTATTTTCTTCAAAATGGAGAAACCAACTAGTGGTTTCAAAAATGTTCAAAATGTGGCGGTACCATTTCTGCTACCGACACCCATGACTGGTGTCGTAAATGTTTGGGCCCAGACCATTCTCCATCAGAGTGTCTCCTTTGCGGAAAGATGACTAAGAGGGGCCTGCAAAATAGAGCTGCGAAACTCTGCACCCTTTTTGCTTCGGATGCTATGTCTGTTGCATCGATGTCGTCAAGGGCTTCATCTTCCTCCCATGGATCTCAGGTAACCAAACCCAGGTCGTCTTCGAAGACCGGTCTGTCCTCAAAGGGTAGATCTCCTTCTAAGCATCAAGATGCTTCCAGCATTGCCCTTGAGGAGAATACACCGGCCAAACAACCCCGGCGGGAGGTCCTTGCCTCCAAAGCATTAACGGGGTCCCAAGATGTTCCCGGAGAGCTCTTGGTGCCATATTCTGGGGTCGTGGCCCGCTCTGCCGGCACCAACACTTAGACATCGGTAGGCTCCATGGATCAACGCATCCTAGCCATTGAGCGCAGCCTAGCGGCCTTGCTAGCAGCCTCCGTACCGCTAAAGCCGCTACAATTGGTTCCGCAGCCATTGGTACCGGTACCGGAAGTATCGGCAGCTACTGTTCCGCCGCTCTCCATGCTACCACCCATGCCAGCCCTAGAATCGGTGTCTGGCATAGAGGGTCCAGTGTCGAGGCATTCCGATGCCTACTTCGATCGGTACCGGCGGCAGGCAGTATGAGAGCTCCCGATCAATTGATACGTCGAGTCTTCCAAATCTGATGATTCTGATTAATCCATGGATACTGGAGCGGTTCTTCCGGAGGATCCCTCTCCTTTACCGCAATGGTGGAAGTCTCCTCCGGAGGACGGGTCTTTTCAAGACTTTATACAGGATGGGTCTCGGGGCCTCTCGATCACCGTGACCCCCGAAAAGGAACCGAGAGCTGAAGAACTTGAAATTCTTCACTATCCAACAGCCCCCAAGGAGGCTGCAACCCTTCGCATACACTGCATATTGCATGATCTCATGCTTAGAATCTGGGAAACACCCTTAACAGTGTCTCCACATTCTCGAAGACTCGATACAATGTACCAAGTACCTCAATGTCCCAGGTTCCAAAAAACGCTGTTACTACACCATTCCATGTTTGTGGAATCGGCGATGCGCCAGATCAAAAGTGCCAAGACACATTCCTCTAATCCTCCAGGCTGTGAGGCGAGGACTCTCGATGGCTTTGGTCGTCAATGCTTTCAGGCCTCTATGCTGTCGGCAAGAATAAGTTCTTACATACTCTACATGGGTATGTTTCTTCAAGAGGTTACTAAAGATTTGGAACTCATAGCCCCTCTTCTCCCCGATGACAAGAGGGCCGATTTCCTTACTCTGGTTAAGCATACCCAAAATGTTTCTAAGTTCATGAACAGGGAAACCTATGGTTGTTTTGAATGCATTAGCAGAACCTCTGCTGTTTCTATCGGTGCACGTCGGATTGCTTGGCTACAAGCATTCGATTTAGAGCAGTGGGTGCAAAATAAGCTGGGGAATATTCCTTGCACAGGAGAAAACCTTTTTGGCAAGGACTGGCAGGATAAAGCTGCTCAGCTTGAGTCCGAGAACACTACCTTAAATAGTTTATCCAAGACCACTGCCAACCCAGCTAAAAAAGATAGTTAGGAAATCCTTTTTCAACAAGAAAAATTCTATCCTTCTTCCTCCCAAACTGGCCACTGTCCAATCCATGCTCCCCAGAAGGGGCAGCAACAGCCGAAACAACAAAGGAAGGCTCAAGTCCCCTGAGCTCAACCAGCTCAGCAGACACAGCCTCTTCAAGGTCTTTGACTCCTTCCTAGAGAACCTAGTCATCCTCCCTCTAGAAATACCAGAGCCTCTCAACATTCCAGGCAGACTGTGTTGCTTTGCCAAGAGGTGGCAGCAGATAACATCAGAGCATTGGACTCTCTCCATAGTGACAGAGGGGTACAAACTCCATTTCCACAGTATGCCCCCTCTTTCTACTCCAAGAGAGTTCAGTTTTCGCCCCCCTCCCCCAACCACTCTCTTGTATCAAGAGGTCACCTCACTCCTTGCTCAGGGAGCGATAGAGGAGGTACCTCTTTCTCAACAAGGCCTGGTCTTCTACTCCCCCCTACTTTCTTATTCCAAAGAAAACAGGAGAGTACAGGCCCATACTGGACCTCAGGGAGTTAAACAAGTATCTCTTCCAAGAAAAATTCAAAATGATCTCTCTCGGAACACTCCACCCTTACATTCAGAGTCAGGATTGTCAATGTTCTCTAGACCTAAAAGACGCCTATACACATATCCTTATTCATACAGAACACAGGAGGTTTCTTCGATTCCTCTTTCAGGGAAGACATTACCAGTACAGAGTTCTACCCTTTGGCCTGGCTTCAGCCCCAAGAGTCTTCACGAAATGCATGGCAGCAGTAACAGCATTCTTAAGGACTCTAGGGATATTTGTCTTTCCCTACTTAGATGACTGGCTGATCTGAGCACCAACAGTTCCAGAAGCCAGCTCAGCTCTTTCCTGCACGATGCAAATCCTGCAATATTTGGGTTTTGTCATAAATTCCCAAAATCCCATCTCACCCCTTCTCAGTCTCAAGAGTTCATAGGGACTCTATTAGACACAAAGCAGTCAAGGGCTTTCCTACCACAACTCTTCTGCGCTTGAGTAGTTCAACTGGTATCTCAAGCAGCTATGAAAACTTTCCTGACTGCTCAAGAAATGCTTCAGTTGCTGTGGCATATGGCGTCCACTGTACATGTAGTCCCCTATACTCGCCTACATATGCGAGCAGCCCAGTGGCCCTATCTTCTCAGTGGACACAGGCATCAGGTCGTCTAAGGAACAAAATCAGAAGCATTGCACGTCTCATCTCGTCCCTTCAGTGGTGGCAAACACTAGAAAACCTTCTCTTAGGGTCACCTTTTCAGCCACTGCACCAAGCTACCTTGACGACGGATGTGTCCAAGTCAGGTTGGGGGCCTCATATGGATAATCTCTCCACTCAAGGTCTCTGGACCCAACAGGAGACTTGTCTTCACATAAATCTACTGGAAATCAGAGCCATGCTCTTCGAGTGTTTCAGGACCATCTCTGCTTCAAGACAGTCCTTGTCCAGACAGACAATCAGGTAGCCATGTTCTACATGAACAAACAGGGTGGAACAGGCTCTCAAGCATTGTGCAACAAAGCTCTACACCTCTGGTCCTTCGCAAGAGGCCTTCAGATTCACTTATTGGCAGTGTATCTCCTAGGCACAAAGAATCTCCTGGAAGATAAACTCAGTTGAGTGCTGCTGCCACACGAGTGGTCTCTTCATTCGGAACAGATTGCTCGAATCTTTCGAATCTGGGGAACCCCAGATATAGACCTATTTGCAAGTCCTCAGAATGCCATACTTCCCCGATTCTGTTCCAGAATTCCAGCTCAGAACAGTCAGACAAGGGATGCTTTCCACCTCCACTGGGGTCAGGACTCCCTGTATGCCTACTCACCCATTCCCCTCATTCCCAAGACTCTGTTCAAACTCTAGAGAGACAGGGGCCATATGATCCTCATAGCCCCATGCTGGCCACGACAGGCGTGGAATCCACTGCTTCTACGTCTCTCTGAAGCCAGGCCTCTGGACTTTGGATGTGCTGCAGATCTTCTATCCCAGGAGAATGGGACACTTTTGCACCCGAATCCTCAGTCTTTACACCTGATGGCATGGTTGCTGAGAGCTTAGAATTCCAGGATGTCAACCTCTCTCAACAGGTTAAGGATATCCTTTTGGCCTCAAGGAAACCTTCCACAAGGCGGGCTTATGCCTTTAAGTGGAAAAGGTTCTCTATCTGGTGTTCAAAGAAGGATCTTAATCCTTTTTCAGTTCCCATAGAGTCGTTACTGGAGTATCTCCTCCATCTTTCATCTTTTGGTCTCAAGACTAACTCAGTAAGAGTCCACCTTAGTGCCATTGCGGCTTTCCACAAGCCCTTTGATAGACAACCTGTCTCCTCTCAGCCACTTGTAGCGCAGTTTATGAGGGGTTTACTCTTAACTAAGCCTCTCATTAAGCCACCACCCGTGGCATGGGACGTAAATCTTGTCCTCGGACAGCTCATGAAGCCGCCCTTCGAGCCCTTAGCCACTACATCCCTGAAGCTTCTTTCTTGGAAAGTAATCTTCTTAATTGCCTTCACTTCTGCAAGACGCATCAGTGAGCTACAAGCTTTTAGTGGCTAATCCACCTTACTCAAGATTCCACCGTGATAAAGTAGTCTTTAGAACTCATCCTCACTTTATGCCTGAGGTGGTTTCGCCTTTTCATTTAAACCAGTCAGTTTATCTTCCTGTCTCCTTCCCTAGGCCTCATGCCTTTTACCTTCAGAGAACTAGGGAGCATAGAAAGGCTTCTCAGCTTTTTGTTGCCTTTGATTCCAGCCACCTGGGGTTACCAGTCTCCAAGAGAACACTCTCCAGGTGGATTGCAGACTGCATATCCTTTACCTATGAGAGTAAGGGACTTTCTCTCAAAGATCATGTCACAGCTCACAATGAAAGAGCAATGGCTGCCTCTATGGCCAACCTTCGCTCGGTGTCCATCAATGACATCTGCAAAGCAGCCACTTGGTCCTCGGACCACACCTTTGCGGCCCATTACTGCTTAGACAAGGACCCCGTCGGGATACCTCATTTGGCCAAGCTGTTCTCCAGCATCTCTTTCAAACTTAGAACAACTCCTACCCCCGTCCCGGGTTTCGATACCAGAGATCCTTGGGGGGGAAGCATGACCCACCTCAGCCTGGGTTTAGCTGCTCTATGGGGTCATCTCCCTGGCATCTCTAAGCTTGGGAGTCCCCATATGTGGACCACATTCCTGCTTCTTCCTGGAGAGAGCGTAGTTACTCACCTGTAACAGGTGATCTCCGGGAACAGCTGGAATTGAGTCTTCACAACCCACCCATCTCCCCTAGGAGGTGTATCTGTATCTCTCTCTCTTTTTTCCTTCTCTCCTTTTTTCTCAGCTACAAACCCAACTGAGGAGGGAGAGTTGTAAAGGCAGGAAGGTAGCAGCACAAGCGCTGTGGGATGTTCCCAAAAGCTTTCCTATAGGACGTTGGGGAGCGTTCCTGCACAGGCTCCATCGGTGCCGACGATACCCATATGTGAAGACTCAATTCCTGCTATTCCCAGAGATCACAGCTTACAGGTGAGTAACTATGCTTTCCCATGCTGTTTAGCATGTGCTTTAGCACACAGTAAATGTTAATGTACTTCAGTACAAATGCCTTATGAAAAGATCAATAAGAATAAAAGCACTAGCCTTTCATCAGTTGATGCTGTGGGAGGCCCGGGGCGCCCGGGGGAGTGTCAGGCGCTGGCCGTTGTTTCAGCTCTTATGGGATCCTTACATCCAGAATTTGGCTCCTCGCAGTCGGAATGAAGTGCTACAACTGGGGGTTTAGGCATGGGTGTGCTATTGCCAGCTAGGTGATTGTATTGCTGTGGGGTTCCGAGGGGATTTCAATGGGAAGGATGTGACTAGGGGGGAGGGGGGGGGAGGGGGGTTGATTGTTTATTGAAATAAAATGCACCTGTAAATGTGATTGTACTCCCGGTTGGGGATCAGACTCCACCCCACTAGGAGTTTGTTATCGTTTCATGTTTTGTTGGCTGTTATTGGTGTGTATTAAATTAAGTATATAAAAAAAAGAATAAAGGCACTTATTTTGTGGTAAACCAAAGAATTGTGCATGTAGCAATAAAAAAATTGTTTGGGTACACTTTGGGATATAGCAAATTTATTCTAAGATTTAGATCCTTCTGTGATATGTAATGTACTTTTGGTCATTAGGGATAAAGTTGCTGCAATTATATGGTTTTCATTTGTGGAGTACTTTTTTACTGTGGCTTCAAACATATTTCGGTATTGCATTTGGTACAATATTTTGTTGGTTTACATTATGTAAAACTTTCAGGCATAGAAAATAGAGCAAATGTGAAAATACATAGAAATTGTCTTACTGTTTATATTTATTTCTTCATGTGAACTAAGATAATGATCAATAGTCTTGGTCAGTTTAAATGGTAGCTTTTTAAATTTCTGTTCTCACAAATAGTAAGAAATATAATTTGAAGTTGTGGTCAACTTTACTATGCCAAGAAATTCATAACAGTAATCAATCACGGGTGTCAAATCTGGTGATGTAGGTGTGGATAGTATTTTTTGTGTGTGCTAAGTATGTATGTAGTTTCACTGTGTGAGACAGCAATATGGTTCTAATACTTTTTGATTTCCAATAGTTGTAATCATTTAAGGTATTTTAACTTTGGTTACCTATGGGCATGCCTAATGATTTGGAATTTAACATGATTAGCTGCTCGTTTTATTTCAAAAAGAAAAGTGCTTACTTGAATATGGTAGAGTTGCCCTATTACCATATTTCTCTGTGACCTCTAGTCTCATAATAATGTGCCTGCCTGAATATGGTAAAGGTGCTCTATAATTATTATTTCCCTGTGACCCCTGCTACTGTTATATGTATTGCATTGGAAGCTTTGAAATTAACAGCTGTTCTCTGAAGACAAGCCCTTACAGATGGGTGATGAGTCCACGCAGGAGAAAACTTTCCCAGCTCAGAAATATCTGGAAACTTTTGTGAAGTTTCACTGTGCCTGTGTGCCTCCTTTATTCTTCTTTCTTCTGCAGGATTGAGAAGATAGATACTTGTGGAGCTCTCAAGAAGTTATATAATATTTAAAATTAGTAATTTGCTGTCCACATCACTAACTGATATTGCTCACGCCATTAGTGTTCCCTTTGTCAGGATTTTCAATTGTGTTGTAACTTGTATTATTTTATCTCCAGGAACAAGCAGGAATGAGTCCTCACATATGGGTACGTCGGTACCGACGGAGCCTGCGCGGGAATGCTCCCCAGCTTCCCAGAATGAAAGCTTTTGGGGCATCCCACAGCGCATGCGCGCTGCCTTCCCGCCTTTCCTAACCAACTCTCCTCAGATCTTCTTTTCCGCGGAGCCAGCAGGTCGTGTTCCTGTCACCGCTGAAGAAGTTCTTTATTTTAATTTATTTCTTTGGTCGCGTGTCTGCCTTCCCCGACGCCGGACCGGTACCGCCGGTCTTTTCTTTTCTTTCTAAAAAAAAAAAATATATATATATATATACTTTTTCCTCACTTGGTGTATTTTTCTTCTTAGGCCTCCAGGCCCACAAGAAACTTTTCCCTCATGGAAAAACCAGCCTCCGGCTTCAAAAAATGCACTAAGTGTAGCGGTACAATTTCTGTTACAGATACCCATGAATGGTGTCTTAAATGTTTGGGGCCTGAACACTCCATCCCGGATTGCCAGTCCTGCTCTCTAATGTCTAAACAAGGGTTACAGAACCGAGCAGCCAAGCTCCTTGTGCTGTTTCCCACGGATGCACCGGCGGTGGCATCGACATCTTCCAGGTCTTCCTCTCCTGATGGGTCTCAGGTAACCAAGCATAATCCTAGCAGGTCCTCGAAGGACAAATCTCCCTCTAAGCATCGAGATGCCTCCGGGCTTGCCCTCGAGGATCCTGCCCCAGCCAAACAACCCCGGCGGGAAGCTCCGGCTTCCAAAGCTCATCCTATGGGGTTACAGGTTGACATCGATGGCACGGCCTCGACCGATCACCTGTTAGACTGCTCTGGGGTACCGGCACAATCTTCCGGTACCGACATCCAGGCAGTCGTGGCGTCCATGGATCACACTGTTCAATCCATGCAGCAGGCTATAATGGCTTTTATTAAAGCTGCGACGCCGACGGTACCGCAACGAGGTTCGTTGTCGGTACCGGCTCCGATACCGGTACCGACTGCATCGACATCGGCCAGGATACCGACTCAGGTTCCTTGTCCAGGGCTATTTCTCGGTACCGATCCGGTACCGGGGAAGCCCGATGTCGGTACCGATCGATACGCGTATCGATCGTTGGAAGGGGACAGACGATACTTCGATTCCTCTGATGATTCTGATTCATCAGATGAGTCTCCTGAAGTATCCATTACCCTTCCTGAGGAGCCTGCTTCTCCAAAAAGGAGAATGTCTCCTCCAGAGGATTTGTCCTTTCAAGACTTCATAATAGAAGTGGCTAAAGGACTCTCTATTTCAGTAACCTCTGAAGCAGAGCCTAGAGCAAAAAAATTAGATATTTTAGGATACTCTAAGGCTCCTAGAGAGGCAGTCACCTTGCCAATTCATGAAATTCTTCATGAACATATGATTGACTTATGGGAGACTCCTCTCACCCTTTCTCCTCATTCTCGCAGATTGGACACTATGTACCGTGTCCCTCCTTGTCCTGGATTTCAGAAAACTCAGCTTCCTCACCACTCCATTGTGGTGCAGTCAGCTATGAAAAGGATAAAGAGTACCAAAAGACACTCTTCTGCTCCTCCAGGAAGAGAATGCAGGACCTTGGATGCTTTTGGTAGAAAAATCTTCCAAGCCAGCATGCTTATTGCCAGAATCAACTCATATAGCCTTTATATGGGTATGTTTCTAAAGGAAGTTGCACAAAAGCTGCACAACTTTCTCCCTTTTATTCCAGAGGATAGAAGGGATGAATTCCTCCTTTTGGCTTAAGCATACTCAAGACATTTCAAAGTTTCCAACAGGGCAGCCTTTGACTCCTTTGAAGGTGCCAGCAGAGCCTCAGGCATTGCCATAGCTGCTCGCAGATTTGCTTGGCTCCAGGCTTCTGATCTAGAACCCTGGGTTCAGGATGGCTTAGGAAATCTGCCCTGTACGGGTGAAAATCTCTTTGGCAAAGAATGGCAAATAAAAGCCACTCAAATGGATGCAGATAATTCTGCTCTGGATAGACTTTCCAAGTCAACTTCCATTCCAGCCAAGAAAAAGTCTTTCAAAAAGCCTTTTTACAAAAGGAGCAGATTTCCTTCCACTTCTGGCCAACAATCTTCTACAGGTCGCTTTGCTACTAAGCGTCAGCAACCTAAACAGGCCAGGCCTAAACCTGCAGGGGCTGCTACAACTCAGCAGTCCCACCCCCCTCAGGGTTTTTGACTTGATACTAGAGAACTTAACCTTTCTGGCTCTACAACAGCCAGAACCTCTCACCATTCCAGGAAGGTTAGCTCATTTTGCTCCCAGATGGGAGCAAATCACATCAGAGCAATGGACCCTCTCTATCATAAGAGAGGGCTACAAACTTCATTTCTCAGACCTTCCTCCCTACACCATGGTGAGACACTTCAATTCTCCCACATCTCTCCTCGACCTTCTGGATCAGGAGGTGACTACCCTTCTGGCCCAGAAGGCCATAGAAGAAGTTCCTCTTCTTCAACAGGGGTCAGGGTTTTACTCCCCCTACTTTCTCATTCCAAAGAAAACAGGGGGATACAGACCCATTCTAGATCTCAGAGAATTGAACAAATTCCTATGCAAGGAGAAGTTCAAGATGCTTTCTCTAGGCACTCTCCTTCCATACCTACAGAGTCAGGATTGGCTTTGTTCTCTAGATCTCAAGGATGCGTATACTCATGTCCTCATCCATCCATCTCACAGAAAATTCCTACGTTTTCTGTTCCAGGGAAAACATTACCAATACAGAGTCCTTCCTTTCGGTCTGGCCTCTGCTCCAAGAGTGTTCACCAAATGCATGGCAATAGTTGCTGCATTTCTACGCACTCTGGGAATATTTGTCTTCCCATATCTGGACGACTGGCTCATCCGAGCTCCAACCCAGTCGGAGGCTCAGATCTCCCTGAACCGCACCAGGCGCATTCTGCAATACCTGGGACTTGTGGTAAACCTCCCAAAGTCCCAGCTCACCCCTACTCAGTCCCTGGAATTCATAGGGGCCTGGTTGGACACTACTTCTGCAAGGGCCTACCTTCCCCAGGCCCGTTGTCAACGTCTAGTGCAGTTAGCCTCCCAGATTCAGTCAAAGAGCCACTTAACTGCCAGGGAGATGCTACAGCTGCTAGGCCATATGTCTTCCACTCTACATGTGGTGCCCTATGCTCGCCTACACATGAGAGCAGCTCAATGGACTTTGTCCACCCAGTGGACTCAAGCTTCAGGAGCTCTCTCAGACCAAATAGCAACCTCCAAACATCTCTTTTGGTCTCTCCAATGGTGGATGTCCACTCAAAATCTGTTGCTGGGATCCCCCTTCCAACCTTTGTTACCCCAAGCAACCCTCACAACAGATGCCTCCCAAACAGGTTGGGGAGCTCATCTTCAAGACCTCTCCACCCAAGGCACTTGGTCCCCACAGGAGACCTCTCTTCATATCAACCACTTGGAACTTCGAGCAGTGTTCCTAGCTCTCAAGGTCTTTCATACCCTCCTCAGTTACAAGACAGTCCTCATTCACATGGACAATCAAGTAGCCATGTTTTACATAAACAAGCAAGGAGGAACTGGCTCTCTGTCGCTTTGCAACGAAGCTCTAAGATTATGGGCCTTCGCCAGAGAGCATCAAATCCATCTCCTGGCAGTATACCTCCCAGGAATCCAAAACTCTTGGGCAGACAGACTCAGTCGAGTTCTGCTTCCACACGAATGGTCCCTGCTCATGGATCAGGTACTCAGAATCTTCCAGGAATGGGGAACCCTGGACATAGACCTCTTTGCAAGTCCGTGGAATGCCAAACTTCCCCGGTTCTGTTCCAGAATTCCGTGTCAGGGAGTTCAGGCCAAGGATGCCTTCCTCCTTCATTGGGGTCAGGACTTCCTGTATGCCTTTCCACCCATTCCTTTGATTCCCAAGACTCTGTTCAAACTCCAGAAGGGTCAAGGATCTATGATCCTCATAGCTCCACGCTGGCCACGCCAAGTGTGGTACCCTCTACTTCTGCATCTCTCCCAAGCCCCCTCCCTGGACTTGGGAGCTGCGCCAGACCACCTGTCCCAGGAGGAGGGGACTTTGTGGCATCCAAACCCCAAGTCCCTTCCCCTCAGAGCTTGGTTGCTGAAGGCCTAGACCTTCAAGACTTCAATCTTTCTCAGCAAGTGAAGGATATCCTCCATGCTTCCAGAAAACCTTCCACTAGGCGTTCTATGCTTTTAAGTGGAAAAGATTTTCCATTTGGTGTGCTCAAAAGGGTCTTGATCCTCTGGCACTTCCTGTGAATTCTCTATTGGAATATCTCCTGCATCTTTCCAATGCAGGCCTTAAGACGAATTCAGTAAGGGTCCATTAAAGTGCTATTGCAGCATCCCTTAAGCCTATCAATGGACAACCTGTTTCCTCTCATCTTCTTATTGCAAGATTCATGAGAGGCCTATCTTTAACTAAACCTCCCATTCAACCTCCTCCGGTGGCATGGGACTTAAACTTGGTTCTTGGTCAGCTTATGAAGCCACTTTTTGAACCCTTAGCCACTACCTCCTTGAAATTTCTTTCCTGGAAGGTTATTTTCCTTATTGCAATCACCTCTGCTCGCCGCATCAGTGAACTGCAGGCCTTAGTGGCTAATCCACCTTATACAAGGTTCCATCATGATAAGGTAGTCCTTAGGACAAATCCTCACTTTATGCCTAAAGTGGTCTCACCTTTTCGTCTTAATCAAGAGGTATATTTACCTGTCTTTTTTCCAGCTCCTCATGCATCCAGTGCAGAGAGGAACCTTCATACTCTAGATTGTAAAAGAGCTCTTGCTTTTTCTTACACAGGACACAGCAACATAGAAAGTCTTCCCAGCTTTTTGTTGCTTTTGATCCTTCTCATTTAGGACTTCCAGTCTCTAAAAGAACACTGTCCAATTGGATTGCTCAGTGTATTTCTTTTGTTTACCAGAGTAAGAACCTTTCTCTGGAGGGCCATGTCACAGCTCACAATGTGAGGGCCATGGCCACCTCTATGGCTCATCTTCATTCTGTGTCCATCGACCAGATCTGTCGAGCAGCCACCTGGGCCTCGGTTCATACCTTCACAGCCCATTACTGTTTGGACAAGGACTCCCGCTGGGATGCCTTGTTTGGTCAGGCTGTCCTCAGACACCTGTTCCATTCTTGAACAACTCCTGCCCTCCTTCCCTGAATGGATGCCTGAGATCCATAGGAAGACGAGGAACCCTTCAGGGTCTCATACCCTTGGGGATCTCCCAGGCATCTTAGCTAGGGAGTACCCATATGTGAGAACTCATTCCTGCTTGTTCCTGGAGATAGCACAGTTACTTACCTGTAACAGGTGATCTCTGGGAACAGCAGGAATTAGTCCTCACAACCCTCCCACCTCCCCTAGGAGTTGTATCTCTCTCTGTCTTTCCTTTCCTCTCTCTCTCTCTATTGTCTCAGCTTTAAACTTGAACTGAGGAGAGTTGGTTAGGAAAGGCGGGAAGGCAGCGCGCATGCGCTGTGGGATGCCCCAAAAGCTTTCATTCTGGGAAGCTGGGGAGCATTCCCGCGCAGGCTCCGTCGGTACCGACGTACCCATATGTGAGGAGTAATTCCTGCTGTTCCCAGAGATCACCTGTTACAGGTAAGTAACTGTGCTTTCCACACATGCTCTGTCAAACTCCTTTTTTTTAGGCCTTGATGCACCACGACCAAGGCGAGTTTTTTTCAAAACTGAGTCATTTGATTTTACTATTGCTGTTTTCTATTTCATCAACGTATCCCAAAACAGAGCCTTAGTGGTTTCAAAAAATGCAGGCAATAAGGCAAGACCATATCCAAAGTGTATAGCCACAGTACTTGCAGTATCAAGAACTTTCTTGATATCACCTCTGTTCCTGATGACTAAGAGAATCATGTCCATGAAAAGCAGCATGAAAATATCTTTGGCTTACCTTAAGTCCTGTCTGTCGCCATTTGCATTAGAGGCATTGATCTCTAAGGATCCTGGAGCTGCACTAAATGCTGAGGATTCATTGGCATTGAATGCATCGATCACTATTGAAGCCAAACATCAGTAGAGCCCATCAGTATAAGATATCAATGGATTCCCACTTGAAAAAGAAAATTCATTGTCTGTTTCATTGATAGTGAGGGTACTTGATGCCAAGCGTTGGACGGAGGCCAAGGGGTATTCACATTGTACCCTGTCAGAACAATACATCAAGGTACTGTAATCTTTGGCATCTCTGAAGCATCCCCTGCAGAGGACCATTCATCATTTTCAATAATTGTGGACTTGCAGCAACATCCAGGGACTCAACAGCAGACCACCAATGTACCTCAGGTAAATCAGGAGAAGTGGCCACTTCTGCTCCCTCTGCACTTTTGGCATCAACAGTCTTCAAGGAAGAACTCAATAAGACGACATATGAGTATTGTCACAAATGGACAACACCTTAGTGGGAGAGCACCAGGGGACCTTTGACCTTAGGTTATGCTTGTTCACCTTTAACTACATCCTTTCCCTTTGAGTTGAGCCCTCTGGTACTCAGAAGTTGCCAGGATTTAAAGCACAAGTTTGATGTATACTAAACAGAGTATAGCAGTAGTCGCTAATTGGCAGATAATAGGAGACTGGAGAAGTACAGAACAGAAATCAGGAATTGTGGCCTCTCACCCAGTAGCAGCTGGATCTGATCTTGCTTAGCTTCTGAGATTAAACAAAATCAAGCAGACTGTAGGCTAAAGAATTTCTATAACAAAAGACAAACAAAAGAAATAGCACACCTAGGAACTCTCCCAAAAGTCCTATCAAAGGGCATGGCAAAATGGGAGTTAATTTTTTTTTATATAGTTCAGGAAATCCATGACCTAAAAGAGCAGGTAAAGCTGTAGCCCCTTTCATATATAAAAAGGGCATCCTAGGGAGTAAGTCCCAGGCAAGCATCTGGACTATCTCCATATTCAATGCTACGCCTCAGCTTCTACATCATCTGTGGCAATGCAGAAGGTATTCCAGCTGATTGTTGAGACTTGCATGAATTCAATATCTGCTACTCCAATATCAACCTCCAGCAGCTTATTGGGGGGGAGGAGGACTTCATGGGGGAATTGAAGATGATTGGTATCATTAGAGGCTGATTTCCACTGAAGTGTGGAGACATAACCAGGCACAGACCCAGATGTCTCCTTGTAAGTTTTTCCTCCCTCTCAGATTCTGAGCTCTCCTGGGATTCCAACTATGATTCTGCTAGGCGATCTGAAGAGGAGGGCTCAACAGGCTTACCATCACATTGAACACCAGCCCATGAAAGGAGAAAATCTCCACTGGAAGAACTCTTCATTGATTTTTATCAGGGATATTGTGGAGACCCCTCAATTTGAGTTAGAGACTGAGGAGGAACCCAGGATAGAACTTTGGAAATCCTCTAATTCATCAACCATCCCACGGAAGCTGTGCTAGTGCTCATTCACAGAATCTCAAGGATGTTCAAATGAGAATGTGGGAGACCCCCTCCCTCCCTGTTCATCCTATAAATAAGCAGGTTGACTCCATGTACAGGGCGCTAAAGGCTCCCAGATTCAAGAAGCAAGTAATATCCTCACCACTCTGTAGTAGTTGAATCCTCTCTCAAAAGACCCGAGTTCCAAGTCTCATTCTTTAGCGCCCCAGGAGGGCGGCAAGGATATTGGATGCTTTTGGGAGAAAATTGTTTGAGAACATTATGCTCACTTCTACGTAGCTTCATACCAGCTCTTAATGAGCAAATACATGTGAAACACTGTGCACAAGATGAGGGAATTTGTGTACTCTCTCCCTCATGAAAAAGCTGTGCAACTCAATTTAATAACTGGCAAAGGGAAGGCGTGCAGAAAACATATGGTTCATACAATATATGTTGGTTTTGAGGTGGCATCTAAAGCTTCTGCACTAGATATTGTAGCATAAAGACTCTCATATCTCTGGCCTTCAGACCTTTGGTATGAAGTGCAGGAGAAGCTCGCAGACATGTAGTGTTGAGGAGAAAATCTCTTTAGAAATGAGTTAAAGGAGACAGCTTCCCAAGAAGTACTCTGAGACCTTTAAGTCCCTTTCCAGGCCTTCTGTCAAGCCAATCTTCTCTTCATCCAGGAGATATTCAAGTGGGAAGCAAAGGAGGAATGCACTACTCTCATAGGCATAGGTGCCCACCTTCCTTGCATTCTGTCATTCCAGACAGCAAAGGACCCAGAAATCTTGCCTGGTTCCTCAGCCAAAACATGGATCTGGATTTTGACTTTCTCCAAGAGAACATAGTCAGTATTCCAGTATCCCTACCGGACAACCTTCCAGTAGGAGAGAGGCAGAGGATTTTTGCAAACCCTGGACCCTTTAAAACCGCTGATTGGGTTCTAAAGATTATCAGTATGGAGTAGAGACTTCATCTATTAGAACTTCTACCACATTGACCATTTACACTTTAGTGGTCAAAATCTCTGCATCAGGAAATAGTTGCCAAGGAGCTCTCTTTTCTCTTCTTTCTTTCTTTCCAGAGCTTTATATCACAGATTTGATAGAATCTCTGCTGTTTACAATCTATTTTATATAACATATGCATAAGACCCAAGAAAATATAACTTAGTAAAACATCATATAACAAATACGTAAAACATAAATCAAAACGAGCAAAAAAAAAATAAGAATAGATATCTTGCCGGAAACATACCTTTATCTGGATCCTAAGCTAAATGCTTTCCTAAAATAAAATCAAACCAATCAAACCTAATACAGTGAATAAAATTCAAACTCTAAAGATGATTCACCATAAACAAACCCCTCAAAAACTAACAAATCCTCAAAATTGTAAATCTTTTTGTCGTAGCGTGCCAAGGGAGGGTTGGGATTAACAACCCAACCCCCTCCAGACGGCAAACTTCTTTTATTCTTTTATTTATAAAAGTTCTCCATCAAATATATAAACGTCCACTTATCTGGACAAGTCCCGAATTCAATATGTTGAAATACACCGTTGCCAGCATATATGCTCTTCACACGACGTGCACGTTTCGGGAATAATAACTGTGTCCAAGCTGTGAGACGGCGTCTTGGACACAGTTGCTTTGCGAAGTTTGGTTTATGAGTGACACTTGAAACAGGGATTATTCCCGAAACGTGCATGTCGTGTGAAGAACATATAGGCTGGCAACGATGTATTTCAACATATTGAATTCGGGACTTGTCCAGATAAGTGACGTTTATATATTTGATGGGGAACTTTTATAAATAAAAGAATAAAAGAAGTTTGCCATCTGGAGGGGGTTGGGTTGTTAATCCCAACCCTCCCTCAGCACGTTACAACAAAAAGATTTACAATTTTGAGGATTTGTTAGTTTTTGAGGGGTTTGTTTACGGTGAATCATCTTTAGAGTTCCTAAAATAAAAGGCACTTACCTTCTTTCTAAAATCCAGGTAATCATGCAGCACCTGACACTCCAAGAGTAATTTGTTCCAAATGAAAGGACCAGTTAGACACAGAGCAATTCAAACTCTGTACCAGATGGTGGAACTGGGCATCTCAGCTGTCCACTCCCTGGGATTGTAAAAAGCGTGAAGATATAAAAAGGTCCCAAGAAAACTTTAAAGGCACATCTGTCCCCAATCTCAACACTTTAAAAATTAAAATCACCAATCTAAAAGAAACACAAAATTCAAAAGGTAGATTATGAAGCAACTCCAAATAAGGAGAAATGTGCTCCTGGGCTTTTGCACCTGTCAGTAAATGAGCTTGTGCAACATTCTGTACTCGTTGAAGACGCTGAGATCCCAACAAAACATCACTGCAATAATTCATGGGGGACAGCACCAAACTCTGCACCACAGTTCTGAAGTCAGAGCGAACAAGAAAATACTTCAACCTCTGAATTAACTACAGTCTATAAAAAGATTGCTTCACTAATTCCCTTACGTGAGGAGAAGAAGATAAATGTGAATCCAAAAAAATACCTAAATACCGAGTCTGCTGCATGAGTGGAACTTGACGAGGCAGCTGGATAGATGGCATATGAGGCCAGTTCAGTCAAACCATTCAACCAGGGGAAAGGGGGAAAAGATTTTACTTTATTTTACTGGTGACCGAGATGATGGGGGGATACTGTACCCTTCTAGTCAAGAGAAACTGATAATGGTTTTCCTGGGCACCCTTATCTTCAAAAAGAAGATTGGTTATGTTCTCTGGATCTAAAGAGTAGGCCCTGCTTTCCAACATCTATGCAGGACAGTCAGCTGCACTTAGTTCTAACTGCCCAGCACCTCTAAATTCACTGTAGAGCACTGGGGTCTGTATTTTTGTTGCTGCTGCTACTCTGCCCTGTGCTGGCTCTGGCCACCAGCACCGTTGAAGTAGTTGAAATCAGAGAACAGCTATTTCATGTATTACATGAGAAACAGGAAGTACAGTAGATGTCCTGTGCTTTCAGTTCCGACACAATGCAGGCAGCCAGAGCTGGTGCAGGAAGGGTACAACAGTGGCAGCAAAAATGCAGATCTCACTGCTCTGCAATGAATGTAGAGGTACCAGGCAGATAGGAAAATGGAGCTGATGCTCTGAACTGGGCTGGGAGAAGGCAGCAGGTGCTAGTGGGTGGGGATGAGAGGAGGAGGCATATACTAAAGGGGTGAGGATTGGAGATCAAATACTGGGGATTGGGGATGGCAGAACGGGACTCATGATGGCGGATGGAAGTGGGCTGATGCTAAAGCTGGGTGAAGAAGGATCTGATGCTGCAGCTGGGATAAGAGGGTTCATTACTATCACAGGTGCTAGGGATGGGAAAAAAGGCTGATATAAAGAGATGGGAGAAGGGATCTAATGCTGGGCCTAGAAGAAGGGGGCTGGGGGAAGAAGACTGAAGCAGAGGCTGGGGGTTGACAAGGGAGAAAGTAGGAGAAAAGGTCTGGGGCTTGGGAATGAGTCTGAGAGAAGGCAGCTGGGGTATATGGTGGATAGACAGATGGGTGGGTGGGTGCTGGCCAGAGACTGAAGCGAAGGCTGCTGGGTTCATGGGCGGGCAGTGGCCAGAGGCTCAGGCTGCTAGGGTGCATAGGCAGGCAGTAGCCAGAGGCCAAGGATCCTAGGGTGCAGGGTGGGCAGTTGCAGCATGGGAAGACAGAGATGTGTATTAATAATTTTCAAATTGTTTATAAGACTGGCCCTAGATTCTAAGAAAATTTGTCAAGGCCTAATCTAAAAGATACATGCACTCACATACATGCATCCAAGTCATCAAAAGTATCTCAGATTTGTAATAGGGAAACACCATTCAGGTTCTGCCTTTGGTCTCAAGTCGGCTCCTTGAGTATTCACAAAGGACCTTTCTGTAGTAGCAGTATACAGTATGTAAACAAACTGGGGGGTACACATGTTTCCCTATCTGGACTGTTGGCTAATCAAGATCACATCTCAGGAAGGAACCCAAAGATCCATGAATACAACCGTATGGATACTGGAGTCACTTAGGTTCATTATAAATATTCCAAAATTCTAAGCAAACCAAACTCAATTTGAATTCATAGTAGCTCTGCTAAACACAATTCAAGCAAAAGCCTTTCTTCCCCAGGAAAATATTTCCACATTGGTGTCCAGAGTGAGAGAAATTCAAATGAGTCAGCTTGGAACATAAGAGAGCCATACTGGGTCAGACCAAAAGTCCATCAAGCCCAGTATCCTGTTTCCAACAGTGGCCAGTCCAGGTCACAAGTACTTGTCAGTTCCCAAAAGATAGACCGGTTCCATACTACCAGCTGAAATAACATGAATGAACCAAACTACTCGCAACAGCGCCTTCTCCACTTATGCACCGGATCTATGGAATGCACTCCCCAGCGACCTCAGAGAAACACATGAACTAACAAAATTCCACAAAGATCTCAAGACATTACTATTTAAAAAACACTTCAACAATTAAATGGTCGGTCTGCATGCAGCAGCAAAACTTATGGACACATACGCCACAAAGTATCACCCTCATACACCCCCTCTGCACTCTTCCCCCCCATTACAAACCCCCGGTTTAATCTGCAAATATGTTACGATTTGTAAATACGTTATAAACTATAGACTATAGTTACCATTTGTAATTATAACATTCAGTGTTGTTTAGGATTTAGAAGTTCTATGTAAACCTGTTTTGTTCCCTATAAACCGCCTTGATTCCCAGACAAGGCGGTATAAAATCCAGATAAATATTTCCACACTCCACTTTAATAATGATTTATGGACTTTACTTCCAGGAACTCGTCTAAACCTCTTTTAAACCCAGCTACATTAACAGTTTTTACTACATCCTCCAGCATCAAATTCCAGAGTTTGAATGCATGTTGAGTGAAAAAATAGTTTTTTCCAACTAGTCTTAAATGTTCTGCATTGTAGCTTCCTTTAAAGTCCCATAGTCTTTCTACTTTTTTAAAGGAGTAAACAACAAATCTGTTTACCTGTTCTACTCCATTCATTATTAAGTGGAGGATGTTGGGTCTTATGGCCTCAACAGTACATGTAATTTCCCAGGCATGAGCCCAATAGATCTTAACACGCAGTTGCCTCAGTCCATTCAAAGGCACTCGGACATATTCAGTGTCACCATTCCTCTGTGGGGCTCTCCGTCTTGATGAATGGGTCGTTCCAATCTGACAAAAAGAGTACCCTTGCAAAACTCTTCAAATGCATATTGTCCATATAGATGGACTTCACATTCAAGGTTTACGGTCTCTTTAGTTAAAACTTCATCAGAGCAGTTTTCTAGAATTGAGGGAGGTTCAAAAGGCTCTAAAGACTTTGAGAGATCGGTTGGCTAACAAGATAATTCTAGTTCTAGTTAAGAGAGACACGCATTGCATCAACAAGCAAGGAGGAACAGGATTTGACCACCTGTGTTGGGAGACTGTCAAAATATAGAACTGGCCATCTCTCATTCGGGGCCACCTATCTAGCATTGAAGGTCATGCCCTCGCAAACAAATTAAGTTGTGTACTTCACCCATATGGGTGGTCTGTGGGCTTGGGGCTGACTCATGATATTTTGTGAGTGGGGCACACTCATAGTAGATATTTTTGCCACTCCTCAGAAAAGGACAGTACCTCTCTTCTGATCCAGGATAGAGAAATATACCAAGCTTGCCTCAGACACCTTCCTCCTACATATAGGGAGGATCTTCTATATGTATATTCTCTGATTTCACCTTATATCGAAGACTCCTGAAACTCGGTTGGGATTAGGGAATCATAATTCTCATGGCATCCTACTGGTGGAGGCAAGTGTGGTTCTCTCCTTTCTGAATCTTTCTATAAGAAGTCCCAAGAAACTGGGGAATTCTCCAACACTGATCATGCAGGTGCAAGAGACTCTATTGCATCCCAACTGAGGTCCCTTGCCACTTTGATTTCCTTGAATCTGCCTGACAGTGTATCACAAGTGATTCGGCTTCCAGGAGAGTTTCCACTTAAATGTCTTACAGTTTTAAATGGAAGACGTTTGTCTGGTATGATGGAAAGGTCCTAGATCCCCCCCCCCCCCTCCTGTCCCACAGAAAAGCTGCTTAAATATCTTCTATATTCTCTAAGTGAGATTTAAAAAACAAATCTATTAGAATCTGCCTTGGTGTAATTGGTGCACATCACCACCATGTAAAGGTAAAACCATCTCTGTACAGCCTCGAGTTCACGTTATACAAGGCTTGCTTCTATTGAAGCCTCCCATCAAGCCTCCTGCAGTGTCTTGGGACTTCAGTGGTGTTCTTAGCAAGCTGATGAAAGCTTTTTTTGAGCCTTTAGACTCCTATGAGCTGAAATAACTGATCTGGAAGGTCCTGTTATTTACAGGGTCACCAGGAGTTGCCATTGACTCGACAGCACTTAACAACCACAACAATTTTGGCTCATAGAGTTAGTAAGCTCCAAACTCCTATTAACAGATTGACCCTACACTATATTTTTTGGCAATAGGGTGATTCTGTGCACCCAGCTGAAGCTTCTTCCCAAGGTGGTGTCAGATTTCCACCTTAATCAGTCATTCATCCTGCCAACATTTTTAACCAAAACCTCCCCAGAAAGATAAAAGCACCTTGCATTCTTTGCCTTGCAAGAAGGCCTTAGTCTTCTGTTTTAAGTAAACTAAAGCCCCCTGTAAAAGCCACCTACTTTCTTTTTTTTTTTTTTTTTGTTTAATCCTATAAACCTGGGACTACTATTGACAAGTGTACATTACATAATTGGCTAACTGGCTTAATTTCTTTGCTTATGCCCAGGCAGGCTTAACTTTTGAGGGTCATGACAAGGCTCATAATGTGTGAACTATGGCTGCATCAGTAGCCAATTTGAGGACAGTCACCATGGAGGAAATTTGCAGAGCTGCATCATGGACATCAGTCCATACATTCACATCTTAATACTCTTTGGAAAGAGACTCCTAATGTGACAGTAGCTTCATTTTTTTACATAAAAACATAAGATATGCCATACTAGGTCAGACCAAGAGTCCATTAAGCCTAGCAGCCTGTTTCCAACAATGACCATTTCAGGTCTCAGGTACCTGTCAGGTTCCCAAAGGTATACACATTCCATGCTGCTTGTCCCAGGGGTAAGCAGTGGATTTAATGTAAACCGCCCCTGATCTCTGGAAGGGGCGGTATAGAAAAGACCGTTAAATAAATAAATAAAATAAATAAATAAATTTCCTGGGTCTTCTTTAACAAAGGTTTATGGACTTTTCCTTCAGGAACTTATCCAAACCTGTTTTGAACCCAGCTACACTAAAAGCTTTTATCCTCCGTAACGAATTCCAGAGTCTGATTACATGCTGAGTGAAAAAATATTTTCTCTGATTAGTCTTAAATGTGCAACATTGTAGCTTTTTATTTATTTATTTACTTTTTATTTATGTAAATTTTTAACATATCATTGATGCAACATCAAAAAATTGAAAATTACAGAGATATTTATTAACCCCCCCCCCCCCTAAAAAAAAAAGTTCAACTTCAGTGCATCCCAAAAAGAAATTTTGGTATTTGGGGGTTCTTCTTGATACTAATCTCACCTTTCGGGATCACATCTCTCACATTGCCAAGACATCATACTTCTTCCTCCGCCAAATATGTTCAATTTGTCCTTTTCTTTCATCTTCTGCTCTGACTACTATTACTCTATCTACAGTTATAACTCGTCTAGATTTTTGTAATTCTATTTTTGCAGGTATTACTCGTACACAATTACACCGTCTTCAACTTATACAAAATACTGCAGCTCGGATCATAACCCACTCCTCACACAGCGATCACATTACCCCCTGCTTTTCCAACTACACTGGCTTCCTGTAGAATACCGTATTCAATATAAGATTCTCACCCTTGTGTACCAAGTTACTCAAACTCACACGCCACAGTACCTAGTAGATCTGCTCCATTTCCATACTCCCTCTCGCAGTCTCCATTCTCTTCATATAAATCGTCTTCACCTTCCCTCCCCCTCACGTGCTCACTTACAGTCTACCTGTCACTCTGCTTTTTTCTTTCACAGCCCTGCCCTTTGGAACTCTCTATCCACTTCACTCCGTCAGGAACAGATTTACTCCACGTTCAAATCCCTTCTGAAGACACATTTATTCTCCATTGCATATGATCTCTCTGACAGCCACCACTGACCTAGTTTATGCGTGTTTGTCCACTCTCCTCTCTATGTCCAGTCTTTGTCTTCTACTCCTTCCTCTTTCCTGTTATTTTTTGTAGTTCTTTTTCCATTCCTGGGATATGTGCCAACCTTTAAATGTTATTACTTATTTGTAAACCGCCCTGATGTAATAAAGGGCGGTATATCAAGAATAAATAAACAATAAACAATAGGAACAAAAATATAATAAAGATCCCTATATATTAGTCCCCAGCCTTGGCGGGAATGGGTGAATCTGAATTCAAGGAGTTACTCGCTCAAATAAATCACAACTAATGACTATTAAGGTAAACCCTGGGTCCATTTGATCCCCTTAAGAAAACAGCAAAACACGCCTATATCCAGTAACCCCAGTGTTGACAGATATAACGTCTGGAATTTACTGTTTAGTGTCAAGAAACACTTTCAGTTGTACAGGGTCAAGGAACATATACTTCACATTATTTAACCCAGGCCTTGACAAATTTTCTTGAACTCTTGGAGCCAGCTTTAAAATCTAGTAGCTGGCTGCCAAAACCAAGGTCACAGTGCACGCCCCTGCATGCCAAAAAAGTATATCACAGTTACCTTTTTAGGTTTTAGGGCCTGATGTACTAAGACTGTTCCCATTTTCTCTTCCCACACTCTAAACCAGCGGTTCTCAACCTGTGGGTCGTGACTCCCACGGGGGTCGCCACAGGATTTAGCGGGGGCCGCCTCGTCTCCGCCAAGTTTAAAAAAAAAAAAAAACGCGCACAAGTTGCTGCCGAGTCCGCTTCTCGGCAGCGGCAAACTCACCACCTCCCTTCTAATGCAGCCGCGGCTCCCTGCCTCTTTGGGAACCGCGGCTGTGCCTGTAAAACCGTTGCGGAGCCTTCCTGTCTCTCGATGGGCTCCGTGCAGCATTGTCCCGCCTCCAAAGGGAGTGGTAAAGAACTTCCTTTGGAGGCGGGACAGTGCTGCACGGAGCCCGTCGAGAGACAGGGAGGCTCCGCAACGATTTTACAGGCACAGCCGTGGTTCCCTAAGAGGCAGGGAGCCGCGGCTGCATTAGAAAGGAGGCAGACACGGGGAGAGGGGATGAGGGGGCAGGGAACCTGCAACACGGCTGACATGGACAGAGGGGGGGCTGACATGGACGGGGGGGAGAGGGGCTGATATGGATGGATGGAGGGCCGACATGGACAGAGGGGGGCTGACATGGAAGGATGGAGGGGCTGACAAGGAAGGGGGGAGGGGGGCTGATATGGATGGATGGATGGATGGAGGGCTGACATGGAGGGAGGGAGCTGATATGGATGGATGGATGGATGGAGGGCTGACATGGAGGGAGGGAGCTGATATGGATGGATGGATGGAGGGAGGGGGGCTGACATGGACAGAGTGATGGAGGGAGGGGGGCTGACATGGACAGAGTGATGGAGGGAGGGGGCTGACATGGAGGGAGGGAGGGGGGCTGACATGGACGGATGGAAGGATGGGGGCTGACATGGACCGATGGAGGGAGGGGGCTGACATGGAGGGAGGGAGGGGGCTGACATGGATAGATGGAAGGATGGGGGCTGACATGGAGGGAAGGACGGCGGGAGGGGGCTGACATGGACAAAGGGGAGAGACAGGGGGACATACTGGACAGACAGGGGATAAATGCTGGACAGAGGCGAGAGACAGTGCGGGTTAGGATTATAATGGGATGATGGAGGAGCTAGCACTGGTAATGGGCAGATGGGGGGACTAGGACTGGTAATGGGCTGATTAGGGAAGGCTAGGACTGGGAATGGACTGATCAGGGGGGGGGTTGGGACTGGTAATGGGCTGATAGGAGGGTCGGACTGGTAATGGACTGATGGGGGGCTAGCATTGGAAATGAGCTGATCGGTGAGGTTAGGACTGGAAATGGGCTGATGGGGTGGATAGGACTGATAATGGGCTGATGGGGGGGGAGTAGGACTGGTAATGGGCTGATTAGGGGAGCCAAGCACTGGTAATGGGGTTGAGGGGGGGGGACTAGCACTGGAAATGAGCTGATTAGGGGAGGCTAGGACTGGTAATGGGCTGATGGGGTGGGGTAGGACTGGTAATGGACTGATGGGAGGCTAGCATTGGAAATGTGCTGATGGGGGGGGTCTATGACTGGAAATGAGCTGATTAGTGGAGGCTAGGACTGGTAATGAGCTGATGGGGGGTAGGACTGGTATTGGGCAGATTAGGGGAGGCTAGTACTGGTAATGGGGTTGAGGGGGGATTAGCACTAGAAGTGAGATGATTGGGGGGCTTTGACAGGGAATGGGCTGATTGTGAGGAGGGAAGGATAGAGCTGCTGGCCCTGGAAGAAAACTGGGGGCTAAGGCTACAAATGGGCTGATACGAGGGGATGGGAGAATGGAACTGGAAGGGAGTGGATCTGAGAGGGGCTACCAAGGTATTTGTACTAGAAGGGACTGGTCAGTGGGGAAGGAGGGGGACTGGAAGGGAATGGACACCAGTGGCAGTCATGGGAAGGCAAGTTGACATTGGAAGGTACTGGGAGTAAGGACTGGAAAGGGGCTGATACTGGGGAGGGTTACTGGGACTGGAAATAGGCTGATGCAAAGAAGTGAAGAAAACGAAAGAAAAGATAAGAAATGACAGATGGACCATAGACCACAGAAAGAGAGCTAAGAGAAGACAGGAAAGCAGAAGCCTCAGATCGGGACCAGCATGATTAGAGAATAAATTGGTCAGACAACAAAGGTAGAAAAAATAATTTTATTTCATATTAGTGATTTGACTACAAAATCATAATAATTTTGAAATCAAATATTATTACTTGTTATTGGGATTAGTTATTGTGGTTTAAATAGGTAAATTTTATAAATAAAAACAATGCAAAGGCCTATAATATATTAATAATTCAACAAATGATTACAGCGACAATGCATTAACGGTAAAGGAAGAGAGACGCATTTGATTTTATCATTGGGGGTCATCACAAGTTGACCAATGGTAAAAGGGGTCACGGTGCAAAAAAGGTTGAGAACCACTGCTCTAAACCTTCTCCTGCTGTCCTCCATCACCCCCAACTTTATTTCCCTTCCCGTACCCTCCCCTTCAACCTCCTCCCTGAACAGCCCCTGCCATCCATTCCCTCACCATGCATTATTTACTAAATGCTACTGTCGTTTTAAATTTATTGATTCATCCATGGAGCAAACTTTCCCTCTTTTTTTTTCAGGCCTGAAAACACAGATGCTCCTGGCCGCAATAGCACTTTTGCCTGTGGGGGTTGGGATCTCAGAGGGCAGCTACCGACGATCTCCAGGAACAAGCAGGAATAAGTCCTCACATATGGGTACGTCGGTACCGACGGAGCCCGTGCGGGAAAGCTCCCCAGCTTCTTAGAATAGAAGCTTTTGGGACCTCCCACTGCACATGCGCACTGCCTTCCCGCCTTCCTGAACAGCTCTCCTCAGTTTCTCTTTTTCCGCGGAGCCAGCAGGTCGTGTTCCTGTCACCGCTGAAGAAATTGTTATTTTATTTGTTTCTTTAGACCGCGTACCTGCCTTCCCCATACCGATACCGGTATCGCCGGTCTTTTCTTTCTTTCTTTAAAAAATTATAATTCTTTTTCTTATTTTTTAGCTTTTTGGTCACTTCAGAGAGGCCTCTCGGCCTACTCAATTTCTCCTCAGGGAGAAGCCAGCCCCTGGATTTAAGAAGTGTACCAAATGTAATGCTGTTATTTCAGTCACAGACACCCATGACTGGTGTCTGAAATGTTTGGGGCCTGACCATTCCATACCGGACTGCCCATCTTGCTCCCACATGTCTAAACGTGGGCTGCAGAACCGGGCCAACAAATTCCATGTGCTGTTTGCTTCAGAGAATACAGCATCACAGTCATCCAGGTCTTCTTCTCCGGATGGATCTCAGGTAACCAAACCTTCTGTGGGCAAGTCCTCAAAGAGCAAATCTCCTTCAAAGCATCGAGAGGCTCTTAGCTTAGAACTTGAGGACCCTGCCCCAGCCAAACAACCCCGGCGGGAAGTCCAACTTCCAAAAACGCCAATTCAGGGGTCTCAGGTTGATATCGATGCTACGGCCTCGACAGATCACCTGTTAGCCTGCTCTGGGGTACCGGGTCACTCCGGTACCGACATCCAGGCAGCTATGGCGTCCATGGGCGATACTGTACAATCCATGCAGCAGGCCGTCATGGCTTTCATTAAAGCTGCAACGCCATCGGTTCCGCTTTCAGCGGTTCCGGGCCCGATACCGGTATCGTCCGCCATGCCGGTATCGAGGCCGTCCACCTCTAAACGCAAGTCGGTACCGTATGGGCTTTCGCTCCATACCGGTTCCATACCCGATACGCCCGATATCGATACCGATCGGTACGCGTATCGTGCGTTAGAGGAAAGCACCGATTCCTCTGAGGATTTTCACTCCTCTGATGATTCTGCTGAGTTTTCACTCAACTTACCTGAGGAGCCCTCTTCTCCTAAAAGGAGAATGTCCCCTCCAGAGGATTTGTCCTTCCAGGACTTTGTTTTAGATATGGCTACAGCCCTTTCTATTACCACATCCTCTGAAAAGGAACCCAGATCCAAAAAACTGGATATTTTGGGATACTCAAAGGCCCCTAAGGAGGCAGTTACCCTGCCTATCCATGAAATCCTTCAAGAACAACTGATGGATTTCTGGGAAAATCCTTTGACTTTGTCTCCTTATTCCCGTAGGTTGGACACCATGTATAGGGTCCCTCCTTCTCCTGGTTTCCAAAAGACTCAATTGCCCCACCACTCTATTGTGGTGAAGTCTGCAATGAAGAAGATTAGGAGTACCAAAAGGCACTCTTCCACCCCTCCAGGACGGGAATGTAAGACTTTGGACTCTTTTGGTAGGAAAATTTTCCAGGCTAGTATGCTTATAGCCAGGATTAATTCCTACAGTCTCTATATGGGCATGTTCCTGGAGGAACTTGCCAAAAAGGTGCGGCATGTTGCCCCCTTTATCCCTGAGGATAAAAAGCAGCGATTCCTTTCCCTAGTGAAACAACTCTTAGAGGTTTCTAAGTTCTCTAATAGGGCAGCATATGATTCCTTTGAGGGAGCCAGTAGGGCTTCGGGCATTGCTATTGCAGCCCGACGTCTTGCTTGGCTCCAGGCCTCTGATCTGGAACCTTGGGTTCTAGATGGCTTACGGAATCTGCCCTGTACAGGTGAGAACTTATTTGGGGAAGAGTGGCAAATCAAAGCCACCCAGATGGATGCTGAAAATGCCACCTTGGAAAGACTTTCAAAGTCCACTTCAATTCCTACTAAGAAAAAGTCTTTTAAAAGGCCTTACTATAAGAAGGCCAGAGTTGCTTCAAATACTGGCCAGCAGTCTTCTCAACCTCGCTATACTGCTAAGCGTCAGCAATCCAAACAAGCACGAGCTAAGCCTGCAGCAGCTACTGTAGCTCAGCAGGCTCCAACCCCTCAGGGGTTTTTGACTTGCTCCTAGGGAACTTGCCACTTCTGGTTCTAACACAACCAGAACCTCTCACCATACCCGGAAGGTTGGTTCACTTTGCTCCCAGATGGGAACAAATCACAACAGAACAATGGACCCTCTCTATCATTCGAGAGGGTTACAAACTTCATTTCTCCAGCCTTCCTCCCCATCATATGGTGAGACCATTCAATTCTCCCCCATCTCTCCTAACCCTGTTGGGTCAAGAGGTTTCCTCTCTTCTTGCCCAAGGGGCCATAGAAGAGGTTCCTCTTCCTCAACAAGGGTCCGGTTTCTACTCCCCTTATTTTCTCATTCCAAAGAAGACAGGGGGATTCAGACCAATCCTAGATCTGAGAGAATTGAACAAATTTCTCTTCAAGGAGAAATTCAAAATGCTGTCTCTCGGCATTCTCCTTCCTTACCTCCAGGGTCAGGACTGGCTTTGTTCTCTAGACCTACAGGATGCGTATACACATATACTCATCCATCCATCCCACAGAAAGTATCTTCGCTTTCTGTTTCAGGGAAAACATTTCCAATACAGAGTACTCCCCTTCGGTCTAGCCTCTGCTCCAAGAGTATTCACAAAATGCATGGCAGTCGTAGCCGCATTTCTAAGAGGCATGGGAATCTTTGTCTTCCCATATCTGGACGACTGGCTCATCCGAGCTCCAACTCAGTCACAGGCCCAGATTTCCCTGGACCACACAAGGAGCCTTTTGCAGTATCTGGGACTGGTAGTAAACCTTCCCAAGTCCCAACTCATCCCTACTCAATCTCTAGAATTCATAGGGGCCCAGTTGGACACCATCACTGCAAGGGCCTACCTTCCACATGTTCGAGGCCAGCGCCTCCTGAGTTTGGCCTCCCAAGCTCAGTCCAGCACTCACTTGACAGCCAGGGAAATGCTACGCCTACTGGGTCATATGGCCTCCACAGTGCATGTGGTGCCCTATGCTCGTCTTCATATGAGAGCAGCTCAATGGACCCTGGCCACTCAGTGGACTCAGGCGTCAGGAGCGCTCTCAGACCAAATACAAACCTCCGATCGTCTGTTTGGTCCCTCCACTGGTGGACTTCCACCAAGAATCTGTTGTTGGGGGCTCCATTTCAACCATTCCTACCCCAAGCAACCCTCACAACAGATGCCTCCCAAACAGGGTGGGGAGCCCATCTGCAAACTCTCTCCACTCAGGGCACTTGGTCTCTACAGGAGACCACCCTTCATATCAATCTTCTGGAACTGCGAGCAATTTACCTTGCCCTCAAGGTCTTCCACTCCCTCCTAGCCAACCTCACTGTCCTAGTTCAGACGGACAATCAGGTGGCCATGTTTTACATAAACAAACAAGGAGGGACGGGCTCTCTGTCGCTTTGCAACGAAGCTCTAAGACTATGGGCCTTCGCCAGAGAGCATCAGATTCACCTGCTAGCAGTGTATCTCCCAGGAGTTCAAAACTCTCGGGCAGACAGGCTCAGTCGAGTTCTGCTGCCACACGAATGGTCCCTACATTTGGACCAAATAAACCGAATCTTTCAGGAATGGGGGACCCCGGACATAGACCTCTTTGCAAGTCCGTGGAATGCCAAACTTCCCCGGTTCTGTTCCAGAACTCCGTGTCAGGGAGCTCAGGCTACGGACGCCTTTCTCCTGAATTGGAATCAGGCATTCCTATATGCCTTTCCACCCATTCCTTTGATTCCCAAGACTCTGTTCAAACTCCAGAGGGATCATGGAACTATGATCCTCATAGCTCCACGCTGGCCACTCCAAGTGTGGTTCCCTCTACTTCTACAGCTCTCCCAGGGATCCTACTTGGATCTGGGAGCTGCGCCAGACCTCCTGTCTCAGGAGGAGGGGACTTTGTGGCACCCAAACCCCAAATCCCTTCACCTCAGTGCTTGGTTACTGAAGGCTTAAGCCTTCAAGACTTTCATCTTTCCCAACCAGTGAAAGATATCCTTTCTGCCTCTAGGAAACCCTCTACCAGGCGTTCCTATGCTTTCAAATGGAAACGTTTTTCCATTTGGTGTGCTCAGCAGGGTCTTGACCCTCTGGCACTTCCTTTGAATTCTCTTCTTGATTATCTCCTGCATCTATCCAATGCAGGCCTCAAGACGAATTCGGTAAGAGTCCATTTAAGTGCTATTGCAGCATCCTTGAAACATATAAATGGACAACCTATCTCCTCTCATCCTCTTGTTGCAAGATTCATGAGAGGCCTGACTCTCACTAAACCTCCCATCAGACCACCCCCGGTCGCATGGGATTTGAATCTAGTGCTCGGTCAACTTATGAAGCCACCTTTTGAGCCAATGTTTTCCACCTCCTTGAAATTTCTTTCCTGGAAGGTCATCTTCCTCATTGCAGTCACTTCGGCTCGCCGCATCAGTGAGCTGCAGGCTTTAGTGGCTAATCCACCTTACACAAGATTTCATCATGATAAGGTGGTCCTTAGGACGAATCCCCACTTTATGCCTAAAGTGGTCTCGCCTTTTCATCTTAATCAAGAGGTATATCTACCTGTCTTTTTTCCAGCTCCTCATGCATCCAATGCAGAGAGGAACCTTCATACTCTGGATTGTAAAAGAGCTCTCGCTTTTTACCTTAATAGGACTCAGCCACATCGAAAGTCTTCTCAACTTTTTGTGGCCTTTGATCCTTCCCATTTGGGACTTCCAGTCTCCAAGCGTACACTTTCCAATTGGATTGCTCAGTGTATTTCTTTTGCTTACCAGAGCAAAAACATTTCTCTGGAAGGCCATGTCACTGCTCACAATGTGAGGGCCATGGCAACTTCTATGGCTCATCTGCACTCTGTTTCCATAGATCAGATCTGTCGAGCCGCTACCTGGGCCTCGGTTCATACCTTCACAGCCCATTACTGTTTGGACAAGGACTCCCGCCGGGATGCCTTGTTTGGCCAGGCTGTCCTCAAGCACCTGTTCCATTCCTAAACAACTCCTGCCCACCTTCCCAGAATGGATGCCTGAGATCCATACGAAGATGGCGAACCTTTACAGGGGATCCCATGCATCTAAGCTAGGGAGTCCCCATATGTGAGGACTTATTCCTGCTTGTTCCTGGAGATAGCACAGTTACTTACCTGTAACAGGTGATCTCTGGGAACAGCAGGAATTAGTCCTCACAACCCACCCACCTCCCCTAGGAGTTGTATCTTTTATCTATCTATCTTCCTGTCCTCTCTCTGTTGACTCAGCTATAAACTCGAAACTGAGGAGAGCTGTTCAGGAAGGCGGGAAGGCAGTGCGCATGTGCAGTGGGAGGTCCCAAAAGCTTCTATTCTAAGAAGCTGGGGAGCTTTCCCGCACGGGCTCCGTCGGTACCGACGTACCCATATGTGAGGACTAATTCCTGCTGTTCCCAGAGATCACCTGTTACAGGTAAGTAACTGTGCTTTCCCGGCTGCGATCATGGCCTTTCCTGTACTTCTGCCTGCGGGATTAGGATTTCCTCAGGCAGCAACCTACGCTCCAGGCTGCAATCACAGCCTTTCATGCACTTCTACCCATGGGGATTGGAATCCCTGCTGGAAATACTCATACTTCTGCCCTTGTCTCTGAGCCCCAGGAGTCGGGTCTGCTTTTTGCTTTTCTTTTTACATCATGGTGACTTGGCACCTGGGGTTTGTCAAGTTCTGATTTAACCTGATAGGTCTATATGGTGGTCAGGAATGAAATGGAACGTGTACAACTTGATCTGTTGGTTGTCAGTGCACTGAAATGGACTGGCATTGGGCACTTTGCATCTAATGATAACGTGGTCTACTATACTGGAATTGCAAGACAAAGAAGAAATTATAATTAAGAAGAGACTTGCAAAAACTGTATTGAAATATAGTGCAGTCAGTGGACGCTTAATTTCTATTCGTCTACGAAGAGTGCCCATCAACACAACTATAATTCAGGTATATGCCCCAACAACAGCTGCAGAAGAGGATGAAGTTGATGAATTCTATGAACAAGTGTAAGCTGAAATAGACAGGACATGTAAACAGGATATCCTGATAGTTATGGGTGACTGGAACACAAAAGTTGGCAACAAAGAGGAAGGCAAAGTGGTTGCAAAATATTGACTTGGCAACAGAAATGAAGCTGGAGAAAGACTGATAGAATTCTCTAAGACCTATTCATTTCGAACACCGTCTTCCAGCAATACAAGCACCAACTATACAGATGAACTTCACCCAATGGATTGTACAGGAATCAAATTGACTACATCTGTGCAAGACAACGATGAAAAAACTTGATAACATCAACAAAGACAAAATCTGGAGCTGACTGGTAGAGATCACCAACTGCTAGTATGCAAACTCAAGCTAAAGTTGAAAAAGAACAAGCCACTCATAAATGTTTCAAAAATATGACCTTGAGAATATACCACTGGAATTTAAAGACTGCCTGCAAAATTGTTTTGCTGCTTTAGATACAAATGACAGAGTTCCAGAAGAGTTATGGGATGACATCAAGAAGGTTGTGTTAGAAGAAAGCGAGAAGTCTCTACAAAAGGTGAAAAAGCAAAACTGGCCAAAATGGATGACTGAAGAAACTCTGAAAATTTCCCAGAAACACAGAGAATCTAAAGTCAGAAGAGAAAGTGAGGCAATCATAGAACTCGACAGAGATGTTCAAAGTGCAGCAAGATAAGACAAGAAGTACTACAATGATGCATGTAAGGAAATAGAAACAGAAACTATTAGAGGAAGAACAAGATTGGCTTTCCTAAAGCTTCAAGAGTTAAAGAAAAAATTCCAGCCTTAAATTGTAATGCTACAAGATGCTCAAGGATCCATATTGAATGATGCTGAGAAGATCAAGAAAAAGTGGAAAGAATATACAGAGTCATTATACCATAAAGATCAAGTGGACCAACAGCCCTTTCAACCTGTACCTTATGAACGGGAACCATTGGTGATGAAAGAAGTTGAAGCAGCATTGAAAGCCTTATCAAAGAACAAAGCACTGGGCATTGATTGCATTCCCATTGAAGCATTACAGCAATGGGATGAAGGTACCATATTTTCAAAACTCTGCCAGGAAATTTGGAAGACAAATTATGGCCAACAGACCTGAAAAGATCTGTGTGTATACTGAAGAAAGGTGACTGGACTGAATGTGGAAATTATCGCACAGTTGCTCTGATCCCACATGCCAGCAAGATTCTACTCAAGATCATTCAGCAGAGACTACAGCCATACCTGAAACGAGAACAGCCTGAAGTGCAAGCAGGGTTCAGGAAAGTGCGAGGAACAAGAGACGACATTGCGGATGTGAGATGGATCCTTGAAAAGACAAAAGAATACCAAAAGGATATCCATATGTGTTTTATTGACTACAGTGTAGACAAAGATTCTGACAACTGGCAAAATCAATAAGTTCATCATTGATGGAGAAGAAATTAAAATACTTGACAACTTTAACTTAGATCAACAATAAAGAAAGAACAAGCAGTCAAGATATCTGACGATGCATTGCTCTTGGCAGAATGGCTATGAAGGACCTAGACAAGATCCTCAAGAGCAGATATGTCTGTCGCCATACAAATATTTGTCTTGTCCAGGCCATGGTATTTTAAATAACATCATATGGATGTGAAAGTTGGACAGTGAAAAAGATAGGAAGAAAATTGATGCTGGCGACGAATACTGTGTATATCATGGACTGCCCGAAGAATAAACCAGTCAGTACTAAAGGAGATCAAACCTAAGCTTTCCTTATAAGCTCAGATGACAAGACTTTGACTTTCATACTTTGGGCACATCATGCAAAAAGAGAGATCATTGGAGAAAGACATAATGCTTGGCAAGGTAGAAGGTCAACATAAGAGGAAGGCCAGCAATGAGATGGATCGATACAGTAACAGCAGCTATAGATACCACTCTATCAACAATGAGCCACCTTACTGAAGACCGAACACAGTTTAGGTCAACTATCCAGAGGATCACCATGAGTCGACACCAACTTGACGGCACTTAACTACAACAAGGAAATCTAAATATGAATGAAGCATTCAGAGCCAAGGCCTTAGGGTGCAACTTGAGAAATAACTTCCTTCCTTCTTGTATAGACCTAGGTAAATCAGGAATTTTCCAAATTCTGTGGCCATAGAAAAGAGATTTAGCATTATGAAAGTAGAACCTTGTTCAGATCTTGCACAGACAAAAAACTGATCAAGTGGACGTTCCTACCCACTGAGTTGTATTCTGCTCTAAGCTTTATTAGAGATTGAGAGGTCCTTCATGATAGTGAGCAGGAAGTGGCGTGTGTGCAGACTGCAAAAATGCAATGCAATGTGTGCCTTTGAGTCAGTGTTGACTCCTGGTGACCCAGCAGTTCCTGGGATTTTTTTGGCAGTGTGCCCGGAAGTAGATTTCCAGGCCTTTCTTCCGAGGCAATGGAGGGTTAAGTGACTTGTCCAAGCCACAAGGAGTGCTAATGGGGAATCAAGCCCTGGTCTCTGGGTTACCAAGCCAGTGCTCTAACCACTAGTCATCTACTCCATTTGAGCTGGGGAAGTTTTCTCCTATATAGGCTCTGTCAGACGATATCACCCATCTGTGAAGGCCTGTATTCTGCTGTCCACAGAGACCATCTGCTACAGATAAGTAACTTGGTTTAATGGGATAAAGTGTCTGTCCTTATCTTTCAGATACAGTATTTTCTGTTTATTTCTAAGACTAGCAATTAATATATCATAACTACTCAAGTTGAAATTTTGTGTAGATTTTGATACTTATAGGACTTATAGAAGAATATCTCTAAAAGAAAAGGGTGGATTTTCAAAAGATTGAAATGACTAATTGCAAAGTTAATTGATATAATCTACTCCATTTAAAATCATATTCCCTGCCCAACTAAATTTGTGCTCACAATGCCGCTCCTCATACAAATTTGGAATGGTAGTTAGTAATGAGTGATAAAGAAATAACTTTTATTTCTGCCTAACAATACAATGCAAAATTGTACGTTATTTGCCCTTAACACATTCTTTTGTGCAGTGCAGGTTAAGCAAGAGTGAGCTGCCAAACATTCAAATGCATGCAAAGAAGTTCATTATTATGCAAAATGAATAAAGCAGATTGTGCTGGACATTGCAAGCAGCTTTATTCATGGATAGGTAATGCCATCTTTCGAAGTTGCATTTTCTTTCCTCCTCAGGAAGATCAGGCCATTAATGCATGTCTTGATTTTAATTTTATTTATTTATTTTGCAAGGCTTATATACTGCTTTTTGCCAGGTCAAAGCGGTTTACATTGAACAATGTTATAGGAAGTTACATTGCAATAGGTGGACATGTACGTATAACTAGAACTTACTTATAAGCATTACGTCCTGATGCTTCTGGGGGAGTCTTTTGAAAAGGCTGGTGTCGGAACAGAAAATCCACCCACTCCCAATCAAGTAGAAACCCCCACCACCTTATCCAGCCCCAGGGGCGGCCCAAGGGGGGTACGGGGCCATGTGCGGAGACTCGGTGCAGGGCCTCATTTGCATAATGTACCTCATTTGCATAATGTTACCATACACTAACCTTTAGTAAACATGCTTCTTAATGAGTGTATGGATAAAGAAAGACTAAAATATTTCTACATTACTATAATCCAGTGCCAACCGCCCGGCACATTAGGAACTACTACAAACACTGCCCATTTAGAATCCATAGCAAACCCGCCGTATCGTAACAGCACTACCAGGACTCACAAAGCACTAGACCAGGGGTCCTCAAACTATGGCCCGTGGGCCACATGCGGCCCGCTGCGGACATTTATCCAGCCCGCCGGGTGTTTTTGCCGCCGCCGCTGCCTGTCCTCAGGCAGAGCGTGAGCGGCTGCCAAACAGCAGCTCTAGGATAGCGGAGATGGACGGATTCGGGAGCGGCCTGGGTCCGGAAACCCGCTCCACGGAGCGGAGGGACAAGGAACGAATGAAAGCCAGTGTTCGCCGCTGACACCGTATCGCCTTCCCCCAGCTGGGAGCCGCTTCGCCGTGTCCATGTATGAGGGGAAAAAAACGAAAAACATGTTCCTCACTCCACGCCCTAGAGAAGATTCTGGCTGACAAGGAGGTGAAGAAGGCCCATCACTCCCAACTGCGCAAAGCCTGAGAGGTGGCCTTAGGTAAGGGAGGCTCAGAATGGGGGAGGGAAAATGACAGCCCTTTATATCTATCTTCTCCTACCTGTCATTGCGGCCAAATCTAGGGCGTAAGGAGGGACGGAGCGGGCGCTCCTGGAGCATACCGCAGAATGTATGCTTTCTAGACTTCTGTACTTTATGTATTTTCATTTGTACCTGCATTTATTTATACATGCATGTTTTGCCACTCCTGATTTAGGATGATTATTACAAGCAGTGCTGGATATTTTTACCGTCTACTTTGTTGTTAATGGGAGAAAGAAGCGCACTGTCAGAAGAGCCTAAGGCAGCCCTTTGTTATAAAGCAAAACAAAGTTGGGCTGCTTGTTTGTGGCTTGGATATCAGTGAATGCGAGTGGCGGTGCAGGGGAAGCCTGTAAATAGTGAGTGTATTTTGTTGCGAAGTTTGACCTTCTCGTTCGAGTCATCGAAGAATGGTGGCGTGGCTTAATGTTTGATTTGGAGAGGCAGCTGTAAACAAGAGGGCAAGATTATAGCGTGGCCCTGCCGGAAAGCTGATGCCTGGTATTGGGTTAACTTGGATTGAAGAAATGGGAGACAATTTGCATCAGCATTTGTAAAACTCCGCAAAAAAACTTTCCTATTTTTCCTTGGCACTCGACGAAAGCAATGATGTTCGTGATTCTGCACAACCTCTAATTTTTATTCGTGGGACGAATGACTATTTCGAAGTCACAGAAGAGCTTGCTGCACTGCAAAGCATCAAAGGAACAACTACAGGGGAGGATATCTATGAAAAGGTTTGCCAAACTGTGAATGGTTTGGAGCTGGACTGGGCTAAACTAGCCAGTGTGACAACTGATGGTGCTCCTAGCATGGTGGGGTCTAAGAAAGGAGTAATTGCTCGCATTAACCAAGAGATGGGCAAACACAACCATTCTCATCCAATAGCCATACACTGCCTCATCCACCAACAAGCGCTGTGTAGTAAATCACTGAAGTGGACTCTGTTATGAAAATTGTGGTATCTTGTGTTAACTTCATTAGAGCTAATGCACTAAACCACAGACAATTTCAGGAATTTCTGTCTGAGCTAAATGTTGCCTATGAAGATGTTCTGTACCACACAGAAGTCCGTTGGCTGAGTCGAGGGAGAGTTTTGGAACATTTCTATGACTTACTTCCACAGATTACAGCTTCTCCAGGACCAAGCAGGAAGTCAGTCCTCACTTATGGGTGACGTCGGCGCCGACGGAGCCCTCGCGGAGCAATTTTTCCCCAGCTTTCAAAGAAAGCCTTTGGGAATTGCAGCGCGCATGCGCGGTCGTCTTCCCGCCCGAAGGTGCCATCTTAGCCAGTCTTCTTTTTTCCGCGGAGCCCTACAGACGTCCCCGTCTTGTCCCCGCGAAAAAGTTGATTTTCTTCTTTATTTTATACCTTTTTCTTTCGGTTCGACGCCGATCGTTTTCCCGCCCGGACTCGCGACGCCGGTCTCGAGTCCTCTTACGTTTTTTCGGTTTTTCTGACTTAGTCAGCTTTCGTTTTCGTTTTCCCTGGCAGCCCGGTCCTTTGACCTCGCAGGGGCCCTTTTTCCCCCGATGGCTGCCAGTGGGTTTAAGCGGTGTGGTCGGTGTGACCGAAATATGTCACTAACCGACACACACGACTTTTGCCTCCGCTGCCTGGGCCCGGATCATGAGGAACTGATCTGTGGGCCCTGCAGCAAACTGTCCTCGAAGGCGTTGAGAAGTCGGCGGCATCAGCGTGAGAGAATCTTCGCTGACCCCAGCCGTACCCGGACCTCGTCGGAGGCCTCCGTGTCGAAAGGCTCCAGCTCGGACCGTCGCCGGAGCTCCTCCGACCGGGGTTCTCCCTCCGGGGACCATCGTCGGAAGGAAAAACCCGCGAGGGCGGCGTCGGTGGACGCTCCTGGCTCCGCGAGGGCCAGGTCGCATAGCCCCGACAGCCGCCCCGGGTCCTTGGAGAAGGAACACCTCCCGAAGCGACCTCGCCTGGAGTCGGAGATGCCTGCCCGGGTAAGTCCTGTAGTCCTTCTGGACTCGCCTCCGCGACAGCCGACGTCGGGCCCGACGCCGTCGGGGCCCGAGTCGGGGGCTGCTGGGTCACCTGAGCTCGGACTCAGGTTGACGGCCTTGGAGAGCAGACTGTCTGCCTTCATGGACCAGCAGCGGGCACTGCTCGCTGGCTTCGCTGGCGTCGCTGCCCCGACCGCCGGGACGTCGACGTCCAAGTCGACCCCGGAGACCGAGCCGATCCTCGAGTCGATGAGAACTCGAGTCGATCCTCGGTCGAGGTCGCCCTCGGCCTCCCGTTCGGGACCGAGGTCGCCGACGCCGACTCCCTCGGCGTCGGGGCGGCTGGCGCCGCACCCTGCCCGGGCCGACCCCACCGAGTCCTCGTCGGAGTCGGTCTGGGAGTCTGAGGAGGAAGAGTCACCTGATTCTTTCCGGACTCGGTGTGTCCCATCGGACTCACCGGAGTCCGAGCCTCGGAAGCAGTCCCCCCCGGAGGATGCCCGGTTCTCGGACTTCGTTAGGGATATGGCCAAGGCTTTGGCCTTCCCTGCGGATCCCGAGGAGGAGCCTCGAGCCGAAGAGCTCGACGCCCTCCAGTATGACTCTCCCGCGAGGGAACACTTTACTGTGCCGGTTCCTCCTATGCTGGAACGACTACTCTTCCGCATGTGGGAGAGTCCGGCCTCCTCGCCGGTCCTGAGCAAGCGGGTCGATTCTATCTATCGGGTCCGCAAGAGCCCTGGCTTTCAAAAGGCACAGCTGCCACACCATTCCATGGTAGTGGAATCGGCCATGCATCGTCTTAAGAGCCAGAAGATGCACTCCTCGGTGCCTCCTGGAAGGGAGGCCCGTAACCTGGATGGCCTTGGCAAGAAGTGCTTCCAGGGCTCTATGCTCGCCTGTCGTGTCCAGACTTACCAGCTATACATGGGCATGTATCTCAGGGATCTGGCTAAAGAGCTAGCCGGATTCTCCGCTGGTCTCTCCGAGGAGCCCTTGCGGAGGTTCCTAGCCTTGTCCACGGGCATTCGGGAATGCTCAAAGTTCATGTCCCGAGCAGCCTATGATGGCTTTGAAGCCTCGGCTCGAGTAGCCGCAGCCGGCATCGGTGCCCGCCGACAGGCTTGGCTTCAGTCGTCCGACCTTGAGCCCTGGGTACAGGACAAGTTGGTCGATGTCCCCTGCCGAGGCGAAAACCTCTTTGGCAAACCCATGGCGGAAAAGGCTGCACAAATTGAGACTGAGACTCTCACCAGGACCAGGCTTTCTAGGAAGACCTCCGCCCCTTCCCAGAAAAAGAAGGGCTCGGGTAAAAAGTCCTTTTACCCGAGGAAGGCGGCTGCCTACAAACAATACCCCCATTATCAGGCCCCTGCAGCTCCCCAACAGGGCCAGCAGGCCAAGGGATGGGGTAACGGGTCCCGTAGGCAGCAAGCCCCCAAGCCTGCACCACCAGCCCCTGCTCAGCAGGGTGGGGGTTTTTGACTCGCTCAGCATAGCCTCTCCCCCCCGCTGGTCCCCCCAGCACCGGAGGCCGGCTGGTTCACTTCGCCGACAGGTGGTCCAGCATCACCGCAGATGCCTGGGTGCTTCAGGTCGTGCGAGAGGGCTACCTTCTCCACTTCCATCAGGTCCCTCCCTCCTATTTTCCGGGAGAGCCCCCGCGCCCCCCTCTGCACAGGGAGTTGCTCCTCCAGGAGTTAGCAGGTCTTCTGCAGGAACAGGCGGTGGAACCGGTGCCACACCACCTGAGAGGTCAAGGCTTCTATTCAAGGTATTTTCTGATACCAAAGAGAACAGGGGGCCTCAGACCCATCCTGGACTTGCGCAACCTCAACAAGTTCCTTGTGCGGGAGAAGTTCAAAATGCTTACCCTTGGAATCCTTCTGCCCTACCTCCAGCAGGGAGATTGGCTATGCTCCTTGGATCTAAAGGATGCCTACACGCACATCCTCATCCACCCAAGCCACCGCCAATACCTAAGGTTTGTGGTGGCAGGAAATCATTGCCAGTACAGAGTACTGCCCTTTGGCCTGTCCTCCGCACCGCGAGTCTTCACAAAATGTCTCGCGGTCGTGGCGGCCCATCTCCGGCTTCACGGCCTCTATGTCTTTCCGTACCTCGACGACTGGCTCATCAGAGCAGCGTCCGCTCAGGAGGTCACCGACGCCACGTGCCGCACGGTGACTCTGCTGCAGCACTTGGGCTTTGTCATCAACTTCGCAAAGTCCACTTTGCTCCCCTCACAGGATCTCGAGTTCATCGGCGCAAGGCTGCACACCCCTCAGGCGCGAGCGTACCTACCGCTCGACAGGGCTCAGCGGCTCATGGACCTAGCCGACCGCTTTCGCAGCCAGCCCCTGGTCTCCGCCAGGCGCTTCCTGAGACTGCTCGGCCATATGGCTTCCACCGTCCATGTGACCCCCAATGCCCGCCTGAACATGCGGTCTGCTCAATGGTGTCTCCGCCGGCAGTGGCGACAAGCCACGGGCGGCCTCGCAGACCTAGTGCGCGTTTCCGAGCCGCTGATCTCGTCTCTCCGGTGGTGGCTCCGGCAGCCGAACCTGATATTCGGTATGCCTTTCCAGTCACCTCAGCCGACCCGGGTGCTGACCACCGATGCATCCCTCCTGGGCTGGGGAGCGCATTGCCAAGAGGCGCGTACTCAGGGCCTCTGGACCACGTGGGAGTCTGCTCAGCAGATCAACTTCCTGGAGCTCCGGGCGATTCGCCTAGCTCTCAAGGCCTTCTCCCACCTGACTTCCCAACAGTCCGTCCTTGTCCAGACGGACAATCAAGTTGCCATGTTCTACGTGAACAAACAGGGGGGCACGGGCTCCTTTCTCCTCTGCCGGGAGGCTCAGAAGCTCTGCTCTTGGGTCGTCAGTCACGGCATTCTCCTCAAGGTAGTTTATCTCCCGGGCCAAGACAATGGCCTTGCGGACAAACTCAGCAGGGTCCTCCAGCCGCACGAGTGGCGTCTGGATCCCTTGGTAGTTCAGAAGCTCTTCCTCAGGTGGGGCCTCCCCACGATGGATCTCTTTGCCAGTCCTCGCAACCGGCAGCTTCCTCGCTTCTGCTCTCGTCAGCCACACCCCCTTCGGGTTGCGGCGGACGCTTTTCTGATCTCATGGTCGGGGAGCCTTCTGTACGCTTTCCCTCCCATCCCGCTGGTCTCTCGGACTCTTTTCAAGGTTCTCCGAGACAAAGCCTTTCTGATCCTGGTGGCCCCTCGCTGGCCCAGACAGCCGTGGTTTCCGCTCCTGCTGCAACTGGCGGTGGAGGGTCCGATCCCTCTGGGGGTACAACCGGATCTCCTCACTCAGGATCAGGGGTCCCTCCTGCACCCCAACCTCAGGTCTCTCAACCTCATGGCCTGGCTGCTGAGAGGGTAGTCCTTGCTCCCCTTCTCCTGCCGGCGGAGGTGGAGGAGGTCGTCCTAGCTTCGCGACGCCCTTCTACCCGCAAATGCTACGCCCTTAAATGGCGTCGCTTTGCAGTCTGGTGTACCCAACAGTCGCAGGATCCCTTCTCCTGCCCGGTGTCGGTGATCTTGCAGTACTTGCTACACCTCTCTAATCTGGGACTTAAGTCCAACTCCGTCAAAGTTCACCTCAGTGCTCTTTCGGCACATCATGTGCCGGTGGACGGTAGACCTCTCTCCAGCGACCCTCTCGTAGCGAGGTTTCTCCGAGGTCTCCTTCTACTTAAACCACCTCTGCGCCCGCCAGCGCCGAACTGGGACCTGAATGTGGTTTTGCAGCGGATCACCTGTCCGCCTTTTGAACCTATGGCTACATGTTCTCTCCGTTTTCTGTCTTGGAAAACACTGTTCTTGGTAGCCCTCACTTCCGCTAGGCGCGTAAGTGAGTTGCAGGCCCTCGTGTCTGATCCCCCCTACACTCGGTTCTACAAGAATAGGGTAGTCCTACGGACTCACCCTAGGTTTCTGCCTAAAGTGGTCTCCCCTTTTCACATCAATCAGGAGGTGGTACTTCCAACCTTCTTTCCCAGACCACACTCCAGCCGAGCTGAGACGGTCCTCCATACCCTGGACTGTAGAAGGGCTTTGAACTTCTACCTTGACCGTACGCGGGAGCACCGTAAAGCTGCTCAGCTTTTTGTGTCTTTTGACCCCAATAAATTGGGACTCCCGGTCTCCAAGCGTACTCTGTCCATCTGGGTTGCGGACTGTATCTCTTGGGCTTATGGGGCAGCCGGACTCGCCTTAGAAAGTCGAGTCACGGCTCATTGTGTTCGGGCAAAGGCCACGTCAGTGGCTTACCTCCGCTCTGTTCCGCTGGCAGACATCTGCCGGGCCGCTACTTGGTCTTCGAGCCAGACTTTTGCGGTCCATTACTGTCTCGAGAGGGAGTCCCGTAGGGACAGTGCTTTCGGACAGGCAGTCCTCCGTAATCTCTTTGAGGTCTGAGCAACTCCTACCCTCCATCCCGGATGTGGGCTACCGGTGGGTGATAATTCAGCGAAGATTCTATCCTTCTGTGCTGCTGAGCTAGAGGGAGCTCATTTTTGTGCTTAGGGTCTCCGGTAGCCTTGAGCTTGGGAGTCCCATAAGTGAGGACTGACTTCCTGCTTGGTCCTGGAGAAAGCGTAGTTACTCACCTGTAACAGGTGTTCTCCAGGAGCAGCAGGAATCAGTCCTCACTACCCTCCCTCCTCCCCTTGGAGTTGCAGTCGTCTGCTTATGTTCTTTTTGCAAATTTTTATGCTGTCTTTTTTAGCTATGTCATCTGACTGGCTAAGATGGCACCTTCGGGCGGGAAGACGACCGCGCATGCGCGCTGCAATTCCCAAAGGCTTTCTTTGAAAGCTGGGGAAAAATTGCTCCGCGAGGGCTCCGTCGGCGCCGACGTCACCCATAAGTGAGGACTGATTCCTGCTGCTCCTGGAGAACACCTGTTACAGGTGAGTAACTACGCTTTTTCTGCTTTCAAAAAATAAAGAAGTACCAGAGCTCAATGATGCAGAATGGAAATGGCACCTTGCCTTTCTGACAGATGTAACAGAGCTACTCAGCAGTTTCAATGTGCAACTTCAAGGAAAGGGGAAGCTAATCTGTGATATGCAATCACATGTGAAAGCATTTGAAGTAAAATTAGGCCTCCTCATCAAACAAGTGAAGGAGGAAAATTTCTGCCATCTCCCCACAACTCAAAATCTGTTAGTGGAAAAACCATTGGTTGCATTCCCAAACAAAACATGTGTGTATTCACTGGAAAAGTTGCAAAAGGAGTTCCAATTTAGATTTAAAGAGCTTCATCTCCATGAAACAGGACATAAAGCTTTTCCGTAACCCATTTTCTATTGACATTGAAAATGTGGATACAATTTACCAAATGGAACTGGCTGAACTGCAGAATTGTTACTCTCTGAAAGACGCATTCAAGTCAAGCAGCCTTCCTAATTTCTATGCATCTCTCCCCTCTGAGACATATCCTAATCTCAGGAACCATGCACTCAAAATGGCAACCATCTTTGGCAGCACTTATGTCTGTGAACAGACTTTTTCCAGAATGAAACATCTGAAATCTCCAACCAGATCTAGACTAACTGATGCACACTTGCATCACTTGTTACGACTAACAGTGACAAATATGGAACCGGACATTGACCATCTCATTAGCCAAAAGCAGGCCCATAGTTCCCATTGAAATACTGGTAAGTTTGTTGATTTAACTTTACTTGTTCTTCATTTTAAATATTGTGTTTGTTCCCATTTTGTTTTTTTACTTCAAAATAAGATATGTGCAGTGTGCATAGGAATTTGTTCATAGTTTTTTTTTAAACTATAGTCCGGCCCTCCAACGGTCTGAGGAACAGTGAACTGGCCCCCTGTTTAAAAAGTTTGAGGACCCCTGCACTAGACCCTACCTATCAAAAGGCAACACTGCAAATATTAAACCAATATATTTCAGAGAATAACAATACATGACCTACTAGGGAAAGAGAACAAGTGGCAATGTCAAATAGGAATTACATAAACAGAATACCTGAGCTCTGTTACACATGCAGACCATCACCAAACAAGGAATCACAATTTAGAAACAGGAAGACAATAATTAGAACCCCAAAAGCCAAACTTGGAATGTGCAACACTGTAGAAATAAAACTATAAATTAATTTCCTCTTGTACTAAACAAAGTGCAGAGGTTAATGATGCACATTTCCCAGAGCTGATATATTCCAGTTAATAAATTCAAAATAAAGAGATATCTTTCTACCTTTTGTGCATTTTTTTTCAGTTGCAATTGCTGCAGCCACTTTCTTCTGGTTTCTTCGTGTCTTCTGCTAACTCTCCATTGTCTGCTGTCCATTTGTCCTTTCTTCTCTCTTCTAGTTTTTTCCCATTCTCTTTCTACATCTGCTTTAACATATTGATCTTTCTCATTTTGCTCTTTCCTCATTTCTATTTCATCCACTCAAATTTTACCCCTCCATCCTCAATCCCCACTTACTCTCCCAATATCTGGCCAATTGTAGATTTTTCTTCCCTCCCACACAAAATATTTTCCCCCTCTCCATTTCACTCTCCCAGCCCCCCATACAATTCTAATCCTCCCCCAACATCAGCTCCCTTCTAGTTCCAGCCCCACCAAGCATCCGCTCCCTTCTAGTCCCCGCATCAGCCCATTGCCAGTCCTAGATCTCCCAGTCCTATCTGAGTCCCTCCATCAGCTCATTTCCAATCCCAGCCCCCCATCAGCCCATTTCTAGTCCTTTCCTAGCCCCACCATCAGCCCTTGTCAAATCCTAGCTCCCCTCCACTCAGCCCATTTCCAATCCAAGCCCCCCCATGAGCCTACTTCCAGTTCTAGCCCCTCCACGAGTCCATTTCAATCCAAGCCCCCACCACAGCCCATTTCCAACCTTAGCTCCCCCTAACAGCCCATTTTCTGACCTAGCTCCCCCCCCCCACTCAGCCCATTTCCATTCCAAGCCCCCCTCCCCATCAGCTATTTTCAGTTCAACCCCCCTTCCACTCAGTCCATTTCCATTCCAAGCCCCCTCCCCATCAGCTATTTGCAGTTCAAGCCTCCCCTTCCACTCGGCCCATTTCCACTTCTAGCAACCCCCCAACCCATTACCATTCCTAGCAACCCGCCCAACCCATTACCAGTCCTAGCCCCCCCATAGCCCATTACCAGTCCTAACCCCATCAGCCCACCTCATCCTAACCCCCCCCATCAGCCCACTTCCAGTCCTAACCCCATCATCCCATTTCCATTCTTAGCTCCCCCATAGCCCATTACCAGTCCTAACCCCCATCAGCCCACAGCCCATTACCAGTCCTAACCCCATCATCCCACCTCAAGTCCTAACCCCCCATAGCCCATTACCAGTTCTAACCCTCCGTCAGCCCACAGCCCATTAGCAGTCCTAACCCCCCTCCCCCCATCGGTCCAGGGAAAATTTAAAATAACAAAAAAAAAAGCTGGCTGCTGCCGCTGCTGCTGTGGCAGGGCAGAATCGCTTGCCGAGCAGCCCCCCCCCCCCCCCGCCCGGCAGAGCCCTCTCTGCAGCATCAGCTCCCTCTCCGCACTGGCTTTCAGAGCCGCGCGAAGGGAGAGTTTTTCCCTCGCAGCTCTGTTAAGCCCACTGGAGCTGATGGGAAACAGGAAATGCCTGTTTTCCATCAGCCCCTGGTGGGCTTAACAGAGCCGCGAGGGAGAGTGTCTCCCTTCGCGACACTGAAAGCCGGCGTGGAGAGGGAGCTGATGCAGGAGGGGGGGCTGCGGGGCACTCGATTCTGCTGCTGCCGCAGCGGCAGCAGCCAGCTTTTTTTTTTTTTTTTTTACATTTACTTTTAAAGCAGAATGTTTGCGCGGGGCCCCCTGAAACGCGGGGCCCTGTGCAAAAACCATTCTCACTCAATGGACTGGCCAGCCCTGTCCTGCCCCCTAGTGGCACCAACTAGGGTTCTCCCTGGTAGGTACTGGAGGGAGGGGGGGAGGCATGAGTGATCCTTGGAAGCTCCTATCCTGGTGGCACCTGGATTCAAAGTAGCACTGCTTGACCTCTAGCAGCAGACTCCTGTCCTTAATTGGCAGTCTGCTCCAAGTTGATAGTACTGCAAGACTACCACCAGAAGCTGAGCAGCAACATTTTGAATCCATGCACAGTTGAGGCAAAAATATGATTCTCCTTTCTTTTTTTTTCTTTTTTTTTTTTTGTCAAATTAAATTTAATTTCTGATCCTGCAGATTTCGATCAGGAAAACCTATCTGTTTGGGAAATTTCCCATCCCTAATATGGCAGAACCAAAAATGCTGTTTCATTCCAGTCTTTAGTCTAAGCTTTACAGTCTGGATGTTGAGAGTAAATAGTTTATTCCTTTGATTTCTCTGATGCAGTATCTTCCTACTGCTTCTGGGAAATTAATCACAAGAGGATCTTATGGCATCATATAGAGAAAGTTTCCCATCTGGTTTGAGGGCAAGGCTCTAAATTCTTCTCTTGCTGTACATAAACCTGTTTGAGTACCTTCTACATCAGGGGTTCCCAAACCTGTCCTGGTGCCTCCCCAGCCAGTCGGGTTTTCTGGATATCCACAATGAATATGCAAATCTCTCTAATGCCTATTCATTGTGGATATCCTGAAAACCCATCTGGCTGGGAGGCAGTTTGAGTATCCCTGTTCTACAAATTTCAGAGTCCAGTCTCAAAATCAACTTTGTTAGGGTTCATCTTTGTGCTATTAGTGCTTATCTCTATTATGTAGAAGGAAACTTCATCTCTGTTTAGCCCTTAGTCATTTGATTTATATGGGACAAGCTTCAGTTGACCACTCCCACTGAGTTATTGCAGATTGCCCAGAATATGACCATCAAATTTAGTCACCCTATCACTTATGAACATGGGTATCTCCTCTTTTAATGGAATATCATTGGTTGCCAATTTAATTTCAGATTAAATTTAACATTTTAATTTTGAAGTCAGTGTCTGTAGATCTCAGTGTGGACTCAGCTGATAGAAGCCTGTTTTGAGTCTTTGAATTCTTCTGAGCTCACCTATCTAGTCTCGGGCAAATTTGTGAGACCTCTATTCAAAGGTAAATAAATGCATATATTTGGTGGTGGTCACTTCATGTGGAGGCCAATTCCACATGAGGGACATCCAGAATCTGGACAGGCCGGTTGTGTACCTGATCCTTCTCCCGCGGGAGCAGAATCAGGTGTAACGGGCCTGGACAGGCAGCATGTGCCCTAATTCTGGCCCCCTGTACATCTGGCCTGATCCCCGTACAAATCAGCCGGGGCTCCTACATGGAGCCCGATGCTATGGCGTCCTGTCACAATGGCACAGGGACACCTTACAGGAGCCCCAACTGCCCGTATGCCAACAAATGTCCCGTTTCCTGCCGCCCAACCTCCAGAGTGGCCTGCCATGGCCGGGATTGGGTGGCAGGGAACCCCTGCTGCACCTCACCCGTTTTTGGCAGCCCACAGGTGACGGTCGCCTACCTCCAGGGGGACTTATTCCACCTCCAAGGTGGAATAAGCCCCCCCCCCCCCAGTCTAAGTTGGCAGCCCTGGACAGGGCTGTGACCGTAATCGGCCCTGTACATCTGGGGTCAGGGTCACGCCTCCAGCCAGATTGATGTAAATAACCCCCATATCACAACCTAACCGAATGCGTACAGGAAGCAGAAACATGGCTAAATATAAACAACTTCAGAATCAACCTTAAAAAAACTGAAGTACTTGTCACCACTAGGAACCACAGTTCCACCCCCCCCCCCCCACCAAGCAATCCACATACTCAGCACCTATATCCCAGTAAAGCAAGAGGTCAAATATTTGGGCATCATCCTAGACAAAACCCTTAAATTGGAAGCACATATAAAACAAACTGCCAGAACCATATTTTTCAAGTTAAGAACCGTGCAACACCTTAGACCCCTCCTTGCCTCCCATGACTTCAGAACGGTAGGCCAAGCATTAATCACACCCTACTTGGACTACTGTAACAGTTTACTACATGGGCTATCCAAAAAGAACATAAACCATTTCCAGTTAGTCCAAAATATCACTGCCAGAATCATAACCAAAGCACACCTAACGGACCATATCACACACCCATCTTGCATAATCTCCATTGGCTCCCAATAGCAAGCCGTACAAAGTACAAAATGATAATTACAACATTCAAGCTGCTCAATAACATTGCACCTTCCTATCTGACATCCCTTATAAATGTTCTACCTGACACCAGGAACAGAAGGAAAAGTAAGTTGAACCTCCTCAACACTCCTCAAAACTCATCAACACTCATCTTGGGGAAACTGCTAGGTACATATGACCTAGATTGGCCACTGTTGGAAACAGAATACTGGGCTTGATGGACCTTGGTCTGACCCAGTATGGCATATCTTATGTTCTTATGTTATCCATCTGTCTGCAAAACCAAACAAATAACAAGCAACAGAGCATTCACCTACACAGCCTCGGTACTATGGAACTCGCTACCAGACTCGCTTTGCTCACCCAAAGACCTACAAACATTCAGGAAGGAATTAAAGACCCTTCTCTTCATTGAACACTACAGCAACCACAACACCACCAACACCCAGCCACCCACCACCTCCCCTCAACAGGCATAATCTCACCAAAAACATAACTGCAAACATCACAACCTCTCTTTAAAAAAGCATAATTTGCACCTATTAACTGCAGTAAGGCTTTTCCTGCAGTAAACTATATAACTCCCACTAAAAAAACTGCAACAATGTTTCATTTTATGTTGCAGTGTATGTAATTCAACAAGATTCAATGTACATAGTTACCTCTGAGTTACAATGTATATAGTTCAATTCTGTTCTATGTAATTTGTTGTTCCATGTAAACTGCCCCTGATCTCTGGAAGGGGCGATATAGAAAACTGTCCAAATAAATAAATAAATTGTGCACCCAGGGACAGTGGTCGCCCGAGGAGTCTCGACAGCAGGGTAGTCATGTTCTACATCAACAAGGAGGGGGAAACAGGGTCACGTACCCTCTGCTGAGAGGCGATCCTCCTCTGCTCCTTTGCATCTTGCTGGGGGATGACTTTGTGAGCGGTCTACCTCCCAGGCCAGGAAAATGTCCTCTCAGACAAATTCAGCAGGATCCTCCACCCACACAAATGGTGCTTGGATCCGGAGGTCGCCGGCCTCTTGTTCTATCGGTGGGGAACCTCATCCATGGACCTGTTTGCCAGCCCAGCAAATGCACAGCTTCCCCACTTCTGTGGCCCGGTTCTGCACCCAAACAGGGTAGCCCCGGATGTGTTCCTCTTGAGTTGGACCTCCGGCCTTCTCTAAGATTCAGCGGGACCGAGCTTCGATGATCCTTGTGGCTCCCTCATGGCCTCGACAGCCTTGGTTCCCGCTTCTACTCTGGCTCGCGTCTAAGCCCATAGTCCCCCTGGGCTGCACCCCGGGCCTGTTGATGCAGGGGGAGGGTCAGGCGCTCCACCTGAACCTGGCCTCTCTGTCTCTCACAGCCTGGCGGCTGAACGGGTCGCCTTATCTCTGCTGCGTCTCCCGGAGGACGTCAAGGAGATCCTCCTCGCGTTGAGGAAGGACTCAACGAGATGGGCATATGCCTTTAAGTGGCGACGTTTCTTGACCTAGTGCTCTGAGCTTCAGATCGACCTGTTCTCCTGCTCTACCCGGTGGATCTTCCAGTACCTCCTCCACCTCTCAAAGGCAGGGCTGAAATCCAATTTGGACAGGGTACACCTGAGCGCCATTTCGATGAACCACCTCCTTGTCAAGGGAAAACCCCTTTCGGGGCAGCCCTTGGTCTCTTGCTTCATGCGAGGTCTGTTGCTCTCCAAGCCTCCCATCTGGCCTCCGCCAGCGGAGTAGGACCTCAATGTGGTGCTGATGCAACTCACGTGGGTGCCCTTCGAGCCGATGGTGACGTGCTCGCTTCGGCATCTCTCCTGGAAGTTAGTCTTCCTGGTGGCTTTGACCTCGGCTCGCTGAGTCAGCAAGCTTCAGGCCTTCATGGCCGAGGCTCCATACACCAGTTTCTATGGGAACAGGGTGGTCCTCCGCACCCATCCCATGTTCCTACCGAAGGTGGTCTCGGACTTTCATCTTAACCAGGAGATAGTCCTGCCGACATTCTTCCCGAGACCGCATGCTGACCAAGCATCGGCAGTGCTGCATACTCTCGACTGCAAGAGGGCTCTGGCCTTCCACCTGCGGCTTCCCAGGGTCATTGCAAGTCTGACTGGCTCTTTGTCGCCTGTGACCCCAATTGCCTGGGGCAGGCAGTCACCAAGCACACCATCTCCATCTGGGTGGCAGACTGCATCGCCTTCGCCCAAGCAAAGGCGGGCGCCCCGCTTGATCGTCATGTCACCGCGCACAGCATCCGAGCCAAGGCAGCATCGGTGGCTTTGCTGCGCTCAGTGCTTCTAGTGGACATCTGCCAGGCTGCGACCTGGTCTTCAGCGAACACTTTGGCTGTGCACTACTGCCTGGAGAGGGAGTCCTGCCGGGACAGCGCCTTTGGCCAGGTTGTACTCTGTAATATGTTTGGGGTATAAGCAACTCCTGCCCTCCAACCCTTCTTCGATGGCTACCGAGAGCTTTGCCCCAGGGATCCGAAGACTTGGGCTCCTTCGGGCATTGACGTCTGCAAGCGGCCTCGCGGAGGCGTTTTTGGGGTTACAGTCTTGGTAGAGAGGACTGACTTCCTGCTTGTTCCTGGAGAAAGCATAGTTACTCACCTGTAACAGGTGTTCTCTAGGGACAGCAGGAATCAGTCCTCACTACTCTCCCACGTCCCCTAAAGAGTTGCTATTGTTGTCCTTCCCTTGCCATCTGCTTAGGGTTCTAGCTAGGGGACCTGACTGAGCAAGATGGCAACATTGGGCGGGAAGAGGACCACACATGCGTGACAGCAATCCAAAATGCTTTCTTTGAAAGCTGGGGAATTGCTCCATGCAGGCTCCGTCGGTACCAACATCAACCATAAGTGAGGACTTATTCCTGCTGTCCCTGGAGAACACCTGTTACAGGTGAGTAACTACGCTTTACCCATGTGTCACTAACTGGGCAGCTGCTCAATATCGCCACTGCCTATTTAGTGACAGGTGCTACCTCGCTGTGCCCTGGAATGCCCCGACACGCCCCAATGATAACAGCTTAGCATCTGTGCATGTAGCAGCAGCACGCGCAAATATAACATGGTTAGTACTGCTGAATATCCAGCTCAGCGGCATTTACATGGTTTAGAGGTCTGCAAACTGTTGAAATGCTTTTGACTATTCCCCCCCCCCCCCCAAGTTTCCACTTTTCTGTAGCTCTGGAAACAGTTGGTGGATAGAATGAAGGGAAAGCTACAGACATACTTTCAGTACTGAGAACAGGGATATCCATTTAAAGAGGGTATTGCAGACAGTGAGACCCTTGAAAGAGTGTCTAGATCTGTGAATGGGAAATCCTTAAGGTGATGGTTAACACCATCACTTTGTAAGAGCACTGAGTCCCAACCTGTTTTGATTCAGAGTCCTGAAATTAAATAAGAAGCAGCCAAGCAGTGATAAGGGCATATGCACTATGTTCTTCGGAGCAGAAGTCAAATAAGTTCCAACAGTGGTCCATCTAGGTCAGTAGAAAGTGCCTGGCAGATCCAAAAGGGCAGATATATTCTTTATTGCTTATTCTCAAGAATAAATAGCTTTCCCAAGTCTGGCTTTGCTTTGTTGTCATCAAGAACCACCTATGACAAGCATCAAGCTGAAGCTGGGGTGCATTGGAATTGGAGTTCTTTAGAGCATAATGCCAGGAGTGCAAGAGAAGAGTGGCCTAGTGGTTGGGGCAAGGTACCACAGGCCAGAAGGTCGGTGGTTCAAATCCCACTAGAGGACAGCAACCTTGGGCCGGAAAGACTGGGGTTTCTAGTCCCACAGGTGCTCCTTCTGGTCTTGGGCAAGCCACTTAATCCTCCATTGCCCATGTTCCCTGTAAGTATTAGTGTATGTGTCTCATATCCCCTCATGTTAAATGTATCCCCCAACTGTGTTGTGTCCACTTTGATTGAAGAATAAGGTGGTATACAAAACTGTCTAAATAAAATAAATAAGCAAGCCTCACCCCCTGAAGCAGCCCCGAAGGGGACAGTAGCTCAATGTCTGTGACATCGGAGAGGCTGCGCCAGTTTCCAAGGGTCCATGAACAGCCTGTCGATGCACCCTATAAAGTACTGGGGACATTGACTGAGTCTGCTAAGCTTACCATTGTTTCTATAGTGGCAGTCCTCAATGAAAGCTTGGCTCGGAGGACTGAGGTCAAGCTGATTCTCCAGGACCAAGCAGGAAGTCAGTCCTCACATATGGGTGATGTCAGCGCCGACGGAGCCCTCATGCGGAGCATTTCCCCAGCTTTCATAGAAAGCCTTTGGGAATGCAGCGCGCATGTGCAGTCCCCTTCCCGCCCAAGGGTGCCATCTTGCTCAGTCTTCTTTTTTCCGCGGAGCCCGATGGATGTATTTTCATTTCACCCGAGGAAAAAGTTGATTTTTTTCTGCGTTAACCTGTTTTCTTCAGTTTGACGCCGGTTTCCCTTTCCCGCCTGGGCCCGATACATCGGTATCAAGCCCGGATCTCTTTTTTCGTTTTTTGTCCTTAGTGACTAGCGTTCGCGCCATTTTTTCTTTTTTTCACTGGCAGCCCTGTGTTTTGACCTCGCAGGGGCCCTTTTTCCCCCGATGGCTGCCAGCGGATTTAAGAAGTGTGATCGGTGTAAGAAACTTATGTCTCTCACCGACACACATGACTGCTGCCTCCAGTGCCTTGGACCCGATCATGACCCGATGATCTGTGGTCCGTGTGGGAAGATGTCCTCTAAGGCGTTAAGGAGTTGGCAGCACCAAAAGGAAAGAATTTTCTCTGACTCCGCGTCCGGTCTGGCTCGGACCTCGTCAGAGGCCTCGACATCTCGGGACTCCAGCCCCGAGCAGTGTCGAGGCTCCTCTGAAAAGGGGTCTCCCTCGCGGGAGCATCGCAAGGAGAAAAAACCCGCGAAGGCAGCGTTGGTGGATGCACTTGGTTCCTCGAGGGCCAAGTCGCATAGCCCCGAGCGCCGTCCCGGGTCTTCGGAGTCGGAGAGGCCTGCAAAACAACCTCGTGTGGAGATGGAGTTACCCGGGTCACGTGAGTACTGTAGTCGTCATGGACTCACCTCCAGGGGAGCCGACATCGGGCCCGGTGCCGCCGGGGCCCGAGTCGGGGGCTGCTGAGTCTCCTGAGCTCGGACTCAGGTTGACGACCTTGGAGAGCAGCTTGGCTGCCTTCATGGAACAGCAGCGGGCACTGATCGCCGGTCTCACCGGTACATCTGCCCCGACTACCGGGACATCAACGTCCAAGTCGACCCTGGATGCCGAGCCGATCCTAGAGTCCATGCGAGCTCGAGTCGATCCTCGGCCAAGGTCTCCCTCGGCCTCCCGTTCGGGACTGAGGTCGTCGACACCGGTACCCTCGGCGTCGGGGCGGATGGCATCAATGCCTGCCAGATCGGAGCCGCTCGATTCCTCCTTCGAAGAGTCCTGCTGGGAGACGGAGGATGAGGAGTTGCCCGACACCTTTCGGACTCAGTGCATTCCTTCGGACTCACCCGAGTCCGAGCCTCGGAGAAGGTCCCCCCCGGAGGATACCCGGTTCTCGGACTTCGTGCGGGATATGGCCAAGGCTTTGGTGTTCCCCGCGGATCCCGAGAAGGAGCTTTGAGCCAAAGAGCTTGAAGCCCTACAGTATGACTCTCCTCCGAAGGAGGCCTTTACTGTTCCGGTTCCTCCGATGCTGGAACGGTTGCTCTTCCGCATGTGGGAGGTGCCGGCATCGATGCCAGTTTTAAGCAAGTGGGTCGATTCCATCTATCGAGTCCGCAAGAGCCCCGGGTTCCAAAAGGCACAATTACCGCACTACTCCATGGTTGTGGAATCGGCCATGCATCGTCTGAAAAGTCAGAAGATGCACTCCTTGGTGCTTCCCAGCTGGGAGGCCTGGAACCTGGATGCCCTCGGTAAGAAGTGCTTCCAGGGCTCTATGCTTGCTTGCCGTGTCCAGACCTACCAGCTGTACATGGGCATGTACCTTTGAGACCTGGCAAAGGACATTGCCGGGTTCTCTGCTGGTCTCTCCGAGGAACCTTTGCAGAGGTTCAATGCTCTGTCCTCGGGTATTCGTGAGTGCTCGAAGTTTATCTCTCGAGCAGCCTATGATGGCTTCGAGGCTTTGGCCCGAGTAGCCGCGGCCGGCATCTGTGCACGCCATCAGGCCTGGCTACAGTCGTCGGACCTCGAGCCATGGGTGCAGGACAAGTTGGTCGATGTCCCCTGCCGAGGTGAAAACCTCTTTGGCAAGCCCATGGCTGACAAGGCTGCAGACTCGAGACCGAGACTCTTACCCGGACAAGGCTGTCCAGAAAAACCTCTGCCCCTTCTCAGAAGAAGAAGGGCTCGGGGAAAAAGACCTTTTACCCGAGGAAGTCATCTGCCTATAAACAGTACCCTCATTTTCAGGCCTCTGTAGCTCCCAAACAGGGTCAGCAGGCCAAGGGGCAGGGACATGGGCCCCGTAGGCAGAAGGCCCCCAAGCCTCCTACTCCGGCTCCGGCTCCTGCTCAGCAGGGAGGGGGATTTTGACTCCAATGGCATAGCCTCTCCTCCTCAGCTGGCCCCTATCAGCACTGGAGGCAGGCTGGCCCTGTACGCCCACAGGTGGTCAGCCGTCACAAGGGATACCTGGGTTCTAAGTATAGTCCAGCAGGGCTATCTCCTCCACTTCCACCAGGTATCCCCCTCCTATTTTCCAGGGGAGCCTCCCAGACTCCCTCTGCACAGGACTTACTCCTGCAGGGGTTGGCAGGTCTTCTGAAGGAACAGGCAGTGGAACCGGTGCCCCACCACCTGAGAGGTCAAGGCTTCTATTCCAGGTACTTCCTGCTACCAAAAAGAACAGGAGGCCTCAGACCCATCCTAGACTTGCGAAATCTGAACAAGTTCCTGGAGAGGGAAAAGTTCAAGATGCTTACCCTTGGAATCCTGCTGCCCTACCTCCAGCAGGGAGATTGGCTATGCTCCTTAGACCTAAAGGATGCTTATACTCACATCCTTATTCATCCATATCACAGACAATATCTCAGCTTTGTAGTGGGAGGAAACCACTATCATTACAGAGTACTGCCTTTTGACCTTACATCCGCCCCCAGGGTATTCACCAAGTGCCTGGCGGTGGTAGCGGCCTACCTCAAGGTTCAAGGCCTCTTTGTCTTTCCATATCTGGACGATTGGCTCATCAGGGGTCAATCCCCGCAAGAGGCCAATCAAGCCACCCTCGCACTGTCGCTCTGCTTCAGCACCTGGGATTTGTTATAAACTTCGCAAAGTCAAGTTTGCACCCCTCTCAGAACATGGAGTTCATAGGAGCTCGACTAGACACTTTTCAGGCGAAGGCCTTTCTGCCAATGGACAGGGCCCACAGATTGATGGATCTAGCCAGACTATTCCGCAGCAATTCTCTGGTCTCTGCCAGACAATTCCTGAGGCTCTTAGGCCACATGGCATCCACGGTCCATGTAACTCCAAATGCCCGTCTACACATGAGGCCAGCTCAATGGGGACTCAGGACTCAGTGGCACCAAGCCACAGGAAGCCTCACGGACAAAGTGAGGGTGTCCAGCCTCCTACAGTCTTCTCTGCAGTGGTGGCTTCATCTTACGAATCTGGTGCAAGGGGTGTCTTTTCAAGCACCTCCATACTCTCAGGTGCTGACAACAGATGCTTCTCATCAAGGTTGGGGTACCCATTGCCAAGGAGCATGTACTCAAGGCCTGTGGTCTCCTTGGGAGGCTGCACAGCAGATCAATCTGTTAGAACTGAGAGCTATCCGCTTAGCCCTAAGAACTTTCTCCCATCTCATCTCTCACCAGTCCGTCTTGGTTCAGACGGACAATCAAGTTGCTATGTTCTATGTGAACAAACAAGGGGGCACAGGGTCTTGCCTTCTATGTCAGGAAGTGCAGAAACTGTGCTCCTGGTCAGTCAGTCATGGCATTCTTCTCAAAGCGGTCTATCTCCCAGGTCAGGAGAATTTCCTGGCAGACAGACTGAGCAGGATCCTGCAGCCACACGAATGGCAGTTGAATCCTTTAGTGGTTCAACAGATCTTCCTGAGATGGGGTCTTCCAACCATAGATCTCTTTGCCAGTCCTCTGAACCATCAACTTCCCAGGTTCTGCTCCAGACAACCGCATCCTCTCAGAGTAGCAGCGGATGCGTTTCTCATTCCATGGTCTACAGGCCTCCTATATGCGTTTCCTCCCACGCCTCTAGTGTCCAAGACACTATTCAAAGTGATCCAGGACAAGGCCTCAGTGATCCTGGTGGCCCCCAGGTGGCCAAGGCAACCCTGGTTCCCACTTATTTTGCAACTAGTGGTGGACACTCCTCTTCGTTTGGGGATGCAACCCGATCTCCTGTCTCAAGAGCAGAGATCTCTCTTGCACCCCAATCTCCAGTCCCTCAATTTGATGGCCTGGCTGCTGAAAGGGTAGTTCTAGCGCCTTTACTACTGCCTAGGGAAGTGGAGGACGTAGTCTTGGCCTCTAGGAGGCAGTCCACCAGAAAGTCTTATGCCCTTACGTGGAGTAGATTCTCTACCTGGTGTACTCAACACAACGAGAATCCCTTCTCATGCCTGGTACCAGTGGTGCTGCAGTATTTGCTTCACCTGTCCAACCTAGGCCTCAAGTCCAATTCTGTTAGAGTGCATCTTAGTGCTTTTTCAGCATACCACTCACAAGTGGAGGGTCAGTCTCTATCCAGCCATCCTTTGGTAGCTCGCTTCCTCAGAGGCCTGCTTTTGCTTAAGCCTCCAGTGCATCCACCTGCCCCTGAATGGGATTTAAATGTGGTCTTGCAATGGCTTACTTGCCCACCATTTAAACCTATGGCTACTTGCCCTCTGTGTTTTCTATCCTGGAAAGTGCTATTTCTGGTAGCCCTTACCTCAGCAAGGCGAGTGAGTGAGCTTCAGGCCCTAGTATCAGAAGCACCATATACTAGCTTCTATAGGAACAGAGTAGTCTTACGGACTCACCCTAAGTTCCTTCCAAAGGTTGTCTCCTCCTTCCACCTCAATCAGGAGGTGGTTCTTCCGACTTTCTTTCCCAGGCCTCATGCTAGCCGGGCTGAGATGGTCTTGCATACCCTGGACTGTAGGAGGGTGTTGTTCTTCTACCTTGACCGTATGTAGGAGCACCGGAGGGCGGTTCAGCTCTTCGTCTCTTTTGACCCCAATAAGTTGGGGTTGGCTGTCTCCAAGCGTACTTTGTCCATATGGGTAGCTGACTGCATCACCTGGGCTTACAGGGCAGCTGGCCTCTCGTTGCAGGGTCGAGTTACGGCTCACCGTTTCAGGGCGAAGGCTGCGTCAATGGCTCATCTCCGCTCTGTTCCGTTGGCAGACATCTACCGAGCCGCTACTTGGTCTTCAAGCCAGACTTTTGTGGCCCACTACTTCCTTGAGAGGGAGTCCCGCAGGGACAGTGCTTTCGGGCAAGCGGTACTCCATAATCTCTTTGGGGTCTATGCAACTCCTACCCTCCGGCCCTGGTGTTGGGCTACCGTTCGGGGGCGTTATCAGAGAAGATTCTGTTCTTGCATGCTGAGGCTCTAGAGGGAGCTCATTGTTTCAGTTTGGGGCCTCTGATAGCCCTGAGCTAGGGAGTCCCATATGTGAGGACTGACGTCCTGCTTGGTCCTGGAGAAAGAGTAGTTACTCACCTGTAACAGGTGTTCTCCAGGAGCAGCAGGAATCAGTCCTCACAACCCTCCCTCCTCCCCTTAGAGTTGCAGTCATATGCTTTATTTTTTGCTATTTTTGCTGTCTCTTAGCTATGTCATCAGACTGAGCAAGATGGCACCCTTGGGCGGGAAGGGGACCGCGCATGTGAGCTGCATTCCCAAAGGCTTTCTATGAAAGCTGGGGAAATGCTCCGCACGGGGGCTCCGTCGGCGTCGACGTCACCCATATGTGAGGACTGATTCCTGCTGCTCCTGGAGAACACCTGTTACAGGTGAGTAACTACTCTTTAAGACACGCTGCATGCGAGAGCTATTTCCTTTGATACCCCCAAGGCAGGAGCATCCAAGCATTTCTAGAAGTCCTCAAACCACTTGTGGGAGATGAGTCGTCATTGGGACTCAAACAGACCTAGATTCTGACCAGTGCTCAACCAGTTTCAGTGTCCAGTACATCAGCAGAGACATCGCCCCCTAAGCATTGGATTTGGACAATGTATCGTGACTACTAGAGGGGATATGAGCCTTCTACATCTCAGAAGCTGCGCTATCCAGAGACTCATGCCCACTGAGAATCTCTGAGTTAGTCAGAGTACACTTGGGAAGCTGACTATGATTCTGAGTATTTCTTAGAAGAGAGGTCCCCAGAATTGCCATCAGAGATTTCTCATCTCACGAGTGTCGCAAATTGCCTCCTGAGGGAATTCCAGAGTTTAGGGGGCAAGATGGCGCCTGAGATGGACATTCGTTGACTTCTCTCCAAGGATGCTCCTACCTGTGTCTTTTTTTCTTTGTGCATTCTGCTTTTGCTACATGCCACATTCCGGCCGTAATCGGAAGGCAAAGTTATTGATGGCTGAGGCCCAGCGGGGGGAGAAGCGGATGGGAAGCAGGCCCATGGATGCTTTCATGTGACCCGTGCTGAGGGGCGATGTTACTCCGGGAAACCTGCTTGGAGTGGAAGGAAGTCCTATGACCGCTGTTGGGCTTGATATTTCCCTTAGCCCAGAGTGCCACATTCCCCTGGATCAGCCAGCGATTAAAACTCCACAGGAGAGCTCAGAGGTGAGCGCACGAGGGATCGTGGGTCCTGCCCCTGAGTTGGATGTGCAACAGCCCTGTCCCAGTTCTGGAAGCCAGGAGAATGTGTCTGCAGCTATGTGTTCCGGAGTGGAGGAGGCCACAGAGGAGAAATGCTTGAGTGCCCAGCAGTTGGAGAGGAGTTCCCGCTGCTTCCTGTGGATTTGGAGACTGATGACAAGGGGCAAATACATATGAAGGGTTCCCAGTCAAGTTGGTGAGACCTATGACTTTTACTATGGAGAGTCTATGGGAGGCATTTTCAGTAATGGAATTGTCAATTTCTTTACAACTTCAGGCTATCTCTCAGCAGTTGCAATTTTTTGGGCAGCAGTTGATCTCAAGAAACTTCTCAGGCTACAGTGAACTCCAAGGTTTCCTTTCTTGAAGGTCGCTTGGATCGGATGCAAGAGACTACCCAAACGTTTGTGAAAGATTCTCAGGTCACTCATAGGAAGTTGGAGTTTCTAGAGAATTCAGCTAGAAGTTGAAACCTTCGGGTTTTGAACTTTCCTAAGGTGCCGTCTATATTGGCCTTGGAACTGTTTAAGAATTATTTGACTTCGTATTAAAAGTTTTGGCTGAATCCCTGCCACCTATTTCTAAGGCTTTCTATCTGCCTACTGTTAGAGCTAGGACTTTGGACAACCTGGAGCGGTCTTCAGCCTTGTCCTGTGATAGTCTAGATTTAACTGCATATTTAGAAAAATCTGCCTCTGATTCCAGGATGACCGCTGCTCTTTTGGTCATCCTGGCATTAGAGGCCGATAGGGACTGGCTTTTAAGATTGTTTTTTCGAACTCCAAATTAAATGTTTATGGTGTCCCAGAATAGGATTTTCCCTGATGTCTCCAGGGTCACTCAGAAACGGAGGAGGTTCAACTGGGCGGCCGTTTCTTTTTATGTTTTCCTTGCAAATGTTTGGTAAAGTTGGCTGGTATTAGCTACCTTTTTTATAATCTGTCCCAGTTGGCCTCCTTTATTTCTTCTAAGTTGCCGGTCACCCAGAACTCTTTGTGTGGGCCTACGGAGGGTGGTCCTACAGTTGAGTAGGCTTATGCAACGTTTGGAGTTGTAGTCCCTTAGGCGTCGTTTTTTCTTGTATAGTACTGTGAGAGATTTCTTTTAATTAGTGACCCATCTTTCCCCCAGTGCTGAGGACTTGTGGGCTGGATTTGTAATGTTTTGACTTTTTTGAATTGATGTTTGTTCTGATTTTGTAATATTTCTGTTCTTAGCCCTTTTCTGTGCAAGATAGAAATTTCTTGTATCATATTTTGAAACTGCATAAATAAAAATTAAAAAAAAATTGCTTCCTGAGGATATCTCTTTCCACAACTTTGTAGGAGATATGATTAAGACTATACAATTTACTTTGGATATAGAGGAAGAGCCCAGGGTTGAAGAATTGGACAGCCTTCAATATCCTGATCCAATGAAGGAAGCAATGATGGTGCTCATGCACCGTATCTTTAAGAAGCTTCAGATGAGAATATGGGAGGACCCCCCTCTCTGTAGCTCATGTGAGTAAGAAGGTTGATGCCAGTAGAGTCCATAAGGCTCCTGGATTCGAGAAGCTACAAGTTCTTCACCATTATTTGGTGGTCACATCCACTCTGAAAAGGGCAAAGAATTCAAAGTTGCACTCTTTGGCACTCCTGAGGAGGGAATTTTGGACTCTAGATTCATTTGAGAGAAAATGTTATCAAAATGCCATGTTCATGCCCATGTGACATCCTACTAGTTGGGTTTCCGTTCCCTAGTGTGGCAAGGGAAGGACTGCAGAAAGTATGCCCAAGCCACCTATGATATTTTCGATATGGTGTTGAGAGCATCTGCCATAAATATTGGCACCCAGAGACTCTCATGGCTCCAGCCCCTCAGACTTGCAATTGAGCATGCAGGAACAGCTTGCTGACATGCTATGCCTTGGATAGAATGTCCTTGGAGATAAAGCTCAGGAGGCTGTTGCCATGATTAAGCAGCAAAGTGACACCCTGATGATACTCTCCAGGCCGAGTTCCGACCCCGCCTCCAAGAATATTTTAGAGCAGTGGGCATAAGGAGCGTCTAATATTCTCATTAGATATTCTCTTCCACCTTGTTCCTGCCGTCTGTTTGCTGTGAGAGTTGGCAAGATATGTAATTCCACTAGACTGCTTTTTCCTTTGTTCTTAGTCTTTTGGTTTCTGTAAGACAGGGAATAATAAAAGGATACTTTTGCAAAGAAAAATCTGTGAGATAGTTATTACCATGTATGAGCGGGCTGTCCTGCATAAGATGAGATTTTATTGGGATGTGCAAGTCTTCCCTGTGTGTTTCTTTTATTGGGAAGTGATATGTCCTCTCTGGGTATGGTTCCCCTTTTGCACGGAGAAGGTGATCTGGTAATTCCGTCTGGCCAAAGGAATCAGCCTCCCCTTCGCCTCGTACACGGCCTAGGTAGCAGATACCTCGGAAAACCTAGCCAGCTCACCAGCCAAAACCAGAGACAGGGTTTTGACGGGCTCCAAGAGAACATAGCCAATCTTCCAGTGCCCCGGGCGGACACCTTCCAGTAGGAGGGAGGCTCATCTACTTTGCCAGCTGATGGCCCCTAATCACCTCTGACATTTGGTTTCTCAAGATTTTCCATCAGGGGTACAGATTATATTTTTTCGGGATACTTTCAAATTGCCCTCCAAAACCAATTTACAAGGAGTTACTTAAAGGAAATCTCAGCCTTCTCGAAGCCAAGGCCGTTGAACCCATGCCACCAGGGCAAGAAAGGCTGGGATTCTACTTGGGGTACTTTCTGGTGCCAAAAAAGACAGAAGGATTCTCCAGGAACAAGCAGGAAGTCAGTCCTCACATATGGGTGTCGTCGGCGCCGACGGAGCCCTCTTGCGGAGCAATTCCCCAGCTTTTAGAAAAAACCTTTGAGATTGCATCGCACATGCATGGTCCCCTTCCTGCCCAAGGGTGTCATCTTGCTCAGTCTCCCTTTTTCTGCGGAGCCCAACGGACGTTGTCCCTAATTCCTCGCTGAAAAAGTGCATCAAAACTTGGAAGAAATTTTGGATCTTTGACCGGTTCGACACCGGTTCCCCTTCCCGCCTTCGGCTCATTACACCAGTATTGAGTCCAGTCAATTTTTTGCGTTTTTGTCCTTAGAGACTAGCGTTCGTGCTCTTTTTTGTTTTCACTGGCAGCCCGGTCCTTCGACCTTGCCAGGGCCCTTTTTCCCCTGAATGGCTGCCAGCAGGTTTAAAAAGTGTGATCGGTGTAAGAAGTTAATGTCCCTCACCGACACACATGACTGCTGTCTCCGATGCCTCGGGCCCGACCATGACCCTAAGGTCTGTGGCCCATGTGGGAAAATGTCCTCTAAGGCATTTCGAAGTAGGCAGCAGCAGCATGAAAGGATTTTCTCGGAGTCTGCATCCCCCCGGATCCGGACCTCATCAGAAACCTTGACGTCTCGGGAGCTGTCTGAACCCGAGCAGCGTCGGCGGTCTTTTAAACGGGGGTCTCCTTCCCAGGAACACCGGAGGAAGAAGAAGCCCATGAGGGCATCGTCGTTGGACGCCTCCGATCGCTCTGGGCCCTTGAAAGCCAGGTCGCGGAGTCCTGACCGCCGCCTCGGGTCCTCTGAGTTGGAGCGGCCTGCGAAGGTACCTCGCACGGAGCCGGAGACGCCGAGGCGGGTAAGTGCTGTTGTCCTCGTGGACTCCCCTCCGGGGAGTCGTCGGGCCTCGAGCTGGAGGCTGTGGAGTCGTTTTAGCTCGGTCTCAGGATGACGGCCCTGGAGCGCAGCGTGTCTGCCTTCGTGAAGCAGCAGCGGGCGCTGATAGCCGGTCTCACCGGTCCATCCACCCTGACCACCGGGACCTCGACATCCAAGTTTACCCCGGAGGCGTAACCGATCCTCGAGACTCTTCAGACTCGAGTCGATCCTCGGCCAAGGTCTCCCTCGACCTCCCGCTCGGGACCGAGGTCGTCGACGCCGGTGATCTCAGCGTCGGGGCGGTCGGGACCAAAGCCCTCACGGCCGGAGCCCCTCGATTGCTCCTCGGAGGGATCGGCATGGGAGACAGAGGATGAGGGTTCGGAGCCTTAGAGAAGGTCCCCTCCGGAGGATACCCGGTTCTCGGATTTCATCAGGGACATGGCCAAGGCTTTGGCATTCCCGGCGGATGCCGAGGGGGAACCTCGAGCTGAAGAGCTCGATGCTCTCCAGTATGACTTTCCACCGAGGGAAGCCCTTACTGTGCCGGTTCCTCCGATGCTGGAACGGCTGATGCTCCGTATGTGGGAATCACCGGCCTCGATGCCGGTTCTAAGCAAGCGGGTCAATTCCATCTATCGAGTCCGCAAGAGCCCTGGGTTCCAAAAGGCGCAGCTGCCGTGCAGCTCCATGGTTGTGGAATCGGCATATTCTCAAGAGCCAGAAAATGCACTCCTTGGTGCCTCCTGGCCGGGAGGCCGAGAACCTGGACGCCCTCGGCAGAAAATGCTTCCAGGGCTCGATGCTTTCATGCCGTGTCCAAACCTACCAGCTGTACATGTGCATGTACTTGAGGGACCTGGCAAAGGAGATTGCCGGGTTCTCAGCTGTCCTCTCCGAGGCACCCTTGCAGTGCTTCAATGCCTTGTCCACCGGGATTCGGTCGTGCTCGACGTTCATATTTCGAGCGGCCTATGATGACTTCGAGGCTTCGGCCCGAGTAGCCGTGGCTGGCATCGGTGGACACCGCCAGGCCTGGCTAATGTCATCAGATCTGGAGCCATGGGTTCAGGACAAGTTGGTCGATGTCCCTTGCCACGGTGACAACCTCTTTGGCAAACCCATGACTGAGAAGGCTGCTGAGCTCGAGTCCGAGTACTTGACCCGGATAAGACTCTCAAAGAAGACTTCTGCCCCTTCTAAGAAGAAGGGCTTGGGTAAAAAGCCCTTTTTCCCGAGGAAGGGTACTGCTTACCGCAACTACCTCACTTACCAGGCCACCCCAGCTCCCCAACATGGACTGCAGGGCAAGGGACATGGGCTTGGCCCACGTAAGCAGAAGGCCCCCAAGCCCCAGGCCCCAGCTCCTATCCAGCCGGGTGGAGGTTTTTGACTCCCAGTGCAGTGTCTCTCTTCCGCCATTGGTAAGGTCATGCACAGGGGGCAGGCTAACCCTGTACGCTCACAGGTGGCCAGCCATCACCTCAGATATCTTGGTCCTGCAAATAGTCCAGAGGGGCTATATGCTTTACTTCAGCCAGATACCACCCTCCTTCTTTCCAGGAGAGCCTCTCAGACCCCCTCTTCACAGGGACCTCCTCTTACAGGAGCTGGCAAGTCTTCTAGAGGATCAGGCAGTGGAACCGGTGCCCCACAACCTGCAGGGCAAAGGCTTCTACTCCAGGTATTTTCTCATACCAAAGAGAACAGGAGGTCTCAGACCCATCCTCGACCTACGAAACTTAAACAAGTTCCTGGTGAGGAAAAGTTCAAGATGCTTTCCCTTGGAATGTTGCTGCCTTACCTCCACCAGGGAGATTGGCTATGCTCCTTAGACCTGAAGGATGCCTACATCCTCATACATCCAGACCACAGACAATATCTGAGATTTGTAGTGGGAGGAAAACATTTCCAATACATGGTTCTACCCTTTGGCCTAGCCTCTGCTCCCAGAGTGTTTACAAAATGCCTGGCTGTAGTGGCGGCCTTCCTCAGAAGTCAGGGAATCTTTGTCTTCCCTTACCTGGACGACTGACTCATCAGGGGCCAGTCGCCTCAGGAGGCCCAACAGGCCACTTCTCGCACTATCAACCTGTTGCAACGTCTAGGCTTTGTCATAAACCATGTCTGTGTTCAACAATGTTGAAATGTGATCACCTTTCAGAGCGTCTAATACTAAACAGTAAATGCTATGATATACGCTCTACTCTTAACCTTTCGAGGTACTGTGATATTTATTTTTGCAGCAAGGCCTCAGACTATAGTAGAGCTAATGTTTCAGGTTATGGAGACATCTCCCAACCTTATGCTCACTTTTGCATCAACGGCCTAATACGCTGCTGGTGGTAATTTTTAACTAGTGCAGGAAAACTTTGTTGTCAGGTAAGTTTACCACATTTTAATCCATTGATTTCAAAACTTTCATTCAAGTAGAAGTGGTACTTATCTGAATAGATTGTGTTACCCCTTCTTAATAATCCGTTGAAGTTGTCCACTATATGGAGAATGTGCTGTAATTAAATTTACTGTATCATCTGTGTTAATTTGTTTCAACGTAGGGGCCATGAGAGTTTCCCTATTGTTATACAATGCTCTTTTGTAAGCTTGATTAATGATCTTCTTGGGGTATCCTCTTGCCATAAATTTGAAAGACAAATTTATGGCAAGAGGATACCCCACGAAGATCATTAATCAAGCTTACAAAAGAGCATTGTATAACAATAGGGAAACTCTCATGGCCCCTACGTTGAAACAAATTAACACAGATGATACAGTAAATTTAATTACAGCACATTCTCCATATAGTGGACAACTTCAACGGATTATTAAGAAGGGGTAACACAATCTATTCAGATAAGTACCACTTCTACTTGAATGAAAGTTTTGAAATCAATGGATTAAAATGTGGTAAACTTACCTGACAACAAAGTCTTCCTGCACTAGTTAAAAATTACCACCAGCAGCGTATTAGGCCGTTGATGCAAAAGTGAGCATAAGGTTGGGAGATGTCTCCATAACCTGAAACATTAGCTCTACTATAGTCTGAGGCCTTGCTGCAAAAATAAATATCACAGTACCTCGAAAGGTTAAGAGTAGAGCGTATATCATAGCATTTACTGTTTGTCATAAACCACACAAAGTCTATCTTGCTCTCCACTAAAAACTTAGAGTTCATAGGAGCAAGATTAGACACCCTTCAGGCGAAAGCTTACCTGCCAGAAGACAGTGCACAGAGGCTGCTAGCACTGACACAGCAGTTCAGGCACAGGTCTCGGGTTTCAGCGAGACACTTCTTATGCCTCCTGGGCCACATGGCCTCCACGTTACATGTGACACCGAATACCCATCTCCACATGAGAACAGCTCAGTGGTGCTTCAGGGATCAGTGGACACAAGCCACCGGCAGCCTCAGAGACAGGATAACAGTATCCAGACGTCTGGTGAAGTCATTGCAGTGGTGGATTCAACCACCCAATCTGCTCGAGGGTGTGTCTTTTCAGATTCCCTTGCACACAAGAGCGCTAACGACAGATGCCTCTTTGCTGGGCTGGGTAGCCCATTGCCAAGGATCATGCACTCAAGGGTTATGGTCTCCTCAGGAGTCTGCACACCAAATCAACCTCTTAGAGCTGCGGGTGATTCGCCTAGCTCTTCAAGCCTTTTGTCATATCCTCTCACATCAGTCTGTATTGATACAGACAGAAAACCAGGTAGCTGTGTTCTATGAACAAGCAGGGAGGTACGGGGTCTCGCATCCTATGTCAGCAGACACTGGACCTCTGCTCCTTTGCCATCGGGCAGGGTATGTCTCTCAAAGCAGTGTACCTGCCTGGTCAGGAGAACTGCCTAGCAGACAAACTAAGCAGGATTCTCCAGCCTCACGAGTGGCAACTGGATCCGGTGGTGGCCCAGCGGATTTTCCACTACTGGGGACATCCGTCCATAGATCTATTTGCCAGTCCGCAAAATCACCAGCTGCCCAGAGTTTGCTCCAGACAGCCACATCCCCTGAGGGTGGCGGCAGATGCTTTCCTGATCTCCTGGTCAGGGGGCCTCATGTATGCGTTTCCTCCCACGCCTCTGTTCAAAGGCCCAGACTCTGTTCAAAATCCTTCGGGACAAAGCCTCTGTCATTCCGGTAGCCCCCAGATGGCCAAGACAGCCTTGGTTTCCGCTGCTTCTTCAGCTGGCAGTGGAGACCCCACTTCCACTGGGTACGCAACCCGACCTCCTTTCACAGGAGCAGGGCTCTCTCTTGCACCCCAACCTCAGGGCCCTCAACCTGATGGCATGGCTGCTGAAAGGGTAGTGCTGGCTTCTCTCCTCCTACCTCGGAATGTAGAAGAAGTGTTACTGGCCTCCAGGAGGCAGTCCACTAGGAAATCCTATGCTTTCAAGTGGCGTAGATTTGAGGTGTGGTGTAACCAGCACAATGAAAACCCTTTCTCTTGCTTTGTACCAGTGGTGCTGCAGTACCTGCTTCACCTCTCAGAATTAGGTCTCAAGTCTAACTCTGTCAGGGTCCACCTGAGTGCTTTGTCAGCAAACCACTCGCCAGTGGAGGGGCAACCTCTTTCGGCTCACCTCCTCGTGTCCAGATTCCTTAGAGGTCAGCTTCTGTTGAAACCCCTAGTTTGTCCTCCGGCAACTGAGTGGGATTTGAATGTGTTCTTGCAGCAGCTTACTCGCCCACCTTTTGAGCCGATGTTCTCTTGCCATCTGCGCTTCCTCTCCTGGAAGGTGTTCTTCCTGGTGGCACTCACATCAGCCAGACGTGTGAGTGAGCTGCAAGCTCTCGTAACTGATAAACAATACACAAGGTTTTATCGGAATAGGGTGGTCCTCTGCACTCACCCAAAGTTCCTTACAAAGGTGGTCTCTTCTTTCCACCTCAACCAGGAGATGGTTCTTCCAACCTTCTTTCCCAGGCCACATTCCAGCCGGGCAGAGGCAGTCCTGCATACCCTGGATTGTAAGAGAGGGCGTTGTCCTTCTCCCTGGAGTGTACGAAGGGACATCGAAGGGCTACTCAGCTCTTCGTCTCATATGACCCCAGTAAGCTGGGGTTACCTGTTTCCAAGCATACACTGTCCATCTGGGTGGCAGACTGCATTGCCTGGGCATACAAGGCGGCGGACCTCCCGTTGCAGGGTCGAGTCACGGCCCACCGTGTCAGGGCTAAGGCTGCATCAGTGGCTCACTTCCGCTCTGTTCCACTGGCAGACATCTGCCGGGCCACAACTTGGTCTTCAAGCCAGACCTTTGCAGCCCATTACTGCCTGGATAGGGAGTCCTGACGGGACAGTGCTTTCGGCCAGGCGGTACTCCGTAACCTATTTGAGGTTTAGGCAACTCCAACCCTCCGACCCTCTGGTGTCAGGCTACCGGGGGGTGTTGCTTTCTCAGCTGAATTCCTATTGCAGCTGCTGCGGCTCTTCTAGAGGGAGCCATTTTTTAGCTATGGGTTCTTGGTAGCCTATAGCTAGGGAATCCCACATGTGAGGACTGACTTCCTGCTTGTTCCTGGAGAAAGCGTAGTTTCTCCAGGACCAAGCAGGAAGTCAGTCCTCACATATGGGTGACGTCGGCGCCGATGGAGCCCTCGTGTGGAGCATTTCCCCAGTTTCAAAGAAAGCCTTTGGGAATGTGGCACGCGTGCGCGGTCCCCTTCCCGCCCAAGGGTGCCATCTTGCCCAGTCTTTCTTTTTCCGTGGAGCCCAACGGACGTAGTTCGTGTCACCTGGGAAAAAGTTGATTTTTCTGCGATTTTTTGCGTCCCTTTATCCGGTTCGATGCCGGTTCCCCATCCTGCCTGGGCTCGGTACACCGGAATCGCGCCTGAAACTTCTTTTTCAGTTTTTGTCTTTTGTAACTAGCATTTGTGCTTTCTGTTATTTTCACTGGCAGCCCTTTCTTTTGACCTTGCAGGGGCCCTTTTTCCCCCGATGGCTGCCAGCGGGTTTAAAAAATGTGATCGGTGTAAGAAACTTATGTCTCTCACCGACACACACGACTGCTGCCTCCGATGCCTCGGGCCCGACCATGACCCGCTGGTCTGTGGCCCGTGCAGCAAGATGTAGTCGAAGGCGCTTCGGAGCCGTCAGCATCAAAATGAAACAATTTTTTCGAAGTCCGCGTCCTGCCGTGCCCGGACTTCATCAGAGGCCTCGACATCTCGGGAGTCTGACCCCGAGCGCTGTCATGGGTCCTCTGAAAGGGAGTCTCCCGCCCGGGAGCACAAAAGGAAGAAGAAGCTCGTGAGGATGGCGTCAGTGGAGGCACCTGGATCCTCGAGGGCCAGGTCGTGCAGCCCTGACCACCGTCCCGGGCTCTCGGAGTCGGAGCGGCCGACCAAACTGTCTTGCCTGGAGCCGGAGTCCCCGAGTCGCGTGAGTGCTGTTGTCCTCGTAGACTCCCCTCCGGGGGAGCCGACGTAGGGCCCGACGCCGTCGGGGCGCAAGTCGGGGGCTGCTGAGTCTCCTGAGCTGAGTCTCAGGTTGACAGCCTTGGAGAGCAGCTTGGCTGCTTTCATAGAGCAGCAGCGGGTACTGATCTCCGGTTTGACCGGTGCATCTGCCCCGACCACCGGGACCTCGACGGCCAAGTCGATCCTCGAGTCGATGCGGTCTCGAGTCGATGCGGTCTCGAGTCGATCCTCGGCCAAGGTCCCCCTCGGCCTCCCACTCGGGGCCGAGTTCGTCGACGCCAGTGCCCTCGGTGTCGGGGTAGATGGCATCGGTGCCTGCCTGGCCGGATCCGTTCAATTCTTCCTCGGAGGGGTCGGAGTGGGAGATGGAGGACGAGGAGTCCACAGACACTTTATGGACCCGGTGCATCCCATCGGACTCACCGGAGTCCAAGCCTCGGAGACGGTCCCCACCAGAGGATACCCGGTTCTCGGACTTCGTGCGGGACATGGCCAAAGCTTCGGCCTTCCCCGCGGATCCCGAAGAGGAGCCTCGAGCCGAAGAGCTCGAGGCCCTCCAATATGACTCTCCGCCTAAGGAGGCCTTTACTGTACCAGTTCCTCCGATGCTGGAACGGCTGCTCTTCCGCATGTGGGAGGCACCAGCTCTCAGCAAATGGGTCGATTCCATTTATCGAGTCCGTAAGAGCCCTGGGTTCCAGAAGGCACAGCTACCGCACCACTCCATGGTTGTGGAATCGGCCATGCATCGTCTGAAGAGTCAGAAGATGCATTCCTTGGTGCCCCCCGGCCGGGAGGCCCGGAACCTGGATGCCCTCGGTAGAAAGTGCTTCCAGGGCTCTATGCTGGCTTGCCGTGTCCAGACTTACCAGCTGTACATGGGCATGTACCTCCGAGACCTAGCAAAGGAGATTGCCGGGTTCTCAGCTGGCCTCTCCGAGGAACCTTTGCAGAGGTTTAAGACTTTGTCATCCGGGATTCGAGAGTGCTCAAAGTTTATCTCTCGAGCAGCCTATGATGGCTTCGAGGCTTCGGCCCGAGTAGCCGCGGCCGGCATCAGTGCACCCCGTCAGGCCTGGTTACAGTCATCGGACCTCGAGCCATGGGTACAGGACAAGTTGGTCGATGTCCCTTGCCGAGGTGAGAACCTTTTTGGCAAACCCATGGCTGAAAAGGCTGCAGAACTCGAGTCTGAGACTCTCACCAGGACAAGGCTGTCCAGGAAAACCTCTGCCCCTCCTCAGAAGAAGGGCTCGGGAAAAAAGCCCTTTTACCCGAGGAAGGCTACTGCCTACAAATCCTACCCTCAATTTCAGGCCTCTACAGCTCCCCATCAGGGGCAGCAGGCCAAGGGGCAGGGACATGGGCCCCGTAGGCAGAAAACCCCCAAGCCCTCAGTTCCGGCTCCTGCACAGCAGAGAGCGGGGTTTTGACTCCCACTGCATAGCCTCTCCTCCTCAGCTGGCTCCTCTCAGCACAGGAGGCCGGCTGACACTACGCCCACAGGTGGTCAGCCATAACAGGGGATACCTGGGTACTGAGCATAGTCCAAAAGGGCTTTTTGCTCCACTTCAACCAGTTACCCCCCTCCTATTTTCCAGAGGAGCCTCCAAGACTCCCTCTGCACAGGAACCTCCTCCTTCAGGAGTTGGCAAGTCTTCTACAGGAGCAGGCGGTGGAACCGGTGCCTCACCACCTGATGGGGCGAGGCTTCTATTCCAGGTACTTTCTGGTACCAAAAAGGACTGGGGGCCTTCAGCCCATCCTAGACTTGCGAAATCTCAACAAGTTCTTGGTGAGGGAAAAGTTCAAGATGCTTACCCTTGGAATACTGCTGCCCTACCTCCAGCAGGGAGATTGGCTATGCTCCTTAGACCTGAAGGATGCTTATACTCACATCCTCATTCATCCAGACCACACACAATATCTCAGATTTGTAGTGGGAGGAAGTCATTTTCAATACAGAGTACTTCCATTTGGCCTCACCTCCGCCCTCAGGGTTTTCACCAAGTGCCTGGCGGTGGTGGCGGCCTATCTCAGAAACCAGGGCATCTTTGTCTTCCCATACCTGGACGACTGTCTCATCATGGGTCAGTCTCCACAGGAGGCCAGACAGGCCACCCTTCGCACTGTTTCTCTTCTCCAGCATCTAGGCTTTGTCATAAACTTCGCAAAGTCCACTTTGCTCCCCTCACAGGACATGGAGTTCATAGGGGCAAGACTGGATACTCTCCAGGTGAAGGCTTATTTGCCCGAGAACAGGGCCCGCAGACTGATGGCTTTGGCCAAACAGTTCCAGAGCGGTTCTCTGGTCTCCGCCAGAAACTTCCTAAGGCTCTTGGGCCACATGGCATCCACGGTCCATGTAACTCCGAATGCCCGCCTGCACATGCGACCTGCTCAGTGGTGCCTCAGAGCTCAGTGGGTGCAAGCCACAGGCGACTTGAAAGACAAGATAAGAGTGTCCAAACTGCTGGCAGCCTCCCTACGGTGGTGGCTGCATCTCCCGAACCTGGTCTAGGGGGTGCCTTTTCAGGCCCCTCCTCACACACAGGTGCTGACAACCGATGTTTCCCTTCAGGGCTGGGGTGCACATTGTCAGGGGGCTTGCACTCAGGGCCACTGGTCTCCTTGGGAGTCCACACAGCAGATCAATCTGTTGGAGTTGCGAGCTATCTGCTTAGCTTTACAGACTTTCTCTCATGTCCTCTTTCACCAGTCTGTCTTAGTTCAGACAGGCAATCAAGTGGTAATGTTCTATGTGATCAAGCAAGGGGGCACAGACTCCAAACTTCTGTGTTAGGAGGCACAGGCCCTGTGCTCCTTGGCAATCAAACACAACGTGTTTCTCAAGGCAGTTTATCTGCCTGGCCAGGAAAATTGCCTGACAGACAGATTGAGCAGGATTCTACAGCCTCACGAATGGCAGTTGAATCCTATGGTGGTCCAAGGGGTTCTTTCTAAGATGGGGTCTTCCAACCATCGATCTCTTTGCGAGTCCACTGTACCGTCAGCTACCCAGGTTCTGTTCCAGACAACCGCATCCTCTGCGAATAGCAGCAGATGCGTTTCTAATCTCTTGGTCTACGGACCTACTGTATGCGTTTCCTCCCACGCCTCTAGTGGCCCGAACCTTGTTCAAGGTTTTTCAGGACAAGGCCTCGGTGATTCTGGTAGCCCCCAGATGGCCGAGGCAACCGTGGTTTCCACTCCTTCTACAGTTGGCGGTGGACACTCCACTCCCTCTGGGGTGCAACCTGATCTCCTGTCTCAGGATCAGGGATCTCTCCTGCACCCCAACCTCAAATCCCTCAATCTGATGGCCTGGCTGCTGAAAGGGTAGTTCTAGCCCCCTTACTTCTTCCTAAGGAAGTGGAAGAGGTGGTTTTGGCCTCTAGGAGGCAATCCACCCGGAAATCTTATGCCCTCAAGTGGCATAGGTTCTCCACCTGGTGTGCTCAGAGCCAGGAGGATCCTTTTTCGTGCCTGGTTCCAGTGGTGCTGCAGTACCTGCTCCACCTCTCGGACCTAGGCCTTAAATCCAACTCTGTTCGAGTCCACCTCAGTGCTCTATCGGCACACCACTCACACAGGTAGAGGGCCAATCTCTGTCTTGCCACCCCTTGGTTTCTCGCTTCCTCAGAGGCCTGCTTCTGCTCAAGCCTCCGATTCGTCCACCAGCCCCTGAGTGGGATTTAAATGTGGCCTTGTGGGGACTTCCGGTGGCATGGTAGACTAGGAAGGACGTTTCCTTCTTAGCTCTGGGGCTCAATCTCTCTCCCCTCCCTAATTAACCTGCTTGTTGCAACCCCCCGGCCCGATTTGAGCTGGGGAACCCTTACTCGTGCTGCGGAGGGGGATCGGGACGAGAAGCACTCTGGTGGTGGCTTTTATGGTATCAAAAGCACTCCGGCGGGAGCGGCCTCGTAGCAGTGAAGCTACAATGGCGGCCAATGAGGTGTCTGGCCCGGATCCCGATGCTCGATGTCTGCTGGTAGAGGAGGTGTCGAAAGCCGTGGTGGCGGCATTGGAGGACCGCCTGGGAGGACTGGCATCCCAAATGAACGCGGTGGCCCAAGCAGTCTCCGATTTCACAGGACGTGTTGAACAGGCGGAGCAGCGTATCAGCACCTTGGAAGACACGCGGGAGCATGACTCGGCCCGAATTAAACAGCAGGAGGAGGCCCTGCTAAAGCACGCGACCAAATTGGAGGACCTTGAGAATCGTAGCAGGCGCAACAACCTGCGCTTTATCGGGGTGGCTGAGTCGGTGCAGGATAGAGATCTACGGCAGCACCTTGAGAGGTGGCTGCCTGCAAATTTGCCGTTGGTTGAGGGGCTCGGAGAGATAATCATTGAGCGAGCACATCGTTTGGGCCCTTACCGCGCTGGTGATAATCGGCCCCGGGCAGTCATCGCTCGATTTCTTAATGAAGCCCAGAAAGAAGGTGTCCTGAGGGCAGCGCGGCAATCGCGGCGCTCTGGTGACTCTGCCTGCAGTGTGTTAATTTTCCAGGATTATTCTGCCGGGGTCTCGCAGCGGCGGCGGGCCTACAAGGAGGTTTGTGGTCGCCTGGTGGAGAAGGGCATCCGCTTCATTATGGCCTATCCTGCCTCTCTATGAGTGGACTGTGCAGGTGGTCGCCGCGTGTTTTCCACGCCGGAGGAGGCTGCGGCCTACTGTGATCAGTGTGGCTGACTCTGGGGGTTGGTACTTGCTGGGACCTTGAAACTTCAATGATGCCCCTGGACTTGGGGAAGGTGGGCCGGGAGGGGGGCGCACACATTCATTGTTTCTCCTAATTATTGCTGTATCTCCTGTCATTTGAATCTGTTATTGGGGGTTTTGATGTACTCCGGTCTGCTCTTTATTTTGCGCTGTTCTGAGTGTTTTTTTCTGCCCTTGGACTTTTGGAGTATGTGTGGGGAGGGAGGAGCACACAATCATTGTGTATCATAGGGATTGTTATTTCACATGTCATTTGAGTCTGTACTTGGGGGCATGCTGTGCTCCGGCTCACTCTTTCTTTTGTGCTGTTCTGAGTGCTTCTCTCTTTTTTGCTATCCTGGGGGTTGTTTATTTGGGGGCTACTTACCTGAGGCTCGAGGCAGGGTGAGAAGCAGAAGGCATGGGGGAAGGGGTAGCAGTCTTAGGAGCTGCTTCCATGGGGTCAGCGCCTGCCCTTATTATTCCTGTATGTTCCCTACCATGGGCTAGGGATTGGTTCCTGGGGCCATGAGGGGGGTCACTGGGGATTGGATAGTTGCGCTTTGGAGGGGCATGGGGGCACACTGGGTTGAGGTGGGTCGGTTCTTGGTTGTAGCTTCTGGGGTGGTGGGCGGTGTGGGGGGTCGTTTATCTGATTATGGGCTCATCGGGATGGGGAGGGGGAGGAGAAGGTCCCACATGCATCGGGAATTGCTAGGGAATGGAGGGTCCTGGGGAGCCAGGACGACAAAGGGTTGCTGAGGCGAAGGAGGGTGGGGAGGGGTGGGGGGGAGGGGTGGTGGGGGGAAGGGAGGGAGCTGGGGAGGGGGGGATGTTTTGACTAATAGGGCAAGGAGATGGGTGGTGGGGGGTGTTTATATGCTGCGATTGGGGTGTGATAATGACTGGCTGGCTGTGTGTGTGCTGGTGATCCGGGGTATGCTTGCAGTGGGGGGGGGGGGGCCCTAGGCTGGGGGGGCTCTCGCCATTTTTTTGCGAGGGGTGATCTTATGTGGAGACCTTTTTGTCGGTGGAGCCCTGGGTAACGGTACTAAGATAGCCTCTTGGAACGTCTGTGGTCTGGGCTCCCCTATCAAACGTTCTAAGATCTTGCAACACCTCAAACGAAAGCAGATTGGGATAGCAATGTTACAGGAGACCCACCAATCAGCGAGTGAGCATGCAAAGCTGTGCAGAGGCGGCATTGCCAAGGTTTATGGAGCCCCTGCCATGGGGAAGAAACGAGGGGTGGCCATCCTAATTGCTAAGAGCACAGGTTGGGTGGAGGAGAAAGTTGACGTGGACCCGGATGGCCGTTATGTTTTGGTGCGGGGTCAGCTAGATGGCGTTAAAGTGGCCTTATGCTCCGTGTATGTGCCTAATACTTACGAGGCTCGGTTCTATCGGGCTCTTATTCGCTTGATGGCGGATACTGAGGGCTATCAGGTTATTATGGGCGGAGATTTTAATACCGTTTTAGATGACACTATGGATAGGTCACGGACGATTGGGGGGCGCGACCACAGGAGCTCGCGGCGCTTGGGGGGACTGTGCGAGGCCAATAAGTTGTTGGATATCTGGAGAGTCTTGCACCCGGGGGACCGGGAATATACCCATATGTCGAGGGCTCATGGAACATGGTCCCGTATTGATTATTTTCTGATCTCGGAATCCCTGTTTAGTTGGGTGGTGGCGGCGGAGGTTGGCCCTTCGGTGATTTCTGACCATGCGCTGATTGTTATGGAGCTGCGTAGCCGCGACCTTCATCGCAACCGGGTCTGGCGTTATCCGTTAGAGCTTAGTGGGGATGCTCAGTTTGCTGGGTTTCTTCGGGATAGATGGAGACGCTATGTGGACCTTAATGAGCAACCCGAGATTTCTCCTGCGTTATTTTGGGAGGCCTGCAAGGCGGTCCTCCGAGGGGAGATTATTAGTTATTATAGCTCCAAGTGCAAGCGCAGGAATCAGCGAATTCTTCACTTGGAGCGTGAGTTGGGCAAGGCGCGGAGGCAACTAGCGGCGCATCGGACAGCGGTTCATAAAAGTAAGTTGCAGGAGGTTCAGAGGGAATTGGAGTTGCTCCTCCATCAACGCGCTCAAAAGTCTTTAATGTATTATAGATACCAATTGCATCAGTATGGGAATCGGGCGGGGAAATTGATGTCTTTGGTAAAACCGGGGGGGGACCGCGACATATCGGAGTAATACAACATTCGGATGGGTCCCAGCGGCGGGAGGTGGCGGAGATTGAACAGGTTTTCTTCGAGTATTTTCGGCAACTTTACGCTGGCGAGGGGGGGAAAGGGCGAGGGAGGGCCGAGAATTTCTGGCGGGGTGTGCACTCCCACGATTGCGTGTAGAGCACGTGCAGGCCTTGAATCAGCCTATATCCGGGCGAGAGGTGCAAGAAGGCATTCGGCACTTGAAGAATGGGCGGGCGCCTGGTTTGGATGGATTGCGGGGCGAGTTTTACAAGACGCTGGAGGATGCTATCGTGGCGCCGCTGATTGGGTACTTTGATGATTTGGTGCAACGTGGCTGCTTTCCCTATGAGGCGAACAAAGCCCTGGTAACTATACTGCCAAAACCTGGCAGGGACCCGCTTCTCCCGGGGTCGTATCGGCCAATTTCTCTTTTGAATGTTGATATCAAAATCTTGGCCAAGATTATGGCAGACCGATTGGCGGTGTTTTTGCCGACTCTGATTCATGGGGACCAAGTGGGCTTTGTGCGCGGTCGCCACGCAGCTTACAGTCTGCAGCGGCTTCTGATTTCTCTCTGTGTGGGGCGCGCGACACGCCTGGGGTCTATGCTTATCAGCTTTGACGCTGAAAAAGCCTTTGACCGGGTCAACTGGGGGTTTATGTACCAGGTTTTGGATGCAATGGGGTTTACCGGCTTTTTCGTTGATGTGGTGCGGCTCCTTTATGCGGACCCGAAGGGGGCTATTATGGTAAATGGAAATTTGACTCCGAACTTTTCTATCCAAAAAGGGACGCGCCAGGGCTGTCCATTGTCCCCGCTCTTGTTTGTACTCACTTTAGAACCGCTGTTGATAAGGATTCGAGCCCACTCTCAATTTCAGGGTATCACGGTGGGGAGGGCTGAATTTCGGGCCGTGGCTTTTGCTGATGATCTACTTGTACATCTGGCGGACCCCCAGAAGGGGCTTCCGCATCTTCTTGGTCTTCTTCACGACTATGGGGTGCCCTCAGGGTTCCGATTGAATTTGGATAAGTCAGAGGCGATGTTACTGGGTCCCGGGGCGCAGATGGGTTGGCAGGGTGCATTTCCTCTCAAATGGGCACGGGGGCACTTTAAATATCTGGGTATTTGTGTCGGGCCGGCTGGAAGATCTATACCAGCTAATTGTTACTAAGCTCTTGGAAGCCCTGATGGTTAGCGTGGATAAGTGGCAGGATTTGCCGCTATCCTTGGTGGGCCGCATTGCCTTGTTCAAAATAACACTATTTCCTCGGATTCTGTATATGTTGCAGACCCTCCCACTGTTGTTAAAGTGCTTAGATTTGCGGCAGATGGACAGGTTGCTTAACCGTTTTCTATGGCGGGGGCGGAGACCTCGGGTGCGTTTAGCGGTGTTGCGGCAACCCTGGTCTTCGGGAGGTATGGGACTTCCCGATTTTCGGAAATACAATATAGCATGTTTGTTGCGCTATGCGAGGGATTGGCTTTGGGACGTCGGGGAATACACGCCACTGCGCTTATTGCAGGAGGCAGTGCGACCCTTTCACCTGCGTTACCTGTTGCATGCGTGAGCGGTACAGATGCAAGATCGTGTTCTTCGAGCCACAATTTTGGACCCTATTCGGAAAACGTGGAAGTATTTTTGTGTTAGTCGCTGACTTGTCGCTTCTTACTCTCCTTATCTACCTATTCATGGTAACGGTGCGTTTGTGCCGGGTCTTGGAGGTAGTCTCTTCGCACGTTGGACTAAGTTGGGGATTGTGAATGTGGAGCATGTGGTCACACAGGAGGGGGTGGTGATGGAATTCTCTTCATTGTGTCAACAGTATCCCCTGGGGGGCCGTGATGTTTTTCTTTATGCCCAGGTTCGCAGTTACCTTCGTACCATCACCCAGGCGATGTTGCGTGGGACAGTCAGCTCTGTAATTGAGGAGGCTTTACTGGGAGGGGACCAAAGGGTGCGTGTCAGTGGGTTGCATAAGATGCTATGGGACCTGGTGCCGCCGCTCGCCTTGGACGATCTTGCTGTGGCCTGGGGGCGGGATTTTGGGGCTGAGGTGACGAGCGCGGAGTTGTTGGGCGGTCTGTCCGTCATCCCCCAACTTAGTGCGGTGGTGACTCTCCGGGACATGCAATATAAATTGGTGCATCGTCTGTATTTTGCTCCCCTTCGGGCTTGGAAGGCTGGGCTTACCAGTTCGCATGGTTGCCCTCGCTGCAGGGAAGGCCGAGCGACGTTGGGTCATATGTTTTGGTGGTGTGAACGGGTCCAGGCTTTTTGGGGTCGGGTGTTTGCCTATCTAGAGGGGTGTGTGCGACGCTCGTTAACCTTTACAGCAGTGAATGCGGTGCTGGATGTGTGGGAGGACAGTTGGACTGAACTAGTGGGGCAAGCGGTGTTGACCTATCTGCGATTGGTGTTGGCTACTGCTCGAATGACTATTCTGCAACGGTGGTTGGATGCTAGGGGTCCCCTATATGGGGTGTGGAGAGGGCGCTTGCATGAGGAGCTCTTAATGGAAAGGATCAGGGCTGGTGGCCACCCAGGGAGGTGGCAGCGCTTCTTGCTGCGGTGGGGACCTCATTTGGACTCGCTACCCAGGCTCACTCGCAGTCGGATTCTGGGAGGGCTCTGGTGAATTTGGTTTCTTTGCTGGCGGGAATATCCCGAGCACACACACATTAAGTGGTTGCTTACACCAGTTGGGGCGGGGGGTTGGGGACGGGGGACGGGGCGGGGGACTGATAAGGGGAAACCTATTATGTTCGACTCCCTGCTAGCCAATGTGACGGGCGCGGGCGAAGAGTGCACCCCGCGCACGTCATCTAATGTGAGATTTGTATATGCTGGAGTCGGGGGGGGGGGGATGGGGGTTGTAGGTCCTCCCAATTTTCTTTTTTCTCTAGCGTCAGGTTTCTTGGGGGTGTTCAGGTCCCTACGCTTGCTGGGGACCCGGGAGCTGGCGCGGACTTGCTGACTGCCCCCTTTGAACCTCTCTTGGTTTTTGTTTCTGTTTTGTGAAGGGGGGGAGTTCTGCTTATCTACTGTTCCCTCCTGGGGTTATGAGTTGCTTTGTAAATATGTTTTGCATTGTTTTGTATTGATTGGGGGTGGTTGAAACTTTGAATAAACAAATTTGAATATAAAATGTGGTCTTGTAGCAACTTACTTGCCCACCGTTTAAGCCGATGGCTACCTGTCATTTACGCTTCCTTTCCTGGAAGGCGTTTTTCTTGGTGGCTCTTACCTCGGCCAGGCGTGTGAGTGAACTACAAGGTCTGGTTTCTGATAGACCGTACACACGGTTCTATAAGAACAGGGCGGTCTTGCGGACTCACCCTAAGTTCCACCAGAAAATCTTGAGCTTTCAAATGATGGAGGTTTCCTTTCTGTTGTAAAGGTCAGGCCTTAGATCATTTCTCCTGTTCCACACACAAACTGCTTGACTATTTTCTACATCTTTTGAAGTCTGGCCTAAATACCAACTCTGTAAGAGTCCACCTCACTGCAGCTGGAGCTTGCCATCAGTGTGGAGAGGGTAAACCCATCTCTTTATAGCCTTTAGTTGTCCGCTTCATGTGAGGTTTGCTTCTGTTGAAGCCTTCCCTTAAACCACCAATAATGTCATGAGACTTCAATATGGTTCTGTCTCAACTGATGAAAGCCCCCTTCAAGTTACTGAATACCTGTAGACTGAAATTTCTAACCTGGAAGGGATTGTTTTTGGTGGTAGTTACCTCAGCATGCAGAGTAAGTGAGCTCCAAGCTCTAGTAATGGATCCACCTGACACTAAGTTTTTTCATAATAGGATGGTGGTATGTACTCGCCCAAAATTCCTTCCTAAGATGGTGATGAATTTCCACCTTAATCACCTTACTAACATTTTTCCCCAAACGTCACTCCCAAAAAGGGGTGAAAATACAACACACATTAGACTGCAAGACAGTTTTGGCCTTCTAACTGAAGCAGATTAAAACCCTTAGAAAGTCCACTTGGCTTTTTGTTTCTTTTGACCCCCAACAGAACAGGGGCTGCCATAACAAAGCGTGCTTTGTCAGTGCTTCTCCTTCACTTATGCCCAAGCAAGCCTGATACTGGAGAGTCATTATCACGGCTCATAATGTCCAAGTCATAGATGTATCGGTGGTTCACTTGAAGTTGGCCTCCTTGCAATGCAATGTGTGCCTTCGAGTCAGTCCTGACTCCTGGCGACCCAGAAGCTCCTGGGTTTTCTTGGTAGTGTCACCAGAAGTAGATTGCCAGGCCTTTCTTCCGAGGCAATGGAGGGTTAAGTGACTTGCCCAAGGCCACAAGGAGTGCTAGTGGGAATGGAACCCTGGTTGCTTCGTTACCAAGCCAGTGCTCTAACCACTAGGCTACTCCTCCACTCCTTGGAGTAGAGTTAAAAAGCTGCTACATGGACATCTGTCCATACATTTACATTTCACTATTGTTTGGAGAGGAATTCCCGAAACAGCAGATTCGGTCAGCCCTCTTTGAGAATTAGAATCCAACTCCATTCCCTCCTCAGCCCTTTTCTTTCTGTTTTCAGGTATCCTAAAAAAAAAAAAATCAAAAGCCCTGTTAGTAACAAAAACATTTGGTTCACGTCTGCTTGTTGCAATGCTTTACTTACTGTTTGAGGCTACCTGTAGCTAGGGACTCCCATAAATGAGCGCAAACTACTTCCAGTTACTCAGCCAAGAAAACCCAGAAGCTGCTGGGTTGCCAGGAGTCAGCATTGACTCAAAGGCACGCATTGCATTGCATCGCATCCTGCTTGTCCATGGAGAAAACAGTTACTCATCTGGAGCAGGTGTTCTCCCCTTGGAGTTGGCTTTACAGCTGAATAATTAGATTGAGCGTCTCAGGCAGGTTGAGCTTTCTAAACTCTTCCAGAAATGGAGCAGAGAGAGTTCCCACACGTGCTTTGTCAGGTGACATATCTATAAGTGAAGACGTATCCTGCTGTCTATGGATAACACCTGCTATTAGTGAGTAACTTTGTTTTACTTCACAATATGCCCTGTACTGTAGAGAGTTTGTTGCTGTTGCTGAGATGAAACCAGAACCAAACTATCTTGCCTAAGGATTGCTTCTACAGAGTCAGAATATATGTTTACATTTAGCACCATGATGGTCCAGGGTCAGTATTTTTTATATTAGCGTTCCAGCCTATATAATTTAATTGCAACAATTTTTTTGCTGAGTGAGAATATTAGTTGCAATATTTTATTCTTGGAGAAACTGCTTGTCTAGTATTCTAAGTCGGAGGCCCTCTCCTTCCCACCACCCCAATCGCATTTCCTCACCAGAGTTCTGAGAAGATTTTCTGTTTCGGGTGCCTTGTGTTGGGTGGCAGGGGACACGATCTTATCCCTCAGCTCAAGCAGGAGATTGCCTTGAAATGCCCCATGTCTGGGGAATTTCTGCAAGGAAGTTGCAGCAATGATAGAATTTGCATTCAGGAGATTACACCAAGCTATGTGAATTCAGGTCCCCTGCAACCTCTCTGCAGATGCAGTGTAGAGTCATTGGGAGAGACAGCAGCAGGATGGAGGACATTTACTGTAACCTGGATAACAACAACAGTGAGTCAGAACACTGCAAATTTAGCCCTGCTTTCTGTTTAGACCCCTATTAAGGTTACCAGATGTCCCCAATCTTTCAGGGATTGTCCTCTATTTTAGAACTGTATCCCCAACTCCCACCCATTTGGCAGCCTCCGGTTCCCAATTCCAACAATGGAGATAGAGGGGGTAGAAAACAAATTTTATTTTCAATATAGTGATTTGAATATCTGTTTTTATAATTTAAATCCATTACCTTTATATTTTATGTTTATGTAATTTCTTGATATACCGCCCAGGCTGAAGGGCATCAGAGCGGTTTACAATCACTACAAGCATTCCCTCCCCAAAGGGCTCACAATCTATGGGGAAAATGCGCCCATTTTTCTATTTCTCCGTCGATTTGTCTGCTTGAAAGTAATATTGTTGATGTCATGAGTGGATGGGGGGAGGCGGGGGGGGGGGGGCAGCAGGACAATGATTCTTCTTCCCTATTCCATACCTTCTTGCTCAGACTTGAAGTGATGGCATCCCTTGCTCTCCTCTACACACATACTTTGGATAAGTGTCCCAGATTTGCCTGCAAAAAAATCTGGTAACCCTAACCTCCATTATTTTCAAAAGGAAAATTCTCATTGTTCCACTTGCATAGGGAATATTTCTTACTGAGCAGCATCCTAGACACAGACCAAGCAAACCTGGTATAAACAGGGAATGCTATCTACACTAAACTATAAAAATCTCTTTTGATCTTACCGGTCTCTATACCAAACATCACAAACTGAAATATCTTGCCTATCTCCAGGAACAAGCACGAATGTAGTCTTCACATATGGGTATCATCGGTACTGACGGAGCCTGCGCGGGAACGCTCCCCAGCGTCCAATAGGAAAGCTTTTGGGAGCATCCCACAGCGCCTGTGTGCTGCCTTCCCGCCTTTCCCAACTGTCCCTCTCCAGTTCTTCATTTTCCACGGAGCCAACAGGTCGCACATCCTGTCACCGCAGAAAAAAATCCCTTCTATTCTTCTTTTTTTGTGGTCGCGTCTGCCTTCCCTCGACGCTACACCGGTACAGCCGGTGGTGGTTCTTTCTTTTCTTTAAAAAAAAACAAACAAACAACTTTTTTCTGGAGTCTTTCCAGTAATTTTCCCTCAGGTGCCACGTGCTGTTTTGGGAACTAGGCCGAACTTTTCCTTCAGAATGGAAAAACCCGCTTCGGGTTTTAAAAAGTGTTCTAACTGGCGGTACCATCTCCATCACCGACACGCATGAGTGGTGTCTCAAATGTTTAGGTCCTGACCACTCTATTTCGGAGTGTATTGCTTGTGGGATGATGTCGAAAAGGGGCCAGCAGAACCAAGCTGCTAAGCTTAGCACCCTTTTTCCCTCCGATGCAGCCTCCGTGGCATCGACGTCGTCCAGGGCTTCGTCTTCCTCACATGGATCTCCGGTAACTAAACATAAATCTAGCCAGTCCTCAAAGGGTAGATCTCCTTCTAGACAGTGAGATGCCTCTGGCGTTGCCCTTGAGGGACTTTCACCGGCAAAATTGCCCCGGCGGGAGGCTTCGGCTTCCAAAGCACTAACGGGGCTCCAGGATGTTCTCGAGGCTTCTGCCTTGGCAGAACTACTGGTGCCATGCTCTGGGGTACCGGCTGCTTCTTCTGGTACCGATACCTAAGCATTGGCAGCGTCGATAGACCAGAGATTCTTGGCTATTGAATGCAGTCTGGCGGCTCTTCTCACGGCCTCGATGCCCTTGAAACAGCTTCAGACAATTCAACTGGTACCGGCACCGACTTCGGTGCTGGCACCGACTGCATCGACATCGGCAGTTACTCTACCAGGACCGAGTCATGCATATCCATCCGGTATCGACAGGTCGGTACCGGACCACTCCGGTGCCGACTTCGATCGGTACCGTACCGTGCATTGCACGATCACCCGGATCGGAGATACTTCGAATCCTCGGATGAGTCTGAAGACTCTGAAAGCTCTGCCGATACCAGAGTACTTCTTCCTGAGGATTCTTCTCCTCAGCGTAGGATGTCTCCACCAGAGGATATGTCCTTTCAGGATTTTATCCGAGATGTGGCTTGAGGTCTTTCCATCACAGTGGCTCCTGAAAAAGAGCCTAGGGCAAAGGAATTAGAAATCCTGCAGTACCCTAAAGCTCCCAAGGGGGCAACTACCTTACCTATTCATGAGATCTTGCATGATCTCATGTTAAGGATGTGGGAAACACCTCTAACCACATCTCCTCACTCTCAAAGACTCGACACCATGTATCGAGTTCCTCCTTGTCCTGGGTTTCAGAAGACTCAATTACCACACCATTCCATGGTGGTGGAGTCAGCAATGAGAAGGATAAAGAGTGCAAAAAGGCATGCATCTAATCCTCCAGGACATGAGTGTAGGACTCTTGATGCCTTTGGACGTCAAACCTTCCAGGCTTCCATGCTTTCTGCTAGGATCAGTTCCTATATCTTATATATGGGAATGTTCCTTAAGGAGATCACAGAAGATTTAGAGCTTATGAGCCCTCTCCTTCCTGATGATGAGGCAAGATTATCTTGCTCTTGTCAAACATGCTCAGGATGTTTCCAAGTTTGTGAATCGTGCAGCTTTTGACTGCTTTCAGTGCATAAGCAGAACCTCTGCCATTGACATAGGTGCATGTAGGATTGCCTGGCTCCAGGCATCTGACTTGGAAATTTGGGTACAGGATAAACTAGGGAATATTCCTTGCACAGGAGAGAATCTCTTTGGCAAAAATTGGCAGGAAAAAGCTAATGAGATAGATGCTGACAATATCACTTTGGATAGATTGTCTAAATCTACAGCTGATCCTGCGAGGAAAATATCCTCTAAGAAACCATTCTTCAGTAAAAAGAAGAAGTTTCATCCCTCCTATACCCAACAGGGGCATCATTTAGGTCAGTCTGCCCAAAAGGGACAGCAGCAACAACCTAGACAAAGAAAGACAAAAGCAGCTAAGCCTCAACCGGCTCAGCAGACTCAGCCTCCACAGGGGCTTTGACTCCTATCTAGATAAATTTGCCTTCCTGGTCCTGAACGGGCCAGAACCCTCCACCATACCAGGAAGGTTATGTCATCTTGCCCCCAAATGGGGTCAGATAACAGCAGAAAATTGGACTCTGTCTATTGTAAGAGAGGGGTACGAGCTTCATTTCCTCAGCATGCCCCCTCCTACAGGAGTGGAGGAGTGGCCTAGTGGTTGGGGGAAGGTACTTCAGGCTGGAAGGTCGGGGGTTCAAATCCCACTAGAGGACAGCAACCTTGGGCCGGAAGGACTGGGGTTTCTAGTCCCACAGGTGCTCCTTGTGGTCTTGGGAAAGCCACTTAACCCTCCATAGCCCATGTTCCCTGTAAAATAGTTATCTCCAAGTTATAATGCCCTGTTCAATGTAATTTCAGTTTGTTCAATGTAAACCGCACTGATGCAGAATAGCGCGGTATATAAGAGAATGTAAATAAATAAATAAATAAATAAAGACAGTTCAATTCTCAGACCTTTCTCAACGACCAGTTAGGTCAAGAGGTCACTGTGCTTCTTGCCTAAGGGGCATTAGAAGAGGTACCCATTCCCTAGCGGGGTATAGGGTTTTACTCCCCCTATTTCCTTATTCCAAAGAAAACAGGAGGACACAGACCCATTTTAGACCTCAGAGAATTAAACAAATTCCTGTTCAAAGAGAAGTTCAAAATGATTTCTCTAGGAACTCTGCTGCCATACCTTCAGAGTCAGGATTGGCTTTGTTCTCTAGATCTCAAGGATGCATGCACTCATGTTCTCATCCATCCAACTCATCGAAAGTTCCTTCACTTTCTGTTTCAAGGGAAGCACTACCAATACAGGTTTCTTCCTTTTGGCCTGCCTCTGCACCAAGGGTGTTCACAAAATGCATGGCTGTGGTGGCAGCATTTCTCTGCACCCTAGGACTATTAATCTTCCCTTACTTAGATGACTGGCTCATTCGAGCCCCTTCAGAGTCAGAGGCCAGGGTTGCTCTCTCTCGCAAAATGCACATCCTTCAGTATTTCGGACTTGTCATAAACTTCCCAAAATCCAACCTGGCTCCCACTCAGTCCCTGGAGTTTATAGGAGCTCTGCTGGATACCAGACAGACAAGGGCCTACCTTCCACAGCCCCGTTGCCTTCGCATTGTGCAGTTAGTTTCCCTAGCAGTGCTAAAACCTCACCTCACTGCTCGGGAAATGTTACAGTTGCTAGGCCACATGGCATCCACCGTGCATGTGGTTCCTTATGCTCGCCTCCATATGAGGGCAGCCCAGTGGACTTTATCCACTTAGTGGACTCAGGCATCAGGTTGCCTGTCAGACAAAATAGCAAACTCAGATCACCTTATTTTGTCCCTCCAATGGTGGCAGTCACCTCAAAACCTTTTGGTGGGGTCTCCTTTTCAGCAACCCCCACCCCAAGCCACTCTAACAGATGCCTCACAGGTGGGTTGGGGGAGCCCACCTGCACGGCCTCTCTACCCAGGGTACCTGGACTCCACAAGAGGCCTATCTACACATCAATCTCCTGGAACTCAGAGCAATATTCCTTGCTCTTCGAGTATTCCACACCCAGCTCAGCTACAAGACAGTCCTAGTTCAAACGGACAATCAAGTAGCCATGTTCTATGTGAACAAGCATGGCGGAACAGGCTCTCTGTCGCTATGCAATGAAGCTTTGCAACTATGGGCCCTCGCCAGAGAGCATCAGATTCATCTCTTTGTGGTGTATCTTCCAGGCATTCAAAACTCTTGGGCAGACAGACTCAGTCGAGTTCTGCTTCCGCAAAAGTGGTCTCTCCATGCAGACCAGGTGGCCAAAATTTTTCAAATTTGGGGAAACCCGGACATAGACATCTTTGCAAGTCCACTCAGGGTTGTCAGGCCAGGGATGATTTCCTCCTCCATTGGGGCCAGGACTTCCTGTATGCTTTTCCAACCATTCCCCTAATTCCCAAAACCCTGTTCAAGCTTGAGAGACAGAAGTCATATGATTCTCATAGCTCCACATTGGCCACGGCAAATGTGGTACCCTCTGCTCCTACATATCTCTCAAGCTCCGCCTCTGGAGTTAGGATCTGCTTCAAATCTCCTTTCTCAGGAGGACGGGATGCTGTGGCATCTCAATCCCCAGTCTCCATCTCAGGGCCTGGTTGCTGAAAGTCTAGAACTTCACGGTCTTAACCTTTTTCAGCTGGTAAAGGATATCCTTTATGCTTCCAGGAAGCCTTCCACAAGACGCTCTTATGTATTCAAGTGGAAAAGGTTTGCCATATGGTGCTCGCAGAAGGGTCTTAACCCTCTTGCGATACCTCTGGAATCTTTACTGGAATATCTCCTTCATTTATCTAATGCGGGGCTTAAGACCAATTCAGTGAGAGTTCATTTGAGTGCTATTGCAGCTTCTTTCAAGCCTCTAAATGGACAACCTATTTCCTCTCATCCTCTCATAGCGAGATTTATGAGAGGCCTTCTTTTAACTAAGCCTCCCATTAAGCCACCACCGGTGGCATGGTACGTAAATCTGGTTCTTGGGCAGCTCATGAAGCCGCCTTTTGAACCGTTAGCTACTACCTCTTTGAAATTTCTTTCCTTTCTTTCTTATTGCAATCACATCAGCACGTCACATCAGTGAATTGCAAGCGTTGGTGGCTGATCCTCCTTATACAAGGTTCCATCATGATAAGGTAGTCCTTAGGACTCATCAACACTTTTTGCCAAAGGTGGTGTCACCTTTTCATTTAAACCAAGCGGTTTACCTTCCTGTATTCTTCCAAAGGCCTCACGCCTCATATGCAGAAAGGAATCTTCATACTTTGGACTGTAAAAGGGCTTTGGTCTTATCTCCAGGAACAAGCAGGAATGAGTCTTCACATATGGGTACGTCGGTACCGACAGAGTCTGCGCGGGAACGCTACCCAGCATCCAATCAGAACGCTTTTGGAAGCATCCCAACACGCCTGCGTGCTGCCTTCCCGGCTTAGACAACTGCCTCTCCTCAGTTTTCGTTTTCCGCGGAGCCGGCAGGACGTCCTCCTGTCACCGCAGAAAATTCTTCCTTTATTTTTGTTTTTTCTTGTGGTCGCGTCTACCTTCCCTCGATGCACCGGTACCGCCGGTGTTTTCTTTTTCTTTTCTTCTACAAATATTTCCTTTGTGGGAAATATTTTCCTATTTAGTGCCTGACGGGTTTTGGCCTGCTAGGCCTCTCCACTTTCCCCCATGGAAATGCTAGCCACTAGAATGTGTTTTAACTGTGGCGCTACCAAATTAGTTTTAGACACCCATAATTGGTGCCTTCAATGTTTGGGACCTGAACACCATCCGCTGGAGTGTCCCTCCTGCACTACTATTTCTGCAAGAAGTTTTCAGCATCAAGCTCAACTCGATACGCCGTTCCCCTCAGACCTGAGGGTACCAGCTACATCTTATTTTTCGCAGGATCAGGTAACCAAACAAAAGTCTGTAAAGACTAGCCAGTCCTCGGGTGGTAGATCTCATGTACATCATAGAGATGCCTTTGGGCTTGCCCCCGAGGACATTTTGGCTTTAAAACTCCGGCGGGAGGCTTCTGTCTCCAAAGCATTAACGGGGTTTCAGGTTGTTCTTGGGGTTTTTACATTGGTGAACATACCTGAGCGATGCCCGGTTGTGGTATCCGCTTTGAGCGGTGCCGGTACCCCGGCATCGGCAATGGTGTTGGATGAAACATTCCACACCGATGATCGCAGTCAAGCGCTCTCGGTATCTTTGGTGCCGCTAGAGCCGCTACCGATCGATCTTCCCACATCGGCCCCGGTACAGATGTTGGTATCCACGTCGGTGCCCTCCAGATATGCATCGATAGACTCGCTTCTTTCGATGCCGAGACTAGAATCGATCTCTAGTCTGGATGACTGGGTACCGACTTGTCTCGGTACCGACTTCAGACGGTACCGAAGACATTCTACTGATGATCAAGGTCTGCCACATTCGGTTAACTCGGAACCGATAGTGCCGTCACAGACTGATCTTAATATATCGGTGTCACCGACGGTACCGGTCCCGATACCGGTATCGACATCAACATCGGTGTCGGTACCTCCCATGCTCCGTTCAGCCGGCTCGCTTCCTTCCATACCGAGTTTGGAATCGATCCCTAGCATGGACGATTTGCTACCGACGAGTTGCGGTACCGGTTTTCAGAGGTACCGACAACTATTTTTCAAAGATAATCTGATGCTCCACCCCTCCAGATCTTCTATTCTACAGGATCTGAATGAACCGGTGGATGCTAGAGCTAGTTCTTCAACAGATCTAGTTCTTCCTCCTCTTTCTCGAGGACTCCCCTCTGGGGAGATTTCTTTTCAAGCTTTCCTGCTTGATATGGCCAAGTTACTTGCCATTTCTATACCTGGTCAAGACCCTGCACCAGGGGATCCACAACCTATACAGATCCCCTGCAATCCAAAGGAAGTCATTATGTTTCCTTTGCATCAAACCTTGCAGGATCTCCTATTTAGAACGTGGGAAACTCCTTTAACGGTATCCCCACCTTCTAGGGCAACTGATCTTCTATACAGGGTGCCCCCTTCTCCAGGTTTTGAAAAGCCTCAGCTCCCTCATCATTCTCTTGTTGTAGAATCAGCAATGAGGCGTATTAAGAGTACTAAGAAGCACTCTTCTTATCCGCCAGGTCGTGAGGCTAAGACTTTAGATGCCTTTGGACGTCAAACTTTCCAGGCATCCATGTTTTCAGCAAGAATCCTTTCATATATTTTCTATATGGGATTATCTCTTGAGGAAGTCACTAAAGATCTACTACTTTTGACCCCTTTCCTCCAAGAGCCTAAAAGAGCAGATTTTTCTATGCTGGTCAATCATGCTCAAAATATTTCTAAGTTCCTTACTCCTGCTTCCCTGGACTCTTTCGAGTCTGTTAGCAGAACTTCTGCTATAGCCATAGGGGCACGACGTAGAGCCTGGCTCCAAGCTTCAGACTTGGACAAATGCGTACAAGATAGACTGGGAAATGCTCATTGCACTGGAGATAATCTCTTTAATAAAGAGACTTTTCTCCAGGCTACTCAGTTAACCACTGACACTATTGCTTTCAGAGGCTTGTCTATGCCTTCCTCTATCCCAGTTTGTAGAAAATCAACTAATAAGCTTTGTTCCCTTAATGGGAGAAGGTTTTATCCATCTTCTACCCATCATACAGATGCTCCCAGGCAGGGGAAACAACTAACCAGGCTCAGGAAACCACAACCTCAACGGGTTCAGCAAACCCAGCAGCCGCAGGGTTGCTGATAGACTCTTCCCTGAATCCTTTTTCCTGTTTGAGGTTTAGATCCTGTAGTTTGCTTCCTACTACTACAAGCATCTACATCGGTTCCATCCTAAACTTTACATATGTCCCTCTTAAAGAGACATCCTGACTGTCAGCTCAAAGAGCTTCTTAAGATGATTATGCTTTACAGGTAATACTGTTACTCCTCGTCCTCTGAACTACACAAAGGAGTAACAACTGTCAATAAGGTTGCCATGCCTTTACCTTTGACTTTTTCTCCTGTATCAGCATCTCTTATATTACTTCAAAGATTTACTTCACCGTAAGTCTTCTTTTCAACTCTGCCACTCTTACTAAGACATTTGGTCTGTAAGAGTGATACCACTTTACTGAAGTCTTTTCCTTAAGCCCCTAAGTTTTCTTTCAGAGTTGTCTCTCCCATGCATTCTTAGTTTTCCTGACAGCTTCTCAGACAATAGCGGAGTCTTACCACTCCTACTTATGTCTGTATTTCTTTCCCAATCTTGGGACCTAAGATTTCTACTGCTGCCCTATCAATAGTTAGAGCTGCAGGGGCTCTTACTGGTTAGACCACTGACTTGCTGACCAAGCAACCAGAGCTTGTTCTCCAATTTCAATGGTTTCTGGCCTTACCACTAAGTCCCAGGCGGTTTAAGAACCTTTTCTGGCTATTGTTGCAGACACATCACCTTACCTTCTATCCTTAGCCTTCCCCAATCCTTGGGCTTGGCGGACTAGTTCATGATACCTACTGGCTCTTAAACACCAGTTTTTCTTCTAATTAACCTGCAACATGCTCTCTGCATCTCTACGGAGCAGCTCTACACTATGGGGCCTTGTTAGAGAGCACATGATGTCAGATGGTTTAGGAAGGGCTTTACCTAGTCATGCCTGCTGGGTTCTCCTGTCCTTACCATTTCCATTAAAGGCTTCTTAAATAAAGGACACAGGCCTTTAATTAAGGGAAGACCTAAATAATTATCCAATTCCCTGGATTGCTTCACATCTCCAGGGGACCCCTTCACCAGGGATGGTTTTTTTTCTATCAGTATAGACTATCCTTGTCTTGTCTTTTCCTTCCATCCTCAACTCTTCATGGCGTAATCCATGCTGAGCACAAGAATGCACCATACCCTTTTTACCCTCATTAGGGATAAATATGGTATTTTTATTGCATCTTTTTCTCCAGCTACCTGCTGGAGTTATGGAAGGATTCAGACTTACTATCTGCAGATTTAAAACATCCTCTGCATTTTCCAGGTAGGTCTCCATTCCTGGTTATTCATGGTCTAGAGTTCTTAGAGGACTCTAGACTTCTCTTGCCAGTGAGAGAACTCCCTGGGCTTCCTATCCATAACCAGGAAGTACAGATTCTCTAAATATCTTCTCAAGCAGGTACCTCCCTTCTTGTTAGATAAATCTTTCTCTCTCCACATACCCTATGTGTGGACATGGGTATGTATACATAGATATATATATATGTTTACATGTATATGGACATCTCCATGTCTGTGCCCATATATATATATATGTATATACATATATGAGGGATATATCTGTATTTACCTATCTATATATATGTATTGCAATATATGATAGTGGGTAGATATATGTCTATATACTATTTCGGTCTGTCTGCCTAGATATATATATACTTATACATATATATATATATTCCCCTGCGGACTCGACAGATACTCTCTATCCCTTTCCATGCTGTCCCAGCATACTTAGGGTTCTCCATAATCAACCACTTCCTGTGGTAGTTGAGGGGTTTTTGTACCATGACCTTCAGTTTAGGTACACCTGAAGCCCTCCATATACTTTCCTTTTTAATTAGGAGGGACTTTCTGAATCTTCAGAAGATGGGAGGCTACAATGCCTCATTACTCCTATCCTTTGTTATCGGATATAGGGATCTTCGAAGCTCCCTTCTCCTATAAGAACTATGTCTCTTTAAAGTCAAAAGACCTTCAGTTTTATCTAATAGGGACTTCCGCATTTTCCGCAAAGTCCTACCTCATTGAACTACCCCAGTTCCACTGGGATTGTTTCTTCTCACCCTAAGGGTTCTAACCTCAGCCTGTTTTTGCATAGTTATTTACCTCTCCTTACATATTCTGTTGGTTCATATTCACAAATCCACATGAACCTCCATATACCCCTTTACAATACCACCAGGTGAGGTCCATATTGGTTTATTGCTCTCAATATTACCACTAAATATCACCTGCACAGATACTCCTATCTAGGCATCCTGTTTGGTCCAGCTGTTCCACAGCACATCTTTTTAGTTCAACTCCTACCCTCCATCCCTAGGATGCCTGGGGTTTTGGTAAAATAGCATGGCTCTCAGATTCGCAACATGCTGGGACTTCTCCAGGAATCTTAGCTTGGGAGTCTCCCCATATGTGTAGACTCATTCCTGCTTGTTCCTGGCGATAGCATTACTTACCTGTAACAGGTGATCTCTGGGAACAGCAGGAATAAGTCTTCACAACCCACCCACCTCCCCTCGTAGTTGCATTTCTCTATCTCTATCTTTCCCTTTCTCTCTCTCTTTGTCTCAGCTTTAAAACTTAACTGAGGAGAGGCAGTTGGGAAAGGCGGGAAGGCAGCACACAGGCGTGTTGGGATGCTTCCAAAAGCATTCTGATTGGACACTGGGGAGCGTTCCCGCGCAGACTCCGTCGGTACTGACGTACCCATATGTGAAGACTTATTCCTGCTGTTCCCAGAGATCACCTGTTACAGGTAAGTAACTGTGCTTTACTTGCAAAGGACACAGCAACATAGAAAGTTCTCTGAACTGTTTGTTGCTTTTGATCCTAGTCATTTGGGACTTCCAGTCTCCAAAAGAACACTGTCCAACTGGATTGCACTGTGTATATCTTTTGCCTATGAGAGTAAGAACCTTCCTCTTGAAGGCCATGTCACAGCTCACAATGTGAGAGCCATGGCAGCCTCAATGGCTCATTTTCATTTTGTGTCTATCGACGACATCTGTCGAGCAGCTACTTGGGCTTCGGTTCATACCTTCACAGCCCATTACTGCTTAGACAAGGACCCCCGCCGGAATGCCTTGTTTGGTCAGGCTGTTCTTCAACACCTGTTTCATACTTAATCAACTCCTACCCACCATACCTGGTAGAATGCCAGAGATCCATGGGGGGGAAGTGGAGCCCTTTCATACGGGCACACAACTTCTGGGGCCTTCTCCCTGTCATCTGCAGCTAGGGAGTCCCCCAGATGTGAAGACTACATTCCTGTTTGTTCCTGGAGATAGCATAGTTACTCACCTTTAACAGATGATATCCGGGAACAACAGGAATTTAGTCTTCACAACCCACCCACCTCCCCTGGGTTGTATCTCTCTGTCTCTCTCTCTTTGTCTCTTTCCCTCTCTCTTTGTCTCAGCTTTAAACTCAACTGGAGAGGGACAGTTGGGAAAGGCGGGAAGGCAGCATGCAGGCGCTGTGGGATGCTCCCAAAAGCTTTCCTATTGGATGCTGGGGAGCGTTCCCGCGCAGGCTCCATCGGTACCGACGATACCCATATGTGAAGACTAAATTCCTGCTGTTCCCGGTGATCACCTGTTACAGGTAAGTAACTATGCTTTACATACAGTGCATCAAGCACTGTAGCTTAAGTGAGAAAGGCATAATAAAGACTTTGCTGTAGATAACTAGAGGTGACTGACAGGAAAATTTGTCATAGAGTTTACTCTAATACCATTAACATTTCTATGTCTGAAGTTTCTTTGTTACAGCGATGATTTCTGTTGATTTGTGGTTTTGCATATGCTGCTGAATAAAGCGTTCAACTGATTTTTTTTCTGTGTGGCTGTTTGCATTGATGCTCTGCATAGGAGAGGGTAAAGGGAAGCTCACTGGGGTGAATAACATTGGTTGCATTGACTGCCTGGCTCATTTCCCGCTCCCCTGAAGATTTCCTTCATTTCAAATTGATGCTCTTCTCCTTCAAATCAGCTTTAGCTCTTGCCAAACAAGATTACTTTGTTCACCTGACTAATTCTCATGCCTCTGATCCTCGCCGTCTCTTCACTGCTCTCAGTTCTCTCCTCAAAGTGCCTCCGCCTCTGATCCCTCCTTCCCTTTCTGCCCAAACCCTGGCTGATTACTTCCATGATAAAATCCATAAGATCACTCTCCATTTTCCCTCTAAATCCCCTATTTCCCCTTCCAGCTCTCTATCCCCCCCCCCTTCTCATCCTACCCTCTCTTCCTTTCCTACGATTTCTATTGATGAAACTGCTCTTCTTCTCTCCTCCTCCAAGCTCACCACCTGCTCCTCTGATCCTATCTCCTCTCCTCTATCTCCTCTACCGTTGTCTCCTCCATTTCTCATATCCTCAACCTCTCGCTCTCCACTGCTACTGTCCCAGCTGACTTTAAGCATGCTGTGATCACACCTCTCCTTAAGAAACCCTCACTTGATCCCTCCTGTTCTTCTAATTATCGCCCCATTTCTCTCCTTCCTTTCATTTCTAAAGTGCTCGAATGTGCAGTTTACCACCGTTGCCTTGACATCCTCTCTTCACATGCTCTTCTCGATCCCTTACAATCCGGTTTTCGTCCCTTGCACTCTACTGAAACTGCTCTTGTCAAAGTCTCCAGCGACTTGTTCCTGGCTAAATCTAAAGTCCTTTACTCTGTACTTATCCTCCTTGACCTTTCTGCTGCTTTCGACACTGTTGACTATGATCTTCTCCTTGACGCTTTGTCCTCGTTTGGCTTTAGGGACTCTGTTCTTTCCTGGTTCTCCTCATATCTCTCCCATCGCTCCTTTAGTGTATGTTCTGGTGGCTCCTCCTCCTCTGTTACCCCGCTCTCCGTAGATGTCCCCCAAGGTTCTTTCTTGGGTCCCCTCCTTTTTTCTCTCTATACCCAATCCCTTGGTGTGCTCATTTCCTCTCATGGTTTTCAGTACCATCTCTATGCTGATGACTCCCAGATCTATCTCTCTACTCCTGATCATTCTTCTGCTTTCCAGTCCCAGATCTCTAGCTGTCTCTCTGCCATTACTGCTTGGTTGTTCCATCGTCGCCTGAAATTGAACATGGCCAAGACTGAACTTCTCATTTTTTTTCTCCTAAAATTTCCCTTTCTCCTTCTTTTTCAGTCTCTGTTGATGGCTCTGTTCTCCATCCTGTTTCATCCGCTCGCAATCTGGGTGTTATTTTTGACTCTTTGCTCTCTTTCTCCTCTCATATCCAACTCATCGCTAAGATTTATTTTTATTTTATTTATTTAGTTTTTATATACCGTCTTTCTACAATTCAAGGCGGTTTACAGAGAACATAACAGACAGTATATTACAACTGTATACATAGAATCAAAACATTACACGGTATAAACATAGAAACATAGAAACATGATGACAGAAAAAGACCACATGGCCTATCTAGTCTGTCCTTCCATAACAACTACAACAGTCCCCTTTTTACCTTTAGAGATCCTCTGTGTTTGTCCCATGCTTTTTTGAATTCAGTTACTGTCCTCATCTCTACCACCTCCACTGGGAGACTATTCCACAGATCCACTACTCTTTCCGTAAAGAAATATTTCTGCATATCACTCCTGAATCTATCTCCCTTCACCCTCATCCCATGTCCCCTCGTAGCAAAACTTGCTTTCAATTGAAAGAGGCTCTCTCCCTGAACATTTATGCCACGGAGGTATTTAAACATCTCAGTCATATCACCTCTATCCTGCCTTTCCTCTAATGTGTACATATTAAGATCCTTAAGTCTGTCCTCATATGCTTTATAATGAAGACCACTAATCATTTTAGTAGCCACCCTCTGTACCGACTCCATCCTGTTCACATCCTTTTGAAGGTGCGGTCTCCAGAATTGCACACTATACTCCAAATGAGGTCGCACCAAAGACTTATACAGAGGCATTATCACCTCCTGTTTTCTGCTAGCCATTCCTCTCCGTATGCACCCAAGCATGCTTCTAGCTTTTGCCGTCACCTTTTCTACCTGTTTAGCTACTTTAAGATCATCAGACACAACCACGCCTAGATCCCGCTCTTCTTTAGTGGACAAAAGTACTTCACCCCCTATACTATATTGCTCCCTTGGATTGCTGCAGCCCAAATGCATGACCTTACATTTTTTAACATTAAATCCCAGCTGCCAAATTCTAGACCATTCTTCAAGCTTAGCTAGATCCCTCCTCATGTTATGTACCCCTTCCTGGGTGTCTACTCTATTGCAGATTTTGGTATCATCCGCAAAGAGGCAAACCTTACCTGAAAGCCCTTCCGCTATATCACTAACAAAGATGTTAAAAAGAATCGGACCAAGGACAGATCCCTGGGGCACACCACTGATAACATCCTTCTCCTCAGAGTGAGCTCCATTTACTTGTACTCTTTGTCGCCTCCCAGCCAACCAATTTCTAACCCAAGCAGTAACTTTAGGGTCCATCCCTAGGGTGCTCATTTTGTTTATAAGTCGCCTGTGAGGAACAGTGTCAAAGGCTTTACTGAAATCTAAATACACCACATCTAGGGCTCTCCCTCAGTCCAACTCCCTCGTCACCCAGTCAAAGAAATCAATCAGATTTGTCTGACAAGACCTGCCTCTGGTGAAGCCATGCTGCCTCGGATCCTGTAATCCGCTGGACTCCAGAAACCTCACTATTTTCTCTTTTAGCAGCGTTTCCAATAATTTACTCACCACCGAAGTTAAACTAACCGGCCTGTAGTTTTCAACCACATCCTTACTTCTACTTTTGTGTAAAGGCACCACATGAGCCTCTCTCCAGTCCTTTGGCACCACTCCCGACTCCAACGAGGCATTGAAAAGGTCAGTCAGTCCTCAAGTAACTTTCTCCTTGAGGAGACTTATGGATAGGAACTATTTACAAGGAGATTTATAGAAGATGGTTAGAGAGAGCTATGTAAGTAGGGAAAAATGTTCCTGGAAGAGATGAGTTTTTAATTTCTTCCAGAATTCAGGGTGATTTGAACAGTTCCGTAGTTCATATGGTAAGGCATTCTAGATAGAGGGGGCATAAAGAAAGAATGCCAGATTACAGGTAGTTTGGCTACATTTTCTCTTAGACGTTGGTGTAGACTCTATAACCCCCTTGGGGTCTTGATCCCACACACACAAAATACCTGGGTTCTTATCTTCCAGTACTCCTCAACAGGAAATAAAGACACGACACAATTAATTAATCAATCAATTGCTATTGAGCTCTATAGGGAAGAGACACACCGTGTCTAATTTGACTATTCCAACATGCCTCTTCAAAGATTGTTCCGAAGAGCTTAGCTTTTATTAGGTGATATCAGCTGATTCAGTTAATCTTTAATTAACATCTGGTACTTTCCAAATTCCACGTGTACATCAATTTTGCCAACATAGACAATATTATTTATATAAAAAGCAGAAGATATATCTTATATAATTACATTCATTAAATCCAGTAGGTGCCGCTGTGCTGTTAAAAGCTAATTAGTTACTCATTATATTTTGCTGATTTCTATTAAACTAAATCCGTTATATTTACTAAGTGGCTTAGAGTCAATTTCACAAGAGCAGGGCAACCTGCCCCAGAAACTGCTTAGCCTATCCTCTTGCAGGATGAACAGCCTCACCCTTTGTTCTATTTAATTAAGGAACTTCAATCTGACCTAATATCTGCTTGGTACACAGACTGTTTGCAAAAGCGCAAATGCTTCTAATTTCTCAACTTAATATCTAGCTGAAAGCAGAAGTGTTCTTAAAGGGATAGTTTTAAATGCAATCTTGACCTGTACTTCTGTTAGGCCTATACTGAGCTATACTTTTGTGTCATGTACGGTTTCATGTGTAGCTGACTTTGGTTTTATTCCAATCGAGATTATTGAGCCTGATCTGCTGTCTGTTCCTGAGTCTGAGTCTGAATCTGACATTTCCAAATCTGCATATCCAGGATAAATCATAGGTGTATAGACTTGCTTATCAGCAGTGCTCTCATCTACCTCACTAATTACATCCAACTTACATTTGGGGCCTAGCTGGGGTAGGCCACGCCCACAGTCCTCCCTTTGGTTCTGCCCAGAACCACAATCTTCATAGAAAGGCATTTCACGAAGCAAGTCTCCTGTACTAGGAACACTTCGCAATTTCAAAACTTCAATAGTGTGCGTAGCTTTAGGCAGGTATGTAGTACAACACTTCATAAAACAAACAAGACCAATTCCTAAAAGTAGGAGAGCCACTAGGAAACCAAACAGGCCTGTCAGTATCGCTTTTACTGGACCTGACAAGCCACTCCATATATTATCAAACCAAGGCCATACAGAATCAGAAGTTCCCTCTATATTCTCTCTGGAAAAGTGGGTTTCTTTTCTCACCTGTTCTAGGATACCTGAGACTACCTTACTTTGTGAATTAATAATCGTACAGCAGTGATCTCTTACGACACCACAAACTCCGCCCTCTTTGGCTAGCAAATAATCTAAGGCCATCCTATTCTGTGCAGAGTAAGCAGTTAACTTGTCTACAGTACCTTGCATGATTGTAAGAGCATCAGTCAAATCTTGGGCTGTTACTTCAATTAGAGCATAAATTCGCAATAATTGCTCTCCATAACGTTGTGTAGGACGTATGGCACCAAAAGTACTTAGCCACACTGTTCCTGTGAAAGTACTCACTTCCTGTTGAGTTAACATAGTGGTATCTTCTAACAATTTCCTTGCTGCACGTATATCAACACTAGAATCATCTGTTGCTCTGCGCTGACGACTTGGGGGCGTCCCTAATAAAGTCTCATAAGGAACCAGTTTCCATGGTAAGTCAAGAGTAGCTATGTAACAATTGCCAGACCAATCAGCAGGCAATCGAACATAAGCAAGAGTTCCACACACAAAATAGTGACCTACCAAGGCAAGGAGTCCATCAGGCCAAATTTTAAAATCTTTAGGTTGTGTGATTAGAACTTCAGTTCCAGGCCCCATATTTCTTAACCATGGGTGATAATATCCTAAATAGGGATACACATAGTTGTCAACATACCCAGATGACGAACCATCTTTGCTATTCTGCAATCTATACTTCCCATATGCTGGGAACCCATCCTGATCATAATACTGTAATTCATACTGATCAAGACGAGTCTTGGGATCAGGGATGACATTGACTACCTTCAAGTTTGAAAGGGCTTGCACAGAACGTGGTGTAGAGGACTCTAACACTAAATGGACATGGTTGTTAGTCATAACAGTCTGACACTTAGACAAAGGAGTTTCACCCACAGGATATGTTCCTTTTCTTTGGAAACAGATAGGAGGATCAGCCATTGGCTGAGGGCTAATTATTCTCGGAGCAGGAGTTACTCCTTCTGGCCATGTTATAGTAAGATTAAACAAGGTTTCATTCATAGATAATTCCTTCAGCTCTTGCAAGGAAAGAGGTCGAGGTCTAGGCAGGAATCCAAACTGTGTAGCCACTGGGTGAGGCAAGCAGACTGCACAGCTGGAAATATTAAATCGCTGAATTAAGGAGTAAATATGAGAATGAAACACATTATAGAAAGTACCATGTTTTGCCCAAGGAGCATGTGGGTCATATTCAGGAACTGTATGGTCAGGGACTGTAGGAACTGGGTCTGGAGGAGTAGTAACACCCTCAAGGTCCCTGAGCATCTTATCCACCATTTCCTGATGTATAGGGGCTATGGTTGCTCTTCTTGACAGCCACGTTATCAATTCATCTATGCTGTTGATACTACTAAGAGAGCTGACAGACACCAAACCCAGAAAAACAAAAACAGTGCCAATGCTACTGCAAATATGCATATTAACCACTTATCAATAACCAATTCTGGATTACGTTGTGATTGTTCAATTTCACAGTCACTTTCTTGATCAAGTGGAGATGACCCTGGAGGAAATGATTCCAGTTCTATTTCAACTAATTCTTCAGGAGGTGGTCTAGGTGGCAGTTGTCTTATCCAGGGGACGGCGCCTTCTTGCACTGGTCCAGATGTATCCACGCTTTGCGCCCCTTCACCTTCAATGCTGAATATCCCACCAGCAACACTTGGAACGGTCCCAGAAACTTCGCTGCTAGAGCTGACTTGGGTGCTGGATCCTTGATGAGTACCCAATCCCCTGGTTCCACGTCTGGGGTTGATTGTGACTGAGCTCCCTGCTTTGTAAGCTGCAAAAAGGAAGGAGACACCAGCGTTTGGTACAAATATTTACAGTAAGATAATAAATCGCTGCGCAATAGTTGGGGATCCGGCAATTGATCTGGTGGAATTATCACATGTGCTGGAGTGGTCGCTGGACGTCCTGTCACAATTTCATAAGGGGTAAGACCTTGTCGAGTTCTCTGAGGAGAGTTACGGACTGAGAATAAGGCAAACGGCAAAGCTTCCACCCAATCCTGACTCCAATCATGAGTCAGAGACCGGAGAAGCGCCTTCAGCGTCCGATTCATCCGTTCCACTTGGCCAGAGCTTTGCGGATGGTACGGAGGATGAAGTTGCTGGTGAAGGCCAAAAAATGCAGTTATGCCCTTCCAGACCTCCGCCGTAAAGGCTGGACCTTGATCAGAAGACAAAAGCAAAGGCACACCCCACAAAGGAATAAACTGAGTAAGCAAGCATTTCAAAACAGTAGCAGCAGACAAAGAATTTGTCGGATAGGCCTCAGGCCATCCAGAATATAAGCAAGTAAAAACCAAAAGATGTTTCCTTCCCCCCTTGGCACAAGGCAGATCAGTAAAGTCCATTTGCAAGAAGAGGAAGGGTCCTCGAGGCCTAGGCAAGGATGGAGAAGGCGATGCACGCAAAGTGCTCCCGGATTTTCCTGCTTGCAAACACGGGAGACAAGAAATACACACAGCATGAGCAGCAGAAGCAAATGTAGTATTATGCCACAATTGAGCAAAAGCTTTTGTCATAGCCAGTACACTTAAATGCAACTTGTGATGCAAAAATAAGGCAACAGGATATAGCAAAGATTTAGGACAAATAATCAAATTGTCCTTTAACCAAAGTCCAGTACCATCAGGAGATGCTCCCCAAGTGAGCCAGTTCTGTTTTTCAGTGAAGTCAGCTGAGTCCTGATGAGAACGCATCAAGTCCAAAGATATTGAGCCAGAAGTAGAAGCTGCAGGTGAACGAAGAGTTAATAAAAGGTGTGATGGAACTGCAGGTCCTGCTGCTGCGTTTTTAGCAGCTTGGTCTACAAACTGATTGCCTTGTGACACCAGAGTACCATTAAGATCATGTCCTTTGCATTTCAATACAGCCACCTGAGCTGGCTTAAGCACTGCAGCAAGTAGACGCTCAATATAGCGGGCATGTTTGATGGGTTTATGGGCAGCCGTCAAGAACCCCCGCTGAGCCCAAATATTTCCAAAATCCCACAGAATCCCGATTGCGTAACTACTGTCACTATGGATATTGACAACCAAATGCGTAGACATTTCCAAGGCCCGAATGAGAGCAAACACTTCCGCCAACTGGGCACTTGCAAATGGCAACGCTCCTGCTTCTAGTACAGAATCAATAGTAGTTACAGCATACCCCACAAGTAAATGTCCATGTTCATCACGGAAGGCAGAACCATCAGTAAATAGAAGCCAATCAGGGTTTGACAGAGGTACAGCAGATAAATCAGGCCTAGCCTTTGAATAGGCTGTCACAGAAGAAAGACAATCGTGAGTGCCATCCGGGTCAGACAAATGTAACAAGGGCTCCAAGGAAGCCAAAATTTGAGCTGGTTGTAACAAGGAAACTTCATGCAAGGTTACATGTGCTTGAGAAATAGCCAAATCAAATAACAGTAAACGGGAACTAGATAAAGGTTGAGTCTTAGCTAAATGCAATAGCCTAGCTACTGAGTGAGATGTGTATACATGCAGTTCATGCTGGAGAACAAGGAAGTCAGTAGTCTGTATTGCAAATACCACAGCAGCTAAAGATTGAAAACAAGGTGGCATGCCAGCAACAAACAGAATCAAAAGCTTGAGAGAAATAGCTTAGAGGCTTAAGTCCAGAAGGAAAACGTTGTGCTAGAACACATACCGCAGCCTTAGTAGAGGTAGCTACATAAAGGCGGAAGGCCAAGTTATAGTCCGGAAATGAGAGACAAGGAGACTTGAGTAGCGCTTGTCGTAGAGAATGAAAAGCATTATGCTGCGCTTCAGTAGGAACTATAATACCCTCTGGAGCTTCACGGCCTAGCAGGGCATAGAGTGGAGCAGCAAGTTCAGCAAAATCTGGTATCCACTGGCGACAGAACACCAGAAGGCCTAGAAAGCGGCGTATTAGAGGTACAGTAGCAGGAAAAGGCATTGACATAATAGGGCCAATTCTCTGAGCAGTAACAGAGCGTCCAGCAGAAGAAAGGCATACACCTAGAAAGATCACTTGTGGTACAGCAAATTGCAATTTTGATTGGTTTACTTTCAACCCTAGACGAGAAATATGTACAAGAGCTAACATAGTATCAGCAATGCAAGCATCATAACATGGAGAACAGATAAGTAAATCATCTACATACTGGATCAGCACAGATTTGTCCAACGCCAAGTCTTGTAAAGCAGCTTTTAGGGCCTGTGAAAAATAAGCAGGACTTTCCGTGTAGCCTTGAGACAGCGTAGTCCAGGTATACTGGCGCCCTTCAAACGTGAATGCCAGTAAGTACCTCGACTCCTCCCCTACCGCTATGGAGTAGTAGGCAGAGCTTAAATCTATAACTGAGAAGTGGGTGGAGTCACATGGTATGCGAGTCCAAATATCATGAGGGTTGGGCAGAAGAGGAAAGATGGGCATGACAATACGATTAATTGCTCTCAAATCTTGCACGAATCTGTAGGACTTACCATCAGCCTTTAACACAGGTAAGATAGGAGTATTGCAAGGAGAAGAAGTAGGCACCAACACACCCTGAGCTAGCAGATTTTCAATTACTGGCCGTATCCCAGCCACCGACGTTGCAGGCAATGGATATTGACGCACATATGGTAGTGGAGCTCCTGGTTGCACTTCAATCTTGACTGGAGGAATGTTGAGATGCCCAATATCACCTGGTACTGCCCACAAGGTGGAAGGAAGGGTATCCAATGGTGGAGTAGTCTCAACAGCCGGTGTCACAGCTATAGGCTGTTGTACTTGCAGGGGACACAAGGTACATGTCAAAGTGCCAGTTTCCCAGCTTATAACAGTCTTGTTCCTAGATAAAAAGTCTCGACCAAGCAAGTTGACAGGCAAAGTAGGGCCTACCAGAAAATCTGTATGATATAATTTTCCCTCCACTATAATTGGCACATCTGATAACTTTGATGCATTATAGTCTTTCCTTCAATTCCTTCACAAGGTACTTTAGGAGCTGCAGGTAGGGCCTCAAACAGAGGTGGAGGTAACTGGGATAGCGCTATGGCAGATGTAGAGGCACCTGTATCTAACAGGAAAAGCAATTCACACCCCATAACAGTAGCACGTATTTCCCCCTGTGTGTTTGGACACACAACCAGGCCTAGTCAATCCTCACTATAATCCACATCAGTCTCTGCATAGTATTGAGTCATCACTGAAGGCTGGTTAGGGGTAGATACAGGGAACGAAGCAGATGGATATCTAGCAACATCCTGTTGTATCCCAGGCTGGGGAAAATTGCCCCTTGGCTTAGTACAATCTCGAATCAAATGGCCCACTTGCCCACAACCATAACAGGCACGATCCCCCTGCTGTCCCCCCATATAGCCACGTCCTCTTCCTCTAAAGGGGGCTGCACCTCTTCCACCCCTTGGTCTACCACGTCCTCTAAAGTTGGACTCATAACTAGCTACTTGTAAATTTAAAAGTTTTTGACGTTGCCGGTCAAGTTTACCTTTGTCAGCTTCTTTCTGCCGTTGAATTCGCTTCTCGGCATGCAAAGCCACTTCCAGGATCTCTTGTGCAGACTTAGTAGACCAGCCAAGCAAAGCATTTTCAAGAATATCTTTTATTTCTGGTTGCAGTCCATTCACAAAAATAGAAGCAAAACCCTCCATCTCAGCGTTCTGAGGAGAAAAATCTCGGAATGCTAGGCAACATCTAGTGTGATACTGGTTTACCGTCTCACCCCCACACTGCTTTACCTCCAAGAGTTTGGACAGATCACGGACTGGGGTACACTTTTTCTCTATGGCTTTTAACAAGTTATCCCTATGTTCTCTAAATGCAGTCATTTGAGCAGCATCAGTAGCATTAACCACAGGATCTATACCAGGCCACACCCAATTAATATTATCACGCAGTTGAGGGTGGGTGACTGCCCTTAACTCTATAGGATTCATAAAAACTGCTTTCAATAAATTTTGTAAATCTACCCAAGTTGGATCATACGTAGTTATTAGCTGTCGCCAATAATCTACAAACTGACCAGGCTTTTCCCTTAAATCAGGGCATGATCGAGCTAAGCTAAAAATTTCGGCTGGGGACCAATTTGTCGCTAAGGTAACTAATCCCCCATCACCTCTTGGAAATGCCCTGAATGGAGCCAACAGGTTGTGTTCTGTGCTTATTTCCCTAAGTTGTTTATCTTGATTTAATGATTCACCTAATTGCAAAGTTAAACTCTGCAAACTCCGCCAATTAGAAAGCAATGGAGCCTTGGTCCAATGCCCGATTCCCTTGGCAGTAGCAGTTATCGCTTCGGCCAAAATCCCCTTAGCCTGACTAAAAGGCAACAAGGTTACAGTATGCTGCTGAATCTGTAACTCTAATGCTTCAAATACAGTTGTAATTAATTCAGTTAATGTATGAGCTCTAGTCAAAAGAGAATCATTATATTTTTTTAATTGGTCCACAGTAGTTAAACCTCCTAACTGACTTGCTTCAATGCCAATTAACCTTTCAAGCTCTAAAATATCCTTAGTTAACACCGTAGCTCTAGTAGCACGGTGAACAGCTGCAGGTGTAGAGACAAAGGAGCCATCACCCCCAACTGCTCCCGGTGGCGAATCAACAGATACTATACTTGACACATCAAGCTTAACAGGGGTAGAGATATCAGACACAGCACCCAGCCGGATCGAGGGCGCCTCTCGATCTTGACCAGGGACTATGGCTGGCACATTATTTCTAGACAGAGAAATAGCTAATGCATTAACCTCATCCTCATAAGCGGGCGGCGCAGATGCCACAGCACAAGGCTCACAACTATTTACAGTTTTACTCTCATCATTACCTCTCTTAGTTAAAACACATATTTGCTCTTCCATGCGATACACCTGATCTCTGACCTTCTTAAATGTAGAATCAATAGTGTGTTTATTCTTCTCGGCCGCTTTAGAACACCAGAAATTATAAGTAATCCATTCATGACAGGAATTCTCATCTAATGCTAGCACAGATTGTAAATATTTCAATTTAGATTCATGAAAGGTCCCTCCAAGGGGAAACTGCAATTTGGGATTCGCCGCAGTCACAGAATGCCATTTGGCCACATAATTTTAAGAACTGTCCCCATATTCTCTTTTCATCACATAATTGGGACTCCCTTTCTTATTTATTGCTATAGCACGAACTCTCTCTTCCCAGTCTTCTAACTGAGACTCCTGCTTCACTGTAGCAGTTTTATTACCCATTTTAATACTTCACACACAGATATCTGTCAATATACTCACAACTTGTGTCCTCAGTAGGTTGTTTGTTTCCTGTTGAACAGCAAAGGAATCCGAGTCACGGCACAAAAACTGTAGACTCTATAACCCCCTTAGGGTCTTGATCCCACACACACAAAATACCTGGGTTCTTATCTTCCAGTACTCCTCAACAGGAAATAAAGACACGACACAATTAATTAATCAATCATTTGCTATTGAGCTCTATAGGGAAGAGACACACCGAGTCTAATTTGACTATTCCAACATGCCTCTTCAAAGATGGTTCCGAAGAGCTTAGCTTTTATTAGGTGATATCAGCTGATTCAGTTAATCTTTAATTAACATCTGGTACTTTCCAAATTCCACGTGTACATCAATTTTGCCAACATAGACAATATTATTTATATAAAAAGCAGAAGTTATATCTTATATAATTACATTCATTAAATCCAGTAGGTGCCGCTGTGCTGTTAAAAGCTAATTAGTTACTCATTATATTTTGCTGATTTCTATTAAACTAAATCCGTTATATTTACTAAGTGGCTTAGAGTCAATTTCACAAGAGCAGGGCAACCTGCCCCAGAAACTGCTTAGCCTATCCTCTTGCAGGATGAACAGCCTCACCCTTTGTTCTATTTAATTAAGGAACTTCAATCTGACCTAATATCTGCTTGGTACACAGACTGTTTGCAAAAGCGCAAATGCTTCTAATTTCTCAACTTAATATCTAGCTGAAAGCAGAAGTGTTCTTAAAGGGATAGTTTTAAATGCAATCTTGACCTGTACTTCTGTTAGGCCTATACTGAGCTATACTTTTGTGTCATGTACGGTTTCATGTGTAGCTGACTTTGGTTTTATTCCAATCGAGATTATTGAGCCTGATCTGCTGTCTGTTCCTGAATCTGAGTCTGAATCTGACATTTCCAAATCTGCATATCCAGGATAAATCATAGGTGTATAGACTTGCTTATCAGCAGTGCTCTCATCTACCTCACTAATTACATCCAACTTACATTTGGGGCCTAGCTGGGGTAGGCCACACCCACAGTTGGGATGGATAGGAGGTTTTTGGTGATGGTGCGACATGTTCTATTGTTGTTGGAATTAGATAAGAGCGAGGAGAGGCATGGAGCTGACTCACTGGAAATGATTTTATGAATGAGGGTGATTACTTTGAATTTAACTCTGGACTGAATGGGGAGACAGTGTAGATCAAAGAGGATTGGCGTTGTGTGAGTGTCTAGGGTTATTTGTGATGAGCCGAGCTATTGTGTTCTGTGCCATTTGGATAGGGTGTAAGCTGTTCTTGGGAAGGCCAAGATAGATGAGATTGCAGTAGTCAAGGGATGGGATAGTGAGGGCCTGGCAGACGGGGCGAAGAGTCTTGGTTTAGGAGAGGTTGGAGGTTCCGAAGAGTACGTAGTTTTGCATATATTGTGTTAGAGGTTTTTTTTTATCTGTTCAAGGAATGTAAGGTTCTGATCAAGGATAAGACCCCGAGATATTTCACTTGATTTTTAATAGTGAGGGTGAGATCACCAAGCATAAGGGTTGTAGGAGTGTAGGAAGCGTTGGTGAATACTTGAAGGGCTTCAGTTTTAGATTGGTTAATTATGAGGTTATGATTTAAAAGCCAAGTCTTCAGGTTAGTGATGCATTCTCACTTAAGTTTGAGAAGTTAGGGTTTGTTAAATTGAACGGGGTGAAGCACATAATGTCGTCTGCATATAACTGGTAATAAATTCCATGGTTTTGAAAAATCTTGCAATCTGGTTGAAGGAATATGTTAAATAGTAACACGGATAAACTGGATCCTTGGGGAACTCCCTGTTGTAGCATAAAAGGGAGGGATATGTCATTCCCTATACGGACCTGTTGTGTTCTGTTTTCTAAATAAGAGTGGAACCATTTTAGGGTTGTGTCCGTCAGTCCTAATTCATAGAGCCTATCTAAGAGTTGGTGGGGGGGAAGAGAATCAAAAGCTGAGGATAAGTCGAGAAATATGAGGAGGCATCCTTGGGTGGGATTCTGGGTAAATAGGTACAATGAATCTAGGAGGGAAGCACAGAGGGTTTCCACTCCATGATTCTTTTTGAATCCATGTTGGAATAGGTCAAGGGGAGAGTGCTCATCTATGAAATTCTGAAGCTGATTTTGAACTAGCTTTTCGGTTATCTTAGCAAGGAAGGGGATACTGGAGATAGGTCTGTAAGAGGTAAGTGAGGTAGGGTCAGGTTTTGATCCTTTAAGGATGGGACGAATAGTGGCACATTTTAGGTGTGCTGGTACTAAGCCAGTCTGGAGGGAGGTCTGTACGATGTGGAGTATGTAAGGGCTAATGGAGCTATTAGTAGTCTTAAGCCAGGATACAGGGCAAGGGTCCAAGGCAGAAGTAGAGGCATTTAGATCTTTGATGACCTTGGATATGTTTTTTAAGGTGAGGGGTTCAAAGTCATTACAGGTAATTGAGGGGGTGAGAATGTGGGGTCGGACACTGTGGTCATATATTGGTTGGGGGTTGGTTGTTGAGGGGGTAGGGAGAATTTTGAGGTAAGGTGGCTGGCTATAGTTTGGGAGGTTATTTTTTGTGTCATGTCCTGATGTAGGGGTTCACTTATTAAGGATTTAGCAATGGAAAAGAGCTTTCTCGGTTTATTAAGAGAACGTTGGGTCATATTTTCGTTGTATTCTCTTTTGTGTTTTAGAGTTTCAGAGCAGTAAGCTTGGAGTTTGCTTTTGTAGATCTCATGTATGTTTGGGTTACGAGAGCATCTCCACTAACGTTCTAGGTGTCTGAGTTCTCTTTTTAGGTCTCTTAGTTTCATAGAAAACCAGGGAGCTTTTCTGCGTTGGCTTTGAGAAAGTTGTTTTGGTGGTAATAGGGCAGCAGTGGGAGAGGATGTCGTTCCATTCATTGATATGAGAGTTTTGGTTCAGGTGCTTGCTATTGAGTAAATCTAAGGATGGTATTATTTGCTCAAGGAAGTTGGCAGCATTGAATTGTTTGAATTTGCGGGTATGTTGTGGTAAAGTTATTTGATGTTTTTTATGTGGGGAGTGGGGGATTGAAAAGAGGATAAGGACGTGATCTGACCAGGGGTTAGGCTGAATTGTGTGTAAAATCTGTTTGGAGGGTAGTGTTTGCTGTGGGGTAAATATTAAGTCAAGGATATTGCCTTTGGAGTGTGTGGGTAGTTCTAGGATTTGGGTAAAGTGGAGGGTCTCCATTGCTTGGAGAAATGAAGTCTAAAAAATAAGATGGGAGAGTTAGAATATATAGCACTAAATGAGAGGTTAGATGTGATTGGAATATCAGAGACATGGTGGAAGGAGGACAACCAGTGTGTAAACGGGGGCGCTGGGTGAGAATGTCCACAGTCTTGGCAAAGGCAAATATTAGTATGATTTGCAAAGGATTGTGGGAAATGTAGTCCATTCATACCAGAATCAGCCGTTCACAAATAAATGAGTTGTGCTTGCTCGAGTGTTAAGCAAAGAAAATATATTTTATTTATGGGGTTATTTCTCCCACACTGATTTACTTGGTAGCACAAAAAGGATACTTGCTTTCAGTATTATACTTAGGAAAACAAATCAGGAACAACAACTGAACTTCTTAAGCAATCAAATCAAACAATAAAGACCTTGATGGGAACAGAAAGGTCTTTCAATGGGCTCCTGCTAATACCTTTTAGCAGTGCTCCAAAAACAAAACAAAACCCAAAAAAAAAGGAATCAAAAACTGTTCTTTTTCAAGGATAACTTCTTGTATTTTCACACACACCTAGAAGTGTCCTTTTAGAGCCCACGTGCAATTATGCAAGGCTTAATTGCTAACAATTAACCAGCTGCAAACCTCTTGGCTGGTTTACTTTCTATACGTGGCTCAAATCCTACCCAAAGGCTTTCTTGTAAACTTTTCTGGGTAGATAAAAGAACAAGATATATTTCTTTTTGATGGTTGTTGCATTTGTGAAAGTATATTACCACAGCAGCCTAGACAGAGAGCAATCCATGTAGTCACACTGTTCATTTATAATATCTCCTTCCTCTTCAACTATCATGGAATCAATATCATGGACTGGCTCAGGGGAATTTCTTAATGGAGCACTCTCAGGACAGTACTGGTTTCCCTGCTGTCTTCCAAGTGAAGAGCTAGGGCATAGATCAGTGTTCATACCTGAGCTTCCATTGCTGTTAGGGTTCCTCTCCAGAACTCCTGGACAGTATGTAGTCCAGTTTTTATGTCCAGCCTTCCAATCAAGATCCCTGGACACTGGGTCTCTCTTCACATACCTTCTTGCACTGGTCTTAGGGCCCCTTCCAAATGCAGCCGTCTCCCTCACAGGTGCCGTCCGGGGATTCCTGGCTCTGTAACCCCACTCCTCTGGCTTTCCCCAGTCCAATGGAGTATGCTTGCCTCTGGAATGACTCCCAGCACACGTACTGCTATGGACTCCTTTAGACCTCCAAGATGCTTTTCTCTTCTTTCTTCCACGCTGCTTCTTGCTCTCTCTGTCCTTGAGCTCTGGGTGCCTCATCAACTCCAACTCCGTCTGCAACTGCTTCTGCTGCCTCTGCTCCTGCTGATTCTGTATAGAATAGGTTTTACTTTTAACTTGTCTATAGGGACACTCCACCCTAGCACAGCTCAGCTGTGCTGAATCAAGCCCTGCCCTTGGAAATGAGTGATTGGGGATTACCTCATAGTTCTCCTGATTGAACACACGTTTCCCCACTTCAGCTCTTCTAGTGGCTGTTGGAAACCTGGTGCATTCTGGGACTGGTAGTCTTTTATGGAAACATTCTGTTTTATTATTTCTACCAGAAAAGACAGGTTGCTTGTTCAGAGCCAATTCACCTCTATTATAGCTCCTTCCTGAACTATGATAAGCTTCCTTATCACAAGTGGGACACTGTGATACCTGGGTACAAACTATGTTGTAATGGTAGAGCTGATCAAATTGGTGGAGGGGTTGCACTCTATGTTAGAGAGGGCATTGAGTCAGAAAGGATTAAAGTTTTGCAGGAAACAAAATTTGCTGTAGAATCTCTATGGATTGAAATTCCATGTAAAAAGGGGAAGGCGGTGGGGGTGTACTATCGACCGCCTGGCCAGAATGAACAAATGGATGATGAAATGCTCAAAGAAATCAAGCTAACAAAAGTTACAGCGCGGTAATAATAATGGGCGATTTGAATTACCCCGGTATCGACTGGGTCAGTGTCACGGCAGTACATGCTAGGGAGATAAAGTTTCCTAGATGACATAAATGACTGCTTCTTGGAGCAGCTGGTCCATGAACCGTCGAGAGGGGAAGCCATATTAGACCTAGTCCTTAGTGGAACACCAGATCTAGTGCAAGAGATAAGGGTGTTGGGGCCACTTGGCAATAGTGATCATAGCATGATCGCCTTTGATTTAATTAGTGGAGGAGGGATAGTAAGGAAATCCACAGTACTACCTTTTAACTTTCGAAAGGGAGACTATGATAAAATGCGGAAAATAGTTAAGAAAAAACTAAAAGGAGCAGTTGCAAAGGTTAAAGACTTACATCAAGCTTGGGTGTTGTTGAAAAATGCTATCTTGGAATCCCAGACCAGCTGTATTCCACGCTTTAAGAAAAAGTGGAAGGAAGTCCAAAAAACTGCCAGCATGGTTTAAAGGTGAAGTCAGAGAGTCTGTTGTTGCCAAGAAAGCATCTTTCAGGAAATGGAAAAAAGAGCCAAACGATGAAACCTGGAAACAGCACAAGCACTGGCAGGTCAAATGCAAGGCATTGATAAAGAAGGCAAAGAGAGAATTTGAGAAGAAGCTTGCTGCAGAAGCAAAAATGCAAAATAAAGATTTTTTCAATTACATTCGTAGCAAAAAACCTGTGAGAGAGTCAGTTGGACCATTAGATGATAGAGAAGTTAAAGGGGCACTAAGAGGCGACAAGGCAATAGCGGAGAGACTGAATGAATTCTTTGCTTCGGTCTTTGCTGAGGAAGATGTAGGGATGTTACCCATGACTGAAGTGGTATTTAAAGGTGCGGAAGAATTAAAGGAAATATCGATACATCGGGAAGATGTATTACAACTATTAGATAAACTGAAGAGTAGCAAATCAACTGGGCCGGATGGTATACATCCAAGGGTGTTGAAAGAACTGAAATATGAGATTGCAGACCTGCTATTAGTAATCTGTGAACTATCATTAAAATCATCTCTACTACCTGAAGATTGGCGGATCGCCAATGTAACACCAATTTTTAAAAAGGGTTCGAGGGGTGATCCGGGAAACTACAGACCGGTGAGCCTCACGTCAGTACCGGGAAAAATGGTAGAAACCATCATAAAGAATAAAATTACTCAGCATGTAGATAGTCATGGCCTAATGGGAGACAGCCAACATGGCTTTAGACAAGGAAGATCTTGTCTTACTAATCTGTTATGTTTTTTTGAAAGTGGGAATAAACAGGTGGACAAAGGTGAGTCGGTTGATATAGTGTATCTGGACTTTCAGAAAGCCTTTGACAAGGTCCCTCATGAGATACTTTTGGCAAAACTAAAGAGTCATGGGATAGGAGGCAGTGTACTACTGTGGATCAGGAACTGGTTAAAAGATAGAAAGCAGAGGGTTGGGCTAAATGGCCAATTTTCCCAATGGAGAAAGGTGAATAGTGGTGTACCCCAGGGATTTGTGCTGGGTCCGCTGCTTTTTGACATATTCATAAATGACCTGGAAAGTGGAATAACGAGTGAGGTTATCAAAATTGCAGATGAGACAAAACTATTTAAAGTTGTTAAAACCCAAGAGGATTGTGGAAAATTGCAAGAGGATCTTGATAAATTGGAAGACTGGGCATCAAAATGGCAGATGAAATTTAATGTGGACAAGTGCAAAGTTATACACCTAGGGAAGAACAACCCAAACTATGGTTACACGATGCAAGGTTCCACATTAGGAACCACCACCCAGGAAAAAGATTTAGGTGTCATTGTGGATAACATGTTAAAACCCTCGGCCCAGTGTGCAGCGGCAGCCAAGAGAGCAAATAGAATGCTAGGTATCATAAGGAAAGGAATGGAAAATAAAACAAAAGATATTATAATGCCTCTATACCGTTCCATGGTGAGACCGCACCTTGAATATTATGTTCAATTCTGGTCGTCGTATCTTAAAAAGGATGTAGCGTTATTAGAAAAGGTTCAGAGAAGAGCCACCAAAAATGGTAAAGGGGATGGAAGGATACTCCTATGAAGAAAGGCTAAAAAGGTTAGGGCTCTTTAACCTGAAAAAGAGACGGCTGAGGGGAGATATGATAGGAGTCTATAAATTAATGAACGGAGTGGAACGGGTAAACGTAGATCGACTGTTTACGTTATCAGAATATAGGAAGACTAGGGGACATGCAATGAAGCTACAGGGTAAACTATTTAAGACTAATAAAAGAAAATATTTTTTCACCCAACTTGTAATCAAACTCTGGAATTTGTTACCGGAGGATGTAGTAAAGGTTGTTAGTGTAGCTGGGTTTAAAAAAGGTTTGGACATGTTCCTGGAGGAAAGGTCCATAAACCATTATTAAGAAGGGGCCCAGGATATCAATGCTTGACCTAGTACAAGCATTGCAGAACCTGTGTCTTTTGGGGAAACTGCTAGGTACGTATGACCTAGATTGGCCACTGTTGGAAACAGGATACTGGGCTTGATGGACCTTGGTCTGACCCAGTATGGCATATCTTATGTTCTTAAGTGGACTGCTTTGAGGTTGTTGAGTGTAGGTTTAGGTCTAGGATTATGAGTGGGCGTGAGATGGGTTGGGGGGAGCAAGCTGTCTCAAGTATCATAAAGAGATCAGTTGAGCCAGATTGGGGCGCCCTATAAATGAGGTGCAGAGAAAGGGTAGGGCTGGAGACTCTGATGGAGTCCATTCCTGGGGTTGAGACGGATTTGACTGTGGAGAAGTTTAAGTTAGCTCTTGAAATAACAGCAACACCTCCGCCTCTGCTGGATATTCTGTTGCAGACGTTGATTGAATATGCATTGGGACATAATTGGTTTATTAGGACGGAGTCAGATTCTTGGAACCAGGTTTCAGTGAGACAAAGGATGTCTAAGTCATGGTCAAATATAAGGTCAGTAATTAGGGGGATTTTATTCCTGGCTGAGCAGACGTTGATTAGGGCACATTTGAGGGGAGGGCAGAGGTTATCAGAGGGAGTGTTGGGGGTGAGGTTGGGATTTGTATGGAGAAATTTGAGCTTGCAGAGCCGAGTGTGGAAGCTGGTATGAGTGTGGGGTAGAGAGAATTGTGTGCTGGAGTGTCAGAGAGTGGATTATTGGGATTGGTATACTATGGTTTACTATTAGAGCATGAGAGAGGAGAAGTGAAGTGATGTGTAGTGTGAGGAGACTGGCCCAACGAGTAGGTAGATGGAATATGGTTAATTCCATTTTAGATAAATTTAGGTGAATGAGGGGGAGGAAAGATCTTGGGGAGGGGAGGGGTAGAAGAAGGAAGGTGAGAGGCTGGTATGGATTAGTGATAAGAACTAGGAGAAACTTAAAGGATGTGTTGTATAGCAAGTAGAATATTAAACAATTGCTAAGGTAGGAGCAAGGGGATGAATAGGTTTTGCATCTAGTTCAAACAGGTTTATACGATAAGCATAAGAAGTGGTGACATACAGGTATAGTTGCAAATTGTTAACAAGACAGGGGGTTTTGTAGTGTCGAAAGGGTGAGTACCTTTTTAGGGGCTGCTCAAATTCAGGTCTTGAGAGCAATATGAGGTTCACAGAAGATGTCCGATCAGCGTTGAGGTTTCTGTTGAATTGAGCATGAGGTTGTAGGGTATTTGGGTGTTGGGCTGGTCCAAGGATGTCCTTTGTTTTCGGTCCACGCCAAAGGGCCCTCAGGCTCGGGCGCGCCGGGAGGTGCTTCTTTAAGCTGGAGAAGGTCCGGAGATGCTGGGCCCTGATTGGCCGCCGGTCTAGGAGCAGGATGGATCTGTCGCTTCTTTCTCTTCAACATTGGCAAAATCCGCCCCTTTCTCTCTGAACTCACTACTAAAACCCTCATCCATTCCCTAATCACCTCCCGTCTTGATTATTGTAACCTGCTCCTCGCTGGTCTCCCTCAGTCTCATCTCTTCCTCCTTCAGTCTATTCAGCACTCCGCTGCACGTTTGATTTTCCGTCAGCCTCGTTTTGCCCACATCACTCCTCTCCTCAGATCTTTTCACTGGCTCCCTATCCGTTTCCATATTCACTTTAAACTTCTTCTTTTGACCTATAAGTGCATTCACTCTCTGGCTCCTCAGTACCTTTCTTCTCTCATTTCTCCCTACTTCCCCCCTCATGAACTCCGTTCTTCTGGCCATTTGCTTCTTGCTATGCCCTTCTCCTCTATTGCCAACTCCAGATTCCGTTCTTTTCACCTTGCTGCACCTTATGCTTGGAATAAACTTCCTTTGTCTATACATCAGGCATCTTCTTTGTCCCTCTTCAAACTTAAGTTAAAAGCTCATCTTTTCACCTTTGCCTTTGGCTCTTGATTTTGCTTTTCTCCTTCCTTCCCCTCTTTATTTCACCTTTCCTACTTCCTCTTACACTTGTTCTTACCTCTTTCCTTTGTCCTGTCTCTACTGCTCTCATCTCTTTGCCCTTGTTCTTATCTTGTTCTTCTCCTTTTCTTGTTTTGTCTTTTTTAGATTGTAAGCTCTTTTAAGCAGGGACTGTCTCTTGTATGTTTTTCATTGTACAGCGCTGCGTGTGCCTGGTAGCGCTTTATAAATGCTTAGTAGTAGTAGTAGTAGTAGATATATCTCCAGGAATAAGCAGGAATATAGTCTTCACATATGGGTATCGTCGGTACCGATGGAGCCTGTGCGGGAACGCTCCCCAGCATCCAATAGGAAAGCTTTTGGGAGCATCCCACAGCACCTGCGTGCTGCCTTCCCGCTATTTCAACTCTCCCTCTTCAGTTTTTCGTTTTCCGCGGAGCCGACAGGTCGCATACCTGTCACTGCAGAAAATTCTTTGTTACTTCTTTGTTTTTTGTGATCGCGTCTGCCTTCATTCGATGCCTACCGGTACCGCCGGTTCTCCCTTCTTCTTTACTAAAAAAAAAAGAAATATATATATATATATTTCCAGATCATACTGCTAGACCAGTCCAGACAAGCGGGTTATGCACCCCTGCCAGCAGATAGGGAGACAGAGAAAAAAACTCCAGAGCTGTGATTGGTCAGGCTCTGGGTGACATAGGCATACCCTTAGGGGTCCTATTCAGTATTTTCTCTGTCTCAGCAGATGAGGGTGTTCTTCAAGCTTGTTCTACAATTTGCTTTTTCCTTTTCACTGTATCTTGAGGCTCCTGTTTGCACCCAGAGTACACAAGAAGTGTTACTCTGGGTTTCCCAGCAACTTGATTCCCCAGATAAACTTGTGGAGCTCCTGAGCCTGGCTTCAGTAGAGCTCCCGATTTTCTTTAAGTAGCGCTGAGTCTTTGCCACGAGGGCTTAGACATTAGCAGGAGGATCAGGTATCAATTTCTGAGAGAAACTGTAAGTAAACTGTTTTCTTACTTGCCTCAGCTGCCCTGGGTTTATTTCAACTGTATCGGGACCGACTGTCTTTGACCTGATTCCTTCACTTCCGGTTTCGTCGGGGTCTGTTAAACTGGGTTTTGACGTTCCTATTTTCTTTTCTTCATTTTTATTTCCTGGATTCACCCAGAGCACACAAGAGGTGTTTCTCTGGGTTTCCCAGGCTTCCCTCCTTAATAGCTGTATTTTCTGTAATCAGCAATACAGCAGGGTTTGAGCTCCTGATTTCACTGTCAGTGTAGCTCCCGTTCTCTCCATCCCTCCTTAGAAACACCTTCCAGCCCCTGCCATGAGAGTCTAAGTGGCTGCAGAGGGATCAAACTCTAATTTCCCTACCTTTCAGTCACTGTAATTACCTTACACTGACTTTGAAAGTTTCTCTTCTCCTCCATGGGAACTCAGCTCCTCTGTACCAGCACAGTGAATAACTGACAGTAAATAACTGACAGTTTCCTTCTCCCCTCCATTTCTGGTGATTCAGGGTTCGTCAAGATTTGAATTTTTAAGTTGCTAGCAGCACTCCTTGCCTCTTCCCCAGCAATTCTGCAGCATTTTTAAGGTTTTTAGAGCTTAGGAAACTTTATTTTGCAGTTTTTCTGTGCCGGCGGCCATTTTGAAAATCGGGAGGGATTTCTCTTCAGTGGTTTTTTTTTTTTTTTTTTTGGAGGGAGCAGCTCTGGGCAGCCATTTCAAAACATTTAAACATGCTGTGAAGGCACAGGGAGTTTCAAAATCCCTTTTCTTTGAAGAGTCTTCTGTTTCCCTAATCCTACCTTGATTTTTGTTTTAAAAAAAAGGTTTAAGCCTCTGCAATGCCTTTTCTCTGCACAGCTGTATTATATGTAATAATAATAAGAAGCAGTTAATAGATTGCTTGTGTTCCACCAGCATGCTGCATCCAGGAGAATCTTCTTCCTCCATTCCCCCTGCGCTGCCAGCTGGGGACATCAGCGCCTTAACTCCTCCCTCCTTAGAGCCCCTGCAGCAGGATCTACCTGCAGAAAGGACTCAGTCAGCTCACATTTTGCTTCCACAACCGCTGGAAGCCACAGCAGCCTTGGCTGACATTGAGTTCCTGACGCTCTTCCGCCAGGCATGGCACCTGTGGCGTTCGGAGTCTTTTGGTATACCTCCAGCACCCGCCTGGTAGCAGACAGGGATATGGCGGGGTCTCGCAAGTGTTCCCAAAAGTCCTCAGACCTTAAAGCAGTACGTTCTCCCAGGAACGTTGCATGTGGCTTGCGGGACACTATGGATATTCAAGAAGACTTTAAATCTTCAGAGGTGAGCCCTGACTCGTCGGGGAAAGAAGATGGGGAATATTCTCCATCTGATTCTTCGCTGACAGTTCACGAGGACTCTCAAGATATCAGACTTTTTCGGAAAGAGGAGTTGCCGGCCCTAATCACACAGGTGATGGAGTCGCTACGCCTAGCCGACACTCCTTATCCTCAGAGTTCTCAAACCCTGTTGCAGCCAGATCCCATTTTACAGGGCATTCGTAAGCCTTCCAAAGCTTTTTCCTTTCCAGCTGAGTTACAGCAAATGGTATCTCGAGAGTGGGACTCTCCAGAGTCCTCTCTACGTACAGCACGCGGTATTGGTCAGTTATACCCTTGGTCTCCCTCTGACTTGGACTGTTGGCTGACATACCCGAACGTTGATGCGTTAGTGACTGGGGTCACCAAGCATACCACAATTCTGGTTGAGGGCGGAGCGGCACTCTGCGACCAGCAAGACCTAAAAAGTTGAGAGTCTGCTAAAGACGGGTTTTTTGTCGTCCGCTCTTTCCCTTCAAGCAGTGGTGTGCGGAGGTCTAGCAGCACGGGCCTCCCTTCGATGGATTCAGCAGCTTCCAGGTAATCCCGAGTTGGCTCATTTAGAATACATCGCTGCATTCCTGGCAGAGGCCTTCTCTGATCTCTTGTGGCTGTCAGCTCGCTCCGTAGCACCGGTGTCAGTAGCTCGGAGATGGCTCTGGCTGCGTCAATGGGCAGCGGATGTTGCTTCATTCAGACTTCAGCGTTTAGATGCCATTCGTCCAGTTCCACCGGTGGAAAGAGGACTAGGCCATTACTCTGTCTATTTCGTGGTGCCAAAAAAAAGGACGGCTCCTTTCGTCCTATCTTGGATCTCAAAGGCGTCAATCGCAGTCTGTGGGTACCACACTTTTGAATGGAGATTCTGCGATCCGATATTCAAGCGGTACGCAAGGGGGAATTCTAGCTTCCCTCGATCTCGTGGAAGCATTCTTTCACATTCCCATTCGAGAGGGGCATCAGCGATTCCTTCGATTCGCGGTACTCGGTCAACATTTCCAATTTTGTGCGATGCCCTTCGGTCTAGCTTCGGCGCCTCAAACCTTCTCCAAGGTAATGGTGGTGGTAGCTGCGGCCTTTCGCAGACGCGGCATCAGAGTTCATCCTTATCTGGACGACTGGCACATTCGCGCAGACTCTCTCCCCGAGGCTTGCAGCACAGTCTCGGTGGTTGTTGCCTTTCTTGAGAACGTCGGCTGGGTTATCAACCGCGGCAAGAGTTGTCTTCAGCCGTCCCAGGAGATTGAGTTTTTGGGGGCTCAATTCGAAACAGCCTTAGGTCGGGTCTTTTTGTCAATTTATTTATTTTTTATTTATTTATTTTTATTTCTTATATACCGCGCTCTTTTAATCAGTGCGGTTTACAAATGAACAAAATGTAAACACAATGACACAGTCAGCATTGGTTTTTTACAATGAACAGGGAACAAAAACTTGGCGGAATAACAGGGTTAACTATATACAGACAAGAGGCATAAAATAGAGTAAACTATGTACATGGCATTTTGGTTGATTAACATGGTAGTGGTAAATAGCTACAATTAAAAATACAGTATAATTACAGTATGGATGGTGAGGACAGGTATGAGTTATCATGATTAGCCCTTTTCCACCGGGGACAGGTGGGAAAGACTAACATGAGGGCTAGGATCAATCGTAGTCGCTTCTGGGTAGTAAAGTAGGAACAAGTGATATTTTAAGGCCTTTCTGAATGCCATGAGACTTGTGATGGCTCTAATTTCCGGTGGGAGGGCATTCCAGGCTCTGGGCGCAAATAGTGAGAAGGCTCTAGAGGCTGTTGATTTAGAGCAATGCCTCAATTCCTCAAGTTAACTTCTCAAGTTCGCAGTCTCCTAGCACAGGTCTCGCCTCGAGCATGGGATTACCTTCAAGTCCTGGGATCCATGGCGGCGTCCATAGATCTCGTGCCTTGGGCCAGAGCGCACATGCACTGTCTACAGAAAGCTCTCCTGACACGATGGTCGCCAGTTTCGGAAGACTACCACATTTGCTTTCCGCGTCACTCCAGGGTCAGACTAAACCTACGGTGATGGCTCTCCTCCAGAAACCTCCTGAAGGGGGTTCCCTTAGAGACTCCATGTTGGATCGTTCTAACAACGGATGCCTGTCTGTCCGGTTGGGGCGCGCACTGTCGATCTCACACTGCGCAGGGCACTTGGTCAGCACGCGAATCCCGCTGGACGATCAATCGCCTAGAGGCACGAGCAGTACGTCTGGCTCTACTGAGATTTCACACTCTTCTACATGGGAAAGCGGTTCGGATACTATCCGACAACGCGAACACAGTTTCCTACATCAACCGTCAAGGAGGGATCAAGTGCACTGGAGTGTCGAACGAGATGGCTCTTCTTCTTCTTCTTCCTTGGGCAGAGAGAAATCTCCAAGCCCTCTCCGCCCAACACATTGCAGGAACCAGCAATGTGAAGGCAGACTTTCTGAGTCGCAATACCCTCGACCCCGGCAAGTGGGAACTGGCCCCGCTAGCCTTCCAGAGGATAGTTCAAAAATGGGGGTCGCCGGTGATAGATCTCATGGCGTCGGCAGCGAATGCCTAAGTTCCGAGTTTCTTCAGCCGTTGGAGAGAACGCGGGCCTCTCGGCATCGATGCGTTGACTCAGACTTGGCTGGAAAACCAGCTTCTTTATGTTTTTCCACCCTGGTCCATGATCGGCAGGATCCTGCAGCGAATTCGGTCGCATGGGGGGCCGGTAGTCCTCGTGGCCCCGGATTGGCCAAGAAGACCATGGTATGCCGATCTCATAAGGCTTTCACGGGGGTCGCCATTGCGGCTGGCAGCTCCCTCCGGACTCCTCAGACAGGGACCGATCTTCATGGAAAATCCAGCTCCCTGCTCACTTACGGCTTGGCTCTTGAACGCCGCCGTTTGACCCGTAAGGGGTATTCGCCTAAGGTGGTGGCTACCCTCCTTAGCGCACGACGGTCTTCAACATCCGCTGCTGCTGCGAGAGTGTGGCGCGTCTTCGAGGCTTGGTGTTCACATCATCACTTGTCCCCCATGGCGTACCTCAATTCCTGATATTCTTGCCTTTTTACAGGACGGTCTTGATAAAGGGTTGGCGCTCGGTTCGCTTCAAGTGCACATGTCTGCCTTGACATATTATCGGGGTCCGGTGCTCGGTAGATCCCTTGCTTTCCACACTGATGTGTCTCGGTTTCTGAAAGGGGTCAAACTGCTTCGTCCTCTGACCTGTCCAGTAGTTCCTCCTTGGGATCTAGCACTAGTTCTCAGGGCGCTCGGAAATCCGCCCTTTGAGCCTTTGAAGGAAGTGTCTCTTCTAGATTTGACACTCAAAACGGTGTTTTTGGTAGCAATGACGTCGGCTCAAAGACTCATGGAGCTTCAAGCTCTCTCGTGCAGGGATCCGTAATCTTTCTTTCTCTCCTGAGGGGGGTAACTCTTCGCACAGTTCCTTCCTTCCTGCCCAAAGTGGTTACTCCTTTTCATGTCAATCAGCCCCTGCTATTGCCTGCCTTCTCTAATGAACAGTGTGCGGGTAGGCGCAAAAGTCTTCCCTTCCTTGACCTCAAGCGAGTTCTCCTTCGCTATTTGAAAGTTACCAATTCCTTTCACAAGATTGACCATCTTTTTGTTCTCCTTTCGGGGCCGCACAAGGGTTTGGCTGCTTCCAAGCCTTCTATCGCTAGGTGGCTGCGTCGTGCCATTGAATCGGCTTACATTCTCCAAGGCCAACTGGTTCCAGAAAGGCTTCGAGCTCATTCCACTCGAGCACAATCCACGTCAGGGGCCGAGAGGTCCCACGTCCTTCCTCTCGATATTTGTCGAGTGGGCACCTGGTCATCCTTGTCCTCTTTTGTTCAGCACTATCGGTTGGATATACAGGCCCGAGAGGACAGTCGTTTCGGAGTTGCGGTGCTGTCGGCAGCTCTATCTGCCCACTCTGAGGATAATTAACTTGGGTACTTCCCGCTTGTCTGGACCGGTCTAGCAGTATGATCTGGAAGGAGAAATTTCACTTACCGTTAATTTCCTTTCCTGGAATACTGCTAGACCAGTCCAGAACCCACCCAGCTTGTCAGAGGCACTGGTACTTGTGCAGAGCAGCCGACAGTCATAGGCTCCGCGAGCACATCCGGAGTTTGTTTCCTGGGAATGTGTCAAAGCAGTTCTTTCAGGCTTCTTCCCTTGGAAATGATATTTGATCCTCCTCTTCCGTTTTTCGTTCGCGTTGACGGGTTGAGTTGGTTCCTTTTTTAAGGGTTCAGAGTTGCGTTTTGTCCTTGAGAGGTTGCCTTTTTGGCTTGTTACATTGTTACTGAATAGGACCCTTAGGGGTATGCCTATGTCACCCAGAGCCTGACCAATCACAAATCTGGAGTTTTTTTTCTCTGTCTCCCTATCTGCTGGCAGGGGTGCACAACCCGCTTGTCTGGACTGGTCTAGCAGTATTCCAGGAAAGGAAATTAACGGTAAGTGAAATTTCTCCATATATCTTTTTTGAAGGCTTTCTTCAGAAGCCTTTTCCCTCTTGGTGCTAGGTGCCATTTTGGGCACTAGGCCCATTTTTCTTTTACAATGGAAAAACCAGCTACTGGTTTTAAAAAATGTTTTAAGTGTGGCGGTACCATATCCGTCACCGACACCCATGACTGGTATCTCAAATGTTTAGGACCTGACCACTCTCCATTGGATTGTCTTTCCTGTAGAAAGATGACCAAGAGGGACCTGCAGAATAGAGCTGCAAAACTCGGTACCCTTTTTGCCGCAGATGTGTTGCATCGACGTCTTCCAGGGCTTCATCTTCCTCCCATGGATCTCAGGTAACTAAACATTCCTTATCGTTCCTCCAGTTTAGTCCTCTACTTCTGGGTTGTGCACCTCTTCCTGCAGCTAGGAGACTGGGCATGTCAAAGTCATGACATCACTGGATATAGCCTGCTGGTATCTCCCATCAGCCTCCAGTGTGTCCAATCTCCTTGCAGCAGGAGGACATAGTGAGCCTAGCTCCTGGGCTCACTTGGGGGGAACAGATAAGGAGCATTTAGTGTGACAAATTCTATTCTGATTTTACTTTTGATTTTTACCTTTAATTTACTTTTAATTTTACTTTTAATTCAGTTACCTTTGGTTAATTGCCAATCAGGGATTAGTTCCCTTTAGTTAGGAGCAAATTTCCTTATTTACAGTAATTTTAAATTTGAGCCTGGCTCTTTAAAATTAGTAGCAGTTCTCGCCTTCCCTCCTTGTCAGTTATTTTCACTTGCTGCAGGCATTTGCCGGTGCGGATCTCTCTCCCTTGACTGTACAGGAGAGAGCTCCGGGACCCGTACAGCCACACTGAAACTGTGTGAGACGGAGCCTCTCCGTTGCTGCGGGATTTTAATTTTACTCTGTGGAACCGGCTGAGCGATCCTCACCGTGGCTGCCAGGCGCATCAGCGCGGCTTGAGGATCGGATGAATTCAAGGTGGTAGGAGCAGGCGGTGTGGCTTTTGGCCCTGCAGGTAAGGCCTTCGGGCTCGGTCGGTCTACTGAGGCCTCCTTTTTGCAGCGGCTGTTGTTCTTGGCGCCAAAATTCATTGGCAAAGGGGCGGCCATTTCCTCTCTTGGTATTTGGACCGCATGGCGAGAGTTGCAGTGAGCTGCCTGCATGAGGGAAAACAACAGGCAGAATAGCTAAATTTTTGGGCCTAGTGTTTGTTTCTTTCTTTTGTTTGTAGGATTTTTTTTTTTTGAGGCTCAGGGGGTTCCTCAGCATTAAGGGGGACTGTTGTCAATCCTCTTTATAGAATAAATAAGAATAAACTTAAAAACAGGACAGCAGTTTTGGCATTGATCCCTGATACCACATGGTCTTTCCCTCCTAATCATGTCTCTGAGGAGCATCTGTTAAGGCCCAGGATATTAGGCAAATTGCCAGCTTTTAGGTTCAAGGGCAGAGTCCTAACTTGTAGTTGGCAGGAGGGAAAGCCTAGAAGTGTGCCTTTATGTATTCTATTGTGAAAGTTGCCCAAAATTCACAGGGACAGGTTTAGGAAACCTTAGGATATAAAAAAATAGACAGTCAACCAGGAAGTGCCTGTGCTACGGTCTATGGCCACCAGAGGGCAGCTGGTACACTCAATAGTGCCTTTCTATGACTGTGGGTATTCATGCAGCCATTTATCTGCAGGTCAGGAAAGAAATCACCACAGAGCCACAGGGAGCCACAGAGCCTCGGTGATGTGATTTAAGGACTGAGAATCCAGTTTATATGACCAAGATTTAAAGCTCTTAATTTCTATATCATTGGTCGGGCTCTGCTGCCCTAAAGGCCGCTGAATGACAGCGCTGCTCATGAATCACATATAGTATTCAGTGCCCCCATCCCTGGGGGGTGAGTGGTACAATACAAAATCATATTACTCATCAGGTTCACACAGGCAACAACCTCTCAGACCTCCATTTGCAAGGTGGTCGGTGTATTCCACTGCTATTTCTCTGACTTCAGGAAGGCCTGGGGAGGTGCTTGTGTGTTTCATAGCAACACTTAGCAGGCCCTTCCCAGGAAATTCTCATCTATTACTAGAGCAGGGTTTCATTTCATTTCATTTCTCTGGTTGTGGATAATGCACAGCGTCAGGGGCTGTGTTCGAAAGCTTGGGTCCCACGGACTTCGGTGGGATTTCAAAAAGAAAAAGAAACTCGCTTTAGTGAGAGATAGCCTTGTTCATTTTTAGCTAACACTGTTGATTTTACTTTTGATTTTTACTTTTTGCGCCTGAATCCAAAGGACGGGACACTGTTTGCTTCCGGGGGTTCTACTTTCTATTTTGCTCTTCAGCTCCCTGACAGATGCAGTAGGCTGGCAGGGGGTGGACAATGCCTCCTGCAATGCAGAATCTCCCAGGATAAGGGGGGGAAAGACAACTGGGTGCAGCGGGGGCTGGTAACTTCTTGTAAAGCTATAGTAGCAGTTCGGGTAATTTTAGCGGATCTGCTTTGATTTCATTGGAGTTGGCGGAAACTTGGTTTTTGGAGTCCTATCCTTTAAAAAAAAAAAAAAAAAAAAAAGCAAAGAAACAGGGCATAGCTATGTTGATTTACCAGAATCTCCTTCCGCTATCCATAGAAGGTCATATAAAGCGTTAAAGTCGGTTTATTTGGCAGGATAATATTTTGGCTTAGCTGCTGTGATATAGCGCTATGTTCCGCTGTAAACATATTCAAGTCAAAAGGAATTATGGTGATAACTCTCTTGGACAGTTGTAACAGGTGCTTGGGTGAGAGCCATGGCCAGTCCACAGATGTGGAATGCTCTGCCATAAGCATTATGTCATGGGAAGAATTTTATAGTTGTGTGGTTTCTTAATGGAAAATGTTCCCGTTTAGTTTGACTTTGCCAAATTATACGATTTTACGGTAGATTTGTAATGTCTTAATTTTGGCTATATGTGGTTTAATTTTACATATGGATAAGCAGCTCAGCGGAGAGGGGTTGCAAAATAGAACTCTGGCCTTTGGAGCTATCTATGCTCCCATTCCATTTATCAGAGGTTCTCCAGTACGGAGAGTCTCTGCTAGTGTTCGGTGAATGCCTTAATGGGGGGCCATAAGCAGCTAGGCTAGTTCTCTAGCAGCAATGGCAGCGGTCAGACTCTAGTAGGCATACTTCATATGCTGGGCTTACAAGATGGCTTCCGCGCTGATCGGCATCAGCCAAGGTGACTGCCGGTTTAGACTGTGGATGTGGAGTCAGCCTGGAGGAGGGGCCTTGCGTTCTCTGGACAATGCCCTGCATACACTGAATCCCTTCAATTCGATCAGCTGCTGGCAGGACACAAGGCATGCTCGCATGCTTTTTTGCTTCAGTGGTCTAAAAGTAGAATCTTTACCAGGTGGTATAATGGGAACTTGTCTGCAGTTTCTCGGCTTCTTCATTGCTGACTCAATTGCCACTGCGGAATGAGAGCTGTATTTCATATCACCAGGTGCTAGTTGATCTTAAAATATACAGTCCATCTTTGTGCAGTCAGACAGAATGGGGCGTTACTCTAGCAGGAAGGCCGTGGATTAGTATGCCTGTGTTTGGGAGTTCTTTCTACTTCATATTGTTGGCACGGAAAGAGCGTCTCTTAACATATGCTGACGGCATTTTTGGTTTAGAGGTGTCTTTGTAAAAATAAATAAATAAATAATAAAAAAAAAAAGAAAGAAAGAAAATCAAGAAAGTATTCAGCTGTCCTGAATTCGCCTGTTCTTGATTGACATTTTGAGGCTTAAGCAGGGGCAGGCCTGGGTACTACGTGGGTGGGTGCACACCTTGCACTACCAGGGGGTGCGGACTCACTGTATGGAACAGAACCCTAGCAATCTTCTTTATCGCAAGATGGGAAAGTAGATGGTTCACCGAAGCGATAGTTGGGGGCAATGCTCTGGCCTTACAAGCTCCCATTTTTGGAGCCTGGGGAGGCGAGAGCATGCTTCAGGTTGTCGCAGTGTTTACGGCAGTCTACTCGCCTGGAACAGGAAAGGGTCAGGGAGTTGAATCGACTAGAGCCTGATTTGCTTTATGGGGCAAATGTGCATTATGGCTTAATTCCAGCGCTAGCTAATATTATTGGCTTCCTTGGGGTTCACCCAGAGGTCTCTCTGGTGGAGGAATGGAGCAGCTGATGGTTCGTCCAAGTTGAGGGTCAGTAAGCTCCCAATGAAGTCTGTCTTGTCCTTTCCCCGTGGGCTTTCATAGGGCAACTAGTTGGCGTATCGAGGCTTTCGGAGAAAGGAGCTCTTGGTAGCGCCCGGTTGGGCGAGACGGCCTACTAGGCTTTTCTCATTCGCCTACTCGACAGGCTTTTCCTAGACGTTGTCGGTAGCAGACGTTCTGCTGCGGCTAGGTCTGTGACGAATGTCTCAGGTGGATCGGTGCCCGCCTACGGTTTGGCCTTTGTATGGGCGGGGCTCAAGTCGAAGGGTTATTCTGCGGCAGTCTTCGCCGCCTTGTTGAGAGCAAGGAGGCAGGCTGCTTCTGCTACGTAGGTCCATGCTTAGCGCCTTTTGGAAGGCTGCTGTTCACGGCGGCAAGTCCGGGCAACAAAGGTGTCTGTATCCTTGGTCTGAGTTCTCTGCAGGACAGTGTCTGAAGGAACTAGCGGCCAGTTCCTTAGAGGATCCAGCGAGCAACTGTTTCCGGCTGTAGAGGTCTGTGAAGGGAATAGCGCTAGGTGTTCGGATCGATGTGTAGCGTTTCCTTAAGTTGGGATCCGACTGCGCTCCTCAAGGAGAGTTCGGGTGCCGCCGGGAAATCCCGATTGGGCCTTAGAGGCATTAGCTAAAGAGTCCTTTGATTCTTTACTCCAGGCGTCGGTAAAGGATTTGCTGTTATAGACAGTGGCTTTGATAGCTCATTGTTCGGTGCGACGAGTTTCGGAGTTTCAGGCGTTGTCATGTAATGAGCCGTTTTCACTCTTTCTGGATAGAGGGTGGTGTTTGCGAGCAGTCCTGTCGTCCTTCCAAAAGGTGGTTTATGATTTTTCTCCTGAGCCTATTGGTTTCTCTTCCGGTTCTCGGTTTTTCTGGAAGGGGAGGTTTTTATTCGTAGCTTACGCCGATAGAAAACATTACATGCAGGATGCGATGTTCGTTTCTTTGTTTTTGTGTGCTGGTTGGAGGTCCACACAAAGGGGAAGCAGCAGCGAAGGCGGCCATTTCGCACTGGGTTAAGGCGGTGGTTGCCTCAGCTTTCTGCTGGCGAGGTTGTATGATTCCGGGGGGCTTTCTGACTCTTGCTACCAGGGCACAAGCGGCTTCATGGGTGAATCACTGTGTCATTCCTCCAGGGGGGATTGGTAGAGCAGCTTCTAGGTCGTCTCTTCATTTCCTCAGTAACCACTACTGCCTAAATGTTTTGGCAGTAAAGGAGGCCTGTTCTGGGTTGGTAGTGTGGTGAGTTGGCTGGATAGGTCCCTCCCAATGATTACTGCTCTGTTACATCCCAGAAGTAGAGGACTAAACTGGAGGAACGATAAGGAAATAGAAATTACACTTACCTGGTAATTGTCGTTCCTTGAGTGACGACAGTTTAGTCCTCATTCCCGCCCAGGAGTATGATTTCTTCAGTTTATTTTCAGGCGGAGTGGAGCATCAATCTCAAGGAGTAGACAGATCCTTTCAGTTTCTAGATCACAGTGAGTATCCCTTTCTGTTCTTTCTTTCTTTCTTTTCTCTTATTTAAACGAGGTGATGGTATAGGATACATGTTTGCATAGGGGGGACATGAATGTAAAGTTAAAAAAAAAAAAGAAAAGAGAAAAGAAAATATAAGACGGATATGGTTTAAAAGGCTCCTCCGGTTGAGGAATGGGGAGTTATTTAAAGTTATGGTATAGTTAGTTACTTGTTGTTCCTTTGAGTTTGCTTTGTCAATAGTACACTGGAGGCTGATGGGAGATACCAGCAGGCTATATCCAGTGATGTCACGACTTTGACATGCCCAGTCTCCTAGCTGCAGGAAGAGGTGCACAACCCAGAAGTAGAGGACTAAACTGTCGTCACTCAAGGAACGACAATTACCAGGTAAGGGTAGTTTCTATTAAGTCTTCAAAGACTAGCCGGTCCTCATAGGGTAGATCTCCTTCAAAGTATCGAGATGCCATCGGCGTTGCCCTTGAGGAATGTTCACCGGCAAAACAGCCCCGGCGGGAGACTGAGGCTTCGGCTTCCAAAGCACTAACGGGGCTCCAGGATGTTCTCGAGGCTTCCACCTCTGCAGAACTACTGGTGCCATGCTCTGGGGTCCCGGCCGTTTCTACCGGTACCGACACCCAAGCATCGGCAGGAGCGATAGATCAAAGATTTCTCGCTATCGAACACAGTCTAGCGGCTCTTCTTATGTCTTCGGTATCGTTGAAACCGCTTCAGACCGTTCAACAGGTACCGGTACCAACGGCACCAGCCTCAGCAGGTATACCCCCATGCTGAATCTAGAGTCCATCCCTGGTATCGAAAGATCGGTACCGGGACACCTCGATACCGACTTCGATCGATACCGGTACCGTGCCTTGCACGAACATCGGGATCAGATATTTTCAATCTTCCGATTCCGATGACTCTGCTGATAGCAGAGCACTTCTTCCGGAGGATCCATCTCCTTCTCCTCAGTGCAGAATGTCTCCTCCAGAGGGCATGTCCTTCCAGGATTTCATTCATGATGTGGCTCGAGGCCTTGCAATCACAGTGGCTCCTGAAAAAGAGCCTAGGGCATAAGAGTTAGAGATTCTTCAGTACTCTAAAGCTCCTAAAGAGGCAGCTACACTGCCCATTCATAAGATCCTTCATGATCTTATGCTGAGAATGTGGGAGACTCCTTTAATCACATCTCCACACTCTTGCAGACTTGATACCATGTACCGAGTTCCCCTTTTCCTGGATTTCAGAAGACTCAGTTGCCACACCATTCAATGGTAGTGGAATCGGCCATGCGTAGGATAAAGAGTGCAAAAAGACATTCTTCCAATCCTCCAGGCCGCGAGTCCAGGACTCTCGATGCTTTTGGGCATCGATGCTTCCAGGCTTCCATGCTCTCAGCTAGAATCAGCTCATACATTCTATACATGGGGATGTTCCTCAAAGAGGTTACAGGAGACATGGAGCTTAAGAGCCCCCTTCTTCCTGATGATAAAAGACAGGATTTTCTTGCTCTGGTCAGACATGCCCAAGATGTTTCCAAGTTTGTCAACCATGCAGCCTTTGATTGCTTTCAGTGCATCAGCAGAACCTCTGCTATCTCCATTGGTGCACGTCGTATTGCCTGGCTTCAGGCATCAGACTTGGAAATTTGGGTACAAGATAAACTGGGCAACATTCCTTGCACAGGAGAAAATCTCTTTGGCAAGAATTGGCAAGAAAAAGCTAATGATATCGACTCTGACAATATTACCTTGGACAGGTTGTCAAAGTCTACAGCCAACCCAGCAAAGAAAAGATCTAATAAAAAACCCTTTTTCAACAAGAAAAAGAAGTTTTATCCTTATACCCAGCAGGGCCACTGTCCAGTCCATGCTGCCCAAAAGGGACAACAGCAACAAACTAGACAACAGAAGAAACCAAAAGTCCCAAGAGCTCAGCCAGCTCAGCAGGCTCAGCCTCCTCAGGGGCTTTGACTCTTTTCTAGAGAACTTAGCCTTCCTGCCCCTGCAGGGTCCAGAACCCTCTACCATCCCTGGCAGATTATGTCAGTTTGCCACCAGATGGCACCAAATAACATCAGAACATTGGACTCTGTCCATTGTACGAGAAGGGTACAGACTTCATTTTCACAGCATGCCCCCTCCTACAATCATAAAATGTGCTCTCATTAATGCACGTTCAGTCCGCAATACATGGCCAGCCATCACAGATCTAATAACCAACCATAAACTTGACATGCTTATGATTACAGAAACCTGGTTATCTGATACTGATAATGTTCTATTAAACCACCTTACTCCACCTAACTTTTCCATTTATACATGTAACAGAGAAAATAAGAGAGGAGGAGGTGTCTGTATAATAGCAAAACTCTATTACAATACCAGATTACTCTAACCAGGACAACACACCACCTTAATACACTAACTATTTCCAATAATATTCAATATTATCAATCTTATTTACAGAGCACCAAATGCTCCTACTGATGATCTCGCAGACATAATTGATCTCGCTTGCAATCCTGATTCCCCCAACAAACCTAACTTACTTCTTGGTGACTTCAACCTTGCATCCTCACAACCCTTCTTTTCTAACACCTTCCTTGAAGCAATGAATAATCTACATTATAGACAAATTGTAAATCTCCCCACCCACCAACGAGGTAACCTACTTGATCTCATTTTTGTCCCAGCCATAGATACCTATACGACAAGTCAACTTGATCTTACAATAACTCCTGTTCCCTGGTCAGACCACAACCTTATAACATTTTCAATTCCATCTACAGATAATTCAAAAAATCGCACAATTATCTCCTCGCCCATTAAAAAATCCCCACGTTTTAAACCATTTGATAAAGATGAGATCATTTCCCAAGTTATCCCAAACCTTTCTAAACCAGCTGGAACTATCAATGAAATGGTATTAAACTGGAATGACACCTTCAGTCTTTATGCCTATAAATCCACCACATCCAATCAATCTTCATTCAACAAGAAGACATCAAGAAAGCAGAATGCACCATGGTACACCCCTGATTTACGAGCCTCTTTGCTTCAACTGAGGAAACTAGAGAGGAAATGGAGACATGCTATAAATCCCTCCAGTCAAGACGCTTACCTAGTTCAATTAAAATCCTACCGTGAATTAACCTTTGCAAAGAGAAAAAAATTCCATTCGTCACTACATAATCATTCTCTTAACAAGCCACGTGAACTCTTCCAACTAGTAAAATCCTTATCCAGAGAACCTTTCACACCTCAACAAGAACAAATACAGCCTCAATTATATGCTAATTATATTCAGTCAAAGGCAATCAGTTACATTATTGTCAAAAGAAATCTCTCATCCTCCTAGCATTCAGTTTCCACTAAACAAATTTACATTTCCTTCTCCAAGTACCATTGAAGACATTTTAGCCACTATTAATACCACCACAGCTCCAAATGATCCATGTCCAGCTCATTGGATCAGAGCTTTGAAAGTGGAGCTTAGCTCATACATAGCATCTATAGCAGACAAATCATTCACCACCGGTGTTTTCCCATCAATCCTCAAGCAGACATCAATTCGACCATTGCTGAAAAATAACAAACTTGACCCAAAGAAGGACTCTTATCGTCCAATTTCTAGTATTCCCCTATTAGCTAAAATTCTAGAAAAGGTGACCTTGAGACAGATCCAACAACATATCGATACTGAAGCCCCTTTAGACTCAAGCCAACATGGTTTTAGGGAAGCACATGGAGTTGAGACTCTCGATACTGAAGCCCCTTTAGACTCAAGCCAACATGGTTTTAGGGAAGCACATGGAGTTGAGACTCTTCTTGCCTCTTTAATGAATTCCCTTATCATTGCTATAGATAATATCAAGACCGGAGTTGCATTGATCTTCCTAGATATTACAGCAGCATTTGATTCAGTTAATCATGAACAACTTCTAGTCCACCTCCATGAGAAGGGAATACAAGGAATTGCATGGGACTGGTGCAAGTCTTATCTAGAAGACCGATGGCAACAAGTTCGAATTGATAACAATACATCTTATCCATTCCAACAGAAACAAGGTGTTCCACAGGGTTCCTCACTATCAGCATTGCTTTTTAACATCTATATGCAACCAATCTGTAATATTGCCTGTACCTTTGGTATATCTTGTCTTATTTATGCTGATGATGTGCTGTTGTTCACACCTATTAATGTGATTAGCCCTGATTACACAGTTTTAATTAACTGTTTCAATTCAATAACCGATTGGCTGCTCACTCAGAACCTTCGAATAAATTTAAAAAAAACTGAAGTCCTTATCGTTACAAGAAACAATGACTTCACCACCTTCATTAAGAGTACGAGACGCTGATTTACCTATTAAATCCACCATTCGATACTTAGGTGTCATTCTCGACCAGCGACTTGAATTTAATGAGCATATAAAGTCCACAGTAAAATCCATTTATCACAAGATTAATACTCTTCGACACCTAAAACCCATGTTAGACCCCGATGATTTCCGCACAATATTCCAAGCGCTAGTCACTCACATTTTGACTATGCGAATATTATCCTGCAAGGCCTACCTAAATCTACGCTTAATCCATTACAGCTTGCTATGAATGCAGCAGCTAGATCACTATGCAGAATTACAAGGAGACAACACATAACCCCCATCCTAATTGAGCTTCACTGGCTCCCAGTAATTTGTAGATTATCTTATAAAACACTTCTTATGACCTTCAAAGCGTTCCATAATATTTCACCTCCTTCAATCTCTGATCTACTCATTCATACCCAAAACAACAGATCAAGAAGATCTACAACTGAAAATACTCTAGTGATTCCAAATGAATTAGTAAAATGTACTCAAACTACCATTAACAGATCATTTTCATCCTTTGCTCCAAGGTGCTGGAATAAGCTTCCATTAAACATCAGATTGATAAAAGATATATCGCAATTTAGAAAAGCTTTAAAAACCCACCTTTTTTTACAACACTTCTCTTACATCAATATTTCCCCTCCTCTCATCCCATTATATCAACTCAGCAATAATTGTTAAATGATGATGTTAGACCGTTCCACCTTATGATATTTCACTGTATATACCTGCTCTGTTAAATGTTATTTATGATATGTCTCTATACCCACTCAAGATCTCTAGTCTGATGTAATCGCTTTTATTTAATTATTCATATGCTATTCCCCAGTTAATCCTTGTTTTATTCCCCTGTTACCTGTAACTTGGACAAGTTCTCTAAATCTGAGTGTATTTTGTTTAATGTAAACCACACTGATGTCAAATAGCGCGGTATATAAGAGCTGTTAAATAAAATAAGACAGTTCAATTCTCAAACCCCTTTCACCAATCTTCTGCGTCAGGTGGTCACAATATTTCTTGCCCAGGGAGCAATAGAGGAGGTACCCATACCTCAACAAGGTACAGGGTTCTACTCCCCCTATTTTCTTATCCCAAAGAAAACAGGGGGACACAGACCCATTTTGGACCTCAGAGAATTGAATATCTGTTCCAAGAAAAATTCAAAATGATCTCTCTCGGAACACTTCTGCCATACCTTCAGAGTCAGGATTGGCTATGTTCTCTAGATCTAAAGGATGCTTATACTCATATACTCATCCATCCAGATCACAGGAAGTTCCTTCGATTCCTTTTCCAGGGAAGACACTTCCAATGCAGGGTTCTTCCCTTTGGTCTGGCTTCTGCCCCAAGAGTTTTCACAAAATGCATGGCAGCAGTAGCTGCATTGCTATGGACTCTGGGGATATTCGTCTTCCCTTACTTGGATGACTGGCTCATTCGAGCACCCACAGCTCCAGAAGCCAACTCTGCTCTTACTCGCACAATGCGAGTTTTGCATTACTTGGGATTGGTCATAAACCTTCCAAAATCCCATATCGCTCCTTCTCAGTCCCTAGAATTCATAGGAGCTCACCTAGATACCAGACAATCAAGGGCTTTCCTTCCACAGCCCCGCTGTCTTTGCATAGTGCAGCTAGCTTCCCAAGCAGCGATAAAAACCTCCCTAATTGCTCAGGAAATGCTTCAGCTACTGGGACATATGGCATCCACTGTACATGTGGTTCCCTATGCTCGTCTTTACATGCGAGCAGCCCAGTGGACCCTATCCTCTCAGTGGACACAGGCCTCAGGTCGCCTGTCGGACAAAAGAAGAAACTCAGAACGTCTTATTTCGTCCCTCCAATGGTGGCAATCGCTGGAAAACCTTCTTTATCTTTATCTTTATTAGCGACATTTGATATACCGCCTGTTACCTGAGTGTTAAGGCGGTGTACAATAAAAAAAAAACAAATTTTGGGCTGCAGGAAAGTAAAGAAGGAAAGGGAATGCCATAAATTGATAGGAAAGGGATAGAATAAAAGGAGGAAGAACAGTAAAGAACAGATAACAACAAAACGAAAAAAATCAGGGTAGGGGAGGGACATCTGAGAGGGAAGGGATGGATCAGGGCGGGGGGGAGGGGTTATGCTGTAGGATAGGGTACCTGGGGCGTTGAATAAGCGCAGGTAGAGAACATATTTAACGGCTTATGGGTGATCGGAGGGGATGGGAAGGTCAAAGGCCTGGCAGAAAAGATAGGTCTTGAGAGAAGCCTTGAACCGGGGGAAGGATGTTTCCATGCGGAGAGAGTGCGGGAGAGAATTCCATAAAGCGGGGCTTGCAAAAAAGAAGGTGGCGTGACAGGTGGATTCGAGGTGGGCCTGGGTAGGGGATGGTAGGAAAAGGCGGTTACCGTGTGCAGAGCGGAGCAGGCGGGGAGTAGGCTGAAGATAGATAAGATCAGCTAGATACTGAGGTGTGTTGGTGTGGAGGACCTTGTGGGTGATGATGAGGAATTTATAAAGATATCGGGCCTTAATTGGGAGCCAGTGAAGGGAAAGAAGACAGGGGGTGACATGATCTCGGTGAGAGGAAAAAGTAAGGAGACGGGCAGCTGTATTTTGGATTAGTTGCAATCTTCGAAGTTGGTATTGGGGGAGACCTGCGAGTAAGGAATTACAATAATCGAGCCGAGTGATCACCAAAGAAAGGATGAGAGTGGTAAGAGAAGAAAGTGGAAGGAAGGATCGAACAGCCCTGATCCTGCGAAGATGAAAGAAGGAGCTACGTACCACTCCAGAGATGTGCTGGTGGAATGAGAGTGAGGAATAGTTGGGACCAAGGGGATTGATGAGTTGGACATGCGCGGTGCTAGGGTAGGGGAGGGAGCACTAAAGGTGAACCAAATAGCCGCTGACTTAGAAGGATTGACGACAAGAAAATTGGTCACTGTCTCTTTTCCTTTCCTTTCCTGTTTTGAATTTGGCGTTCTTTTCCTGGACTGTAGTGTTAATCACATTTTATTGTACACCGCTCAATGCGCTGCTGTAGCGGTATATCAAATTTTAATAAAGATAAAGATAAAGATACTACGGAACCAGTCAGAGATGGAGGCAAGACAGTTGTTAAGAAGGGAGAGATCTGGAGCTGAGAAAGATGTGTGGTGAATCAGCAGGCTTTCCTTTCCAGCAGCCCCTATTCCAGGCCACTCTAACAACAGATGCGTCCCAGTTGGGATGGGGGGCCCACCTGCACGATCTCTCCACCCAGTGTCTCTGGACCCCAGTGGAGGCTTGTCTTCACATAAACCTCCTAGAACTCAGAGCAATCTTCCTTGCTCTTCGAGTATTCCAAGTCCAGCTCAGCTATAAGACAGTCCTAGTCCAAACTGACAATCAAGTAGCCATGTTCTATGTGAAGAAGTAGGGCGGAACAGGCTCTCTGTCATTATGCAACGAAGCTTTACGACTATGAGCCCTCGCCAGAGAGCATCAAATTCACCTCTTCGTGGTATATCTTCCAGGCATTAAAAACCTTTGGGCAGACAAACTCAGCTGAGTACTGCTGCCACACGAATGGTCTCTCCACTCGGACCAGATTGCCCAAGTATTCCAAATCTGGGGAACCCCAGACATAGAGCTCTTTGCAAGTCCACAGAATGCCAAACTTCCCCGGTTCTTTTCCAGAATTCCGGCTCAAAACTGTCAGGCAAGGAATGCTTTCCTTCTTCATTGGGGTCAGGACTTTCTCTATGCCTTCCCACCCATTCCCTTCATCCCCAAAACACTGTTCAAGCTTCAGAGAGAACAGAGGTTGTATGATACTCATAGCTCCACATTGGCCATGGCAAACGTGGTATCCTCTGCATTTACATCTCTCTCGGGCTACACCTCTGGAGATGGGATGCGCTCCAAATCTTCTCTCCCAGGAGAACGGGATGCTATGGCACCCAAATCCCCAGTCCCTGCATCTCAGGGTCTGGTTACCGAAAGCCTAGAACTTCAGGATCTCAACCTTTCTCAACAGGTAAAAGATATCCTTCAGGCTTCCAGAAAACCCTCCACAAGGCGATCATATGCCTTCAAGTGGAAACAGTTGACCATATGGTGTTCTCAAAAGGGACTTAACCCTCTTGCGATACCTTTGGAATCGTTACTGGAGTATCTCCTTCATTTATCAAATTCTGGTCTTAAGATCAATTCAGTAAGAGTCCATCTTAGTGCTATTGCAGCCTCTTACAAGCCTCTAAATCAGGGGTCTCAAACTCAAATTGCTTTGAGGGCCAAATGAGGACTTGTAAAATAACCCAGGGGCCGCATGAGACGTGGGACCTCATTTGCATAAGGGACCTCATTTGCATAAATATTTGCATAATGTTACCATACCCTAACTTTTAGTAAACATGCCTCTTAATGAGTGCATGAATAAAGAAAGACTAAAAGATTTCTACATTACTATAATCCAGTGCCAACCGCCAGGCACATTAGGAACTACTACAAACAAACACTGCCCATTTAGAACCCATAGCAAACCCGCCATATCCTAAGAGCACTACCAGGACTCACAAAGCACCATACCCTACCTATCAAAAGGCAACACTGCAAATATTAAATCAATACATTTCAGAGAATAACAATACATGACCTACTGGGGACAGAGCACAAGTAGCAATGTCAAATAGGAATTACATAAACAGAATACCTCAGCTCAGTTACACATGCAGAACATACACCATCACCAAACAAGGAATCAAAATTTAGAAACAAGACAATTAAACTGGGACCCCCAAAAGCCAAACTTGGAATGTACAACAACACTGTAGAAATAAAACTATAAATTAATTTCCTCTTGTACTAAACAAAGCGCAGACGTTATTGATGCACATTTCCCAGAACTGACATATTCCAGTTAATAAATTCAAAATAAAGAGATTTTTCTACCTTTTGTGCATTTTTTTTCAGTTGCAATTATTCCAGCCACTTTCTTCTGGTTTCTTCGTGCCTTCTGCTAACTCTCCATCGTCTGCTGTCCATTTGTCCTTTCTTATCTCTTCTAGCTTTTTCCATTCTCCCTCTATATCTGCTTTAACATATTAATCTTTCTCCTTTTGCTCTTTCCTCATTCCTATTTCATCCACTCAAATTTTACCCCTCCATCCTCAATCCCCACTTACTCTCCCAATACCTGGCCAATTGTAGATTTGTCTTCCCTCCCACACAAAATATTTTTCCCCTCTCCATTTCACTCTCCCAGCTCCATCCCATTCTAATCCTCCCCCAACATCAGCTCCCTTCTAGTTCCAGTCCCACACAGCACCCGCTCCCTTCTAGTCACTGCATCAGCCCATTTTCAGTCCTAGCCCCTCATCAGCCCATTTCCAGTGCTAGCTCCCTCCCCTCACAGCCCATTTCCATTCCAAGCCCCCCTCCCCATCTGCCATTTGCAGTTCAAGCCCCCCTTCCACTCAGCCCATTTCCAGTCCTAGCAGACCCCCCAGCCCATTATCAGTCCTAGCCCCCCCATAGCCCATTGCCAGTCCTAACCCCCCATAGCCCACTTCCAGTCTTACCCCTCATAGCCCATTACCAGTCCTAACCCCCCCATCACCCCATTTTCAGTGTTACCCCCATCACCTCATTTTCAGTTACCCCCCTCATAGGCCATTACCAGTTCTAGCCCCCCCCCCCATAGCCCATTACCAGTCCTAACCCCCCTCCCACCATCAGCCAAGGTAGATTTTAAAAAAATGTATATATGCAGCCGCTGCCACCGCCGCCGCAGTATTAAGCGTCCCGTGGGCCCCTCTGCCTGGCAGAGTCCTCGCCTCCCTGCAGCATCAGCTCAAAAAGCGGCGGCTTTCAGAGCCGCGAAGAGAGAGAGTTTCTCTCTCGCGGTTCTGAAGAGCAGCGAGAGAGTCTTCAGAACCGTGAGAGAGAAACTCTCTCTTCGCGGCTCTGAAAGCCACCGCTTTTGGAGCTGATGCTGCAGGGAGGAGAGGACTCTGCCAGGCAGAGGGGCCCGCGGGACGCTTAATACTGCGGCGGCGGCAAGTTTGGATTTTTTTTTTTTTTTTTACACGCCAGTAAGTGCTTCGCGGGCCGCGTGTTTGAGACCCCTGCTCTAAATGGACAACCTATTTCCTCTCATCCACTCATAGCAAGATTTATGAGAGGTCTTCTAGCAAAACCTCCCATTAGACCACCACCGGTGGCATGGGATTTGAACCTGGTTCTCAGGCAGCTCATGAAACCGCCCTTTGAACCTTTAGCCACTACAGCTCTAAAATTCCTTTCATGGAAGGTGGTCTTCCTAATTGCAATCACGTCTTCACGACACATTAGTGAGTTACAAGCTTTAGTGGCTGATCCTCCTTATACAAGATTTCACCATGATAAGGTTGTTCTTATGACTCATCCTCACTTTATGCCAATGGTGGTCTCGCATTTCCACTTAAACCAAGCGGTGTACCTTCTTGTATTCTTTCCGAGGCCTCCTGCCAGGAACCTTCATACGTTAGACTGTAAAAGAGCCTTAGCCTTTTACCTGCAAAGAACGCATCAATATAGAAAATCTTCTCAACTTTTTGTTGCTTTTGATTCTAGTCATTTGGGACTTCCAGTTTCCAAAAGAACTCTCTCTAACTGGATTGCACAGTGCATATCCTTCGCTTATGAGAGTAAGGGGTTTTCTCTCGAGGGCCATGTCACAGCTAACAATGTGAGGGCCATGGCAGCCTCTATGGCTAACCTTCATTCTGTGTCTATAGACGACATCTGCAGAGCAGCTACTTGGGCTTCAGTGCACACTTTAACAGCCCACTACTGTTTAGACAAGGACTCTCGTCGGGATGCCTTGTTTGGCCAAGCTGTTCTTCAGCATCTCTTTCAAACTTAATATAACTGCTACCCACCGTCCGGGTTTGGATGCCAGAGATCCATGGGAGGAAGCATGACCCATCTCACCATGGGTTTGCAGCTTCCTGGGGCCATCTCCCTGGCATCTTTCAGCTGGGGAGTCCCCATATGTGAAGACTACATTCCTGCTTGTTCCTGGATATAGTGTAGTTACTTACCTGTAACAGGTGATCTCCAGGAACAGCAAGAATTTAGTCTTCACAACCCACCCACCTCCCCTAGGAGTTCTCTCTCTTTCTCTCTCTCCTTCTCTCCTTTGTCTCAGCTATAAACTCAACTGAAGAGGGAGAGTTGGAATGGCGGGAAGGCAGCATGCAGGCGCTGTGGGATGCTACCAAAAGCTTTCCTATTGGACGCTGGGGAGCGTTCCTGCACAGGCTCCGTCGGTACTGACGATACCCATATGTGAGGACTAAATTCTTGCTGTTCCCGGAGATCACCTGTTACAGGTGAGTAACTACGCTATCTGTGAACAAAGCTCTCCAGAAGGTACTATAGCATGAGTTGAGACTAAAAGAGAAGTAGTGCATTACATTTACAGATCAAATCCCACTGGAGTCCAACTTGATGAGTGGTGAGAAAATGGTTTTTAATGCCTCCAGCTGCACCTTCCATTAGCAACTCAGTACACCTGCTTACCTGAGAGGGGCACTGCACTTGGTCAAAAATAGAGACATTAAATTAAGACCGAGTTAAACTTGTTTCTTGATCTTTGACCTAGTTTATTAGGATATCTCTCATTTGATTAGAATAGCAGATATAGATTGAGAGAGTTTACTGAAATGATAATAGACGTATCCAGCTTAGTTTAACAGAGGTAGAGCGTATCTACCCTGGATAAATAGTTATATGGCTTAAGAAAGATCTATTTGTAAAGTTATCAATTTCCCTGTTTAATGTACATTACCAAGTTTATTTGCAAATCATTTTTATTGAGGCATTTAAACAAGTTTAACAGACATTTTACAGCTTTAACAGACCTTTAACAACTTGAAAGCCAACTTGAAACCTGTCATACAAGTGTTGTTCTATGTACATACTAAGAATAATACAGCTGCCATTAAATTTGGACTGGATCATGGGGCATAGTGAAGGGAACCCCGGGCCCATTCAATCCTTTCCTTTATCCCTTGGTTCCCACTGTTCCTCTGTTCTCTCCTCCACGCCTCCGTCCTCCCCCGTCAGCAAACTAAGTAATCACAGTGTTATAGGGAGGAACAAAGTGCTGTAAGAGAGACCCTTGTATACTGTGGGTGTGCACTGAGCATTCCTGGAACCCCTCTTCCTCTGACAGTATGAGTGCACAACATTTTACATATTGCTGTGTGGTGTACTATTATTATTGTTGTTGTTATTACTATCTTGGCTTAGCTTAACTTAAACTTAAAACTTAACCTTACCTATACCCAGACCCTCCCCCCTTCCCCACCCTGCAGTCCATACACAATACTTTATTTATTTATGTATTTATTAAATACTTTTATACCGCACTATCCCATGGATCAAGTGTGATTCCTTATTGTTCCTCCAGTTTAGTCCTCAACCTCTGGGTAGTGAACCTCCTCCTGCAGCTTGGAGACTGGGCATGTCAAAAACTCATGACATCACTGGATATAGCCTGCTGGTCTCTCCCATCAGCCCCCAGTGTGTCCAATCTCCATGCAGCAGGAGGACGTAGTGAGCCTAGCTTCTGGGCTCACTTTGGGGAACAGATAAGGAGCATTTAGTGTGACAAATTCTATTCTGATTTTACTTTTGATTTTTACCTTTAATTTTACTTTTACTTTTAATTTTACTTTTAATTCAGTTACCTTTGGTTAATTGGCAATCAGGGATTAGTTCCCTTTAGTTGTTAAGAGCAAATTTCCTTATATTTACAGTAATTTTAAATTTGAGCCTGGCTCTTTAAATTAGTAGCAGCTCTCGCCTTCCCTCCTTGTCAGTTATTTTCACTTGCTGCAGGCATTCGCTGGTGCGGAGATCTCTCCCTTGACGGTACGGGAGAGAGCTCTGGGACCCGTACAGCTAAACTGAAGCTGTGTGAGACGGAGCCTCTCCGTTGCTGCGGGATTTTACTTTTACTCTGTGGAACCGGCTGAGCGGTCCTCGCCGCGGCTGCCGGGCGCAGCAGCGCAGTTTGAGGATCGGATGAATTCAAGGCGGTAGGAGCAGGCTGCGTGGCTTTCGGCCCTGCAGGTAAGGCCTTCAGGCTCTGTCGGTCTGCTGAGGCCTCCTTTTTGCAGCGGCTGTTGTTCTTGGCGCCAAAATTCGTTGGCGAAGGGGCAGCCATTTTCTCTCTAGGTATTTGGACCCCGTGGCGGGAGTTGCAGCAAGCTGCCTGTGTGAGGAAAACGACAGACAGAATAGCTAGATTTTTAGGTCTAATGTTTCTTTCTTTTGTTTGTAGGCTTTTTGAGGCTTGGGGGGTTCCTCAGCCTTAAGGGTTGTCAGTCCTCTTTATTTTTAAGTTTATTCTTAGTTTTATAGGACAGCAGTTTTGGCATTGATCTCTGATGCCACATGTTCTCTCCCTCCTAATCATGTCTCTGAGGAGCATCTGTTAAGTCCCGGGATATTAGGCAAATTGCCAGCTTTTAGGTTCTTCAAGAGCAGAGCCCTAACTTGTAGTTGGAAGGAGGGACAGGCTGGAAGTGTGCTTTTGTGTATTCTATAGTGAAAGTTGCCCAAACGCCTGTGGTTTCACAGGGACAGGTTTAGGAAACCTTAGGATATAAAAAAATATATGATAATAATTATTATTATAACTATTATAATAGTTAAACTGTCAACCAAGAAGTGCCTGTGCTACGATCTATGGCCACCAGAGGGCAGCTGGTACACTCAATAGTGCCTTTCTGTGACCGTGTATATGCAGCCATCATCAGATTGATCTCATCAGGTTCACACAGGCAGCAACCTCTTAAGACCTCCACTTGCAAGGTTGTCGGTGTATCCCACTGCTATTTCTCTGACTGCAGGAAGGCTGGGGGGGGGGGGGTGCCTGTGTGTTTCATAGCTCCACTTAGCATGCCCTTCCCAGGAAATTCTCATCTATTTCTAGAGCCTGTGCTGTCAGAGCAGGGCTTTAAGCACTTAGCAGGGGCACTGACCCGTCTGTGCCATCTTGATAAAGGCTGAGGGTGAAGAGAAGGACGTCTAGGTAGCACAGTCTGGGGCTTAGCGCTCCAGGGCACTGGAAGGTTTCATAGCGGAAGTCAATACTCTGTGTATATTCCATGCATTCAGCCTATGTTCAAGCGTGCTCACTGCACTGTGTTTGGGTGACAGGTGCTGGGTCACCCGTATATGTAGATGTGCATTTTGTATGTGCTCACAATTGCTTAGGCATGATTTTTGGGTGCACTCTTTGCAGAGTGAGACTGCATTTCTTTGCTCGGACTGTATTATCAGGCTAAGGTAATTTCTCCAGTAATGGGGGGATGTCGATTGTAATAAAGTGCGTGAGGTCCTCATGGTGTTACATGGGGTTGGAGATGCAATCGTGGAATCTGCTGTGGTGTGAGCCGTCCGGAGGGGCTACAATGTCACAGTCACCAGTTTCCCTTTCTCTTTGGGCTTTGCTCCCAGATCCTAGCCCCTCTTTCTCTCTGATGTCCAGGACGCAAGGTCCCCGGTCCACTGGACAATCTATTCTCAGCCTTTTCTCAATACTGGCAGAAGGACTGGGAGAGTGAGAAAGGAAGACCAGGAACCAGCACCAGCTCTGTCGTCTCTCCACTGCCAGTGTTTGCTATGGTCACATATTCCCAGTCAGTTATTCATTTGAGTATACTGATTGCTTACAGGTCAGGGTGGCATACAGTCGATTACGGTATTTCTATTTCCCTTGTCCCTGAAGGGCTCACAATTTGTTTTGGTACTTGAGGCAGAGGGTTAAGTCGCTTAACGAAGGCCAGAAGGACCACCTGTGGGACCAGAAACCCCAATTTTATGGCCAGAGGTTGGTGGTCTCGATTGGAATTCAAACCCTTGGTCCTCTGGCAACTTGCCTCAACCACTAGGCCGCACTGCTCCGTGTGAGCTAGCCACAGGGCCATAGGGCCAGGCGCAGCCGGTTACTTCCAAGGCAGAGACCTTGGGGAGGTTCCGTTCATAAGGATACGAGAAATGCCATACTGGGTCAGACCAAGCTCTTTCAGGTCCAGTATCCTGTTTTCTAGGGTAGCCAATCCTGGTCTTAAGGACCTGGCTGGTTTCCAAAAGACGAATATGCTACTCAATGCTTGTATCGGGGCAAGCGGTGGATTCATGTATGCTCATATTTTAAGGGTTCCGTTGCATGTACAACAGATGTGACGCTCTGTTGGGTTGTGTGCCTTGTAGAACATCTTGAATTGGTGAAAGTTGGTGTTAAAAAAAAAAAAAAACAATTATAATTTTCCAGCTTCTCTCTCATAAAAGGTTATGGACCTTTCCTCTGGGAGCTTGGCCAAAAACTTTGTTAAACTCCGCTACGTTTGGAGATCGTTTCGCGCAAGGCTCTTGGAGTACACAGGAGACCCAGTGGTCAATCAACTGACTGGAAATGCGAGCGATATGCCGGGCGTTGCAGGTGTTTGAAGCTACGTTGACAGGTTGAGCAGTGCAAGTACTGTCCGACAACTCCGCGACGGTGGCCTACATCAGTCGGCAGGGCAGAACCGGAAGTGTGGCCATAGAGGCCGCGGCAGAGGGTCTGTGTGTGTGGATAGAGCTTTGGCTGCCAGTGTTTTCGGTGGCGCATGTTGCGGGTAAGGACATTGTGACGGCAGATTTCCTCAGCTGGGTACGAGTAAATGCCGGAGAATGGGTGTGGCATCCGGAGGTGTTCGCACAGATCAGTCACATATGGGGACAGCCAGTAATGGACCTCATGGTGGCGTTTCACTCTGCGTAAACGAGTCGCTTCTTCAGCAGACGATGCGAAAGGAGGTCGGAAGGCATCGGCGCACTGTTTCAACGGCGGCCGCCGTCCGATCTTCTCTCTCTTTCCACCGGGGGCACTCATAGGTCGAGTGGTTCTGCATATCGAAGTGCTTCGGGGAAACGTGTGGTTAGGGACCTCGGGCTGGCCGAGGCGCCCGTGGTATGCCTGCCTCATACGACGGGAATCCATGGAGGTTTCCGGTATTGGATATTCTGTTGCTATGGAGTTCCCTTCAAATGCCTCAGGTGCATTGGTTTTTGCTTACGGGGTGGCCATTGAAAGGGCAAGCTTAAGGAAAAGGAGTTGCTCAGCAGCAGTCTTTGCCACCTTGCCGCAAAAAAAAAAAAAGTCTACGTCCCTTGCATATGTGCACATATGGCGCATCTTTGAGGACAACAGTGTCAGTTCCCTTGGTATTAAGTTTTCTGCATGAAGGTTTTGTTAAAGGCAGGTCCTGGAGAGTTCAGTTAGCAGCTCTGTCTTGCTATAGGGGCAAAGGACAGGGAGTGGCTCTCATGCACAGGTCGATGTGGTACGCTTTCTCAGGCGGTTACCAGACTGTAGCCCTCTCGTAGGATATTAATTCCACCGGGGAAGCTCAAGTTGGTTTTATGAGCGTTAGCTAGTGCGCCATTGGGGCCCTTGCAACAGGCGTAGGTTAAGGGTTTTGCCTTGAAGACGGTATGTTTGATGGTCATCTGTTCGGCGAGGCGATTTTCGGAGTTGCAGGCATTGACCTGTCAGGAATCGTTTTTTGTTTGTCTCCAGACAGAAGGTGGCCTGGCGGCTGGTTCTGTCGTTGCCAAAGGTGGTTTCTATGTTCACCTAACTAAAATGGTCTCTCTTCCAGTGCTAGATGCGGCGGAGGGGAACGTATTGAACCATAGCTTGTGCTGTTTGGACGTCAAGAGAGCGCTGTGGCAGTGTTGAAAGGTTTCAGAAACTTTTGCAAGGCGGATCATCTCTCTTCGGGGTGTTCGGAGGGCCCCACAAAGGGAAGCGGCTGCAAAGGAGTCCATTTCTGGATGGATTGGAGCGGCTAATGCGTCGGCTTATCTTCTACGTGACCGTACAGTCTCAGGGAGCTTACGAGCTCACTCTACCAGAGTGCAAGCGTCTTCTTGGATGGAGCACAGTTTGGTTCCGCCAGTGGACATCTATAGGGAGGCCTCTTGGTTGTCTCTCCATACTTTCAGTAAGCACTACCACCTAGATGTTCTGGCGGTTAAGGATGCCGTTTTCAGGGAGGCGGTGTTGAGATCCGGCTGGAAAGGTCTCTCCCAATGATTACTGCTCTGATACATCCCAGAGGTTGAGGACTAAACTGGAGGAATGATAAGGAAATAGGAATTACACTTACCTGGTAATTGTGGTTCCTTGAGTAACTCCAGTTTAGTCCTCATTCCCGCCCGGGGATGGGGTCTTAGCAGTGGTTTTTCTGTTGGGGGAAGTGCAAGGTTAAAGTGGATATATAGGCCTTCACTTGTGTTCAGTCGTTTTGATGCTTCCATTTGTTTTGCGCTGTATTGTTATGCTATATATTGTGTTATTGCTCTGGATTGTTTAGGGTTAGGGATTCGACGGAAAGGAGAGCATGCAGGAAGCAGTCCCTTTCCTTCTGGAAGGGGAGTAGTAGGTAGATAGGTTATATGTTCTGTGTGCCCTTGAATATAATGTTAAGTTAAAAAAAAAAAAAAAAGTTACTGATTTTTTGCTCCTTTGAGTCTGCTTTGCCAATAGTTCACTGGGGGCTGATGGGAGAGATCAGCAGGCTATATCCAGTGATGTCATGAGTTTTTGACATGCCCAGTCTCCAAGCTGCAGGAGGAGGTTCACTACCCAGAGGTTGAGGACTAAACTGGAGTCATTCAGGGAACCACAATTACCAGGTAAGTGTAATTCCTATTTTACAATGAACAACGGTATAAATGGTACAACAGGAATACATACCTATTCATATTACATAGAACATTTGTAAACTTTTTACAAAGAACTTAGCAGCTATATACTGTGGCGGCGCGCTGGCCTGTTAGGCGGCTGCCTAGTGGGGAGCGCCGGTCATCACTCTTCTTTTATTGCTTCAACGTATTAGCTGAGGCTCTTTTAATGTAGTTGTGGCTTGCTTTGCAAGCAGTACGAGTGGATGAGGCTCACAGGACAATTTGTGAAATAAATTGATTTTATTTTTTCTTTGCGGAGTCAATTTTGACAAATGACCTTGATAAGGCTAACAAAAATAACAAACTGAAAATAGGATACTTTCTCCAGTAAACTTTCTCAGCAAACACTTTCCAAGTAGTTTTCTCCACTCTTGGGTTAACTTTTGCTTCTTCAGTTTAACAAACCAGCATAACACTGTTAACTGCACAGTTCAACAAAACTTTAAACTTCAGTAAGACAGATTGAATTCTGTTATTCTCAGCTGCTGCAGACTAGGATACAAATCATGTGCTGCCTCTTAGTTTAAAACCAATAGCCTTCTTAACCTGGCTTTAGCAGTGGTAAAAACTGGCTGCTTTTAAACACGAGGTTTCTATCTTTTTGTCTGCCCTTCTCCTTGGCATTACCTGACACCAGCACACATTATCTTCTTACCCTGTCTCATACAGCCTTCCATAAAAGCTTTAAACCTTGCTTGTGCAAAGCCCACATTCCATTGACTCTTCTGAGGACATTGGACTATCTGGATAAAGCTCCACTTCCATCTCCTCCTGTGTGCTGTAAGGCTCAGGGCTTGGGGCACGTTCTGGAACGCTCAGCTGCACTTCCTTTAAAAGTTTAAAAAGCTTTCCCCATTTAAGATTCCTGCTCCCCTTTTTAACTGGGTCAGAACCTCTTGCCCTTCTTTCCCTTAACAACTCAACTTCAGGAAATATATGAGTTGCTTGGCTTGCAGAAACCCTCCTTTTATAAGGCTTTCTGTACTGTCTAAGGGCCCAGGACTTGAGCTGCTGTCTTCAGAATCAGACGTATAGTTCTGAATCCTTCCCCAGCTCCTTGCTTGCCCACAACCTTGACACTTGCCTTGGGAGTTGTGGCTGGTCCCTTTTGAACCACCAGGTCTCACAGCCCTGTGATGCTGTCTCTTCCCCTGGTCTCTCTGGACTCTCTGCCTCTCCTCGTGGCTTCTTTCCTGCAGTCTTTCCTGCCCTCTGGCTGTCTCTCTTTGCAGTCTTTCCTGTTCTCTGGGCGTCCTTCTCTGCCCTCCTTCCTGTTCCCGTTCTGCCTCACTTGCTGAGTGACGCAGCTTAAATGTTCTGTAGCTTGTTTCCTTCTCTGGCCCCACCCTCTCTCTCCCTGCAGCTGCTCTAGAGTCTGGGTGTGGCTTCAGACTAGCTCTGCTATTGTGTGCTTTAGTTTCTCTTTCTGTCTGGGAGCTATGCTTTGGTGAGCCCATCCCCCGTTTATGAAAAAAAAACTCTTTTTTTTCAGTTTTAAAGGGCTGTGCTGCCTGTGCATCACCACATATCCCCCCCCCCCCCCCCTTAAGCTATTACCGGCTGGCGCCACAACCCGCACACAGCTGGTAATCCCAACTAAAGCTTGTGGGTTATTGTCCTGTCCTGTAGCTACTTCTACAGCCCGCTCCTGCCACAGGCGTAGTACATTGATATGGTACACTTGCTGCCTCCCATTCCCCGTTTCCAATGTATATGTCACAGGACACACTCATTTTAAAACCTTGTAAGGCCCTTTCCAGGCATTTTCAAATTTGGAACTGGCAGCGGCAACCATTACCAGTACCTTATCCCCTACTTCCAGGACACGTGGTCGTGCTCGTCGGTCATGATAAACCTTCTGACGGGCCTGACTCGCTTTTAAATTCCCTTCCACCGCTGTAGCCCTTTGCTGCCAGCGTCCTTTGAAGACCCTCTGACAGGACGGACAAGATGCACAAAATCTTGACGTCTCTCTAAAAGCCCCGGGCCAATAAAATCCGGCTAGTACCTGGTCCAATGTGCCTGGTACGCCTTTATGTCCCCCCACTGGGTGATTATGAGCCCATCTCAAGATTATGTTCCTACAGGAGTGAGGTATCACTAACTGTCTCCTTATGTCACCTGTCCGTGCATCTGTACTTTCCCTATACAATACATTGTCTACCAAGAGAAATCTTGGTAGGGTCTCGGATCCTTTCCTGGCATATTCGAATGCTCGGCCCAGGGCAGGATCTGCCATCTGTTCCCTGGGAAATGAGGGAAATTTTTCCTTTAACTCTGCAGGAATCCAGGGCAATTCCTGTCCGGCCATCAAATCAGCCCTGCTCTGTGCCCTGGTCCTCCTTTCCCGCCTCCTTTCAGGTTTTCCCTTCCTAGGAATGTCTTTTGCGGGAGTGATTAGGTGCCCCTGGAAAGATGTCCCTGGCACCGGGTCTTCCTGAGGGCTACTTTCTTTTTCTAAGGGCTTACAACCTGTGCGGGTAGTTATCATACCTTTTCTACTTTCCTTTAGCCTGGGGTCAGCAACCTTTCCTATCTGGGGTAAGGTTTTCTCCCTGGCTAAATTTACCTGCCTGTGAAAAGGTAGCTGGTTGGTTGGCTTCGCCCTGCAATTCTTCAGCTAAACCTTTTCTGAACTGTGGCCAGTCACGGCCCAGGACTACCTCATGTGGAAGCTTGGGTACTATGGCCACCTCCATCTGTTCTTTCAGGCCTACTCCCTCTATTACCACAGACTGTATGGGGTAGGTAGAAGCGGCGCCATGGACACAGCGTATCCTAATATGATTCCCAGAGGTCAGTGGCGAGGGTTTGTCTTTCGCCTCTATTTGCTGCCACAGCCTCTGAGAAATCATTGACTGGTCTGCGCCTGAGTCCAATAATGCCTCCGTTGGGATCCCTTCTACCTCCACCCTTAACAGGAACCCCTCTCCTGCATCTCTGTGCTGGGTTGTTATCAAGGCCTTTTTGGCTCTACAGTCCCTCTTTAAATGACCAGCTTCTCCACACGAGAAACATTTCCTCTGCGTATTATATCCTTTATACACCTTTACATTTTCCTCTGCAAATCCCTCAAGCTTGGCCTTCCTTTCTAGAGACTCCAGTTTGTCCTTTTTAAAAACACCCTCTTTCTCTGGGCTTAATTTATTAGCCTCTAGAAAGCGGTCAGTCAATGCAATGGCTTCCCGAGTGTTTTTGCAGTCCTGGAGGACTAGGAAGGTTTGCACGCTGCTTGGTACAGACGCCATGTATTGCTCTAGGATTATCATATCTAAAATAGATTCCACATCCTTCACTTCTGGCATAAGCCACTTGTACACCAAGCTTTTCACTCGGTGATACAATGCCTGAGGTATCTCACCTGACCTCAACTTACATGAGCGTAACAGCCTGCGATAGACCGCCGGATTTAAACCTAAGCGATCTTTCACAGCTTGCTTTACCTCGTCATAATTCATAATTAAACTAGCAGGCATGGCTCTGTAGGCTGCTAAGGCTTCGCCCGTGAGAGAAGCAGCGAATCTTAGCGCCCACTGTTCTTTTGGCCACCTGGCCAAGAGAGCTATTCTCTCGAAAGCCTCGATGTAATCATCCACATCATCATCTTTCGTGAGGCGCCCACCTGAGAAAGTCCCAGTACCTGGCCAGTCCCACCCCTGGAAACCTGCCCCTGCACCTGGCACAGTCCTTGCAGCTTCTTCTTTTTTTCCTTGGGCTGCCAGCCAGCTGGACATCACCTCAATGAGTGGTGCTTGCTGAGATTGGAATAACGCCTTGTCCGCACAGACCCTGGAGCAGGCAAACTCCTGCTGTCTGGCTATCTGGCCAGCCGCCCAGTCCAGGATGTCGCGTGACTCTATGGCTCCGCTTTCCTATGGAGAGAACAGAAGAGACAAACACCAAGTGCGGAACCTCTTCTATTTCCCCCTGCCTTGGTGATTACTCCCCTACAGCCACCCTCTTACACCAGTGATGTCCAGAAATAACCCTCCAGCCTACGGGTTACCTGGTTCTGGTGCAGAGTCTCACTTTGTCAACTCCGTTGATCCGGAATCCAGCTCCACCGCCACTCCGGATTTTCCCTTCTGCTCCGCAAACTGGGGTGCTGACACAGCTGCTCCTGGGGATTCTCTCCTCCGCCCAAGGTCAGGATCACCTCTCTGGCGTGCCAACTTGACTCCAACGCGAAAAATCCAACTACTACGCCACCTGTGACGGCGCGCTGGCCTGTTAGGCGGCTGCCTAGTGGGGCGCGCCGGTCATCACTCTTCTTTTATTGCTTCAACGTATTAGCTGAGGCTCTTTTAATGTAGTTGTGGCTTGCTTTGCAAGCAGTACGAGTGGATGAGGCTCACAGGACAATTTGTGAAATAAATTGATTTTATTTTTTCTTTGCGGAGTCAATTTTGACAAATGACCTTGATAAGGCTAACAAAAATAACAAACTGAAAATAGAATACTTTCTCCAGTAAACTTTCTCAGCAAACACTTTCCAAGTAGTTTTCTCCACTCTTGGGTTAACTTTTGCTTCTTCAGTTTAACAAACCAGCATAACACTGTTAACTGCACAGTTCAACAAAACTTTAAACTTCAGTAAGACAGTTTTGAATTCTGTTATTCTCAGCTGCTGCAGACCAGGATACAAATCATGTGCTGTCTCTTAGTTTAAAACCAATAGCCTTATTAACCTGGCTTTAGCAGTGGTAAAAACTGGCTGCTTTTAAACACGAGGTTTCTATCTTTTTGTCTGCCCTTCTCCTTGGCATTACCTGACACCAGCACACATTATCTTCTTACCCTGTCTCATACAGCCTTCCATAAAAGCTTTAAACCTTGCTTGTGCAAAGCCCACATTCCATTGACTCTTCTGAGGACATTGGACTATCTGGATAAAGCTCCACTTCCATCTCCTCCTGTGTGCTGTAAGGCTCAGGGCTTGGGGCACGTTCTGGAACGCTCAGCTGCACTTCCTTTAAAAGTTTAAAAAGCTTTCCCCATTTAAGATTCCTGCTCCCCTTTTTAACTGGGTCAGAACCTCTTGCCCTTCTTTCCCTTAACAACTCAACTTCAGGAAATATATGAGTTGCTTGGCTTGCAGAAACCCTCCTTTTATAAGGCTTTCTGTACTGTCTAAGGGCCCAGGACTTGAGCTGCTGTCTTCAGAATCAGACGTATAGTTCTGAATCCTTCCCCAGCTCCTTGCTTGCCCACAACCTTGACACTTGCCTTGGGAGTTGTGGCTGGTCCCTTTTGAACCACCAGGTCTCACAGCCCTGTGATGCTGTCTCTTCCCCTGGTCTCTCTGGACTCTCTGCCTCTCCTCGTGGCTTCTTTCCTGCAGTCTTTCCTGCCCTCTGGCTGTCTCTCTTTGCAGTCTTTCCTGTTCTCTGGGCGTCCTCCTCTGCCCTCCTTCCTGTTCCCGTTCTGCCTCACTTGCTGAGTGACGCAGCTTAAATGTTCTGTAGCATGTTTCCTTCTCTGGCCCCACCCTCTCTCTCCCTGCAGCTGCTCTAGAGGCTGGGTATGGCTTCAGACTAGCTCTGCTATTGTGTGCTTTAGTTTCTCTTTCTGTCTGGGAGCTATGCTTTGGTGAGCCCATCCCCCGTTTATGAAAAAAACCCTCTTTTTTTTTCCAGTTTTAAAGGGCTGTGCTGCCTGTGCATCACCACAATACATTGCAGAATATAGTGACAAGCTGACTTTCTGATATTCATACAACTATATACAGTGGGAGGAAATTGGTTGGTGTATCGCTGGTCTAGGCTTGAATGCTTAGATTATAATCTGTACTATATACATTACAGAAAGGACAGACAATCAGACATTCTGATGGTCATGCAACTATATACAGGGAGATGTGTTTGATTGATATAATACTGACCTAGGTTTTAACATTTGGGTGTTATTCTTTTTGCCTTTGTCCGTTTGTGTGTTTGTTTGTGCACCATAGTGTGTCGTAAATAAGTGTGTTTTTAATTTTTTACGAAATACACTAATGTCGGTCAACTGTCTGATATCTTCTGGTAGATCATTCCAGAGGATCGGGGCAGAGTGTGAAAAAGCCTTGTTTGAATTTTTTAGCTTTTGTAAAGTCTTTTGATATCTCGATTTTATTTCTGTTTTTACTCCTTTGGCTGCAATTTGGTGTTTCCTTGGTGATTAGAATGTTAAGGACCGATGGTGCTAGGTTATTTATTAATTTAAATGTAGTTACTAGAACTTTGTAGCTTATACGGCAGTAAATTGGGAGCCAGTGGAGCTGAGTTTATATGGGAGTTATATGTTCGATTGAGCAGACCTTCAGTATGGTTCTCCTTTCTACTTCATTCACCAATCAGCCTCTCAGTCTTATTCTGACATTCCTCCTTGCCCCTCACACCGCATTTATACATTCATCGTGCACTTCTGATAGTTGCAGTGGTACTTGACAGGAAGGGTTCCCACACAGCCAAGAATCGGTCTATGGCCTGAGAGCCCAGTTGGCGCGCTGTTATCCATTCTAGTGCCATCAACTCAAAGAGGACATTTTCCCAGTGTTGTGTCACTGGGGCCTCCTCGGGCCTAGTAAGCACATCTCCAGAGATGGGTCCACTCTGCATGCCACCCAAGCGCCCAGTTTGCTACAAACTTGCACCCAAAACCTTTGCAGTCTTGGGCACGACCAGAAACGATGGAGCAGGGTTCCTACGGCTTTCTCACAGTTGCCACATAGATTCAACGTTCTCAGACCTGACTTATGTGCCCACACATTATGGGCATAGGTGCGCCAGAGTAGCTTATACTGCTTTTCCTGCAAGTAGGCATTTTCCTTGGCTTTAGCTGCCTAGGGGAAGAGTCTCAGCAGGCACTGAGTCGTCAAGTCTGCCAGCTCTCCATGGCGCCAAAGTTCTGCCAAGTTCTCTAGGTGATGAAGGTCCGGTGGCAGGCTTAGGAGTTTCTTCAGGCCGGCTGTACCCTCCAGGGCCCCCAGGAAACAGAGGGAGTCACAGACCTCCCCACTGGAGCACCTACAATTTTGTTTGCCGTAATGCACTTAGGTAGTACCTCGCTTGGAGATGGTAAATAAGTCCACCACAGGTAGGTGAAACTTGTGTCGCAGTTTATGAAAGGACTCGATTTCTTTCTCCTGTTCCATGCATAGGTCAGCAATGTATCTAATGCCTTGAGTACTCCACCTCCACGCAGCAGGCATAGTCAAGCCAGGAGGGAAGTCTGGGTTTCCTTGAAGCAGCAGCCAACCCGTTATTCTCCAAGATATCTGATAACAGTGACAGCCAGGCCTTTCGCAAAGAGCTTGTTCATAAGCCTCCCCCCATGCCGGCACCCCTGCCTTGCGCGGAGGCATGCAGTGTGTATAGCGGGTGCTGTGGGGCACACCACCATGTCAGAATCGCCATCAGTGTGCATACCGTCGTGTCTTAATACTATATCCTTTAGGTTTCTCACCATATAGCACAGGTTGTATTCTCGCATTGACGGTACTTCTAGGCCCCCCTCCTCCTTTCTACACTTCAGTGCCGCCAAGGCTATCCATGGGCACCCCCTGCCACAGAAAGCGCCCCAGCTCCCGTTCCAGGGCCCTCCAGTGCTGCTTAGTTGCCCACAGAGGGAGGTGGCGCAGAATATAGTACCGACACGGCACTTCCATCATTTTGAATAGCACGACTCACCCCTTTTAAGATCCAGGGAGCCCCATCCACTTGTGCAAATGTTGTTTTGCATGTGTCAGTAAAGGCTTACATTACATGAATATGACTCCAAGCTAAGTAGCGTAGGGACTCCTCCGCCCAAACAAGGGGGAAATGACCCTGCCATGCCTGGCGGACCCGGCCGCCAACATCTAGTGCCATAGATTTGCTTCTGTAGATCTGAAAATTTGCCCCAGTTCCCGAAGACATAACGAGATCATCAGCAAAGGCACTGACTTCACCGTCTCCTGGCTCAGTTTGACCCCCTGCACTTGCACCTCTGCCTGAAGCGCCCTTAACAACGGCTCAAGAAATAAAACAAAGAGCAATGATGACAGAGGGCATCCCTTTCTAGTCCCCTGGCATAGGGTGAACAGCTCCGATAAGACATGTGATAAGGAAGCTTATCATAGCTCAGGAAAGAGCTATAGAAAAGATGATGTGACTCTGAACAAGCAACCTGTCAGTTCTGGTAGAAATAAGAAAACAGAATTTTCTTACAAAAGACTACCAGTCCCAGAATGCACCATGTTTCCAGCAGCCATTAGAGGAGCTGAAGTGGGGAAACGTGTGTTCAATCAGGAGGGCTATGAGGTAATCCCTAAGCACACATCTCAAAGGGCAGGGCCTGATTCAGCACAGCTGCGCTGTATTAGGGAGGAGCACTCATCAAGGCAGAAAAAGAATAGAGTTTGTTCTACAGATGACAAGCATCAGCTCCATGATCATCATCTTCATGATCACCTTGGATATGCAGAGAAGGATCATCAGTTTCATCTGAAGAATCAGCAGAAGCAGAAGCCAAAACGGACGGATAGAGAAGGAAAGAAACCCTCTGGAAGGAAGAGGAGAAAAGCCTTTGAGAGGTCTAGAAGACTCCAAGGCAGTACGTATACTGGGAGGTATTCCAAGGGCCAGCATAGACCATTGGACTGGGGAAAGCCAGAGGAATGGTGCTGCAGAACAAGGAATCACCAGAGGCTACCTGTGAGGGAGACGGCTGCACGTGGAAGGGACTCTAAGACCTATGCCAGAAGGTATGTGAAGAGAGATCCAGTGTCCAGGGATCAGGACTGGAAGGCTGGACATAAGAACTGGACTACATACTGGCCAGGCTATATAGAGAGGAACTATAGCAACAATGGAAGCTCAGGTATGAACATTGATCTATGCCCTAGCTATAACCTTGAAAGACAGCAGGGAAATAAGTGTTCTCCTGAAAGTGCTCCATTGAAAGATTCATCTGTGCCAATTCATGATAGTGACCCTATGCTTGTTGATGAAGGGGAAATAATAGCAGATCAAGATATTGTTTATATGGACTGCTCTCTATCCAAACTCCGTTGGTAACTTTCTGTGATAAAGCACAGCAGCCATCACAAAGAAATTATAAATTTGTTCTTTATTCCACTAAGAAAAGCTCCTGAAACAGGATTTGACTCACACAGTAGAAAGCCAGCCTGCTAAAGGGTTTCAGCTGGATAACTGATAGCAATTGAGCTGCACCTAATTGCTTGTGAGCTAGGAGAGAATTACTTCTGGATCTGTGTGGAAAGTAATCAGAAGTTAACCTTACAAGAACAGTTTATTTCTTTTTTTGTGGCTTTTCGTTTGTTAGAGATATGCTAAGAAAACATTAGCTAATTGCCTGACAAGTTTGAAGGTTGTTTTCCTGATTTTGATTTTTGACTTTGTTTTACCAAGTTAAACACTACAAGCAAGTAACCTAATTTATGTGCTACCAAGCATATCTGTGCTGGGAGAAATAACCCCATAAATAAAGAAGTATCTTATTGGCTTTAACACTTGTGCACAACTAAATTATTGTCAGCAGCTGTGTCTGGTGTGAATGAACTACATTACCCACAATACCTTGCAAAAATCATATAAATATATGCATTGTCAAGACTATGAAGATTCTCACCCAGGCAGCCGTCTGACAGACACCATGTATTGCCACTAGCACTTGTGGTTCCGTGTAGAGGGTCTGCATCCACTGCAAGAATCCTCCCGTGAACCCAGACTCCTTTAGCACTATGAGGAGATACGACCAAGACACTCTGTCGAAACCTTCTCGACATTGAAGCTCACCAACAAGAGAAGGAGCTGGCTGGATGTACAGTGTTTCATGGCCAGGAGGAGTTTTGTAATGTTCGTTGTGGCACCCCTTCCCGGGACAAACCCTGCCTGGTGGCTCCCTAACAATCTCGGGAGATAGGTGTTTAATCTACCTGCCAAGATCAAGGCTAACAATTTCACATCATAGTTGAGGAGTGATATGTGCTGATAGGAGGCCAGGTCCAAGGTATCCTTCCTCGGTTTAGGCATAAGAGCAATGGACGCGCAAGCCATGTCCCATGGGAAACATCCCCTCACCAAGACAGCTGCAAACAGGTTGACTAATGCCGGGGTAAGTTGTAGCTCTAAGATTTTATAGTATTTCACTCTGAATACCTCTGCTGTACGTGCTGGGTGATTCTGCAGTCGCCCCTCACCATCCTTGATCACTGCTACAAATTTCACTCCTCCCCATTCACGCAGTACATGTGCAAGCAATTTGCCCGATTTGTTTCCAAATCTATGGAATTGGTGCTTATAGTAGTGCATAGATAGAATGGCTCTACGCTGGAGTAATGTGTAATGGGCTGCTTGGGCCGCTAAGTATTCTTGCTGCTGTTCAAGTGTTGGGTGTCTCAGGAGGCATCGCTTCTGTATCTGCAGCGAATGCTCTAAGTGTTTCTTACGCCGACTCATATAGGCAATGACCACGCCTCTCAGCACCGCTTTGCTCATTTCCCAGAAAAGTATCGGCATGCTCCGGTATGAGGAGTTGTGCCCTTCGTACTTTTCCCATTGGATTTTCAAGAAGAGCCGAACCTCCTCCTCATCCCATAGGAAGGCCGGGAAACACCAGCTGAAATTCAATTCTCGGCAGCTTTCCCAATCCAACAATACCATAGCATCGGAGACTTATATGGGCTCTATCTCGACAAGTAATAGCCGGCTTAAACTGCCCGAAAATACCAAAATGTAGTCCAGGCATGACCACAATCCGTGTGCCCTAGACATATGTGTATAATCCTGAATACCCAGGTGGAGGACACGCCATGTGTCGATCAAGCTTAGCATTCTACATAAGTATCCTATCCCCTTATTTGTCCAGCCCTGCATGTGATTATTTCCCGAATGATCTAAAGCTGGGTCGTGGGGCAGTTAGTCGCCTGCCATAAATACTTGTCTGTAAGAGTCTAATGCAGTTCGCTGCTGCACCTTTTTAAAGAAAGAGTGATCATATTCATTGGGTGCATATACATTTGCCAACAATATATTCTCATTGCAAAGGGAGGCATGCAGAATAACAAAACACCCCTGCGAGTTGGTCTCCTGACCCATTATCTCTAAGGGTGCTCCCTCTTTTACAAGAATGGCCAAGGAGGCCCTGTAGACAGCCCCCAGCCAATCATGCTGAAGTTTCAGGTGCTCCCCAGCGCTCAGGTGAGTCTCTTGCAACATGGCTATTGCCCCCCCCCCCTTTGCGTTTGCAGGATTTTTGTGCGCTTAGCCGGCGAGGTGATACCCCCCACATTCCAAGAGGCCAGGCACATCCTAAGAGACATGTCCCCACCACTCCCATTCCATCTTTATGACTATCCACAACCATTCACCTGGGGGCCACCCAGCCTCAACCCCCAAGCATTCACATCTCAGACATTCGTAAAGGTCACCCACTCTGTAGACTGCAGGGATCCCTTCCCCCAAGAGCTCCACCCCTCTAGTTCCCCCCAACTCCCTACCCCAGCTATTGCTCCTTTTGCACTGGAGATCTTCAAGTTGTCCTTCCCCTCCCCAGCTGCTGCTCAAGGGGAGCTGCTCCACACGCTCTTCTGTGCCCCCCCCCCAATATTTTGATTTTGGAGCCGAAGGTTTCGCTTTTTCCTGTAGGCTTGTAAAAGTTGCACTTTGTGAGCAAAGTTCAGAATTTTTGCGAGCACCGGTCTAGGGTGTGCTCGGCCTTCCACCCTGGAGCCTAAACGTTGTGACTGCTTCACCTTTATGTTTCTTACTATCACATCCAGGCCCAACTCCTTAGAGAGCCAGGTTTCGAATAATTCTGGTAATTGTCTATCTGACCAGGATTCCGGCACTCCAAGCAGCCTTAAGTTATTCCTTCTGGAGCGATTTTCAAGGTCATCAACCTTTTCCAGCAAGGCCTCGATTTGTGACTGTTGTTTTTTTTTGTTCCCGCTCTTGCTGCATTTCTGCATCCTCTAAAGCTGATAGTCTGTGCTCAATCTCCTCCATTCTCCGCCCCACCTCGGTGAGGGCTTCTCCCATGGAGTCCAATTTCTGCGTGACTAGGGCAAACTTTGGTTCTAGAAGTTTTCCACTTCTTTTGCTAGTTCCTCAGGGGCCGAATCTGTGCTTTCTGCCCTGGGCGAGACTGGAGACAGTGCTGCGGCCACCATTTTGCTTTCTCGTGCAGACTTCTCTCTGTCTTTTTTTGCTGCTACATGCATATTAGGGTGCTGTCCCCCCGATCCCCAGTTGCGCCTTGATATTTTGGTCTACTCTAGGGCCAACGTAGAGCAGCGGGGGGTCTGTGGAATCTCGATTGTCTGGCTTTTTTCTGCAGGGCCGCCCCAGAGCGAGTTGAGAACCATCCTCGCCTGCTCATCTGCTCACATGACCTACATTACCAAGTTTAAGTTACAATGTAAACCACTTTGACTGAAATGATAAAGCAATATATAAAACCTGTTAAATAAGCCTCCTGTCTGCCCGTGTGTAGTCCCTACACTGTCTGCCATACAGCAATCCCCTTAGCTGAATGACAGACAGTGGTCACACCATTCCAAGAGTAATACTACTTTTATCAGGTTCTTAGACTGGAGTCTTGTAATAGATTTTTCAATATATGTTAAGGGACATTTTGAACATGTGGTTTCTAACCGGTTTTGACAATTTTTTAGGGTTAAGAATATTCTAGCTTTGACAATTATTTGGTGAAATCATTGTCTTATTCGTTTTCGTATAGAGGGGAAGAGGAGCAAGGTGTAGTTGTGGTAAGGTTCTTTTGGGAGGTAAATATGGAAAATTTTCAGACTCAATTTGAACAAGGTATAATTTTACAAACTAATATTTATTAATTTATCCAGTTTTATATACCACCTTTTCCTTCAATCAAAATGGTTTACAGAGTGAAGTTAGATACATTCAAAGTAGAATGAAGGGTACATATAAGTGTGGAAGGCATTAATTGACTGTAGTTCGCTAGGAGCTTTGGGAGGGTCCATAGTGATCGGTGAACAGAAGCGTCTTCAGCATCTTCCGGAAGTCCTTAATGTCTTTTGTGGTTCTCATTAGTTCAGTTAGTAAGTTCCATAGTGCATGTGCCGTGAGTGACGGAGCTCTTCTGGTTGTAGATGACTGGATCATTGGTATTCAGCAGGTGTGATGAGCTTATTCACAATGATTCTGCGTCTGGGCCTGGTGCTGAAGCCTTTGGTTACCAGGTTCTGAAGGGGGCAGTAGCCGACAGATTGTGGATGATTTTGAAGATGTTTAGGGTTGCTTTGTATCTTGCGTGTGAAAGGATGGGTAGCCAGTGTAGTTGTTGAAGGATTGGGGTGATATGTTTGCTTCTCGCCGTATTTGTAATAATCCTGGCCATTGTGTTTTAAATCAGTTGGAGAGGGTGAAGGGATTGTTTGGGTAGCCCTTGGTAGAGCGAGTTTGCGTAGTCCAGTATTGGCGTGATTATTGCTTGGCATACCGAGCGGAAGTGATCATTGCTTAGGATGGGTTTGAGCCTTCTAATGAGTTTTAATCTGTGGGGTGCGCTTTGGTGGCAGTTTTGTTAATGTGAGTCTGAAGAGTCAAGCTTTTTCCATTGTGACGCCCAGATACTTTACTTCTTCTTTCACTGATACAGATTTGTCGTGGATATTGATTGTTTGAGGTGGAGAAAAGGTGGTGCTTCCGGGGATGATCATCGCTTCCGTCTTGTCATAATTCACCGAGAGGGAATTGTTGGTGAGCCACGTAATCATATCTTCTAGGCACTGGGTTATGGTGACAGGTCCGGTTCATGTATGTTGATGGGAGTGTAGACCATGATATCATCCACATATAGGTGGTAATGCATTTTATGGCATCTGATGATGATGCAAATGGGCTGTATGTATATGTTGAATAGGATGGATGATAACGCGGACCCTTGAGGATTGCCGTGCGGTACGCTGAACTTTGTAGATTTGTTTTTGCCACATTTGACTTGCTGGGTTCGATCGTTAAGGTAGGATCTGAACCATTTTATGGTGGTGTTGCGCAGGCCAATTTCTTGTAGTCGTGTTATTTTTATGGAGTGGGATATTGTATCAAAGGCTGCAGAGATGTCCATGAAGATTAACAGGAATCCTTTTTTGGCATTGTCAATGACCCTTATGAGGTTATCAAATAGGGGAGGTTAGTAGGTTTTTGACCCTGTGCTGTGGCCTGAACCCGTGCTGATGTGCATTTAGGTTGATATGATCCTGTAGTTGTATTTGTACGGATTTTTCAATGACTTTTGCAATGAATGGCAGGCTAGAAATTGGTTGGTAGGATTTCAGGTCTGCTGGATCAAGGGTGTTTTTCTTGAGAACCGGATGTATGGCAGCTTGTTTGAGGGTGAGCAGCATGTAGCTCTGTTGTAAAGATAGCTCTACCATTTCTTGGAGACGCTTGCTGAGTTGATCCTTCAAGGCTTTGATCCATGCCACAGGGCAAGGATCAGTTGAGGAAGTTGTTGTATTAAGTGAGTCTATGATGTGCTCGATCTGTGATAGAGAGGGGATAGTGAAGTTATCCCGGGTTGTCTTATGTGCAGAGGTTATTGGACTAGTTGCTGTAGGTGCCTGGTATAGCAAAATATAATTGTGCTTGCTGATTAGGAAATTTGCGAAGTGTTGGGGGTTGACGAGGTGGGCAGTATTTTTGGTGAGCTGCCGCACGATACTGAAGAGTTCTCTAGGTCTGTCTGCTGACTTGCTGACTAATAATAGTTTAGAGCAGAAGATAGAAACTTTGAATGGGATGTTAACTAATGCTTTGGAAGTAGCTGTACCAAAAGTTATGAAGAGGAGGAAGAAAGGCAGGAAATCACTCTTTGCTTTCTTTTCGTAAGCTTAACAGTTACGATTGGAAGTTTGACGATTAGAAAGGAAATGGTGAAAGATGCAAAGGGATGAGGAAAAACAGTTATGGAAAGAAAAATTTAAGATCTGTAGACAGTTATTGCATAGGTTAAAAAGAGATCATTTTACTAATACAATTCTGGATTCAAAGGATGCAGGTAAGGTAGTGTTAAGAGAGTTATCAAGAGGGGAGTGTTTGAGATAAAGTTTAATCAGACTTAAATAGTGAAGACTTAGCCCAATTCTTTGTGGATAAAATTGAGGTTATTTTGGAGGACTAGCTTAGTGGTTAGAGCAACAGCCTAGCACCCAAGAGATCTGGGTTAAATTCCTTGTGACCTTGGGCAAGTCACTTTACCCTTTTGTTATACCTTGCCAAGAAAACCCAGTGGTTGCTGGGTTGCCAGGAGTCAGCATTGACTTGATGGTATTTAAAAAAATATTTGAGGTTATTCAGAAGGAATTTATGAACAGTATAGGTTTTAAAAGATGAGAATATGGCTATTTTGAAGAATATAAAGTTATTGCATTTTTTTGTCCCACTTGATGAATATTTGCAGAAGTTAATCGCTTTATGGTAGGATTTAGTCCTGTTGATCTTTGTCCAGCACAGTTTTTGCGATCCCTCCCAGAGAATTGTTGTTTATATTTACGATCGATGATAGCTCAATCTTTGCAGGAGGGTATCTCCTTCCATGCTGGGACAGACCTTAATCCACCAGTTTTATAAAAATCTTCTTTGGCAGTAGATGAAGTAAATTAAAGACTGGTGTCTAATCTGCCTTGCATTGCTAAGATTTTAGAATTTATTGTGACCTCCCAATTACAGACTTTGGAGGGTTAGATGATTGTTAATCAAGATTTTAAGGCTGCTTTTCGTATTGAAACAAAGGTAGTAGTTTTATTGGATGAGATACAGAGCTGGAAGGATTACAGAGGTTGTGGTTTTTTAGTTTTGTTAGATTTATCCTCGGCCTTCGGTACAATATCCCATGACATATTGGCAAGGCTGCGTTAGTTGGGTGTGGATGATTTAACCTTAAAATGGTGTGACTCCTTTTTGACAAATAGAGCTTTTAAAGTGGAGTTGAATGGAAAATATCACTGTGTGACAGGTGTGCCACAGGGAGGTCTCCATTATCCCCATTATTGTTTAATATTTACTTTAGTCCTTTAGTACAGTATATTAGGAAATCAGGGTTTTCCCCATATATGCTGATGATGTTTAGTTTTCTTTACCAATGAAGAAGTCTTTTCAAAATTTGTTGGACCAATTGGGACACGGTTTATATGTTCTGAGGTACTGATTGAATGAAAATAAATTGAAGTTGAATTTAGGGAAAACTGAAGTTTTGTGGATAGGGAAGGCTACGATTCCAGGTAACATTAAATTTGTTCAGTTGTTAGGATAAGAAGGTAGAGATATATCCTCGGAGGTATGTAGCTTAGGAGTTATTGACTCTAATTTGATTTTTGAATCATATGTGCAACATGTACAAAATAGCATATGGTATAAATTGAAGTTAGTGAGACAATTGAGATTGGTGTTAAGACCACAAGATTTTCGGACAGTGGTTCAATCAATAGTCTTGAGTCATCTGGACTATTGAAAATCTGTATTTTTGGGAATGGCCAAACAGTTATGACATAAATTGCAACGGATTCAAAATGGCTTCTGATGAAATGATTATGCACAGTAGTTATAGAGAAAGAGTTACCCCTTTGCTGCTGAACCTCCTTAGGTTACCAATAGAAGACAGAGTTTTGTTTAAGGTTTTATGCCTGGCTTTTAAAGCTATTATTTAACCCCCATTGCCTCAGAAGAAAGGCCTGACAATCTGCTTCCTGTCACACTGCCAAGAAAACCCAGGAGCTGTGGAGTCGCCGGAAGCCAGCATTGACTCAAAGGCACACATTGCATTTGCATTTAAAATTATTCAAAGTACAATTTATTTGTCAAATAAGCTGACACATTGTTCTTCTGCAAGGTCTTTGCATTCCATGACCCACTGTACATTGGTGCTGCCTTCTGCCTCCTCTTTTCAGCAGAGGAGAGTTAGGGACAGATGTTTTTCTGGTGCAGTACCAAAATTATGGAATGATTTCTCTTCTGAGATTAGGGATCTTGTGGACTATGTACAATTTCGTAACGTTTTAAAGATGTAATTATGGAGGAAATATTTTTAGAGTGTATTTGATTTGATCTGTCTCTTGTATTGCAATCATATTTTTTACTCCACTTTGTATGTCTTTTGATAGTAAAAGTGTATTATAAGCTATGTAATTAAAATTAAATTAAATATGGTCCTCAATCACTACTCTTTGAGCTAAATTTTCAGAGTTTATTGAATAGGAATAGTATACACTTGGCACTTAAACTCCACTCACACCTCTTTCCTTCTCAGAATAACTAAGGCCAGTCCAGATTTTGTGTTCTGAACCAAGAGTTTACTTATGAACCTCAGGATCACTGATAACAATAGAAAAATTACATCTGGCAGAACAATAAGAATAGAATTATATTACAAGCAGTTATCTCCTTTTTCTTCCCATAGAATACTTCATTCGTTTTTACTTATTTCAGCAATGCACTCTGTATGCCTTCTGTGTTCCTACGTTGGAGCACCTTAACAAAAAAGCTACAAAACAGGTGGATAAATGTCCAAATCAGAAATTTATAAATCTACACCAAACAAAATTCCTGATTTTACTACAATCAATGGAAACAAAAAAAAACATTTGATAAGAGAGGAAAAGACCTCATTTTCACAAGCCAATGGTCATTAAATGCTCAAGGCCACATTCCTGGTTTGCACATGTAACCATCACTGGTCAGAAAAACCCCAATACCAGAAATACTACTTTTGTGACTTTTGTGTCTTCTTCTGACTCTTCTAGTGGAAATGAGATTAGATCTTCGTCCTCCACATATTTTTAAACTTGGATTTTCTACAATCCCAAAGGAGACGGTGGAGGAATTGTCATTGGGGAACACTGCAACAGGACAATCGCCCTTAAGTGTCGTTCTTTTGTTCCATCTTTTCCTTTTGACCCCTTTCAAATAAGAATTGGTTTAGAAAGATTTTTTAGAGCATTACAGTTAAAGCTTTTTTTCTTTGATAAACCTATGGAAGTTGGAAGAACTCCTTTGGTTAGAGATAAGTCACAGTGGTTGTTGCCAGGGGCAATGGATCCTGCTATTGCAATATTTAAAAAAAATTGGTTTTCTGAGACATTGAGCCCCTATGTGATTCTTTTAGGGACGGGCTTTTCAGTTTAAATAAGGATGATAAAATAGCTGTTATGACACTTTCAGCGGATGATTCTGTTGTGATCAAGATGGCAGACAAGGGTTGGGGCCATTGTCCTATGGGACAAGAATGATTATTTACAGGAAGCCTTTAGATAATTATAGGATGGGAGCACTTATAGAAAATTGAGAACTGATCCTACATATAAGATCCAGAAAATGATTAAGGATTTAACTTTGCAAACTATGGAATTGGGTTATTTACATCATCAAGAATTGTGGTTCCTAAATCCTAAGTTTTGCAGAGTACTTGTGTTATAATTGCTACCCAAGATTCATAAGTTATGGGTTCGGCCTCCTGGGAGGCCAATAGTTCCAGTGAATTCTAGAAAGAGAATCAATTTTTGTGGAGAGAATTTTGAAGCCCATTGTACCGCAGATGAAGTCATTTGTAGAAAGATATAACTCATTATTTTTTTTTTACAGATTTTGTCTGGCTACGAGGGTGATGTCTCTGGTGTTACTTTTTCATCTTGGATGTTGTGTCTTTGTACACATTCATCCTGCAATCTGAAGCTTTAGAAGTAATGAGAACAACTTTGGATAGTAGAATGAGACCTCATTTTGTGCCCACGGAATTCATTGTGTCCCACTGCTTATATTTGTGCTGGAATTATTTTTTTGTTTTTGGATGATTATTACCATCAAATCTCTGGGACAGCTATGGGAGCTACGATGGCACCTTCATTAACTAATCTTTTCACGAATAGAGTTGAAGAAGAATGGGTTTATCAATCACCATTTATTGAGCTTGTTGGGCTGTGGTGCTGCTTTATAGATGATATATTCTTATGGAAAGAAACAGAAGACCAACTTGTATATTTGGATTTGCTTGAATTCCTGCCATGAGAATATCCAGTTTGAGATGAAGCATAGTAATATTCAAATTCCTTTTTTGGATGTTCTTGTATTTAAAGAGCGGGATATATTAAGCACTGCGGTTTTTAGGAAGTAGACCAATCTCAATACTTTTTTACATTATACTAGTTGCCATCCCACATCATTGAATAATAGTCTTCCGATTTCCCAATATTTACGCTTCAGAAGAAATTGCTCTGGGAGACAGGATTATAAGGATCAATCTAAGAAGCTGACTGAAAGATTACCTGAAAGAGGATACCCTGCAGCAGTACTCAAAAAATGCTTATAGAAGAAAGCTTTACAAGTACAGAGACTATCTGGTTAATAATAGTGATGTGAGAACATCTTCTAGTATTAATGATGATTGTATGATCTATGTCCTTAAATACTCCTTAGCATCTTACAAGATTTCTAGGATATTAAAAAATCATTGACAGGTTTTACAACTACATCGTGTTTTCAGTTTGAAGGACTTGCGGATAGCTTATTCCCGTTGGGGCAGCCCTTCAGATTTTGAACCCTTCAGATGATGGCAGACAATAAGGGTTCATCGCTTACCCACACTTTGATGGGTAAGGCACTGTTGGGACCTCACAAGGGGGTAGACATTGTTTGACCTTCAATGTTGCTCTTTCTTTAAAATGTTTTGAAAATCCACTAGATGGGAAAGTGTATTTTTTAAGGAAATTTACTACCTGTGAATCAACCTTTGTGGTATACTATATATAATTAGATGCCTATGTTGCAAATTATATGTGGGAAGGCCACCAGATCTTTTTGCCCCCAGATGTCTGAGTACCAGAGTGTCTTGAAAAATGGGTATCTTTAATCACCACTAGTTAATCATTGCATACAAGAAGGAAACAGTTTTAATGTGTTGAACTACTGAATCAATTGTAAAGCATCTAAAAATTGATGTGTGGGTAATAGAGATAAAATATTCTCCCATCTGGACCGATTGAACTCTGTGGAACCTTGGGTTTAAATGTGAGTGTTGGATGGATCCACTTTCTATGAGGATCAGGATTGGCAAGATTGAGCCCTGGTTTGATTGGTTCTTTATGTGATTCTGTGCCAGCGTCATTTTGTAGCCATGATCATTTAAAAGTGATTTGAGCTGAGAAGAGCTGGGATATAAATGAAATCTGAAAGTGCTGTTTTGTGAGTAGTTTTATAGCAAGGATACTGTGGAATAATTTATAAAATCCCATAGATGCTAAATGTTTTATTTCCATTTTTTCCATTTCTGAAGTTTTAAGTAGCAATTCCATTTGCTCTGATGTAGAGTAGGAGAACACAAAGAAGCCTTTGATTTATTTTTTGTGGTGATACATTGAACCTATGAGAGTGTCTTTTGATATTATGCAAGAATAAGAGAACTTTAGCATTTCAATACTGCTATATATGAAATGAAATATTTATTACTCACATGAACTGAATGAGTTACACAACTATCCTTTCACTTATATTGATGGATTTTAAAATATTTTTTTGAATAGAGTAAATTTTTTAAGTATTAGAAATAAATATTTATAAGATAAAATAAAAAATAAAACTTACAACAGAAGTATTTTTGGTAAAGGAGTTTTTCTGACCAGTGATGTTACATGGGCAAACCAGGAATGATGCCTTGAGCATTAAAAGACCATTGGTTTATGGGACACAGGTCTTTTCCTTTTATCTCCAGGAACAAGCAGGAATGTAGTTTTCACATATGGGTATCGTCGGTACCGACAGAGCCTGCGCGGGAACGCTCCCCATCGTCCAATAGGAAAGCTTTTAGGAGCATCCCACAGCACCTGCATGCTGCCTTCCCGCCTTTCCCAACTGACCCTCTCCAGTTCTTCGTTTTCCGCGGAGCCGAGAGGTCGCACATCCTGTCACCGCAGAAAGAATTCCCCCCTTATTCTTTTTTGTGGTCGCATCTGCCTTCCCTCGACGCTACACCGGTACCGCCGGTGGTTCTTTAATTTTTTTTAAAAAAACAAAACAAAACCCTTTCTTTCTGGAGTCTTTTCCAGTAATTTTCTCCTGAGGTGCCACATGCCATTTTGGGCACTAGGACCAGTTTTTTCCTCAAAATGGAAAAACCCACTTCGGGTTTTAAAAAGTGTTCTAAGTGTGGCGGTACCATCTCCATCACCAACACCCATGAGTGGTGCCTCAGATGTTTAGGTCCTGACCACTCTATTTCAGAGTTTTGTTGCCTGTGGGATGATGTCGAAAAGGGGCCGGCAAAACCGAGCTGCTAAACTTAGCAACCTTTTTCACTACAATGCAGCCTCCGTGGCATCGACGTCTTCCAGGGCTTCGTCTTCCTCCCATGGATCTCAGGTAACTAAACATAAATCTAGCCGGTCCTCAAAGGGTAGATCTCCTTCTAAACATCGAGATGCCTCTGGCATTGCCCTGGAGGGACTTTCACCAGCAAAATTGCCCCAGCGGGAGGCTTCGGCTTCCAAAGCACTAACGGGGCTCCAGGATGTTCTCGAGACTTCAACCTCGGCAGAACTACTGGTGCCATGCTCTGGGGTTCCAGCCGCTTCATCCGGCACCGATACCCAAGCATTGGCAGCGTTGATAGACCAGAGATTCTTGGCTATTGAACACAGTCTGGCGGCTCTTCTCACGGCCTCGATGCCCCTGAAACCGCTTCAGACAGTTCAACCACACCGACTCCGGTACCGGCACCGACTGCATCGACGTCGGCAGGTACTCTACCGGGACCAAGTCATGTGTCTCTATCTGGCATCGACAAGTCGGTACCGGACCACCCCGATGCTGACTTTGATTGGTACCGGTACCGTGCCTTGCACGATCACCCGGATCGGAGATACTTCGAATCCTCGGATGAGTCTGAAGACTCTGAAAGCTCTGATGATACCAGAGTACTTCTTCCTGAGGATTCCTCTTCTCCTCAGCATAGGATGTCTCCACCAGAGGATATGTCCTTTCAGGATTTTATCCGAGATGTGGCCCAAGGTCTTTCCATCACAGTGGCTCCTGAAAAAGAGCCTAAGGCAAAGGAATTAGAAATCCTGCAATACCCTAAAGCTCCCAAGGAGGCTGCTACCTTACCTATTCATGAGATCTTGCATGATCTTATGTTAAGGATCTGGGAAACACCTCTGACCACATCTCCTCACTCTCGAAGACTCGACACCATGTATCGAGTTCCTCCTTGTCCTGGGTTTCAGAAGACTCAATTACCACACCATTCCATGGTGGTGGAATCAGCCATGAGACGGATAAAGAGTGCAAAAAGGCATGCATCTATTCCTCCAGAACATGAGTGTAGGACTCTTGACGCCTTTGGACGTCGATCCTTCCAAGCTTCCATGCTTTCTGCGAGGATCAGTTCCTATATCTTGTATATGGGAATGGTCCTTAAAGAGGTCACAGGAGATTTAGAGCTTATGAGCCCTCTCCTTCCTGATGATAAAAAAGGCAAGATTATCTTGCTGTTGTCAAACATGCTCAGGATGTTTCCAAGTTTGTGAGTCGTGCAGCCTTTGACTGCTTTGAATGCATAAGCAGAACTTCTGCCATTGCCATAGCTGCACATAGGATTGCCTGGCTCCAGGCATCTGACTTGGAAATTTGGGTACAGGACAAACTAGGGAATATACCTTGCACAGGAGAGAATCTCTTTAGCAAGAATTGGCAGGCAAAGGCTAATGAGATAAATGCTGACAATATCACTTTGGATAGATTGTCTAAATTTACAGCTGATCCTGCGAGGAAAAGATCCTCTAAGAAACCTTTCTTCAGCAAGAAGAAAAAGTTTTATCCCTCCTATACCCAGCAGGGACATCGTTTAGGTCAGTCTGCCCAAAAGGGACAGCAGCAACAACCTAGGCAACAAAGGAAGCCAAAAGCAGCTAAGCCTCAACCGGCTCAGCAGACTCAGCTTCCACAGGGGCTTTGACTCCTATCTAGAGAACTTTTCCTTCCTGGCCCTGAACGGCCCAGAACTCTCCACCATACCAGGAAGGTTATGTCATCTTGCCCCCAGATGGGGTCAAATAACAGCAGAAAATTGGACTCTGTCTGTTGTAAGAGAGAGGTACAAGCTTCATTTCCTCAGCATGCCCCCTCCTACACTGGTAAAACAGTTCAATTCTCAGACCTCTCTCAACGACCGGTTAGGTCACGAGGTCACTGTGCTCCTTGCTCAAGGGGCAATAGAAGAGGTACCCATTCCCCAACGGGGTACAGGGTTTTACTCCACCTATTTCCTTATTCCAAAGAAAACAGGAGGACACAGGCCCATTTTAGACCTCAGAGAATTGAACAAATTCCTGTTCAAAGAGAAGTTCAAAATGATTTCTCTAGGAACTCTGCTGCCATACCTTCAGAGTCAGGATTGGCTTTGTTCTCTAGATCTCAAGGATGCGTACACTCATGTTCTCATCCATCCAACTCACCGAAAGTTCCTTTGATTTCTGTTTCAAGGGAAGCACTACCAATACATGGTTCTTCCTTTTGGCCTGGCCTCTGCACCAAGGATGTTCACAAAATGCATGGCTGTGGTGGCAGCATTTCTCTGCACCCTTGGAATATTTGTCTTCCCTTACTTAGACGACTGGCTCATTCAAGCCCCTTCAGAGCCAGAGGCCAGGGTTGCTCTCTCTCGCACAATATGCATCCTTCAGTATTTGGGACTTGTCATAAACTTCCCAAAGTCCAACTTTGCTCCCACTCAATCCCTAGAGTTTATAGGAGCTCTGCTGGATACCAGACAGACAAGGGCCTTCCTTCCACAGCCCCGCTGCCTTCACATTGTGCAGTTAGCTTCCCAAGCAGTGCTAAAACCTCACCTCACTGCTTTGGAAATGTTACAGTTGCTAGGCCACATGGCATCCACCGTGCATGTGGTTCCTTATGCTCGCCTCCATATGAGGGCAGCCCAGTGGACCTTATCCACTCAGTGGGCTCAGGCGTCAGGTTGCCTGTCAGATAAAATAGCAAACTCAGAAAACCTTATTTTGTCCCTCCAATGGTGGCAGTTCCCCAAAAACATTTTGGTGGGGTCTCCTTTTTGGCAACCCCCACCCCAAGCCACTCTAACAACAGATGCTTCACAGGTGGGTTGGGGAGCCCACCTGCACGGCCTCTCTACACAGGGTACCTGGACTCCACAGGAGGCCTATCTTCATATCAACCTCCTGGAGCTCAGAGCAATCTTTCTTGCTCTTCGAGTATTTCACACCCAGCTCAGCTACAAAACAGTCCTAGTTCAAACGGACAATCAAGTAGCCATGTTCTATGTGAACAAGCAGGGCGGAACAGGCTCTCTGTCGCTCTGCAATGAAGCTTTGCGACTATGGGCCCTCGCCAGAGAGCATCTGATTCATCTCCTTGTGGTGTATCTTCCAAGGATTCAAAACTCTTGGGCAGACAGACTCAGTCGAGTTCTTCTTCCACACGAATGGTCTCTCCATGCAGACCAGGTGGCCAACATTTTTCAAATTTGGGGAACCCCGGACATAGACCTCTTTGCAAGTCCGCTGAATGCCAAACTTCCCTGGTTCTGTTCCAGAATTCCAGCTCAGGGTTGTCAGGCCAGGGATGCTTTCCTCCTCCATTGGGGCCAGGACTTCCTGTATGCCTTTCCACCCATTCCCCTAATTCCCAAAACCCTGTTAAAGCTTCAGAGAGACAGAGGTCATATGATCCTCATAGCTCCACGTTGGCCACGGCAAATGTGGTACAATCTGCTCCTACATCTCTCTCAAGCTCCGCCTCTGGAGTTAGGATCTGCTCCAGATCTCCTTTCTCAAGAGGATGGGATGCTGTGGCATCCCAATCCCTAGTCTCTGCATCTCAGGGCCTGGTTGCTGAAAGCCTAGAACGTTTCAGTCTTAACCTTTCCCAGCAGGTAAAGGATATCCTTTATGCTTCCAGGAAGCCTTCCACAAGATGCTCCTATGCATTTAAGTGGAAAAGGTTTACCATATGGTGCTCACAGAAGGGTCTTAACCCTCTTACAATGCCTCTGGAATCATTACTGGAGTATCTCCTTCATTTATCAAATGCAGGGCTTAAGACCAATTCAGTGAGAGTCCATTTTAGTGCTATTGCAGCTTTTTTCAAGCTTCTTATTGGGCAACCTATTCCCTCTCATCCTCTCATAGCGAGATTTATGAGAGGCCTTCTTTTAACTAAGCCTCCCATTAAGCCACCACCGGTGGCATGGGACTTAATTCTGGTTCTTGGGCAGCTCATGAAACCGCCCTTTGAACCATTAGCCACTACCTCTATGAAATTCCTTTCCTGGAAAGTTATCTTTCTCATTGCAATCACATCAGCACGTCGCATCAGTGAATTGCAAGCGTTGGTGGCTGATCCTCCTTATACAAGGTTCTATGATAAGGTAGTCCTTAGGACTCATCCACACTTTATGCCAAAGGTGGTGTTGCCTTTTCATTTAGACCAAGCGGTTTACCTTCCTGTATTCTTTCCAAGGCCTCACGCCTTAAATGCAGAAAGGACTGGAAAGGGGGGCTGTTACTTCTGGAGAGAAATCTGAAATTGTGAGTATATACTTCTGGGAATTTTTCTGAAAGGAATTGTTTTTCTTTTAAAGCTAATTAATCTGTGAACCCACTATTTTTTTTTGTTAAATCAGTCAGGGCCTAGTAGCAACAGTTTAAGATTCAATTTAAAAACACAGAAGAGAACTTTCTGGTTACCTTTCATACCCAGTAGACAGCTGTAGTTTAAATTTCATAGTCACTCAGGGCCTAGCATCAGCAAAGTACTTTTAGTTTCAAATTAAAACACAGAAGAGAGCTTTCTGGTTAAATTTAGAATCCAGCAGAGAGCTTGTAGTTTAAATTTCATAATAGGTTAGAGCCTAGTAGCAGCAAAGAGCTATAATTTAAATCAAATCAGAATATAGTTTTCCTCAGCAGCACAGGACAAGGTACTGTGTAGCAGCCCTTTTTTAATAAGTGTTATATCCCTCCCTCCCTCCCCACACCCACCCTCCCCTGGGAAAATCACAGCTTTATAGGTACTTGCACAACTTAAAAGACAGGAGGTGCTCTCAGGTGAAGCTCATTACCCAAATCAGTCATACACCAAGGACCTGAGATTAATTAAGCTTCAGGTGAACAAGGTATATTAAACTTCTTAGGTACAGTTTTAGTGGTATAAATATCCATTGCACCCTTTAGTACATATAGAACTTAAAGATCTAAACACAAACTTAAAACTAAGATGCAGACAGCAGTCCAGCAGCGGGATGTGGGCTTTCCAGTCTTTTGCATTGAGTGTCACATGTATGATTTTCTCCCAGCTGGTGAGAGGTCTTACGTGTGCACTAGGTGCAAGGAGCTCTCTGCTCTCAGGGAACAAGTCCGTTCTCTAGAGGCTAGAGTAGCAGACTTGGAAAACATAAGACAGACAGAGAGGTACATAGACGAGACCTACAGGGATATAGTCCTGAAGTCCCACCTCCAGTCTGGCAGCATCCCTGTTGCCATGGAGGAGAGAGGTCACGTGACAGGAGAGCATCACCCTGGTGTGGCAGGAAGTGATCCTGTAACTAGGACCTGTCCTCCAGGTGATGTAAACCCCTCTCGCACCGAGGAGGTTTCTCCAGGGCCAAGTGCCCATGCGGGAAGGGTTAGGACAGCAGTTATAGTTGGTGATTCGATCATTAGGCATGTAGATAGCTGGGTGGCTGGTGGACGTGAGGATCGCCTGGTAACATGCCTGCCTGGTGCGAAGGTAGCGGACCTCACACGCCACCTAGATAAGGTCTTAGATAGTGCTGGGGAGGAGTCTGCTGTCTTGGTACATGTTGGTACCAATGACATAGGAAAATGTGGTAGGGAGGTTCTGGAAGCTAAATTTAGGCTTTTAGGTAGGAAGTTGAAATCCAGAACTTCCAGGGTAGCGTTCTCCGAAATGCTTCCCGTTCCACGCGCAGGACCCAATAGGCAGGCAGAGCTCCGGAGTCTCAATGCGTGGATGAGACAATGATGCAGAGATGAGGGGTTCGGATTTGTTAGGAACTGGGGAACATTCTGGGGAAAGGAGGGGCTCTTCCGAAGGGATGGGCTTCACCTTAACCGGGATGGAACCAGGCTGCTGGCATTAACCTTTAAAAAGGAGATAGAGCAGCTTTTAAACTAGATAATAGGGGAAAGCCGACAGTCGCCCAAGAGCGCATGGTTCGGAAGAATGTATCCTTGAAGGATACTACAAAAAGCAGAGAGGTTCCAAAAAAGAGTAAAGTAGCCCAAATGCCCTCGAGTATGGAGCAGACAGAACTTAAAGATCCCAAATTACCCATGTCTACCAATAGCCAAATTAATATGAATAAAATACAGTCTCTAAAATGCTTGTATGCAAATGCTAGAAGTCTACAAAACAAGATGGGAGAGTTAGAATATATAGCACTAAACGAGAGGTTAGATATGATTGGAATATCAGAGACATGGTGGAAGGAGGACAACCAGTGGGACACTGTGATACCTGGGTACAAACTATATCGAAATGATAGAGCTGATCAAATTGGTGGAGGGGTTGCGCTCTATGTTAGAGAGGGCATTGAGTCAGAAAGGATTAAAGTTTTGCAAGAAACAAAATTTGCTGTAGAATCTCTATGGATTGAAATTCCATGTAAAAAGGGGAAGGCGATGGCAGTGGGGGTGTACTATCGTCCGCCTTGCTTTTTGCAGAGTTAATTAATTCCATAGAAGCATAGCACACCTTATCAGTACCAATTAAACTTGTTTTTCTATATTTTCTAAGTTTCGTTTCTGCTTAGCTATGTTCAGTTAAACTGAGTTAAGTTTCAATTCTATGGTGTCATCATTCAGGGGGGTTTTCATTCCTCTGGGCCTAACTACAGGCTTCAGTTACAGGTCAAGCTGCTCAGGCCTGTCTGCTTAGTTCAATTAGCATGGATCATAGGCCGTCGCCTACCACATTCCCCCCTTTGATTATTCTCACCCGCATGTTAATAAGGTGTGAGAATCAAATCACATAATACTAGGTAAAGGTATCACTCTGTGGTATAGGGTAGTAAGTTCACATAGCTAGCATCTTTGTAGCTGTCTTACGCTCTACAGTGTTATTAATAACTGAAGTTATCATTTGCAAGCAAAATGGCAAGAAACAAGGGAGCAACAGGCAGATAGTCAAAGTCCATAGTTTGGCAAGAGTGGGAAAAAGAACTAAAGGATTAGAAGGTTCAGTTGCATCTTTTGTTGTGCTGTCGTAAAGCTTCTGATTTAGACAGACCAGCTGTCCATCCTTCGTAGTAGATTGTGGTCCAGTCCGAACAAAACACAAACTGTCAACAATGGGGTGGGCCAATACCCACTCACTAGTAGTATTATGTAAATCAGTCTGATTGTATAGGATAGAATAGTTCAGTTCTTGCGTCTCCCAGGGCCACTGATCTCCCATCTTAGTTCCTCCACAATAGAAACAGTCAGAAGTGTGGAGACTAGATGCTATTGCTCCAGTAAGTTCAAGAAACAAGTTCTGGTGGTGGTATGAGGAATTGCAACGGTGGCTTGCATAGCCTTGTAGAAAGTCAAGATCTAGAACAACTTTTGGATTGGAGAGTATACCAATGCAAGTATAGGAAGAATGATAAAACAAGGTCTGAGTGACCTTCGGTCCAGTTCATGTTGTACTTATACAGGCTGCCCAGGGAGATAAGGCAAAAGTCATTTCAAAGCACTCCAAGGCTGCTGCCAAAATAAAGCAATAATAATAATTCATAATGGGCATAGTCTCTGGAAAATTGGTGGAACTGTCGACTTCCACAACAGATAACAGATGTAGGGTTGATTGTAGATCCTCAAGCTTCTGCCGTACGTAGACCTACCAGCTTTTTGGCAGGAGTAGGGCTGTAGATTCCAAAGTATCACTGTCCTCTGGGATGTCTCAATTTCTTAAAATATCATAGCATAGTCTCTTAGGCTATTATTGCTTCCTTAGAGCAGTTCACTCTTTAGGAGATCAAAACAGTCTTTTCAGAGTATTTAAACACAGTCTCTTAGAAGATTCAATTTCTTAACACAACACAGTCTCTTTCTGATGATTGCAGTTTTGTTTTGTTTTTTTCAGATGTGAGGCTTACCTTCAGATAAACAAACAGTCTTGAAACAGTGCCGTTTCTGAGGGACCAATAAGTCTTAGGTCCGTGGTTGTTGTCGTAGGGTGAGGTGCAATGGAGTCTCAGGATGCTGTACAGTAGTCCAGTGATCAGGTTCAAGAGCAGCTGCTGGCTTCACTTGATTATGATGGGTCCAAGGTTCAAATTCTGCGACTTTTACTGCAGTTGGAGTTGACAGGATGACGACATAGGGTCCTCTCCAATGCAGGGCTAACAGTATCTTTCTCCACTCTTTGATCCACACCGAGACTCCAGGCTTGAAAGGATGCAGGGGTTCAGGCAAATTGATGAGTAATCGATTTTGTACTCAGGTATGAAGACTCCTGCAAAACAGAACTTAAAACCAATAGTTCATATCTAATAATTTCAGATCCTATCTGTCTCATATCTCCTTTTATTTCCTATACAATAGGCAGGGGTTGCCCATACAGAATCTCAAAAAAGGGAAACTCCTAAAGACTTAGCAGGGGCTAAGTATATCCTAAGAAGGGCTATGGGAAGAACCTGGGGCCACTTCAGGTAAACCTCTTGGCAAAGTTTGGACAACTGAGATTTCAGGGTTCTATTCATACATTCTACTTTTCCTAAATTCTGAGATCTATAGGCAGTATGTATCTATTAATATCAATATCTTGGGGCTATACTTAATGGACTTGCTTCCTAAGGTTATCCACCCTCATTCTTTGTACAGGGCCCCATAGGCATGCAAGGTTGTAAGGGCATACTTGAAATCTGGGTACATATTTAGACAGGGCTCTTTTCCTATTGTTAGTGCTCTAGTGAGGGCTATCAGTTCAGCTTTCTGTGGTGAAGTTTCTGGGGCCAGGGCTGAGGACTCAACTACCAAATCAGGGGTCACCACTGCATATCTAGCACAACAATGTCCATTGATGATGAAACTGCCTTCAGCCACAAAGAAAGTCTGTTCAGGGTTCTCCATAGGGACATCAGTCAAATCCAGGTGGCTTGAGAATACAGTGTCCATAATTTCTAAACAGTCATGATCAGGGGATCAAGACCAACTGATAACAACATAGCAGGATTGAAAGCTTGACTGACCCTTCAGTTGTATCTGGGGTTTTCACACAACATACTCTAATACTTCAACATTCATAGATTTGTTAGCTAGTAATTTCCTTTGTATTTCATATTGGTTAGAACAGAGTGTGGTACAGTAACTTGAAGATTCTGTCTCAAAGGGATTTTTCTTTTAGTTTTTGCTTACTAGGAAGGCTGTAGCTGTAACAGCTTCTCAAATAAGGTCCAAGAGATTGAGTCAACACTCCCAGAACATTTCCTTGCGACTCATGAACATAGAGACTGCAAGGTTTTCTGGACATCGGGTAGACCCAGAACTGGTGATAACATCAGAGCGGTTTTCAAAGATCAAAAGACTGCATTCCTATTCAAGTCCCCATTCCAATGGAGACTTTTTCATTCCTTTGGTAGCTTGATACAATGTGATACAATGGTTTTGCTAGCAGCGCAAAATTGGGGATCCATATACAACAGTACCCTGTGGCACCCAAGAAGGCTCTCACTTGCCTCCTGGTGGTTGGAGTAGGAATACTGCATACAGCTGCTTTGCGTTCTGGTAAGGGTTCCAGGCGTCGAATTCCGCTGGACAACTGGAATCCTAGGTATTTAACTTGTTTGACATAATTATGCTTTGGCTCTTGAGACTTTGTATCCAGCCTCATTAAAAAGGTGCAAGAGTTCACTGGTGGCTGGTGGACATTCACTTTCTGAGTTGGTGGTTATGAGCAAGTTGTCCACATATTGAAGTAGAATTTTTTTCTTTTTTTTTTTCTTGAGTTTCTGGATAACTTGTCAAATCTTTTGCTGAGTGAGGCGAGTTCTTGAATTCTTGAGGTAATCTTGTCCAGATGAGTTGGCCCCGCCTCCTTGTAGTGGGGTCTTGGGCTAAGCGTATGCAGAAAAAAACATCTTTTTAAGTCCAGAATGATGAAATGTATAGCTTCAGCAGAGATCAGTTCCAAGAGAATATAAGGATTTTGGTACCACTGGTTGTATAGTTTCAGCTGCATCATTCATTCTTCTTAGATCCTGCACTGGGCGGTAATCACCTGTCCCAGGCTTCTTGACTGGCTTGAGGGTGACAATGGCAGGAGCTATGTTCTTCGCTAGGCCAAGTGGGTTATCTTCTGCCCATACTTTAGGTGGGGCTATGAGGTTGGTAAGTGTACAGCTTGTTGCTTTGGATGCAGGTGAATAGAACCGCCATTCTTCTTCTTGGGGACAGTTAACACCATCAGGCCAGCAGATTTTGAGTTTCATTTTTCCCCCTTCAACAAAGGATATCTGTGCTTGAAGCTTTGCAAGCAGGTCTCGGCCCAAAAGTGGAATAGGGCATTCAGGCATATACAGGAACTGGTACATTATTATTATTTTTTTTTCTAGTTCACACATGTGGTTCTGCAGAAAAGGCTTTGCGAGAAAAACACAGGGGCTACTGGCTTTAGTATTCTGCTCCTGTATCCCCCATAAAAGTCCATATATTGGTCCCCTATTTTTCAGACTGACTCCTGGGGACCCAGGGAAACTGGAGAGTCCGGTCTGGCCTAGTCTTCATCCATGCTGTAGCCCTCTTCGGCTGCCACTCACGCTATAGCTGCTTCACTCTCGTGCTGAAACACTGTGCTTGGTTTATTGTTTTATGACTTTGCAATCAAGTACTCCCTCGGGAGTCAAGATACGGGCATTCACTTCTCTAATGTCCTTCTTTTTCTATAATGGGCGCACTCACACCCAGTTTTCACATCCGCTGCTCCTTCGATTAGGAAAACCTCCACATCATCCAACTAAAATATCTGTTCTCTTTTTTCCATCTTACAATTTTTACATTCTCTGTCCTTCTTCAACAATCCACATACTTTCTGATAAACTTTCATTTAACCATTATGCCCGCAAATTCATCCAGTTCTCTGCAATTTCCGTTCATTAGTTCAATCAAGTCCTAAAACTTCTCAGTGCAGTTTTTTTTTTCAGTTCTAAACAAGTCTGGTCAGCTGACTTTCACTTCTAGTCCGGAGGGGGTGGACATTCCCCTGTTGCAGAGGTGGCTAGCAAACTACTTGGGAATCTGTAGTCCCCCCCCCCCCCCTCCTGGATTCTGTTTCTCCTAGCAATGCTCTATCCAGGAGGTTGATTTTTTTTTTTTTTTAAGGATCCACTTCTCTGCTGTGGGCACATTAGTTCACGCCCACCGGGGGGGGGGGGGGGTTGACATCATCGGTGGACTGGGCTCCATCCCCCCCTTAAGCACTCTGAACAGAACTACTTACAGAGAGAGAGAGAGAGACGAGACAGGATATCTAGAAATTCTGGGGCAAAATCCTGATTGGGACAGAGACATTTCATAATCTTCAGTAAATCCCTTACTGAAATTCTTGATCATACTTGAAAAGACACTTATTATTTCTGTAAACATAGGGCAGGCAGGAAACACTTAGATTGAGCACATACATCCATTATGCTTCTTATAGAGAGAACTATAGCTATCTGTCAGCATGTCTCTGCAAAAGAAATTATTTTTTTAGTTCAGGAAGCAAATATTTAAAAGACATTCCGGATATTTTTCATAAAATACAGTACACCTTTCCTTTTTTTTTTTTTTTTTAAATACAGAAAAACAAATTAATTTATCTTAAAAGCCAATATTGTAAAGGTCAGTGTAGCTAACTGATTTGTTCATTAGTAACCAGCACAGAGGGGAAGCATGCATTCAAATGACTTATACTCATTCATAAAAAGATAAACTTTGTTTTTAAAACTTTTGGTTAAACAGAGCTAGTGAAGCCAGCGAAAAAAACTAATTATAAATTCATCACGCTTCGATTAAATGAAGAGACTTTTCAAATCGGGAGTCCCTTTTCATTCCTAGGAAAAATCTCCTGCAGTCCTCCAGCAGTCTCTTCAGAACTTTTTTTTTTTTTTTTCTGCAGGCTATGTGGAAGCCACACCCCTCTGCTCGCGGGGAAACAATTGAACTGTGCTCATAAAAAGAGACTTCTCATTCACATGGACAGAGAGATGCCAGAAAAAAACAATTTAAATCAATGTTAAGTCGTGATCTAATTACTTTGTAGATCAAAGGAAAAACAAAAACAGTTCTTTATCATTTCCTATTTAAACTGTTTCAGTGCTTACTGAAAATTTGAACATACAGCCGACAGAAATTCCTCTCACTTGGTCCGCAACCCATAAGGGATTAATACAAACTTAATCCTTTTCAGGCTAAACCCAAAAACTATCGGGACCCACAATCCTGACTAAACATTCTTATTAAATGATAAATAAATGATATATATTACATAACCACAGCAGAAGGAACAAAAACATATTAAATAAAACAGGTACAATTTGCCTGAAATAAGCACAAACTACCAGCATTGAGATTTAAGCCTGCACAGGATTAGAAAGACGACACTATACATTCTTTCCTTCAGACACGCCCCCTGTCAGTTTTTCACACTGCAGTAGAAAAACAAACTGGGTCAGACCAGCTTTTTGATTTCTAAAAATGACTGTAGGTGTTTTGGGTCTTCATTCTGCTCTATTAATACAATTTCTTAATCAGTGAACTGTCACAAATTACTCAACAGAATAATCTCACATTTATAACAGAAGGGAAACTCGCAGTTTCAACAGATAGCAAAAATCAAATACACAGGACGGACAATACACCAAACGCTTCATCCGTTTCGCGACCTAGACGCAGTCACCCGACTAGGAACTGCGCTAGTCCAGAGTCCACTCTCGCTTGGTCCGTGCTGCCAGACCTCTCATTCACACTTCATTCACACAATCATGCTAGCAACGTATCTCAGAATGCATTCCTTTCTATCTATTCTGACTAGTCTTTTTCCCAATTACAAAAAGGATGAGGGTTTCACCCGGCGAATTCCCATGCGGGGTTACTCGGCCCTTCCTTGAGAGGTGATCATGCTCTCTTACCAATTCCCAATATCTCGAGATTACAAATTCCAAGTTCCAATGGCAGTACTGCTCTTTCTATTTCTGTCTAGACATACCAAAAACCCAGTCCTGTCTGCTCTGACTAGGCTGAATCATGATTCTCTATAACAGCTGTACCTTGCGAATACTCATGCAAGGATTTTCAAACAAAGACTTAAGTCTTACCAATTTCCAATTTTCTCGAGATTACAAGTTACAAGATTCAAATTCTTACCAAAGTTTTCAAACTGCAGTTCTAACTCATCTGTCTAGACAGGTTTTCAAAACTATACTTACCAGATCTGGTTCCCAAGCTTCTGAGTTGGATCCTGGACTCCCCCGGGACGGAGGTGTTGGCCAGCCGGAACCAGTGCCTGCCGAGGCCAGGCAGAACTCCCTCCGATACAAGAGGATCAGTGGGCCCAGGGAATTCCCCTGCATCGGATTGGCATGGTTCCAACTGGACCAAACCTCAAGGCGAATTTCGTGGATTTATTCTCTTGAACACTATCCACCACTCGCACTTCCAGGCCAACGCACCAAGAATGTAGCAGCAGATAAGCATGCAATAAATAAATCCAGGAGTCTTTTCAAGGATCCAAGCCAGTTTAATGTGCACATGGCTCAAGCAATAAGCAATTTCAAAATGGCTGAGCAATGGCTTCTAGTAAAACAACAACTTTTATAGCTTTCTTGTCCATTCTAAGCATAGGCAAACTTTTCATTGGTCCCAGTACCCCTCTCACCCATCTATTGGTCCCGGTACTGATATGGCTACCCAATCGGGACTCTGGTCTGGGCTCAGCACCTGGTTGCCCCCCTTCTAGTCCCAATTACAATGGTCAGTGTCTCTAACTTGTTACATCTCTCCTCCAAGGTCGCTTAGCTTGTTAAAACATATGGGAAGCAGGGCACTGTAACCTTGCTTTTTGCAGAGTTAATTAATTCCATAGAAGCATAGCACACCTTATCAGTACCAATTAAACTTGTTTTTCTACATTTTCTAAGTTTCGTTTCTGCTTAGCTATGTTCAGTTAAACTGAGTTAAGTTTCAATTCTATGGTGTCATCATTCAGGGGGGTTTTCATTCCTCTGGGCCTAACTACAGGCTTCAGTTACAGGTCAAGCTGCTCAGGCCTGTCTGCTTAGTTCAATTAGCATGGATCATAGGCCGTCGCCTACCACACCGTGGCACCGAAATTTAAAGGTAAGCACCACGGGGTTGCTTGTGACCATTCCCGCTGCTACAGGTCCCGGAGAGGTGTGACAGCAGTGGCGGCAATTTGGGCTAGAGGGATAGGGGGGTAGAAGTGCGAGGGATGAGGTTCACCTGTGGCACCTCAGCTTGCACCGACCCTGTGAGTAAGAAAAGAAAGAATTGAAGAGCTAAGAGGTCATAACAAAGTGTTTCAAGACCAATGATAAATCTTGTTAAGGGTTGTTGAGGCTTTTGCGTGGTTTGTATTTAAAGAAATGGCAATAAGAGGATGCAAACTACTAGGGCACAAACATCACTCATTGTTTTGTTGGTTTCAATATTCAGACTAGAATATTGCAATCAAAACTGCAGTTGTTATTAGTGGTGCCCTAGTTGTGGGCTGCCTAATTGTCTATGACTATACTTATATGAAAAGCATGCTGTGATAGCATCCTGGTGATGGAGAATATTTTGTTAATTGGATTAAATCTGTGATTCCAGCAAGAGGGTGAATTTACGTCAGTATTTCCAGTAAGCTTTTTTGATTAAATGAAAACAGAACTGAATATTGCACGTGATGGCTACAAGTAAAGGCATGGTTCTTCCAAGATGTTTCAGTAAAATACATGGTTCTTGAAATTATTTGAACAATATATTTTCACCAGTCAGAGGTGGATCCACTTAATAATTTCATATTTAAGAGGTAATTTTATAACCCTTTTCTGCACATAAAAAGTCTCATAAAATAAGGTCATAAAATTAGTACACCTGGTGCATTTAGGAGCAATCTTACTGAGTATACATACTCAGGGTAGGAGCTTGGGTACAGAGTGGGTAGAGTTATGATTTACTTTATGCACTAACAGGCTGATGCAGAAAACTAGCACGGCCTTTAAGCACAGATAACGACACTTTTAAATATACTTACTGCTACCACAAAATGCAGAAAGGAGACGGACACACATGTAAACAGCAAGGGAAAACCTAGCGCACAATTAATGCCAAGATATTTAAATATTTAAATTATAGGCAAATGAGCTGCATATAATAAACTGGTATGCAAATATTGGCTGCACCCAATGCAGAGTAACGTGTAGAGAATTTCACAACCAGCCTTAGCACCTGTATCTCTAAGGCTGGGTCTGAGGTGGCTTAAACATCTAATGTGTGCCCCCGACAGTATTTTGATGGAATTGGGTGCTTTCCTCAGTGCCTGGATCATCTTCCCCTCAGATGATCCAGGCATCAGGGAAAGCCCCCATTGCCATCAAAATGCTGTTGGGGATTGCTGCCCCCAGCAGAAAACAAATCGCTGGTGGCCTTGCAGCCCCGATCCCCCACCCACCCGCCCAAGGAATATAATCCTTGGTGGCCCAATGGCCCCAATCCCCCAACTCCCTGGAAGTAAAAGTAATCTCTGGTGGCCTAGTAGGCCTGATTCCCCCCTCCCCCCCGAAGTCAAAATAATTCATTTTGGCCCAGCCGTCCCGTTCCCCTCCACCCACCAAAGTAAAAATAAACCCTGGTGGCCCAGCGGTCTCGACCCCCCCCCTCCCCCCCCCCCCCCGGTGGTGGGGCAAGAGCAGGATCGCATGGGCAGTGCTCCTGCTAGTTTCTGAAGGGGGTGGTAGGTTCGAGGCCATTGGGCCATCAGGGTTATTTTTGGTTGGGCAGGGATGGGGGGGGATCAGGACTACTGGGCCACTATGGATTATTTTTACTTGGTTGAGTGGGAGGATTGGGGCCATTGGGCCACCAGGGAGTTGCTTTCTGTTGGAGGCACCGGCCCTTGACAATATTTTGATGGCATCAGGGGCTTTCCCTGATGCCTGGATCATCTGAGGGAAATTTGACATTTCCCCTCAGATGATATAGGCATCAGGGAAAGACCCCGATACCATTGGGGCTGCTATGCAAATTAACCACGCGGTGTCCGCTTCTCTGGGAGACCATGTCAAACTTGTGCCGAATTATTGTGCACTTTAGTTTGCTCTCCCAGTTTAACGCTGCCATTTTGCGCACAGTTTAACAGGTGGTTCATTTGCATGCTTACCCCTATCAGTGCTCTACATATAGGCATGAAAAATTGATAGAGTGCGACTTCAGTGCCGACTTTCTGCATTGTCCTGTAACATTTATGCCTGCTCCTGAGCCAGGCATAAACATAGAGCATCCACAATCTAGGAGCTAGTTTCTTCAGGATTTGTGTTAGTATTTTATAGACACTCACAGGCACATATTTGTCTCGGTCTCTTCTCCAAGTCCAAAGTTAGGCAGCCTGTTATAAAATTATCCTCCACGGAGTAATTTTAAAATGGTATACTTATGTTAGAGTTGGAAAATGGTGGGGGAGGGTGTGTGGGGTTTAATTGAGCATGTGAATGGACTCTTTGAGACTTCTGCGGTACATTATTTTAAGCAGTTTGCATACTGCTAACTGCTTCATTTTTCACCTTTTTCCTCCTTCCACAAGACTACTTGCTGCTCTGACCCTATCCCTTCTCACTGGCTGACCAAACCCTCCCTGACCCTCCTTCCCCAAATATCACCACATTTAACACCAGTCTCTTTTCTGGTACTTTCCCGTCTCCTTGGAAACAAGCCCTGATCCGTCCCGTTCTTAAGAAGACTTTCTTGGATCCCTCTGTCCCAGCACACTACCGACCTATTTTGAACCTCCCCTTTCTATCTAAGGTTCTTGAAAAGCTGGTATTTGCCCAACCCTTCTCACACCTTGACACCATGCACATACTTCACCCCCCTCAATCTAGTGTCCACCTGGTCACAGCACTGAAACCATTCTTTTCTCCTTCCTCAATGAACTGCACACCTCTCACATCTGCAGCGACTTCTCTCTAGCCATCTCTCTGGATCTCTCTTCTGCGTTTTATCTTGTCAACCACTCCAGTCTCCTCTCCCGTCTTCACGACTCTGGTGTCCATCGGACTGTCTTACGTTCGTTTAATTTTTCTCCAGCACCAAGCACATAAGAACATAAGAACATAAGATATGCCATACTGGGTCAGACCAAGGTCCATCAAGCCCAGTATTCTGTTTCCAGCAGTGGCCAATCTAGGTCATATGTACCCAGCAGTTTCCCCAAGGGACACAGGTTCCACAGTGCTTGTATTGGTTCAAGCATTGATATCCTGGGTCCCTTCTTAATAATGGTTTATGGACCTTTCCTCCAGGAACTTGTCCAAACCTTTTTTAAACCCAGCTACACTAACAGCCTTTACTACATCCTCCGGTAACAAAATCCAGAGTTTGATTACACGTTGAGTGAAAAATATTTTCTTTTATTAGTCTTAAATAGTTTACCCTGTAGCTTCATTGCATGTCCCCTAGTCTTTCTATATTCTGATAAGACAATCGATCTACGTTTACCCGTTCCACTCCGTTCATTAATTTATAGACTTCTATCATATCTCCCCTCAGCCGTCTCTTTTCCAGGTTAAAGAGCCCTAACCTTTTTAGCCTTTCTTCATAGGAGTATCCTTCCAAACCCTTTACCATTTAGGTGGCTCTTCTCTGAACCTTTTCTAAAATCGCTATATCCTTTTTAAGATACGGCGACCAGAATTGCACATAATATTCAAGGTGTGGTCTCACCATGGAACGATATAGAGGCATTATAATATCTTTTGTTTTATTTTCCATTCCTTTCCTTATGATACCTAGCATTCTATTTGCTGTCTTGGCCGCTGCTGCACACTGGGCCGAGGGTTTTAACATGGTATCCACAGTGACGCCTAAATCTTTTTCCTGTGTGGTGGTTCCTAATGTGGAACCTTGCATTGTGTAACCATAGTTTGGGTTGTTCTTCCCTAGGTGCATAACCTTGCACTTGTCCACATTAAATTTCATCTGCCATTTTGATGCCCAGTCTTCCAATTTATCAAGATCCTCCTGCAATTTTCCACAATCCTCTTGGGTTTCAACAACCTTAAAATAGTCTTGTGTCATCTGTAAATTTGATAACCTCACTCGTTATTTCACTTTCCAGGTCATTTATGAATATGTCAAAAAGCAGGAAGTCAGTCCTCACATATGGGTGTCATCGGTGCCGATGAAGCACCAGCGGAGCATTTCCCCAGCTTTCTATGAAAGCCTTTGGGAATGCAGCACGCATGCGCGGTTCCCTTCCCGCCTAAAGGTGCCATCTTACCTCAGTCTCTTTTTTTCCGTGAAGCCCACCGTACGTGTGTGTGCTCTCCCGGATAAAAGTGATTTTTTCTTCGACGATCCTCGCTGTTTTTTCTCCCGGTTCGACGCTGGTTCCCCTCCCGTCGGGTTTGGTACACCGGTATCGAGCCCGTTTTTCTCTTTTTCGGTTTTTGCCCTTCTTGGCTGGCGTTCGCGCCCTTTTTTTGCTTTTCCCTGGAAGGCCGGTCCTTTGACCTCGCGGGGGCTTTTTTTTCCCCGATGGCTTCCAGTGGTTTCAAAAAGTGTGATCGGTGTAAGAAGTTAATGTCTCTCACCGACACACATGACTGCTGCCTTCGGTGCCTCGGTCCTGATCACGAATCGAAGATGTGTGGACCATATGGGAAGATGTCTTCCAAGGCACTTCGAAGTCGCCAGCAACAGAGAGGCTTTTCTCAGACTCTGCCTCCGGCCGGACCCGGACCTCATCTGAGGCCTTGACATCTCGGAATTCCGATCCCGAGCGCCGTCGAAGCTCCTCGGACAGGGGGTCCCCCGACCGGGAACGTAAGAGGAAGAAGAGGCTCGCTAGGGCGTCGGAGGAGGAGGTCCCTGGCTCCTCGAGTGCCAGGTCTAAGACCCCCGACCGTCGCCCGGGCCCGTGGAACAGGAGAAGGCTACCAAGATCCCTCGTGTGGAGTCGGAGTCTGCTGGACACGTAAGCCCTGTGGTCCTCGGACTCGCCTCCCAGAGAGCCGACGTCGGGCCTGGCACCACCGAGGCCTGAGTCGGTGGCTGCTGCGTCTCCCGAGCTGAGTCTCAGGATGACAGCCTTGGAGAGCAGACTGTCTGCCTTCATGGAGCAGCAGCGGGCACTGATGGCCAGCCTGTCTGGTGCATCTGCCCCGACCACCGGGACATCGACTTTGAAGTCGACCCCGGAGACCGAGCCGATACTCGAGGCCATCGTGGCTCGAAGTCAACCTCGGTCGCGGTCTCCCTCGACCTCCCGTTTGGGACCGAGGGCGTCGACGCCAGTGCCTCTGGCGTCGGAGAGGGTGCTCCAGGGCCCCGCGGGGTCGGACCCCGATTCCTCGTTGGACGAGTCCGCCTGGGAGACGGAGGACGAGGAGTGTCCCGATACTTTTAAGACTCGGTGCGTCCTGTCGGACGCACCGCAGTCTGAGCCCTGGAGTAGATCCCCTCCGGAGGATACTAGGTTCTCGGAGTTTGTCTGGGATATGGCCACTGCCTTGGCTATTCCGGCGGACCCCAAGGAGGAGCCTCGAGCTGAAGAGCTCGAGGCCCTACAGTATGACTCTCCTCTGAAGGAGGCCTTTACTGTCCCGGTTCCTCCGATGCTGGAACGGCTCCTCTTCCGGATGTGGGAGGCACCGGCCTCGGCGCCGGTTCTTAGCAAGCGAGTCGACTCGATCTATCGACTCCGAAAGAGCCCTGGCTTTCAAAAGGCACAGCTACCACACCATTCCATGGTTGTGGAATCGGCCATGCATCGCCTGAAGAGCCAGAAGATGCACTCTGCGGTGCCCCCCCGGCAGGGAGGCCTGGAACCTCGATGGCGTCGGTAGAAAGTGCTTTCAGGGCTCGATGCTTGCTTGCCGTGTCCAGTCTTACCAGCTGTACATGGGCATGTACTTACGGGACTTGGCCAAGGAGTTGGCCGGGTTCTCTGCTGGCCTCTCCGGGGAACCCTTGCAGAGATTTAAGTCCTTGTCCTCGGGGATTCGGGACTGCTCGAAGTTCATGTCCCGCGCCGCCTACGATGGCTTCGAGGCCTCGGCCCGAGTAGCGGCAGCCGGCATCGCGGCTCGACGCCAGGCATGGCTGCAGTCATCAGACCTCAAGCCATGGGTTCAGGACAAGTTGGTCGATGTCCCTTGCCGAGGTGAAAACCTGTTTGGCAAGCCCATGACCGAGAAGGCCGCACATTTCGAGACCGAGCACCTTACATGGACAAGGCTGTCTAGAAAGACCTCTGCCCCTTCTCATAAGAAGAAGGGCCTAGGTAAAAAGCCCTTTTACCCGAGGAAGTGCACTGCCTACAAACAGTACCCTCAATTTCAGGCCGCCCAAGCTGCCCCCCAGGGTCAGCAAGCCAAGGGGCAGGGTAATGGACCCCGTAGGCAGAGGACCCCCAAGCCTTCGGAGCCTGCTCCCACTCAGCAGGGTGGGGTTTTTTGACTCTTTGAGCATAGCCTCTCCATCCCTGCTACACCAACCCTGCACAGGAGGTCGCCTCGCCCTCTTTGCCCACCAGTAGACCTTCATCACCGGGAACAGTTGGGTGTTGGACATAGTCCACAAGGGCTATGCACTACATTTTCACCAACTGCCTCCTCCATATTTTCCAGGGGAGCCTCAGAGGCCTCCCCTGCACACAGACCTTCTCCTTCAAGAGCTTCAAGGTCTGTTGGTGGACAAGGCGGTGGAGCCTGTGCCTCCCCACTTGCAAGGTCACGGGTTCTACTCCAGATATTTTCTGGTGCCCAAAAGGACCGGTGGCCTTCGACCCATTCTGGACCTCAGAAACCTCAACAAGTTCCTGGAAAAAGAAAAGTTCAAGATGCTTACTCTTGGAACACTTCTGCCCTACCTCCAGCAAGGTAATTGGCTATGCTCCTTAGATCTAAAGGATGCGTATACCCACATCCTTATTCATCCAGACCACAGAAAGTACCTCAGGTTCATTGTGGGAGGAAACCATTATCAGTACAGAGTGCTGCCTTTTGTCCTCACCTCCGCTCCCAGAGTCTTTACCAAGTGTCTAGCAGTGGTGGCGGCCTACCTGAGAAATCAGGGAATCTTTGTCTTCCCCTATCTGGACGACTGGCTCATCAGTGGTCAGTCCTGCCAGGAGACCAGGTGAGCCACCCTCAGAACCATTGCTCTTCTTCAAAGCCTGGGGTTCGTCATAAACTTCGCAAAGTCCACTTTGCTCCCTTCCCAGAACTTGGAGTTCATAGGGGCAAGGTTGGACTCTCTGCTGGCAAAGGCATTCTTGCCAGTAGACAGAGCCCAAAGACTGATGAACCTAGCACACCGGTTTCTAAACAGGTCGCTGGTCTCCGCCAGACTCTGCCTGAGGCTTCTTGGCCACATGGCTTCGACAGTACATTTCACCCCCAATGCCAGGCTCCATATGAGGCCTGCACAGTGGTGCCTGCGGACTCAGTGGTCGCAGGCCACAGGCAACCTCAAAGACAAGATAAAGGTGTCCAGACGCTTGCTGCACTCCCTCAGATGGTGGCTACACCCACCCAATCTGTTGGAAGGAGTGCCTTTTCAGACTCCTGTGTTTACAGTGGTCTTGACCACGGATGCCTCCCTGCAGGGCTGGGGGTCTCATTGCCTAAGCAAGTGCACCCAGGGCCTGTGGTCTCCCTGGGAATCTGCACAGCAAATCAATCTCCTAGAACTCCGAGCTATTTGGTTAGCCCTCAAGGCTTTTTCTCAAACCCTGGCTCATCAGTCTGTCCTAGTTCAAACAGTCAGCCAAGTAGCCATGTTCTGTGTGAACAAGCAGGGTGGAACTGGATCCCGGCTCCTTTGTCAGGAGGCACAGGACCTTTGCTTGTTTGCGCTCAAACACAACATGCTTCTCAAAGCAGTGTATGTGCCTGGTCAGGAGAACTACCTGGCAGACAGGTTGAGCAGGATCCTGCAGCCCCACGAGTGGCAGCTCCATCCTTTGGTAGTTCAAAAGATTTTCCTGAAATGGGGACTTCCATCCTTAGATCTGTTTGCCAGTCCTCTGAACAACCAGCTCCCTCAGTTCTGCTCCAGGCAACCGCACCCTCTGCGAGTAGCAGCAGATGCTTTTCTGATTCCCTGGTCTCAGGGCCTCCTGTATGTGTTTCCTCCCACGCCCTTGGTGGCCCGAACTCTGTTCAAGATTCTTCAGGACAAGGCCTCAGTCCTGCTGGTAGCTCCCAGGTGGCCGAGGCAACCTTGGTTTCCACTTCTGCTTCAATTGGCGGTGGATCCTCCACTGCCTCTGGGGTTGCGACCCGACCTCCTCTCTCAGGATCAGGGTTCCCTTCTGCACCACAATCTCAAATCTCTCAATTTGATGGCATGGAGGCTGCCTAAGGAAGTTGAGGAGATTGTCCTCGCCTCTAGAAAGCAATCCACTAGGAAAACCTATGCCCTGAAATGGAAGAGGTTTTCTGTTTGGTGTTAGTTACATACGGAGAATCCCTTCTCCTGCACTGTACCTGTGGTACTTCAATACTTACTGCACTTATCCAATCAGGGACTTAAGTCCAATTCTGTTCGGGTCCACCTTTCAGTTCTAGCAGCTCACCACTCACTGGTGGAAGGACAATCTCTGTCTTTTCACCCTTTGGTGTCCAGATTTCTCAGAGGCTTGCTTTTGCTTAAGCCTCCCATCTGTCCTCCTGCTCCTTAGTGGGAGCTGAATGTGGTCTTGCAGCAACTGACTCGCCCACCTTTTGAGCCCACGGCTACTTGACCGCTACGCTTCCTTTCTTGGAAGACACTCTTCCTCATAGCCCTTACCTCGGCTAGGCGAGTGAGTGAGCTTCAGGCCTTAGTCTGTGATAGGCCTTATACAAGAATTTATAGGAACAGAGTAGTCCTTAGAACTCATCCAAAGTTCCTCCCTAAGGTTGTCGCCTCCTTCCACCTTAACCAGGAGGTGGTTCTTCCAACATTCATCCCTAGGCCTCATGCAAGCCAGGCTGAGGCAGTCTTGCATACCCTGGACTGTAGAAGGGCCTTATCCTTCTACCTTGACCGTACGCAGGGGCATAGAAGGGCTACTCAGCTCTTCGTTTCTTTTGACCCTAATAACTTGGGGTTGGCTGTGTCCAAGCGTACCTTGTCCATCTGGGTCGCTGATTGTATCACCTGGGCTTACAGGGCGGCTGACCTTCCTTTGCAGGGTCGGGTTATGGCCTACCGTGTGAGGGCAATGGCTGCCTCAGTGGCTTATCTCCGCTCTGTGCCCTTGGCAGACATCTGCAGGGCTGCAACTTGGTCTTCAAGCCAGACGTTTGCGGCCCATTACTGTCTGGAGAGGGAGTCCCATAGGGACAGTGCTTTTGGCCAAGCAGTACTCCGGAATCTCTTTGAGGTTTAGGCAACTCCTGCCCTCTGTTGGGCTACCGGTGGAGGTTGTGTCAGTGAAAAGCCTTTCTTTGCTGCTGAGACTAGAGGGAGTTCTCTTGTTCAGCCTGGGTTCATGGTAGCCCAGAGCTAGGGAGTCACCCATATGTGAGGACTGACTTCCTGCTTGGTCCTGGAGAAAGAGTAGTTACTCACCTGTAACAGGTGTTCTCCAGAAGCAGCAGGAATCAGTCCTCACAACCCTCCCTCCTCCCCTTGGAGTTGCAGTTGTACATAGTTTATATTTTTTCATTTTTTGTGTGCTGAACTTAGCTATGTTATTTGACTGAGGTAAGATGGCACCTTTAGGCGGAAAGGGAACCGCTCATGCATGCTGCATTCCCAAAGGCTTTCATAGAAAGCTGGGGAAATGCTCCGCTGGGGCTTCATCGGCGCCGATGACACCCATATGTGAGGACTGTTTCCTGCTGCTCCTGGAGAACACCTGTTACAGGTGAGTAACTACTCTGTTTCTCTCCTCTGTTCCTCTCCTCTGTTCTCTTCTCTGTTCTTTCTGGCAACTCCTTCTATCCCCTCACACCCCTCCCCTATGGTGTCCCTCAAGGTTCCATATTAGTTCCACTTCTTTTCAACATCTTCCTGGCCCTTCTGACACTCTTAATCCAGCAAATCAGAACCCCAGGGCAAGGGAAACACTGCCGCCCAAATACATAGAATCAAACAAGAATACATGCTCCTCTCCTCAAATGATCAAACAAATCCCCAACAGCAAAAGTAAATGTTTTTGTCGGACAAAGAACCCCAGGCAAGAACTTCTTAACTGAAGGTTCACGTCCTTTTATTCAAAATGCAGTAAAACCTATAAACTGCCAAGAAATCTTTTCATGAAGAAAGTACTTAACTGAAACCACAGCGCTTCAACACAGTTCATCGGTGAAGGTGGAAGACGACACAGTCCTGCGTTTTGGGTTAACAAACTTCAAAAACCCTGCTTCAGGTTAATATCCACCAACGTGCGCATGGAAAGCTAGGGAGTAAGTGAGATCTTTAAACCCATGGCGTCTGACGTCATTTCCGGATATAGGATTACTGCTTAGCTGGCCAGAAGGTGAGAGCAACAATCGTACTGACACCAAACTGCCAGCTAAAGAATGGTCAAAAAAAGATCAAGAACGATCAAAAGAAAAAAGAGAGAGACATTTAAATTGATCACAACAAATTGTATCAATCCTGTTGCAAATTTAAACCCCACGGCATAACGGTATTCGATCAAAAAATCCACTGTTGCTCGCACTTGTGTAGGCGGGCAAGACAATTGCCCCCAGAAGCAAAAGATGGTATATGATCAATCACACGCCAAGAAAAATTAATAAACTCCGGGGTGCATTGTACTGCATGTGAGACTATCGGGGCTGAAAGGGTCCGAGCACAAATTCTTGATGCATGCTCTGTTAACTGCTTCTTGATGGGCCGGGAAGTACAGCCCACATATTTTAGACCACAGGGACATACAAGTAAATAAACCACGAAAGTAGAATCACATGTGGTAAAATGTTGAGCTGTTCAAATTCTGTTTGTGGTCGGATCCGTCCAGGTCTCACCACTCAAAGATGCCGAACAATATACACAATGATCGCAGGGAAAATGGCCAATCCGTTCCAAAGATTTTTGAGAAAATGGAAAAGGATGGACCAATAAATCTCGTAGGTTTTTCCCCCGGGTATATGCCACACATAGTTGTTTGTCAAAACAACTACTTAAGCGCAAAACATTCCAGTGTCTCTGCAATATATCTTGCACTGATGTACTTCTATTAGTAAAAGGCAAAACTCCTACAATTTTATAAGACACAGTGGGGGTCATGAGAAGCCGTGGAGGATGATAATAACCATTCCCTATGGTTGTAGAGGGCTCGTTTATAGGCCCTACGAACCACAGCTTTAGGATACCCTCTAGTATATAAGCGCTGACACAAGTCCCGCGTATAATACTTAAAATCTGCTTTTGAAGAACAGATCCTTCGCAGGCGAAGGAACTACCCAAACGGGAGCCCTCGTTTAAGGGATGACTGATGGAAACTAGTAAAGTGCAATAAGTTATGTTGGACTGGCTTCCAGTATAAGGTTGTAACTAAAGTCCCATCAAGAAGAGTGACAGCCACATCCAAAAATTCAATAGTATGTTTGTCAAACTTGAGAGTGAACTTGATATTCTCATCCACAGAATTGAGAAAATCCCAAAAGGCCAATAATTGAAGATCACTACCCTTCGAAGTGATGAAAATATCATCCAAGAACCTCTTCCATAGTACCACTTCAGAATAGAATGTGGATGGATAAACATGGCACTTCTCAAATTCAGCCATAAATAGTGTGGCCACTGAAGGGGCCACCGTGGCACCCATTGCAATTCCAAATTTTTGAAAATAGAAGTTCTTGTCATATTGGAAATAATTTTGTTCCAAAACCAATTTCAACAAAGTTAGAACAAATAGTTGCGGTAGGCGAGATGGCAGATCTAACATTAATCCCGAGATGACTTGTAAAGCCTCATGTTGAGGAATGTTAGAATATAACGCTACTACATCTAATGTAGCTAAGTAAATAGATGTGGCAGGCAAAGATACCCCTAGGGCCTATAAACGAGCCCTCTACAACCATAGGGAATGGTTATTATCCTCCCCGGCTTCTCATGACTCCCCTGTGTCTGATACAATTGTGGGAGTTTTGCCTTTTACTAATAGATATATTGCGAAAACATTGCAATGTTTTGCACTTACACAGTTGTTTTGATAAACAACTATGTGTGGCATATACCCAGGGGAAAAACCTATGAGATTTACTGGTCCATCCTTTTCCATTTTCTTAAAAATCTTTGGAACGGATTGGCCATTTTCCCTGCAATCATTGTGTATATTGTTCGGCATCTTTGAGTGGTGAGACCTGGACGAATCCGACCACAAACAGAATTTGGACAGCTCGACATTTTACCACATGTGATTCTACTTTCGTGGTTTATTTACTTGTGTGTCCCTGTGGTCTAAAATATGTCGGCTGTACTTCCCGGCCCATCAAGAAGCGGCTAACAGAGCATGCATCAAGAATTCGTACTCGGACCCTTTCAGCCCCGATAGTCTCGCATGCAGTGCAATGCACCCCGGAGTTTATTAATTTTTCTTGGCGTGTGATTGATCATATACCATCTTTTGTTTCTGGGGGCAATTGTCTTGCCCGCCTACACAAGTGCGAGCAACAGTGTATTTTTCAATTGAATACCGTTATGACATGGGGTTTAAATTTGCAACAGGATTGGTACAATTTGTTGTAAGAAAACATAACTTTTTACACAATAACAGACTCCTAAGTGAGGCAGAGTTATTTTAATTGCATTCTTGCAAGAACGGGCGAAATGCTTGACTGAGCATTCGCACACATCCTCTGTTTTATAGTTCTTTTATAGTATAACTGGTTCTCTCCTGCTTCTAGCAGGTCAATATTTCATTGGCTAATAATTGTTTCACTGCGAGTCATTACATACTATTCCAGCATGTCAATATTCCATTGGCTGATAATTGTCTCACTCCACTTCTTTATACTTCTGCACCTGTTACAGGCTACATGTTATTAACCACGTAGACTTTCCCTTCACCCGTGACAGGCTGCGTATTATTAACCATATGACAGGCTAGTGTTATTAGCTACGTAGACTTTCCCTTCCCAAGATGCAGGCATACAGCAAAGTGAGTCAGCCTTGTATTTCTGCACCCGTGACAGGCTACATATTATTAACCATATGACAGGCTAGTGTTATTAGCTACGTAGACTTTCCCTTCCCAGGATGCAGGCATACAGCAAAGTGAGTCAGCTAGACATTACATACAAAATTATATTACAGAATGGTGAATAAATGGAATACAAGCATTATATTACATTGTAAAAATAACATATCACGTTTGTTTATATCATTGTGATCAATTTAAATGTCTCTCTCTTTTTTCTTTTGATAGTTCTTGATCTTTTTTTGACCATTCTTTAGCTGGCAGTTTGGTGTCAGTATGATTGTTGCTCTCACCTCCTGGCTGGCTAAGCAGTAATCCTATATCCGGAAATGACATCAGATGCCATGGGTTTAAAGATCTCACTTTCTCCCTAGCTTTCCATGCGCACGTTGGTGGATATTAACCTGAAGCAGGGTTTTTGAAGTTTGTTAACCCGAAACGCAGGACTGTGTCGTTTTCCACCTTCACCGATGAACTGTGTTGAAGCGCTGTGGTTTCAGTTAAGTGCTTTCTTCATGAAAAGATTTTTTGGCAGTTTAAAGGTTTTACTGCATTTTGAATAAAAGGATGTGAACCTTCAGTTAAGAAGTTCTTGCCTGGGGTTCTTTGTCCGACAAAAACATTTACTTTTGCTGTTGGGGATTTGTTTGATCATTTGAGGAGAGGAGCCTGTATTCTTGTTTGACTCTTAATCCAGCAGCACAGTATATTTTCATACTACTATGGTCAACACAGCGCCAAGAGACTACACAAAGGCAAGCTTTCAGACCTTACAATTTGCCTGGATTTTTTAATATAAATTTTAACTGTTGGCTATAAGTTTTTAGGAATATTCAGACTGCCTACAATCTCCAGGAACAAGCAGGAATGAGTCTTCACATATGGGTACGTCGGTACCGACAGAGCCTGCACGGGAATGCTCCCCAGCATCCAATCAGAAAGCTTTTGGGAGCATCCCTCGCGCCTTCGCGGTGACTTCCCGCCTTTCCCACTGCCTCTCCTCAGTTTTCGTTTTTCCGCGGAGCCAACAGGACGTCCTCCTGTCACCGCAGAAACTTTTCTCTTTAAAATCCTTATTTTCTTGTTTTCTTGTGGTCGCGGCTGTCTTTCCCGCCGATACCGGTACCGCCGGTGCTTTATTCTTTTCTTTTCAAACTTAGAGAAATATTTTCTCCTCAGTTTTTTGTTTTAACTTTTGAGGCCTATCAGGCCTTTCCAACATGGAGCCTTCTTCCCCTAAGAAGTGCCTTCACTGTGGAAACTTAGTTTTCTTTTTAGACTCCAATGCTTGGTGTCTAACCTGTTTGGGTCCTGACCCTTTTTCCCCTGATACCTCGGGCTATATTGTTGGAAGAAGACCTTCTCTTTTTCGAGTTTCCCTCGATGCCGTTTTTCCTCCTGAAGTGAGGACACCGGTTTATTCTTCTCTCCAAGATCAGGTAACCCACAAACAGTCTGTTAAGACTAGCCAATGCTTGAAGGGTAAGTCTCATGCCCAGCATGATTACGGCTCCGACCTTGCCCTCAAGACCCCATTGGCAATAAGACCCCGGCGGGAGTCTTCGGGCTCCAAAGCATTTACGGGGTTTCAGGTTGTTCCTGGGGCTCACCCCTCACAGAACATACCTGAGCCATGCTCGGGGGTGGTATCCGCTTCGAGCGGTACCGATCCCCCGGCATCGGCACCGGTGTCGAGTGTTCCACTCTTCACCAGGGATCGTCATCTGGTGTCCTCGGTACCTTCGGGGCCGATCGATACGACCCAGACTGGCTTTCCTGTATCCCAGCCATGCTTGGGGTTGGTACCGGCTTCGAGCAGTACCGATACCCCGGCATCGGTGTCAAATGTTCCACTCTTCACCGGGGATCGTCATCTGGTATCCTCGGTTCCTTCGGGGCCGATCGATACGCCCCAGATGGACTTTCCTCTATCTTCGCCATGCTTGGGGTTGGTACCGGCTTCGAGCGGTACCGATACCCCGACATCAGCGCCGGTGTCGAGTGTTCCTCTCTTCACCGGGCATCGTCTTCGGATGTCCTCGGTACCTTCGGTACCGATCGATACGATTCCGCTTGACTTTCATGTATCGACATCGCCGATACCACCACCAATGTCGGTACTTTCTAGACATGCATCGATAGACTCGCTCGCTTCGATACCGAGTCTAGAATCGATATCCAGTCTAGATGACTTGGTTCCGACGTGTTTCGGAAACGATCCATATCGTTTCCAACTACGCAGTACCGAGGATATTCACCAAGGCTCTCTGGTTACCTCGGTACCCCTTCAGCAGCCCCCAATTACTGCTTTGATGACATTATCGTCTCCGATACCGGTATCGATGTCGATTCCTGCAGTTCCATCGGTGCCATCGATCCTTTCTATGCCTAGTTTGGAATCGATACCGGGCACTGACGATGCAGTACTAACTGCCTCAAATCAGAACTGTCTGTATCAATGTCCATCTAGCAGGATTCTTTTTTTGCATCAGTCCAGTATGTCTTCTGGTGCTGAAGCTGCTCCTTCAACCTCAGCTTACCCAGGAATAGTTCCTATTGGAGATCCTTCTTTTCAGAAATTTCTCCTTGACATGGCAACCTTTCTTGCTATTCCTATTCCTGGCTTTACTCTTCACCAAGATCCTGTAGAAAAGGAACATATAATGCTTCCTTTACATCATTCTTTACAGGATCTTCTTCTGAGGATGTGGGAATCACCCTTAAAGGTTCCTTTGCCTTCTACAGCCATTAATGTTCTGTATCAGGTGCCTCCCTCTCCGGGGTTTCAGAAAAACCAACTTCCACATCATTCCATTGTAGTGGAATCAGCACTGAGGAAGGTAAGAAGCAAGAAGAAGCATTCTTCTTATCCGCCAGGTCGTGCATCTAAAGCACTTGGTGCCTTTGGACGTCAAACCTTCCAAACTTCTATGCTGGCTTCAAGAATTATTTCATATATTTTTTTATATGAGTCTAACGCTTCAGGAGGTCACAGAGAAATTATCTCTTTTGTCTCCTTTTTTGTCAGAACCTAAGGCCTCTGACTATTCCTTGCTTCTTAATCATAGCAGGAATATCTCTTGGTTTCTTTCTCGTGCTTCTCTAGACTCTTTTGAGTCTGTTAGCAGATCCTCTGCTATTGCCATTGGAGCACGTCGTACAGCCTGGCTGCAGGCTTCAGACATGAGCAGATGGGCACAACATACACTGGGTAATTCTCCTTGTACTGGAGAAAATCTTTTCAATAGAGAGGCTTTACGTCAGGTTGCTCATTGCTCCACTGACTTTCCTAGTTCTGGCCCCAGGACGTAGGAAATGTCCTACCAAACCTTCTTTCCCTAAAAAAAGAAAGTTTCACCCTTCTTCTGCCCATCCTCCAGATGTACCCAAGCAAGGGACATCTCATCCTAGTCTGAAGTTTCCAGACTCTAACCAGGCTAATCATAACCAGCAACCATAGGTTCCTGTATGTTGCAATCTACAGTTAACTTCTTCTTACCAGAAGTTTATTCTCCAAACTCTACACTGTTTTTTTCTTTTCAGTATGCTAAGTTGTTAGGATACTTTTGTCCATGGGTTACAGAATTCTCCCTTTCTTATTACTATAAAGGGAGATTACAACTATCCCATGATAGTTTCTGTCCCCACATGGACACTCTTTCCTTCAGCTGACTTACCATATGGTGCGTCACCTTCCACTCTTCCAGGGTTTCCCCTGCTTGAGTTGGTACCATACTGAAACACTTCTCTTTCTTTCCAGTGTAGACTTTTTGCTATCCTTCAATGCATGTTCTGAACAACTCATCAGACAGGGACGGGAATATCTCCGTTCCCTTTGTCTGTTTTTCTCCCTGTTTTCATACAGGAGAATCCCCTCTGCTGTTTTGTTCAGTTGCTCTGCATGCAGGAGTTCCAGTGATTACTTTAATGCTTCTTGCAAGCTACTTTCAACTATCTTGCATGCTACTACTCACTGCAGGTTATCTTCTTCTAGCCATATCCTTACCTGGGATGTGGCAACACATCTGACTTCTGTCAGTTTTATCTCATAATTCTCCTGCACAATGCTCTCTGCAATCTTCAGAGAAGCTTTCTACTATGGGCCCTTGCTATAGAGCATTGAACTTTGTCTCTGAGGGTCTTTCATATAATAGAAAAAGCTTATATAGTCATTCCATGGCTATATAGGTTCTTTATACCTTCTGTCTCCCATTGTCATACAGAAGGCAAGCTTTTTCTGCGTGAATGTCCAAGGAGTTCCCAATGTGGCAGGAATCTACCCCTTTTTTCCTTACAGCTTGGCATTATGTTTTCTGCTCCACTTGGACAACGCATACTCTTTTACTATACATGATACCTCTGAGTTCCTTAGCTGGGTCTTCCTGGTATCTTATTCTATGCGTTTTCTTGTCCTTTGGACATGTCAGAGTCCTAAAGTACTCCTGACCTGCTCTTACCAGACTGCTATTATCCTCTGTTTTTCACGCAACCATACTGGTTATTCCACTGAACTACATTCCTGCACCACAGAAATAGATTCTCTATATATCTCAGGTGGTTTTCACCCCCTTATTATTAGATGAATCTTTTTCCATCACATTCCCCATGTGAATGTTTTTCTGTGGCTCAGTTGCAGGCATGTATTCTCAGAATGATTTTCATGTATGCATATGTCCTATGCATACATGTTCTTGTACCTGGTTGGGCATAAGCCATGCCCATCTATATCTATCTATCTATCTATCTATCTATATATATATAGTCGTCACTCCCCCTTGTGGCCAGGCGGTTGCCTAGGGCTGCAGGAGTTGTGACGATTGACCTTTGTTAAAACTTGCCTAAACTCATGTAGTTGTGTCCCCGAAAGGATTATAGCCAAGTGCAAGGTCGCAGGAAAATTTCTTTTATTCTCAGAAATCAGGAATTCCAAAACCAAGTCAATTCTTTAACATGAATTGATTGAAGATAAGGGAAAACAAAACTCAGGATATTTCTCCAAACATAACAATACTCAAGCCATTTATACAGTCCCTGGCTTGCTGTAGCCTTTAAACTGGCATTCAAGTAAAACTTTACTTTCAATGATATTCTGTACTTGGTCTTCAGGAGGCGCTGTGCCACCCTCCGTTGTTCCACAGCAGGTGTAGCACAGTTCCTGACTCAATCAACTGCTTTCACACGTAGTGTAATTCCTTCTCAGTTGTAATACAAACTTTCAGCCTAGCTCTGGCCCAAGCAGCATTAAATGAAACAGCTACTTTTAAAAAGCATGGCTAAAAATACTGGCTTAAAAAGTCCTGGTAAAAGGAACTTCCTCAGTTCTTTTACCTAATACATGGTAACTCGGAAATATACATTAACTTCACCCAGCTGGGTTTTTTTCTTCACTCAAACCCTCTTTGGTCCTCTTATGTTTCTCTTGCACACATAGCACAGCTTATTTCCATATCTGAAATGCTATCTGACTCTCCAGAGACTCCTACCTCCATTTCCTCCACACTTGATTCTATTGGGTCATTGTTTTCCTGGGTATGCTCTTGGGAAGCCTCCCCAGCCTGCAGAGCCTTCAGTAGTTTTCCCCAGGCACCCTTAACCGTGAGAGAGCTAGCGGGGGAAGGGCAGGGAAAACCCCTTTCCTCTAATAAGCCTTTTAACCTATGTAAAGGGCTCACCTTAGTAGTGCTGGGTTTTCTGCTGATAACGTCCTTACTGGGTAGAGAGTTGAGCCAAGACCCTTTTGAGAATATTTCCTCCTCTGAGGACTCTTCTCCCGAGGTTTCCACAAGCCTTGTCAGCCTTTTACTCCTGGCTCTCACGGACTTCTGTGCAAGTGATTCCCCTGGACTTCTTGTCCTTCCTTCCTGGAACCCTTGTGTCCTCTGTGTCTGAAATTTCTCTCTCTTTCTCTCCTCCCGAGGAAAGTCTCTTCTCTCCTCCTCGTGTCTGTGTCTATGCTTGCCTTGGTGCTTGCTCTGAGCCTGTCCTCCGTCAGGAAAATCTGCTGTATGAGTGCAGTTTTTCTTCCTAAATGTTTGGGGCTGTCCTATCCCTTCTGGCTCCGCCCCCAAACCACTCCCTTCTCCTCCCTCTATTTCCATGGGAACAGGGGTGTGTTTTGGTCTGCAGTTCTCTTTGAGAAACTTTTCTCTTTCGTATCTGAGTTAACCCTTTCAGAGCCTGCAGTTCTTTGGGTGAAAGGAAAAAAAGGCAGTTTTCCCTTTATTTTTCTGCCCTCAGCAGCTGCTTCTCCACCACATAACCCCCCCCCCCCCTTAAGATATTCCGCGCTGGCGTTTCTAGCGCACAGCGCGGAATCTTTCCTTGGGTCTGTGGGTCTACAGGGTATCCCTCTAGTCTATCCTCTCTTGCAGCCAGCCGGGCAAGTGCAACTCTCTCATGCCATGGCTGCAGCACATTAATGTGGAAGATCTGTTCCTTCCCTTTCCTGGTTCCTACGGCATAGGAAACTGGCCCTACCTGCCTGAGGACTCTATAGGGTCCTCTCCACCTGCTCTCAAACTTTGACGTAGGTCCTGTCACTGTTACTAGCATCTTTGCACCCACCTCCAGTTGACGTGGTTGGGTATGCCTGTCATAGTAACCTTTCTGGCGGGCTTGGCTCGCCGTCATATTGTCCACCATCACCTGGGATGTCCGCTCTAAGCGCCCCTTTAAATCCCTTAAAAAGTGGGGTACATCTGTCTCCTCTAGCTCGGGCTCCACCCACTGCTCTCTTAATATATCCAACACCCCTCTGGGAGCTCTCCCGTACATTAGTTCGTACGGCGAGACACCCATGGAAGTCTGTCGGCGCTCCCTACAGGCATACAGGGTGAATGGCAAGATTACATCCCACTCCGCCATATTGCCTTCCAGACTCCTCCTCAGCATACGTTTGAGGGTCTGATTTTGCCTTTCCACCAGGCCATTGGATTGCGGGTGGTATGCGGCAGTTTTTATGTGTCTGATGCCAAAGGCATCCCAAACTTGGGCAAGGTAACGTGAAAGAAAGTTACTGCCTCTGTCTGTTAAAACCTCTCTTGGAAAACCAATTTCACAAAAGAGCTTAATGATTTCCGTGGCCATGGTCCGTGCGGACACATTACGTAGGGAAATGGCCCACGGGAAACGCGTCGCCTGGTTCACAATGACCAGTATATACTGATATCCCCTAGGGGTCTTAACTAGGGGTCCCACTATGTCCATGGCTAATCTATCTACCGGCTTAGTTACCAGGGGCAAAGGAATTAATGGCACCTTCCTAGGATGAACCGTGCTAACCCTCTGACACGCTGGGCAAGCTGCACAAAATTTTGACGTCTCTTTGAAGATGCCCGGCCAATAGAAGCGGCCCATAATCTGATCCAGGGTGCTATGGAAACCTTTATGCCCCCCTACCGGGTGGTCGTGTGCTAACCTTAGAACTAGGTTTTTAAAAGTAGTAGGGACTACTAACTGTTTTCTTATAATACCTAAATGAGGGTCTATACTTTCCCGGTAAAGTATTTCCCTGTCTAGGACGAATCGTGGTAAGGTCTCTGAACCTGTACTGGCATGTTCAAACGCTCGCTTGAGGGCCGGATCCTCCCTTTGCTCATTGGGGAAAGAAGGGAACTTCCCTACCAGCTCTGCGGGAGCCCATGGTAATCCCTCTCCCTTGGCTAAGTCCGCCCGATTCTGAGCCCTGGCCCTCCTTCCCTGGCGTTTTTCTGCCTTACTCCTTCGTTTTCCTTCCTTAGGGGGTACTATTAAGTCTTCATGATTGGGTAAACTGCAGCTGGGCTCTTCACTAGAGTCCTCTTCTTCCTCCCTAGCCTTGTTTTGGGCCCTCGGGGACACTAACCCTGTCCTGGCCTCTAGACCCTTGGCTAGCCCATGTTTGAACTGTGGCCAGTCCCTCCCTAAAACTACGGGATATGGCAGTTTAGGGACCACAGCTAAAGTGATAGTTCTCTTCATACCTAGGCCCTTTACTACAAGTTTCTGCAAGGGATAAGCGGATGCTGCGCCGTGAACGCATCGGATCCTTATATTCCCCTCCGAAGGTTTTTCTATGGGGCCCCCTCTCCTGGCTTGTATCTCTGCCCACAGCTGTTGGGAGACCATCGACTGGTCGGCGCCAGAATCTAAAAGCGCCTGTACTGGGATGTTCTCCACCTCCACTGACAGCAGAAAGCCCTCTCCTTCTTGGGAGTGGTTGGTTATCAAGACTGTCCTAGTGTGACAATCTTTCTTTAAGTGGCCTTTATTTCCACAGCCATAACACTTACGCTGCTCATATCCTGACCTGCTTAGGGGTTTTCCTTGTATAACCTTTAAAAAAGAGATAGAGAAGCTTTTAAACTAGAAAATAGGGGAAAGCCGACAGTCACCCAGGAGCGCACGGTTCGGACAAAGGTATCCTTGAAGGATACTACCAAAAGCAGTGAGGTTCCAAAAGGGAGTATAGTAGCCCAAATGCCCTTGAGTAAGGAGCAGACAGAGCATAAAGATTCCCAATTACCCATGCCTACCAATAGCCAGATTAATATTAATAAAATACAGTCTCTAAAATGCTTGTATGCCAATGCTAGAAGTCTAAACAATAAGATGGGAGAATTAGAATATATAGCATTAAATGAGAGGTTAGATATGATTGCACTCTCAGAGACATGGTGGAAGGAGGATAACCAGTGGGACACTGTGATACCTGGATACAAACTATATCGTAATGATAGAGCTGAACAAATTGGTGGAGGGGTTGCGCTCTATGTTAGAGAGGGCATTGAGTCAGAAAGGATTAAAGTTTTGCAGGGAACAAAATATGCTGTAGAATCTCTATGGATTGAAATTCCATTTATGAAGGGGAAGGTGATGGCAGTGGGAGTATACTATCGACCACCTGGCCAGAATGAACAAATGGATGATGAAATGCTCAAAGAAATCAAGGAAGCTAACAAAAGCCACAACAGAGTAGTAATAATGGGTGATTTCAATTACCCCGGTATCGACTGGGACAGTGTCACAGCAGGACAAGCTAAAGAGATAAAGTTTCTAGATGAAATAAATGACTGCTTCTTGGAGCAGCTGGTTCATGAACCGACCAGAGGGGAAGCCATACTGGACCTAGTCCTTAGTGGAACGCCAGATCTGGTGCAAGAAATAAGGGTGTTGGGACCACTTGGCAATAGTGATCATAGTATGATCATGTTTGATTTAATCAGTGGAGGACAGATAGTAAAGGAATCCACAGTACTACCTTTTAACTTTCAAAAGGGTGACTATGATAGAATGAGGAATATAGTTCGGAAAAAACTAAAAGGAGCGGTTCCAAAGGTTAAAGACTTACAGCAAGCTTGGGTGTTATTTAAAAATACTATCCTTGAAGCCCAGACCAGCTGTATTCCACGCATTAAGAAAAGTGGAAGAAAGTCCAAAAAACTGCCAGCATGGTTTAAAGGTGAGGTCAGAGAGGCTGTTGCTGCCAAAAGAGCAACCTTCAGAAAATGGAAAAAAGAGCCAAATGATGAAAACTGGAAACAGCACAAGCACTGGCAAGTTAAATGCAAAGCATTGATAAGGCAGGCAAAGCGGGAATTTGAGAAGAAACTTGCTACGGAAGCAAAAACACGAAATAAAGACTTTTTCAAGTACATTCGTAGCAAAAGGCCTGTGAGAGAGTCAATTCGACCATTAGATGATAGAGGGGTAAAAGGGGCAGTAAGAGGAGACAAGGCTATAGCAGAGAGACTGAATGAATTCTTTGCTTCGGTCTTTACTGAGAAAGATGTAGGGGTGTTACCCAAGACTGAAGTGGTATTTAAAGGTGATACTGCAGAGGAATTGAGAGAAATATCGCTACACCGGGAAGATATATTACAACTATTTGATAAACTGAATAGTAGCAAATCACCTGGACCGGATGGTATACATCCCAGAGTGTTGAAAGAACTGAAATATGAGATTGCAGACCTGTTATTGGTAATCTGTGAACTTTCATTAAAATCATCTGTAATACCTGAAGATTGGAGGGTCGCCAACGTAACACCAATTTTTAAAAAGGGTTCCAGGGGTGACCCGGGAAATTACAGACCGGTGAGCCTGACGTCAGTACCAGGGAAAATGGTAGAAGCCATCATAAAGAACAAAATTACACAGCATGTAGATAGTCATGGCCTAATGGGAGATAGCCAACATGGCTTTAGACAAGGAAGATCTTGTCTTACTAATCTGATCTGTTTTTTTGAAGGTGTGCATAAACAGGTAGACAAAGGTGAGTCGGTTGATATAGTGTATCTGGACTTTCAGAAAGCTTTTGACAAGGTCCCCCATCAGAGACTTTTGGCGAAGCTAAAAAGTCATGGGATAGGAGGCAGTGTACTATTGTGGATCGGGAACTGGTTAAAAGATAGAAAGCAGAGGGTAGGGCTAAATGGCCAATATTCCCAATGGAAAAAGGTGAATAGTGGAGTACCCCAGGGATCTGTACTGGGTCCGCTACTTTTTGACATATTCATAAATGACCTGGAAAAGGGAATAACTAGTGAGGTAATCAAATTTGCAGATGACACAAAACTGTTTAAAGTTGTTAAAACCCAAGAGGATTGTGGAAAACTGCAGGAGGATCTGGATAAATTGGAAGACTGGGCATCCAAATGGCAGATGAAATTTAATGTGGACAAGTGCAAAGTTATGCACCTAGGAAAGAACAACCCACACTATAGTTACAAGATGCAAGGCTCCACATTAGAAACCACCACCCAGGAAAAAGATTTAGGAGTCATCGTGGATAACATGTTAAAACCCTCCGCCCAGTGTGCAGCGGCGGTCAAGAAAGCAAATAGAATGCTAGGTATCATAAGGAAAGGGATGGAGAATAAAACAAAGGATATTATAATGCCTCTGTATCGCTCCATGGTACGACCGCACCTTGAATATTGTGTGCAATTCTGGTCACCGTATCTTAAAAAGGACATAGAGTTATTAGAAAAAGTACAGAGAAGAGCCACCAAATTGGTGAAGGGGATGGAAGGCTACTCCTATGAAGAGAGGCTAAAAAGGTTAGGGCTCTTTAACCTAGAAAAGAGGCGGCTGAGGGGAGATATGATAGAGGTGTATAAATTAATGAATGGAGTGGAACGGATAAACGTGGATAAATTGTTTACGCTATCAGAATATAGAAGGACTAGGGGGCATGTAATGAAGCTACAGGGTAAACTATTTAAGACAAATAGGAGAAAATATTTCTTCTCTCAACGTGTAATCAAACTCTGGAATCTGTTACCGGAGGATGTAGTAAGGGCTGTTAGTATAGCTGGGTTTAAAAAAGGTTTGGACAAGTTCCTGGAGGAAAGGTCCATAAACCACTATTAAAAAGGGACCCAGGATATCAATGCTTGGCCTAGTACAAGCACTGCAGAACCTGTGTCTTTTGGGGAAACTGCTAGGTACGTATGACCTAGATTGGCCACTGTTGGAAACAGGATACTGGGCTTGATGGACCTCGGTCTGACCCAGTATGGCATTTCTTATGTTCTTATGTTCTTAACCTCTCCTAGCATGGTCTTGCTCACTCTTTCTGGCTCTCTTACATTTGCACAGCTCAACCCTGCACCCTTCATTTGGCCTATTACTCGAGCCTCTAAAAACCGCTCTGCCAAAGAAGTTGCTTCTTTAGTGCTCTTGCAATCTTGTAAGACCAGAAAAGATCGCATTTCCTGTGGCACAGCCTCTATGAACTGTTCTAGAGCAATGGTATCTAGAATAGAATCAATAGTTTTACCATCAGGCAAAAGCCACTTATACAATAGTGCCTTGAGGCATTGGCACAAAGCCCGAGGTGTTTCATCTGACCTCAGTTTGCAACATCTAAAAAGACGGCGGTAGACCATTGGGGTCAATCCCAGTCGGTCTCTCACGGCCTTTTTTACCTCGTCATAAGTGGAGGCGAGCTCAGCAGGCACGGCCCTATATGCTGCAAGGGCTTCCCCTGTAAGGGAGCCTGCTATCCGAACGGCCCATTACTCTGCTGGCCATCCACTTAGGACTGCCACACGCTCGAACACTTCAAAATAGTCATCGACATCATCACCTGGGGTTAAAGGCCCAAAGGATAAAGGTCCTTTAGTAAATTGTCCCAGTCCCAACAATGTTCCTGAGGAACTGGACCCAGTCCTTATCTCGTCAGTTGTCTTCTTTTGCTCCTTCATCCAAGCAGTCATGAGGTCTAGGAGCGGCTGTTGCTGTTCCCTCATGATGGCAGCCATTTTCTCCTGCGTCCTCGCAGCATTCTCGTGCTGTTGGCGGAAACAGTCTGTCATCCAGTTAATCAGCTCTGCCTGCTCCATCCTGGAATGCTGAAAAGAAACAAAAAGAAAAACACGAAGTGCGGCCCTTATCACAGTGCTTCCTCTCCTCCACCTGCAGAACCTCCCCACTTACAGCAATCCACCAAATAACCCCCTTAAATACGGGTTTACCTGCTGTAAGTGGTGACTCAAGCCTCTCAACAGCGTTGGTCCCAGCTGGGCTCTCCAGCTCCGCTCCGTTGAGTCTCCGGTCCTGGTTTTTCTTGCCAAGTGCTTAGGAAGGCTTTCAGGATATTCCTCCGGCCACCTTGTAGATCCTGGTGTTCCCTGGTAGCTCCGAATTGGTAGGTTTTCCTGTATCCAATAACTACGCCACCTGTCGTCACTCCCCCTTGTGGCCAGGCGGTTGCCTAGGGCTGCAGGAGTTGTGACGATTGACCTTTGTTAAAACTTGCCTAAACTCATGTAGTTGTGTCCCCGAAAGGATTATAGCCAAGTGCAAGGTCGCAGGAAAATTTCTTTTATTCTCAGAAATCAGGAATTCCAAAACCAAGTCAATTCTTTAACATGAATTGATTGAAGATAAGGGAAAACAAAACTCAGGATATTTCTCCAAACATAACAATACTCAAGCCATTTATACAGTCCCTGGCTTGCTGTAGCCTTTAAACTGGCATTCAAGTAAAACTTTACTTTCAATGATATTCTGTACTTGGTCTTCAGGAGGCGCTGTGCCACCCTCCGTTGTTCCACAGCAGGTGTAGCACAGTTCCTGACTCAATCAACTGCTTTCACACGTAGTGTAATTCCTTCTCAGTTGTAATACAAACTTTCAGCCTAGCTCTGGCCCAAGCAGCATTAAATGAAACAGCTACTTTTAAAAAGCATGGCTAAAAATACTGGCTTAAAAAGTCCTGGTAAAAGGAACTTCCTCAGTTCTTTTACCTAATACATGGTAACTCGGAAATATACATTAACTTCACCCAGCTGGGTTTTTTTCTTCACTCAAACCCTCTTTGGTCCTCTTATGTTTCTCTTGCACACATAGCACAGCTTATTTCCATATCTGAAATGCTATCTGACTCTCCAGAGACTCCTACCTCCATTTCCTCCACACTTGATTCTACTGGGTCATTGTTTTCCTGGGTATGCTCTTGGGAAGCCTCCCCAGCCTGCAGAGCCTTCAGTAGTTTTCCCCAGGCACCCTTAACCGTGAGAGAGCTAGCGGGGGAAGGGCAGGGAAAACCCCTTTCCTCTAATAAGCCTTTTAACCTATGTAAAGGGCTCACCTTAGTAGTGCTGGGTTTTCTGCTGATAACGTCCTTACTGGGTAGAGAGTTGAGCCAAGACCCTTTTGAGAATATTTCCTCCTCTGAGGACTCTTCTCCCGAGGTTTCCACAAGCCTTGTCAGCCTTTTACTCCTGGCTCTCACCGGCTTCTGTGCAAGGGATTCCCCTGGACTTCTTGTCCTTCCTTCCTGGAACCCTTGTGTCCTCTGTGTCTGAATTTTCTCTCTTTCTCTCCTCCCGAGGAAAGTCTCTTCTCTCCTCCTCGTGTCTGTGTCTATGCTTGCCTTGGTGCTTGCTCTGAGCCTGTCCTCCGTCAGGAAAATCTGCTGTATGAGTGCAGTTTTTCTTCCTAAATGTTTGGGGCTGTCCTATCCCTTCTGGCTCCGCCCCCAAACCACTCCCTCTATCTCCATGGGAACAGGGGGTGTGTTTTGGTCTGCAGTTCTCTTTGAGAAACTTTTCTCTTTCGTATCTGAGTTAACCCTTTCAGAGCCTGCAGTTCTTTGGGTGAAAGGAAAAAAAGGCAGTTTTCCCTTTATTTTTCTGCCCTCAGCAGCTGCTTCTCCACCACAATAAATATATATATATATAAATATATATATATATATATATATATATATATATATATAACATTTCCATATATAAATATATATCACACTTGTCTAGACATATATATCCACATATGTATATACCTGTATGTATTTCCATATATATATATATATATATGTCTACGCATATTGGGAGATGTCCATAGAACCCTATGTATTACCTACTATCTCCCTAACTGTCTGTACTAAAGTTTTTACTTTCTTAAAGGGTCCAGACAGTAAACTTGCCTATTATCATACGGCTCAATAACTGGGACCGGTTATACACACAATTACTGCTGTGACGTCAACAGCTTCTATTTTTGTTATACATCTCCCTGTCCATGAAGTATCAAGCTTCAATGTCTTCCTATCTCTTACCAGCTAGGAAAGACAGTGTACATCTTCAGTATTCCTGAGTACACTTCTGTTCTCCTTGGGAATAGGGGCTTTTTTCCATACCCTCTCTTCCCTTCCGGACTGGGCTAATTTTTCCAGATCGGTCAGTCTTCTTCTTTTAGTCCTCAATGTTAATAACTCTGTACCTAAAAGAGTTCTCAGCTTTGTCCCATAAAGCTTTTCATTGAAGACCTGCCGTTCTTCTCCTGCCCCAGTTGACACCTGGGTCACCTGCCCATTCCAGGTTTGAAACTTCATCCTCACTGCTGTGAAGTTACCTTGAAGATTTCGCTACTGCATCTACAGTACACTCCATCACAATTCTACTTCCTACAATCCAGTAGGTAAGCTCTATATTGTACTAGTTCATTACATATTTTAATGATACTTGACATACATTCTAAAGACTCATCTCTCCTGTAGTCTTTAGTTTTTGCTGTTCCTCTGCAGCTCTCTCTATTCAACTCCTACCCCCCATCCCTCAGGGGATGCCGGGGATCCAGGTTGGTAAAATGCCATCCTGTCCAGGAATACGCATTTTATGGGATCTCCCCTGGCACCCACAGCTAGGGAGTCCCCATATGTGAAGACTCATTCCTGCTTGTTCCTGGAGATAGCACAGTTACTTACCTGTAACAGGTGATCTCTGGGAACAGCAGGAATTAGTCTTCACAACCCACCCACCTCCCCTAGGAGTTGTATCTGTCTATCTCCTTTCCTCTTTCTCTCCTTCTGTCTCAGCTATGAAACTCAACTGAGGAGAGGCAGTGGGAAAGGTGGGACGTCACCGCGCAGGCGCGAGGGATGCTCCCAAAAGCTTTCTGATTGGATGCTGGGGAGCATTCCCGTGCAGGCTCCGTCGGTACCGACGTACCCATATGTGAAGACTAATTCCTGCTGTTCCCAGAGATCACCTGTTACAGGTAAGTAACTGTGCTTTCCTTGCATAGCCTTTAAATCAGATATCTGAGTGTGCCCTCAGTTCATATAAGGTCTACTGGCCAGGGACATTTGTGATGTGATATATAGCTACTTGAAATTGAAGTACATATTTGCTTTTAGATTTGTAGAGACCTGGTCTTCTACCTATATCTCCTACTTAATTTTGCCGCAAAGGACCGCTTAATCAGCATGTCGTATATTCAGTGCAATAACTGTGGTGCTTTCATTTTGAGAAGAAACATTTGGAATCTAAGAGCTTGCCCTATATCCTCAAGTTAGCTGTTATGTATAATTAATTGATTCTACTAAAGGAAGAATTAGCTGCAATTAAACACTCCTTTTCTAGGGTACAAACTGAACAAAATCCACCACCGCTCCCACAAAGAATCAAACAGCCCAGGAACAAATGGATCACAGTGGGTTCTGGTAGGTTGCGACCTGTAACGCAGAGACCCCTATACATCAAGAGATATCCCTGCATAATGCCTTCTCTGCCTTGAATAATGAGGATACCCAATCCATGGAAACTGAAATGCCCTTAAATGAGAAAGTCAATGCCCAATCTACTGATAATGCACCAAATATGAAGAAAAAAATCACAAAACAGAAAACTACTACTATTTGGAGATTCTATCATCAGAGGCACCAACTTGGAAACGCAGTTCAAAGGAGAGAAGATGGTCCCAGGCTTTTCAGACAGCAGGAATAGAAACCAAATTGTTGGTATAGTTAGTGCAGAAAGTGAGCACTTCAAAATTGATGTTGTCATCCACATGGGTACAAATGACCTGGCTAGAAACAGTGCCTCTGCCGTTCAAAGGGCTTCCAGACTCTGGGAGAGAAACTCAAGCCCATTGTTAACAGTATAGCATTCTCAGAAGTTCTACCTTAATACATGGCTCCAAAGCTGGTGCAAACAAGAAGGATTTAGATATATAGGTGACTGGGGAAACGGATCAACAAGAGACTATACTGTACTGTGCTGATGGACTACATTTCTCTGTCATGGGGAAAAGGATCCTAAGTGAAAAATACAGGCAGTATGTGGACAGGCATTTAAACTAGGGAAAGGGGGTGATGGATGGAGGAAAAGTACAGGATGTCACTCCCAGCAAAAGCACAATAACATTGGAAACAGCTACTCTTTTAAACCACAGATCAGTGGTAAGTGGGAAAAGGTGTGTAGAACAAAATCCATGCTAAATATAGGCAAACCAGTCAACAAATGCTGGAGAGCAATGAGCACAAATGCTCAAAGCCTAGCCAACAAAGTTCCTGACCTGGAAGCCCTAATGGTGGAAATGGACGTAGACATTGTGGTCATTACAGAAACATGGTTTAATGAGTCACATGAATGGGATATAGCCATAACTCACCATAATCGATTTAGAAAAGATAGAGAGGGTAGAAAAGAAGGAAGAGTAGCCTTGTGTGTCAAAATCAATATTAAAGTTGCTGAAATGCAGAAGACGTGGGGAAAAGAAGCAGCGCTGTGTATTGTGTTGGAAAGAGGAGATGGCACTGTCATCCATACTGGTATAGTCTACAGGCCTCCAACTCAAACCAAGGAAATGGATAACGAATTGATTATTGATATTGCAAAGATAGCCTTGAAGGGGGAAGTGATCATATTGGGTGACTTTAATCTACCCGATATAGATTGGAGTATTTCTTCTGCAAATCTGGAAAGAAGTAAAAAAAAATTGTGGATGCCTTTGAAGATGAATTACTTAGAGAAATAGTGCTACAACCGACCAGGGAAAGCTCTATGCTGGATTCGGTGCTCACCAACAGAGACAGCGTCTCAAATATCCGGGTGGGTGCCCATGTGAGTAGCAGCAATCATCACATGGTGAGATTTGAGATAAAAGCAAGGTGGAGTCCAATCACAGCAAACTCAAAGTTCTAGATTTCAAAAACACTGACTTCATTAAAATGGCCAAGTACCTGAAGGAGGAGTTGGCAGAGGTTTAAGGGAAGTGGGCAATGGGCTAAACTAAAGGAGGCAATAAAAGGGGCAACAGATACATATGTAAGGAAAGTAAATAAAAGCAAGAGGAAAAGGAAACCTATTTGGTTCTTCAAAGAAGTGGCTGCACAAATAAAAGCAAAAAACCCCAACTTTCACAAAATTCAGAAGCTCACAAACAGAAGAACACAGAAAAGAATACAGGATCAAACTAAAAGAGACATAAGGATAGCAAAATCAAAGGCAGAAGAAAAAATGGCTAAAGATGTAAAATGTGGCGACAAAACTTATTTCAGGTATATTCTGGAAAGGAGGAAAATAAGAAGTAGACTTACAGGACTCAAAAGTACCAGGAACGGATTTGTGGAACGTGGCATTGAAAAAGCGAAAATGCTAAACAAATACTTCTCTTCTGTTTTTACTAAAGAAAATCCTGGAGAAGGACCACATGTTATTGACAAATATACAAATGGGAATGGAGTAGATACCATACTATTCACAGAAGATGATGTGTTAGAACAGCTTGCAAAACCGAAAGTGGACAAGGCCATGGGAGGGGATTGGATACATCCCAGGATACTGAAAGAGCTCAGAGAGGTTCTTTCAGGGCTATTAAAGGATATTTTTAATAGATCTTTGGAGACAGGAGACATTACATGGACTGGAGAACGGCTGATATGGTACCTCTTCACAAAAGTGGTAATAGGGAAGAAGTGACAAACTACGGGCTAGTAAGCCTTACTTTGGAGATGGGGAAATTAATGGAGGCACTCCTGAAAGAGCAAATAGTGGACTTTCTTGAAACCAACAGATGGAATGACCCGAAACAGCATGGTTTTACGAAAGGACGATCTTACCAAACAAATCTTATTGAGTTCTTTGACTGGAACCAGATCAAGGGCATGCGATGGATGTGATCTACCTAGATGACAGCAAAGCCTTTGATACTGTTCCTTATAGGAGGCTTATCAATAAACTGAACAGCTTGGAGACGGGTCCAAACGTGGTGAACTGGATCAGAAATTGGTTGACTGACAGACGACAGAAGGTGATGGTAAACGGAATTCACTCAGATTAAAGGAAGGTGATTAGCAGGGTGCCCCAGGGTTCGGTTCTGGGACTTGTACTGTTCAATGTATTTGTGAGTGATATTGCTGAAGGACTGAATGGAAAAGTCTATTTTTGCAGCTGACACGAAAATTTGCAACAGAGTGGAATTCCTTGAGGGAGTGGATAACATGAGAAAAGATTTACAAAAGCTGGAAGAATGGCCTAATGCTTGGCAGTTAAGATTTAATGTGAAGAAGTGCAGTGTCATGCACTTGGGAAGCATAAATCCAAGGGAATTGTATGTGATAGGGGGCAAGAGGTTGGTGTGCACAGACCAGGAGAAAGGACCTCAGAGTGATTTTTTCTGAGGATCTCAAGGTGGCAAAACAGTGTGACAAGGCAGTGGCAAAAGCCAGAAGAATGCTGGGTTGCATACAAAGAGGAATTGCCAGCAGAAAGAAAGAGGTACTAAGGCCACTGTACAAGTCGCTGGTGAGGCGCTACTTGGAATATTGTGTTCCGTTTTGGAGACCATATCTCGCAAAGGATATAGAAAGACTGGAAATGTTCAGAGAAAGGCAACCAAAATGATTTGGAGCCTGCATCAGAAGACTTATGAGAAGAGACTTGAAGACCTAAATTTGTACACTCTGGTGGACAGGAGGGACAGGGGAGATATGATTCAGACCTTTAAATAGTTAGAGTATTAATGAAAAAACAAACCTCTTCCAAAGACGGGGAAACTGTAAAACTAGAGGGCATAATATGAAGCTGCAAGGAGGGGGTAAACTGAAAGGCGATGTCAGGAAATACTTTTTCGCTGAAAGGGTGGTGGATGCTTGGAATGCCCTCCAGATGGAAGTGGTGGAGGCAAATACAGTGACAGAATTCAAAATGGCATGGGACAGATGCAGTGGATCCCTTTATAGCAACAGGATAAAATCAAAATAAACATATATTTCATCAAATAGGGGTGACCTACACGGAGCAGTGGGTACACCCCTAAACAAAGGCATGGGGAGAGATGACCTGCACGGAGCAGCAGGTGCACCTACTCTTGCCGCCTTGCTGGGCAGACTAGATGGACCATACTGGTCTTTATCCTGTGTCATACACTATGTTACTATGCTGATGACATTATTCTCTTGCATCACACCAACCCTTCTGCTTCTGACTTCTGACTTCTCAATTCTTGCCTCACACATGTCAGCTCTTGGATGTCCACCAACTATCTACACCTTAACCCTGCCAAAACTGCTGCTATCTGGTTTATGTCTGGAGACTCCTGCCCCTCACTGACCCCCACACTATTGGACTCCCCCATCCCACTGGTTCACTCCCTCCGCTTCCTGGGTATCACTCTTGATTCCTCCTTGTCCTTCAGGAACAACTCTCTTCACTCATCTGCTGCTCATTCTACTCCTTGTGACAAATTTGTGCTGTCCACCCTTTCTTGCCTCTTTAGCCCTGACCACTCTTCTTCATTCCCTTGTCACATCCTGGATCAACTATTGTAACATGATACTCGCCGGCCTCCCACAATATCAGCTACACCGTCTCCAGCTTCTTCAGAATACCCCCCACCCAGATGATTATTCATGCATCACGCACCGACCACATCATCCCACTGCTCATACAACTCCATTGGCTTCCCATCAAGTTCCCGATTCAGCATAAATTACTCACCATCGTTCACAAGACCTTACACACCGACACCTCTCTGTGCCATTCTCCACCGCCACTCTCCACACTGTTCTTCTCACTATTTGTGCCAACCATCTGAACCTTCCCTCCGCTTCACAAGCCCGCCTTGAATCCACTCGCAATTCTGCTTTTTTTCTTCCTCTGTCCTGTCCTCTGGAATGCCCTTCTCTCTGACCTTTGCCTAGAACTATTCTTTCAAAAATTAAAATCCATCCTGAAGACCCATCTGTTTCAGCTCACTTTTGACCTCCAACCATCCCACACATAGCTCTTTGGCCTCCTGCCCCCCTTCACTTTCTCTTCTCTCCCCCCACCCTCCTCCACCACTGTATGACTATGATACTCTTCCTATCTCAAAATGGCATTCCTTTCTTTCTTCTGTCCTGTTGCAGCTAATTTGTATTTTGTAAAACACTCTGTTAGTTGTGTGAAGACGCGGTATGTTAAGTCTACTAATAAAGATAAAGATCTCCTAATTCATTCTGGTTACAATATTTAACAAAAATTGCAAACTGAGATGGCCTATGCATGATCTCAGAAAATTAAATGCAGTAAGCCAGACCCCCTTCACTTTACAAAATGATAGTGGGAAGAGATAGCGACCAGTAGGCAAACTAAGTGGTCACCTAGAGCACCGACATTTCTGAGGTGATCCATTGCTGCTGCTGCTGCCCCTCTCCAGGACCTGCTGCAGCGGCAATGACTTTAATACAGCACGGCAGCACTTAACTTACCAAAAGCCTCAGTAGCTGGACCAACCACTTCTGCCCCCTTTCAAAAGAAGTCTTCATTGGAGCAGGCAGAATCACGAACAGCATGCTGCACCGGAGGCTTTTGGTAAATGCTGCGATGATGTTTGTTATTGCTACTGCTGCAGTTTTCGGAGAGGGGTAGAAGCAGGGGGCGGCATATCCTTGCGGCCCTGCTATCATTAAAGATCAAGGTTGATATGGCTACACAGATTACCCAGTTTCAGTCATTCCAGTGTTAACTATCTTAACTTGAAGAGCATATTGCTGCATTAAAAGTTTCCTTGGGGCTAGTCTCAGGACATGCAAAAGCAATAGAGAAATTGCAATGAGGCATTGAAGAACTTAGCAACAGAAATTGCTGGAACAACTTAAGAATCTTTGGTATTCCCGAAGGTGCAGAAGGTATGAACAATTTTGCTTTAATGGAGAAATTTTAGCCAGAACTGCTAGATATAAATTTTTATCAACACCTTTGAAAGAGCTCACTGCCTCCAGTCACTAAATTCCAAAACTCAAAGTTCCCTTGTGTAATTATACTTAGTTTTGTTCTTGCCACAGTTGCTTGAGATTCTTGGGAAAGCCAAGCTAACAGCATCTCTTCAGTGGAGGCAGAACAGCATAGAAATGCAAATTGTTCTTAGCACTGTGGTAAGCCCTATAGAAAATAAACACAAAATTTGATCTGTTTTACCTGCGGTAAATGCAATTAATGGTTCATAATATCACAACATTTTTTTGAAGATTCTGAAGACCTCAGTGATTATCTGGTAAGTCTACCTTTTCAAAGTGTAACTGTAAAGGAGAGAACCTTTTGGTTAATCTATTGCCATTCTTCATGGTTGCATCATTCACCACAGTAACTGAGCTGTATCTGTTTTTTTTCTTTGCTGAATTTCTACCAGTGGTGGTCCTTCAGTGTAACAAGGACCCATACATTCTCTGGGTTTAGACTGAAATGTTTGTTTCTTCTCTCTTTGAAGGAGCTCATCTTCAGCCTGTTTTGCACACCTGCTACATCGTTGGTGGGTGAGAATTGTACACGTGGGCATGGATTTAGAGCCACAATGCCCTCATCCAATCACAATAGAGATAGCAACATGATCTGATATTACTATGGGATAAATGGTAAATACTTCTATCTGACAGGGTATCCAGGTACAGAAGCATAGCACAGTTGGGAGAATGAAGAAAAATGCTTCCACGGCTGTGAAAAGGCAAACAGTGAGGCAAGCTCAGACATCTTTAAAGCTTGTGCGCCTCGAGCAAGTGCCTCACTGGCTCATCTCTTAAGCCGGCTCTGGTTGCTGATGCCTGTGCAGAATTCTGCATAGCAAATGCAAAATTCTGCACAGGTGGGGAATTCTGCACAAATTCTGCATTGTGCAGTTGTGCAGTATTCTCTCAGGAGTAACACATGCATAACACACACAGGAATTACAAATAATTCCCTATATGTGATGTACTGCATCTTACATTGTTGACACATGTATTTCATTTTCTTGGCTGTTATTTCAACTGTGAAAGCTACTGACTGAATTGCACTGCTTTCTTATTCGTTGTGATGTGTTCTGTCAGCAAATATCTGTTACCATAGGCAGAGTTAAATTAAGGCATTGGCAAATTAGGATCATAGATGTACTCCTTATTCTGGAAGTCAGGTTGTCTTCTCATGATTTTTACATTAATGTCTGTAGGTTAGAAAGAACACTAACATGTCTGGACATTGTTAAGAGTTTAAAACCTATTGCCTGCTGTTCTCTGATCTTTCCCTCTGTGTGAGTGAGCCTGCCCTGCCAGCACCAGATACTATGGATAAGATCCAACCAATTGGAAGGCTATGGTGGTTGAGTACTGGAATGCTCCTCTAGTTCCCAGAAAAGGGAGGAGGTGAGCTGGAGTAAGTTCCTGTGCTGTAAAAGCTTGGTTTCAGTGCATGGTGGGAGATGGAAATGAAGCCCTTGCCCCCAAAAAATGCCTCAGTGCATGTTTATTGGAAAAGCAATTCCAATGGCTGCAGCATACTAATATGGATTTGCAGTAACATTTTTTTCTTCTGAAGCTTTTATTTACAAGTATACACTGAATAATGAAAGAAACACTGATATTCAAGCCTTGAACTCCTGAGAAAAGGCATGAGCTAAATCCAATTTGATGGTTACATTATTGCCAACTACACTGGAAAAAAATGAATGCCAATGAAATTATTGGCCATAACACAAATTGAAAAAATGATTACTTCAAATACCATTAACAGAATTGCATATGAAAAATATGGGAGAGAAAGAAAAACACTATAAAAAATAAACACCATTTGATTTTCACATTCCTCCAAGGAAGCCAACTCTTCTAAATATCCTTCCTGAGACTGATGCCTTTCCAAAAATATTGTTTAACTGATTTGCAGATTATGTGAAGGCACATTTTAGAAAGGCCACTTAGGTGCCTCCTTGGATGTCCCAAGTCAAAATTTCTGATATTTTGTGGGAGGGACAGCAGAGAAGGCAGACATGTGTAAATACCTTCCAAATTCAACCTGTTACCATCCCAAAAGATAAATGTTTCTCCAGGACCAAGCAGGAAGTCAGTCCTCACATATGGGTGACATCGACGTCGATGGAGCCCTTGCGGAGCATTTCCCCAGCTTTCCATGAAAGCCTTTGGGAATGCAGGTATGCATGCGCGGTTCCCTTCCCGCCTAAAGGTGCCATCTTGCCTCAGTCTCTCGTTTTCCATGAAGCCCACCGGACGTGAGTCCTAGTCATCCCGGAAAATTGTTAGATTTTTTTGCGATTCTTCGCTATTTTTCTTCTCCGGTTCGACGCCGGTTCCCCTCCCGCCGGGTTCGGTACACCTGTATCGAGCCCGATCTTTCTTTTTCGGTTTTTGCCCTTGGTGGCTGGCGTTCGTGCTCTTTTTTCTTTTTCCCTGGAAGGCCGGTCCTTTGACCTCGCGGGGACTCTTTTTTTCCTGATGGCTTCCAGCGGTTTTAAGAAGTGTGATCGGTGCAAGAAGCTGATGTCTCTCACCGACACACACGACTGCTGCCTCCGGTGCCTCGGTCCTGATCACGACCCTAAGACGTGTGGACCATGTGGGAAAATGTCTTCCAAGGCACTGCGTAGTCGACAGCACCAAAAGGAAAGGCTTTTTTCTGACTCGGCCTCCGGCAGGGCCCGGACCTGAACCTCATCTGAGACTTCGACATCTCGGGAATCGGATCCCGAGCACCGTCGTGGCTCCTTGGACAGCGGGTCCCCCGACCGGGAACGCAAGAGGAAGAAGCAGCTCGCGAGGGCGTCATCGGAAGAGGTCCCTGGCTTCTCGAGAGCTAGGTCTCAGACCCCCGACCGTCCCCCCGGGCCTGTAGAACAGGAGAAGCCTTCCAAAGTCCCTCGACTGGAGCTGGAGTCTGCTAGACACGTAAGCCCTGTAGTCCTCGTGGACTCTCCTCCCAGGGAGCCGACGTCAGGCCCGGCGCCACCGCCGCCGGGGCCCAAGTCGGGAGCTGCTGAGTCTCCTGAGCTGGGTCTCAGGTTGACAGCCTTGGAGAGCAGACTGTCTGCCTTCATGGAACAGCAGCGGGCACTGATGGCCAGCCTGTCTGGCGCATCTGCCCCAACCACTGGGACATCAACATCGAAGTCGACCCCAGAGACCGAGCCGATACTCGAGGCCATGAAGGCTCGAGGTCGACCTCGGTCGCGGTTTCCCTCGACCTCCCGTTCGGGACCGAGGGCATTGACGCCGGTGCCTTCGGCGTCGGGGCGGGTGCTCACAGGCCCCGCGAGGTCGGACCCCGATTCCTCATCGGATGAGTCCGCATGGGAGACAGAGGACGAGGAGTCCCCCGACACCTTCAAGACTCGGTGCGTCCCATCGGACTCACTGCAGTCTGAACCCCAGAGTAGATCCCCTCAGGAGGATACCTGGTTCTCGGAGTTCGTCCGGGATATGGCCGCTGTGTTGGCTATCCCTGCGGATACCGAGGAGGAGCCTCGAGCCGAGGAGCTCGAGGCCCTGCAGTACGATTCTCCTCCGAAGGAGGACTTTACTGTCCCGGTTCCTCAGATGCTGGAACGGCTCCTCTTCCGGATGTGGGAGGCACCGGCCTCGGCGCCGGTTCTTAGCAAGCGAGTCGACTCGATCTATTGACTCCGAAAGAGCCCTGGCTTTCAAAAGGCACAGCTACCACGCCATTCCATGGTTGTGGAATCGGCCATGCATCGTCTGAAGAGCCAGAAGATGCACTCTGCGGTGCCCCCTGGCAGGGAGGCCTGGAACCTCGATGGCGTCGGTAGAAAGTGCTTTCAGGGCTCGATGCTTGCTTGCCGTGTCCAGTCTTACCAGCTGTACATGGGCATGTACTTACGGGACTTGGCCAAGGAGTTAGCCGGGTTCTCTGCTGGCCTCTCCAGGGAACCCTTGCAGAGATTTAAGTCCTTGTCCTCGGGGATTCGGGACTGCTCGAAGTTCATGTCCCGCGCCGCCTACGATGGCTTTGAGGCCTCGGCCCGAGTAGCGGCAGCCGGCATCGCGGCTCGACGCCAGCATGGCTGCAGTCATCAGACCTCAAGCCATGGGTTCAGGACAAGTTGGTCGATGTCCCTTGCCGAGGTGAAAACCTGTTTGGCAAGCCCATGACCGAGAAGGCCGCACAGCTCGAGACCGAGCAACTTACACGGACAAGGCTGTCTAGAAAGACCTCTGCCCCTTCTCATAAGAAGGGCCTAGGTAAAAAGCCATTTTACACGAGGAAGTGCACTGCCTACAAACAGTGCCCTCAATTTCAGGCCGCCCAAGCTGCCTCCCAGGGTCAGCAAGCCAAGGGGCAGGGTAATGGGCCCCGAAGGCAGAGGACCCCAAAGCCTTCGGCCCCTGCTCCCACTCAGCATGGTGGGTTTTTTTGACTCTTTGAGCATAGCCTCTCCGTCCCTGCTACACCAATCCTGCACAGGAGGTCGCCTCGCCCTCTTTGCCCACCAGTGGCCCTTCATCACCGGGGACAGTTGGGTGTTGGACATAGTCCACAAGGGCTGTGCACTACATTTTCACCAACTGCCGCCTCCATATTTTCCAGGGGAGCCTCAGAGGCCTCCCCTGCACACAGACCTTCTCCTTCAAGAGCTTCAAGGTCTGTTGGTGGACAAGGCGGTGGAGCCTGTGCCTCCCCACTTGCAAGGTCACGGGTTCTACTCCAGATGTTTTCTGGTGCCTAAAAGGACCGGTGGCCTTCGACCCATTCTGGACCTCAGGAACCTCAACAAGTTCCTGGAAAAAGAAAAGTTCAAGATGCTTACTCTTGGAACACTTCTGCCCTACCTCCAGCAGGGAGATTGGCTATGCTCCTTAGATCTAAAGGATGCGTATACCCACATCCTTATTCATCCAGACCACAGAAAGTACCTCAGGTTCATTGTTGGAGGAAACCATTATCAGTACAGAGTGCTGCCTTTTGGACTCACCTCCGCTCCCAGAGTCTTTACCAAGTGTCTAGCAGTGGTGGCGGCCTACCTGAGAAATCAGGGAATCTTTGTCTTCCCCTATCTGGATGACTGGCTCATCAGGGGTCAGTCCTGCCAGGAGACCAGGCGAGCCACCCTCAGAACCATTGCTCTTCTTCAAAGCCTGGGGTTCGTCATAAACTTCGCAAAGTCCACTTTGCTCCCTTCCCAGAACTTGGAGTTCATGGGGCAAGGTTGGACTCTCTGCTGGCAAAGGCATTCTTGCCAGTAGACAGAGCCCAAAGACTGATGAACCTAGCACACCGGTTTCTCAACAGGTCGCTGGTCTCCGCCAGACTCTGCCTGAGGCTTCTTCGCCACATGGCTTCGACAGTACATGTGACCCCCAATGCCAGGCTCCATATGAGGCCTGCACAGTGGTGTCTGCGGACTCAGTGGTCGCAGGCCACAGGCAACCTCAAAGACAAGATAATGGCGTCCAGACGCTTGCTGCACTCCCTCAGATGATGGCTACACCCACCCAATCTGTTGGAAGGAGTGCCTTTTCAGACTCCTGTGTTTACAGTGGTCTTGACCACGGATGCCTCCCTGCAGGGCTGGGGGGCTCATTGCCTAAGCAAGTGCACCCAGGGCCTGTGGTCTCCCTGGGAATCTGCACAGAAAATCAATCTCCTAGAACTCCGAGCTATTCGGTTAGCCCTCAAGGCTTTTTCTCAAACCCTGGCTCATCAGTCTGTCCTAGTTCAAACAGACAGCCAAGTAGCCATGTTCTATGTGAACAAGCAGGGCGGAACTGGATCCCGGGTCCTTTGTCAGGAGGCACAGGACCTTTGCTTGTTTGCGCTCAAACACAACATGCTTCTCAAAGCAGTGTATGTACCTGGTCAGGAGAATTACCTGGCAGACAGGTTGAGCAGGATCCTGCAGCCCCACGAGTGGCAGCTCCATCCTTTGGTAGTTCAAAAGATTTTCCTGAAATGGGGACTTCCATCCATAGATCTGTTTGCCAGTCCTCTGAACAACCAGCTCCCTCAGTTCTGCTCCAGGCAACCGCACCCTCTGCGAGTAGCAGCATATGCTTTTCTGATTCCCTGGTCTCAGGGCCTCCTGTATGTGTTTCCTCCCACGCCCTTGGTGGCCCAAACTCTGTTCAAGATTCTTCAGGACAAGGCCTCAGTCCTGCTGGTAGCTCCCAGGTGGCCGAGGCAACCTTGGTTTCCACTTCTGCTTCAATTGGCGGTGGAGCTTCTTTCAGTGGAGCTCCTGGTCCCTCTAGGGAACGCCCAGGGGTACTGACTCAGGAGGAAGGCTTGCTTCTTCACCCCAATCTGCTGTCATTAACAGCATGGCTGCTGAGCGGGGCTCGTCCTAGCACCCTTCAACCTCCCAAGGGAAGAAGAGGGAAGTCCCCCTGGCCTCTCGTAAGGACTCCATGAGATGGGGCCTATGCCTTTAAGTGGCGCAGATTCTCAGTATGTTTTGTGGAGCAATGGGTAGACCCATTCTCTTGCCAGGTGCACACAGTGCTGCAATACTTAATCCACCTTTCGCGGACCGGACTCAAATCCAACTCCATCAGGGTGCACCTGAGCACGCTCTCAGTGCACCATCACTCCATAGAGGGGAAACCTCTTTCTGCAATTTATGCGAGGCTTGCTGCTCTCTAAGCCTCCCATCTGCCCCCCCCCCCCCGGCGGAATGGGATGTCAACGTGGTTCTGACGCAGCTCACCAAACAGCCTTTTGAACCCCTGGCTACCTGCCATTTGCGTTATCTTCTCCTGGAAGGTTGTCTTCCTGGTGGTGCTCATCTCTGTCCGCAGAGTCAGTGAGCTTCAGGCCTTGGTGGCCAAGTCACCTTACACCAGATTCTACAAGAATCTAAACCCCCCGTCTGCCCTCCGGCAGCGAAGTGGGATCTCAGTGTGGTGCTCTCGCAGCTCACTTAAGCCACCGTTTGAGCCTCTGGCTTCCTACCTCCTGCGGTACCTCTACTGGAAGGTTGACTTCCTGGTAGCACTCACATAAGTTCACAGCGTCAGCAAGCTGCAGGTCCTGATGGCAGTGTTTCCGTACATGAGGTTCTACAAGAACAGGGTGGTGCTCCACACACACCCCAAGTTTCTGCCAAAGGTGTTGTCCCCTTACCACCTCAATCAGGAGGTGGTGATCCCCACCTTCTTTCCGAGGCCTCCCGCCGACAGGACAGAGACTGTTCTCCATATGCTGGATTGTAAGAGGGCCCTATCCTTTTATCTGCACCGGACCCATGGCCACCACAAAGCACCTCAGTTTTTTGTATCCTATGACCCCAGTGACTAAGCAAACTCTGTCCACTTGGGTGGCGGACTGCATTACCCTTGCCTATGAGCAGGCGGGGATTTCACTGGACCAGAACGTCATGGCCATGGCTATTTCCATGGCAAAAATGCATTCCGTCCTCATGATGGAAATCTATCAGGCTGCCACCTGATCTTCGATACATACTTTTGCAACTCACTACTGCCTGGAGAGGGAATCCCGATGAGACAGCGTCTTCGGCAAGACCGTAATCTGTAATCTCTTCGGGGTGTAGACAACTCCTGCCCTCTGACCCTTCTGTATTCAGGCTACCTGAGTGCTGGTTCTCTGCTAGACACTTGAGTCTTGCGAGAGTCTCCCAATAGGGACTCGACTGCTGCCGATCACAGCTCACCCTTTGTAGGTCACTGTGCCATTTTTACAGATTCTTGGTAGCCTGTAGCTAGGGAGTCCCATATGTGAGGACTGACTTTCTGCTTATTCCTGGTGAAAGCATAGTTATTCACCTGTAACAAATGTTCTCCGGGGACAGCAGGAATCCGTCCTCACAACTCTCCCTCCTCCTCTTGAAGTTGCTTTTTTACCATATTTTAATTTTTGCCGTCTTAGCTATGTCAATAGACTGAGGCAAGATGGCACCCTTGGGCAGGAAGGGGACTACGCATGTGTGATGCATCTTCCAAAGGCTTCATTTGTAAGCTGGGGAGATGTTTCCGCATGGGCTCCGTCGGCGCCAATGTCACCCATATCTGAGGACCGATTCCTGCTGTCCCCGGAGAACACCTGTTACAGATGAGTAACTATACTTGCTTCCTAGAGAAAACATCTGTGTCCTTGAGGTGGACTAGATTTTTCCCTTATGGAGGACAGTGATATAACGGTTATCCATAGGCTGATATAAATATATATGGGAGTACTGTAAAGGCTACTGATGTAAGCGGGACTTTGGGGCTCGAGGCCCATAAGAACCATGGACCTGCAGGGGGTGCACTTTTGGCCAAGAAGATACTGGCCATCTTAGTGTGTTCCTAGAGTTGTTTTTGTATAGTTGAATTCTATACACTCATGGACTACCCAGAATTGGAGACCTTACGGCAAAGAACCAGAGGTGTACGAAAATGTTCAACAGCCAAGAGGCATGACAAAAGGTAGAAAATAAATTTTTTGGTTTAGTGATTTAATATGCCAGCTTTAGGAATCTGACTATCCAACATCTTTGATATCTTTGTGTTTTGCACAGTAGAAGAGGAAATGTATTGTTTCTGCTTCTCTGGTGTTGTACTACAACTTGGGTCAGTCTTTCTGGAGTTTCCAGTGCAGTTTTTGTTTGCACATCTCTGTTAATACTATGTGGGTTATTCATTCTATATTTAGTATGGTTCTTTTCATATTCTATATGTGAGCAAGGTAAAGTATTTTGTGAGCATGCAATTTCTGATTAGAGATTTGTAGACTAGATTGTAAACTCTGATGAGCATGGACCGTCTTTTACATGGTGTCTGTACAGCGCTGCATATGCCTTATAGCACTTTACAAATGATTTTTTTTTTTCAACAAGAGGTATGTTCTAAAAGCAAGTATAATATTTGCAATGCTGCCTTTACTTAACCCCCCATTGTCTCAGGTATAACCTTAGATTGTAAGCCCTTTCGGGACAGGAAAGTACCTACAGTACCTGAATGTAATGCAACTTGATCTACTACTGGAAAAGCATGAGCTAAATACTAGCAAATAAAAATAAATAGATACTATATCTGTGTAGAGTTAGATCTCACAGTGGTCACCCACTCCTGGGAATGGTCCTGCATATGAGTACCAGCACTGTTTTTGCCAGAAATAAAACACTGCATATGAGCACACATGGCGTGACACACAAACACCTGCACATTTATATAAACATACATAGAAATACCAGCCCACAAAGATACACACACACTCGCAAACAAAATAGAGATATACATGCACAAAACATACAAAACAGAGAGATGCACACACAGAGACAATGAAGAAACAGATAGATTTGTGCATGCACACACACATAGGAGTTGGAATGAATTTCATGAGCCATGCTCTGCATACTTCCCCCACTTGTTGGATGCTGGAAAGGTTTTGGACAGACCAGTGTGGTCATATGTAATATATGTAGGTCTTGCAGTGGTTTGGATTGGAGAACTCCTTTATTTATTATATTTAAGTTCTGTATAGCAAATCTAATGCATATATTTAGAGTAACTCTGTATTATCTGCCCCTGTTTTCACCTGCACCAAGGCAGGAGAAAAGGTTGCCCTTTGTCTCCTCAGTTGTTGAGTCAGGTGATTGAAACAATACAGTTCTGGTCAACCTTATTGACACGCTTGCAGTTCAACTCCTTAATGTCCAATATCTCCTTTAAAAAAGTGCCCAGTGAAATGACTTTGGACTGTATATGCACACATGTATTAGACACACTAAAGAATCAAATAAAACAAGATCAATTAAAAAAAGGAAGTAGTAGGAAATAGTATAAAAACTGGGACATTGCCAGATCATGATTATTGGCACCCTTATAATCAATTCAAATCAGTATGAACAGAAGAACCACATTCCCATTGCAGTAGACTCACCTGTGATCAATTTTCAGTATTCACATGACTTGAATCAACCAATGAATGATGGCTCTAATGTTTAAAATGGCCACATTTACTTCCTGTTCCATTTTCACAATGGTTAAGACAAGAGAGCTGCCCGAGACCGCCAGAAAAGCTATTATCACTAAACATCAAACTTCAAAAGGGTACAAGGCCATCTTCAAAGACCATGGGATTCCTATATCTACAGTTTGCAATGTTGTTAAGAAGTTTTATGCTCATGGAACTGTCAAAATCCTCCCAGGATGTGGTGGGAAGAGGAAAATTAATCCAAGAAATCTTCGAAGATTAGTGCGATCTGTTGAAAAAACACCATGTACAACATCCAAAGAGCTTAAGGCCAGTATGAAGTGTTGGTTTCAACTCGCACCATATGCTACACATTAAACAAAGAAGGACTTCATGGGCAATGGTTAAGGAGGACTCCACGCCTGATCTTTTCCCATACCCACCTTGACAAACCTCAATCCTTCTGGGAAAAGGTTCTGTGGACAGATGAAATCGAATGAGAATTCGTTGGCAATGCAGACCAGCAGTACATTTGCAGGTGAAAAAATGAAGCTTATAAGGAAAATAATACCCTTCCTACAGTTAAATATGGTGAAGGTTCCATAATGTTGTGGAGCTGTTTTGCTGCTTCAGGAACTGGAGGCCTTGAATGTATTAAAGGAATCATGAAGTCAGAGGACTGCCAAGGTATTTTGGAGCGAAATGTGCTATCTAGTGTGGCAAAGCTAGGTCTGGGTCCTCTAGCATATATCCAAAAGTACAAAAGAACTGAGAAATGGCTGTCCAACTCGGACACAGTCCTCCTTCACCGGCTCATCCCCCCCAGCTTCACTATTCACACCTGCCACAGAATGGACCGTAGAGGTTGGAGGAACACTCATCCTGACCAAAACGGAACTGCAATTTCAGCTCATATCTGCCACCAGCACAATACACCTTGACTCAATCACCATAGCCAACAAGCACAGCTCCATCAACCTAATCTACAGAGCCCCGTCCCCCTCCTCGGAGGACCTATCAACGATAATCGACCTCGCCTGCAACCCCAAGAACCCTCGTACACCAAACTGGATACTGGGCGATTTCAACCTACCTGCCCTCCAAGAAACCCACTCCAAAGCCTTCCTCAAGGCGCTTAAGGAGCTGGGTTACAAACAAATAGTCAATGTTCCCACTCACGTGAAAGGAAACAAGTTGGACCTGGTCTTCGCCCCACGGTCAACCATAGACCCAAACCACGACCTTGCACTATCATCACCCCAGTTCCGTGGTCCGACCACAGCCTGATAAGATTCCAAATGCCCATGCACCCTGATCACAAAAATGCCCGGACCCCAGCTGAGGCTTCCACAGCTCCATCAGGACGATTCCGGCCCTTTGACAAAGAGGAGATCCTAAATAAAACCCTTCCACTCCTCGACCTCCTAGCACCCAGCCTCGACGAAATGATCTTCACTTGGAACAATAGCCTGGGATCCATTGCTCACCTACCAACCACAAATAAGCCACGAGGGAGAAGAAAGACCGCTCCACGGTACTCCCCTGAGCTATGGACATCATTCCTCCACCTAAGGAAGCTTGAAAGACGATGGCGTCGATCTCGCTCCATTGATGACCAAGAAACATACACCTCCCACCTAAAAAGACACCGCGCAGCAGTCACGGCGAAAATGAAGCAATACCATGCAGAAATCCTGTAGCGCTCTCTAAACAAACCACACGACCTATTACACCTAGTGAAGACACTAAGAAAAGAACCTTCCCCCACCCAACCAAGCCTGCCAAACCCACAGGAATTTGTGGACTACCTACAGTCCAAAACAAGCCAGACCAATAAGACCATGAACCCCGCTCTGTTGCACAAGTCACACCATCCAAAACCACTGAATACCTTCTCTACCCCATCTGAGAAAGGCATCCAGGACATCATCATGGTCATCAACACCATCACAGCTCCAAACGACCCCTGCCCAGCATTCTGGATAAAATCTTTGCACGTAGAACTCAGCCCGTTCCTGGCCAAACTCATAAACCTATCCTTCTCAACTGAGACATTCCCACAAAGCCTGAAGCAAACATCCATCAGGCCACTTCTAAAAAAAAAACCCAACAAACTGGACCCCCCCGGAAGGTAGACTCATACAGTCCAATCTCAAGCATCCCACTACTGGCCAAAATAATTGAAAAGATTGTCCAACGCCAAATCCAACACCACATTGAGACCACCGCTCCTCTCGACCCATGTCGGCATGGATTCAGAGAATCACATTTTATTTTTATTTATTTATTTTAATTTCTTTTATACCGCACTCTTCGACATCAGCGCGGTTTACAGAGAACAAAACAAAAACCAGAACAACAGGCTGTTCGGAGTTACATATAACAGGATTATCAACTTGGAAAAACAAGGGAGAACTATTTACATGGAAAATGTAATCTATTAACTAGATCACATGCTCGAACTATGTACATGAATTAGCACGATTGTTAGGAGCAAGGGGAAAAAAAAAAAAAAAAAACCGAAGTTGGATATGTAGTGGGGACTAGATGTTATCTTCATATGGGGTAGTATCTGGTGATGAATAGGGTGAATTTAAGGGCCTTTCTGAACTGGTTAAGTCGGTTATTGTACGGATGTCGGCAGGGAGCGAGTTCCAGCATTTTGGTGCGCAACACAAGAAGGTTCTGTTCGCTGTTGATAGATTATATGTTGTAATGGCCTTTGGTGTTGATAAGGAGTTTAATGTTGCTGTCTTCTGTTTCTGTTTCGTGGTACAGTTTGGATGAGCTCAGAAAGGGAGTTGGAAGATAGTCCTTATGGCCTTGAATGTTAGAATCAGGATTTTGAACATCAGCCTTCCGTGTATGGGGAGCCAGTGGAGCTGTTTGAGGATTGGTGTAATATGTCACTCTTGGACGCTCCTTGAAGAACCCTTGCGGCAGTGTGTCATAGCGAGAGCTGTAATGGGCCTCAAGGTGGATTGTGGGAGGTCCTTGAAGAATTGAGTTGGCGAAATCAAAATGTGGTAGGATTAGGGCTTGTAAATGGTTCTGAAGTCTTCTGGGTCAAGTAGGGAGCGTAGGTGCTTGAGCGTGCGTATCTTGAAGTAGACAGCTTTACGATATTATTTATGTGTGGGTTTCATGTTGAGCCGGTGGTCCAGTGTGACTCCAAGGTATTTTATTGCTTCCTTAGTGCATAGTTCAGCTCCTTTGACTTTTAAATGTGAAGGTGGGGTGGTGAAGTTGGTGTCTCTGGTGATAAAGAGAACCTCGGTTTTCTTGTGTTGAATGCGGAGGTTCTGTGACAGGAGCCATTCTGAGACTGCATCGAAAGCAGTTTGTTATAGGTAGTAAATCCATTTGCTTTGTGGAAAACGCATGTAGAGTAGGATATCGTCTGCGTATACCATACATTTCACATTGAATGACCTGATGATATTGCAGATCGGCTGCATATAGATGTTGAACATGAGGGATGAGAGAGAGGACCCTTGCGGAACCCCTTGTTTTTGATGGAAGAGTTCGAGACCCTCCTGACCACCCTCTTCAGCACCTTAACCACTGGGATAGACAACATCAGACAAGGATTTGCCTTAATCTTCATGGATATTGCCGCAGCATTCGACTCTGTCAGCCATGAACTACTCCTGGCACGTCTCAAGGAGAAGGGAATCCACAATACAGCACTAAGATGCTGCAAGTCATACTTGACAGGCAGATGGCAACATGTGCGAACCGGTTCCATGACTTCCGAACCTTTCCAACAAGAGCAAGGCGTGCCACAGGGATCCTCACTCTCGGCCCTGCTTTTCAATATATACATGCAGCCCATTTGCGCTCTTATCTGCTCCTTCAAAATCGCCTGCCTGGTATACGCTGATGACGTACTGCTCTACATGCCGTTCTCAACCAACCAGCCAGATTTCTCACCGCTGCTAACCTGCTTCGATGCTGTCACCAACTGGCTCCATACACAAAACCTCAGAATAAATTTCAACAAAACTGAGGCCCTATTCATTACCAGGAACCAAGCATTTACTCCTCCCACCTCACTAAAAGTATGAAACGCCGAGCTCCTAAGCAAGCCTACTGTATGCTACCTAGGGGTCACACCAGACCAACAGCTAGACATGAAAGCCCATATAAGCAACACGGTCAATGCAATTTACCACAAAATACGGACAGTACGATACCTACGACACCTGCTGGAGCCAGACGACTTCTGAACAATCTATCAGGCCCTTGTAATCCCCCACTTTGACTACGCCAACTCAATCCTACACGGGCTCCCGAAGAACACGCTGAACCCACTTCAGCTTGCAATGAACGCAGCCGCCAGAATATTGCATGGAGCCTCTAGGAGGGATCACGTAACCCCAATCTTGAAACAACTCCACTGGCTGCCGGTCCACTGAAGACTCTCCTTCAAAATACTATTGATGACTTTCAAAGCCATCAACAAATGCCCCTCCACCTCCCTCGCAAACCTCGTCCACCCCACTCCCTCTAACAGAACCAGGAGGTCATTCGCCGCCAACACGCTGATAATACCAAACGCAATAACGAAATGCTTGCAAGTAACAAGAAACAGAGCCTTTGTATTCTATGTACCCACATATTGGAACGCCCTCCCACCCACCATCCGGGCCATCACTGACCTCGCCCAATTTAGAAAGTCACTGAAGCACCATCTCTTCCTTCAGCACTACTCCCATACTAGCGACAAATCACAACCAGCCATACTCAACCGCCAGGACACCGCCCCCAGCACTCCCACACCACACTGTTGCAGCCCCACTCTTTAGCACAACGGTACACCCAGTATATTGAACGTGTATATAGTTTCTAATACTGCAAATAGATGCCAATGTGTATATAGTTGCCAATGTGTATTTAGCCTTCTAATATTCAGATGGACGCCAAGCATCCCCAGTCAAGGTGTACATCTGCGATCTGAATGAACAACCTGTATATAGTTAGACAACCTGTAAATAGTTGCCAGCCGATCCGGACACCTGCGACCAGATCGCTCAGCCTGTACATTGTTACCCTTGTTAGTCCCAAGTTGTGACACTTGTTCATTGTAAGGACAGCGCAGGTTCTGTCTGCACTGTACAAATTTTGTTGACTTAAACCGCACTGATTCTAAAGAGCGTGGTATAGAAAAAACATTAAATAAATAAATGGTTAAAAAGGAACAAATAGACTGTTTTAAACTGGCCGGCAATGAGTCCTGATCTCAGTCCATTCAAGATCCTTTATAAAGAGCTGAATCTGCAGTTGGTAAAAAGAATCCTGGAAACATTCATGAGCTGAAACAAATTGCGGCTGAAAGTGTGAGAAACTATCAGCAGACAGATGTACAAAACATGATGGCTACAAGAAACGTTTAGAGCAGCGGTTCTCAACCTGTGGGTCGCAACCCCCACGGGGGTCGCCACAGGATTTAGCAGGGGTCGCCTCACTCCAAGTTAAAAAAAAGAAAACAAAAACGCACAAGCGCCTTTCTGTCTCTCGACAGGCTCCGTGCAGCATTGTCCCGCCTCCAAAGGAAGTTATTTACCACTTCCTTTGGAGGCAGCACAATGCTGCACGGAGCCCGTCGAGAGACAGAAAGGCTCCGCAACGGCTTCACAGGCACAGCAGCGGTTCACTAAGAGACAGGGAGCCACGGCTGCAGAAGAACAGGGCAGTAGCAGGCATACATAGGGAGAGGGGAGGAGGGGGCAAGGGAACCTGTAATGGGGCTGACATGGGGAGGGAGGGGGGCTGACACGGAGGGATGGAGGGAGGAGGGGCTGACATGGAGGGACAGGGGATAAATGCTGGACAGAGGGGAGAGACTGCGGGTTAGGATTATAATGGGCTGATGGGGGGGCTAGCACTGGTAATGGGCAGATAGGGGGGCTAGGACTGGTAATGGGTTGATTAGGGAAGGCTAGGACTGGGAATGGACTGATCAAGGGGGGGGGTTGGAACTGGTAATGGGCTGATAAGGGGGTAGGACTGGTAATGGACTATTACAAATGAGCTGATCGGGGAGGTTAAGCCTGGAAATGGACTGATTAGAGGAGGCTAGGACTGGTAATGGGCTGATGGGGGGGGGGGGGTAGGACTGGTAATGGGCTGATTAGGGGAGCCTAGCACTGGTAATGGAGTTGAGGGAGGACTAGCACTGGAAATGAGCTGATTAGGGGAGGCTAGGACTGGTAATGGGCTGATGGGGTGGGGTAGGACTGGTAATGGGCTGATGGGAGGTTAGCATTGGAAATGAGCTGATCGGGGGTCTATGACTGGAAATGGGCTGATTGCGAAGGCTAGGACTGGTAATGAGCTGATGGGGGGGAGAACTGGTATTGGGCTGATTAGGGGAGGCTAGCACTGGTAATGGGGTTGAGGGGGGACTAGCACTGGAAGTGACCTGATTGGGGGGCTTCGACTGGGAATGGGCTGATGGTGGGGAGGGGAGGATAGAGCTCCTGGCCCTGGAAGAAAACTGGGGGCTAAGGCTACAAATGGACTGATACGAGGGGATGGGGGAATGGAAGGGAGTGGATCTGAGAGGGGCTGCCATGGTATTTGTACTAGAAGGGACTGGTCAGTGGGGAAGGAGGGGGACTGGAAGGGAATGGACACCAATGGCAGTCATAGGAATGCAAGTTGACATTGGAAGGTACTGGGAGTGAGGACTGGACAGGGGCTGATACTGGGGAGGGTTACTGGGACTGGAAAGAAGTGAAGAAAACGAAAGAAGAGATAAGAAATGGCAGATGGACCATAGACCACAGAAAGAGAGCTAAGAGAAGACAGGAAAGCAGAAGCCTCAGATCGGGACCAGCATGATCAGAGAATAAATTGGTCAGACAACAAAGGTAGAAAAAATAATTTTATTTCATATTAGTGATTTGACTACAAAATCATAATAATTTTGAAATCAAATATTGTTACGTTATTGTGATTAATTATTGTGTTTTAAATAAGTAAATTTTATAAATAAAAACATATTGCAAAGGCCTATAATATATTAATAAGTCAACAAATGATTACAGCGACAATGCGTTAACGGTAAAGGAAGAGAGACGCATTTGATTTTATCATTGGGGGTCATCACAAGTTGACCAATGGTAAAAGGGGTCACGGTACAAAAAAGGTTGAGAACCACTGGTTTAGAGGCTGTCACCATTGCTGAGGGTGGTGCAGCCAAATACTAGTGAAGGGTATCTTTAATCTTGACAAGGTCATATTTTTCTTTTCTCAGAAATTTTTACATCTGAGTTGCACAGATTTCTTTCTTTTGTTGTATATCTTTGAACATACTATTACAGTATTATGATATACAGTTGAATATTTCCAATTATTTCTCAAGATATTACACAACATACCTAAAATGCAACGGTGCCAATAATGTTGACCACAGCTGTAGCTCTTACCATTCGACAATATGGAGATATTTGGGATATAAGGATCAATTGCAAATCAAAAGTGTTTCTTTAGGTGGACAGTCTTTCAGTGTACTCTTCATAGGCATTTTAATCCCTCTGTCCATTGACAAATGCTATTGAGGAGGTTTCCCTCATATTAGGATACAAAGTGAACCTGAGATAAAACTGTAATAATGCTTATGAATGGACACGTTACAAGAGAGGATATAGGAACCCCCCTCCCCCCCCTTAGATTGGGGATCTAAGAAATTTGAATACAACATTTTTTGGGGAATTTGAGGAGATAATGTAAAATAATTTTGTGAGGATGTTATAGTGGATAACAGAAACTACTAATCAGTGGTGTCTGCTCCATTTATATTGGTGGTGAACATTTGAAGCCATGCAAATTAAATGCAAATTATTCTTACTTCAGTTATTAACTACCACCCTGGGTATGATTCACCACTGACTTACTACAGAGTTAGTGTAACGTCAGTGCATATTCACCACCACTATATACTATTATCAATCTCTAAGCAAAGTCTCCTAGATAACTGATGTTGTCATATGTTTCCCTGCTCCTAAAAAGCTTTGATGAATTATAGATTAAGGGGGGGGGGGGTATTTTAGAAGCTCTGTTCATGAGAGAGGAATTACCAGCAGAAAGGGAAGTACTGATACCACTGTACAAGAAACTGGTGAAGCCTCGCTTGGAATATTGTGTTCAGTTTTGAAGACCATATCTCGCAAAGGATATAAAAAGACACGAAACAGTTCAGAGAAAGGTAACCAAAATGATTTGGAGCCTGCACCAAAAGATGTAGGGACTTGAAGGCCTAAATATGTATACGCTAGAGGAGAGGAGGGGCGGGGAGAGATGATTCAGACCTTTAAATGCTTACAGTATTAATGAACAAACAAACCTTTTTCAAAGATGGGGAAGCTGTAAAAATAGAGGGCATAACATGAAGCTGCAAGGGGGTAAACTGAAAGGCAATGTCAGGAAATACTTTTTCTTTGAGAGGGTTGTAGATGCTTGGAATGCCCTCCCCATGGAAGTGGTGGGGGCAACTACATTGACAAAATTCAAAATGGCATGGGACAGACACTGGATCCCTTTATAGCAACAGGATAAAATCAAAATAAAATAACTCTCTTATATGTTAACAGATAGGGATGACTTACACGGAGCGGTGGATACACCCCTAAACAAAGGCATAGGGAGGGGTGACCTGCATGAAGTGGCAGGTGTTCCTACTCTTACTGCCTTGCTGAGCAGACTAGGTGGACCATGATGGTCTTTATCTGCCATCATATACTATATTTCACTGTATATACCTGCTCTGTTAAATGTTATTTATGACATGTCTCTATACCCACTCAAGATCTCTAGTCTTATGTAATTGCTTTTATTTAATTATTTATATGCTATTCCCCAGTTAATCCTTGTTTTATTCCCCTGTTAACCTGTAACTTGGACAAGTTCTCTAAATCTGAGTGTATTTTGTAAACCGCACTGATGTCAAATAGCGTGGTATATAAGAGCTGTTAAATAAATAAATAAATAATGTTACTATGTTAATATTAGTAATAATTATGTTTTAGTGGCACATGAGTATGAGTGCCATCTATGTGTTACTACTGTAACCTACTAAGAATGGCAGGCTAGAACATTCATGAAAGGCAGAAAGAAATAAAATGCTTGTGTAAATTGCAGTTTTAAAAAGCTGCTATTTCTGCATCTAGATCCCCAGGATAGAGAAATGTCAAGGAAGGCATGGTATGGGTTGGCTGAAAGATTATATCTGCGTTTCAAATGTTAAGAGAAGGGTAACACCCTGGATCTCATATTTCTCATCTCCCAAACTTCCATCACAGGCAACATTCCCCAGATCACATCTGTACTATGGTCTGACCACAGTCTCATCACCTTCATCACATCTAACCAACCAATTACCACTACAGATGATATACACCTAATAAGATGATTCAAACCATTTAATAAAGACAACTTTCTCAAACAAGTCCTACTGAGCATACAATCAGGGCACTCCAACCCCGATACATTAACCAACAACTGGAACAATGTAATAGCTACAGCAGCACAATCAACAACAGCCTCCAAGGGAAAGAATGAGAGACCAGCAAGGGCATGCTGGTTCACCCCCACCTTACGGAATCTAAAAACACAACTCAGAAGAATGGAGAGAAAATGGAGAAAATCCAAACAGGAACCAGACAGAACAAGATATATGAATGCACTAAACTACTACAGCACCGAAACAGACAACACACGAAGGGTCTACCACACAAAGCTCCTAAATGTATCTCTTAACTGCCCATGTGAGCTCTTTGATATCATCAAACAGCCGACCAAAGCCTCTAACCATACTAGGCATTTCCCAAATATTCCACCACAACAACTTGCTGCACAATATAAACAACTCCAACCAAACCCCAATATCCCACCCACACCAACAGGGAACTGCCACAATGTAACCCCAATAACACATAGGGCACATTTGAAACAATCAGCAAAGAAGGGGTTGAAAACCTCATAATAGTCCTCAACACCACCACCACCACCTCTCCCTTTATCTGTGTCCTGTCAGCTGGATCAAGATGACAAAGCATGAGCTAAGCCCAGCATTCTCTGCCATTGCACATGAATCTCTCAAACAAGGCCATATGCCTACTAGCCTCAAAATGTCTATCATCCGCCCCACCCTTAAGAAGCCGGAACGTGACCTGTTGGATCCTACCTCATTCAGACTAGTAGCGAGCCTCCTATTCACTGCAAATTATCGAGAAGACAGTACAGCAGCAACTACAGGACCACATGGACAGGAACAACCTACTTGACCCACAGCAACATGGCTTCTCATTAATAAGTACACTAATCAAGGAAATACAAACCAAACAGACCCGATAACACACTCATCTTTCTAGATATATCAGCAGCATTTGATACCATATCACACAACATCCTCCTCCACCAACAACAAGAAATTGGCATACAGGACAAGATTCATCAGTGGTTCCAGTCCTACCTAACAGACAGGCATCAACTAATTCGAACAAGCTCTGGCACCCTCACCCCCTACCGCCAGACTCAAGGAATACCTCAAGGCTCCAAACTATCGACACTGCTCTTTAACATCTATCTACAACCATTCTGCTCCATATTATGATCACACAACATTAACTTTCACATATACGCAGACGACATGCTATATGGATCAATAGCTACCACAAACCCAGTAAACACATAGTTACTGCATTGCTTCAATGATGTCTCCAGATGGCTCCAAGAAAACAATCTCACAATTAACCTCAAGAAGACAGAAGCATTATTTGTCACAAAAGATCAAACCTTCACCCCCACGAATCCACCTCACCCTTGAAGCAACCCAAATAAGAGTTCAAACATAAAGTGGGAGTCAGTCTCGATCAAACTTTCTCATTCAAGCAACAGATAACAAAAACTGCAAGAACAATATTCTTCAGAACTAAGATGATACTCCTAGATCCCCAGGACTTCAGATCAGTTCTACAAGCAAGCAATGACACTCCCTCACCTGGACTACTGTAATGCAGTATATCAAGGATTCCCACTCTCCACCCTCTTTATCTTTATTTGAGCCCTTGATAGACCACCCAGGCCGGAGCATCAGGGCAGTGTACAATAACAGATAAAATGTCAGCTGCTGGAAACGAAAGATAGAAGGGAACGCCAGTAAACGATAGGACAGAGAGAGACAGTAAAATAAGGTAGAGGACAGGAAAGCCCCCGAAGAGGGGTAGTAGGAGAGGGAGAGGGGAGAGGGGAAGAATCACGGGGACTGGAGGGCGCGACTGGGGGATGAGGCGCCATCGGCAGGGGGAGGGAGGTCAAAGGCCTGACAGAACAGATGAGTTTTGAGGAGGGCTTTGAAGCGAGTGTAGGACAGCTCGGTGCGGAGGGGAAGGGGGAGGGAGTGCCAGAGGGCAGGTCCTAGGAAGAAAAAAGCAGAACGGCGGGTAGATTCCAGACGGGCCTGTTTAGGGGAAGGGTGGAAGAGACGATTACCATGAGATGAGCGAAGAAGGCGGGGGGAGGGCTGGAGGTGAATAATGTTAGCCAAGTACTGGGGGGTATCGGTGTGAAGAACCCGGTGAGCGGTGATGAGCAATTTGTAGACAAACCTGAACTTGATCGGGAGCCAGTGCAGAGTGAAGAGGCATGGGGACACATGAGAGCGAGCAAGCGGGGGATGAGGTGACAAGACGAGCGGCGGCGTTCTGAACAAGTTGAAGACGGCGGAGCTGGGAGGATGGGAGACCGGCATAGACAACATTACAGTAGTCCAGACGAGAGGTTACTAAGGACAAAACAAGAGTAGCAACAGAAGGGGGGGGGAAGAATTGAACGAACGGCCTTAATACGACGAAGATGGAAAAAGGAGGTACGAATAACAGAGGAGATATGCTCGTGGAAAGAAAGGGAAGGGTCAAGGGTAACACCCAGGTAACGAAGGGTTGGTACTAGAGGGATAGAGTGAGAGCCCATGGTAGGTGATAGCCTGGGTTGGGGAAGCCCGAGTGAAATCCAGATTGCAGAAGACTTAGCAGGATTAGCATGTAGAAGGTTGGACTCGAACCAGGAGGCAATGGATGAAAGACAGTGGTTGAGTGGGCCAAGATCCGGGGAGGAAGAGGAGGTGTGATGAACTAAAAGGATGTCATCGGCATAGATGTAGAAAGAGACAGCGGACTGTTGAATAAGGAGGGCTAAGGGATCAAGAAAAACATTGAAAAGCAGAGGAGTGAGAATAGAACCCTGAGGGACGCCACAGATAGAGGGGAATGGGGGAGAGACCGAGGTGCCAGAGTGAACTGAGGAGGTACGACAAGACAGGAAAGAGCGAAATCACCGAAGAACAGTGCCATGAACACCAAAATCAGACAGACGGGATAGGAGAGTGCGGTGATCAACCACATCAAACGCAGAGGACAGATCCAAAGAAACCACTAGAGAGATGTCACCATGATCGTGAGAGCGATGGAGTTCCGAGAGTAGTGCTGTAAGAACAGTTTCGGTCCTGTGGCCACTGCGGAAACCAGATTGGCGGGGGTGGAGGGCACAGGTGGAGTCGAGGTGTGAGGCTAGTTGGGGAAAAAACGAGTTTCTCAAGGACTTTAGACAGGAAGGGGAGGTTGGAGACAAGGCCGCCAGTTTGCGGGGGAGGAGGGATCGAGAGTGGGCTTCTTCAAGAGGGGGCAGATGATAGCGTGTTTCCAGTTGGAAGGGAAGAGACCGGAGGAGAGGCTAGAATTGAAAATAGAGAGGATAAAAGGCACGAGAGAAATGTTGGGATTGAGCAGCCAAGAAGAGGGAATGGGATCGAGGGGGCAGGTAGTTTGATGAGCAGATGAGATGGCCTTAATGAGTTTGGGAGGAGAGAAGGAGGACCAGATGTGGGGAAACGTGTGGGAGGGAGATGGGGAAAGGACATCCAGGGAGGGAATCCGGGAGGGGAGAGAGGGGAGGAGGGCAGGTGGAAAAGGAGGAGCGAAGAGAGAGAATTTTGTTGGAAAAAAAGGAGGCAAGAGTGGAAGGGCTGGGAGGGGGATCAGAGGGGGCGGAAGGAAGAGCGGAGGTAGAAGAGAGAGATTTAAGAACAAGGAAAAGGCGCCTAGCAGATTTTGAGGAGGAGGTAATAAGGCGAGAATAATAAGAATGCTTGGCCGAGGTAATTGCAGCACGATAGGAGAGGTGAGCTTGCTGGAATTCCGAGTGGGAGGCAGGGGTAAGGAGTTTCCTCCAGAGACGCTCCGCACGGCAGTTGAACACGGTGGAGGAGGAGACCGGAGTGGTACCAAGGATGGTGGGAGGGAGGGCGGGGAACCATCGGGCGATGGGGTGCTATATTGTCGAGAGCGGCGGAAAGGGTAGAGGACCAGATGTCGACCTGTTGGTTGACAGAGAAGGATGAAAATTCTGGGGAAAAAGTGAACTAGCTGGAGGGAAAGAAAGCAGAGTATGCGGAGTGAGGTGCCGTCTGAGGGACGGTGCAGGGGGAGCGGAAGGAGGCGGCCCAATCGGTCCAGGGGAGAGAAGAGGGAAAGAGAAAAGGAGACAGAAATGATCGGACCAAGGGATGGGAGTGGAGTGAATATTAGAGGGGGTGAAGGGGGAGGGGTCAAGGGTAAGGATGAGATCCAGGGATCGGCCTGAGGCATGGGTTGGACAAGAAACGTGTTGAAGAAAGGACAGGTCCGAGAACAGGGAAAGAAGGGCCTTATCACGGGGGCGGGAGGGAGGGTCGAGGTAGGCATTAAAATCACCCAAGATGACCAGATGAGGAGACAAAAGGGCAGAATCGGATAAAGTGAGTAACACAGAGTCCCAAAGGTCGGGGCGTAGAGAGGGGGGGACGTACAGGAGGAGGAAATAGACAGGGGTGAGAGAGTCTGAGCGTACCAAAAGAGATTCGGGATAAGCAGGAGGGGGCGACACCAGGGAAAAGGAGAGGGAGGTCCTAAAGATGAGCGCTACCCCTCCACCGGAGCGGCGAAGATGGGGGGTATGGTAGGTATAATAACCAGGCGGAAGACATTGGTGAAGAAGGGTGTCCTCTCCCTCGCGGAGCCAGGATTCCGTAATGAAGAGGGCGTCCAAAGAATGTTGGGGGCCAGAAGATCGTGGACCAGATGGGTTTTTGATCGGATGGAACGACAGTTGAGAAGGGCCAGAGAAAGTGTAATGAGGGGGACAGCTGAGGGAGAGGTCGGGAGAGAAGGGGCAGAAGTGGGAGGAGCCGGACAGGGGCAGCAGGGAAAGAGATTGAGAGGGTTACGCGCAACGCTACCAGGGAGAGCGGGAGTCAGGGGCAGCGGACGATGGCCCCAATGAACGGGGATGGCAGCCATGACCTGGTCGGGAGGGCCCAACGAGGTGGGTACAGAAGACACAGTAAGGGAGGAAGCAAAGAGAAAGACCAGAGACAGCGTGGTGAAAAACGCTGGGTACAGGAAGCACAACCAGAAACGGAAAGACCCAAGTGGAGAGTGATGACGCCGATCGCCCCGGCCATCGGCCCAAGGAGCTCGCCCAAGGAGCACGTCCTGCTCCTTGTGCGCGCTCCTTCGGCGCGCGACGCCGCTCCGGAGTGCTTTAAATTGTGTTGGGTACCTGGATGATGACGCGGACGCGTTGCACGCGTCCGCGTCACGTCCAGGAGGCGGAGCTTCACAGGGGAGCAAGCAGGAAGGCAATTCAGAACGGAGAGGCACCAGGTAACCTGGATGATGACTACGTACAGCCCTTAACACAACCGCCAGGATCATTCAAAGGGCAAAGAAATATGACCACATCACCCTAGTACTGAATCATCTCCACATCCTCCCATTGGAAACTCGGATCAAATACAAATCCTTAGTACTGATTCACAAAGCACTACACCAACAATAAACATCACATCTTTACCCCTTCCTACCACAACCAAATTCTGGAAAATCCACAAGACAGACCACTAACAATGTTCTGACTGTACCACATGCAAGGACAAAATACAATCACCAAACATGTACCCGTGCATTCGACCTCTACGCCCTGTCCCTATGGAACTCTCTCCCAACCAAAATCCGGAACAACAAGGACCTCTCCTCCTTTCGAAAACAAATAAAGACCCACTTATTCAGAGAATACTTTGGCACGGACCTGAGCAACACCCAATGAATACAGGATCACGTTGTATATCAGATAAATTTGAGGCCGAGATATGAAGAAAAATTGTAAATAAGTTAGGAAATCCTGATTTATTCCCAGTTGGAATTGTAAATAAGTTGAGACCATATTAAATGTATAACCCCCTGTAAATATGTTATGACCTGTTCGATGTATCTCTTGTTTAATGTAAACCACTTTGACACGGTGAAAAGCGGGATATTTATTTATTTATTTAACTGCATTTGTATCCCGCTTTTCACCGGGTCAAAGCGGTTTAACATAAAAGGGGAGGGGGACAATAATCAAGTTGACAGAGGGGGGCCATCATCATAGCTTAATAAATAAATAAATAAAATGGGATTCCTTATCAGGTTTTGCACTATCTCAGAGACATACACAAAGCTTTTTAAAAAGTGCTTGTTTTAGCCAGAAAGATTAAGGGAGTAATATTCCTTAATCTCTCGTATTTTATTTCCGCCTCCATAATTTAAAGAGAAATTCAACTTCATGAGTTAATTGGCAGCACTTAAACGTATAAGCTTGTAAAATGGTCCCACTATGAAGGAGTAGCTTTATAAAGTCATTGTCGTGCATATATAGCAATACTTGAATGGCATGCATGCTTGTACTTTTGCTGTAGGCATTGCCAGGAACATGGTCTTGGTGCAGTGCAAGTGGAGTTGTGAAATATGCACGTAGATTATAAAATGCATTAATTTATGTGCTTAATGGACATTTACACCTGCTCAAGCAGATGGGATGGCTACACCTGCAATGTAGGCGTGATAACAGGATTCACACTAGTATTTTATGCAAACAAATAGGCGCCTATTTGCCTTTATAAAATAGATGCATTTCAACCCATTTACACTAGACACCATGTTAAATAAAAATTGCCTTCTTATTTTGTAAAGGGGTACATATTTTAAGGGACATCTTTACTACAGGGTGCGCTGTTAGCATACATTTGAGTCACAAAATTAGTGCAGAGATCCATGCTAACCTTTGGGGGGCGTATGCCTGGTCCGCTGCCACTAGTGTATGTAACACACCACACCGCACTGGGTGCACTTAGCACCATCCCTTGAAGTGGTATTAAGTGCACCCATGCTAATGTCTGTGGTCGTGGTTAGAGTATGTCCATAACGTATGCGCTGTGATGCTCTGTCAGTGCCCATGTTACAACCGTTGAGTGTGGGATTTTTATCATGGGACCCTGTACTAACAGTGCGGTGTGCCTAGTACACGGCAAACCCCATGCTAACAATTAGTTAATATACCCCTAAGGGGCTAAGTATGCTTTACTAGGCAGGTCTTTTAGTCATATACATGAATATATGGCCTCTTATAAAATTCCAACCAGTATATAAGTATGCGTATCCCATATGATGGTTCATACTTTGCTGGTGGGCATGCACATGGATAACGTTTGGGTAGAGTATGCAAGTATGCTCAGAGATTATAAAATACTGTAATTTACATGTGTAGTTGTAAAATATAGCAAGGGCATTTACGAGCTCTACAACTGATGTAAATGTTCCAACCTGCAATGTTGATGTACGTTATGCCATTAATAATAGTGTTTATAAAGAAAAATAGGTGGCGACTTGTCTTTATAGAATAGCGCCTACATAAGCAAGGCTACCTCTAGGGTTTGACTGGTACCATTTAGAATCTGAGGATTGCTCCCATTCCCAAACCCTAGATCAGGGGTCGCCAAACCTGTCCTGGAGGGCTGCAATCCTCCTGGTTTTCAGGATATCCCTAATGAATATGTATGAGATACATTTGCATACAGTGGGGCAGTGTATGCAAATACATTTCATGCATATTCAATAGGGATGTCTCAAAAACCTGACTGGATTGCGGCCCTCCAGGACAAGTTTGGAGACCCCTGCCTAGATCACCAGGGATTTTGGCCAGTAGGCTGGGGGTGGGGGTCGGGGGGGTCTGTCTTGTGGGTTGGGATTAAGGTTTGGGCTTCTTTGAGGGGTCCATAAGGTGTCTGGGAGTCTGGAAAAAAAGGGTATTGGAGATTAGTCTTCTGGGGGAATTGATTGGGGGTGGGGGGTTCTGTGGAATTTGACCTGGTACTAGTCCCTTTAAGATGGCGGCTGGGAGCATTGGGCCACATGTTAAAGGCACACACCTCCTGGCCAGGAAATATAATGCCGGCTTTGAACTGGCATTGTTTTCCACGGAATAATGCATCTTGCATTTCATTATTATAGGATGCATATTGGTGTTAAAGAACGTGTTATAATAACATAATGCATGATCTTGCCCTCTTAACAGAGGTTAATACTCAAAAATCATGCGTTATTCCCTTAATGCACATTAGTTCCAACCTCCCTCAATGTATAAATGCCAGCACACTCTACATAGAAGCTGCTGAGTTGATGCCATTCTTTTTGTGTACATGTATATTTACTACTACTACTAATTATTATTTATACATATACAAACAGGGGACTAGGCTAATTCTTTAAGGGAAATTATTATAACACACATAGGTGCCACACAGGAAAATAAAGGGGGTTAGCATCCAGAAACAACCTCAGGGAGGTGAGTTTTTAGCCTGGATTTGAATAGGACCAAAGATGAAGCCTGAAGTACTGACACAAGTAGACTATTCCAAGTATACGGCGCAGAAAGATAGACCAAATGGCTGCTCCTACTGTACATACTGAAAAATACACATGCTTTTTTTTTTTTTGTATTAAAGTTTTTATTAATGCTCAATCATTTAAACATAACAATACATAACTGAAAAATACAACGACAATGACTCAACCCCCAGGTCACATCACACACATATCCCATTAAACAGGAAATGTAGTACATAAATCCACTCACAGACTAACACTAAGACTGGAAATGGGCTGATGGGGGGGTAGGATTGGTAAATGCGCTATAGGAAGCTAGGACTGGAAATGTGCTGATGGGTGGTTAGGACTGGTAATGTGCTATGGGGGTGCTAAGACTGGAAATGGGCTGATGGGGGGTTAGGACTAGTAATGGGCTGATGGGGGGGTTAGGACTAGTAATGGGCTATGGGGGGCTAGGACTGGAAATGGGCAAATGGGGGGTTAGGACTGGAATGGGCTGTGGGGAGGCTAAGACTGGAAATGGGCATATGGGGGTTAGGACTGGTAATGGGCTATGGAGGGGGCTAGGACTGGTAATGGGCTGGGGGGGTGGCTAGGACTGGAAATGGGCTGAGTGGAAGGAGGGCTTGAACGTCAAATAGCTGATGGGGACGGGGGCTTGGAATGGAAATGGGCTGTAAGGGGAGGGAGCTAGGACTTGAAATGGGCTGATGGGGGTTAGGACTGGTAATGGGCTATGGGGGGCTAAGACTGAAAATGGGGTGATGGGGGGCTTAGGACTGGAAGTGGGCTGATGGGGGGCTTAGGACTGGTAATGGGTTATGGAGGCTTAGGACGTAATGGGCTATGGGGGGGCTAAGACTGGAAATGGGCTGATTGGGGGTAAGGACTAATAATGGGCTATGGGGGGGGCTAGGACTGGAAATGGGCTATGGGGGCTAGGACTGGAAATGGGCAAATGGGGGGTTAGGACTGGAATGGGCTGTGGGGAGGCTAAGACTGGAAATGGGCTGATGGGGGTTAGGACTGATAATGGGCTATGGAGGGGGCTAGGACTGGTAATGGGTTGGGGGGGTGGCTAGGACTGGAAATGGGCTGAGTGGAAGGAGGGCTTGAACGTCAAATAGCTGATGGGGACGGGGGCTTGGAATGGAAATGGGCTGTAAGGGGAGGGAGCTAGGACTTGAAATGGGCTGATGGGGGTTAGGACTGGTAATGGGCTATGGGGGGCTAAGACTGAAAAGGGGGTGCTGGGGGGCGTAGGACTGGAAGTGGGCTGATGGAGGGCTTAGGACTGGTAATGGGTTATGGAGGCTTAGGACGTAATGGGCTATGGGGGGGCTAGGACTGGTAATGGGCTGGGGGGTGGGCTAGGACTGGAGGGCTGAGTGGAAGGAGGGCTTGAACTGCAAATAGCTGATGGGGACGGGGGCTTGGAATGGAAATGGGCTGAGTGGAAGGAGGGCTTGAACTACAAATAGCTGATGGGGAGGGGGGCTTGGAATGGAAATGGGCTGTGAGGGGAGGGAGCTAGTACTGGAAATGGGCTGAGTGAGGGGGCTAGGACAGGAAATGGGCTGATGGAGGGCTAGGATAGGACTGGAAATGGGCTGTTGGGGGGCTTGGATTGAAATGGACTCATGGAGGGGCTAGAACTGGAAGTAGGCTCATGGGGGGCTTGGATTGGAAATGGGCTGAGTGGAGGGGAGCTAGGATTTGACATGGGCTGATGGTGGGGCTAGGAAAGGACTAGAAATGGGCTGATGGTGGGGCTAGGAAAGGACTAGAAATGAGCTGATGGAGGGACTCGGATGGGGGAGCTAGGACTGGAAATGGGCTGATGCGGGGACTAGAAGGGAGCGGATGCTGGGTGGGGCTGGAACTAGAAGGGAGCTGATGTTGGGGGAGGATTAGAATGGGATAGAGCTGGGAGAGTGAAATGGAGAGGGAAAAATATTTTGTGTGGGAGGGAAGACAAATCTACAATTGGCCGGATATTGGGAGAGTAAGTGGGGATTGAGGATGGCAGGGTAAAATTTGAGTGGATGAAATAGGAATGAGGAAAGAGCAAAAGGAGAAAGATTAGTATGTTAAAGCAGATGTAGAGAGAGAATGGAAAAAACCTAGAAGAGTGAAGAAAGGACAAATGTAAAGCAGACGATGGAGAGTTAGCAGAAGACACGAAGAATCCAGAAGAAAGTGGCTGGAGCAATTGAAACTGAAAAAAAATGCACAAAGGTAGAAAAATATCTCTTTATTGAATTCATTAACTGAAATATGCCAGCTCTGGGAAATGTGCATCATTAACGTCTGTGCTTTGTTTAGTACAAGAGGAAATTAATTTATAGTTTTATTTCTACAGTGTTGTTGGGCTTTTGGGGTTCCCAGTTTAATTATTGTCTTCCTGTTTCTACATTGTGATTTCTTGTTTGGTGACGGTCTATGTTCTGCACGTGTAACTGAGCTGAGGTATTCTGTTTATGTAATTCCTATTTGACATTGCCACTTGTTCTCTTTCCCCAGTAGGTCATGTATTGTTGTTCTCTGAAATGTATTGGTTTAATATTTGTAGTGTTGGCTTTTGATAGGTAGGGTCTTGTGCTTTGTGAGTCCTGGTAGTGCTGTTATGATACAGCGGGTTTGCTATGGGTTCTAAATGGGCAGTGTTTGTAGTAGTTCCTAATGTGCCTGGCAGTTGTCACTGGATTATAGTAATGTAGAAATCTTTTAGTCTTTCTTTATCCATACACTCATTAAGAGGCATGTTTACTAAAAGTTAGTGTATGGTAACATTATGCAAATATTTATGCAAATGAGGCCCCTTATGCAAATTTGGCTCCGCACATGGCCCCGCACCCCCCTTGGGCCGCCCCTGCCCGTAGCCGTGCTGTAAACTCCCTCCAGGACCGTCGGCGCTGCAACGTAGCTGCAGCCAAGTCTGCAAATATAGCAATCTCAGTTCCTTGCCACTTAAACTTTCCCATGGAGCGCATCTTACTGGCTATTTTGTCCTTAATCTGGTAATCATGGAAACAGATAATAATGTCTCGAGGCTGCTCCCGCTGCGCTGCTCCAAGCGATCTATGTGCTCGATCCAGCACTACCTCCTCCACTTCCTCACCAGCCTCCTTCAGGACCACCTCACAAATATCCTTTGCTGTTTTCATGCAATCAAAATATTCGCCCACTTCTGGCATCCCTTTTATGTGCAGATTCTGTCGCCTGGCTCTGTTCTCCAGATCTTCCAGCTTCAAAGTCATACTCTCCCTAACTTCTTCCAAAGACTTCATACCCGTTTCCAGCGTCTCAGTGCGCAACTCCAAGTCCTCAAGGCATCTCTCCGCTTCCGCCACCCGGCAGCCAACTTCAGTTATATCAGCTCTCAATTGTTCAAACATCCCCTCCACTTCTCCTTTGAACCCAGCAATGTCCTTTTTAATCTCATGAAACCACGATTTTAGCTCATCTTTTGTAATGTCCACCAGAGCACTTGTAGCAGGAGTTTCCTTCTTACCAGTTTCAGATATTACCAGACTCTCTGGCAAGTCCTCCGTCGTTTGTTTTTCTCTCTCTTGAAGATCTGCCCGCCCACTGCCATAAGCAAACTCCTTCAGATCTGCTGCTTTTTTCCTGGTAGATGCCATCTCCTGATTCCTGCTACTGGCTCTCACCTCCTCTGCTAGTGCCCGAGCCTTTTTAGCCTCTATTACAGTGCTGGATCCCTGCCAACTCGTACCACCACCAGATGGCGTCACTCCTTCACTTTTGCATAGCCATGTGCTCCTTAGAAGAAGATAGAAATGCACGTTAAGCAAGTTTGAACTAACTGCAGATAATTCGGGCCACTTTTCTCAATAACGTTGAAATTCAGAGCCTTTCTTTCCTTCAGGCGCTGCTCACACCAGCCACCTCCGCAGTTAACCGGTCCCGGAGACAGCACCCTAGCACAGTTTCCCCCGCAGACACACTCCACTGCAGACAGTTTTCCCGCCGCGGTCCACCGCAGTACACTCTGCTCCCCTCCAGCGGGTAATTGCTTCCTCCGCGGTCCCCGGCTTAGCTACAGTCCCGATACCGCTCCTTCCACCGCAAGCAGGCACTCACAGCTGAAACCTCTCCGCTCCACGGGGTCCTCCATGGCAATACAGCCGCTGTATACAGCCCGAGCACACCAGCGGGGATCCACTGAGGGGAATTAAAGCATCAACAGCCTCTTTGCCAGGTAGAAATATATTTGCATCAGTTCTGGAGCTCGGGGGAAGGGTAAGACAACGCGGCCCACATTCATACCCCACACCGCTCAACCTCATGGCTCCTTTCCATCTCCTGGGGTTGCGCCGGCCAGGCCTCTCCGCTCAGCAGTTTAGGGGGCATACTCGAGCCGACGGCAATTACATTTCAACTTGTCACTCACTGTCACCTCGCCCCGAGTTCCGACACACTCAGCATTCGATTCCACTCCCCAATCACAGGTCCATGGGCTCCCCACCAGCAAATGTGGGAGGCCCTGCACGGAGCTTCAGGGAGATGCGTCCATTTTCATTCGGGCTCACTAGCGCCCCCCACATGCTTTATTTATAAATGCATTTGGCAGAGCCTTTTGTACAATGCTGCTGTAATTGTGAATATTTTGACTTGGGTATTCCAAATGCTACCTCAAAGTTCTATGCAAAATGGGCCTCTTAGGATATTAAATGACAAGTCTGAAATTCAATGAACAGTTTCTAACATATGGTGTAGCCTGAATTTCTCAATTTATAAATCCACTATTGGATGATTATGCTGAATAAAGAAGGTGATATGGTTACTAGGTCATTTTGGGGGTTATTTTGGAAGCCCTTTTTGTGCTTTGAATGTCTGCATATGGGCCTAGAGAAGTCCAAAGCACAGAGATGTCTCCAGAGCCATTTTAGAATCCAGATCTGAATGGAGGCATGGTGAAAACGTGGCAGGGGCATCCCAAGAATCTGAACATCGCTGCCTGATCTCAGAAATGTCCTGGACGTCCAGAGACGCATCTAAGTTTAGACCTGCTCTAGGCACGAATAAGCATTGGGAAAGTGCTTGTTTTGGCTGAAAAACATCCAAAGGGTGTAGAGAAGATAGCATTCCATCCTTTCCAGTACTCGGCACAATCATAATGATAGCAGCAGTGGGATTTAAACCTTGGCTTCCCTGGTCCTAGCCCACTACTCTAACCATTAGGTTGTTATTAGACGTCCAGGTTCTGAAATGTTATACTGGGGATGTCTATGTAGACATCCATGCAGATGTCCATGTCAGGAACATCCACATTTGTGAAATTATATCTGCACCTGGGTGTGCTTGCTTTTGTTTCAGACGTTCTGGCTTAGATGACCCAGATTGCACTTGGACGTTCTTTCTAAAATGCCCCTCATTACTAATAAAGCTAAGCTATTTGCTTTCCCTGATAGTCAAGAAAAATTAGGATTTCTCTATATCTCTTGTTTTCAGTGGTTGCAACTCTGAAACTCTATAGTTCATTGCAAGGTAAAGTTCATGGAAATTACCTCTAAACCATCTGTCCTAGGACTGGGTCCTTTTCTAATTGGCAAACAATGCACAATTTCACAGCTGTATAAGTTTATTCATGAGACATCCAGGTTACTAAGTATACAAAAGGTTTGGAAAGAAGATGGGATTCACCTCAATGGGATTCAATGGAACTGCTTTGGCATAAGGCTCATTATCAGCATCTCTTTCTCAAGCATTATTTTGCATTGCCAATAGAATTCAATGGATCCCAACCAAATGCTTTAAAATCCATGGGCCCGATAGTCAAAGCGATTAACACAGCAGACCTGTTAACTGCATTAATCCCTCTGGTCTGACTTTCGCCACCACCAAGCAGTAGTTCATTACTGCCACTGCCCAGTTATCACTGGGTGCCTCTGCTGCACACCCCAATACTAACCAGTTAGCATCAGGGTGTTCCGGAGGCAGCACCCTGTGATAACTGGGCCACGGCAGTATTAAGCCATTGCCTGGTTGTGTTGAAAGTCAGGTACAGTAAAGACTGGCCTAACTTTCGCCACTGAAGCTAACCAGACAGCGGTTGAGTATCACCACTGTCCGGTTAGCTTCATGGCAACCCGGATTAAATGCCGGGGCCCAGATATGGCCATGGCATTGAATATCCAGGTCTAATGTGCTCAGTGGTGACAGCTAGCCATTTTAGCAGCACTAACCACCACCGCTGAATATCAGGCCCCATAGAGCTAACTGACAAATGTTGGTTTTGTAACTCTGGTGTTGGTTCCTTACTTAATATATTTTATGAATATCCATGCCTGCAAGCAATGTTCCCTCTAAGCTGCGCTGGGTCCACCGCCAACATTCCTGCTGGCGGGAGGAGGTGCAGTGGGATTGATCGCTCCGCCCCTCCCACCACCGGCAGGAATGTTGGCGGCAGACCCAGCACAGCTTAGAGGGAACATTGCCTGCAACCATTCCGACATTGTTTGGTATAGAATATTTGATATTTTAAAAATATTGATTCCATTCTGTTTAGCCATTGCTGTTTGGAGAGCAAGTGATGTAAAGCATCTGGTGCTAGAACTACAAAATTGATAAATGTACTACTAACCACAGCTCTTAAAATTACCTCATCTAATTTGAAATCTGTTGAATGTGCACTTTAGTGCCCGGTGAAATACAGTATATCTAGTTTAAAAAAAATGAGGCCATGTAGCTAAAAAAGGGTTGCATATGTTGTTGTTTTTTTAGCAAATTATGGAAGCAAGTAGATGACTGTTTAATTTGCAAATAACTCCCAACAATATATTTGGAGTATGTGCAGCTTATATGCTTATCCCTGTTCACGTTTGCGCATTCTATCTTTTGGTGGTGGTTTGAAACTTGGGAATAATTCCCATTTTTCAATATAAACACTGAATTTTAAAAATTTAGAAAATCATTTATTTTAAGCCCATTTTATAAAGGCAGCATAGACATCTATGTGTCTTTATAAACTATGTTCTCCATGGATAAGCAGAATAATGAATTCTCACATATAAGCCCAGCATGGGAGCAGCATCCTAGCCTCAGATCTCTCCCAAAGGTTTTGGTAGCACTCAGCTGCATACGTACATCACTTCTTGCCTGCTGCTATCACTTCTTGCCTGCTGCACCTTAGTCTTTTTTTCCGTGAAGCTAACAGATCACGCTAACAAAACTCTTCATATTCCCTCTTTTGGTTATATTTTAGTGCTTTTCCTTAGTATTGTGTGTTCATAGTAGTTGTTGTATGATACCAATTCCCATTTGCGTCTTAGGTTTTTTTTTGGCAATTTCTTAAAGTTTTCTTTGTTTTTTGCTCAGCAACAAGGTAGGCCCTAGCAGAATCTCAGACACACTGGCCAGGAGTTCTTTTTGTCAAAATTGAGTCTCTTGATTTCACTATGGCTGTCTTTATTGGTATGTTCCAGCATGTTTGAGGTGCACTTGGTGCAGCACGATCATATCCATTATAGATACCAATACCTGGTGCTTGCATGATTCCTGTTGATGTAATTTGTGTTTATAGATATCAAAGAGGGGGCTCAAGGGTCTTGGGAAGAAGAACAAGCACATTTGTGACACAGATAAGCCCAGTCCATCGATACTGGCATTGAAGTATCAATCTGCATGGCCCCATGAGCTGCATCTGATATTGCGGTGGGGAATGAACATGGACTGCATCTTGCAGTTAATGTATATTAACTTACCTTGTGTTAACTCTTGCTATGGAAGATGTATGATCATTTATTGCCATTTTAGTACGCACAATTAAACGCATACACATTATCTACAATGCAGTTAACACCTGATAAATATATTGTCTCTGTGTTAACTGTATGGGAATGTGGCAGGTGTAGGCCTGTGATCCACAGTGTCTGACATAAGCAAGCCTAACTAGCTTGACCTGTAAATGAAGCCTGTGAAGAGGCCCATAGGAATTGCACATCCCCCAATATGCTGCTATAGAATAAGAACTCAGTAAAAGTATTGAAGTAGCTTAGACAAGCAGAACAGATGGAAAAATACAGAAATTCATGTTTAAAACTGCTGACAGAGAGGTTATAGAGCCCTGCTTCCCTGCACGTATTAACTAGCCCAATAGCCTTGAAAGTAGGAAAGTAACAAGTTGGTGAACAGGCCATTGTAATTGGGACTAGAAGGTGGGTAAGCAGGTGCCGAGCCCACTGAAGGAACATAATTGGATAATCATATCAGTACCGGGACCAATAGAAGAGGTACGGGAGGTACGGGAGGTTACCGGGACCAATGAAATGTTTTTCTATACCTAGAATAGAACAAAAGTCTATAAAAGTTGTTGTATTGCCAGAGAACTTTGCTCAGCCATTTTGAATTTGATTCTGCTTGAGACTTGTGCACAAATAAATGATTTGGACCTTCTGAACAGACTCCTGGTATTATTGGTTTGTCTGCGCTCTGCTGCTACAGGAAGATGCTAGACAAACCCCCAGCAGTTGCCACAGATCATTTGCCATTACTGTGCATTCATTTTTACAGCTAACATGCAGTAACTGCAAATTTGTAATTTTATTTATTTATTAAAAGGACTTCTTAGTTATTTTGCACCAAACTGAATTCTGGAACTCTGTTCCTTTGGAATTGTGAAAAGAATGTGGCCAAGGCATGCTTTTCCCATATCTTAATTAGATGTTTTGGTGTCTCTTAGGGCATGTTTACTAAGAATCATGCCAGTAGAGTGTGTTGTGGCCCAAAGGTTAGCATGGGCACATCATCTAGGTTTTGGGGGCTCATGTGGCCATACCACTGCCATTACTGTGATGTTAATACACCCATATTGCACTAACCAGCATGCAGGTGCACTTACTGCTGTTCATTGAGGTGGTGTTAAGTGCACTCACGCTAACAGCTACCTTCACAGTTAGCACACACCCAAAATGCCCATGCTATGTACAGGGGACTATCTAGGCCCACATTTTGCCCACAACTCACCCAGCCCCCAACTGATCATATGCTACTCAGTTAACATGAGATTTTTTCCGTGTGGCCCTGCACTAACCAATAGCATGCGATGCTTCCTGTGTGCTAAATCCCACATTAATGGTTAGCACGTTAGTAAACATGGCCAGTGATGCATTACAATAATAATTTTTTCTCTGTGGACAAGAAGGAAGTAAGTCCTCACATATGAGTGATGTCTCTGACGGAGCCTTGTGCGGGAGCACACCCCAGCTTCTGCTTTTGGGAGGCTCGCACCTGCAGTAGAGCCATCTTCTCCTGTCTTCTTTTTCCATAGAGCCCCCTAGGATGTATTCCTGCACTGTCGAAAATGTTTTGTTTTGTTTTTCACTTTTATTTATTTATTTATTTATTTATTTATTTACATTCTCTTATATACCGCGCTTTTCTGCATCAGTGCGGTTTACATTGAACAAACTGAAATTACATTGAACAGGGCATTATAACTTGGAGATAACTATTTTACAGGGAACATGGGCTATGGAGGGTTAAGTGGCTTTTGCCTTTGGGGGCTCTTCTATCTGTTTTTCACTGCCTGTAGTCAGTAGCGCCGGCCCTGGTGCCGTCAGTCTCATTTTCCATGTTTTTGCCCCTTTTTTCTTCATTTTTGTTTTCCCGAAGCTGGCACGATCGAGCCATTTGGCCTTGCCATGGCTGTGTACCTGGACATGTCCCAGAAGCAAGCAAATGGGTTTAAAAAGTGTACCAAGTGTGCACAGACCATCTCGGTCATGGACCGGCACAACTGGTGCCTTTAATGCCTGGGTCCCAACCATGTCCCGCCTCTTGTAACCTATATTTTCAGATGACAAGAAGGGGCCTGAAGATTTGGGAGAAGCAGCAAGAGACCTTCGGGCTGATGGATTTTGCATCTTCGTCCCCGGCATCAACCCCGGTGTCCTCAGGTACTGTGGAAGCAACAGCATCGAGAGGAGCCCGAGCAAACTTGGAGGCGAGGGGCTAGGGTGAACCAGAGTGAAGGATCTCTGTCAACCTTCGCCTGGAATCGACTTCATCAACCTCTGTTGGCATCAAAGGATGTCCGAGCACCCGGCCAAGGTCCACGTGCATGGACATTGAAGCCCTTTCCAACATGACATGGAGAACAATGGCCGGGGGTGGGTCGCCTAATGTACCTTGAAGAGAGGAACCATCATCTAGAGTACTGGAGGGTTGCCAGGAATCCCCCAATGTCCCCTACAGGGGCACCGGAGCTGGTGGCCAAAGTTGTAATTCTGGCCCCGATGCCTTCGGAGACGGCAGTCTTGGAGGGGAGCATCTTTAAGCCCTCAAGGCCCATATGGCAGTGGTGTTGACCACGTAACCGGCTGGCCCCTCGGTACCTCAGGCATTGCCACTGCAGGCAAAGCAGTAGATCCTCAAGACCCATGCACTGCCTGCTAATGCAGGCATACCAGGCTGGCAGTCGGAATCGACGCTGGTTCGTATCTCCCTTTTGGATGTATCTGGGTCTAATGCCCCCATAAGGCCACAAAAGCACTTGATGCACCATCAGTCTCAGAGGTGTTCTTCCTCTCTGCGCAGCCAGAGTTGATGCTGGGATGAGGCCCGATGTTACTTCAACTTCCTTTCGGAGTCCGACTCCAATGGCTAAGAGACCGAGGCAGAATCGGAGGTGTCCAGGAGCAGATCTCCCAAGCTTCTCTCGGACCCCCCTTCTCCTCATGAGTGGTGGAAGTCGCCCCTGGAGGATATGTCATAAGAACATAAGATATGCCATACTGGGTCAGACCAAGATCCATCAAGTCCAGTATTCTGTTTCCAACAGTGGCCAATGTAGGTCATAAGTACCTAGCAATTTCCCAAAAGACACAGGTTCCACAATGCTTGTAATGGGTCAAGCAGTGATATCCCGGGTCCCTTTTAATAATAGTTTATGGACCTTTCCTCTAGGAACTTGTGCAAACTTTTTTTAAATCCAGCTACACTAACAGCTTTTACTACATCATCTGGTAACAAATTCCAGAGTTTGATTACACTTTGAGTGAAAAAATGTTAGTCTTAAATAGGTTACCCTGTAGCTTCATTGCATGACCCCCCCCCCCAAGTCAAGGCCATTTCCTTCTCCCTGGAGTCTGAGGACTAGCCCAGTGTGGAGGAACTGGAGATCCTCCGGTATCCTTTGGCCCCCAAGGAGGCGGTGCCAGTGCACCAGATCCTACAGAAGCTGTAAATGAGGATGTGGGAGAGCCCCCTCATGGTGCCAGTGGTCAGCAGATGGCTAGACTCTATCTATCAGGTCCAGAAGGGTCTTGAGAAGCCTCAACTCCTGCACCACTCTTAGTGATAGTTGGTCATGAAGAGAATCAAATGCAGCAAGACGCACTCCTCGATGCTCCCGGGTAGGAAGGCAAGAACCTTGGACTCATTTGACAAGGCTCTCAGCTGAGAGCACAGGCTCCTTGTCAGCAGCGTCGTGAGAAGGCGCAGAAGGCCCATCCAGACCACAAACCAAACTGGGGGTGGGGTTTTGACTGGTTCCTCCGGAGCGTAGGCAATCTGCCAGTCTCTGCTGGGGACAACCCTCCGGTAAGAGGGAGGGAGGGCGGCTCATCCTATTCTCCCACAGCTGCCCTCATCATGTTGGATGTGTAGGTTCCGCAGATAGAAGCGGCTATAAGCTGCACTTCGCCAAGTTGCCGCCACCTTTCCCCCCAAGGTAGTTCCTGCTAGACCCCCTGAATTTTCAACCTGCTACAGGGGGAGGTCTCCATCCTGCTCACATATCTCGCCATTGGGCTGGTGCCTCCAGCTTAGATTGGTTGAAGGTTCACTCCAGGTACTTCTTGGTCCCCAAGAAAATGGGGAGTGGGGGAGTGTTCCAGTCCATCCTAGATCTACGAGATCTCAACCCCTACTAGTGTGAGAGAAGTTCAAGATGATCTCACTGGGGACCCTGCTTCTGTACCTCCTAAAGGATGACTCGCTATGCTCCATGGATCTGAAGGATACGTATACGCACAATAGCGATCCACTCCATTTACAGGAAATACCTCTGGTTCATCCTGGAGGACCAGCACTTCCAGTACCGGTGGCTTCTCTTTGGACTGGCCTCAGCGCCCTGAGTCTTCACAAAGTGACTGGCGGTGGTGGCTGCTTACCTGCAGACTCTGGGGGGTGTTCATCTTCCCTTGCTTGGATGACTGGCTCATAAAGAGCTCCACTCTGGAGGCATCCATCAGTCAGCTCAGCTGACCATCCAGGTGCTTGAATGGTTGGGGTTCATGATCAAGTACCCCAGGGCTCACCTCCAGCCCTCCCAACAGCTGGATTTAATAGGGACCCTTCTCGACACCACTCGGGCTTGGGCCTTTCTCCCAATGGATTGTCTGCAGAGGGTGATGGCCTTGTTCTGCAATACCCAGCAGAGTTGTCAGATGACAGACCGGGGGATGTGAAAGTGCTAGGCCAGGTGGCCTCGACTGTGCCTGTCACTCTACTGGATCATCCATCGATGAGGCAAGCTCAATGGACTCTGAATATTTATTTATTTATTTAGACAGATTTATATACCACCTTATCCTACAATCAAAGTGGTTACATCACATCACAATTGGGGTTACATTTAACATGTGGGTGCTTTACAACATTTAACATGAGGGTATTTAACAACATTAAGACACTACAATTGGAGGGTTACATTTAGCATGAGGGTGCTTTCGTGAGTCTAGTTGGGTTGATTGGGTATTGAGTTTGCGTGGGTAGTTACGTTGCAATACCGCTCAGGTGTGGGGACTGTTGTCTATCTGCTCTTGAGTTGGTGGGGGGTGGGGACTGTTGTCTATCTGCTCTTGGGTTGGCGGGGGTTGGCTATGGAGCAGAAACAAGCCATGGGCCACCTCCGGGACCCGGTGGCGGTTACTGAGCCTCTCGTGCAGTTCTGAAGCGATGGCTGGAGCCACAGAACTTGCTCAGAGGTTTCCTATTTCAGATGTCGCCCTCCCAGTGGACGATAACAGATGCATCCAAGCGAGGCTGGGGGGCTCGTCTGGACAGCCTGTGCATGCAGAGCCTGTGATCCAAGCCAGAGAGCTTGCACCAAATAAATTTCTTGGAACTCTTGGCCGCAGCAAATGCCCTTTGTGCATTCCAGGTTCGTTTAGCCAAACAATCTGTGATGATCCAGATAGGCAATCAGATGGAAGTGTATTACGTCAACAAGCAGGGCATCAAGGGGTCATACCTCCTGTGCTGGGAAGAGGTTCACTTGTGGAAGTTTGCCATTGCTCATGGAATGGAGCTGAGGGCAACTTATCTGCCCGGAGACCTCAGCTCCCTGGCAGACCAGCTGAGCCGCGTCCTGCAGCTGCACGAGTGGAACCTCAACGGGGAAAATGTGAGGCAGATCTTTCAGGACTGGGGTACTCCTGCAGTAGTTCTCTTCCCCACCCTACGCAATGCCCAGGTGGATCAATTCTTCTCCAGGGTCATGCCCCATGACCAGCTAGTATTGGACGCCTTCCTCCTTCACTGAGGAGTGGTCCTGCTTTATGCCTATCCTCCCATTCAACTTGTAGCAAAGACCTTGCTGAAGCTTCAGGCTGACAGGATTGTGATGATTCTTATCACCCCATATTGGCCCCTGTAGCTGTGGTTCCCCCTACTGCGCCAGCTCTCTCAGAGGGAGCCTCTGCGACTGGGCTCTGCCTCAGATCACATTTGTCAGGAGGACGGGACCTTGCTACATCCCAACGTCCAGTCATTGGCCCTCATGGTGTGGATGTTGAGTAGCTAGTTCTCTCGGAGCTCAACGTACGCAAGAATGTTATGGAGGTGGTTCTGGCCTCCTGCCAGTCTTATGCGTTCAAGTGGTGGAGGTTCTCCTTCTGGTGTGCGGACCAGACTCTGGATCCCTTCTCCTGCGCTGTGGACAGGTTGCTGGAATACCTTCTACACCATTTGAACTCTGGTCTCAAGTCCAATTCAGTCAGAGTCCACCTGAGCACAATTAGGACCTACCATCGCGATTCGGAAGGGAAGCCCATCTCAGATCAGCCCCTACTGGCTCGCATCATGCAGGGCTTACTCCTTTCTAAACCTCTGTCATTTTCCCTGCTGGTGGCTTGGGAGATCATCTCGCATTCAGTGATCACCAGATGGTGTGGTTCAGTATTAGGACTCGGGCTGTGAAAATCCATTCAAAAGTGAGGGCCTTAGACTTTAGGTAAACTAACTTTGCCAAGATAGGCCAATACCTCAAGGAGTCATTAGCAGAATGGGAACAGCTGGGGAATGTAGAAATGCAATGGGCAAAACTGAAAGGGGATATTTTAAAGGCAACAAACTTTTTGTTAGAAAGGTAAATAAATGTAAAAGGAAAAGGAGGCCGGTATGGTTCTCAAAAGAAGTAGCTGAAAAAGTGAAAACTACAAGCCAGTTAGACTGTGGTGAGTAAATTATTGGAAATGCTGCTAAAACATAGAATAGTGAGGTTTCTGGAGTCCAATGGATTGCAGGATCTGAGGCAGCATGGGTTTACCAGAGGCACGTCTTGTTAGACAATTCTGATGATTTCTCTGACTAAGTGACCAGGGAGTTGGTCCGAGGGCGTACCCTGGATGTGGTGTACTTAGATTTCAGTAAAGCCTTTGACACCATTCCAGACAGCAACTTATTAACAAATTGAGCACCTTAGGGATGGACCCTAAAGTAAGTGACTGGGTTAGAAATTGGTTGAGTGGTAGGTGACAAAGTGAAAATAAGAAATGCCATACTGGATCAGACCAAGGTCCATCAAGCCTAGTATCCTGTTTCCAACAGTGGCCAATCCAGGTCACTAGTACCTGGCAGGTTCCCAAAAAGGTACACAAGTTCCACAATACTTGTCCTGTGGCAAGCCTTCGATTTCCCTGGTCCTCTTTAATAATGGTTTATGGACCTTTTCTCTGGGAACTTATCCAAACCTTTTTTAAACACAGCTACACTAACAGCTTTTATTACATCCTCTGATAGTGAATTCCAGAGTTTGATTAAACATTGAGTGAAAAAATATTTTCTCTTATTAATCTTAAATGGGTTGTAGCTTCATTACGTGTCCCTTAGTCTTTCTACTTTTTGATGGCATAAACAACTGATCTACGTTCACTTGTTACATTCCATTTATCAATTTATAGACCTCTATCATATCTCCCCTCAGCTGTTTCTTTTTCAAGTTGAAAAGCCCTAACCTTTTCTCATAAGGGTATTCTTCCATCCCCTTTACCATTTTGGTGGCTCTTTTCTGTACAGGTAAATGGAGCTCACTCTGAGGAGAAGGATTTTACCAGTGATATGCTGCAGGGATCTGTCTTTGGTCCGATTCTTTTTAACATCTTTGTTAGTGATATTACAGAAGGGCTGTTGAGTAAAGTTTGCCTCTTAGCGGATGATACCCAGGAAGGAGTAGATAAGGAGGGATCTAGCTAAGCTTGAAGAATAGTCAAGAATTTGACAGCTGAGATTTAATGCTAAAAAATGCAGGGTCATGCATATGGGCCGCAAAAATTCAAGGGAGTAGTACAGTATTGGGAATCAAAGTACATCTGTCCACGAAAGAAGAGCGGAACCTGGGCATAATTGTTTCTGATGATCTTAACGTGGCTAAATAGGTGGAAAAGGCGATGGTGAAAGCCAGAAGGATGCTTGGATGCATATGTAGAGGAGTGGCCAGCAGAAAAAAGGAGGTGTTGGTGCCTCTGTATAAGTCTCTGGTGTGACCTCATATGGAATATTGTGTACAGTTCTGAAGACGACACCTTCAAAAGGATATGAACAGGATGGAGTTGTTGCAGAGGGTGACTACTAAAATGTTTAGTGGTCTTCGTTCTAAAGCATATGGGGGCAGACTTAAAAATCTTAATATGTATATGTAAGAGGAAACGCGGGATAGAGGAGATATGATAGAGACATTTACATACCACCGTGGCATAAGTGCACAAGAGGAGATCCTCTTTTGATTGAGGGAGCATAGGATGAGGAGAGCCTCTGCTACGAGGGGATATAGGGTGAGGGTGAAAAGGAGATAGGCTAAGGAGTAATATGCAGAAATATTTATTTATGGAAAGAGTGGTAGATGCGTGGAATGTTCTCCCAGTGGAGGTAGTAGAGACAAGGACATTATATAAATTCAAGAAAAGATGGGACAAACACAGAAGATCTCTAAAGGAAAAAAAGGGGCTATTGTAGTTCATATGGAAGGGCAGACTAGATAGGCCATGTGGCCTTTTTCTGCCATCATGTTTCTATGTTTCTATTTCAAATACTCAGACGTGCAGTGGTGAACCAGTAATATGTTTGGAGTGTTTTTATGGGCAGATTTCATCAATCAGGAACTATTAACCACTGCAATGTAAGTGCATTTTTCTGTTTTCCCTGGAAGCATGTAGCCATAAAACAGTCACTTTTTTGCCCCATAGTCATTGTCAGGAGCAGGTTAGGCATGAACACCTCAACATCCAGGGCCTGACATGCTTGTGGCGTTATGAAATCACACTGTGACATGCAGCTCTCTTGATCTGTCCAGGGCACATTTCCACCATGGCCCCATGCTACCTGGATGTTCTCACACTGGGGACATCTATATACCCTGTTTTATAAAATGGGTCTGGGGACATCCCATGATTTGAATGTCTATGCCCGTTTTCAGATGTCCAACTCACAAATAAAGCTTCTAAAATACCCTGCCATATATACAATCATTACACAACAGAGTGGTTATACAAAGTTTCTGCTGAAGTCTCTATCTGTGTTATCAGTCTATCAACTATGCTTCCACATACACTCACAAGGGTAAACATATTGTCCATACACTAGGTCAGAAAAGATCACCGACTTATTATATGAAAGGAACACAGACACATCAGCAAGTTAATCAATTTTACATGCCCTTTTCCTGTCAGTCTCAGAATCCTTATATTTAAGAAAATTTAGTCACGCTATGCATCCATTAGCCAGTTTATGGTTACAGCCCAGCCAAACTACACCTTACAGGCTTGGTAAAAAAGCATCAGAACAGAGCTCATCGCCGCTTCTTCTTGGTTGAGGAGATTTATGAGCTGCAGCGTGGCGCTTTATTCATACCTTCAGATCTCACTACTCTATGGACATGTCCCTAGATTAGAAGACAGTATATTTGGATAAGCAGTTCTACAAAACCTGTTCAACTGGCAGCTTCCGCTCATTGTCTTCTTAAGTCTGCCTATATAATCCACAACCAAACTATGCCCAATGCATCCCTTAGCTATAGGATTCGCCATTACTGTGATTGATTTCATTCTACTTTTCAACAGAGAATGGCAGCTGCTTATTTATAGTAGGTGTTCTCCATAGAAAGCAGGATAAATCACACCTAAAACTTCCTAAGCTTTATTTGTAAACCGAGGGGCCCAATGAGGTGGTGACTGCACAGGAAAACAGAGTTACTTACCTGTAACTGGAGTTCTCCGGGGACAGCAGGATAAGTCAGCCACACTTGGTGATGTCATCCGGCGCCGAGACAGAAGTACTCTCCATAGCTCAGAAGGGCTTTTCGCCCTTCTGAGCATGGGCCAACTGGCCCCACCCCCCTACCCGCCCCTAGCTAGCAAGTACGTCACTAGCTGAGCCTTTTGCCGCTAAGAGGCGGGCACCAGGACGGAGGCCGACCCCATCCCAGGGGAGGTGGGCGGGTATGTGTGGCTGACTTATCCTGCTGTCCCTGGAGAACTCCAGTTACAGGTAAGTAACTCTGTTTTCTCCTAGGACAAGCAGGATGAGTCAGCCACACTTGGTGCCTCCCAAGCTGCCATGTGCTGTGGGGGATGGAGGAAGGCCGAGACCCTTCTTCAGGTCTGGCATGACAGCATGTTGCAACAAGAACATATAGGCCTATATATAGGTCTGTAGAGGCAATGCACGCATGTGCAGTCGTAGCATTGTAAGAACATATAAGCCTGCAGGAACCTAGAGGCCTGTAGTGGCGGAGCACACATGTGCAGTAGCAGGGTGCAGTTACCAGGCACCATACGACGGTTTGCAGTCGCGATTGTAGTTAAAAAGGGCGCCTCTGTGCGGTAGCAGAGGTGCAGGCCCATCGAGCAGTAGTGGTGCAGGAGTAACCACAATGAGGACATCGAGCAGTAGTGGTGTGGGAGCAACCGCAATGAGGACATCGAGCAGTAGTGGTACAGGAGTAACTGCAATGAAGAAGCAGCTGCATCAGTCACTGGCACGAGAGAGGAACATCACTAATAAGGGAGGCATCTCTTTTCGCCTTATTTTTCTTCTTTTTTTAACGTGTAGTCAACTCCAGAACTTGTTATTGGAGGAAGTCGTAAAACCGTTAGTGTGGAAGGATAAGAGATAACCGGCATTGGGGGACCTGTGCCGTTGGGCAGGCATGATTTAGATTGGCCAGTGTTGGAAACGGAATAATGGACGTGATGGGCCTTGTTTGACCCATAATAGTGTACCATCCGGTCTATGTTATCAGTGAGGCAAACGGTGCGCGCCGGGATAGCAAGGCAGTATCGGCCATGCTATAAGAGTGGTATGAGGTTGACCACTAATGCTGCAGTGCCCATAAGTCAGTTCTGAGCCGGGCGGCCTGTGGAGGTGGCAGCGATGTGGCAGTCCAGATTGTTAGGGCTGTCTGGTCGACAAGAACTCATGGCCTTACGGCCTTATACTTCTCAGTGCGGTGCACCCATTACCGACGGTGTTTGGTGCACGGGTGATGTGATAGTTCACATTGCAAGGTCTTGGTGCCTTGCAGATGTGTGTTACATGGACAGGACACAGGGAGGACCTCTGGGGATGCATGCAATGTGTGCGTACTTGTGTGCGTGCCCTTGGCATGGCTTGGGCCCTTGCCTGGAGCCGAGCCTGCGGGCCCTTGCCTGGAGCCGAGCCCTTGCCTGAATCTGGCATGGCTTGGGCCCTTGCCAGTGTAGCTGCGCCCTTGCCTGTATTCAGGCAGCTGTGTTTTGCAGAAGTGCCATTGGCGCTTGGACCCAGAAGCCTGGGTAGTAGACTGCTGCACTAACCACTAGGCTACGCCTTCATTGGTGCAGGTGGAGTCTCTAGGGGTGTAGTCCGCTGGGACTGGGCAGGCTCGTGCACTGTTCTGTGTATATCTCGGGCATACCAGAGATCTATTCCAGGCCAACATGCCCTGGACGGCAGCGGGCTGTCAAGAGCAACGGCTATGTGGAGGCTGCTGCTCATTCGTGTGAGCCACAGCAGCCGTTCAGTTGTGTTTTGATAAGTAGAAGACCACAGGCTCAGATCTGGATCACAGCCTGTCAACAGGGTCAGGCTCTGGTGCTGGACTGTCAGCATGCAGATCTGTTTGTGATGAGGCCCACTGAAGGAGGACGCCTACGGGTTGAACTCCTGCATGATTCCAAGGGGGAAGGACTGCCAGGAGCATCCGCTCCCTCACTGTCCAAGCCCTGGAGTGCCGAGCCGCAGGCATTGTTGCACCGTTGTAACTCCCCAATATGGTCCTCGGCCGAGTCTTGGACCTGCAAATCGAGCCTGCGACCCGCTGGCCAGGTACACCTGCCTTTGTGCATGCTGAGGCAGGTTGCTCCTGAGTAGATCATAAGGAAGATCCAGACTGGGGTCCATGAGCCTGTCACTCCGCCTTCATGCCTCCCGTGACGTTAGGTGCAGTGCCACAGAGTTTACTGGGGCAGGTGCTCTCCGCAGGGTGGAGAAGATGACCCGTGTCATGAAGATGATGAAGGTGGTGTCTTCTCCAGTTACGGGAGGAGTGCATGGGTCTTGAGGTGGTTCGCCAGAAGGCTCAGGGGTAATGGGCGACCTGGTTGTTGGATCACAGCAAGGGCTCCAGATGGGCAGCGGCGGAGTCGTCGCTCCAGATTCCTGGGCCGGCATGAGAAAGCTGTTGTTTGGCAGAATAGGCAGCGCTGTTGAGTCCGAGAAGTGGAAGGGCATATCCCAACCAGATGGTGGGATCCCAACCTGATGGTGGGTAGTGCTTACCTCTGACGTTTGTCAGGTGGGGATGCCCAGGGACCCATTCAACTGTGGTAGAGAGAACACCCATGTCTTGTCAGATGCCGGATCTAGGATGTGCATCAAGCGGATGCTCCGGGGCTGCCAGATCAATGTATAAAGATCAAGTTGACGCTGCTTACTGGTTCTTGAAATCATGCACTAACCAGTGGGAGTTGTCTCTGAGAGCCTTACTAAAGGAAGCCCACTGTGGGATTGAACCATGATGTCTGCCACTGAGGTCATCGCCTTAACCATTATGCTACATCAATATGGGGTTTGGGTGATGGGATTCTTCCTCTGGAAGTCCCTGTGGGGACAGTGGGTGTCATGAAGAGTCCTGCCCGCAGTCAATGTGGGGTTCTTAGTCTCCTTGGCTGAAGTAGGGCATGCAGTGCAGGATCCCCAGCTGGGATCTGAACCTGTGACCTTCTGTTCGACGACCCATCGACTATGTATACATCGACTGTTTATACTGCACCACCCCGCTGCGACTGCAACTGGTGGTGGAATGTCAAGCTTCCTTAGAGTCTTTCATTGTAGGCCATTCTTTAGAGGCTAGGGGGGTGCAGGGAGTGGACCCCTTAGTCAGCATTCTTGTTACTGATGTCGAGCCTCAGCCCCCCCCCCTTCCTTCCATGCAGGCTCTGGGAGGAAGGAGTGGTGTGCAGCAGCATGGTTTTCTTTTATTTATTTAATTGTAAGGATTCTTCCTTTTCTAGCTGCTGCTCTGGGTACCGGTGGTAGTCGGTTAGAGGTGACCGCATGAGCTATTTTGGGGCAGAAGCCAGTGCGAAATGCCAAGAGGACACACGGTGTCATGTGGTGACAGTGGGAAGTAGTGGTCTGTTGCTGGAGGAGTCTGATGCTGCTGTTGTTGGAGGAGTCTGATGCTGGGTCAAGCATTGATATGCGCTTAAGGTGCATGGGTTGAAGGTCCTGAGTTTAAGGTACGCCGAGGGACTAAGGTGCAGGCGTATGAAGTTAAGAAGCCCAAAGTTTTAAGGGGCTTCACCCTGAGGCGCCCGAGTTTAAGGCACCCTGGGTTCTAAGGTGCCTGCTCCTTGGCTGCCCGATAGTGTAATCAGTAACCTACTGGCAAGTATGCTGTTGGCACCATGCAAGTGTGTGCCCCGGCCCCTTTAAGAGAGGGCTCCTCCAGCTGCACCAAGCCTGTAGATGGTGGGGGGGGGCTAATGAACCCAGGCCAGAGGGAGTAGGAGGAGCACCTCAGAGTGATGATGGTGCAATCCACCCCTCTCCTTCTGTCGTGCATCGGCTCAGTTTTGGGGGCACTGATGTGTGCACCGGGAGGAGCTGAACCTGTAGCGTGTTACTTCCGTCTCGGCGCCGTCGGATGATGTTACCAAGTGTGGCTGACTCATCCTGCTTGTCCTAGGAGAATCTCCATGAATGCTCTGGAAAAGGGGTGCCTTGGCAGCGGTGTGCAGCGGCGTTGCTGGAGTGGTCCCTCATTGGCGCCAGCAAGTCGTGTGCCCAATGAGGGGCCGAATTGACAGCCTACTGCGCACTGGGAGACATCTGCTTCCAGATGTCTTCACAGTAACATGGGGCGTGTTACGTGTGAATTGGCAGCGATGTGCATTGGTTCCCTCGTCGGCGTTAGCATAGTTGTGTGCTCCATGAGCGGGCCGAACTGACAACCTACTGCGCTGAAGAGATTCCCTCTGTGCCAAAGGAATTGAGAGGCAGGCAGTGGGCGTGCTGAGATTCCCTGTTAGTGCCGGAAGGAACTAAGAGGCATGGTTGCGATTCGACAGGGAATTGCGGGGCTCAGTTTGGTAGTGAGTAGACCTCTCTGGTGACCTAACCGCTGATGGAGGTCGCAGCTGACTCAGTGGCCGCACCAATCATCGTGGACCTGCGCCTCATCTCAAGGTTGCAGTGCTGACGAAGGAAGTTAGATTTCAATTATCAAAGCCGCCTCCGGATCATGCAGCCAAAGAACGGCTTGCCCCGGTGATTCAGGTGCTGGGTGAAGTTCCTCTGCACCGACGGAGGCCCGCGGATCGGCGCGGCACTGTCCCTGGACTCCCCCGTTGTCATGGTGCCAGTCGATGGTGCTGTGGGGGTGGAGCCTTAACAGAAGAATCCAACATCGATTGGGCTACTCCTCCTCATGGTACCGATGGTGCCGTGCGTCAGGGCACCAGCCAATGGGGCCGTGGTGGGGCGGGCCCATCTGCAGCATCCCTGACGCCGTGGAGCCGAAGGAGCCAGTCGTCGTGTCCAGTCAATGTGGCCAAGTGTTTCGTTAAGGCCGAGGGGGCAGAACCCGACCTGTTCAGGCCAACCAATGCAGCCGAGGGACGTAGCCAGTCCTGCGAGGGGTGGGCCCGATTTGCGGACGTCCTCAGCTTCAAACATGGCCGCGATCTACCGACCCCACCTCCTGGCAGGAGCTTTGGGGCGGTTGTAGGGGATGGAGGCCCCAGGCCGAGGCACATCCCGACGGGGATGAATGATGAATCCCGGAGGTTGGGCGGCCGCAGCACTCAGGGGACTCACGATCAGGCTGGTGAAGAAGAATCTCGGAGCTCATGTGGCCGCCAGGACAGCACCAGGGAATTCCCAACAAGGCCGGCGGGGCTGGAAGGCCATGGAAGCCCTGAGGCACATCCCAAGCGGCAGCAGCCATCGCTGTGGCGGAGTCCGTGATCCCACATGGCAGAGCCTAGCCTCCCTGATCATAGAGATGCCACATGGGAATGTTTAGAGGCGCATCCCGATCGGCGTTGCAGCGGTGGGGTGCCCTTCCAAGGTGTCTGCTGCTGGGCTGGCTGTGCTGAGACTGAGAGCACATGGCCCATGGAACACCTGTCAAGGCTGGGAGCACATGGCCCACAGGAATGTGTGCTCCGAGCCCAGTCCCCGAACGCAGAGTAGAAGATCAACACTGGAGGATCTGAAAGAGAAGGACTTTAAGCCTGTGGCTGGGGGTGGAGGCCCTTAGGCACACCCTGAGCGGAGGCAGATGCTAGCGGCAGAGTCCCTCGCCGGTACGTTTGCCGCGTGTACCCATGTTCCTGGGCAGCACTGATAGGAGTTTCTGTCACCTGGTCAAGGAGCTCAAGTTCAGCCCTGGAACAGATCTGAAAGAAGCAGCTTTGGAAAACATTAATGGCAAGTATAAAAACTGACTATATACATACGAAGTAAGATGAGAATTTTCTTAATTGTTTAGATTCGGTGGAGAGTAGAAAAATCCGTCTTGCTGGCAAGGCGGAAGAACTGAAAAACTGGCTAGCTAGGGGCGGGCAGGGGGGTGGGGCCAGTTGGCCCATGCTCAGAAGAGCGAAAAGCCCTTCTGAGCTATGGAGAGTACTTCCGTCTCGGCGCCGTCGGATGATGTTACCAAGTGTGGCTGACTCATCCTGCTTGTCCTAGGAGAATCTCCATGAATGCTCTGGAAAAGGGGTCTCCGTTTATCTGAGCTCTGCAGAACCAATCCATGATCTCACCTAATAATATGATTGGCTTATTCTATTGTCTATACAGAACCTACTTTAAAGGTAAGCAGCTGCTTTTTTTGTTTTAAATGAAAGCATTTGCCTAGTGAAAAGTGCAATAGATATCAAAGAGATCAACTTATTGTTACTTTCTCCCCCAGAAAACTTTTGTGTATCTCCCATATATAAAGCATGGAAAATAATAATTAAGAAAACTCTCAGGCCTCTTCCATCCAGAGCATTATTTCTCAAGACAAACATTGTACAGCCCACAAACCTCATGCACCCACAAAACCTTTAAGAATTGTGACTTTAGTATGCAGTATGTAAATTAGTGAGTTTTTGGCCTTTCTCCTGTGGCATCTGTAGTGCCGCTGCGTGTCTTAAAATTAAGAAGAGGATTTTGAGGGTCACATGATGATGGCAGCCTGAATGGTTGCCATCGGGCTGAGCTCCATTCCCTTCCCTATTCTTTAGCTTAAAATCTGTGGAACAAGCAGGCCTGAAGGGGTCATGCCCCTACCTCAGACCCCTGCGACGCACCACAACCATAGAGGAGGCAGACTGAGCTGTGAGTTGCGAGTAATGCTGCTCAAAGCCTCCCGCACATCTAAAGACAGAGAGGGGGATGGCAAAATGGCAGCGGAGCAGAGGGCACCTGCATGGCTGCGTGGACGGTGTCATTGAGAGCGTTTTGTTTTCCTAGACCAGGGGTCACCAACCTGCGGCCCACAGGCCGCATGCGGCCCACGAGGTCCCTTCGTGCGGCCCGCGAGGCTCTACCCCGGTTAACATTACGTGCGGCCCGCCAAGGATTCCCGCCATTGTATCCACGCGCTCGCAGCTCACCGACGACCACCTGCAAGCGTCCCTTCTCCTGTCAGTGTCATCTGTGAAGCCGGACTTTAAGCGTTTGTCTGCTAGCATGAATCATCAGCCATCTCATTAAATTCAATAAAGGTGATCAGCCATTGTTTTCATAATTTTGCGTTTGTTGTTTTTTTTCGCGGGGGCGGGGAGAAGGGGGGTGCGGCCTGCGAGGCTCCCGGTAGTCGGCTGTGCGGCCCACGGCCCTCTGGAGGTTGGTGACCCCAGTTCTAGACCATGGGATGCTGTTCCAAGGGTTGCAGAGCAGAGATGGCATCCATCTGTCCAAGAAAGCTCAACGCGTCTTTGGTAGTAGACTGGCTAATCTACTGAAGAGGGCTTTAAACTAGATTTGTTGGGGATGGGTGAAGAAAGCCCCCAGGTAGGTGAAAGCCCCCGGGTAGGTGACACATTAAATACCTTTATGAAAATGGGTAACATATGGAAAGCAGTGTGTATAAATGCCCGTAGCATGAGAAATAAGATCCCTGATGTTGAAGCTTTGGTGGGAGTGGCTGACTTGGATTTAGTGGCCGTTACAGAAACATGGTTCACAGAAAACCATGATTGGGATGTAACTATACCTGGATTTACTTTATTCAGATAGGACAGGGTAGGAAGAAGGGGAGGAGGAGTGGCACTATATGTAAAAACTACTATTAAGGCTTTGGAATTACAGAGCTTAAAAGGGAGAGAGGAGGCATTGTGGGTTAAACTAGAAAGAGGGAAAGAGAAATCTATTTGCATTGGTGTGATATACAGACCTCCCTCACAAGAGGAAGAGGTGGACAGAGAGTTAATTGAAGACATACGCAGCATTGCTAGGAAAGGGGAAGTGCTACTGATGGGAGATTTCAATATGACAGATGTTGATTGGCACATTCCTGCTGCAGTATCATCTAGAAGTAAGGAGATCCTGGATTCTCTGCAGGGAGAACTATTCAGGCAATTGGTAACAGACCCCACACGTGAAGGGGCCATACTGGACTTGGTGCTTACCAATGGTGAAAGTGTTTCTGATGTTGTAGTGGGAGATCATTTTGCTTCCATTGATCACCAGATGGTGTGGTTCAGTATTAGGACTAGGGCTGTTAGAATCCATTCAAAGGTGGGGATCTTGGCAAAGTTAGTCTTCCTAAAGTCTAAGATGGGCCAATACCTCAGAGAGTCGTTAGTGGGATGGGAACAGCTGGGGGATGTAGAAAAACAGTGGGCAAAACTGAAAGGGGATATTTTAAGGGCAACCAACCTTTTTGTTAAAATGGTAAATAAAGGTAAAAGGAAAAGGAGACTGCTATGGTTTTCGAAAGAAGTAGCTTGTAAAGTGAAGAAAAAGAGGGAGGCCTTCATGAAATACAAGAGATCACAGAGAGAAGAAGACAGGCATCTATATTTGGAAAAACTAGTAGTAGTCAGGAAGGCAAAGATTCAAAAGGAGGAGGAAATAGCCAGTGCAATAAATATTTCTGTGTTTCTATGTTTCTGTTTACCCTGTTGGAAGAAGCGGTAAGAGATTACCAAAAATATCACAGTGTTCCTCGATGACAAGCTGTCGCAACTCCAGTCCTCCACTGATGACCTAAAGAGAACTTTGGAGTCCCAGCTGAATCACGTGAGCAACTTGGAGGGGCAGATCGAGCAGCAAGAGGCTCAGACTGTGAGCTTGGAGGCTCTGATAACTGCATTGGAACATAGTAGGCAGGCTTTATTGGACAGAATCGACGACCAGGAAAATCGGGGCCAGAGGAATAACATCAGGTTGGTGGGGCTTCTGGAGTCTATAAAAGAGTGTGAGCTTTGAGAACTGGTGGAGCAATGGTTACCGAAGCACTTGGGACTGCCACTGGCGGGAGACCACATGGTAGTAGAGCGAGTGCACAGGTTGGGTTCACAGGGCAAAAAATCAGAGTGGCCATGGTCATAGCACGAGTGCTCACCTTCACGGAAAAACACAAATTGATGGGTTTCTACCGCTCCCCACATAATGTGGATTACACAGGCACCAAACTCCTCATCTTTAATGACTACTTGACCCGGGTGGCAGAGAACCAAAGAGCAATAGTTTCTTACTGTTCTGAGTTGGCAAAGAGAGTGATAAGATTTGCGCTGCAATTTCTCGCGCGGATACGCTTGACCTATGAGAACAGTGGCCAGTTGATGGGTACAGTGGCAAAATTCAAGGTCTTTATGAACAGGCTGCCCTGGACTTGAGCATCTTCTTGCTGGTCTTCCACAATACCAACTCCGGAGACTACAGCTCATTCAAAATACTGCTGCCCATCTTCTCACTTTCTCCTCTCCTCGCGCCCATGTCACCCCCTGCCTTCTTTCTCTTCATTGGCTCCCCATCAACTTTCGCTATCTCTATAAACTTCTTATCTTGACACATAAAGCCCTCCACACTAGTACCCTTCAGTACCTAGCAGATCTCATTTATCTCCAGCCTATGCCTCGCTTTCTCTGTTCCTCTCATGGCAATCGTCTCTTCCTTCCATCCCCCACAAACGCCCATCTTGAGTCTACCCGCCATGCTGCCGCCTTTTTTGCTAGTCCTGCTTTATGGAACTCTCTCCCGCATCCCCTCCGCACTGAACTGTCTTTTCCTCGATTCAAAGCCCTCCTCAAGACCTATCTTTTCCATCAGGCTTTTGATCTTCCCGGCCCCCCTTAACCATTTACTCAGTTTCTAATAAGCTCTTCATTAATTCTCATTCATTATTAGTCCTTCGGCCCCTCTTTCCTCATAACCCTCTGTGAATCTCTGGACATCTTCTACACCAATTATTTAGCCCTATCAATCTCCTCCTTACCCTCCCCCGTTCTCCCATCTCCCTGGTCCATATAATTGTAGTTTGTATTGATATTTGTTCTGTTCTATTTTTCCTCCCTCTTTTCTATATCTCTCCTGTTATTTAATGGCGTTCTTTTCCTCCTGTGTTTTCTAGCAGCCTTATTTTATTGTACACCGCCCTAACGCCTCGGCACAGGGCGGTCTATCAAATGCCTCAAATAAAGGTAAAGATAAAGATCTTCGAGTTGTGCGATAGTAGTAATGATGTTGACGCTCCATTGGTGGATCTGTTCTTTCCAGTTGTGTGTTGCGGAAACAGACGGCCTCCTAGGGTGCAAAAGGACACTTAAAGTGTGGTGCTGTTCCCTGGAGTGAGAAAGTGGAAATGGGAGCCTCGGAGGTGCTACTACACCGTGCATGTTGGACAGTGGTGGGTAGCGGGAGGGAAGGGGGTGGGGGGCAGGTGAGGAAGCATAAACCAACACCCCTGTTGAGGACCAGGGCCAGAAAGCACAGGGTGGATGACATGCACAGCTGGGAGGTATGTCACCCACAGAACAGGTAGCAGAATACCCTGCAGATCATAGCATGGATGAGACAAGGCATTTGATAAATTGAAGATTCTCACTCTAAATGCTGATGGCATCCATTTCCCAGTTAAAAGATCAAAGCTTCTGTCATTTTTCAGGAAGGAAGGGGCATACGTAGTATTCATGGAGGAGATGCACTTGAGTGTGAATGAACATTGCAAGTTGCTGAGAAAATGGGTGGGAGAAATGGGATCTGCTTCGTACAATAGGCGGCAGAGGGGGTGGCTACCCTGATCCATAGACTGGTTCCCTTCGTGCTACATAAGTGTGTGGCAGACCTGGAGGGTCAATATCACCTCATGGGAGGGGAGATTCAGGGTCAATGACTAGCCTTTTTTTAACATGTATGCTCCTAATGTCTACAACCATGGATTTTTCACTTCGCTCTTGGCCAAGCTGTTGGGGTTTGGGGGACTACCAGTGGGCGGTGGGGAGCGACTTCAACCTGCCTAGGGATCTGACAATTGACTTCAAACCTTCCGGAGCAAGCCAGAAGCACATAGCAAAGGGTGGGGTCAGTTATCTGATGGGGGAGTTGGGCCTAGTAGATGCTTAGAGAACACAGCACCCGATGGAGAGCGATTTTACATAGAAACATGATGGCAAAAAGAGACCACATGGCTTATCTAGTCTGCCCTTCCATATCAACTACTACAATAGTCCCCTTTTTTTCCTTTTGAGATACTCTGTTTGTCCCATGCTTTTTGAATTCAGATACTGTCCTCATCTCTGCCACCTCCACTGGGAGTCTATTCTGTGCATTTACCACTCTTTCCGTAAAGAAATATTTCCGCATATTACTCCTGAGTCTATCCCCTTTCACACTCATCCTATATCCCCTCTTAGCAGAGTTTGCTTTCAATCAAATTTGAATCCGCAGGGCAGCTACTACTGGCTCGACTATATCCTTGTGTCAGAGGGATTGTTCTCTGGATTGGAAAAGGTTAGGATAGAAGACATGGGAGTTTCAGATCATGCCCCCGGTATGGATAGATCTACATCTGAAGAGAGCAGGGGGTGAGTGGGCAAGAGTGGGGTGGCGCATGAATCCTACCCTATACAAGCTGCATCACTGGGGGAACAAATACGGGAAGTTGCTAGTCCACTTGGTTAGTCGGTCCAAAATAAAAAAAAGTGTTATTAGCCATATTAAAGGCCAGGGGGCCACCTGTTCAGCAATGAGCAGGAGATTGGGTGTCAGTTTCGCCAGTTCTATAGTGATATGTACAACCCCAGAGGTGATGCCCATTGTGAGCAATTTTTCCAGGGACTGGAATTCCCCCAATTAGGGGATGAGGAGCGAGTGGCCTTGAACACCCCTTTTACCCCAGCCGAGGTGTCCCTGGCCGTAAAGATTCTTATGCTGGCCAAGACGCCGGGCCCAAATGGGCTGGGTGTGGAATTCTACAATATCTTGGGCGCTAATGTGTCTGTACCTTTCTTGGGGCAGTGTGTGGCGACATTCCAGGAGGGGAATCTCGGGTTTCATCAGAATCATGCCGTCATGGTGGTTCTGCCTAAGCTGGGCAGGGGCCCCACCCAGGTGGGCTCCTACTGGCTCATTTCCCTATTGAATCAGGATGTGAAGTTGATCGCAGGCATGATGGCGAGGAGACTGGGCAAAGTGATCACAGGCATGGTCCACCTGGACCAGGTTGGTTTTGTCTTGGGGCGTTTTGCCTTGGCCAACCTCTTAATGACCCTGGCAATGCTTTATGGGAGGCCGAGGAGGGAGAGGAATGTGATTTTTGTGAGCCTAGATACCAAAAAGGCATTTCATAATGTGTCATGGGAGTACATCTTTTAGGTGGTGGAGGCCTACGGGATACGGTGGAGCTAGTTTTGGAATGGGTCTGAGTGCTGTATCACGCGCCATCTACACAGATCCTGGTTGTCGGAGGCCTTCTGGGTTCGCTGGGGCACAAGGCAAGGGTGTATCCCCTGTTGCCCATGCTCTTCCTGCTCACTTTGGAACTCTTTGCGATTAAAATCCATCAGACGGAGGAGTGGGCAAGTTTCAGGGTAAGGCAGGACACCTACAAGATCAACCTTTTCACTGACAAAATGCTCCTCTTTGTTAGTCAGGCAGCTGTAAACATTGAGAGGGTGACAGCTACTATAGCCAGTTTTGGAGCCTTCTCAGGACTTAAAATTAACTGGAGCAAGTTTGAGGCCATGCTGGCATCGTGGGTCTGTAAATGCAAGGGTCAGCCCAGTTTCCCATTCACATGGACATTTGCCGACCCCTGGAAAGCCCATGAAAAGAATATTAGGGACAAGCTGGAGAAGATGAAAGAATTGTGCGAGCAGTGGTGGGACCTCCCCCTCTCCCTACTGGGAAGAGCTGCCTTGCTTAAAATGATCTTGCTACCTTGTATACTCTATTTGCTACAGATGGTGCCCCTGTGAGTTAAGGGCCGAAAGGAATGTCTTTATTGGGGGATGCTGGGGTCTTTCCTCTGGAGGGTGAAGGGGGCCCGAATAAGTAACATGAAACTCACAACAGATAAAGATAGGAGTGGGCCTCCCTGACCTAAGATTATATAACACTGCTGCTGCCATGCAGTGGATGCATGAACTGCATGTGGGGTGAGGGTGCTACATCCCAGTGGGGTTCCTAGATGGAGGTCGTCAGCCCTACAAGTTTTTTTAACCTGCTGCAGGTTAGTCAAGATTGATGATGCAAGGCAAGGGGCTTGGGCTGGCTGGCTGGAGCCCTTGGGGAAAGCGTGGGCATGGTGGAGGCTCAAACTGGGAGGGGGGATGGGGAGATTGCCTTTTAGAAGGCTGGTAGGTAACCTGGAATTACGCCTGGCCTGGGGAGTTCCATGTTCAATATGTGGGAGACAAGGGGCTGTAAGTATATGGGGCAACTACTGGAGCTGGGGGGCTCAGGGTTCCCCACATTTGATTAGTTGATACTTAAATGGAAGTTACCCAATAAACATCTCATGGCCTACTTGCAGAGGAGGAATTATGTCAGCAGCCGGTTCTCACAAGGCAGTGGCCAGGTTAGCTTCACCCCCCTTGACCAGGTGTTCCTATGGACACCTGCGAAACTGAATAAATTCTCCTACTAGTATTGAGTAGGTCAGGAGCAGACACCAGTAGCTTGGGAGACCCCTTTGGCAGAGGTGTGGGTGAAGGAGCTGGGTGAGCCTGTTGATGGGAGGACTGAGGCGATTTTTCAGTACAATCTATGCCTCAAAACCTAATGTGGCTTTACAGGAAACACAATACAAAATACTGCACAGGGCCTATATCACCCGGGAAGTTATGGGATAGCCCAGAGTGTTTACGGTGCTACGCACACAGTGGGAAGTTTGTGCACACTTTCTTGGAGTGTGAGAGTTTGTGCCCCTATTGGAGGGAAGTGCTGGAGCCAGATGTAAAGGGTGATTAGTAAGCGGGTGGAATGTACCTACTCTGCCCTGTTGCTGGGCGATGACAAGCCTATGAGGGAGCGGGAGGTGGGAAGTATGGAGCTGAAATTGCGTGAGTGGCTTTCATGGTCGCCTGTAAAGTAATACTGGCTCATTGGATTGCAACGCAGGCCCTTCGGGATCCTATTGTGTTCAACAGCATGCATGAGATGGTGAAGTGGATGCACAAAGATAGACTGCCAGCATGTGCTGGGCATTGTGAGACCTGTTTGATGCTCATCTGAAAGGTATGTGAGTTTGTGGAATGTGGAGGGTTGGTTCATGAGGTAGGAGGGGGGACAGAGATGGGGTAGGAAAGGGGGACGAGGATGGGGGGAGTAAGAAAGAAAGAAAATGGGGACCGCAGAGCAATGTTTGTTGTATCTGATAGTAATGGACTATATTGTTAAGGTTCTAGCTGCTATTTTTCTGTGTTGAAAGCCTGGAAGGCGAAGCTGTGAACATGTTTGTGGTGAATATGACTGTTTATGACCTGTGGTTTCTCAATAAAGAGATGTCAAAAAATATGCAAATCAGTATTTCACAATTTTCTTCATAGGCCTCAGCATGAGGTGGACTACCTGGGCCCCTGGCCCTACCAGTATTTCTCTGCGGCGGTTCAACAGACTCCTGTCTACCCCAGAGATGCCAAGGGTGGCCCATCCCAGTGAGTGAGATTCAATTTGGAAAGATCTGTATGTTGTTTGCTTTGCAAATGAAAGGAGTACCAAAAAATGATAGATAGTTTTCTTTGATTTGGTGTAAAAAAATTCCAGCAGAACTAGGATGTTTCTCTATCGAACTCGCCATACCAAAAAATTTTAAAAAACTATGATTCTGGTTTCATCTCAGTAACCATATAATCTGCCTCCAGTACCAGGCACATTGTGACTTAATGCACAACTCTACAAACGTTGCTCAGGACAGAACAAATCCTAACATGCCATAACAGCCGTGAAGCCCTCAACCTCAAGTGGCGACTAGACCCTCTGGCGAGGACTGTTCCCAGAAGAACCAGACTCCGTCCCACTTGTCGGGGGGGTGATGCCGTTTCTGGGGGCAAGACCCACAGACATCTGCACCGCAGTCCCCAATGCGAGGCTGAAGGGCGATGGCTGGGAGAAGTCTTCAATGCCCTTGGAAGACCATCGTCGAACTCCCAAGCCCATCATCATCCATGAGTCTCTGACAGCGGAACCAGCGCCAGGCCTGATTTCTTTGGTGCCGATGCTGAAGGCTGAAAGGCCTTTTCTCCTGGAGCACAGCCTGGCTGCCTTTCTGGTATCAGCCTGGCTGCCTTTCTGGAGTGGAGGAGTGGCCTAGTGGTTGGGGCAAGGTACTTCAGGCCGGAAGGTCGGGGGTTCAAATCCCACTAGAGGACAGCAACCTTGGGCCGGAAGGACTGGGGTTTCTAGTCCCACAGGTTGCTCCTTGTGGTCTTGGGCAAGCCACTTAACCATCCATAGCCCATGTTCCCTGTAAAATAGTTATCTCCAAGTTATAATGCCCTGTTCAATGTAATTTCAGTTTGTTCAATGTAAACCGCACTGATGCAGAATAGCGCGGTATATAAGAGAATGTAAATAAATAAATAATACTGTGCTTTTTGATGTCAGCTAAGACACGGAAGGACTGTGAAAGGTGGCAGGGGGAGCTGTTCAGCAAGTCGGCCCCAGAATCGGCATCAGGGGTGGAATCCCTGCCTTTGACACTGGTGTCAGGCAACTCGGCATTGCGCTCCCAGGCTCAGTCAGAGCTGCGGGACCAATGTGCGGTGGAGGCATCCTTGGAGGATCTTCCCCGGCCGAAGACTTCATAGAAGCCAAAATCTGTCCGACCCCAGCCCTGGGGGTAAGACCTCCAGGACCCAGGAATGGAGTCCTCGACTCAACGCCAGGGATGAGAAGGAGCTCCTCCCCAAGAAACCTCGGAGGGAGGCGTTGACATCGGATTCGAGGGATCCCACCGGTTCACCTGATGCCATCACCATCTGGGACTCCCCTTCCTGGGACCCGGCACTGACCTCGGCGCCCTAGAAGTCGGTGTCCACTTCAGCAGAACCGTTTGGCATTGAGACCAGGATGCTAGCCCTGGAACACAGCTTTGCTTTGTTCATCAAGGCTCAAAGGGGCCTGACTCCCAGTCACTCTGGTTCATCGGTGCCCTTGATGGGATCATCCTCATCCAGGACATCCCCAGAGGATGCCCCTCCCATGCTGGAGAGGTTGGCCCATTGGGTGTCGACCACATCAGCATATGAGTTGCGGGCCGGCACATTGTTGGGCACAGCTGCGCCAGAGTCCCGACACTGGGTGTCGGCAACGCTGAGTCAGTCTGACAACTGCGGGATGTTAGCTGACTCCTCTTGTTCTGAGTCAGCGTGGAAGATGGATGAGGAGTCTCCCAACACCATTCTGCACCAGGACATTCCTTCTGACCCATCCCTGCCACACTATTGGTGGCAGTCATCTCCAGAGGATTTGGCTTTCCTGGAGTTGGTATGGGAAATGTCCCAAGTACTCACCTTCATGGCGGTGCCCGAGGATGAGCCTTGTACCGAGAATCTAATGATCCTCTAGTACGAGGCTCCTCCTTGGGAGACACTGACGGTGCCCATGCCCCCCATCCTGGAGCAGGTGCTCTTCAGGATGTGGGTGACCCTGGTAACTGTGCCGATTGTGAATTGTCAACTCATTTCGCAGTATCAAGTCGGCCAGAGCCCCAGCTTCCAGAAAACATAGCTGCCACATAAGTCCATGGTTGTGGAGTCTGCTATGTGTCACATTAAAAGCCAGAAAATGCACCCCTCGGTGCCTCCAGGCAAGGTGGTGCACACCATGGATACTTTGGGCAGAAAGTGTTTCCATGGCCCGGATCCAGGCATACCAGCTGCACATGGGCATGTACTTGAGGTACCTGGCAAAGGAATTCACTGGGTTCTAAGCTGGGTTAGTAGGCAAACCTCTTGAGTGCTTCAGGGCCCTGGTGTCCTCATCCGAGCTGCAGGCTCTGTCTTGCTGAGATCCTATTCTGCCTTTTTCAAAGGAGGCTATTTCTATTTGGCTTACGCCTTTCTTCTTGCCTAAGGTGCTTTCTCCCTTTCATGTCAACCAGTGGTTTGCCTGCCCTCCTTCTCTAAGGAGCAGTGCTGGCAGAAGGATAAGGTTCTTCACCTTGTGGATGTCCGGAAGGTGCTCCTCTAGTACTTGGAGGTTAGGAATTCCTTTCATAAGTCCGACCATTTTTTTGTGGTGTTTGCTGGCCCATGCAAGGGTTATGCGGCGGCGAAGTTGACTTTAGGGCGCTGGGTTAAGGAGGCCATTGCCTCGGCGTATCTGTTATGGAACTGGATCATTCTGGAAGGTTTGCGCACCCATTCTACTCGAGCACAAGTGTCCTCATGGGTGAGGGGAGCTTGGTAGCCCCTGCAGATATTTGTCAGGCAGTGACATGGGCATCACTTTTCATTTTTCACTGTTCTCTGTAAAACCAAACAGTTTGTTGTTCTGGTCTGTTATATTGTGAACCGCGCTGATGCTGAATAGAGCGGTATATAAGAGCCTGTAATAAATAAATAAATAAATTTTTGTCAAGCATTACTGCTTGGATGTCTGTGTGTGGGCAGACACGGCCTTGTGAGCTGCTGTCGTCTTCCCGCACAGTGGAGTTGTAGCTGTGGTACATCCCACTTGTCTGGACTGGTCTAGCAGGATGATATGGAAAGTGACATTTTACTTACTAGTTAATGTCCTTTCCTTGAGTCTTGCTAGACCAGTCCAGGGCCCGCCTCTGAAACTGTACTGCTCTGTTCTACTGCTGCAGTACCCTTGTGTCTGCTATGATTTTATATTTGGCTCTGCAGGTTCATCTTCTCCTGACAGCCTTCTGTTTCTTTCCTGTACATAGTTCTCTTCTGTTTCATTACTCACTGTTGCCCACGTTGAAGTTGTGTGAGGTTTGCCATGTTTCTCCCATATGCTTTGGGATGAATACTGAAGGGACCTCTGGTGACTGAGGCGAATAGAGGCATGGGAGTGATGTTGTTGAAACCTGGACTTTTCATTGTCTCTTTGTCTCCACTAATCTGGTAGGGGAACACAACCCACTTGTCTGGACTGATCTAGCAGGACTCGAGGAAAGAACATTAACTGGTAAGTAAAATGTCACCTTCTTTTTTACCTATGATGGCCAGCATTTGGGAAAAAAACACAACTGTTGCAAGCTCAATATTGGCTGTAAGTTTGCATCTGAGGCAGTGGAGGGTTAAATGACTTACCCAAGATCACAAAGAGTGGCACTTGGATTGGAACCAGGCTTCCCTGGTTCTCAGTCCATTACTCTAACCATTAGGCTACTCCTGCACTATAGATCCAGTATACTGGGTTCCATATTAGAAGTTGCCACCCAGGAAAAGATATTGGTGTTTTTGCAGACTCTACATTGAAATCCTCAGCTCAATATGCAATGATTCAGCTCTCCAATTTGTTTTGGAAAATGAGTTCAAGGAAGTTAGCAGAGCTAGGTTTAAGAAGGTTTCAGACAAGTTTCTGAAAATCAAGTCCATAAACCATTATTAACCATGTAGACTTTGTAATGCTACTATTTGCCTCGCTGTGTTACCAGTAAGAAACAGATCTGCACGTTAGGATCTTTCCAAGATATTGCATTGGCCACTTGGAGAAAAATGCTGGGTTCAGTGAATGTTTGGTCTGACCTGGTTAAGCTTTTTTATGTTCTAAATATGGGAAGTATGGAAAGGATTTTCTCTAGTTAATTTTTTTTTTTTACTTTTCTGTTTATGAATTACATGCATACAATATCAAGTACAGACCTTCAAAAGCAAAACATTACACATTTCACAGAAAAAAATTAAGCAAAATACAATAAAGAAATAAAATATACATTCTATTGAATGCCACTATATAGAGAGAACCAAGAAAAAAACCGAGACCAAGGTAGCATATGGCCTAATATAGTATACAAAAATAAATTTAACACAAGAAGCTATCACCCATCTCCTCATTTATCTGTGAAAATCTGAAATAAATAAATTACTTTTTGTATCATCAGGCAAGAAGAACATGTCTAGGCATGGAGAGACAGAATTTCAGGACTATTTTAAAATGTCTAACTACTGAGAATACAAGCTCTAGGGGTTTATAAGGGTACATCAAAGCAAACTCCTTAACTAAGGAATGTTGCAGTCTTATACATCATATATTTACCAGGCACACTCATTATTCAGGCATTTCAAAGAAATGGAAACTCCTGTGCTTACACAAACGCCCTTGTAACACTGCCTGTCCTTTTGCAACTTTAATGTTGTGGATGACAAAGTCCATCCAGTCTTCAACAGTTTATAATTACTGATACAAAACAACTGCTAGCATTAAACAATGCTTTCTGGCCTTTAGTTTCACACAGACTTGTTTCCTTCAACAATTTCTACATTTGTTAGCACAAGTGCAGATTAACTCTTAATGTACTTTCACATCTGTAAGCCCACCATCCATTTATCAAACTATAACAATTCAAGAACTCGCATCCAAGTTTTTTAAGTGTCAAAAAGATTTAAGTTGGTTCAGAAAAATGCATACTTCACATCAGCAAAATCATGAGATTTCTTTGCAAATCTTTACATAATAAAAGATGTCCCCAAGGGCATCTCTTCCCTTGTGTAATAAAGAATTTATGCCTCCAGTCCTGTATTTCCCTACAAACATCTCATCCAAGAAACACCAAACTCTGTGTCCCATAAACAGAATTGTACAATTCTGAAAATACTAAAAGATAACATCCCTGTTTTCAGAAAATAGACATAACCAAAAAGTTGTCCTATTACCTTCACCAAATAAAGAATTATCCAGTAGTCCTGAAATATCAAGTGCCCAAAGTAAGATGTCCTTTGGTTTTTTTCTTTATGAGAAGAAGAAAAAATGTTGTCAGGAGGATTGTCATTTTCAGGCACCTTCAGCACTTCCCATAAATAGCTTTTAAACATAGAATTGACCCTGAACATGCAGGAGGATATAGGTCCTAATAGACCCTGAATCTGAACATGGTGGCAAGGCAGCAGTAATGAGGCAGTTTCCAGACAGCAGAGATTATATGCTCCCTAGGAATGGGGGGGAGGGGGGGCTGTGCGTCAGCATCTATCTACTGCTGTTGTAAGGGAGCTAATATATTTAATAACTAAACAGCAAGCTTCAAGGCAAACTGAAAAGATTATCCTTATGAGTTAAATGTTTAATATTATCTCCAGGAACAAGCGGGAATGTAGTCTTCACATATGAGTATCGTCGGTACCAACGGAGCCTGCGCAGGAACGCTCCCCAGCGTCCAATTAGAAAGCTTTTGGGAGCATCCCCCAGCGCCTGCGTGCTGCCTTCCCGCCTTTCCCAACTGCCTCTCTCCAGTTCTTCGTTTTCCGCGGAGTGAGCAGGTCGTGTTCCTGTCACCGCAGAAAATTTTCCTTATTGCCCATCATTTTTGTGGTCGCGTCTGCCTTCCTCGACGCTTTACCGGTACCGCCGGTTCTTCATTCTTTCTTTCTTTCTTTTCTTTAAAAAAAAAAATATATATACTTAGTACTTTTTTTCCCCCCCATTTTTTCCAGGTGCATGCGTCATTTTGGGCCTTAGGCCCAAACTTTTTTCCACAATGGAAAACCCTCTTCGGGTTTTAAAAAGTGCACCAAGTGTGGCGGTACCATCTCTGTCACCGACACCCATGAGTGGTGTCTTAAATGTTTAGGTCCTGACCACTCCATCACAGAGTGTATGGCCTGTGCCATGATGTCCAAGAGAGGTCGACAGAACCATGCTGCCAAGCTCAGTACCCTGTTTCCCTCTGATGCAGCCTCGGTGGCATCGACATCTTCCAGGGCTTCGTCTTCCTCCCGTGGATCTCAGGTAACTAAACATAAGTCTAGCCGGTCCTCAAAGGGTAGATCTCCCTCTAAGCATCGAGATGCCTCTGGCGTTGCCCTTGAGGATTCTGCACCGGCAAAATTACCCCAGCGGGAGGCTTCGGCTTCCAAAGCATTAGCGGGGCTCCAGGATGTTCTCGAGGCCTCAACCTTGGCAGAACTGCTGGTGCCATGCTCTGGGGTACCGGCTATTTTCTCCAGTACCGACACCCGGGCATTGGCAGCATCGATAGACCAGAGGTTCCTGGCTATTGAACACAGTCTGGCAGCTCTCCTTGCGGCCTCGATGCCCCTCGGAACCGCGTCAGACAGTTCAACCGGTACCGACTCCAGCACTGGTGTCAATACCAGTACCGACGACATCGACATCGGTGTCCGCATTGCCGGCACCCAGTCATGCGATGCCTTCCGGTACCAATAAACAGGGACCGATTCCCCCCCGGTACCGACTTCAGTCGGTATGGGTATCGGGCTCTTCAAGAGCATCCGGACAGAAGGTACTTTGAGTCCTCAGAGGAATCAGAGGATTCTGACAGTTCTGTCGATGCAGGAATACTTCTCCCAGAGGAGCCTTCCTCCCCTAAACGCAGGATGTCTCCTCCAGAGGATATTTCCTTTCAGGATTTCATCAGGGAGGTGGCTCGAGGTCTGTCCATTACTGTGGCTCCTGAAACAGAACCCAGAGCGAAGGAGTTGGAAATTTTGCAATATCCCAAAGCTCCTAAGGAGGCAGCTACTTTGCCCATCCATGAGATCTTGCATGATCTTATGCTAAGAATGTGGGAGACGCCTCTTACCACCTCTCCTCACTCTCATAGACTGGATACTATGTATCGAGTCCCTCCTTGTCCTGGTTTCCAGAAAACTCAGCTTCCTCACCACTCCATTGTAGTGGAATCAGCTATGAGAAGGATTAGGAGTGCAAAGAGGCATGCCTCTAATCCTCCAGGACGTGAGTGCAGAACTTTGGATGCTTTTGGTCGTCGTATCTTCCAAGCTTCCATGCTTTCTGCCAGGATCAGTTCCTATATTTTATATATGGGAATGTTCCTGAAGGAAGTCACAGGAGATTTAGAGGTTTTGAGCCCTCTTCTTCCTGAGGATAGAAGGCCAAACTTTCTCACATTGGTCAAACATGCCCAGGATGTTTCTAAATTTGTCAACCGTGTAGCTTTTGACTGTTTTGAGTGCATAAGCAGAACCTCTGTCATTGCCAGAGGTGCACGTAGAATTGCTTGGCTCCAGGCATCTGATCTGGAGCTCTGGGTACAAGACAAACTGGGAAATATTCCTTGTACTGGTGAGAACCTGTTTGGCAAAGATTGGCAAGAAAAAGCCAATGAGTTGGATGCTGACAACTCCACCTTGGATAGATTATCCAAGTCCACAGCTGATCCTGGAAGAAAGAAATCTTTCAAGAAACCATTCTTTTCCAAAAAGAAAAGGTTTTATCCAGCTTATTTCCAGCAGGGACGTTCTGCAGGTCAACCTGTCCGGAAAGGTCAGCAACCACCCAAACAAAGGAAAGCAAAGACTGCTAAGCCTCAACCGTCCCAGCAGTCTCAGCCTCCACAAGGCCTTTGACTTTCAGCTAGAGAACTTAGCCTTCCTGGCTCTCAATGGACCAGAGTCTTCCACCATTCCAGGAAGGTTGTGTCACTTTGCCCCCAGATGGGGGCAGATAACAGCAGAGCATTGGACACTCTCCATCATAAAAGAGGGGTACTAGCTTCATTTTTTGAGCATCCTCCCTCCCACAATGATAAGACAGTTCAATTCTCATACCTCTCTCATCAACCTGTTAGATCAAGAGGTCACCGTGCTTCTTGCCCAAGGGGCAATAGAAGAAGTACCCATTCATCAGCAGGGTACAGGGTTTTACTGCCCCTATTTCCTTATCCCAAAGAAAACAGGGGGATACAGACCTATCTTGGACCTCAGAGAATTGAACAAATTCCTGTTCAAAGAGAAATTCAAAATGATTTCTCTAGGAACTCTGCTGCCATACCTTCAGAGTCAGGATTGGCTTTGTTCTCTAGATCTCAAGGATGCGTACACCCATGTTCTCATCCATCCAACTCACAGAAAGTTTCTTTGGTTCCTTCTTCAAGGAAAGCACTACCAATACATGGTACTTCCTTTTGGCCTGGCCTCAGCACCAAGAGTGTTCACGAAATGCATGCCTGTAATAGAAGCATTTCTCTGCACTCTAGGGATATTTGTCTTCCCTTACTTAGACGATTGGCTCATTCGAGCCCCATCAGACTCAGAGGCCAGGACTTCTCTATCTTGCACAATGCGTGTCCCTCAGTATTTGGGTCTCGTCATAAACATCCCAAAATCCAGCCTAACTCCCACTCGGTCTCTAGAGTTTATAGGAGCTTTGCTGAATACCAGAAAAGCAAGGGCCTATCTTCCCCAAGCCCGTTGCCTTCGCATGGTGCAGTTAGCTTCTCAAGCAGTGCTGAAGCCTCATCTCACTGCCCAAGAAATGCTACAACTACTAGGCCACATGGCATCTACTGTGCATGTGGTTCCTTATGCTCGCGTCCATATGAGAGCAGCCCAGTGGACTTTATCCACTCAGTGGACCCAGGCATCAGGGTGCCTGTCAGACAAAATAGCAAACACAAATCGCCTTATTTTGTCCCTCCAATGGTGGAAGTCCACTCAAAACCTGTTGCTGGGGTCCCCATTTCAACAACCCTTACCCCAGGCAACTCTCACAACAGATGCTTCTCCGATGGGTTGGGGAGCTCATTTACAAGACCTCTCCACCCAAGGCACCTGGACTCCACAGGAGACTCATCTACATATCAATCTCTTGGAACTCAGAGCAATCTTCCTTGCTCTTCGAGTGTTCCATACCCTGCTCAGCTCCAAAACAGTCCTCATTCATATGGACAATCAAGTAGCCATGTTCTATGTGAACAAGCAGGGGAGAACAGACTCTCTGCCGCTTTGCAATGAAGCTTTACAACTATGGGCCCTCGCCAGAGAGCATCAGATTCATCTCCTGGCAGTGTATCTTCCAGGCATACAAAACTCTTGGGCAGATAGACTCAGTCGAGTTCTGCTTCCACACGAGTGGTCTCTGAATGCAGACCAGATGGCCAAGATTTTTCAAATTTGGGGAACCCCGGAGATAAATCTCTTTGCAAGTCCGTGGAATACCAAACTTCCCTGGTTCTGTTCCAGAATTCCGGCTCGGGGGGCTCAGGCCAGGGATGCTTTCCTCCTTTACTGGGGTCAAGACTTCCTGTATGCCTTTCCACCCATTCCCCTAATTCCCAAAACCCTGTTCAAGCTTCAGAGAGACAGAGGCCATATGATCCTCATAGCTCCACATTGGCCACGGCAAGTGTGGTACCCTCTGCTTCTACATCTCTCTCAAGCTCCCTCCCTGGAGTTAGGGTCTGCTCCATATCTCCTGTCTCAGGAGCATGGAATGTTATGGCATCCCAATCCCCAGTCTCTGCATCTCAGGGCTTGGTTGCTGAAGGCCTAGATCTTCATGATCTTAACCTTCCTCAGCCAGTAAAGGATATCCTTTATGCTTCCAGGAAGCCTTCCACAAGACGCTCCTATGCTTTCAATTGGAAAAGGTTTACCATATGGTGTTCGCAGAAGGGTCTTAACCCCCTTGCGATACCTCTGGAATCATTACTGGAGTATCTCCTTCATTTATCCAATGCAGGACTTAAAACTAACTCAGTAAGAGTCCATTTGAGTGCTATTGCAGCTCCTTTCAAGCCTCTAAATGGACAACCTATTTCCTCCCATCCTCTTGTAGCAAGATTTATGAGAGGCCGCCTTCTAACTAAGCCTCCCATTAGGCCTCCACCAGAGGCATGGGACTTAAACCTGGTTCTTGGTCAGCTCATGAAGCCACCTTTCGAACCCTTAGCTACTACCTCATTGAAATTCCTTTCTTGGAAGGTTTTCTTTCTCATTGCAATCACGTCAGCACGCCGCATCAGTGAGTTGCAGGCACTAGTAGCTGATCCACCTTATACAAGGTTCCATCATGACAAGGTAGTCCTCAGGACTCATCCACACTTTATGCCAAAGGTGGTCTCGCCTTTTCATTTAAACCAAGCAGTCTACCTGCCTGTGTTTTTTCCAAGGCCTCATGCATCTAATGCAGAAAGGAATCTTCATACTTTGGACTGTAAAAGAGTTTTAGCCTTTTACTTGCAAAGAACACAGCAACATAGAAAGTCCTCTCAACTCTTTGTTGCTTTTGATCCTTATCATTTGGGACTTCCAGTCTCCAAGAGAACACTGTCCAACTGGATTGCACAGTGTATTTCCTTTGTTTATCAGAGTAAGAATCTTCCTCTGGAGGGCCATGTCACAGCTCACAATGTGAGAGCCATGGCAGCTTCAATGGCTCATCTGCACTCTGTGTCTATCGACGACATCTGTCGAGCAGCTACTTGGGCCTCGGTTCATACCATTACTGCTTGGACAAGGACTCCCGCCGGGATGCCTTGCTTGGTCAGGCTGTTCTCCAACACCTGTTCCATACCTAATCAACTCCTACCCACCATCCCTGGTTGGATGCCAGAGATCATGGGGGAGGTGGAGCCCTTTCACAGGGACACACAACTTCTGGGGTCTCTCCCTGGCATCTAAAGCTAGGGAGTCCCCATATGTGAAGACTACATTCCTGCTTGTTCCTGGAGATAGCATAGTTACTCACCTGTAACAGGTGATCTTTAGTCTTCACAACCCACCCACCTCCCCTCGGAGTTGTATCTGTCTATCTTTCTCTTTCCCTCTCTCTCTCTCTTTGTCTCAGTTTTAAGCTCAACTGGAGAGAGGCAGTTGGGAAAGGCGGGAAGGCAGCAAGCAAGCGCTGTGGAATGCCCCCAAAAGCTTTCTAATTGGACGCTGGGAAGCGTTCCCGCGCAGGCTCCGTCGGTACCGACGATACCCATATGTGAAGACTAAATTCCTGCTGTTCCCGGAGATCACCTGTTACAGGTGAGTAACTATGCTTTACCTTCTTTATATATATATAGTGTGTACATTTATATGTATACACATACACACAAATACTGTATGTGTGGGTAGAAGAATAGCAGAATGGTCTCTATCTTATTATGAAAGTTGTCAATTATGTCAATGTTTGCGTAACTATTTCTATAACATTCATTAAACATTTGCTTATCAAAATGAAAAAATATTTTAATTTGTTCTTCATGAACTATCCCTGTCCATGCTATCAGAGTATTCATTACGTTACCCTTTTTTTCATAGTAACAAACCAAATCCCAATCAAATATCCAGTAGCAATGGAAAGCCAGGTGCTGTGAATGGAACCACAGGAACTCCATATCAAGTACAGAACTCATTAGTAGGTCGAGCTTGTGAAAGTTGCTACAGTGAGTAATCTTTTGAATATAGATGTTAGTATATACTTCCTTTCAAATACTATTTAGGACTATTCAACCTAATTTAATAAGTTTCCTTTTTTTTTACCTTTGCAAGAATTGGTCAGTTATGAACTAAGATACTTTTCAGTTTCCTACAGAAAATTGTATAAATTTGTTTTCTTTTTAATCATCAGTAGCTCCTGGTAGGCATGTCTTACTAAAATGCTTTTTATGTGACAAGAAAAGTTGATATTGACAGGGCAAAAATCTTATTATTAGAGAACAAAACTAATAGTGGGATATTCATAAGCACTTATGTGATCGGCAAGGAGATAATTTGAAAGGGGATGTCTACATTTACATGTGAAAGTAGGCACCTAAAATTTTTTTGACATTTATGTGCATAGATGGCTTCTTATAGAATGGCACCCAGTGTAAAAGTATACACATTAATTTCATATTGTGTACCTGCATTGTGTTCATGCTGGGGCAGAGTTCAGGCAGAGCATTGCAAGTATGTCCATAGATTATTAAGTACTATAAAACTTACAAGCAATCTCCAGGAACAAGCAGGAATAAGTCCTCACATATGGGTACGTCGGTACCGACGGAGCCTGCGCGGGAAAGCTCCCCAGCTTCCTAGAATGGAAGCTTTTGGGACCTCCCACTGCACATGCGCACTGCCTTCCCGCCTTCCTGAACAGCTCTCCTCAGTTTCTCTTTTTCCGCGGAGCCAGCAGGTCGTGTATCCTGTCACCGCTGAAGAAATTGTAGTTTTTTGTTTTGTTTCTTTAGACCGCGTACCTGCCTTCCCATACCAATACCGGTATCGCCGGTCTTCCTTTTTCTTTCTTGAAAAATTATTTTTCTTTTCTTTTATTATTTTTCAGCACTTGGTCACTTCAGTTAGGCCTTCAGGCCTACTTGGATTCTCCACATGGAGAAGCCAGCCCCTGGATTTAAGAAGTGTACCAAGTGTACTGCTGTAATATCAGTCACAGACACCCATGAATGGTGTCTTAAATGTTTGGGGCCTGACCACTCCATTCCGGACTGCCCTTCCTGCTCCCAAATGTCTAAGCGTGGGCTGCAGAACCGGGCCAACAAATTCCATGTGCTGTTTGCTTCAGAGAATCCAACATCACAGTCATCCCGGTCATCATCCCCGGATGGATCTCAGGTAACCAAACCTTCTGTGGGCAAGTCCTCAAAGAGCAAATCTCCTTCAAAGCATCGAGAGGCTCTTAGTTTTGAGGACCCTGCCCCAGCCAAACAGCCCCGGCGGGAGGTCCTACCTTCCAAAACGCCAATACAGGGGCTACAGGTTGACATCGATGGCACGGCCTCGACAGATCACCTGTTGGACTGCTCTGGGGTACCGGCCCATACCGGTACCGACATCCAGGCAGCCGTGGCGTCTATGGGCAATACTGTCCAATCCATGCAGCAGGCCGTCATGGCTTTCATTAAAGCTGCAACGCCATCGGTACCGCTTCCAGCGGTTCCGGGCCCGGTTCCGGTATCGTCCGCCATGCCGGAACCCAGGCCTTCCTCTTCTAAACGCAAATCGGTACCGTATGGGCTTTCGCTCCATACCGCTTCCATACCCGGTACGCCCGATGTCGATACCGATCGGTATGCGTATCGTGCGTTAGAGGAAACTAGACAATACACCGATTCCTCTGAGGATTTTGTCTCCTCTGATGAGTCTGCAGAGCTCTCCCTTGACCTTCCTGAGGAACCTTCTTCTCCAAAAAGGAGAATGTCTCCTCCAGAGGATTTGTCCTTTCAGGACTTTATTTTAGAAATGGCTAAAGGCCTTTCTATCACTACTTCCTCTGAAAGGGAACCAAGGTCAAAAAGATTGGATATTTTAGGATACTCCAAGTCTCCTAAAGAAGCAGTTACTCTGCCTATCCATGAAATCCTTCAAGAACAATTGATGGATTTCTGGGAGAACCCTCTAACTCTGTCTCTTTATTCCCGTAGGTTGGACACCATGTATCGGGTCCCTCCATCTCCTGGTTTTCAGAAAACTCAATTGCCTCACCACTCCATTGTGGTAAAGTCTGCAATGAAAAAGATCAAGAGTACTAAAAGGCACTCTTCTACACCTCCAGGAAGGGAATGTAAGACACTGGACTCTTTTGGTAGGAAAATCTTCCAGGCTAGTATGCTTATAGCCAGGATTAATTCCTACAGCCTCTATATGGGCATGTTCCTAGGGGAACTTGCCAAGAAAGTACGGCATTTTGCCTCCCTTATCCCTGAGGATAAACAGGAGGACTTCCTTTCTGTTGTGAAACAACTTTTAGATGTTTCTAAGTTCTCCAACAGAGCTGCCTTTGATTCCTTCGAAGGAGCCAGCAGAGCTTCTGGCATTGCTATTGCAGCCAGACGTCTGGCTTGGCTCCAGGCTTCTGATCTGGAACCCTGGGTTCTAGATGGCTTACGGAATTTGCCCTGTACAGGTGAGAACTTATTCGGTGCAGAGTGGCAAGTTAAGGCCACTCAAATGGATGCTGAAAATGCCACCTTAGAGAGACTTTCTAAGTCCACTTCTACTCCCACTAAGAAGAAGTCTTTCAAGAGGCCTTATTATAAGAAGGCCAGATATGCTTCCAATACTGGCCAGCAATCTTCTCAACCTCGTTTTGCGGCTAAACGTCAGCAAACGAAACAAGCAAGAGCAAAGCCTGCAGCAGCTACTACAGCTCAACAGGCTCCACCCCCTCAGGGGTTTTGACTTGCCCCTAGAGAACTTGCCATTCCTGGTTCTGGACCAACCAGAACCTCTCACCATACCTGGAAGGTTAGCTCACTTTGCTCCCAGATGGGAACAGATCACAACAGAGCAATGGACCCTCTCTATCATCCGAGAGGGTTACAAACTTCATTTCTCCAGCCTTCCTCCTCATCACATGGTGAGACCCTTCAATTCTCCATCTCCTCTCCTAGCCCTGTTGGATCAGGAGATCTCTTCTCTGCTTGCCCAAGGGGCCATAGAAGAGGTTCCTCTTCATCAACAGGGGTCAGGTTTCTACTCCCCCTATTTTCTCATTCCAAAGAAAACAGGGGGATTCAGACCAATCCTAGATCTGAGAGAATTGAACAAATTTCTGTACAAGGAGAAATTCAAAATGCTCTCTTTGGGCATTCTCCTTCCATACCTTCAGAGTCAGGACTGGCTTTGTTCTCTAGACCTACAGGATGCGTATACACATCTACTCATCCATCCATCCCACAGAAAATATCTTCGCTTTCTGTTCAGGGGAAGTCATTACCAATACAGAGTACTTCCCTTCGGTCTCGCCTCTGCCCCAAGAGTCTTTACCAAATGCATGGCAGTCGTAGCCGCATTTCTCAGAAGCATGGGGATTTTCGTATTCCCATATCTGGACGACTGGCTCATTCGAGCTCCAACTCAGTCGCAGGCCCAGATTTCCCTAGACCGCACAAGGAGCCTTCTGCAGTATTTGGGACTGGTAATAAACCTCCCCAAGTCTCAACTCAGCCCTACTCAGTCTCTAGAATTCATAGGGGCCCAGTTGGACACCACCACTGCAAGAGCCTACCTTCCACTGGTTCGGGGTCAGCGTCTGCTGAGCTTGGCCTCCCAAGCCCAGTCCAGTACTCACCTGACAGCCAGGGAAATGCTACGCCTCCTGGGTCATATGGCCTCCACAGTACATGTGGTGCCCTACGCTCGTCTTCATATGAGAGCAGCTCAATGGACCCTGGCCACCCAGTGGACTCAGGCGTCGGGAGCACTCTCAGACCAAATACAAACCTCAAACCGTCTGTCTTGGTCCCTCCATTGGTGGATATCCACCAAGAATCTGTTGTTGGGGGCTCCCTTTCAGCCCTTGCTACCCCAAGCAACCCTCACAACGGATGCCTCCCAATTGGGGTGGGGAGCCCATCTGCTAACTCTCTCCACTCAGGGCACTTGGTCTCCACAGGAGGCCACCCTTCATATCAACCTCCTGGAACTGCGAGCAATTTACCTTGCCCTCAAGGTCTTCCATACCCTCCTTGCCAACCTGACTGTCCTGGTTCAGACAGACAATCAGGTGGCCATGTTTTACATTAACAAACAAGGAGGGACGGGCTCTCTGTCGCTTTGCAACGAAGCTCTCAGATTATGGGCCTTCGCCAGAGAGCACCAAATTCATCTGCTAGCAGTGTACCTTCCAGGAGTTCAAAACTCTCGAGCAGACAGACTCAGTCGTGTTCTGCTGCCACACGAGTGGTCCCTACATGTGGACCAGATAACCAGAATCTTTCAGGAATGGGGGACCCCGGACATAGACCTCTTTGCAAGTCCGTGGAATGCCAAACTTCCCCGGTTCTGTTCCAGGACTCCGTGTCAGGAAGCTCAGGCCACGGACGCCTTTCTCCTCCATTGGGGTCAGGCGTTCTATATGCCTTTCCACCCATTCCGCTGATTCCCAAGACTCTGTTCAAACTCCAGAGAGATCACGGCTCTATGATCCTCATAGCTCCACGCTGGCCACGCCAAGTGTGGTTCCCTCTGCTTCTACAGCTCTCCCAGGGATCCTCCCTGGACTTAGGAGCTGCACCAGACCTTCTGTCTCAGGAGGACGGGACTTTGTGGCACCCAAACCCCAAATCCCTACATCTCCGAGCTTGGTTACTGAAGGCTTAAGTCTTCAAGACTTTAATCTTTCTCAACCTGTGAAAGCTATCCTTCATGCCTCTAGGAAACCTTCCACGAGGCGGTCTTATGCTTTCAAATGGAAACGTTTTTCCATTTGGTGTGCTCAGCAGGGCCTTGACCCTCTGGCACTTCCTTTGAATTCCCTCTTAGACTATCTCCTGCATCTTTCCAATGCAGGCCTTAAGACGAATTCTGTAAGAGTCCATTTAAGTGCTATTTCAGCATCCCTGAAACCTGTAAATGGACAACCTATCTCCTCTCACCCTCTTGTTGCAAGATTCATGAGAGGCCTGACCCTCACTAAACCTCCCATCAGACCCCCCCCGGTCGCATGGGATTTGAATCTAGTGCTTGGTCAGCTTATGAAGCCACCTTTTGAGCCGTTATTTTCTACCTCCTTGAAATTTCTTTCCTGGAAGGTACTATTCCTAATTGCAGTCACTTCCGCTCGTCGCATCAGCGAACTGCAAGCTCTAGTGGCTAATCCACCTTATACGAGATTTCATCATGACAAGGTGGTCCTTAGGACGAATCCCCACTTTATGCCTAAAGTGGTCTCCCCTTTTCATCTTAATCAAGAGGTATATCTACCTGTATTTTTTCCGGCTCCTCATGCCTCCAGTGCAGAGAGGAACCTTCATACTCTGGATTGTAAAAGAGCTCTAGCCTTTTACCTTAATAGGACTCAGCCACATCGAAAGTCTTCTCAACTTTTCGTGGCTTTTGATCCTTCACATTTGGGACTTCCAGTCTCCAAGCGTACACTTTCCAATTGGATTGCTCAGTGTATTTCCTTTGCTTACCAGAGTAAAAACATTCCTCTGGAAGGCCATGTCACAGCTCACAATGTGAGAGCCATGGCAACTTCTATGGCTCATCTGCACTCTGTTTCCATTGATCAGATCTGTCGAGCCGCTACCTGGGCCTCGGTTCATACCTTCACAGCCCATTACTGTTTGGACAAGGACTCCCGCCGGGATGCCTTGTTTGGCCAGGCTGTCCTCAAACACCTGTTCCATTCTTAGACAACTCCTGCCCACCTTCCCAGGATGGATGCCTGAGATCCATACGAAGATGGCGAACCTTGACAGGGGATCCCATGCATCTCAGCTAGGGAGTCCCCATATGTGAGGACTTATTCCTGCTTGTTCCTGGAGATAGCACAGTTACTTACCTGTAACAGGTGATCTCTGGGAACAGCAGGAATTAGTCCTCACAACCCACCCACCTCCCCTAGGAGTTGTATCTTTTATCTATCTATCTTCCTGTCCTCTCTCTATTGACTCAGCTATAAACTCGAAACTGAGGAGAGCTGTTCAGGAAGGCGGGAAGGCAGTGCGCATGTGCAGTGGGAGGTCCCAAAAGCTTCCATTCTAGGAAGCTGGGGAGCTTTCCCGCGCAGGCTCCGTCGGTACCGACGTACCCATATGTGAGGACTAATTCCTGCTGTTCCCAGAGATCACCTGTTACAGGTAAGTAACTGTGCTTTCTTGCAGAATGTAGGCATGGTCATTCACACCTGCTCTAGGGCTAGGGTAAAATATAATATCTTAATTGAAGGCATATTTTTGGCCACTCCCACTAGTATTTTAAAAAAGAAAGTTGGTGCCGTATTTTCTTTTCTTTATAAAATAGACACAATTTGGTTGCCTTAAACTAGGCTCTCAGTATAAAATTATCCTCCAAATGACTAAATTTTGCATATGTTGATATATGGCCAAATTTTATCTATGTATAGGACAGACCAGGAGTGTTCTGACAGTGAGGCATAAAGCTATCTGAATAGCTTGGCCACCATCTGGATAACTTTGTCAATTTAGGTAGATCTCATAAATAGCAATTCTAACGTTAAACCGATACTCCATATCGTCCTGCTAGACTAGTTTAGACAATTGGGTTGTGTTCCCCCTACCAGCAATTTGATGGATACAAAGAACCAATGAAAAGCCGAGGTTTCAATGACATCACTCCTGTGCCTCTATCCACCTGGACACACCAGAGCTCACTTCATTATCTCTTTGTCTCCAGCAGAGAGTAGTTGAATGGATTTTCTCCTCTCTGTAGAAAATATGAAGATTAAGAGTAAGAGATTGATTAAACGCTTGTGAATGACCACCTTAAGCCCTAAAAAGGTAACTCTCTCACTTGAGCGCATCATGGAAGGCTTTACTAGCCTGTGGTCATTTCGATAGCCATAAAAGGTGAGAAAATTGGTTCAGTTCTACGCTGTTATCATCATAAGGGCCTCTTGAGCAACCAGAAATTGGAAGAATTTGGAGGAATCTGGAAGAGTATAGCAGTCTTACACAACCTCAGTGCCTCCTTTCTCCACTGCTCTCTCCCGGAGACTGCAGAAGGCTCTCAGATGAATCTGCCTCCCAGACACCTTTCATACAGTGATGTTAAATTAAACCCAGCCAGTGAAGCAGTTTTAGGGGAGTAGAGCCGAGCCCAGCACTGATCCAACGCCTGAGGCTCTAAGGGAGAGAGTACAAGGCTTGACCTTGTCATTGTCCTTGTTGGAGGCTCCCGGTTCCATCTCTGAGAGACACAATTTGGGTTTGACTGCTAGCTTACGTTTGGTGCTGTGTGGGAGTTTCCTGCCATTTTTGGCATTCATTAGTAACATTTATGACTTGTGCATCTGGGGGTCATGTGGTCCTAATGCATGTTCCGCCCAGGTGGCTCCAAAGCATGCTCTTTCCCTAGCGCCTTTAATGCGCATTAATTAAAAGCGCAGTTAACACATACTTGTGGGCCGATGCATCCTTAGTGCATTCTCTTGTGATACCTGCCCTAATTCTCTCTGTCTTCTTCCAAGAAACATTGTTTGGCCTGTGGCAGGCTAAAAGCCTCATCCTTGGATTCTGGACTCTGCTTTTCCTGTATGGCAGCTTCTGAGTCACCCTGGCGGGCATGCTTTCCCCCTCTCAGCCGGGGGATAGTTATTCTCCGGGAACAAGCAGGAAGTCAGTCTTCACATATGGGTGACGGCGCCGACTGAGCCCACGCGGAGCAAATCCCCAGCTTTCGAAGAAAGCTTTTGGGAGTTGCCACCACGCATGCATGGTCTGCTTCCTGCCCAAAGGAGCCACCTTGCTCAGTCCCTTTTTTTCCGCGGAGCCCTTTAGACATAGTCTGTTTTCTGTCCTGGAAAAAGTGTTTTTTCTTCTTGCCTTTTTGGCTGCTGTTTTCTTTCTGGCTAGCACTGGTACCCTTCCTGCCCTACCCTGGTATCTGGTTGGCCCCTTTTTTCTTTTTCTCTTTTACTTTTTCTTTTTGGGCGTTTCCGCCCCTGTTTTCCCTCGCTGGCAGCCCGAAGGGTCTTTGACCTTGCTGGGGTCCTTTTTCCCCCCATGGCTACCAGTGGTTTCAAACAGTGTGACAGGTGCGGTAAAATTATGTCCCTCACCGACACGCACAACTGCTGCCTTTGGTGTCGGGGCCCTGACCACTACCCGGTTGTTTGTGGCCTTTGCAAACTGATATCCTCGAAGGCCTTGAGAAGCCGCCAGCAGCAGAATGGAAAAATCTTCCCTGATTCCCCCATGCCTCCGAAAGCCAGGGCCTCGTCTGAGGCCTCGGGAGGAATGCTCCGAACCAGAGCACCATCAGGGGACCTCAGAGAGGGGGTCCCCCTTGAGGGAACCGAAAAGTGGGAGAAAATCCTCGACGGCTGCGTCTCTGGATGGTTCAGAATGGCCAGGTCCCTTGCGGGGCCGGTCACAGAGCCCCGAGCGCAGCCCGAGGTGTAGGGGAAGGGAGCGCCCAATAGAGCTTTCCCGGAAGGATCAGGCCATGGACCGACCTTGACAAGCGCATCCTATCCTAGTTGAGGACTCCCCTCCGGGGGAACCAGCCTCGGGCCCAATTACATCGGTGCCCGAGCTGGATGCTGCGGAACCTTTGGAACTCATGTCCAGGATGGTGTCCTTGGAACGCAGGATCACTGCCTTCCTGAAGCAGCAGCGGGCGCTAGTATCTGGCACGTCTGGTTCCTCTGCCCAGACTGATGGTGGTTCGACGACAAAGTCGACTCTGGAGGCTGAGACGATCCTCGAAGCCATATGGGTCCGAGTAGATCCTTGGCTGTGGTCCCGCTCAGTCTCCCGTATCTCGGGACGGAGATTGTCACCGGCAAGCCAACGAGCACCAGCGTGCCACCTGTCCTCCTCGGATGCCTCCGTCTGGGAATCCGAAAACGAGGTGTCGCCAGACACTCACCTTCACCAAGATGTTCCATCCGATTCCCCAATATCGGAACCTCAGAGAAGACCTCCTCCGGAGGAAATGGCTTTTCGGGACTTTGTTTGCAATATGTCCAAAGCCTTGGCTTTTCCAACGGAGTCCGAGGAGGATCCTCGAGCAGGTGGATCCTCCAGTACGGGGCCCATTCCACCTACCCCAGTATGCCTTATGCTCCGCATGTGGGAGGCATCGGCGTCGACGCAGGTGATCAGCAAGCGGCTGGACTCGATGTATTGGGTCCGCCGAAGCCCTGGTTTTCAAAAGTCACAACTACCACATAATTGCATGGTCGTGGAATCAGCCATGCGGCAACTAAAAAGTCAGAAGAAGCACTCCTTGGTGCCACCCGGCAGGGAGGCCCGCACCTTGGATGCCCTCAGCTGAAAATGATACCAGGGCGCAATGCTGAATTACCGGATGCAGGCCTACCAGCTGTACATGGGCATGTACCTGAGAGATCTGGCAAAGGAGATCACCAGGTTCTCAGCTGGTCTCTCCGAGGAGCCATTTCAGCGCTTTAAGGGCCTATCCAGAGCCATCGCTGAATGCTCCAAATTTATGTCTCGAGCGGCCTATGACAGGTTCGAGTCAGCGGCCAGGGTAGCCACGGCAAGCATCGGTACAGGCTGCCAAGCCTGGCTACAGTCATCGGACCTCGAACAATGGGTACAAGACAAGTTGGTCGATGTCCCATGCCGTGGGGAGAACCTATTCGGCAAAATGACAGAAAAGGATGCCGAGCTGGAGATCAAGTTCATGACAGGGACTGGGCTCTCTAAGAAGACCTCGACCCCTTTCCGAAAGAAGGACTCGGGGGGGGGGGGGGAAAAAAGCCCTTCTACCTGAGGAAGTCCACTGCTTACCAAAGTTACCCACCTTATCAGGCCTCCCCAGCACCCCAACAGGGACAGCAGGCCAAAGGGCAAGACATGGCCCGCGTAAGCAGAAGGCTCTCAAGCCCCAAGCTTCGACCCCAGCTCAGCCCGGGAAGAGCTTTTGACTTCTGCAGCATGGCCTCTCTCCCAAACGAGGCTGGGCAGCCCATAGAAGGTCAGCTCACCCTGTACGCCCACAAGTGAGGAGCTATCGCCACCGATGCATGGGCATTTCAGGTGGTCAGGGATGGTTACCTCCTCTGCCTAGCCAAAGTCCCTCCGTTTTATTTCCCCGGAGAGCCTTCTTGCCCTCTGCTTCACCAGGACCTTCTGTTGAAGTAGTTGGCAGGCCCATCCTCGACCTGCACAACCTGAACAGATTTCTGGTGCGGGAAAAGTTCAAAATGCTCTCCCTTGGAACATTGCTGCTTTACCTCCGCCAGAGAGACTGACTATGCTCCTTAGACCTAAAGGATGCTTATACACACATCCTAATCCACCCAAACTACAAGCAATATCTACGCTTTGTGGTGGGGGGCCATCATTTTCAATACAGGGTGCAGCCCTTTGGCCTTGCCTCGGCCCCCAGGGTATTCACGAAGTGCCTAGCGGTTGTTGCCGCCTTTCTCGGGCTTCAGGGGATTTTTGTCTTCCCCTATCTCGATGACTGGCTCATCAGGGGCACCATGGCCCTCGAGGTGCAGCAGGCCACGGCGCGCACTATCCAGGTCCTTCAACACTTGAACTTCGTTATCAATTATCCCATGTCCAGCCTGTGCCCGGCTCAAGAGCTGGAATTTATCGGGGCAATGATTACTACCCTTCCAGCCAAGGCCTTCCTACTTGTAAACAGGGTTCTTTCTTTCTTTATTTATTTATTTAAAACTTATTATACCGCCTAAACCAGGAGGCATGCGGCGGTTTACAATAAAAACAAAGGAGACTACTGAAGAAAAAAAAACAGAAAGGAACGCCAATTTGTTTACAAAAGGGACAGCTATAGAGAAGATAAGAGACAGTACAGCAATACTTGTTAGTACAGTAGAAAGAGGCCAGAAATGTACAGCGCCGTCCCTCGGTGCCAGCAAAGCACCTGTTGCACCTCCTCAGGCACATGGCCTCCATTGTCCATGTCACGCCAGATGCCCGCCTACACATGCGAATTGTGCAGTTGTGCCTCAGGGACCAGTAGTTCCAGGCATCGGGGAATCTTCAGGACAGAGTCAGTCACCAGGCGCCTGGCGCAGTCCCTGAACTGGTGGCAGTCACCCCACCACTTGCAAGCGGGGATGCCCTTTCAGGCTCATCACTCGAGGGTCCTCACTACAGATGCCTCCCTGCTGGGCTGGGAGCCCACTGCTAGGGGTATTACACCCAGGGCATCTGGTCCCCAGATGAGAGTGCCCAACAGATCAACCTGTTGGAACTACGTGCAATCTGCCTGCCTTAGAGGCATTCCGGCAACCCCTGAGCCACAGATCCGTCCTGGTCCACACGGACAACCCGGTTGCCATGTTCTACATGAACAAGCAAGGGGGCACGGGGTCCCGCGTCCTCTGCAGGGAGGCCCTGGACTTAGAAACATAGAAATATGATGACAGAAAAAGACCACATGGCCTATCTAGTCTGTCTTTCCATATCAACAACTACAACAGTCCCCTTTTTACCTTTAGAGATCCTCTGTGTTTGCCCCATGCTTTTTTGAATTCAGTTACTGTCCTCATCTCTACCACCTCCACTGGGAGACTATTCCATGGATCCATTACTCTTTCCGTAAATAAATATTTCCGCATATCACTCCTGAATCTATCCCCTTTCACCCTCATCCCATGTCCCCTCGTAGCAGAACTTTCTTTCAATTGAAAGAGGCTCTCTCCCTGAACATTTATGCCACGGAGGTATTTAACATCTCAATCATATCACCTCTATCCCGCCTTTCCTCTAAGGTGTACATATTAAGATCCTTCAGTCTGTCCTCATATGCTTTATAATGAAGACCACTGATCATTTTAGTAGCCACCCTCTGCACCAACTCCATCCTGTTCACATCCTTTTGAAGGTGCGGTCTCCAGAATTGCACACTATACTCCAAATGAGGTCGCACCAAAGACTTATACAGAGGCATTATCACCTCCTTTTTTCTGCTAGCCATTCCTCTCCGTATGCACCCAAGCATCCTTCTAGCTTTTGCCATCGCCTTTTCTACCTGTTTAGTTACTTTAAGATCATCAGACACAACCACGCCTAGGTCCCGCCCTTCTTTAGTGGACAAAAGTACTTCACCCCCTATACTATATTGCTCCCTTGGATTGCCGCAGCCCAAATGCATGACCTTACATTTTTTAACATTAGATCCCAGCTGCCAAATTCTAGACCATTCTTCAAGCTTAGCTAGATCCCTCCTCATGTTATCTACACCTTCTACTCTATTGCAGATTTTGGTATCATCCGCAAAGAGGCAAACCTTGGTATCATCCGCAAAGAGGCAAACTCAAGCTAGACATCCTACTATTAACAGAATCATGGCTCGCCACCTCAGACTCAGTACTCATCAATCAACTCACGCCCCCGAACTTCTCAATACACTTATGCCACAGAATAGACCGTAGAGGAGGCGGTGTTCTCATTCTGGCAAAAGAAGATCTACAATACCAAACAATTATCTCCAATAGCTCAGACCATCTTGATGCAATCACCATAGTAAACAACCTTAACACTATTAACCTCATCTACAGATCCCCGACTACTTCCACTGGAGACCTTGCAACTATAATTGATCTAGCGTCCAACCCCAAAAACATACACAAGCCAAACTGGGTACTAGGTGATTTCAATCTTCCAACCCTGCAGGACAGTCATGCCAATGCATTTCTCGATGCTTTCAACAACTTAGGATACGAACAACTAGTTGATGCCCCCACCCATCGAAAAGGGAACAAACTAGACCTCATCTTCAACCCCCAACCAGATGGGATCCCAAAGTACAGTCACAACATAGTCATCACACCCGTCCCTTGGTCTGATCACAACCTGATACAATTCCAAATACCACTCCAGAAGGATAGTGATCATACAAAGAAACCAACTGGAAATCCAACTACATCCACCGGACGTTTCAGATCTTTTGACAAGGAGAAAATCATCAAGGAAATCCTACCTAACATCAATACTGCACCCCCAAACCTCGAAGAGATCATGGCCTCATGGAACAACAGCCTGAGCTCCTTTGCCCGCAAACCCCCACAAACCAATCTACCTGCCCCAGGCAATCATCCAAGAAGCAGGAAACCAGCACATTGGTATACCACCAAACTAAGAACCTCACTGCTTCTGCTAAGAAAACTAGAAAGGAAATGGAGACGTACACGATCCACATCAGACCTGACAGCATACACCTCCCACCTTAAGAAACATCGGGATTCGATATCAGCAACAATGAGAGATCATCACTCTAATCTCCTTAACCATGCCCTGAACAAACCCCATGAACTTTTCAACATAGTAAAAACCCTAACAAAGGAACCCTCATCCCCCCAACTAACCACAATCCACCCACAGGACTATGCTAATTCACAGGTACACTAAAAAAAAATTTTTTTAAACTGCCTCTAATGTTTTGATTGATTTTTACTTTTTTTGGTGCGCTGAATCCAAATCTGGTAACCAATTTGCTCCATCACGTACAGATTTTTTGCTACATTGGGTTAGCAGTTTGAGGTGAACGTTTCAGATTGAGTGCGATCGAGATAAAAGTTTCTTGGATGAATTCTTTATACTAATTGTTTAGTAGTTATTCAAATAAGAATAAAGAAAATTGTAACAAGGCAGCACATAAGAATAGAGTAATGTCAACAAAACACACTGTGATGGTAGCAAAATTGTCTGCACTTAAAACAGCCACATACATGTGCACAAACATTGAGCATATAAGAGCGAGGTTAGACACAAAGCAAAGCAAAGAAATGTGCAAAAAATGTTGTACAGGTATGTATGTAAGAATAGAAAACGCAAACCGCACCATTGCAATACATGAAGACAAACACCCGATGGTGTGAAAATAAAATTCTAATAAATGAGATCCGACACTGTGGTAATAACTAGCAAATTTTTATTTCAAAGTTTAGTAAAAACACGATATTTGTCAACACAATTTAGATTTTAAAGTCATTCTTGGGTCAATCAATCTCCTGGTGGGCCCGTTTCTTCTTCCCCCGAATGCTTCTCTTGGTGCGCTGCTTGGCGTATTTTTCATCTGGGGTTTCCCGCAGCAGCAACCAGCAGAAATCAGCCATCATAGTGGTGGTCCATCTTCCTTGGTACCTTCTCTCTGCGTCCTTGATGTCCTGGTGAAACCTTTCACCTTGTTCTTCACTGTACGCCCCCAAGTTTTCGGGAAAGTAGTTCACATGGGAGTGCAAGAAATGGACTTTCAGGCTCATGTTACAGCCTTGTTCTTTGAAGGCATTGAGCATCCTGGCAACAATATCCTTATAGTTCTCATCCCGCCTGTTCCCCAAGAATTTGAGAACAACATCCTTGAAGGAATCCCAGGCTTCTTTTTCCTTCTCAGACATCGTTTCAGCGAATGCTCCATCTGAAATGAGTTTCCTTATATCAGGGCCAACAAACACTCCTTCCTTTAGCTTTGCTTCAGAAAGTCGGGGGAACTTTGAGCAAAGGTACCGAAAGCACTCACCATCTTTTGGAAGGGACTTGATGAATTGCTTAATGAGACCCAACTTAATGTGGAGAGGTGGTAATAGAATTTTATCACGAGGTACCAAGCTCTCATGAAGAACATTTTTCTCACCGGGTCTCAAATACTCCCGAATTGGCCAGTCTTTTTTCCCCCAGTGTAGGTCGCGGGCCCGGCTATCCCACAAGCAAAGGAAGCAGGGATATTTGGTGAAACCGGATTGCTGCCCTAATAGCATGGATAGAATTTTAAAGTCTCCACAAATCATCCACTTATGCTCATCATAACGAATCTTCTGAAGAATCAGGGCCAAATTCTCGTATTTTTCTTGGAGAATAACAGAGTGAGCAATAGGAACTGAAGCGAATGTGTTGCCATTATGAAGAAGAACATCTTTTATGCTGTCTTTTGACAAATCAATGAACAGCCGCCATTCAGCAGGATCATACTTGAGTTTAAACTTTTCCATCACTCCGTATATATCGTTGCAAAATACTAAATCTTCCTCTTTGCTGAAATACTTCAAAAATTGTGTCTCGCGGTTGCTGTACCAATAAAAAGTTGTTCCTGGTGACAATAGATTTTTCTGTTTAAGCCGAGAACCTAGCAGTTGGGCAGCATCTTTTGGGAGTCCTAAATCCCGGACTAAATCATTCAATTCAGCTTGAGAGAAAAGTTCAGGTTTCGGATCTGGTTCAGTTTCAAACTCGGAAGTACTGGACTCATCGGGAAAAGCCATCTGGACTCATCGGGAAAAGCCACACAAATATGATCCAAAGATGTTGGTGGTTCAGGCACAGGTACTTCGTTGCTATGAGGCATAGGCCTAATTGCTGAGGGAAGGTTGGGGTAACTTATTACGTTCTTATTTTTTAAGTTGTATCCCTTCACAATGCAAGAGCAAAAATAGCAGTCACTGCTGTGGTCTCTTTGTTCACGCCACATCATAGGCATTCCGAAACGAAATGCTTGTTTTTTACCTTTCATCCATAAGCGTAGATCTTCCTCACATGTCTTGCACACTTTGTGAGGAGCCCACAGTTTGTCTTGATCGCCTAACTTCAAACCGAAATAGGCGAAATATACTTTTTTAATAAATGCAGAAATGTTCCTCTGCCGCTTTTTCACGGTATATTCCCCACAAATAAATCAAAAACTGTCCGGAGAGTTGACGCAACCTCTGGCTCTGTGAGCCATCACAAATACACAGCACTGCAAACTACAACTGTAGTGAACCACTTCGGAATAAAGCTGGATTACGACTGAGCAAACAAAAGGTAATAATGAACTTGCAAGAAACTGAAATTTGACAGGAACGTTCATGTCGCAACCACCGTGTTTGAGCGAGGCGAGCGAACGAGGCGAGGCGAACAGGAAAGAACATGCGCCAGCGCGAGTACTGGATTTAGCCCCCGCCTCCCAATTGTCCTGTTAATGTATAAAATGAATACAAAACACTCTAAAATATCATGAGGGAGTGTTTCTAGTTAGTTAACCATTACAACCTCTATTTTGGGCCAAGAAAATAAACTGCAGTCGGCTAAAAAGAAATTATGTGAACATTCCTTATATGGGTAAGAAATCTAATTTTGCAAGAAAACGTGACGTAATGGAACATTTTGGCTATTTTTCCTGGATTCAGCACCCCAAAATCTATAGGAATCAGTTGCAAAACTGGAGGCAGTTTTTTGGTAGTGTACCTGTGTTACTTACAGGCCAAAACCAACAACATTGGTAAAGCCACACTATCCAGCCCCAGCAGCAACCCAGCACAATTTAAGCCACTCACCATTATCAGAACACCAACACCCGCAGAAATTGAGGACATCATCTCAACCGTTAATGCCACCACTGCTCCAAACGACCCTTGTCCAGCATTCTGTATAAGAGCACTACGTAAGGAAATCAGCCCTATACTATGCAAGATTATGGACCTATCTTTCTCCACAGGTGTATTCCCATCATGCCTCAAGCAGACATCAATCCAGCCCCTTCTGAAGAACACCAAGCTAGATCCGCAGAAGGTAGAATCTTATAGACCAATATCGAGCAAAGCTAATAGAGAAGGTCGTTCAGCGCCAAATACAGGACCACATCGACTCCACAGCTCCCCTAGACTCATCCCAACATGGCTTTCGAGAATCCCATGGTGTAGAAACCCTCCTAACCACCCTAATCAACACACTGATCACAGGAACCGACAACATCAAACAAGGTTTTGCGCTGATTTTCCTGGATATTGCCGCTGCGTTCGATTCCGTAAACCACAATCAACTTCTGATACGGCTGTAAGATAAGGGAATCAGCGGTCCAGCATTGAGTTGGTGCAAATCGTATCTAACAGACAGATGGCAGCAGGTTCGTACAAACTCCACAACCTCGGAACCTTTCCAACAGAAACATGGCGTACCGCAAGGCTCATCACTCTCAGCCTTATTATTCAACATCTACATGCAGCCCATATGTGAAGTAATCCGCTCCTTCAATGTCTCCTGTCTGATCTATGCTGATGATGTCCTACTCTTCTTACCATTCTTGACTGAAAAGACGGATTTCTCCCCACTGATTAAATGCTTTGATGCTGTGACGGACTGGTTCCATGCTCAAGGCCTCAAAATAAACTTCAGCAAAACAGACGTACTCTTCACCACAAGAAATCAATCTTTCTCTCCCGCACCAGCTCTAAAGACAAGAGATGCTGAGCTCACAAGCAGACCCACTATCCGATACCTTGGTGTCAAATTGGACCAGCAACTTGAGTTCAAAACTCACATCAGCAACATCATCAGACAGATCCACCATAAAATTAGAACACTGAGACATCTCAGACCACTATTACAACCAGGTGACTTTAGAACAGTCTTTCAGGCCCTTGTGACCCCCCACTTTGACTACGCCAATGCGATTCTTCATGGCCTACCCAAGAGCACAATAAGCCTATTACAACTAGCAATGAATACCGCGGCACGCTTCCTACATGGAGCGTCCAGAGGAGACCATATTACACCGATTCTAAAGGACTTGCACTGGCTGCCTATCTACTGTCGCACTACATATAAGATAGTCTTGATGACATTTAAGGCCATCAACAACATGTCCTCCTCCTCCTCCCTAACCCACCAATCAGAGTGAGGAGATCTTTTGCCATCAATACCCTACAAACCCCCTGCGAAATAACTAAATGCAACCAGACAACAAGAAGAAGGGCTTTCAAGTTCTATGCCCCCACATGCTGGAACGCACTCCCATCTTCCATGCGAGCAATTACTGACATCGCTCAATTCAGAAAAGCCCTAAAACATCACCTCTTTCTATTACACTATTCACAACCTAATTTAGCAGCATCACATCCAGCTAAGCAAGGATAAGCCACAAGACAGCTCATGGTATTAATGTACAGAATTGTAGATACTGTAAATAGTTACCCTAGTTGAAATCCAAGTTTTCGCTCCTGTTCGATGTAAAGGCATAACAGATATCTGAGATGCTTGAATGTTACTTGTAAACCGCGCTGATTTTAAAGAGCGCAGTATATAAAAAACAATAAATAAAAAAATAAATAAATAAACCTTACCCGACAGCCCTTCCGCTATATCACTAACAAAGATGTTAAAAAGAATCGGACCAAGGACAGATCCCTGGGGCACACCACTGGTAACATCCTTCTCCTCAGAGTGAGCTCCATTTACTTGTACACTTTGTCGCCTCCCACCCAACCAATTTCTAACCCAAGCAGTAACTTTAGGGTCCATCCCTAGGGTTCTCAGTTTGTTTATAAGTCGCCTGTGAGGAACAGTGTCAAAGGCTTTACTGAAATCTAAATACACCACATCTAGAGCTCTCCCTCGGTCCAACTCCCTGGTCACCCAGTCAAAGAAATCAATCAGATTTGTCTGACAAGACCTGCCTCTGGTGAATCCATGCTGCTTTGGATCCTGTAATCCGCTGGACTCCACAAACCTCACTATTTTCTCTTTCAGCAGCGTTTCAAATAATTTACTCACCATAGAAGTTAAATTAACCGGCCTGTAGTTTTCAACCACATGCTTACTTCTGCTTTTCTGTAAAGGCACCACATGAGCCTCTCTCCAGTCCTTTGGCACCATTCCCGACTCCAACGAGGCATTGAAAAGGTCAGTCAGTGGAGTTGCTAGAAGGTCCCCAAGTTCCCTCAGTATTCTAGGGTGTATCCCATCCAGTCCCATCGCTTTGTCTACTTTAAGTTGAGCTAGTTTCTCACAAACACAGTCTTCTGAAAATTGTTCAAGATGTCCCTCGCTTCTGTTCCTATTTGTGGGTGTTTTCTGAGGTCCTGCTCCTGGTTCTTCATCTGTGAACACAGAACAAAAATATTTGTTAAGCAATTCCGCTTTATCCTTATCAGCTTCTCCATATTCCTCCCCTGCACCCTTGAGTCTGACAATACCACTTTTGCCCTTCCTCTTCTCACTAATATATCTGAAAAATGTCTTATCCCCCCAATTTATTGCATTGGCTATTTCCTCCTCCTTTTGAATCTTTGCCTTCTTGACTACTTTGCTAGCTTCTCTAAGTTTTTCCAAATACAGATGCCTGTCTTCCTCTCTCTGTGATCTCTTGTATTTCATGAAGGCCTCCCTCTTTTTCTTCACTTTTTCAGTTACTTCTTTCGAAAACCATAGCGGTCTCCTTTTCATTTTACCTTTATTTACCATTTTAACAAAAAGGTTGGTTGCCCTTAAAATATCCCCTTTCAGTTTTGCCCACTGTTTTTCCATATCCCCCAGCTGTTCCCATCCCACTAACGACTCCCTGAGGTATTGGCCCATCTTCGCAAAGTTAGTCTTCCTAAAGTCTAAGATCCTCAACTTTGAATGGATTCTAACAGCCCTAGTCCTAATACTGAACCACACCATCTAGTGATCAATGGAAGCAAAATGATCTCCCACTACAACATCAGAAACACTTTCACCATTGGTAAGCACCAAGTCCAGTATGGCCCCTTCACGTGTGGGGTCTGTTACCAATTGCCTGAATAGTTCTCCCTGTAGAGAAGCCAGGATCTCCTTACTTCTCGATGATACTGCAGCAGGAATGTGCCAATCAGTATCTGGCATATTGAAATCTCCTATCAGTAGCACTTCCCCTTTCCTAGCAATGCTGCATATGTCTTCAATTAACTCTGTCCACCTCTTCCTCTTGTGAGGGAGGTCTATATATCACACCAATGCAAATATATTTCTCTTTCCCTCTTTCTAGTTTAAGCCACAATGCCTCCTCTCTCCCTTTTAAGCTTTGTAATTCCAAAGCTTTAATAGTAGTTTTTACATATAGTGCCACTCCTCCTCCCCTTCTTCCTACCCTGTCCTTTCTGAATAAAGTATAGCCAGGTGTAGTTACATCCCAATCATGGTTTTCTGTGAACCATGTTTCTGTAACGGCCACTAAATCCAAGTCAGCCACTCCCACCAAACTTCAACATCAGGGATCTTATTTCCCATGCTATACACAATGCTTTCCATATGTTACCCCTGTTACCCATTTCCATAAAGCTATTTAATGTATCACCTACCTGGGGGCTTTCTTCACCCATCCCCAGCGAATCTAGTTTAAAGCCCTCTTCAGTAGATTAGCCAGTCTACTACTGAAGATGTGTTGACCTTTCTTGGACAGATGGATGCCATCTCTGCTCTGCAACCCTTGGAACAGCATCACTTGTGCTCATTTGCAGCCCGACAGGGCATTCTCCTCAGAGCAGTATACCTGCCGGGCCAGGACAATTAGCTGGCCGACAGACTTAGCAGACTGCTCCACGTGTCGGGTGGTTTGAGTGTTTTCAGACAATGCCATGGCAGTGGCTTATGTCATTTGGCAGGGTGACACAGGGTCTCCTGTTTGCTTGAGCGAAGAACCACCTAGTCTTGTCGGCTCTGCACATTTCCGGAGTGGACAATGTGGAAGTGAACTTCCTCAGCCGTCACTCTCTGAATCCCAGTGAGTGAGATTTTAGTCAAGGCATTTCAGTTGATTCTGTACCACTAGGGTTGCCCCGAAATGGATCTGATGGTGACATGCTCCAGTGCCAAGTGTGCTGCTGCTTCAGTTGCCACACGGAGATGGGGTCCAAGGGCTTCGATGCCCTGACCCAGCCTTGGCCCCAGTCAGAGGCTGCTGTACGTGTTTCCTCCGTGGCCCCTGGTGGGGCATGTGATTCAGTGTATTAGAGCCCCACCCAGGCAGGATTGTTCTGGAAGTGCCAGATTGGCTGTGCAGAGAGCGTGGTTAGGAGATCTGATGCGGCTCCTTTAAGTGCTTCCTCTTCCGCTGCCTCTGTCTTGGGGGCTATTGCGACAGGGACTGATTGTCCTGGAATACCCTGCTCCCTTCTCACTTATGGCATGGATCTTGAAAGGAGATTCCTAGCACATAAGCACTACTCTCCAGTAATAATCTCTACCATACTTGATGCCTGGAGGGGGTCTACCAAACTAGCCTACGTGCAGATATGGTGCCTCTTTTAGCACTAGTGCGGCACTTGGCTCCTAAGGTGTCCTCCCTGTTGGCCTTTCTTAAGGATTGCCTAGAGATGGACCTCTCACTTAGCTCTCTGAAGGTTCAGGTGGCAACTTTGGTCTATTTCTGTGATCCAGTTGCTGACAAGTCCTTGGTCTTGCACCCGGATATCTCACGTTTTCTCCAAGGAGGTTTGCTATTTGTGTCTTCCCCTTTGGTCTGTGATCCCTTCCTGGGCTCTATTTCTGGTGTTCAGGGCCCTTATGGTGGCCTCCTTTGAACCATTGAAGTGCTCTACCTTGAAAGAATTGATGCCCAAGACTGTCGTCTTGGTCGCAATTTGTTTTGCAAGGTGGATCTCCAAGCTGCAGGCTCTGTCTTGCCAAGATCCTTATCTGTCCTTTTCAACTGATGCCATTTCCATTCAGCCTGTGCTTTCCTTTTTGCCTAAAGTGCTGTCTCCCTTTCGCGTGAACCAGTTGGTTTGCCTGCCCTTCTTCTCTAAGGAGCAGTGTCAGGGGAAGGATAAGGATCTTCGCCTTGTGGATGTCTGGAGGGTGCTTCTCCTGTACTTGGAGATTATGAATTCCTTTCGTAAGTTGGACCATCTTTTTATGCTGTTTACTGGCCCACGAAAGAGTGAAGCGGTGGCCAAGTCAACTTTGGGGGTGCTGGATTAAGGACGCTGTTACCTTAGTGTATCTGTTAGGGAACCGGCTTGTTCCAGAGGTTCTGGGCACCCATTCTACCTGAGCGCAAGCATCCTCAGAGCTCGATGGCCCCTGCAGACGTTTGTCGGGCAGCAGTGTGGGCATCACTTTCCACTTGTGTCAAGCATTACTGGTTGAGTGTCCACGCATGGTTGGACACGGCCTTTGACTCAAGAGCTTTTGCGAGCTGCTATATTGTCTGCCTACCCAGTGGTGTAGCTTTGGTACATCTCACTTGTCTGGGTTGATCTAGCAGGACGATATGGAAGGTGACATTTTACTTACCAGATAATGTCCTGTCCTTGAATCCTGCTAGACCAGCCCAGGGCCCGCGGCTGAAACTGTATTTGCTCTGTTCTGCTGCAGTGGCACCCTTGGGTCCATCATGATTCTATATTTGGCTCTGCAGGCTCATCTTCTATTGACAGCCTTCTATTTTTACCTTCCGGTGCATACTGTTGTTTACTCATTGTTGCCCACGTTGAGGCTGTGTGAGGCTTGCTCTGTATCTCCCATTTGCTATGGGATGAGTACTGAAGTATCCTCTGGTGGCTGAAACGGATAGACACACAGGAGTGATGTCATTGAAACCTGGATTTTCTTTGGTTCTAAGTCTTTACCAATCTGCTGTTAGAGGAACACAACCCACGTCTGCACTTGTCTAGCAGGATTCAAGGAAAGGACATTATCTGGTAGGTAAAATGTCACCTTTTACCCCTTTAAGTTTTGGACTGCATATTCAGCAAATTCTACTTAAATGGTATCCATATAGCTGCTTATGATTTTTGTAAGCAGTGGCTGCGTAGCTGAATATTGACCTCAGTATTAGTCATATAAATTTTACATCTAGTAATTTATTTTATTTTAATTTTTAGCAACTCAATCTCACCAGTGGTATTCATGGGGTCCACCGAACATGCAGTGTAGGTTATGTGCGTCCTGCTGGATTTATTGGAAGAAATATGGTGGCTTGAAAATGCCAACACAGACAGAGGAGGAGAAGCTTTCACCAAATCAAAACACAGAGGTATATAATCACATTCCTTTAGTTTTACTATATTGAAGACTACTATATTTGAGTAAATGTAATGTAACTTAATTTGTATAGCAGATAATGTTTTAATCTTATGGTTTATATTATTTGAGGAATAGAAGCAGCAGTATTTTATACATTTCCTCCTTGTAAATTTGCTAGTAATATTAGCTATTAAGAGTGTGGCTGTCTCACTAGTTAGCCATATCATTTTTGGACTGCAGTAATGAAAAATTACACAGGTACACTAAAAAAAAATTTTTTTAAACTGCCTCTAATGTTTCAATTGATTTTTACGTTTTTTGGTGCGCTGAATCCAAATCTGGTAACCAATTTGCTCCATCACGTACAGATTTTTTGCTACATTGGGTTAGCAGTTTGAGGTGAACGTTTCAGATTGAGTGCGATCGAGATAAAAGTTTCTTGGATGAATTCTTTATACTAATTGTTTAGTAGTTATTCAAATAAGAATAAAGAAAATTGTAACAAGGCAGCACATAAGAATAGAGTAATGTCAACAAAACACACTGTGATGGTAGCAAAATTGTCTGCACTTAAAACAGCCACATACATGTGCACAAACATTGAGCATATAAGAGCGAGGTTAGACACAAAGCAAAGCAAAGAAATGTGCAAAAAATGTTGTACAGGTATGTATGTAAGAATAGAAAACGCAAACCGCACCATTGCAATACATGAAGACAAACACCCGATGGTGTGAAAATAAAATTCTAATAAATGAGATCCGACACTGTGGTGGTAATTAGCAAATTTTTATTTCAAAGTTTAGTAAAAACACGATATTTGTCAACACAGTTTAGATTTTAAAGTCATTCTTGGGTCAATCAATCTCCTGGTGGGCCCGTTTCTTCTTCCCCCGAATGCTTCTCTTAGTGCGCTGCTTGGCGTATTTTTCATCTGGGGTTTCCCGCAGCAGCAACCAGCAGAAATCAGCCATCATAGTGGTGTTCCATCTTCCTTGGTACCTTCTCTCTGCGTCCTTGATGTCCTGGTGAAACCTTTCACCTTGTTCTTTACTGTACGCCCCCAAGTTTTCGGGAAAGTAGTTCACATGGGAGTGCAAGAAATGGACTTTCAGGCTTGTTCTTTGAAGGCATTGAGCATCCTGGCAACAATATCCTTATAGTTCTCATCCCGCCTGTTCCCCAAGAATTTGAGAACAACATCCTTGAAGGAATCCCAGGCTTCTTTTTCCTTCTCAGACATCGTTTCAGCGAATGCTCCATCTGAAATGAGTTTCCTTATATCAGGGCCAACAAACACTCCTTCCTTTAGCTTTGCTTCAGAAAGTCGGGGGAACTTTGAGCAAAGGTACCGAAAGCACTCACCATCTTTTGGAAGGGACTTGATGAATTGCTTAATGAGACCCAACTTAATGTGGAGAGGTGGTAATAGAATTTTATCACGAGGTACCAAGCTCTCATGAAGAACATTTTTCTCACCGGGTCTCAAATACTCCCGAATTGGCCAGTCTTTTTTCCCCCAGTGTAGGTCGCGGGCCCGGCTATCCCACAAGCAAAGGAAGCAGGGATATTTGGTGAAACCGGATTGCTGCCCTAATAGCATGGATAGAATTTTAAAGTCTCCACAAATCATCCACTTATGCTCATCATAACGAATCTTCTGAAGAATCAGGGCCAAATTCTCGTATTTTTCTTGAAGAATAACAGAGTGAGCAATAGGAACTGAAGCGAATGTGTTGCCATTATGAAGAAGAGCACCTTTTATGCTGTCTTTTGACGAATCAATGAACAGCCGCCATTCAGCAGGATCATACTTGAGTTTAAACTTTTCCATCACTCCGTATATATCGTTGCATAATACCAAATCTTCCTCTTTGCTGAAATACTTCAAAAATTGTATCTCGCGGTTGCGGTATCAATAAAAAGTTGTTCCTGGTGACAATAGATTTTTCTGTTTAAGCCGAGAACCTAGCAGTTGGGCAGCATCTTTTGGGAGTCCTAAATCCCAGACTAAATCATTCAATTCAGCTTGAGAGAAAAGTTCAGGTTTCGGATCTGGTTCAGTTTCAAACTCGGAAGTACTGGACTCATCGGGAAAAGCCATCTGATGAGTCTCATCATGATCAGAACCGTCCACACAAATATGATCCAAAGATTTTGGTGGTTCAGGCACAGGTACTTCGTTGCTATGAGGCATAGGCCTAATTGCTGAGGGAAGGTTGGGGTAACTTATTACGTTCTTATTTTTTAAGTTGTATCCCTTCACAATGCAAGAGCAAAAATAGCAGTCACTGCTGTGGTCTCTTTGTTCACGCCACATCATAGGTATTCTGAAACGAAATGCTTGTTTTTTACCTTTCATCCATAAGCGTAGATCTTCCTCACATGTCTTACACACTTTGTGAGGAGCCCATGGTTTGTCTTGATCGCCTAACTTCAAACCGAAATAGGCGAAATATACTTTTTTAATAAATGCAGAAATGTTCCTCTGCCGCTTTTTCACGGTATATTCCCCACAAATAAAACAAAAACTGTCCGGAGAGTTGACGCAACCTCTGGCTCTGTGAGCCATCACAAATACACAGCACTGCAAACTACAACTGTAGTGAACCACTTCGGAATAAAGCTGGATTTCGACTGAGCAAACAAAAGGTAATAATGAACTTACAAGAAACTGAAATTTGACAGGAACGTTCATGTCGCAACCACCGTGTTTGAGCGAGCGAACGAGGCGAGGCGAACAGGAAAGAACATGCGCCAGCGCGAGTACTGGTTTTAGCCCCCTGCCTCCCAATTGTCCTGTTAATGTATAAAATGAATACAAAACACTCTAAAATATCATGAGGGAGTGTTTCTAGTTAGTTAACCATTACAACCTCTATTTTGGGCCAAGAAAATAAACTGCAGTCGGCTAAAAAGAAATTATGTGAACATTCCTTATATGGGTAAGAAATCTAATTTTGCAAGAAAACGTGAAGTGATGGAACATTTTGGCTATTTTTCCTGGATTCAGCACCCCAAAATCTATAGGAATCAGTTGCAAAACTGGAGGCAGTTTTTTGGTAGTGTACCTGTGTTATCGCTACCTTGAAGTTAACCCATATTTTATCTAAATTTGATAACCAGGAAATTGCACCTGATTCTAGCACCTGACAACCAACCAATCTATTGTTTTAGGATATTCAAAGGGAGATAGTGCATGCAAATATTTATTTTATTTATTTATTTTACATTTCTTTTATACCACGCTATTCAACATCAGTGCGGTGAACATGGAACATACACATTGCATTTACGGAACTGTGCTTACAATGAACAGGTACGAAAACTTGGATAACTTGGGAAACTATTTACATCTAATCTTCATGGAAGTCGTTTTTCGCTAGTCATATTTATTGGTGTCTTGTAGGGTCGGATTCGATTGTGTGGCCTAGTCTAGTCCGTGTATGGGGCTATTGTATCGCCGCGCTGTCTACCTAGTAGTACATGCAAAATAGGTAGTGTTTTACTGCCTTCCTAAACTGGGCCAGGTCAGGGATTGAGCATATGTTGGGTGGTAGAGTGTTCCAGCCTCTAGGTGCGCAAAATTTGAAAGCTCTGTTTGCTGTTGCCTGGGTGCATTGGGTTATTTCTTTCGGGAAAGTGAGTCTGGCCTGTATAGGAAGCCAGTGGAGATGTTTCATGATGGGCGTGATGTGATCTTTCTTGGAAGCTCCAAGTAGTATTCTCGCTGCAGCGTTCATCGCGAGCTGTAGAGGGTTCAGAGTAGATTGAGGAAGACCATGCAGGATTGAATTGGCGTAGTCAAATTGTGGTATGATTAGCGCTTGATAAATTGTCCGGAAGTCATCCGGTTCTAGCAGGAAACGGAGGTGCCTGAGGGTACGGATTTTGTGGTATACCGCTCTAACTACGTTGCTTATGTGCACCTTCATGTCTAGGCGCTGGTCCAAGGTGCCGGATCGTGGGTTTGGTCTGTAGTTCAGCTTCCTTGACCTTTAGGTGAGGCGGTGTGGTGAAGTTTGGATTCCTCGTGATGAACAGGACCTCTGTTTTCTTGTGCTGAATTCTGAGGTTCTGATATTGCAGTCAATTGGATACCGCATTGAAGCAGTCTGTCAGAGGGGAGAGGTCTGGGTTTTCTGTCGAGAAGGGCATGTAAAGTAGTACATTGTCTGCATATATCAAGCAGTCAACACTGTAAGACCGGATGAGGTTACAGATGGGCTGCATGTATATGTTGAACATCAGGGCGGATAGGGAGGATCCTTGTTGGGACACCTTGCTTCTGGTGGAATGGTTCAGATGTTGAAGTCCCTGATCGTACGTGCTGCCATCTGTCCGAGAGGTATGACTTGCACCAGTCCATTGCTGTTTCTCAGATGCCCTTCTCCTTGAGGCGCTCTAGGAGAAGCTCGTGGCTTACTGAATTGAAAGCAGCTGCTATGTCCAAGAAAATGAGGACAAACCCCTGACGGATGTTATCGATTCCAGCAGTTATGTTATTAAGGAGGGTGGTGAGGAGCGTTTCAACGCCGTGATATTCTCTAAAACCATGTTGGCAAGGGTCCAGCGGCGAAATGGTGTCGTGTCACGCCACCACCACTTGCCTCTAGCTTAGAGGGGCATGGATTATTAGAGGAACTTTCTGCTGTATGCTTTTTCAGCTTTTTTTTTTTTTAACTATTCCCCTGCAGTGCTCTCTGGGAAATGTAGTCCTTATTCAGCTGTATGGGTGCATCATGCAGAAAGCTGTAGTCAGGCTCAAGTAGGTAAGGCAAATGACAGAAATGTATTATTTTTATATACACAATGGTTCGATCATACCACACATAGGATTGTTGATTCAGGACTCTTGGAAGCAAAAATTGTCCAAAACATATCCAACCACAAAATGCAGTTTTAAAGGTTCTCTCTATTGCAGGATACACAGTCTTTACCAGCAAGCCTATTGTATTCCCTTCTTAGCCTTGCTGGCTAAAGCACAAAACAAAAAGCACATTTAAAGTCTGTGGTAAACTTCCCCTTTATAAACACATGAACACATGGTGTTCTCAGCTACCCTGCTTGTGGAATAAGGGTACCTTTTTCCTGGAAGACCTTCTTTCAGGACTGGCTTGCCTTCTCTACGTTCCCAGGTTTATAGCTTAGCACAAGGAACAGTCCATGGGAGTGTCCTCCTCAATCAGCTTCACCTCTGGCTCTCCCAGCTGCATAGGCTCTGACTCCCCGTCCTGCTCAGCATGCTTAGCTAACAGCCTCCCGGGTGATCTTGGAGTCTCTCTTGTTCCTGGCTCCAAACTCTCCTGCAGCCGTGCTACATGCCAAATAGCACTCTCTCCAGCTGGAAGCTCCATTCCTCTGCTCTGCTCAGCCTGGCTTCCTGCTTCTCCTCTCCTCCTTTCCCCTAAATCATACTCTGCTCTGGGTTTATACTTCCAGGGCTCTAGCTCCAACCCCACCCTACTCAGGTGACGGCAATCAGCCTGACTCCGGGCACCTGAGTGCTTGAAGCATTCACTGCCTAAAGGGTTCGGAGCCTTGTATCCTTTCCCCTTCATTCCACTAGGGGGAGCATGAAATGTGGGCCAGGTGGAAGTTTTCTGATTCCTAGAGGTGTATGTGGCTTTACTACCCTGACTTGGTAAAAGGGGGCCCTTTACTAGGGTGAATTCCCTGTCTCTTTGCCCTCCCCCAGACTCCGGATAGGCCTCCTTGCCACAGTCGATGTGTTCTTGAATTTGTCTTTGGACTTCTTTTTCCATTATTTTGGCTAGAAGTGGTATGCTCGATATCGGTCTATATGAGTCAACCTTCTGGGTGTTGAGCTTGCTATTTTTTAGCAGAGGTCTAATGGATGTGTGTTTGAGAGATTGGGGGAACGTACCTGTTGTGAAGGATCGGTCCATGAGCCTGGCTATAAAAGGGCTAAGGTCGGACCGTAGCTCCTTTATCCAGAAGGCAGGGCAAGGGTCAGTCTGAGCAGTGGTGGTGTTGATCGTAGCAATAGTGTTTTCAATGTGTTTCTTGGATGGCATGGTGAAAGTGGTCAAGGGTGTTATATTGGTTGGAACAAGGGCCACGGTGGGAACTGGAGATTTGTTGGTTTGGCATAGCTTTGATTGCAGGTAATCCGCAAAGTCTTGAGGGTGGATCTCATTTGTTTGTTCGGGGGCAGGTTCCTTAGTTAGATTTTTAACGAGGCTGAACAGGTCATGTGGTTTGTTCAGTGATCATTTTAGAGTGTCAGTGTGGAATCACTTTAAATTCTCGGTTACTGCTTCACGGTGACGTGCAAGATGAGAATTATATGCCCTTTGGTCTTCTGGAGAGTGTGATCGACGCCAGCGTCTTTCCAACTTCCTTAGGAGGATGAGTGAGGAACGTAGCTCTGAGGTGTACCAGGCTGCAGAGGGTCGTTTCCTTGGAGGCTTGTTGGACGGTGGACATAGTGCAAGAGTACTGAAGCTATTGTTCCATTCAGAAACCAAAACATCAGGATTGAGTGTTGTTGAGGCGAGGAGTGGGCGAGTTTTACTCAGGATCCAGTCCCTTTCGAAGGCTTGAAACCTTCGTGGTGGTGTCTTGGCAGTGCTGCTCGGCCTTCTGGCTTTGTTCTGAGTGTTTCTGGGCAGGGGTATTTGGAATATAATCAGCTTGTGGTCAGACCAGGGAACTGCGATGATGGACAACCCAGGGTCATTGTTTGACTTGAGAGATGTCTGTGGAGCGAATACCAAGTTCAATATGCCTTCTTTCGCATGAGTAGGTTCATTTACCAGTTGGCTATATCCTAAATCCTTGAGAGCCTCGAGGAAGGATGATGCCTGAGCTTCTTGTAGAGAAGGTAGGTTGAAGTCTCCCAGAATCCAGCTTGGTGTGCAAGGACTCTGTGTGTTGTATGCCATATCGATTATTGAAGAGAGGACATCCGAATCCGTTGATGGGGCTCTGTAAAGGAGGTTAATGGAGCAGAGTTTCTCTTGAATATTCATTGTAGATAAGATTGTCAGATTTTTTTGCAGGCAAATCTGGGACACTTATCCGAAGTGTGCATGGGGAGGGTTGGACCCCTAGTTCCAGTTTTGAGCAACAAGATGTGGAGGGGGGAAGATGAGTCATTACACTATCCATTCTATGACAGCAACAGTATCACTTCCAAGAAGGCAAATTGACATAGAAATAGAGTGATGCATTTCGCCCATACTGTGCAAAATATAAAGATAGTGTATGTAAATTATAAAAACTGACACATTCAATTTGACATTTTTTTCTACCCCCTCTGTCCTGTTGCTGGAATTGGGGGCAGGAGGCTGCCAAACAGGTGATAATTGGGGACACAGCTCTATAATCAGGGACATTCCTCGAAAATTGTGTACATCTGGTAACCATAATTGTGGATATCCTGAAAACATTGATTGGCTGGGTAGTCCTTGAAGATTGGGTTGAGAAAGTGACCTTTACTATTGACCGTTTGTATAGACCATTTATATACAGTATTGTTTATGGTCTGTTTATTACAGGGTTTCTTATATTTGTCCTGGGGACCTCACAGCAAGCCTGTTTTTTAGGATATCCATAATGAATATGCATGAGGTAAATTTGCATATGAGTTTCCAGCGATTGTGGATTTATCTTATGTGTATTTGTGACAGATATCCTGAAAATCCGACAAGCTGTGATGTTCCCATGAGAGGACTGGGAAGTCATGGTTTAATAATTGTAGTTCGGGGGAGGCATAACCCCCCAAGTGTTGCAGGCACTAATGGTTACCTGTTACCCCTGCCCCCACTGTCAGTATTTAACTGTTTTTTTATACCGGTTTATCATTTCAATCAAAGCGGTTTACGTTGTAACTTAAACTTGATTATGTACATTAAATAGGGAAATTGATAACTTGAATTTTTGTAAGGCCAATGGAGGGTTAAGTGACTTGACCAAGGCGTGCTAGTGGGAATCAAACCCTGGTCTCTTTGTTCCCAAGCCAGTCCTCTAACCATTAGACTACTCCTCCATTCAGACTTCCATACCCTTTGCCCCCCCCCCCCCCAAAAATAAGAAGGCAAATTGCACCAATGGATATAATGTGTAATGTATTAATTAAGCTTGTATTAACATTTCCTATTTGATGTATCATGACGCCCCCCCCTTTAAAAATTGTTATCCCCCCCCCCCCTTTTTTGTGATTGTAAACTCCCCTGTTTGATATTGTTGTATTGTAAACTGCTTTGACCCGGTGAAAGGCGGTATATAAGTGCAGCTAAATAAAAATAAATAAATATACCATCTGATTTACCAATATGCATATTATTTGTTTGCCCTCCTGCACCTACAGATCTGACAATTATGGCATAGTTACTATCCTAATTCAAAAGCTACAAAATGTTGTGTTTGCATCCTATTCTAAAATGCATGCTAAAATTCTTTATTGATAACGCAATACTTTGTTTTCTTATGCTGATACCTAGTATATACTGTACAGGAGTTCTTGTCTTTTTTCTCACAGATTAAATAAGACTGTAGCTGATTTTACAACAGAGTATCTATATGAAAACTACAAAAATGTGCCTATTTTCCGTATGTTTTATAAAGGCAATTTTTTGATCGTACCTCCAGGCCAATCCAGTTACACATGTTTACGTTTATTGGGAACTTAATAGACCGCCCATCACAATAGCGTCTGAGCAGTTTACAATATACAGAAGGCTGCTTATAAAATTAGGAAAGGAACGCCATAGTGTGATAGGAAAGAAGAGAGAAGAGTAAAAGGTCAAGGCTAGATTATAGTAACCAGAAACAAGGGAAAACAACATCATGGGGGTGGTGAAAAGGGGCGCGGGGGGGAGAGAGGCCAAAAGTTAGACAGAAGAGATGGGTTTTTAGATTTGCCTTAAATGTTTTAAATGAGAGTTCCAAGCGGAGGTCTGTAGGGAGCGGGTTCCATAGGCGGGGACCAAGGAAGTAAAAGGCAGAGGAACGGGTGGTTTCTAGGTGGGCCTGGGATGGGGAGTGTAAGGTTATGCGGTTCATGTGGATGGTGCGGAGGGAACAGTAGGGAGTGTGGAGGTGGATCAGGTCGGCAAGGTAAAGGGGAGTGCCAGTATGAATAGACCTGTGAACAAAAAGAAGAAATATGTACTGAATACGGAAGGGAATCGGAAGCCAGTGCAGGCGAATGAGAAGAGGGGTGATATGGTCGAAACAGGAAGAGCAAGTGAGGATACGGGCAGCAGTGTTGTGGACTCATTGCAGACGTTGAAGTTGGGATTGGGGAAGACCAACTAAAGAGACGTTACAATAATCGAGGCGGGAGACAACTAGGGAGATGAGGAGGGTGGACATAGCGGAGAAAGAGAGGAAAGGGCGTACAGATCGGAGTTGTCTTAGGGTTGTCATGGGTTGTCACCGCCCTCCAGCAGCTGAGGGCTGAGCATGTCAGAATCCTGATGTTCCAGTACAAGAGCTCTCCCTTCAGCTCCAGGATCCGGTCTCTGTCCTTAGCAGCTGAATGAAGAGCTCTTGTGTGGTGGACTCCCCTAAAGAGACGATTACATTAGCAGAAGCTGCAAGCCAAGGATCTCCAAATCCAGTCCTGGAGGGCTGCAAACCAGTCAGATTTTCAGGATACCCCTAATGAATATGCATGAGGTAAATTTGAATACAATGGGAGCAGTGCATGCAAATATATCTCATGCATACTCATTAGGGACATCCTGAAAACCTGACTCATTTGCAACCCTAAAGGACTAGATTTGGAGACCCCTGTTCTAAACCATAAAAAAAAAAATGAACAGTCATAATAGCCTGGGGCAAAAGACAGGCGTTCAGGAATCAGAGACTGAGGTAATTTTTCTCCGGTTTTGGGACTTTGTGGTGAGTAAGGATTGGCAGGGCCTGCCAAAATAGGCCTGTCTCTCAAATTACCTTGGAGCCCCAGGTCCCTTTCCCCCCCCCCCCCCCCGTTCCTGATAGCAACAGGTCTACTAGGGTTCCCCCCTTCCCTGTACTTGCTACATTTCATCAGTTCCATTAGTACAAAAAGCAAAAAACCAACCAAAACTAAAAGAAGACAGATGGTGGGAGGCTGGCAGCCTGAAGCTCGTCAGTAGTTTGTTTTTTCCCATCAGGTTTCGGCGGGGTTTAGCAGAGCTCTTCCCTTGTGGTCAACTCAGTGGTTCCCTTCACTGACAGCAGAGTGCTTTTTCGTTTGTGGGCTTAGTGTGCATGCCGTTGACTTCCCTGCCTGCATTCGGTGTGCAGGGAGCCACGGTTTAACTCCGGCATGGATTTTTTGGGGTTCCTGGGCAGGGAGGGCAGATCGCTGGAGCAGTCCAGTGCTGGGGTGGTTATGGAGAGCCAAACTGAATCCGCTGCGGGGGATTCTCCAGAGCCAACGGTTCCTGTGGTTTTGGCAGGAACCACCATGGCCATCTTGCCTCAGGCAGTGCAGTCATTGCAGCAGGAGCTCAAACACAGGAAATGCAAGGAAAAAATGTTGGGGGGGGGGGGAGTTCATTACCACGGCCAGAGTCCGAAGGGCTTTCTGAGTTGTTAGAGCCGTTTTTCACCGCAGATTTTATTTTGTCTTTACGTAAAGCTTACTTCCTTAAATGAAAGCAGGCTGCATCTGACCAGGCTGAGTCGTCTAATGTTCCAAAAACGATCCCTGAGTTAACGGCAGGAAGGTGACCCCATAGGTGGAGCACCTCATTTAAAAAGAAAAAAGGGGGATCTGATGCCTGGCTGGCTCAGGACTCTCCGTAGTCGCAGGCTTCTGAGGGACTGGGAGAAGAGCCCTCAGACCTCTGGGGTAAGCCAGGGGTCCCGGACTTAGAGGAAGGCGAGATCCACCAGGGGGAGAATCCCAATGTCTTCCTAGTGTTTCACAGAGAGGAGCTAGCAGCCCTCATTGGTCATTCACTAGCGGCTCAAAATATTAAAACTCCTCCTGCCTTAATTGAAGAGCCCCTGGAGGATCCCTTGCTGCAGGAGTTCAGGGGGGCTCAGGTGTGCTTTCCTGTTCGTTGAGTGCTTAAGAAGATGATTGAATCGGAATGGGAATTTCCAGAGGCTACTCCAAAGGGGGGGGGGAGGGGCAGATTGATGGGTCACCTGTATCCCATTCAGCAGGAAGAACGGGACCTCCTGAAGATGCCTAAGGTTGATGCCCTAGTCTTGGCAGTCACTAAAAAGACCACCATTCCAGTGGAAGGCAGAGCGGCCCTGAAGGATTTCCAAGATCGCAAGCTGAATTCTCTTCTTAGGCAGGCCTTTGATACCAGTGCGTTGATGCTACAGGCTTCCATTTGTGGGGCCTTCATTTCCAGGACTCTATTCACTGGCTCCAAAGGTTCGCTCCACCCGAACAGGAGGAGCTAGTGGCCTCAGAGGGGGGTCAAGCTGGAGTCAGCCGCAGCGTACCTGACTGATGCCTTCTGTGACTATGGCCTTAATCATTGCTGCACAGCATTTTCTTTGGCTCCGCAACTGGTCATGGACGCTGCTTCCAGATCCAGGCTCAGTAAACTTCTTAATAAGGGTAAGTTGCTGTTTGGTGAAGTGCTGGAGAAGCTGGTCAAGGATCTGGGGAACTCTAAGGGGGGTCGCTTAATAGAGATGGACCAAAACTAGGCACCCATCAGCAGGAACAGCCCAGAGATTTCTGATTTTTACGGTCCAATCACTTCACCCCATATGAAAGGGATCGGTATGGACCGAGGGGGCAGCCCTTTTGGGGCTATCAGTGGTCAAGTCAGGGCAGTTTCTCCTCCCCATTGGCCCCAGCTAAGAAGCTCCAATGATGCCAAGGAGATCTAGGTGGAAGTAGCAATAGGAGGTCGGTTATAACTATTTTATTCCGTCTGGGTTGGTATTACAACCGACCAGTGGGTCCTGGAGATTATTCAAGAGGGGTTGCTCTGGAGTTTGCCCAACTCCTCATCGAAGCCTTTGTCCTCACGACACTCTTAAGCGCAAGTTGCAGTTGGAGGCGGTAGTGCCGGTGCCCCGAGACCAGTGTGGGTCAGGTCGATACTCCATCTATTTTGGGGTGCCAAAAAGGAGGGTTTCTTCTGGCCTATCATCGATCTCAAACATATGAACCGTGCTCTGCATGTGCCACATTTCAGGATGGAAACCCTACACTTGGACATTCTGGCTGTGAGACAGGACGAGTTTTTGTTTGCTCTAGACCTCACGGAAGCCTAATTGCATATCTCTTTTCGGCCAGATCATCAGCAGTACCGGTGATTCGCAGTTCCAGAGGGTCACTTTCAGTTCAGGGCTCTGCCCTTTGGCCTAGCTACCACTCCATGCACCTTTACCAAGATCATGGTGGTTGTGGCAGGCGGCAGCCTTACAAAAAGAAGGGTTTCGTATGAGCCTATCTGGACGACTGGCTCATATGAGCAAAGTTGAAGGCTGAAGGACTCTCTGCCACATGCCGGGTGATGGAGTTCCTTAAGAGTCTGGACAGGGTGGTCAACCTAGCCAAGAGCCAACTTCAGCTAGTCCAATGTCTTATCTACCTGGGCACCCAGTTTGATGCTCAGGCAGAGGTGGTTTCCCTGCCGGAGGACAGAGTACAGAGATTAGGTCACAGATTCGGCACTTTCTGCAGAAGAAAGCACCAGCAGCATGGTAGTACATCCAGTTGGTGGGGTCGATGGCAGCAGCTTTGGATCTGGTGCCCCGAGGTCGAGCCCACATGTGACCGTTGCAGCAATGCAATACAATGTGTGCCTTCGAGTCAGTGCTGACTCCTGGCGACCCAGAAGCTCCTGGGTTTTCTTGGCAGTGTGGCTGCTTTTGTGCTGGTCTCTGCAGCACCTGCCACTGTCTCAGATGTTGCCTTGTCCGGAACACGTGAAGCATAGTGCCATGCCCTTAGCCCCTTACATCGGTATTTTATTTATTTATTTTATTTAACATTTCTTATATACCGCGCTATTTGTCATCAGCGCGGTTTACATCAAAACAAGGAACACTTGACCAGATACATTGGCCGTCGTTTACATAAAACGGGGAGTTAACATGGAGGAGAACTTGGGGAACTATTTACATTCAAGTTTATAGCAAACTTAGGAAACTATGTACAAATCGGTTGTATTACATATTATGTATGATCACAGTGTTTTACATCATGTAGCGGCTGTATGATATAGTGGGGGTGTGTGGGAGGTAATGGGGTATCGGGATGGGTATAATGTAAGAGAAAAAGGTGGTGTTTGAGGGCTTTTCTAAATTGAATAAGGTCTCTAATAGCTCTAATGTGTGGGGGGAGTTTGTTCCAGCATACGGGGGCATAGTTCCTGAAAGCCCTATTGGTGGTGATCTGGTTGAGTTTTGCGGATTCAATTGGTATAAGTAGCATGTTGGCAGCCTGGGATCTCCTGGATCTGTTGTCTGGAGAACGCGTTATGAGGTCGGAAATGGATGGGGGAGCTATCATGTTGAAGGCCTTGAAGGTAATGAGGAGGGTTTTGTACAGGATTCTACTGCTTATGGGAAGCCAGTGTAGTTCCTTTAGAATGGGGGAGATGTGGTCGACCCTTGAGGTTCCGTAAAGCACACGGGCTGCCGCATTCATGGCTAGCTGTAATGGTTTGAGGGAGCTCTTTGGAAGGCCATGTAGAACTATGTTGGCATAGTCGAAGTGCGGTGTGACTAATGCCTGGAAGATGGTGCGGAAATCCGCGGATTCCATCATGGGCCTAAGATGCCGTAGGGTTTTTATCTTGAAATAGATGGTCTTGACAGTGCGTTTGATATGTTCCTTGAAGTTGAGTTGTTGATCAAGAATTACCCCGAGATATCGTATGTTGGATTTGATTGGAAGTTCCGCGTCTCTGACTTTGAGTGTTGGTGGCGGAGAGAAGGCTTTATTCCTTGTGATCATTAGTACTTCCATTTTCTTGAAGTTTATCCGGAGGTTCTGAATGAGTAGCCAGTCAGTTATTGTGTTGAAGCAGTCAACTAGCACTGTATAGTCGGGACAATTGATGGCAATGGGTGTGAATAGCAGGACATCATCAGCATACATAAGACACGATATGCCAAATGAACGGGCGATGTCACAGATTGGTTGCATATAGATGTTAAAGAGCAACGCGGAGAGGGAGGATCCTTGGGGTACACCTTGGTGCTGTTGGAAAGGTTCGGAGGTGGCGCTTTGAATCCGGACTTGTTGACATCTGCCTTCGAGGTAGGATTTACACCAGTCCCACGCTTGATCTCGGATTCCCTTCTCATGTAGCCGGGTGAGAAGCTGCAGGTGGTCTACGGAGTCAAACGCTGCTGATATATCAAGGAAGATTAGTGCGAAGCCATTCTTTATACTGTCAATTCCATTGATCAGTGAACTGGTTAATGTTGTCAGTAGGGTTTCGATACCGTGTGCTGCTCTGAATCCATGTTGAGAGGGATCCAGTGGTGAGGAGGAGTCAACATGCTGCTGGATCTGTCTAAGGGTTATTTTCTCTAGGATCTGGAGGGGCGTGGTTTTGTTTTTGCCATTGGGGTGCTTCAACTTTCTGGCCTTTTTCTAACTGGATGCCTTTAAGTGCATTATGGGAAAGGTAGTTCAGTTAGATATCATTTGGGCTCAGATGAAAAAAAACCACCTTCATTGTAGTTGGGTTGAGTAGGTGCATTGACAGGAATTTATTCATTTAGAAAAGAAAGACATACTAGGTTCACAGATCCACCTTTTTAGATATTTCACCAGGAATTCTTGAAACTCATTACAGGATAACTTGAACTGAAACAAAACTGCTTTCCTCGGCTTAATTAACAGCACCTGCTTTCAGCAGAGCTTGCCGTGCAGTCCAAAACATACAGAAAGAAACTTTAAACCAGGTTTTCTTTCCCTTTCCAGTCCAGAACAAATACCTGGCTATCTTGTCTGCTTAAACACAGCACTTCATACAGATAGTCAAATTCTCACAAGCAGACAAAACTCTTTTCAAGGTTTTCTCAGTAGTTAGTCAAACAAAAACATTTCTTACTTCCTCAGTTGAAACGGCATCAGACTGAGCTCTGCACTGCTCACAGCTGTTTCTCAAAAGATAATCAGGAAGCTTCAGCTTTTCACTGCGTAACACTTCTCCTGAACTTAGAACAATAACAAGCTAACACAGCTCTTAGGGCTTTGGACACTGGAGGCTTCTCTTTACGGTTGACACCCTTGCAACCCCTCTGAATTGGCAGACTGGCATGCACAGCAGTCCATGTATGAGATCTCTTCTTCACAAGGTAAATCTGGCTCCCCCAATTGCATTGGTTCACTCTCTGGCTCAGATTCAGATAGCTTACTTGACTGCCTTCTGTTATGGTTAAAGCTGTCTCTGGCAAATTCGTAGTGCTCCTTATTAGCTAAGCTTCTGGGACTCATACCTTGATCAAAGCCTGTAGTAGCTTCACTTCTTACATACTCTGGCCACCATCTAGCATGTCCTGTTCTCCAATTAGTGCTTCTGGTTCTTCTCCAGGACCAAGCAGGAAGTCAGTCCTCACATATGGGTGACATTGACGTCGATGGAGCCCTTGCGGAGCATTTCCCCAGCTTTCCATGAAAGCCTCTGGGAATGCAGGCATGCATGCGCGGTTCCCTTCCTGCCTAAAGGTGCCATCTTGCCTCAGTCTCTCGTTTTCCGTGAAGCCCACCGGACGTGAGTCCTAGTCATCCCGGAAAATTGTTAGATTTTTTTTGCGATTCTTTGCTATTTTTCTTCTCCGGTCCGACGCCGGTTCCCCTCCCGCCGGGTTCGGTACACCGGTATCGAGCCCGATCTTTCTTTTTCGGTTTTTGCCCTTAGTGGCTGGCGTTCGTGCCCTTTTTTCTTTTTCCCTGGAAGGCCGGTCCTTTGACCTCGCGGGGACTCTTTTTTCCCCGATGGCTTCCAGCGGTTTTAAGAAGTGTGATCGGTGCAAGAAGCTGATGTCTCTCACCGACACACACAACTGCTGCCTCCGGTGCCTCGGTCCTGATCACGACCCTAAGACGTGTGGACCATGTGGAAAAATGTCTTCCAAGGCACTGCGTAGTCGACAGCACCAAAAGGAAAGGCTTTTATCTGACTCGGCCTCCGGCCAGGCCCGGACCTCATCTGAGGCCTCGACATCTCGGGAATCGGATCCCGAGCACCGTTGTGGCTCCTCGGACAGGGGGTCTCCCGACCGGGAATGCAAGAGGAAGAAGCGGCTCGCGAGGGCGTCGTCGGAAGAGGTCCCTGGCTCCTCGAGAGCTAGGTCTCAGACCCCCAACTGTCGCCCCGGGCCCGTGGAACAGGAGAAGCCTTCCAAAGTCCCTTGACTGGAACCGGAGTCTGCTGGACACGTAAGCCCAGTAGTCCTCGTGGACTCTCCTCCCAGGGAGCTGACGTCGGGCCCGGCGCCGCCGGGGCCCGAGTCGGGAGCTTCTAAGTCTCCTGAGCTGGGTCTCAGGTTGACAGCCTTGGAAAGCAGACTGTCTGCCTTCATGGAACAGCAGCGGGCACTGATGGCCAGCCTGTCTGGCGCATCTGCCCCGACCACCGGGACATCGACATCGAAGTCGACCCCGGAGACCGAGCCGAGGCTCGAGGTCGACCTCGGTTGCTGTCTCCCTCGACCTCCCGTTCGGGACCAAGGGTGTCGACACCGGTGCCTTCGGCGTCGGGGCGGGTGCTCGCAGGCCCCGCGAGGTCGGACCCCGATTCCTCATCGGACAAGTCCGCATGGGAGACGGAGGACGAGGAGTCCCCCGACACCTTCAAGACTCGGTGCGTCTCATCGGACTTAACGCAGTCTGAACCCCGGAGTAGATCCCCTCCGGAGGATACCCGGTTGTCGGAGTTCATCCGGGATATGGCCGCTGCGTTGGCTATCCCTGCGGACCCCGAGGAGGAGCCTCGAGCCGAGGAGCTCGAGGCCCTGCAGTACGACTCTCCTCCGAAGGAGGCCTTTACTGTCCCGGTTCCTCCGATGCTGGAATGGCTCCTCTTCCGGATGTGGGAGGCACCAGCCTCGGCGCCGGTTTTAAGCAAGCGGGTCGATTCAATCTATCGACTTCGGAAGAGTCCTGACTTTCAGAAGGCGCAGCTACCACACCATTCCATGGTGGTGGAATCGGCCATGCATTGCCTGAAAAGTCAGATGATGCACTCCGTGGTGCCCCCTGGCAGGGAGGCCCAAAACCTCGATGGTTTTGGTAGAAAGTGCTTCCAGGGCTCGATGCTTGCTTGCCGTGTCCAGTCTTACCAGCTGTACATGGGCATGTACTTGCGAGACCTGGCCAAGGAGCTGGCCGGGTTCTCTGCTGGTCTCTCCGGGGAACCCTTGCAGAGGTTTCAAGTCCTTGTCCTCGGGGATCCGGGAATGCTCCAAGTTTATGTCCCGCGCTGCCTACGATGGCTTCGAGGCTTCGGCCCGTGTTGCGGCAGCCGGCATCGCGGCTCGACGCCAGGCATGGCTGCAGTCATCGGACCTCGAGCCATGGGTTCAGGACAAGTTGGTCGATCTCCCTTGCCGAGGTGAGAACCTTTTTGGCAAGCCCATGACCGAGAGGGCCGCACAACTCGAGACCAAGCACCTCACAAGGACAAGGCTGTCTAGAAAGACTTCTGCCCCTTCTTACAAGAAGAAGGGCTCGGATAAAAAGCCCTTTTACCCGAGGAAGGGCACTGCCTACAAACAGTACCCACAATATCAGGCTGCCCATGCTGCCCCTCAGGGTCAGCAAGCCAAGGGGCAGGGTAATGGGCCCCATAGGCAGAGGCCCCCCAAGCCTCCGGCCCCTGCTCCCACTCAGCAGGGTGGGGGGTTTTGACTCCTTAGGTATAGTCTCTCCCAACCCTGCACAGGAGGTCGCCTAGCTCTGTTTGCCCACCAGTGGCCACTCATCACTGGAGACAGTTGGGTGTTAAGAATAGTCCACAGGGGCTATGCACTACACTTCCAACAACTGCATCCTCCATACATTCCAGGGGAACTTCCAAGGCCTCCCCTGCACACAGATCTTCTCCTTCAGGAGCTACAGGGTCTGTTGGTGGACAGGGCAGTGGAGCCTGTGCCTCCCCACTTACACGGTTGAGGGTTCTATTCTAGGTATTTCCTGGTACCCAAAAGAACCGGTGGTCTTCGACCTATTCTAGATCTCCGAAACCTCAACAAGTTTCTAGAGAAGGAAAAGTTCAAGATGCTTACTCTTGGAACACTTTTGCCCTACCTCCAGCAGGGAGATTGGCTATGCTCCTTGGATCTAAAGGATGCGTACACTCACATCCTCATTCATCCAGACCACAGAAAGTACCTCAGGTTCATTGTGGGAGGAAATCATTATCAGTACAGAGTACTGCCTTTTGTCCTCACCTCCTCTCCCAGGGTCTTTATCAAATGCCTGGCAGTTGTGGCGGCCTACCTGAGAAATCAGGGAATCTTTGTCTTCCCCTATCTGGACGACTGGCTCATCAAGGGTCAGACATGCCAGGAGGCCAGACAAGTCACTCTCAGAACTATTGCTCTTCTTCAAAGCCTGGGGTTCGTCATAAACTTCGCAAAGTCCACTTTGCTCCCCTCCCAGAACTTGGAGTTCATAGGGGCAAGGTTGGACTCTGCTGGCAAAGGCATTCTTGCCAGAAGACAGAGCCCAAAGACTGATAAGCTTGGCAAGCCAGTTTCTCAGCAGGTCACTGGTCTCCGCCAGACTCTGCCTGAGGCTTCTTGGCCACATGGCTTCGACAGTACATGTGACCCCCAATGCCAGGCTCCATATGAGGCCTGCACAGTGGTGCCTTTGGACTCAGTGGTCACAGGCATCCTCAGAGACAGGATAAGGGTGTCCAGACAATTTCTGAACTCCCTCAGCTGGTGGCTGCACCCATCCAATCTGCTGCAAGGGGTGCTTTTTCAGACTCCTGGATTCACAGTGGTGTTGACCACGGACACCTCCCTGCAGGGCTGGGGAGCTCGTTGTCTGGGCAAGAGCACCCAGGGCCTGTGGTCTCCCTGGGAAGCCGCACAGCAGATCAATCTCTTGGAACTCAGGGCTATTCGGTTAGCCCTCAAAACCTTCTCTCCCACCCTGGCTCATCAGTCTGTCCTGGTTCAAACAGACAATCAGGTAGCCATGTTCTATGTGAACAAGCAGGGCAGAACTGGGTCCAGGCTCCTTTGTCAGGAGGCACAGGACCTTTGCTTGTTTGCTCTCAGACACAACATACTCCTCAAGGCAGTGTATCTGCCTGGCCAGGAGAACTACCTGGCAGACAGGTTGAGCAGGATTCTGCAGCCCCACGAGTGGCAGCTCCATCCTTTGGTGGTTCAGAAAATTTTCCTGAAATGGGGACTTCCATCCATAGATCTGTTTGCCAGTCCTCTGAACAAACAGCTGCCAAAGTTCTGCTCCAGGCAACCGCATCCCCTGCGGATAGCAGCAGATGCTTTTCTGATTCCCTGGTCTCAGGGCCTCCTGTATGCGTTTCCTCCCACGCCCTTGGTCGCCCGAACTCTGTTCAAGATTCTTCAGGACAAGGCCTCGGTCCTGCTGGTGGCTACCAGGTGGCCGAGACAGCCTTGGTTTCCACTTCTGCTTCAGCTGGCAGTTGATCCCCCACTGCCTCTGGGGTTACAACCCGACCTTCTCTCTCAGAATCAGGGTTCCCTTCTGCACCCCAATCTCAAAGATCTCAATTTGATGGCATGGAGGCTGCAAGGGTAGTTTTGGCTCCCTGGGGCCTACCTCAGGAAGTTGAGGAGGTTGTCCTAGCCTCTAGGAAACAGTCCACTAGGAAAACCTATGCTCTTAAATGGAAAAGGTTTTCCATGTGGTGTCGCCTACGTACAGAGGATCCCTTCTCCTGTACTGTGCCAGTAGTGCTTCAGTACTTACTGCACTTATCAAATCAAGGGCTTAAGTCCAATTCTGTTCGGGTCCACCTCTCAGCTCTAGCAGCTCACCACTCACTGGTGGAAGGACATTCTCTATCGATTCACCCCTTGGTGTCCAGGTTTCTCAGAGGCTTGCTCTTGCTCTTGCTCAAGACTCCAATCCGTCCTCCTGCCCCTAAGTGGGAGTTGAATGTGGTCTTGCAGCAACTGACTCGCCCACCTTTTGAGCCGATGGCTACTTGTCCTCTACACTTCCTGTCCTGGAAGACACTCTTCTTGGTAGCCCTAACCTCGGCTAGGCAAGTGAGTGAGCTTCAGGCCCTGGTCTGTGACAGGCCTTACACCAGATTCTATAGGAACAGGGTAGTCCTCAGGACTCATCCAAAGTTCCTCCCAAAGATTGTCTCCTCTTTCCACCTCAACCAGGAGGTGATTCTTCCAACATTCTTCCCTAGGCCTCATGCAAGCCAGGCTGAAGCAGTTCTGCATACCCTGGACTGTAGGAGGGCCTTATCCTTCTACCTTGACCGTACGCAGGGGCACAGAAGGGCTACTCAGCTCTTCATATCTTTTGACCCTAATAATTTGGGGTTAGCTGTGTCCAAGCGTACCTTGTCCATCTGGGTGGCTGACTGTATCCCCTGGGCTTACAGTGCAGCTGACCTTCCTTTGCAGGGTCGGGTCACAGCCCATCGTGTCAGGGCAATGGCTGCCTCAGCTGCTCATCTCCGCTCTGTACCGTTGGTAGACATCTGCAGGGCTGCAACTTGGTCTTCAAGCCAGACTTTTTTGGCCCATTACTGTCTGGAGAGGGAGTCCCGTAGGGACAGTGCTTTTGGCCAGGCAGTACTCCGGAATCTCTTTGAGGCTTAGGCAACTCCTACCCTCCTGCCCTCTGTTGGGCTACCAGTGGAGGTTCTGTCAGTGAAAAGCCTTTCTTTGATGCTGGGACTAGAGGGAGTTATCTTGTTCAGCCTGGGTGCCTGGTAGCCCAGAGCTAGGGAGTCACCCATATGTGCGGACTGACTTCCTGCTTGGTCCTGGAGAAAGAGTAGTTACTCACCTGTAACAGGTGTTCTCCAGGAACAGCAGGAATCAGTCCTCACAACCCTCCCTCCTCCCCTTGGAGTTGCAGTTGTACATAGTTTATTTTACCTTTTTGTGGGCTGTTCTTAGCTATATCATTTGACTGAGGCAAGATGGCACCTTTAGGCGGGAAGGGAACCGCACATGCGTGCCTGCATTCCCAAAGGCTTTCATGGAAAGCTGGGGAAATGCTCCGCAAGGGCTCCATCGACGTCGATGTCACCCATATGTGAGGACTGATTCCTGCTGTTCCTGGAGAACACCTGTGACAGGTGAGTAACTACTCTTTACTGCTCCATTCCTTCTTGAGTAGGCAGAACTTCTGCTCTCTCTTTCTCTCTGGTCAGCTGTTGCAGCGCTTTCAGGTCTCAGGAGTCCTTCCAGTTTCTCTCCACGTGTCCTGCTTGTCCTCTCCTTTCTGCTTGTCCCTGGTCTGCTCTCAGGTCTAACTGAGCTAAACTTAAACCCCTCAGGCTCCTGCTCCACCCTCTCCCCTCTCAGGTGAGAGTGATCAAACTCCCTCGTGGCAGCTGAGTGATTAGGGAATGCAGTGACGTAAGGGTTCCTTACTCTGGGCCTGTATTCCCTCTCCTTTCCACCACTCGGGGCATTCTGTACCTCATTGTAGCCAGGAATTACCTACTTTCTAGGAGCAAATGGAGTTTTAAGTCCCAGACCTTTTAAAATGGGTCCCTTTATTATGGTAAATTCCTTCTTTTTACCCCTCTCTTCTAGGTCCTGATAAGCTTCCTTATCACAGTAGTCTGGACTAGTGGCTACATTTGGCAATTTCACAGGGGCCTTCTGCTAGAACAGGCATGTCCAACAGGTAGATCGTGATCTACCTGTAGATTGTGGAGGGGTCAGAGATAGATCGCCAGCCCCACTTGGCTCCATCTCTCTAGCAGCTCGCCCCGTCACTAGGAGAGAGCTCATGCCGGCAGGTCGTCTGCCGAGGGCTTGCCCCCGCTGCTGATCCTTGTCTGTCTTTTTTTCCCCGCCTGTGGGAATCTTGCCTGCGGGTATATTGGAGGCGCTTGTTGTTTTCGTGCTAATAGTTTGTGCGTACCCCAGGGGGCCTCCGCCCGCGCCCCGCGATGCCATGCCACAGGCCCGGCATCATACCTGGTCTCCTGCCTCTCAGAATCACCCATTCCTGCCCCGACGGAGTCTGCGCGGGAACGCTCCCCAGCGTCCAATCAGAAAGCTTTTGGGAGCATCCCTCAGCGCCTGCGTGCTGCCTTCCCGTCTTTCCAACTGTCTCTCCTCAGTTTTCGTTTTTCCGCGGAGCCGGCAGGACGTCGTCCTGTCACCGCAGAAAATTTTTTCTTTAAATTTTTTAATTCTTGTTTTCCTGTGGTCGCGGCTGTCTCCCTGACTCCACCGGTATCGCCGGTGTTTTTTTCTTTTCTTTTTATTTAATCCAGGGAATTTTTTTTTCCTTCAGTTTTAAACTTTGGGCCTTCAGGCCTCTCCATTATGGAGCCGCCTCCTTCTTTTCCTAAGAAGTGCCTTAACTGTGGCAGTGCAGTATTGTTTTAGACTCCAAGTCCTGGTGTCTAAACTGTTTGGGTCCTGACCATCCGGAGCCATTAGGCTACCATATTATGAGAAGAGATTTCCCTTTTTGAGTTTTCCTAGATACCGAGTTCCCTTCCAATGGCAGGGCACTGGCCATTTCTCCTTCTCTACAGGATCAGGTAACCCACAAACAGTCTGTTCAGACTAGCCAATCCTTGAGTGGTAGGTATCATGCACAGCATGATGACGGCTCCGGCCTTGCCCTCAAGGATGCTTTGGCTTCAAAACCCCGGCGGGAGTCTTCGGTCTCCAAAGCCTTTCAGGGGTTTCAGGTTGTTCCTGAGGCTCACCCCTCACAGAACATACCTGAACCATGCTCGGTGGTGGCATCCGCTTCGAGCGGTACCGATACCCCGGCATCGGCACTGGTGTTGAGTGATCCACTCTTCACCAGGGATCGTCATCTGGTTTTCTCGGTACCTTCGGGACCGATCGATACATCCCAGATTGACTTTCCAGTATCGGTATCACCGCCGATGCTACCACCGACGTCGGTACCTTCCAGAAATGCATCGATAGACTCGCTTCCTTCAATGCCAAGTCTGGAATCGATTTCCAGTCTGGAAGACTGGGTACCGACACGTCTCTGATCCGATGCTTACCGATTCCGGATGCTCGGTACTGAGGGTAATTACCAAAGGCCTTTGGTTTCCTCGGTACCACTTGAGCAGCCTCTGATGACTGCTTCGATGTCTGTATCGTCTTCGATTCCGGCACAGCTACCGGTATCGGTATCGGTGCCGATACCTGCAGTAGCATCGGGGTCAGCTCCTTCCATGCTTCTTTCACCAGTCGCTCCTTTCTATACCTAGTTTGGAGTCGATACCTGGCATGGACGATGCAGTACTGACTGTCTCACGTCATGACCTCCAGTACCAGCATCCATCCCTTAGGGATCCTTTTCTGCACCAGGCGAGATCTTCTATTCCTACATTCTCAAGTGCCTACTCCAGTGCCTAGGCTAGTTCTTCAGATCTAGCCTGTCCAGGGATGGTTTCTGTTGGAGATCCTTCTTTTCAGAATTTTCTCCTGGACATAGCAACATCCCTTGCTATTCCTACCCCTGGCTATGATCCTGCTCAAGGCTCTCTTTGTTCTGGAGAAAAGGAAAATATAATGCTTCCTTTACATCATTCCTTGCAGGATCTTCTTCTTTGAATGTGGGAAGCACCTTTAAGGGTTTCCTCACCTTCTACAGCAACTGATCTTCTATATCAGGTGCCCCCCTCTCCAGGGTTTCAGAAGACTCAACTTCCCCATCATTCCATTGTAGTGGAATCAGCAATGAGGAAGGTAAAAAGCAAGAAGAAGCATTCTTCTTACCCGCCAGGTCGTGAATCTAGAACACTGGATGCCTTTGGACGTCAAACCTTCCAAACATCTATGCTGGCAACAAGGATTCTCTCATATATTTTTTATATGAGTCCATCCCTTCAGGAGGTCACAAAGAAATTATCTCTTTTGATTCCTTTTCTATCAGAGCCCAAGGCTGCAGACTATTCCTTACTTCTTAGTCATAGCCAAAATATCTCTTGGTTTCTTTCTCGTGCTTCCCTAGACTCTTTTGAGTCTGTTAGCAGAACCTCTGCTATAGCCATAGGGGCATGACGTAGAGCCTGGCTCCAAGCTTCAGACTTGAGCAAATGGGCACAACAAAGACTGGGTAATACTCCTTGCACTGGAGAAAATCTCTTCAATAAGGAGTCTTTACATCAGGTTGCTCAGTGCTCCACTGACTTCCCTGTTTCTGAAGGCGATCCTAAGCCTTCTCCTTCCCCAGTAGGTAGGAAATGCCCTACCAAACCTTCTTTCCCTAGGAGAAAGAGGTTTTACTCTTCTCCTGCCCATCATTCAGATGTTCCAAAGCACGGGAAGCCTCGTCCTGGTCTGAAGAATCCAAACTCTAGCCAGGCTGAATAAACACAGCAACCATGGGGTTCTGATTAATCTCTTTATAACCTACAGTTATCTTCTTTTCCACAGATGTTTTTCACTGTTTTTTCATTCAAAACTCTACACAGGGATTCCTATTCTCAGGACATCCTTTTGCTCTTCGGTATGCTGAGCTGTCAGGCTATTCATGTCTATGGGTCACAGGTTTTTCCTCCTTTTCCTGACAAGAAGAGAGGTTTAACAACTATCACATGATAGTTTTTCTGTACCAACATGAATTTTTCCCTTCCAGGGACTTACCATATGGTAAGCCTTTTTTTCAGCTCTTGTATCTCTACCCTCTCCTCCAGGTTTTTCCCCTGTAAGAGGGGTACCATACCACTGAAAGACTTCTTGTCTTTCTTTCCACTGTGGAGTTTTTTCTCTGGGGTGAACTCCCTTCTTTTCTCTGGGCAGCTCATCAGACAAGGACAAGATTCTCCCCTTCTTCAGTCTGTTCTCTCTGTTTAACACAGAAAGATTCTCTCTGCTGTCCTATTCAGTAGCTGCCCATGCAGCAGTTCCAGTGATTTGACTACTGGTACTTTTCCACAAGTTCCAGTCTTGTCTTCCACCACTTTTCGGTCTGGTCTTAGTAGTGATTCCAAGACAGTACTTACATCTTTCTTGGGAAATCCTTATCACTACAGGCTTCTAACACTACCTTCTATCCTTGCCATCTCCAATCCTTTGGGTTTGGCAGCATAGTTGACTTGGCTGCTGGTTTTTCCATCAGCCAGTTCTATCTCCCAATTCTCCTGCATAATGCTCTCTGCAATCCTACAGAGAAGCTTTCCACTATGGGCCCTTGCGAGAGAGCATGGGGTTTTTTCTCTAATGACTATCCATCATGGTCGAAAAAGACTTCCTCAGTCATCCCCCATGACTGTGAGGGTTCTTCACACCCTACTATCTCCTTTTCATACAAAGGATATAAGCCTTCTCCGCGTGTAAGTCTAAAGAGTTATTCAGCTCCTACAAGGAATATGCTCTTTTTTCCTTACAGCTTATCCTCATGGTATCCTAATCCTTCATGGACAGCACATATTTAACTAATAACGCATGATACCCCTTTGTGTCCCTCCAGTGGGTCAACCTGGTATCTCATCCTATGCGTTTTCTGTCCATTTACCATTTGAGAGTTCTACAGGACTCAGGACTTGCTGTTTACAGACTGATATTATCCTCTGTATTTTCACGCAACCATCCTGGTTATTTCACTGGATAGCATTCCTGCGCCATCTTAGCCAAGGGGAATAGATTCTCTATATATCTTCTCAAGTAGGTTCCACCTTCTTGTTATTAGATGAATCTTTCTCCTTCACATCGCCAATGTGAATGTTCTTATGGGCATATCTCTATCTGCTTAGTTGCAGACATTTATCTTAGACATATATATTCATGTATGTATATATCTCTATATACTTCTCTATAGATACATATGTCTGTAAGCTGTGTGTGCATATGTTATGCCCCTCCAGATCTCACTATAGACATATATATATATACCCCTATATATATATCCTATATCATACAGCCGCTACATGATGTAAAACACTGTAATCATACCTAATATGTAATACAATCGATTTGTACATAGTTTCCTAAGTTTGCTATAAACTTGAATGTAAATAGTTCCCCAAGTTCTCCTCCATGTTAACTCCCCGTTTTATGTAAACGACGGCCAATGTATCTGGTCAAGTGTTCTATTGTTTTGATGTAAACCGCGCTGATGACAAATAGCGCGGTATATAAGAAATGTTAAATAAATAAATAAATAAATAAATATCCCTATATATATGTGTATCTGTCGAAATGCTTCCTTATAGGTAGATATGTATTTACATACTTATCTCTCTAACTGTCTATGCTTATAAAGGCTTTTACCTTCCTATAGGTTCCAGACAGTGGGCTTGCATATGTTCATACTGTCCCTCAGTATGTCTAGGGTATTATGCACACAACCACTACTGTGGTACTGACAGCTCCTACTTTAACCCTAGGTTTAGGTATCCCTGAAGCTCCATGCTTCAATATCTTTCCTATCTCTCACCAGTTAGGAAAGACAGGGTGGATCTTCAGTAGATCTGAGGTTTCAACCCTTCAGACATCTGTCCTCCTTGGGAATACGGGTTTTTTTCCCATATCCCTTCTTCCCTCCAGGACTGGGCTAGTTTGTCCAAATCGGTCAGTCTTCCTCTTTTGCTCCTAAATGTTAGTAACTCTGTAGCCAAAAGAGTTCCCAGCTTTTTCCATAAAGCTTCCACTAAAGACCTGCCGTTTTTCTACTACCCCAGTTGACACCTGGGCCACCTGTCAATTCCAGATTGGGACCTTCACCTTCCCTTCAGTGAGGTCACCTTGAAGATTCCTCTACTGGATCTCCAGTAGACTCCATCAGCCTCTCTACTTCCTGCAACCCAGTAGGTGAGGTCCATATTGTGATTGTTCATTTCAATATTTTTCATGATAATTATCATACATACAAGGACTCCTTACCTGTAGTCCTTAGGTTAGCTGTTTTTCCACAGCTCCTCTCTTTTCAACTCCTACCCTCCATCCTCAGGATGCCTGGCCATATGAGGTGTAGCATGTTCCAATCCTCACCATGCTAGGGCTCCAGGCATCTTAGCTTGGGAGTCCCCATATGTGAAGACTCATTCCTGCTTGTTCCTGGAGATAGCACAGTTACTTACCTGTAACAGGTGATCTCTGGGAACAGCAGGAATAAGTCTTCACAACCCACCCACTTCCCCTAGGAGTTGTATCTCTCTATCTATCTTCCTTTCCTCTTTCTCTCTCTTTGTCTCAGCAATAAAACTCAACTGAGGAGAGACAGTTGGAAAGGCGGGAAGGCAGCACGCAGGCGCTGAGGGATGCTCCCAAAAGCTTTCTGATTGGACGCTGGGGAGCGTTCCCGCGTAGGCTCCGTCGGTACCGACGTACCCATATGTGAAGACTTATTCCTGCCTTTCCCAGAGATCACCTGTTACAGGTAAGTAACTGTGCTTTCGTGGAAGATCACTTCAAAGACAGCTTTTCAATCTTACTCTTGATGAAGGGGCAGCAGAAATCATTTTGCACACAGATGTAAGGTGGCTAAGTAGGCACAAATTTCTGCAAAGATTTTATGAATTGCTGAATGAAATAAGAAGTTTTTTGAAGGAGAGGGGAGATGACCAAGCAGAGTTGGTAGATTAGGAGTGGTTATGTGATCTGGCATTTCTCACTGACTTTACAGGCGAACTTAGTGATATGAACCTTGAATTACAAAGTAAAAACAAATGCATTGCCGAGATGATGAGTACAGTTTCATCCTACAAGAGCAAATTTGAGCTAATGATGACTGACCTTGCAAACAACACTTTTGATCATTTTCCTAATACGCAGGACCATCTGGGACAATATCCAAATTTTGTTTTTCAGAATGAGAAGTATGTGACAGAAATCTGTTCTGTTATCCAGGAATTCAAAAATAGATTCTGTGACTTCCAAAAAATTGGAACAGTTGTGGAGTACTTGTCATACCCATTCAAAGTAGATGTGGACATTAAAGAAACTGCAGCTACTATTAGTAAAAATTACTCATTGAACAAGCCATCTCTTGAAAACAAAATATTAGCCCTTAAAAATGACATTTTTCTCAAGACCCGTGCTGAGTAAGAATCGTTTTGGAAGCTAGTGCCTAGAGACAAATTTCCCAACTTGAGAAGATGCAGTGAAGCTGTACACTCCTGTTTCGGTTCAACTTATTTGTGTGAATCTGCGTTTTCCCTTCTGAAAATGACAGAGTACACAACGTTCCAACATGACAGATGAACATCTCCAGGATTCCCTGAGACTGGCCCTCACACAATATTCACCCCACTTCAAAAAGCTGGTGGATGAAATGCAGGCTCAGACGTCTCACTAATGAGCAAGAGGGAAATATTAAAGATTGTGCAAGATCAGCCTGGATCAATACTTGACCTAAATTTAACACAAATTACTCAATAAAAGTTAAAGAAAGTTATTAAGACAGTTAAAGAAAGTTATTACTCAATAAAACTTAAAGAAAAAATGTACTTTTCATTTCCCCTCGCAGTTCTTACTGGATCTTCGTCTCTCTGTTTTTGCTTAATTTGCTTAACAGCTGATCACATCCAAGTAAATGACAGAAGATTCATTAAAAATGGGGGTGGGGGGATCAGGGGCGGCTCTATAATGAGGCGAAGTGAGGCAGCTGCCTCAGGCAGCAAAGTCTTGAGGGCGACAAAAAATGCCCCCAAAACAGCCGCCTCACTTCGCCTTCAAAAGTTTAAAAAAAAAAAAAAAAAAATGAAGTGCACAAGTTGCTGCCGAGTCCGCTTCTCGGCAGTGGCAAACTCACCCTCCTTAGCCACGGTTCTCTAAGAGGCAGGGAGGGTGAGTTTGCTGCTGCCGGCCTTCAAAAAGAACAACAAAAAAAACCTGAGGAGAGGAGCCACTGCAGCAGCAGCAGCAGGAAGTGCCCCGCGGCCACCCCGGCAGAGCTCTCCTGTCTCCCTCAGCGCGGCTTTACAGAGCCATGAAGGGAGAGTTTCCCATCTGCGCCAGCGAGCTTAACAGAGCCACGAGAAAGGGGAACTCTCCCTTCGCGGCTCTGTAAAGCCGTGCTGAGGGAGACAAGAGGACTCTGCCAGGGAGGCCATGGGGCACTTCCTGCTGCCGCGGTGGCAGCGGCTTCAGCAGCCAGGTTCTTTTCTTTTATTTCCCGGGGGGGGGGGGCTTAGGACTTGTAATGGGCTGATGGGGGGGTTAGGATTGTTAATTGGCTATGGGGGGGTCTAGGACTGGAAATGGGTTTAATGGGGGGTTAGGACTGGAGGTGGGCTGAGGGGGGGCTAGGACGGGAAAGGGTCTGATGGGGGGCGAGGACTGGAAATGGGTTGATGGGGGATTAGGACTGGAAGTGGGCTGATGGGGGGTTATGACGAGGTGGGCTGATGGTGTATAGGACTGGTAATGGGCTATAGGGGGCTAGGACTGGAAATGGGTTGATGGGGGATTTAGGACTTGTAATGGGCTATGGGGGGCTAGGACTGGATGTGGGCTGATGGGTGGTGTTTAGGACTTTTAATGGGCAATGGGGGGCTAGGACTGGAAATGGGCTGATGGGTGGGTTTAGGACTGGTAATGGGCTACGGGGGAGGCTAGGACTGGAGGTGGGCTGATGGGGGGGTAGGACTGGAGGTGGCCTGATGGGGGGGTGTGTTTAGGACTGGTAATGGGCTCGGGGGGGGGGCTAGGACTGGAAGTGGGCTGATGGGGTTAGGACTGGAGGTGACCTGGGACTGGAAATGGGCTAATGGGGTAAGGGAGGAGAGTGCTGCTGGCCCTGGAAGAAAACTAGGAGCTAGGGCTACAAATGGGCTGATGCGGGAGGATGGTAGAATGGGATTGGAAGGGAGCGGATAATGGGAGGTCTGCCAGGGAAAGAGAGGGCATGAAGGGAGCTGACACGGGGGAAGGAGGGGACTGGAAAGGAGCTGACACCTGGGATGTACTGAAGGGGGACTGGAAGGGAGCTGACACTTGGGGATGGGAGTGGCAGGTGGTTGGGTAATGGGGAGGAGGCTGGAAGGGAACTGACATGCAAATGGCACTGGAAGGGGGATGGACAGAGGGTAGGGTGACTGGAAGGGAGCTGACTGGGGGGGTGGCACTGAGAGTGGACGTGAGCTAATATCTGGGATGGTATTTGGACTAGAAGGGGCTGGACAGTGGGGAAAGAGGGGGACTGGAAGGGAATGGACACCAGTTGCAGTTGTGGGAATGCAAGGCAGTTGACATTGGAAGGTACTGGGAGGGAAGGACTGGAAAGGGGGCTGATACTGGGGAGGGTTACTGGAACTGGAAATGGGCTGATGGAAGGAAGTGAGGAAAACAAAAGAAGAGATAAGAAATGGCAGACTGACCATGGACCATAGACCACAGAAAGAGAGCTAAGAGAAGACAGGAAAGCAGAAGCCTCAGATTGGGACCAGCATGATCAGAAAATAAAATGGTCAGACAACAAAGGTAGAAAGAATAATTTTATTTAATTTTAGTGATTGGGCTTTGTGCTATTTTTATATTTTACACAGTATTGGGAATTGCATCTCTTATTTATCTGATGTTGCATTGCATGTGGACTCTGGCTTCTTGGGGTTTCAATTTAAATTTAGTCTACATATTATTTTTACTTTAGATTGTGGTTACTTATTCTGTACTTGGTGAGGGTCGATGTTGCAAGTGTGTGGCTGAGTTCAAGTGTTCTGTTAATATGGAGTTTGTACATAAAGATTTATCTCCAGGAACAAGCAGGAATGAGTCTTCACATATGGGTACGTCGGTACCGACGGAGCCAGCGTCCAATCAGAAAGCTTTTGGGAGCATCCCTCAGCGCCTGCGTGCTGCCTTCCCACCTTTCCAACTGTCTCTCCTCAGTTTTCGTTTTTCCGCGGAGCCGGCAGGACGTCGTCCTGTCACCGCAGGAACTTTTTTCTTTACTTTTTTCATTCTTGTTTTCTTGTAGTCGCGGCTGTTTTCCCGCCACCACCAGTACCGCCGGTGGGGTTTTTTCTTTTCTTTTTCTCAAACTGAGGGAGAGTTTTCCCTGAGTTTCTGTCTTACAATTTTTTGGGCCTATAAGGCCTCTCCATCATGGAGCCTTCTTCCCCTAAGAAGTGTCTTCACTGTGGAAATACAGTTTTCTTTTTAGACTCCAATAACTGGTGTCTAACCTGCTTGGGTCCTGACCCTTTTTCCCCTGAACCATCAGGCTACAATGCTGTGAGAAGAGATTCTCTCTTTCGAGTTTCCCTCGATACCGTTTTCCCTCCCTATGGCAGGGAACCGGCCATTTCTTCTCTACAGGATCAGGTAACCCACAAACAGTCTGTTAAGACTAGCCAATTCTTGAGTGGTAAGTCTCATGCTAAGCATGCTGACGGCTCCGGCCTTGCCCTCAAGACCCCATTGGCATTAAAACCCCGGTGGGAGTCTTCGGGCTCCAAAGCATTTCACGGGTTTCAGGTTGTTCCTGGGGCTCACCCCTCACAGAACATACCTGAGCCATGCTTGGTGGTGGCATCCGCTTCGAGCGGTACCGATATCCCGGCATCGGCACCGGTGTTGAGTGATCCGCTCTTCACCAGGGATCGTCATCTGGCGTTCTCGGTACCTTCGGGACCGACCGATACGTCCCAGATTGACTTTCCAGTATCGGCAGTACCGCCGATACCACCACTGACGTCGGTACCCTCTAGGCATGCATTGATAGACTCGCTTCCTTCGATGCCGAGTCTAGAATCGATTTCTAGTCTAGAGGACTGGGTACCGACGTGTCTCGGAACTGATGTTTACCGATTCCGCATGCACGGTACCGAGGATAATCACCAAGGGTTTTTAGTTACCTCAGTACTGCTTGAACAGCCTCCGATGACTGCTTCGGTGTCGGTTTCCCCTTCGATTCCGGCACAACTACCGGTATCGGTATCGATGCCGGTACCTGCAGTATCATCGGAACCAGCTCCTTTCATGCTTTTTTCACCTGGATCGCTCCTCTCTATACCTAGTTTGGAGTCGATACCTGGCATGGATGATGCACTACTGACTGTCTCAACTCATAACTGCCAGTTCCAGTGTCCATCCATTTCAAATCCTATTCTGCACCGGACAGGTACTTCCTCCGGTGCCCAGGCTACCTTTTCAAATTTAGCCTGTCCAGGGAGGGTTCTTTTCAGAAATTTCTCCTTGACATGGCAACCTTCCTCAATATTCCTATCCCTGGCTATGAGTCTTCTCAGGGTTTTTCTGCAGAAAAGGAAAATATAATGCTCCCTTTACATCACTCTTTGCAGAATCTTCTTCTGAGGGTATGGGAAAAACCTTTAAGGGTTTCTTCACCTCCTACAGCAACTGATCTTCTGTATCAGGTGCCCCCCTCTTCAGGATTTCAAAAGCCTCAACTTCCCCATCATTCCATTGTAGTGGAATCAGCAATGAGGAAGGTAAAAAGCAAGAAAAAACATTCTTCTTTCCCGCCAGGGTGTGCATCTAGAACACTGGATGCCTTTGGACTTCAAACCTTCCAAACATCTATGCTGGCAACAAGGATTCTCTCATATATTTTCTATATGAGTCTATCCCTTCAGGAGGTCACAATGAAATTATCTCTTTTGACTCCTTTTCTATCAGAGCCCAAGGCTGCAGACTATGCCTTTCTTCTTAGTCATAGCCAAGATATCTCTTGGTTTCTTTCTCGTGCTTCCCTAGACTCTTTTGAGTCTGTTAGCAGAACGTCTGCTATAGCCATAGGAGCACGTCGTAAAGCCTGGCTCCAAGCATCAGACTTGAGTAGATGGGCACAACAAAGACTGAGTAATACTCCTTGTACTGGAGAAAATCTCTTCAATAAGGAGTCCTTACATCAGGTTGCTCATTGCTCCACTGACTTTCCTGTTTCTGAGGGCCATCCTAAGCCCTCTCCTTCCTCAGCTGGTAGGAAATGCCCTACCAAACCTTCTTTCCCTAAAAGAAAGAGGTTTTCCTCTTCTCCTGCCCATCATTCAGATGTTCCCAAGCAGGGGAAGTCTCGCCCTGGTCTAAAGAATCCAAATTCTAGCCAGGCTGAATAAACACAGTAACCATAGGTTTCTGATCAATTTTTTTATAACTGCAGTTAATTTCTTTTCAGCAGAAGTTTTTTCACTGTTTTTCCATTCAAAACTCTGTTCAGGGATTCCTATTCTCAGGAAATCCATTTACTCTTCAGTATGCTGAACTGTCAGGATAATTCATGTCTATAAGTTACAGAGTTTTCCACCTCTTCTTGACTAGAAGAGAGGTTTAGCAACTATCACATGATAGTTTCTCTGTACCAGCATGAATTTTTTTCCTTCCAGGGACTTACCATGTGGTAAGTCCTTCTTCAGCTTCTATCTACCCTCTTCGCCAGGGTTTCCCCTGTAAGAGTGGTACCATACCATTGAAAGACTTTCTTGTCTTTCTTTTCACTGTAGAGTTTCTTATCCTGAGTAAACTCCCTTCTTTAACTGGGCAGCTCTGCAGAGAGACAGCTTGCTCTCTTTGTTCAGTCTGTTCTCCCTGTTTGACACAGACCGATTCTCTCTGTTGTCCTATTCAGTAGCTGCCCATGTAGGAGTTCCAGTACTTGACTACTGGTACTTTTCCACAAGTCCCAGTCTTGTCTTCCACCACTCCTGTCTGGCCTTAGTAGTGATTCCAAGACAGTTTTCTACATCTTCTTGGATACTCCTTTTCACTACAGGCTCCTTACACTATCTTCTACCCTTGCCATCTCCAATCTCTGGGTTTGGCAACGTAGTGGACGTGGCTGTCAGTTTTCTCCATCAGCCAGTTCTACATCCCAGTTCTCCTGCATAATGCTCTCTGCAATCCTACTGAGAAGCTTTCCACTATGGGCCCTTGCTAGAGAGCATAGAGTTTCTCTAATGGCTATCGATCATGGTTGAAAAAGGCTTCCTCAGTCATCCCCTATGACTGTGAGGGTTCTTCATACCCTACTATCTTCTTTTTAAAAAAAAAAAAAAAGAGGGAAAAGGACATAAGCCTTCTCCACGTGAAAGTCTAAGAGTTATCCCATTCCTTAGGGAATATACTCTTTTTTTCTTGCAGCTTGTCCTCATGGTATCCTAATACTTCTAGGACAGCACATATTAATCTGAAAAACGCCTGATACCTCCTTTGTCCCTCATGTAGGTCAACCTGGTATCTCATTATTATTTCTGTCCTTTTACCATGCTGGAGTTCCACAGGACTCCGGACTTGCTGTTTACAGACTGATATTATCCTCTGTTTTTTCACGTAACCATCCTGGTAATTCACGGGATAGCATTCCTTTACCATCATCTCTGGCAGAATAGATTCTCTATATATCTTCTCAAGTAGGTTTCACCTCCTTGCTCTTAGATGAATCTTTTCCCTTCACATCTCCATGTGAATGTCCTGAAATGCATAGCTCTGTCTGCTTCTTGCAGGCATCTATCTTTAGACCTATATATTCAGGTATATATATATATATGTATCTGTCTGTCAGCTAAGTGTGCATATGCTATGCCCTTTAAATCTCATTTTATATATATATATTGTCGTGCCCTCTCTGGCCAAGCGGTAGCCACTGGTATTGCAAGGCTCTGGAGGGTGGTAGTTGTGCCTTCACTGATATAAACCACAAAACACTTCTTTCCAAATTAAAGGGTTTTATTCCCCGTCCCTTGAGGGTACTTTATCTTCAGGAACATAAATCAAATGCCTTGCTTGGACATATAACATAAAGTAACAAAAGCAAACAGAACTTGCTTCCTTCAGCTACCAAAACAACAAATAAATGAAAAGAACAAAACAGCTTAAATATTTCAATATGGTTCTTTCTCCTGTAGCTGACAGCACAGCTTATATCTGCTTTACTTAGAGAGAGCTGCAGCCTGTTGCTTATAACACTAAAGCTAGGACACAAACTAATTACTTATCTGAGAGAGAACTCAGGTTCAATCAAGGTCAAAGAGCAGTCCATCAATTCTGGCATATCATTTTCTTCTGCATTTTGATATTCCATTAACTCCGGCTGACTGGAAGGTTCATTCTGGACCTCAGCAGTAACGTGGGAGAATGGCTGGTTAACCTCGTCAGACAGGAAGTTCCTCTCTCTTCCTTAGAGCTAGTGTCTCTCTGGGAATTACCATGTATTCTAGAGTTGAGCTTTTCAGGGCACTGCCCCTGCTGGTATTTTAGAATATAGCTCAACTCCTGGTTTGCTCTGCTAGTGGGATAATTAAGGGAATTTCTCTGCCGGTTCAGGCTTCCCTTTTGTAACCCAGCTGAGATAGATTGGAGAGCTCGTGACGGAGTTTCACAGGGAGCTGTGAGCTTACAATGACTACAAAACTCTTCAGCTTTATCTGGTAAGTAAAACCTTTTTCTTCTAGGGTTTTTAAAACCAGAAGAAGGGATATTTTCAGCCTCTAGATAGTGGGACCTTGTGTGCCTATTTCCATACCTCCAGGGTTGTCTCCTTTCATATGGCAAATCACTCTTGCATTCACTCTGTGCACTGGAACCTGCAACTGCAGTCTTCTTGCGTCTCTCTGGCTCAAACACACTATCTGGCTGTTGATATCTCTCTGCTTCACTCAGGTCTTCGGTTCCCCTCTGACCTTCACGCTGGCTCTCTAGTTGCTCCAAAGCCTCATTGTCACTCTCTCTTACATTCTCATACCTGCTCCATGCTTCCCAGGGTTTTAGCTGCCTTTGCTGTATTCCCTCAGAGTGTGTCCGTGGCTGCTTCAGCTCCTCTCTCTCTCTCTCTCTGATTGTCTGGGAGCCTATTTTATCCCAGTGTTTCCTTGCTCCACCCCCACCCAGCTGAACCCTGTCAGGTAAAGTGAATTCCCTTCCTTTGCTGGCTGGGTGTGTCCTCATTGGGCTTTTGCACGTGTTTCTAGGTTGCTCATGGTAACCATCTGACATTTCCTTGTTTACCCTGTCACTTTTTCTGTGCTCCTTTATACTGAACTGCATTTTCTCGGGTTGTTCGGGGTCTGCACTGTTACAATATATATATATATATATAGACGGGTATATAGATATATATATATCTACATATATGTGTGTATCTCTCCAGATACTTATTATAGGTAGATGTGTATTTCCATACTTATCTCTCTGACTGTCTATGCTCATAAAGGTTTTACCTTCCTGTATGTTTCTGACAATGGGCTTGCACAGCTTCATACTGTTCCACAGTATGTTTCGGATATTATGCACACAACCACTGCTATGGAACTGACAGCCCTACCGTATCCTAGGTTTACATATCCCTGAAGCTCCATACCCCAATGTCTTCCTACCTTTCACCAGTTAGGAAAGACATGGTGGATCTTCAGTGGATTTCAGATTCAATTCCTCAAACATCTGTCCTTTTCTGGGAGTATAGGGTTCTTCTCATACCCTTTCCTCCCTCAAGGACTAGGTCTGTTTGTCCAGATCGGTCAGTCTTCCTCTTTTGCTCCTACCTCTGAATACTTCTGTAGCCAAAAGAGTTTTCAGCTTTCCTTGAAGCTTCCCACAGAAGACCTGCCGTGTTTGTGCTACCCCAATTGAATCCTGGGGTCACCTCTCACTTCCAGATGTTGACCTCCACCTTCACTCCAGTGAGGTCACCTTGAACATTATTCTACTGGATTCCCAGTAGACTCCATCAGCCTCTCTACTTCCTGCAATCCAGTAGGTGAGCGTCATATGGTGATTGTTCATTCCAATATTATGGTGATTGTTCATTTCAATATTATGGTGATTGTTCATTTCAATATATCTTTTGATAATGATCATACATACAAGGACTTCTTGAGAGTAGTCCTTTCTCAGGTTAGCTGTTTTTTTCTACAGCTCCTCTCTTTTCAACTCCTGCCCTCCATCCTCAGGATGCCTGGCCATATGAGGTGTAGCATGTTTCAATCTTCAACATGTTAGGGCTCCAGGCATCTTAGCTTGGGAGTCCCCATATGTGAAGACTCATTCCTGCTTGTTCCTGGAGATAGCACAGTTACTTACCTGTAACAGGTGATCTCTGGGAACAGCAGGAATAAGTCTTCACCACCCGCCCACCTCCCCTAGGAGTTGTATTTTTATATCTATCTTCCTTTCCTCTTTCTCTCTCTTTGTCTCAGCTATGAAACTCAACTGAGGAGAGACAGTTGGAAAGGCGGGAAGGCAGCACGCAGGCGCTGAGGGATGCTCCCAAAAGCTTTCTGATTGGACGCTGGGGAGCGTTCCCGCGCAGGCTCCGTCGGTACCGACGTACCCATATGTGAAGACTTATTCCTGCGGTTCCCAGAGATCACCTGTTACAGGTAAGTAACTGTGCTATACTGTACTGTAGTAATTTGACTTGTTCAGCTTTTCAAATAGGTGTATGGATTTTCCAGGGCCCACTGTAGTATTTACAGTGATGCTTTTTTTGGATGGGCTCCTTATGTGAGTTTTGGAAGTTTGTGCTGATATGGTATGGTAGGTTTGCTCTTTGTTGTAGGGTTTTGTATTAGTTCACAATATGTCTGGTACTGGAGAATAGTGGTGGTGGTGGTGGTGGTTGTTAGTGAGATGATCAGAATCAGATTTTTTTTGTTTTTAAATATTGAGTTCTGTGGGTGAATGTCCTGTTTCTGCTAGTGTACCTACTGTGGATCAAAATATATGTTGAAAAAGAAAAAGCAAGAACCATAACGCAGTTTATAACAACAAAATAAAAATGAGTTATAATTTAGTTTTATAAACTGTGCTGTTAGTTCTTGCTGTCTTTTAGTTCCTTGGTGTGCAAGTGGGACCGTACCTAGCCCTGTGCAAGCAGTGCAGCCGCACAGGGCGGAAAAGCTTGGGAGGCGTTTTTCGGCTGTGTGCTGTCACCCTGCCGCCGCTGGCAGGACAATAGCAGGCAGCTGAAATGCGCTCCCCAAGCCTTTTCACAGCACTTTAAGCAGGTCTGGTCCCTCCCTCCTCTGACTCGGTGTCAAGGAGGGACAGATCTACTTAAAGTGCCGGTGCCTTTCAGATCGGGCGCATGCCCCCTTCTCCTCCCCATACCTCCATCCAGCGCTGCCTGCTCTTTCCCTGCTGCTGGCGCCTCCGTGAAAAAAACAGAGGGCAGCAGCAGCAGGGAAAGAGCAGGCAGCGCTCCACAGAGGTATGGGGGGATAGGGGGGGGCGTGCGCCCGAGCTGCAAGTCTCACAGGGTGTGATTGCAGCTCGATATGGCCCTGTGTGCAAACATCTTGCATTTCCTCCATATAATCTAATCAGCTTTTTGGTTTGGTTCAGTCTCTGATTGGATTTCTGAAAAAGCCCCGCCCCCTCTAAGGTGGTGGGGGGCGCTTTTCATACTTCGCCTCAGGCAGAAGATTGCCTTGAGCTGCCCCTGGGGGGGGGGGGGATCATCCAACTTTATTGGGTTAAAATTTAATTTGAAACTAATTTGAAACTTAATTTTCATGGTGGTAGATCACCGGCACTTTTGGCCGGAAAAAGTAGATCACGACCTGTTCAAAGTTGGACATGCCTGCGCTAGAACAACCACAATGGATCCTCGTCACAATGGATGCCAGCCTCATGGGCTGGGAGCACATTGTCTGTCACAGGTGGTTCAGGCATGGTGGATGCTGGAGGAGAGCATTAACTGTCTGGAAATGAGAGCGGTGTTCCTGGCCCTCCAGTTTTTCTGTCCTCTAATAGCCAGGAAGTCGGTTGGAGTGTGTTCCAATAACGCAACCACAGTGCCATACATCAATCAGCAGGGAGGCACAGGCAGTGCGACCCTGGTAGCCGAGTGTCAGTCTTTTTTGATGTGGGCGGAGGAGAATCTAGTGGTGCTTTCCATGGAGCATTTAGCAGGGGGGAGAGAACATTTAGACGGACTTCATCAGTCAGCACCGCTTATATCCCAGCAAGTGGGAATTGAATGCAGCAGAGTTTCATGATATTACAAGGCATTGGGGAGAACTGGGGATGGATCTCATGGCCACTTTGGTAAATGCCAAGGCAAACCTTTGCTTCAGCAGATCAGGGAGCACATCTCCAAGGGTCTCAACGCTCTGGTGCAGGCCTGCTATACGTCTTTCTGCATGGGTGCTCATCAGGCATCTACTGCAGCGGATAGAAGCTCACAAAGAGCCGGTTGTCCTAATTGCGCCTGGCTGGCACCGGAGACCGTAGTATGTGGATCTGACCCAGCTGTTGATAGACAAGCCTTGGCAGCTCCCCAATGGGGTAAACCTCTCCCAGGGTCTGATGTTGATGCCACAGGTGGATTGGTTCTCATTTACGGCTTGGCTCTTGAGAGGACGAGACTGAGGCGTAGAGGTTACTCAGCTTCGGTGATTGTAACCATTCTGCAATCCAGGAAGATGTCCACCAGCTTGGCCTATGTGAGAGTCTAGCAAGTGTTTGAAGACTTGTGTTCATCTAGGAACCTTCACTCCCTTTCATGGTCTCTCCCACGTATCTTGCAGTTCTACAGTGTGACCTCAAGAAAGAATTGGCACTTAATTCCCTGAAGGTCCAAGTGGCAGCCCTCTATTGCTACAGGGGGCAGGTCCAGGGATGGTCGTTGGAGGGCCATCCAGATGTGTTCTGTTTTCTCACAGCAGTGAAGTAAGTCCATCCACCCTTGCAGCTCATGGTCCTACCTAGGGACCTTAATTTGGTTCTAGAAGCCTTGACGGGTCCTCCGTTCAAACCCCTCACAAGGGTGTCATTGAGAGACCTCACCTTGAAAATGATCTTTTTGGTGGCAATATGTTCCATGTGGCAGATTTCAGAGCTGCAGACTCTTTCTTGTAGAGAGCCATTTCTATTGTCTAAGGAATGGGTGGTATTGAGACCAGTGCCGCCTTTCCTCCCTAAGGTGCTCTTTTGTTTCCATTTGAATCAGACTGTGTCATTGCTTGCCTTTCCAGCACTGGGGACTCCAAAGAGGACCAACAGTTGCATTTGTTGGATCTGCACAGAGTCCTGTGTAGATATCTTAAGAGGACAGAGTCCCTTCGGACATCGGATCATTTGTTTGTGGTGTTTGGTGGTCCTCCTAAAGGGGTAGCGGCCTCCAAGCCTCGATTGCCCGCTGGGTGAAGCAAGCGGTCAGCTCCATTTATGCATTGTGTGAAATTAGACCTTACCTGCTAATTGTATTTCGGTGAGCACCTCCAGGCCCCGTCCAGGACTCTCCCTTCTGCGAATAGAATTATAAAGCGAGTCCTTTCAGCTTGAAGGAGTCAATTGTTTTAGTAAGGACGTCTGCGAAGAAGTACAGAACCACGGTAGTAGTGTGTTCCCTATAAGGTGGGCATCTTGGCAAGATACTCCCATCTCCCGCTGTTTTCCTTACTCGGTATATAGTTTATAAGGTTTAGCGTAGTGGTAATAATGCATCCTTCTCTTGTTCCTTGTCTGATCTGTCACTTTTAAGGGCGGAGTTATTTGACAACTATATTTGGAGTCTGCTTGGTCAGTAGGAGACTGAATCCTGGAGCTGAAGGGGTGGCTCTTGTACTGGGACATCAGGATTCTGGCATGCTCAGCCCTCAGCTGCTGGTGGGCGGTGACAAGCCCATGTGTAACTGGGCTGGCCTGGAGGTACTCAAGGAAAGACAGCAGGTAAGGTCTAATTTTGCCATTCAAATTGTTGAATGTGTCCAACTAAAACACTTAAATAACTAACAGAACTACACTAAGACACCCTAACCCTATTAAATTTAATAATTTTATAATCCTTAAGGGGACATCAAACGGGTTACCTTCTTACAGTATGCCGCCACCTCTCATCATTTGTCTCCCGGGCTTTTTTAGCAATATGAAAGTCTTATTGTATTTAAAATTTATGTCAAAACGTGAAAATCAAAGTGCATGTCATTCTAAATAATAAATATTTAGCTTCCACTATGAGGACATTTTCCCACTGGAAGAGACTGGACGCTATCTTAAGAAACCGTTATCAACACTTCAAAAGATCTGACATTAATATTTTAGCTCCTCTGGGCATTCATCGAGGAGTTTTTCTTTTTACAGATGGCAGACCGTAGAACAAAAAAGCGTGATTAATCGAACATACATAAATTTTAAATACACAAGTGAGACTTTCACATTGTTAAAATAGTCCGGGAGACCAATGATGAGAGCTGTAGTTTAGCGAGCACAAGAAGGTAATGTCTCAAATAAAAATCCGTTTGTCTCCTTGAGGATTATAAAATTATTTAGTTTAATAGTGTTGTGATATCCTGGTGTAGCTTTGTTATTTAAGAGCCTGATACTCAGCTGCGGAAGTGGCTAGCGTGATTATAGCAGCTAGCCATGCCACTGAGCACTAAGCCCGAATATTCAATGCTGGGCCATTGAATATCTGGACCAGCTGCCAAAGCAGGAAGCTAACTGGGCAGCCTTTGCTGTGCCTGGCTTTCACCACTGGCGGATAACCAGGCAGCTGCTGAATATCTCCTCTGACTGGTTATCCCCAGTTACTGCCTACGGAATGTCCCGATGATAACCAGTTACTGTAGGTTCAGGGCATGTAGCGGTGGTACCTGGGGATAACCGGTCAGCAGCACTAATCATATTACTGCCGCCGAATATCCCGCTTAGCGGCTTTTACACAGTTTTCAGGTCTGCAAAATGTGTAAGTGCCTTTGAATAATCGGCCCTAAGAGCTCGATATTGTATTGGGCAGGCTATGCGCCGTGGCTGCCGACCCTTAACCCCGGATATTTAATGCCACGGCAACGGCATTGAATATCCAGCATCACCACATATACTCTGAAACTGCCGAGGCTAACTGGATAGCGGAATATTGCACCATTATCCAGTTGGCATTTGTGGCTGAAATTAGGCGGATCGCTAACCGGGTAGTGGTGCATACTGTTCCCTCTAAGCTGTGCGCGTGTGCGCGCACGCACACACCTCGCCGAGCGAGCACACATACCTTACAACAGAGCACACAAAAATTACAGTTCTGATTCTGATAGAAAACAACACAGACATCTTAAAATTTAAAAGTTGTTGTGTATTTATGGTTTTCACAAGTTCTACAATATTTTCTAGTGCAATCAATGTGGTGTACATACTGGATTCTGACGTGTAGTCAAATTTTAAAGTATGTAACTCCGAGTGTCGTTATGTGGCGCACAAAAATTTAACCTTCCTTCAAAGCTACATAGCTGATATTTTATGTGCACACAGCCTACAGAAAATTAGAGGGAACATTGGTGGTGCAATATTGCCGCTACCTGGTTAGTTATATAAATATCTAAACCCTTCACTCTATTCTATACCAACACCCTGTTACTTGAGTGAATATATAGTAACTGATATATTAATATATTATAACACACCTCTGTTTTTTGTCGGAAATTATTGCCTTGAGGGATTACTCCCTCTTGAAGCGTGACTTCCCTTTTAATCAATTTTGTGGTAACCTAACCACTGCATAAAATATTGTGAGATAATTGCATTCAAACTCCATGCTATATCACAATAACCTCTTCATTTGAAAACCAGCCCAGGGGACCTCTTCTACACAACTGAGAGCTCTCCCCTGCGTATAATCAATTCTGCAGAACACAACGAACACAGCACTGCGTTTAGAGCCACGCTCTAATTTCTGGCCCTGTTTCAACGCTTAAGATTCTGCAATCAGCATGTACTCATCTTTATATAGTGTCCAGCCACGATAACTTCAGCGTCCAGCCATGATAGCTTGTTCTTTTCGACGCTTGACCCAAAGAAGTAACTAAATTCACACTCTTCTTGTGATGGACACTTCCATTAATGCAGTCTCACTTACTGATCAAGAGCTTTGGTAACATCGAGAGATTTTAAACCGTTCACCAATTCCAAGACCATTACGTCATAACAAGCTCATCCAATCCAATTCCAGGTTTAATCCCTTGGGTTCCAGAGATCCAACTCGAAAAATCCAACTTTGCTCTAACCACTGGAGACGTTGTTCCCTGTCTCCTCCTCTAGGACTCTCTGGAACATGATCTATAATTCGCCATTTAAATTCTGCAAATGTGTGATCTGATTCCATACAATGCTGAACCAGAGGGGCAGAAACTACTGCATTCCGTATTCTCGAAGCATGTGCATGTAACCGGAGTCTTAACTTCCGAATAGTCCGTCCTATGTACAGTTTCGCACAAGGGCAGACCAATGCATAGACCACATATGAAGTTGAACATGTAGTCGACCATTTAGAGACTTGCTTTATGGTAGTATTGGGAATATTCCATTCCTTTCCTTCAATGGTTTGCTGACATAATTCACAAGCAGAACAAGAATAGTGTCCCAATGGAGATTCTTTGGGAACTTGTAGAGATTTTAAACCTACATTCCCTATCAGATTACCAATGTTCGGACCCCTAGTATATGCAATCCGTAAAGATTTTTGAAAACATGAATGAAGTGTCAATACTCGCCAATGTTTCCTTAAGATATTCCTAATCCTATGGATGTTTAACATATACGGTAATATACCTGTTATAATATCTGATTCTACTTCTTTAAAACCATGAGTGGCTTTGGAGCCCTTCAGCCATTCTCTATGGGTATACCTCGCTCTTGTCCGTGCTTGTTTAACTAAATTAAGAGGATAACCTCTTTGTAGTAGCCGTTGGGTCAAATCCTGGGCATGTTGATCGAAATCTTGAATGGAACTACAAATCCGTCTTAATCTCAAAAACTGCCCATAGGGCAATCCCCTTTTTAATGCCGGCGGATGAAAACTGGAGTATTCTAATAAGGTATTTCTTTGTACTGACTCCCGGAAAAGTGTAGAACATAAACAAGAGCCTTGTTTGAAAACTTTTACATCTAAGAATTCTAACTCTTCTAGATGATAATGTAATGTGAATTTTAAATTGTCTTTCTGGATATTCAACCAATCAACAAAGGCTTTCAAAGCTATTTCTGTGCCTTTCCATAGAAAAAATATATCATCGAGAAATCTAACCCACAAACAAACATTTGTATACCATCTAGAAGGAACGATGATATTCATTTCAAAATCAGTTAAGAATAGAGTGGCGATGGAAGGAGCCACCGTGGCCCCCATTGCTATCCCATGCACTTGGTGGAAAAAATCACCCTCAAACTGAAAAATAGTTTTTGTTAAAACCAACGATAGCATTTGAAGAAAAAATTGCCTTGGTACTCGAGAGGGCAAAGTTATCTCTAATTTCTCAACCACCCTTAAATCCTCTTCTTGTGCAATATTGGTGTATAAAGCTACCACATCAAGAGATACCAGCATTAATTCATCCACCGGTAATGTAAGGGAATCTAATTTTTCTTTTTTTTCTTTTTTTTTAATTGAAGTTTTTCAGTCACATACAATAATCAAATTTAGATACAAGACACATTACTGAATTTACATTACAAGAAACTCGACGGACTATTCGGAAGTTAAGACTCTGGGTTTTGCGGTTCGTATTTATCCTGATTTATGTAGAGAGAGGCAAAAACGACGTAGAGAATTTCTTTTGTTAAGGCCTGGGGTTGTGCAGCTGGGGGGGCTCTTTTTCTTAAAACACCCTTGTAAGTGTTTGGTGAAATATCTTGATGTTTCGTATGTATTTTTTGAGCCCTCCCAGCTGCTAGCCTTTATCAGTGCTAGATGTCTGGAGTCTTCTACTCCCCCTCCATAAGGAGCTCAGATAGTGATTGTTTGAACTGCTCTGCTGCCTGTTTCTTTACATATTTGGTTTGCTTGTTTGCATATATATAATTCTCATGAATACCCCCCTCTTTTTGTGGACTAGTTTGGTTGGATATTTTGTGTTAAATGGCTATGCATGTATATTTGATTTTTCTTTCTGTAATTTCTTTTACCAACCTATTTCTTCAAGAGAGTGCATTGTTAAGCTTTCTTGACTTATATTGTAAAATTTTCATAAATATAAAATAAAACAAATAAAAAAAGACTGGTTACATGAACATGCTTCGAGAATACGGAATGCAGTAGTTTCTGCCCCTCTGGTTCAGCATTGTATGGAATCAGATCACACATTTGCAGAATTTAAATGGCGAATTATAGATCATGTTCCAGAGAGTCCTAGAGGAGGAGACAGGGAACAACGTCTCCAGTGGTTAGAGCAAAGTTGGATTTTTCGAGTTGGATTTCTGGAACCCAAGGGATTAAACCTGGAATTGGATTGGATGAGCTTGTTATGACGTAATGGTCTCGAATTGGTGAACGGTTTAAAATCTCTCGATGTTACCAAAGCTCTTGATCAGTAAGTGAGACTGCATTAATGGAAGTGTCCGTCACAAGAAGAGTGTGAATTTAGCTACTTCTTTGGGTCAAGCGTCGAAAAGAACGAGCTATCATGGCTGGACGCTGAAGTTATTGTGGCTGGACACTATATAAAGATGAGTACATGCTGATTGCAGAATCTTAAGCGTTGAAACAGGGCCAGAAATTAGAGCGTGGCTCTAAACGCAGTGCTGTGTTCGTTGTGTTCTGCAGAATTGATTATACGCAGGGGAGAGCTCTCAGTTGTGTAGAAGAGGTCCCCTGGGCTGGTTTTCAAATGAAGAGGTTATTGTGATATAGCATTGAGTTTGAATGCAATTATCGCACAACATTTTATGCAGTGGTTAGGTTACCACAAAATAGATTAAAAGGAAAGTCACGCTTCAAGAGGGCGTAATCCCTCAAGGCAATAACGTCCGACAAAAAATAGAGGTGTGTTATAATATATTAATATATCAGTCGCTACCTGGTTAGTGGCAGTCTCTGTCCCGCCCCGGAACACTCCTCTACATGCCCCGATGCTAATCACAGAGCATTGGAGCATGTAGCGGGCTTTGAAGGGGATATTCAATGACACTAACTGTGTAAGTTCCATTGATATCCCCATTTAGTGCATTTACACGGTTTACAGGGCTGTAAACAGTATAAATGGCCTTCAAATATTGGGACCTAAGTGTTTAATGAAGACAATAAGCATGTCTATATACTTGGATAAAATAGGCTTGTACAATGATCCCCAGTAGTACACACATGCTATTGTACAAATTTACACTTGCTTTGGGATAGATGTAAATGTATACATGCATATTTTATAAACTATGGGCCCAGTATTTAAAGGCATTTACATGGTTTATAGAGCTGTAAACCATGTAAATGCCCCTAAGCGGGATATTCAGCAACACTAACCATGATTAGTGCCGCTGAATATCCAGAAATAATGCCGTTATGCACCCTAATGCTATCTACTTAGCATCAGGGTGTGTTGAGGGCAGTACCCAGGGATAACTGTGCAGGAGCAGTATTCAGCCATTATCCGGTTATCCCTCAGGGGCGAAAGTTAGCTACAGCGAAAGCTGTCCTAACATTTATTTATTTTATTTATTTATTTAACAAGTTTTTTATACCGCCTTTTCCTTCAATTTGCCGCCAGAGCTAACTAGACAGTGGCTGAATATTGCCGCTGCATTGTTAGCCTCTGCGCCATGTGCGGTGATCCCAGATATTCAATGCTGGTGGCCAGATATAGCCCCGTATTGAATATCCGGGGTTAAAGTTTGGCAGCGACAGTTATGCGCCTTAGATATTGGGCCCTACATGCATACGTTGAAATTGCACCCAAAACTATGCCCCTGGGAATGCACATGCACAGAACACATTAAAGTATGTATAGTCCTTTGGTACACTCACTTTTTTTGTATGTTTACCCACATGCAATTTTATAAGAGCCTATTTCTGCATGTAAAATATGCTTTAAGTGCTGGAAATAGTTTCATAAAATTACCCTAAATGAGTAATTTTATGCCGGTGCTCCTAGTTAAAGCATTTTTTAAGCCGCCTATTTTTTAAGCCTGTTTTATGAAAACAAGTAAGCACCTACTTTGTCTTTATAAAATACTTACCTAAGTGTGAGAAATCGTGCTTTAAGTTAAGGTGATTTATGTGCAAGAATGCACATAAATGATAGTACTTTATAATTTATGTGCAAACATGTGCACACCACCCATGCATACACCTACCGGCAAAGTACACGTCATCAAACAACATGCATACTTTTTATGGTTGTTATTTTTAGAGGTCATTAACCACATGTTTATTTATTTATTTAACATTTCTTATATACCGCCTTTCATGATATCAAGGCGAATTATATTGAACAGGGCATTATAACTTGGAGATAACTATTTTACAAGGAACATGGGCTATGGAGGGTTAAGTGGCTTGCCCAAGACCACAAGGAGCACCTGTGGGACTATAAACCCCAGTCCTTCCGGCCCAAGGTTGCTGTCCTCTAGTGGGATTTGAACCCCCGACCTTCCGGCCTGAAGTACCTTGCCCCAACCACTAGGCCACTCTTCCACTCCATATGTGGCTACATATGTGTGTAGCTACATACACACACATGTAGCCAGTTATGCATGTAAATAACTAAAATAATTTCCAGTTAGGTGCATACTTGACACCTAAAAGTATGTGCTTTTATAAAATTGTTCACAGTATGTGCTGCTAATAGTTCAGCCCATCACTAAAGTACCTTTATGAGGCAGATTGCTTTTGTGAAGTAGTAGTTGCAAGGCCAGTTTTTACTACAGTGCTTAAGTCGTTTTTCTGTATGGTGATTTTATGTTTTTTTCAGGATTCCAGCATAAGAAGTCACATATCACGTCAGGCTTCCCAGGCAATGCCAATTCGTAACACTGGCAGTCCAAAATCTGCAGTAAAGACACGACAAGCTTTTTTCCTTCAGACAACTTGCCTGACCAAACTTGCCCGTCAAGTCTGCAAAACTACACTACGGTTACGGCAGGCAGCAAGACGACCCTTTGTCCCTATTAACTGTGCTGCCATTAGGGCAGAATGTAAGATGTTTTTAAATTCTTAGCTTTTTATGTGTTGTGCTTTGAAACATATTCTGTGATTTTTTTTCTTTTATGTTTGCAATAAACAATTTGTGTTTATAGGCTTCTCTTTAAAATGCATATTTTTTGAATTGTGTGTTTGATCATGTCAGTTGTATAAATCTCAAATTTAAGGTGGTAGTACTTGTACCCAGGAAAACAAATTCAATCAAGTGTGAGAATAAAAGCTGGCTCTAAAAAGGAATATTTTCAGTTATATATAGCATCTTTTTCATAGTTATGTTGCTCAGTTATTGTATAACAAAGCAATATTATGGGAAGCTTGAATACTAGTCTTGTAAAAAGAGATGCGGTGAGCAGTTGATTTGCTGAAGAAGTACCCACTTTGTCTTTCTTGAAAACAACATACATTTGTAAAGTTTGGTATAATTATTTTGTTTCCCGTATATTAAGTTTTAAATTTTGTGGTAGATAAATGGCAGCTTCTTCTGAAGATTTATTAGTATTGTACATCTTGGATCACACATGCACTCCTTGTTTGCACTTTTGGTATATTCATTTACAAAACAAAAGACATACCCTGAGTAAAAGGTGCTTTGTTGGATACAGTGATGGTCAGTTTGCTATCATCTGTTAATTGTTTGATAATAAGTTATACTACTGTAAGAAATAACATGCCATAATGTAGTGACAAAATAAACTCACTGCTTACATTTTAATTTGTTTGCATAATAAATTATACCATGTGATTGGACTTAGCAATTCTGTGAGTGATGGTAGTGATAGAATAGTGCATTAATAATCAGATTTTATTTGGTAAGACATTTCAGCAGTGAGTCATGGCATTACATAGTTTCCATATCTTTTATTAACTTTAAAATATAAATTTTAGTTCTATCCTATTTTGTGCTGCTTAAAAAATTTATGGTAAACCAGATCTTGAGTCTTGAAAAACTTTTTGGGTTTCTGAACCTGAGGTTGAGTAACATTGGGCCAATGCATGTCATCAGAAAATGTCACTTTCAGATACTAATGATTAAACAGAACTCATTATTTATTTATTTATTTGACAGCTATTGTGTTCTGCACAATCTGATCTTGGTGTATTTCAACCAATACAGTTGAAGCTGCATTTTGAGTTTGTCGTTGAAATGATTTGGATGTAGGCTGTATTTAATGAGTGCATGGATTGCACAGTGTTGATGTTCATTTCTTACTTTTTGTTACTAAGGTTATACTGTGGCAGTAGAATTAGTACAAGCTAACGTTTTAGAAAATCATACTTTCTGCTGGAACCAGTGACTTTGATTTATGATATCTCATTGCAAGGGCTCACTCACACTGGGTCAATTAGAATTGTAACTAATGATTTTAAACTATAATAGAAAAACTATGCTAAATTGGTCATGATAACATTTTATTTTTTTACTGGCAAAATAATGTATTCATTTATATAAATTGGTCATGATGACATTTTATTTTTTTACTGGCAAAATAATGTATTCATTTATATAAATTGGTCATGATGACATTTTATTTTTTTACTGGCAAAATAATGTATTCATTTTATTAAATTTTTTTCCTTTTTCCTTGTTTGCTGTAATTTCAGATTCAGATTCAGAAGTTAGCTGTAATTTCAGATTTTAAATTATATGCCAGAAAAGATTGCAACAAACTTGAGCAAGATCCAAAATCAGTATAAAAAGTGCTGCTTGTTAAACAAGGACTCTATACTGCAAAATCAAGTAACTGATTTTTCCAGTCAAGTAAAAGGAAGTTTTAGCTTTTAGGGGGCTTTTTGCAAACATACCATAAATAGTACAGTCTGATACTGCTAACATTAATTAAAGCAGTGACATCAGACATCCCTCCCTAGTGTGGAAAGTAGGGTACTATTATTGTATGCTTATTTTTCAGCAGTAGTAAAGAGCTTTATTCTGAATGGAAAGTAAGTCACCTTGAATTCTGAGCATGGAGCTATTAATTTTATAATTGATCAGCTCATATTATTCTCAGTGTGGATGCTGGCATATTTTCATAAGAGAAATATGCACATACTTGTTTTTTTAAATTACTTAGGGAATGTGAGCACTTAATTTTACGCCATCTCTGGTAAGCACACATTTTCTGGATTGTTTTATGCATCTACATGTTCATTTTCAAAAGTATTACATAAATGCAAACCCCCTTCCGGCCTTGCCCCAGGGAAGTAGTTCCCAAATGGTGGGTTGGGCCCCCAAATGAGATCATATCATCAGTGAATTATGTCACAGAAACAGGGCTGTTCTGCCTCCCTCTGGACTTTTGCTGTGACCTATGGCCAGTTGTGGCAGTCAGCATGGAGCCTGTGAATCAGTGAAGTTAAAACCCTCTGCCCAGTGTGCAGCGGAGGCCAAGAGAGCAAATAGAATGCTAGGTATCATAAGGAAAGGAATGGAAAATAAAACAAAGGATATTATAATGCCTCTGTATTGTTCCATGGTACGACCGCACCTTGAATATTGTGTGCAATTCTGGTCGCCGTATCTTAAAAAGGATATAGCGTTATTAGAAAAGGCGCAGAGAAGAGCCACCAAAATGGTAAAAGGGATGGAAGGATACTCCTATGAAGAGAGACTAAGAAGGTTGGGGCTCTTCGATCTGGAAAAGAGACGGCTGAGGGGAGATAAGATAGAGGTCTATAAATTAATGAATGGAGTGGAACAGGTAAACGTAGATCGATTGTTTACATCGTCAGAATATAAAAAGACTAGGGGACATGCAATGAAGCTACAGGGTAACCTATTTAAGACTAATAAAAGAAAATATTTTTTCACTCAATGTGTAATCAAACTCTGGAATTTGTTACCGGAGGATGTAGTAAGAGCTGTTAGTGTAGCTGGGTTTAAAAAAGGTTTGGACAAGTTCCTGGAGGAAAGGTCCATAAACCATTATTAAAAAGGGACCCAGGATATCACTGCTTGACCCAATACAAGCATTGAGGAACCTGTGTCTTTTGGGGAAACTGCTAGGTACATATGACCTAGATTGGCCACTGTTGGAAACAGGATACTGGGCTCGATGGACCTTGGTCTGACCCAGTATGGAATATCTTATGTTCTTATGTAATTTCACAGACCCTGAACCCCATCCTCTGTAGGCTTCTTGTTTGATTGGAAACCCAGGCAGAGCACATGGGCACACAGGATCCTAGGCTGACTGCTGCTACTTTTGCCAGCACTTTTCTGCTTTTGATAAGGGAGAGAAGAAAATGTTGATGGAGAGCTGCCATTTTATTTTCATAATCATCTGGGTCACATGAATTTTCAAGTGCTGGAAACAAGGTCATATTGGATAAACATTCGGGAAGCACTGTGCCAGAATTTGCCTTTGATGTAGCTTGGCATACATGTGCATGGCATTTTAGAAAGGGGGCTGTTTATACATGTTTATTTGCCAAGAGCCATGGTAGGTTCAGGCGAGGGAATAGTTTGGGTGGGCTAACACATTGATGTAGATTCCCCTTGCCACAATGGGTATCGGTATTGATCTAAAAATAATTCAGATGTCTGTGGAAGATTAGCCTAATAGTTAGAGCACTGGTTTGGGAATTAAGAGACCAGGGTTCAATTCCCACTAGCACACCTTGTGACCTTGGGCAAGTCACTTGAACCTCCATTGCCTCAGTAGAATCCAAGTTCTCATGTCCCTGTTTAATGTACTGTACATAACCATGTTTAAGTTACAATGTAAACCATTTTGATTAAATGTTAAAGCGGTATAAAAAAACTGTTAAATACATTTACACCTGTCCCCAGATACACAAATAAGTGCCAGCCTGAAGGGACAGGTGTCAGGACCAAGGTCTCGCTCCATCCCAAATCTGCAAGGCATCAGAACCTTCTGCTGATCTCCCCCCACCACACACACATGCACAAGGCATCCTAACCCCCCATCCCTGCCAAGTCAATAACCCCCTCAGCAATCCCGTGATGACCTCACTTTGACATGGAGAACAGGCACCCCCCTTTCTACAAGAAGCCCCTGCGCCCCAAACCCTCCACCAGGTCTTACTTGGGGTCCTTTGTGTCTTATGGGAGCAGAAGTGATCCACATTTACTCCTGCACTTTCGGCTCTGGATTCCAAACTGGCCACGTGACCCCTAATAGCAATCTGAAAATTTTACTGCTAGGGCTCAGGCTGCCAATCATTATTTGAGAATTTTCCATGTCCCAAACTGGATGTCTAATGTCCCCCAACCTATCTAAAATCTGTCTTTACATGTGGAATTTATTATGCATCTTTCCATACATAAAACATGCTGCTGAATATTGTAAAGGCGGAATATACATTTTAAAATTATATTATATTGCAGAAATATCTTTTAAAATTGCCCTCCTATATTAAAAACATATTGAGACACCGTTAGTTTGTGCATATAGGTGCCTAAACATAACACAAGTCTATAATTAAGCACACAGCCTTTATGAATATCTGATGCAAAGTTTAAAGTTATATGCACCCAAATATATATATCATGAAGATTGTATTCAGGTCTAAGAAGCAACATAACTACTAAAAATGAAACCAAAGATACTCTTATAGGTTTGTTGGGGTGCTCTTGTAAATTCAAATATTTTATTTATAGAAGCATTTTCCCATTTTTGTCTAAGAGAAGTTACTTTTCTAAATTAAGCCTTAAGACTAATTTTTGTCTTAATTTCTTATGGGTTCTCCACAGAGGTTATACGCTATTGGGTTATAAAATGCACATTACAAAAGGCTTCTGCTGCCAGAAAAATCGTGCATAAACTTGGACTATTTGGGTGCAATTTTATAACAGATCACCTATTTTGAGACTATTTTATAAAGCCACAGACATACTTGCATGCAGGGTAGTAGGTGTACACTTTAACATTTGAAGTATGTGCTTACATGCTTATTTTATAAAATACACGCATAAATCATGACCCTTCCAACAATCTGCCAAATTCCACCCCAATACACACCTACAGTTCTTATCACATGTAATACCTCGGGGAAGCCATTTTGGACTTAGTCCTTAGTGGAACACCAGATCTGGTGCAAGAGATAAGGGGTGTTTGGACCACTTGGCAATAGTGATCATAGCATGATCACGTTTGATTTAATTAATGGAGGAGGGATGGTAAGGAAATCCACAGTACCACCTTTTAACTTTCAAAAGGGAGACTATGATAAAATGAGGAAAATAGTTAAGAAAAAACTAAAAGGAGCAGTTGCAAAGACTTACATCAAGCTTCGGTGTTGTTTAAAAATACTATCTTGGAAGCCCAGACCAGCTGTATTCCACGCTTTAAGAAAAGTGGAAGGAAGTTCAAAAAACTGCCAGCATGGTTTAAAGGTGAGGTCAGAGAGGCTGCTGTTGCCAAAAAAGCATCTTTCAGGAAATGGAAAAAAAGAGCCAAATGACGAAAACTGGAAACAGCACAAGCACTGGCAAGTTAAATGCAAGGCATTGATAAGGCAGGCAAAGAGAGAATTTGAGAAGAAACTTGCTGTGGAAGCAAAAAGGCGTAATAAAGACTTTTTCAAGTACATTTGTAGCAAAAAACATGAGAGAGTCAGTTGGACCATTAGATGATAGAGGGGTAAAAGGGGCAGTAAGAGGGGACAAGGCTATAGCGGAGAAACTGAATGGTGTCTTTACTGAGGAAGATGTGAGGTTGTTACCCATGACTGAAGTGGTATTTAAAGGTGATACTGAGAGGAATTTAAAGAAATATCGATACACCGGGAAGCTGTATTATAACTATTTGATAAACTGAAGAGTAGCAAATCACCTGGACCGGATGGCATACATCCAAGGGTGTCGAAAGAACTGAAATACGAGCTTGCAGACCTGCTATTAGTAATCAGTGAACTATCATTAAAATCATCTGTAATGCCTGAAGATTGGAGGATCGCCAATATAACACCAATTTTTAAAAAGGGTTCCAGGGGTGATCCGGGAAACTACAGACCGGTTAGCCTGACATCAGTACCGGGAAAATGGTAGAAAATCATTATAAAGAACAAAATTACTCATCATATAGATAGTCATGGCTTAATGGGAGACAGCCAACATGGCTTTAGACAAGGAAGATCTTGTCTTACTAATCTGTTATGTTTTTTTGAAGGTGTGATTAAACAGGTAAACAAAGGTCAGTCGGTTGATATAGGGTATTTAGACTTTCAGAAAGCCTTTGACAAGATCCCTCATCAGCGACTTTTGGCAAAACTAAAAAGTCATGGGATTGGAAGCAGTCTACTATTGTGGATCAGGAACTGGTTAAAAGATAGAAAGCAGAGGGTAGGGCTAAATGGCCAGTTTTCCCAATGGAAAAAAGGTGAATAGTGGAGTACCCCAGGGATCTATGCTGGGTCCGCTGCTTTTTGACATATTCATAAATGACCTGGAAAAGTGAATAATGAGTGAGGTTATCAAATTTGCAGATGACACAAAAATTATTTAAAGTTGTTAAAACCCAAGAGGATTGTGGAAAATTGCAAGAGGATCTTGATAAATTGGAAGACTGGGCATCCAAATGGCAGATGAAATTTAATGTGAACAAGTGCAAAGTTATGCACCTAGGAAAGAACAACCCAAACTATGGTTACACGATGCAAGGTTCAACATTAGGAATCACTACCCAGGAAAAATATTTAGGCGTCATCGTGGATAGCATGTTGAAACCCTCCGCCCAGTGTGCAGCGGCAGCCAAGAGAGCAAATAAAATGCTAGGTATCATAAGGAAAGGAATGAAAATAAAACAAAAGATATTATAATGCCTCTGTATCATTCCATGGTACGACCGCACCTTGAATAGTGTGCATTTCTGGTCGCCATATCTTAAAAAGGATATAGCGTTATTAGAAAAGGCGCCGAGAAGAGCCACCAAAATGGTAAAGGGGATGGAAGGATACTCCTATGAAGAGAGACTAAGAAGGTTGGGGCTCTTCAACCTGGAAAAGAGACGGCTGAGGGGAGATACGATAGAGGTCTATAAATTAATGAATGGAGTGGAACAGGTAAACGTAGATCGATTGTTTACGTTGTCAGAATATAAAAAGACTAGGGGACATGCAATGAAGCTACAGGGTAACCTACTTAAGACTAATAAAAGAAATTTTTTTTTCACTCAATGTGTAATCAAACTCTGGAATTTGTTACCGGAGGATGTAGTAAAATCTGCTAATGTAGCTGGGTTTAAAAAAGGTTTGGACAAGTTCCTGGAGGAAAGGTCCATAAACGATTATTAAAAGGAACCCAGGATATCACTGCTTGACCCAATACAAACATTGAGGAACCTGTGTCTTTTGGGGAGACTGCTAGGTACTTATGACCTAGATTAGTCACTGTTGGAAACAGGATACTGGCCTTGATGGACCTTGGTCTGACCCAGTATGGCATATCTTATGTTCTTATTAAAACCCTTTTACATACACAAAGCAAGGGTTTACATGCAAAAATTTATAGAATTACCCCCTTTATGACATACTTATTACAGTAGTGGTTCCGTTATTTAAGGAGATGGCTAACCTTTTCCCATTGTTTATATTCCTCTGATTCAGGATCAATCAGTATCTCCCACTGGTAGACACGCCATAGTCTTTTTGGTTGGGGAAGGGGTATTTAAATATTATTGAATAATTGTCATAGTTGTCTTGTTGATAAAGAAATGAGGTAAGGGAAGTGAGAAAGGGAGAGATAGAATGAAATATGAACTCAAAGCTTTCATTTCCTTTTCTTTCAAACATTATTCCATTTGTTATTTGGATGCTCAGGCCTCTCTTTTTTAGATGAATTACATTTCCTGCCGTTTATAGTAGTCCAGTTAGTATTTGTTTGTACCAAGGGGAGTAATGTTTGTAGATTTTGTTCATATTGGTTTCTAATTAGTACTGTGATATTTTCCATTGTGTGGATTTCCCAGCTTTTAATTATCTAGTCCTGAGGTAGAGGACCCTTCTTTCAATTTTTCACGTTTTTGGGCTAGTGTCATATTAGGCACAAATAGCAATAGAGATATCATTTTGGATGTATGCATAAAACCAAGTTTATGCCACTGCATTCTAGTAGAAATAATTTGGGAGGTTCAGTCTAGTGGCTCAGTGTGTGCAAAGGGACACATCATGACAATCCCAGGTTTCTGTCAATAGAGGTAGCTCTAGGGATGTGCAGAGGAGTACATCCAGGCAGATCTCTGCTCATTTTGCTATTGGTAGCTCTGGAGACCTGCAAGGGTGTACCTCTGAGGCTAGCTTAGTAAGGAAGTAATTCTTAGCTTGCTTTACTGTTTAAGAAGCAGTGCAGGAGCAGTTAGAAAGGAGGACCTGGGAAGAAGGCAGTTGCAAACTGCTAAGTCCTGTCAGGTTTGGGACAGGCAGAGCCACAATTTGAGCAGGAGAGAAACCCTCCAGGTAGTGGCCAGAAGGGAGGGTGTTTCTCCCAGCCTTGGTGGCAAGGGCAAAGCATGGAGTATCCTCCTGGAAGCAAGGAGGAGGACAGTACTCCATAATCTCTGACAGAGAGAAAGGAAGTGGGGGAGGAGCAGCCCGCAGGTGAGTTGCTTTGGAACATTTAAAAGTGCATGGAAGATTAATTCATTGTACCTTTTTGTTCACCGAGTTAAGAAGTCTGAAAAAAGACTCGTTGGATAGAAAACCATACAGACTGTTTTTCATTTGGATTAGGGTAGAGATTTTATTACCATTTCTGAAGTTCTCACTGGTATTATAACCTGCTATGCTGTTTTAGGACTCCCTCCCAGTCTCTGAGATTGCAGGAGATGGCTGGGCTGGGCCAGAGAAACTCTTTAAACTAGGTACCTCTCATCTGCTTCACCTCTTATTACTTTACTGCGCCCCTCCCCCCTCCTTAGTTCACAGTGGGACACCATCTACCAAACATGTCTCAATATAATTGTGGCCCCTCCCAACTTTGTCATCCTTGGGGATTTTAACATCCATTTTCATACCCTTTCCCATCCCACGAGAGTTTTCTTTCTGTCATTTTCTTGTAGATCATGATTTTGTTCAATTTATTCAGGGTCCCACTCATTCAGCTGGCCACATCCTTGAGCTGTTCTTTACCCACCTTGACACGTGCCCCCCATCCCTCCAGTTTTACCACTTATCCTCTTCCCTGGACTAACCATGCCTTAATCAGTTTCTCTCTCCTCATCCCCCTAGGTCCCATTGGTCGTTCTAGGGCATCAGCCCCCATCTTCCTACTCGTAGACATCGCACCCCCAACTTAAAGACTCTTCCCTACAGTGTCTAACCTTTTCCCATCTGACTTTCACACACTGCCTTTAAGTCACCAGATTGACCTCTGGGACTCTATATTACAAACCCAATTAGACCTTCTTGCTCCCCCAGTGTCAATTTTTCCCTCTTCACTTTGTTCTTCTGCCTGGTTCCACCTAGGCCTCTGCCGCCTCAAGCGCCAGCTTGATGCTTCAGAGCCAACCTGGCATAGCCCACAGTGAGAACTTCAGAAATGGTAATGGTCCTCCTTACCATTTTTCAAACACATCATCATCATCATCGCATCATGGTCTTAACTGCTCAGAGGGACTACTATTCTTCCCTAGTCTCTGCCTCCTCCCATAGCCCAAAAACCCTTTTCTCCCTTGTTGCTCGACTTTGTCTTGCTGGCCCCTTCTACTTCTACCTTTCTGGCCTCCACCGGCCCCTTCCCTGATGCCCTCACCAATGCTTTTTCATCCAAAAATCTTTCTGCCTGTTCCGGCCTTCCTTCAGATTACTCTTTTTTTTTTTCCACCCTCTTCACCTACCCCCTCTGCTCAAACTAGGCATTCCTTCCCACTTATTTATTTATTTATTTATTTGCTTTTCTTATATACCGCGCTATTAAGATCAGTGCGGTTTACATTACAACTGAACAATGCAACAATGTTTTTTTTACATAACACAATGTGCTTACATAGAACAAGGGTACAGTCATAACGGGAGAATAACGGGGGAAACTATTTACAAGATATATACACATAAAATTTACATAGAGTTAAATACAACTGATATTTGGTTATAGCTAGATCGGATGGGGGACAGGATACAGCCATAGGGAGAGGGCGGCTAACCGTTTTCGTGTTGGGTTAGTGCGTTGGGATAATTAGAGCAGGGGGTGGATGCCTGCGACTTATGTTTTTCAGGACTGGTTTCGGGATAGTAGATTTGAAATAGATGGTGTTTTATTTCTTTTCTGAATGTGGTGAGGCTTGGTATGGATCGAATCCAGGTGGGAAGTTCATTCCAGGTTGTCGGAGCATAAATCGAGAAAGCTCTATTAGTAGTTGTCTTTGTGCACCTTGTGGTAAATTTGGGTACTATTAACATGTTGAGTAGTGCAGGCCGTCTTATTCTATTTTCAGGAATATTGTTAATTAGGTTGCTGATAGGTGTAGGAGACTGGTTGTTCAGTGCCTTGAAAGTCATGACTAGTACCTTGTATTGGATTCGGGCTTGTAGTGGTAGCCAGTGTAACTCTTTCATCACTGGTGTTATATGTTCCATTTTTGATACACCTGTTAAGACCCTAGCAGCTGAGTTCATGGCCAGCCGAAGCGGGTTGAGGGTTGCCTGTGGGAGACCATGAAGGATGATGTTTGCGAAATCAAGATGTGGGATTACTAGGGCCTGAAATATCGTTCGGTAGTCAGAGAAATCTAGCAGAGGGCGGAGGTGGCGGAGGGTTCGTATCTTGTGGTAAACTGATCTTGTAACGGCCTTTACATGGGTTGTCATGTCCAGACGCCGATCTAGAGTAATTCCTAGATATCGGATTGTGTCTCTTGTTTTGAGTTCAGCATTTTTAACTTGCAGGTAAGGAGGTGTAACGAACTTCTGGTTCCTAGTGACAAAGAGGACATCAGTCTTGTTATGATTGATCCTCAGGTTTTGAGTGAGGAGCCATTCAGCAACTGCATCAAAGCATCTGATGATAGGGGAGAAATCGGGCTGCTCAATAGTAAATGGAATGTATAGTAGTATGTCGTCAACATACACCAGGCATTCTACATTTAGGGAGCGGATCAGAGAGCAGATAGGCTGCATATAAATGTTAAATAGTAAGGCAGACAGGGATGATCCCTGGGGTACTCCCTGCTTCTGTAGAAAAGGTTCAGAAGAGGTGGTGCCTGTTTTTACTTGCTGCCATCTATTGGTTAAGTATGATTCACACCATTGTAGCGCAGTATCCTGTAGCCCTTTTTCCTGGAGACGCTGTAATAGTATCTTATGGTTCACAGAATCGAAGGCGGCAGCAATGTCGAGGAAGATAAGGATGAAGCCTTGGTGTATATTATTAATTCCTGTGATTAATTTGTCGAAAAGGGTAGTTAAGATGGTGTCTACCCCATGCGATTCTCTGAAGCCATGTTGAGCTGGGTCGAGAGGTGACTCAATGTCGACATGTTGCTGGATCTGTCGCTGGACTATTTTCTCGATGATCTTGGCCAGCAGGGGGATACTCGATATAGGTCTATAGGATTCGACTTTGGATGTATCAAGGCGACTATTTTTTAGTAGGGGCCTGATTGATGTGTGTTTTAAACTTTGTGGGAAGATGCCCCTTAGTAGAGATTGGTTGGTTATATTGCATAATGAGTGGCTTAGTTCATGTCGAAGTTCCTTTATCCAGCTTGCTGGGCAAGGGTCATTTGGGGCAGTGGTGAGATTGATGGAGGTGATGGTGTCTTCAATTTCTTTAGTAGATACTGCAGAGAAATTGAGTAGTAGGGTAGGCTTTGTTGTACTTATTACAATGGTTGGGTTATAGGTGGATGGAATCGTGTTGGATTGGATCATTTTTGATTGTAGATAGTTCGAGTAATCCTGTGGTTGAGGCATGAGTGGGCTTACTGGTGCTGGGTCCCCTGTTAATGACTTTACTATATTAAATAGGTCATGTGTTTTATTCAAAGACCGTTTTAGAATGGTTGAGTGATGTTGTTTCTTTTTTTCACTTATTTTCTCTCTGTGTAGAGCTAGATGAGAGTTGTAGTTGTGATAGGCTGCTGTAGTCTGGTTCCTGCGCCATCGTCTTTTGAGTTTACGTAGTTGTAAAAGGGAAGCTCGAAGGTCAGTAGAGTACCAGGGAGCATGTGCACGTTTCTTGGGTACCTTGTTGGTGGATGGGATACAGGCTATAGCTCTGATAACGTTGTTCCAATTCACTACAAGTTCGTCTGGGTCAAGGATAGGAACGTCAAGGCGTGGCAGTAGCTTGATAAGTACATCTTCCTTGTCGAGTGGACGAAATCGTGGTGTTAGTATTCCGGGGTCAGGGGTGCTGGCCTTGTCACTGGTCTTATGGTGGTGTGTGATTGGTATGTGGAAGTTGAGGAGGTTATGGTCAGACCAAGGTACTGGGGATATAGCAGTCAGCAGCTGAGGTGTGGTGTCAGCTATATATTGAGGGGCAAAAATAAGGTCAAGGATACCACCCTTTGCATGCGTAGGGGAGTGTACTATTTGCTTGTAGTCCAGGTCGTATAAAGCTTCGAGGAAGGTTCTTGCTTGTGCTTCAGGTAAGGAGGGGAGGTTGAAGTCTCCTATTAGCCAGTTTGATGAACGTGGATTATCCGAGTTGCATGCAAGCTTGATGATTGCTGGTAGGTCATCAGAGGATGATGTTGGTGCTCTGTAGAGTGCGTTTATTGTGCATTGGTCATTTGATATGGTAATAGTGTCAAGGTGCGTTGAGGTAGATGCGTCGTTTAGTTTGAATTTCAGTTCTGCTTTTGCGAGGATGAGTACCCCACCTCCTTTTTGTTTAGCTCTGTGACAAGTATACAGTGAGAAGCCGGCTGGGGTCATTTGATTGATGATCGCATTATCACAATCTGACAACCATGTCTCCGTGATTATTAATATGTCAAGGTCGTGGAATGTTATAAGGTCGGTGATTGCTGGCCATTTTTGGCGTGTAGATCTCGCGTTTATGAGCGCACATTTTAGTAGATGATGTTGCTGATGTTTGACTGAGTGAGTTTTTTTGGTGTTTTGTAGGGGAATGTATAGTAGGTGCTGATATGGAGTGTTGGCAGTGTTATGAGCAGTTTGGTGGACTTTCTCTGACCATCTCCTATTGTTACTGTAATGGATTGGGATGTGGTTAGCACATGTATTGAATGCGTGACTAGAGAGACCAAAGGTGAGAAAGAGAATAGACAGTGGTATGAGTGCATACATCTTGGAGGAATATTGGTCTCAGTTGAGATGTGGACAATTAACAGGGGTGATTCAGTGGTATGGGATATCTGGGCAGTAATGTGACTGAGATATTTGGATAAAATATCTTAATTTACAGGAGGGTGGCATGCACCTGTGGACTTGGATTCGCTACTGCATAGTTGGGCTAGCTTCAGCATTAAAATATGTTGAGAGAGCTACTGGCAACAGTAATAAAGGATTGCTACTAGCTATAGTAAAGGTTGAGTACAATGGTAATAAGTAAATGCTACTGACAACAGTAAAAACTTGAGATGCAACAATGATAGCTGAGTGTTACCGGAAACATCAGTAAGTGAATGCAACAGTAAATAAATTAAATGCTACTGGCGACAGTATATAAGTTGTGTACATGTTACTGACAACAGTAATAAATATTTAATAAATATTTTCCTATCAAGCGTGTGTCAGCTGGTAATGGTGGACCTGACAGAATAAAGTTAAGCAAATTCACGAGATATGATATCTAGTATAAATCAGATAACTAGGCTGTTTAGGAAGAGTTTTGTTGAGTCACGTCTGAAAAGAGTATACTTGCTGTGGGAGTTCAGCCGACGATCCTGGACTATAGAGGCTGATGTGGTATCCTTGACCTGTACACACTACTCTATCAAACACTCATTTGGTCCTGAAGACCCTATCCCCTCAGTCTGATATTCGAAGTCCTCCTTAGGTCTCATCCCATACATCTGTTCAGTGCTTAACAGGTTTTTAAAATTGTTTTCAGGAACTGTCCCTTCCTCGTGGAAGAAAGCAGTTATCTGTGCGTTATTGAAAGGCCCTAAGATTGACCCTGAGAATCCCACTCATTATTGTCCTATCTCCAACCTCCCTTTTCTCGCTAACTTGCCGAGCGCCTGACCTTCACCCACTATCCAACCATCTCGAACACAACCTCACCCGGCACCCTCGTCAATCCGGATTCTGTTTGCGCTACAGTACTGAAACCATCTTTATTTCTGTGGCCAATGACATCGACACCTACCTGCACCAAGGTTTTTATGCCCTGGCAATCTGCTTGGCCCTCATGGCTGCCTTTGATCTTGTAGACCATTATCATCATCTTTCTCATCTCTGTGAAGTGGGGCTCCAGGGCACTGTCCTTTCCTGGCTTTTCTTTTTCCTTCAGGATCGCACTTATCAGGTTCACCATCATGGCGCTACATCCTTACCGTTCTCCCTCTCTTCTGGGGTCCCCAAGGGTTTGCCCTCTCCCCTCTGCTATTCAACATCTTTTGCTCTAGTTACCCGTGTAAATGCCTTATCCAGGATTTTCAAAAGGCACCTACATGGGTAGTGCCCTTTTAAAATCCCGGATAAATCCCTAATGCGCCCAGGTGCTGTGTGGTTAGCATAGGGGCGTTCCAGGGCAGAGGAAAGGGCTAACCGGGCAGCAGCAATTTTTGATGCTACCCGCTTAGCTCTCTGCATCTTAAAGATAGGTGAGGTTTTTCCTCGCCTATCTTTAAGGCGCAGGGGCTAAGCGGGTAGCATCGAAAATCTGCGCTAGCCAGCTAGCTCCTGTGGCTTCTGGGTTTTGCAGCAAGACCTGGATTTTCAATGCCGGGGCCGAAAATGACCCTGGCATTGGAAATCCAGGTTAGATAGATGGCAGGCAGGCTATGTGCTGATGCAGCGCATAGCACCGCCCAGATGAAAATCAGGCCCACCATGTCTAATTTTTCCTACTGTTCTACCTCTATGCTTTCCTGTCATTTTTATGGATTTCTTTTCCTTTCTTATTTGTAAATTGTTTTTATTTTATTGTAAACCACTCTGTCTGCCTGGCAAAGGGGCGGTATAATGTTGTTAAGTGCCGTCGAGTCGGAGTCGACTCATGGCGACCCTCTGGATAGCTATCCTAAATTGTGTTCGGTCTTCAGTCAGGCGGCTCATTGTTGACAGACTGGTACCCGTAGCTGCTGTAATTGTATCGATCCATCTCATTGCTGGCCTTCCTCTTTTGCGTTGACCTTCTATCTTGCCAAGCATAATGTCTTTCTCTAATGATCTCTCTCTTCGCATGATGTGTCCAAAGTATGAAAGTCGAAGTCTTGTCATCTGAGCTTCTAAAGAAAGCTTAGGTTTGATCTCCTCTAGTACTGACTGGTTTGTTCTTCGGGCAGTCCATGGTATACACAGTATTCGCTGCCAGCACCATATTTCAAAGGCATCAATTTTCTTCCTATCTGTCATTTTCATTGTCCAGCTTTCACATCCATATGTTATTGAAAATACCATGGCTTGAACAAGTCGAATCTTTGTATGGAGAGAGACATCTCTGCTCTTGAGAATCTTATCTAGGTCTTTCATAGCCATTCTGCCAAGAGCAATGCGTCGTCTGATTTCTTGTTTTGGTTTGTTTAAAAAAAAATCTTTTTGGAATTCCAGTTTGTGCTGTATGGAAAGGGGTCTGCTATCAAAGAAGGCAAGGCTCCAGGGATATGTTCACAGTGCCCCCTAACTGTTACAAGTGAGAGTGCAGCGCAACACATTCTTACTGTAGCTCAGATTTTTTGCTGCCTGGGTTGGTGATGCTGTGAAAGCAGTGTTCACTGCCTTAGAGGGAAAGGGAAAGGAATCTGTCATCATGCAGTAGTGGGCACAGTGTGATCAAATTTAGGGTCCATGGTTTCAGAATTCTGTAAGGAACCCTGATAGCTCCAAGTGAAGGATTTCTGCTACCGTGGTTTGGGAGAGGATATAAAATAGGGGGGGGGGGCAAATCCCCAGATAGTTGTGAATCACGGTTTATTGTACCAGAGGCCAAAAGAAGTCGGTTCGAATTGAGTTAAAAGCATGAAGTAGCAGGAAAAATACTTCCAGATTAAAATAAATAATATTTTATAAAACAGAGAAATTTGGGATTTAGGTCAATATCTAGTCCTGTGGATATACTGATTCAGGCCTGTAATTCTTTGTCAGTAGGCTTTGATCACTGTGCATTCTTACATCATATAGAAGAAATCCTCTTTGGCCTCATAGCCTCTTCAGTATTGGGACATATTGAGCCTGTGCTGATAGTCATTACAGCTTATTAGGCATATTACTAGGAGGATTTTGTACTGAAATAGCTTGTAGTTAGTTACAAAAGAGCATTTGTAGTTTAATTTATGGATTTGTCTTCATTGTATTTTGAGTAGAGCCTATAGAACGTCTGGATCCATCTCCTAATAAAGGAAGGTGAGTTGTCCATAATGTATTATACCATAATTCTGTATAATCTGAACAGAAGACTTTTGTATAGTAGGCATTTGAAAATATCCACTTTATTTTTGTTTGATCTTCTAAGGATCTGTAATATGTTAGCTTTCTTGTCTGCAAAATCTCAGAGCTGGAAATACTGATATTTGTGTGTGTTTTAAGTTATTTGCTACAGAAAAAGAGGAAAAATTTGAGGGATTAGCCAGGTTAACTTCAAGATTTAACCGCATAGGTCCCTTGTTATAATTTGCTGGCAGCTGGCATATAAATTGTGTCCAGACAAATTGATGTCTAGCCAAAACATATTTATATAATTTAAGGAGTCTATGGATGTCTTTCTGAATATCTCTGTAAAGATACCTGGATAACTTATTTGGATACCTTTCTGTGGGTTAGTCACCACTGTATATTGCCCGCTTTATTTTCATCATATAAGGGGTCATTACTAAGATTAGCACACACAAGTCAATTCTCCCAATAATTTGGCAACTATTCGATCACCCACTTTTCTAAAATTGGTCACTCATCCCACATGCTCTGTAACTATTTTATTTATTTATTTATTTACATTCTCTTATATACCGCGCTATTCTGCATCAGTGCGGTTTACATTGAACAAACTGAAATTACATTGAACAGGGCATTATAACTTGGAGATAACTATTTTACAGGGAACATGGGCTATGTTTAAAATATTGTTTAAAATATTCTTTTTGACTGTAAGAGGATAGAATTACATCCATTTTAAATTTATCTGCTTTCCAAGTTACAACTAGTGGTCTAAATTATTGTGTGTCTCAGAACTGTTTTTTATTGTTCAACTTGCCATAGCACTGATGTATTAATATTCTTCTCTAGCTCTACCAGGCGTGCTTCTCTGAGTATGTATGCCATGATTTCTTTGAGGCTGCAGTCGTATGGTACATTTTAAGGTTGGCACATAACAGGAAGAGTTGTAGGAGCTTTCATTTTCTTCTCAGCTTTTTCTTGTTTCAAATGTAGGAGTTGATCATGTTTATTTTAATGAAGAAGCTGGCATGAGTTTTAATGGGTGTCATGTAAAATAGGTACAGGAAAAATTTTTATTTTAATCGGTGCTGTTGACCCAGCTAGATCACTGCTTTAGAATCCCCCCATCTGCCTAGTTCTATATAGATTGGGTCCTTTTTGGGATGATTCTTTTTTTTACTTTCAGGTTGATGGACCTCTGATAAGGTTGCCTCTAAAGTCTTTGCTGCTTTTCTTTTTTCAATTGTGTTTAGAAAGTGGGGCTTTATATATCCATTTGAGGTCACTTCTCGCAGTACTGGCATGACTGTTTTGCTACTTTAACTGTTAATAAGACCCCTTCCCTCAGTTCTCGATCTAAGATTTTCCAGTATTTGCCATTTGTTTCTTGCAACCATGTTCTCATTACATGCATATTTCATCAACTTGTGTTGCATCTTCTGAGATCAAGTATAATAGCTTCTGCCACCCTTCTCCAGGAATTTTAAGCTTCTGTATGTCCATCCTTACAGTATATACTGTCCTTTGTGATTCTATCTGTTCCTTCCTTATTTGTCTAGTATTGTGTTCTGATCCTGGTCTTATGGCCAGACTACTGTTTCTCCAGTTCTTATGCCCTGTGTCTTTGCCACTATCTGGAACTGGAGCTTAGGATCATCTTCTCAAGCCTTCCCCAATCCAAACCATAAGTTCCGCGCTAAAGAATATAAAGGACCTTTTGTTCTCATCTTACTCTTTCCTCCAAGTAGCCTAGAAGGATATTATTTTTCCCAATATCCATACCACCTTTTTGAAAAGTTTGACAAAATGAATCTCATGCCATACTTTTTACTTAGCACTCCCAAGTCTCCTTCCGTCAACTTAGAACACATTCATTCTTTCCATCATTTATTAAGCCCTCCTGCTTGTCTTATTTTACAAACATATTCATATTCTTGAGATCTTAGCTGTTATTTTGGAAAGATGCACCCAGAAAAGTCTTTCATACTTACTTCTTGCAACCTTCCCTCACAAAGCCCATTTCATTTCAAAAAGCAATCAGGCCTTTATCATTCTTCTGTCAAGCTTATAAATGTATTTTTTTCAGATCTTGCTGCTGTCATCTTGTTGGAATACAGCAGGACATATTATATGGTAATTGTATGCATTTCGTGTTTCAAGGACTTGTCAACTGAAATGCATTTAAACAAAAAACGTACTCATACTACTTCTCTTTTACCTATGTTTTACTTTACATACAATCACACAGAGCTGAAGGATTTACCACTCCTCTTTTGGTCTCAAAGTCCAAATAGGTCTTTTGACTGTGCCTTTTATGTAGTTGTTCAGTTGAGTATCCTTGCTTGATTTTTCAGTTTACTTTATTTATTTTTATTTATTTAACAGGTTTTCTATACCACTTTATCCTTAAGTCAAAGCTGTTTACATTGTACAAATTTTACTAAGTTACAATGTAAATTTGGTAGAGAAGTAGCCTAATGGTTAGAGCACTGGCTTGGGAACCAAGAGACCAGGATTTGATTTCCATTAGCACTCCTTGTGGCTTTGGGCAAATCACTTAATCCTCCATTGCCTTAGAAGAATCCAATTTCAATGTCCCATTTTTAATGTACATTACCAAATTTAAGTTACAATGTAAATCGCTTTGACAAAATGATAAAATGATATTAAAAAAAATTAATTAATACATACATACATTAAAACAGTAATGCATGAGAACAGTTCATACTGTATATTAAAGTGATAACTAGTAACTTATATACATATTAACTTATATAGTAACTCTGTACATGGTAAATTATATGGGGGTGGGAGTGTTGTGATTTCCTTGTGGTCATCTCTTCTTCTGTGGAGTCTTTCCAGTATCCTAATTCCTTTTGTGAAGGAGATTCTACTGTTGTATTTTACCAGAATCCACTATTGTGAGAAGTTATATTTAAGAACCATGGGCCCATCATTTAAAGGATTTATGCTCCTAAATTGCTCTCTGAAAATTTACCAGGACAGAGTTCCTAAATATTTTTGTAAAGTTCCCCTAAACTCATAAAGTTAGGGCATAAAAAGCGCATAGCAACTGGGAAGGTTTTAGGGCGGAGAAAGGAAGTTAGGAGCTTAGCACTTATTTTGAGCATTAGGCACCTAAATTAGGCTCATAGAAACAGAGAAATATGACGACAGAAAAAGACCACATGGCCTATCTAGTCTGTCCTTCCATATCAACAACTACAACAGTCCCCTTTTTACCTTTAGAGATCCTCTGTGTTTGTCCCATGTTTTTTTTAATTCAGTTACTGTCCTCATCTCTACCACCTCCACTGGGAGACTATTCCACGGATCCACTACTCTTTCTGTAAAGAAATATTTCCGCATATCACTATTGAATCTATTTCCCTTCACCCTCATCCCATGTCCCCTCGTAGCAGAACTTGCTTTCAATTGAAAGAGGCTCTCTCCCTGAACATTTATGCCATGGAGGTATTTAAACATCTCAATCATATCACCTCTATCCCGCCTTTCCTCTAAGGTGTACATATTAAGATCCCTAAGTCTGTCCTCATATGCTTTATAATGAAGACCACTAATCATTTTAGTAGCCACCCTCTGCACCGACTCCATCCTGTTCACATCCTTTTGAAGGTGCGGTCCCAGAATTGCACACTATACTCCAAATGAGGTTGCACCAAAGACTTATACAGAGGCATTATCACCTCCTTTTTCTGCTAGCCATTCCTCTCCGTATGCACCCAAGCATCCTTCTAGCTTTTGCCGTCGCCTTTTCTACCTGTTTAGCTACTTTAAGATCATCAGACACAACCATGCCTAGGTCCCGCTCTTCTTTACTGGACAAAGTACTTCACCCCCTATACTATATTGCTCCCTTGGATTGCTGCAGCCCAAATGCATGACCTTACATTTTTTTAACATTAAATCCCAGCTGCCAAATTCTAGACCGTTCTTCAAGCTTAGCTAGATCCCTTTATCTACACCTTTCTGGGTGTCTACTGTATTGCAGATTTTGGTATCATCCGCAAAGAGGCAAACCTTACCCGACATCCCTTCCGCTATATCACTAACAAAGATGTTAAAAAGAATCGGACCAAGGACAGATCCCTGGTAACATCCTTCTCCTCAGAGTGAGCTCCATTTACCTTTACTCTTTGTCGCCTCCCACCCAACCAATTTCTAACCCAAGCAGTAACTTTAGGGTCCATCCCTAGGGTGCTCATAAATCTAGCCAAATTAATGGCAGGACTAAATTTAGGAGGATGAATATTCAGCTGACAATGTATTTGCCTGTGTGACTAAAAATAGGGCACACATTTAGTAGCTCACTTGTTTTGAATATTGGGTCCTGTGATTATAACATTAAACTCAGTTGGTGGGTACTGACCAATGTTTTTTTGTATTTCTATAGGTCTTTGAAGTATGATGCCACTAATTAGAATGTTAAATTAAGAGTGCCTTCTAATATTTTATGTGTCAGTTTTTAGTAGCCCATATAATTGCAATATTTGCATGTACTTTTGTAACAGCAGACTTTGTGGCAAATTGTTTTTTAGAGTTTGCCTGGGTAATTTCCCTTAGAAAATTACCTTGACAGTACATGGGTACAAAATCCCTAAATAATATGCATCCAGTTTGCTGCATGTGGTTCAGATGCATAGCCATGAATGGGTCTGACTGGGATATGCCCCACCCCCACCACACACACTTACACACACACACACACACACACACACACCTGCCACACACACCCCCGCCACACACACACATACACACTCTCTCTCTCTTTGGAGTCAGGCCCACCCAATCTTCAGCCACTGAGAAGAGAACTGCAGGCAGTATCAACAGTTACCCTGCTTAGTACTCACTCATGTTACTCTTGGGCCCATCAAAAAATCTGTCTCGCCTTCACCACTGATATGGTAGAACAGGAGGAGAACACCACACACAGATTTGAAAATCAAATTCTGCATGTAATTTCCTTCTCTCATAATCTTGTATGTGCATTATGAAAAAAAAAAGGCACACCTATGGTTACAGATGGGGACAAATTTCAGCCAGGAAAATCTAGCTTAGTAATACATATTTACCTGGTGAAATCCCTTTGAAAATCACTCTTCCCATTCTTTCCTGCCATTAAAAGGGATTAGATGCAGTTGAGTTGTTGCACTTTCTGTTGGCCATTTTTCATGTGACTTGAAACAGGCTAATATTCATCTGTTATTGAAGAAGTTCATTAGACCTGAACTATTATAGGCCTGTTGGCAAGTGTCTTAGAAAGAGCACGGAGTTGTATTTCATCTCCAAGAATTTCTGGGTGAGCATCAGTACCTGGATAGTTGTCAGTGGGGTTTTAGATCAGACTTTTCCACTTTGTTGGTTCCAACCAATGACATCCTGCATGGAGTAGATAGGAGTGTTTGTCAAACCTCTCCTGGAATCATACCTAGTTGGCTTTCAGGATTACCACAATGAATATGCATAAGAGTTTTGTGTACAATGAACGTCCAATATATGCAACTATCTCATGCATATTCACTGTAGTAATGTTGCAAAACTGACTGGCCAGGTATGCCTCCGGTAGAGGGTTGAGAAGCATTGGTCTACTGTGTTGGTCATTTTGGACTGCACAGCAGCAGTGTTTGGTAATATCAGTCCTACGATTCTTCTGAAACAACTTGTGAATTCCTATTGGGTATGATCCAAGTAGTGATGTAAGGAAAAATTAATTTGTTCCCTGTGCTATAGATAGAATTGATCTCTACTATCATCTAAACTTTTTAATATGTATTTGGCACCATTGGGGATGAAATTTCACAAATTCAAGATTTCATGCCATACATAATGTGCAAAATTGTACACTAATTAAATACCCATGGAGAAGTAAACAAATACCTTACTTGCACTATAATTTCGGATTAAAGAGGCTATGAGAAACCAAGATGGCAGAACTTTGTTAGTTGCTCATGGGCCCATTTAAGGTACCACAGCATTTCCCCCCAAATTTTTACCTTATAGCTCCTAAACATAAGGGGAAGGGCCCAGCTAAAATCTCCTAAAGCTGTGCCACCAATTCCCTTACAACAACAGCATCTCAATGGGCGCCTAATTTAATTCCAGTAAGCAAACCACAGAGAGTAAAGCCCTGATCCAACTTGAGGTGGTGGAGATTTGGGGTTGCTTGGAGGCGTGGCAGCCTTGGCCCTGTGGCAGTTCGCTGTTCTGTGCAGACTGGCATTATCGGTGAAGCAGGAGAGTGGCAGTCTGTTCCATAGGCCTTAACAATGCTTCGGAGAGATTTTTGGGAACAGCTAGATTCATCTTCATTGGGCGTCTCTGCAGAGAGATCACTGGTGAGATGATTGGGGAAGTTATTGCAGCTGCTCCAGAGCAAAAGAGTTTGAGACCAACTTTAGGTCTTGTTATATGTGTGCCTACTGGTAAGCTTTCATTTATGCTTTCCGTGATAATGTCTACAGAAGAGATATCTTTGCAGTCTATCTAGACTTCATTGTTAAATATCATCAATTGTATCACAATCTTCAAACAATATGAATGCTATACTGCAAAAGTTTGACTCTATTGCACAAAGGCAAGATGCTTTTTCAAGAGGTACCCAAGAGAAAATATCTGCCTTAGAATCACAGGTCCAGGATCCTAAAGAGGTGGTAACTGTGTTGGTTAAAGATAACCTAGTGATAGAACAGTATGACAATAATATACAGTCAAACCTCGGTTTTCGTATGCCCTAGTTTTCGCACGATTCGGTTTTCGTTGACTTTTTTCGTCAAGATTTTGTCCCAGTTTTCGTACATTGTCTCGGTTTTCGTACAGTTGAAAATGGAGCACCATCTTGTGGCCAGACGTGGGAGTTTCTTTATTTTGATTCTCTTGCTGATTGACTGTCTTCCATATGCCAACAAGAGTCTTCAATAAAGGTAAAAGTGATGTTAAATGTTCATTTATCCATTTCATTAGTCATTTATATTTATTTCTCATTGTTTTCTGTATGTAAAAATATAGTTATCTATAAAATGTATTTTTTTGTTAATATTTTTGGGTGTCTGGAACAGATTAATTGGATTTACATTATTTCTTATGGGAAATATTGCTTCAGTTTTCATATATTCGGTTTTAGGCAGACTTTTTCAAACGGATTAATCACGAAAACCGAGGTTCCACTGTACAATGTTTAAATGTCTGTCTGTTAAATTTTACAAAGTTATCTTATATGACCCTATGGAAATTTTTAAGAAATATTTGATGGAAATTCTACTTTTTTCTGAAAACGCTTTATCTCTTGTAAATGAGACTTATTTCTTACCACTGGGGAGAACACAAGAAGTGGAAAGTGATGCAACTATTGATGTTTCAGCTTTGTTAGAATCCTCAGCAGTAGATGTATAAGAAAGAGAGATATTCTTGATTGACTTTCTTTTTAAACAAAGCATGAACAGGATACTGTGTTTGTTTTAGGCAGATGCAGAAACCATTTCTTGGACACTGTGAGAATTTATCCACATGTAGCTTGTTCTACTGAAGAAAGATGCAAGATATTTCTTGCTATGCATCAGGAGGTGGTAGCACTTGGTGCAGCTCTTCGTTTGCGCTGTCTGTGTGCGTCATCAGATACTCAAGTGCTAGATATATCTTTTTTGCTCCAGAGTAACACAGAGCCTTTTTGGACTTGAAGAAGCTCATAGCTAGGACATCTATTCCTCAGATCCTCAGTAGTGTTGGAGGTGGGCGATTGAAAAGAAAAGGGATTAATTGCACTTATGCCTTATTTCCTTTGTATAATTTTCTTTATTAGTTATTCCATCTTATTTGTTTTTCCCCCACCTCTCTTTTGTGTCTAGGATTGGAAGACTATAAATAATATACTTATTACCTTTGGCAATATTTGCTATTGCTGTATTTTCGTATTATTCAATTCCAGTTGTTTCCTTAACAAGCGAATACGTGTTTAATGTACTTAAAATTTTATAAATAAAAAAAATTAAAAATGAGGTTAAAGAGGCTGCATTTTAATGTAAGCAAGTTTAGGGTCTAACAGTTTGAATGACAGGACTTGGTTGAAATCTCATCAAGAATGATACTGGACAGTGTTTTATTGCTTTTCTCTTTGAAGGCTCAAAGTGTGAGAACCCAAACTTTTCAGTAGAACCTCACATACAGGGCCAGTGGGAGGATTTGAGGCACCCTAGGAGGGCCCTCCATCCTGCTGCTGCCACCCCTCTCTGGGGCTTGCAGCAGCTGCACTGGAAGTCTGCATCAGAGGGCAGGTAGACGTGGCATATAATAGAAGGGAGGAACAGTGACAGTGCCGGAGAGTCTAGGTAAGCGATGCGCCACTGTTTTCATTACATTCCTCCCCCACCTTCTTGGAAGGCCAGGGCAATAGGTGAGCCTAATGACTGCACCAGCTTCTGTATCTGTAATGAAAGGAGTGTGAGGTCTTTGTTATCTTCACCTATTTTTCAGATCATTTTAATCCATGCTTTTGTTTTCTCCTAGTTGGGATACTGTAATTCATTGCTGGTGAGTTTTCCACAAAACTCCATCAAGTGCTTCCAGCTAATTCAGAATGTAGGTTCCGACAGGGCTGGCCCAAGGGTTTTGGCTGCCCTAGACAAAAGCCCCGGTCGTGCTGCCCCCTCCCCCCGCATGCTGGGCTATGCAGCCCTCCTCCCTACTTGTGATGAGCAACGCCATTGCTCCCTGCTGCTGCTGATTCTGGTGGTGAGGTCAGAGGCGGCTTGGTGGCAGGCCATGCACTTCGGCACACATGGCCTGCCACTTCTGACCCCTCCAACTGAACTTCGGAGAGTCAGTAGCAGCAGACCATGTGTGCCAAAGCACAAGCCTGCCACTGCCACCGAGCCATCCTCACCACCAGAATTGGTGGTGGCTTGGTGAAGCTAAGCACAGGAGGGAGGGGGCAGGCCTGGGGGCTAGGCAAGTCATCCACTATGTGGGCTAGGCAGCTGCCTGGGGCGGCAGACCTCTGTGGGCTTCATGACACATATGGCCTGCCCCCCCCAGGCCATATGTGTCATGAAGCCCACAGAGGTCTGCCGCCCCAGGCAGCCGCCTGGCCCACATAGTGGATGGGCCGGTCCTAGGTCCTGATAGCCACAGCAGTGTGCTTTAAAGTGCTTAACAGCCATGATTGAAAGTTAAACTGGATGTTCAGTGCCAGACTCGAATATCTGATTTTGTAGCCAACCGGATTTGCTGTCCAATTAGTGGCAATATTCAGCTGCTAATCGAATGGCAAGAACCACATAAAGTTAGGACAGACATTGATCTGTCCTAACTTTATGCAATTTATTTATTTATTTAACAGGATTTTATACCGCTTTATCATTTCAGTCAAAGCGGTTTACTTTGTAACTTAAACTTGGTAATGTACATTAAACAGGGACATTGATAACTTGGACTTTTATGAGGCAATGGAGGGTTAAATGACTTCCCAATTTAGCTATGCGGTTAGCGGCTGAATATCACTGTTAACCGAATAGGGATTGCCCCAACTCTGCCCACAGACCACCCCAGAATTAACCAATGTGTCTCTACTGCAATCTGTGGGAATATTCAGTGGGTACTATCCAGTGGTACTATCCACGTACTGAAAATCACATAAACCCATCTGAATATTGACCTCGTAGATTGCTTACAGGAGCTAGACTTCAGAATGCATGGTCTGCTTTTTTGTTCTCTCCATTAGTTACCAATGGGTTTTTCGCTTGATGTTTAAAATTCTATTTTTGACATCTAAGGCCCTAAATTGATTGTCATTATCTTAGATCTCAGAGTGGAGGAGTAGCCTAGTGGTTAGAGCAACAGACTAGTACCAAGAGATCTAGGTTTGATTCCCACTGGCACTCCTTGTGACCTTGGGCAAGTCACTTTACCCTCCATTACCTTGGGGAAAAAAAGGCCTGGTAATCTATTTCCAGTCATACCTTGCCAACAAAATCCAGGGCTGCTGGGTTGCCAGGAGTCAGCATTTAAGTGCCAGGAGACGGCACTTAAAAAAAATTATATTAAATCTCACTTAGTACATTACAAACTTTACACTTGGTGAAAGAGAAGCTATTAGTAATACCTTTTGTATAAGAGGCCAGGCTGACATACGCGTTAGTTTTATTTAGTATGGCACCTAGATTTTGGAATAGCCTACCAAGATTTATCCAGGTTTGATTTTGACCAGGTTTTTAATTGAGTGAATTGATTAAAATGTTATTTAAATGGTCAAATGCAAAGCTTTTTGTAAATATAGAGTTCATGTTCTGTTTAAGCAAGTTGTAGCAATTTTAATTGAATTTGTTTTATTAAGCAGAATTTTTTTGACATTCATGAAGATATTTTGTTGTTAAAGGGAAATCCCTTTTATAAATTACTGTTTTACTTTAATATATTTTTACTTTCTCTGGTGGTTGCTTTTTGTTAAGGTATTTTACCTAACTTGAGCTTTTGAAGGTTAGCAGCCTATAAATAAAGCTGGATTTGGATTTTAGAAAATAATTCTCGTTTTACAACAGTCAAAGAAGGGAAAGAAACACTAATTTTGGCTTAAAGTCTATAACCTTGGGTAGATAGCGTGCCGTCGAATCCATGCAAATAGTTTAATTGTTCTTTTAGTCCAGTTGAGTAGAACAAAAATAATGAAAAAGTTTTTGGTGTTAACTTTTTATTGGACTAAGTTAACATATTTTTATTAACTTTTGAGAGCTGTGCTTCTTCCATCATAACAAAGCATGAGTAGGTCAACACAAAGGATGATGTTGCCCAAATATACAAGTAAATCACAAATTTCATTCAGTGGTGAGGCAAATGAGAAAAGGTAGGAAGAGAGAGTAAGATGGAAAAAAGAATTATTGGCTGGAGTGGTGAGAGGACTAAGAGAAAGACCACAGGATTATGTCTGGTAATGCGTAAGGAAATCCTGCTTAGGGCCCTAGCTAAATTGCATTATGAACTTCAAATACTTGCTACTGAGTAGCAGACAAGACAGATGAAACTTAAAAAAAAAAGGTAGATACAGTCAAACCTCGGTTTTCATGATTAATCCGTTCGAAAAAGTCTGACTAAAACCGAAACGTATGAAAACTGAAGCAATATTTCCCATAAGAAATAATGTAAATCCAATTAATCCGTTCCAGACACCCAAAAATATTCACAAAAAATACATTTTATAGAGAATAACTATATTTTTACATACAGAAAACAATGAGAAATAAATATAAATGACTAATGAAATGGATAAATGAACATTTAACATCACTGAAAGCAAGCTAAGTACAGTACTGTACAGTACAGTATGTTAACATCTGGCCTTAGCCACCCCTGACAAGCTGCTGTGCCCAGCTCTCTTCGGAATCACATTGAATTCAGTCCATTAAAATACCTTTACATTATCTGCTCAATGCTTCAGAATGGCAGAAAATCTTAATGATATAGCTTCAGACGTACCCTGCAAGAGAAAGAACTGCCTCCCACATTCATGCAACATCTCCTGCTTACGTTGACAGCTTTTCTTCCCTGCTACCGGGACAAAATCTCAGTCAAAAGACGTTGAAAACCGAAGCAATGCATGAAAACCGGGACAAAATCTCAGTCAGAAAAGACGTTGAAAACCGAAGCGTATCTCTAATATCTCTAATAACATAGACACATTATTGATAAAAATTGGCCTCATGAAAATCTGTTTAATTTATAGACCTCCAGACCAAAGCGCAGATTGTCTGGACTCATTTATTGATCTCCTTAGCTCATCTTCTGAACAAAACCCTATAATCATGCTAGGTGATTTCAACCTACCATCACTATCAACACAAAACTCCAAATTATTTATGGATGCCTTATCAGATATAGATTATCATCAAATAATAAATACCGCAACACACATAAAAGGAGGAACACTAGATCTTATCTTTCTTCCCGATTCACTTTTCAAACTAATGAATCTAAATTCCATAGCACTCACAGAGACACCCTGGTCTGATCATTATATTATCAAAACAAACGTCACATATCATACTGCTAATGTCAAAAGCTATACAATAAGTGGCCCCACATCAAAATTTAAAAAATTTAATGAAACGGAATTCCTCGATTCAACAATTCCCTACCTCTTACCATCCACATCCGATCTAGATGATGCTGTCAAAAACTGGTATGATACCATCAATAATGCAGCCAAAATCAATTACACAAATAAACAAAGGACACACCCCAAAACTAACAACAAACCATGGTTCAATAACACATTAAAACAAATGAAAAAAGAACTAAGAAAACACGAAATTAAATGGCGAAAATCTAAGTTGACTATACATAAGGAAATATACAATAACCATCTCATAAAATATAAAGAAACACTCGATAGTACAAAGAAAAACTACTACGCTGCAACTTTATCAAAATCATATAACAGACCTAGAGAACTATTCTCTATTGTCAGAAACCTTACCAATAACGCTCAAAATTCTTGCAACGAAATCACCGACATCTCAGTACAAACACTAGCTAATCACTACCAAAATAAATAAAAAAAAACTCAAATGCCTTTTGATACAATCAATAACTCTCACCAATCTGTTGTCCAATGGTCAGACTTTTACCCCATTTCAAGAACAACATTAAAAACTATCATATCCGGACTCAATACTACCACCTCTTATTTAGACCCATGCCCAGTGTCATGGATAAAAAACACTCTGCCTACCTTACTTTCCTTCATTCTCCCAATAGTCAACCTCTCATTATCCCAAGGTTACCTTCCTCAATCACTCAAACATGCACAAATACGCCCAATCCTAAAGAATGGCAAACTAGATAAAACATGCCCAGCATCATACAGACCCATTTCTAGCATTCCATTTTTGGCCAAAATAATAGAAAAAGTAGTGCAATTACAGACACAGGAATACATAGACACATCTTACCCACTTGACGAGCAACAATATGGATTTCGGCCCCGCCACGGAGTAGAAACACTACTAACAGTATTAATTGATACTCTCCTAAGAGGAATTGACAATCATAAACAAGCATTCATCCTCCTCTTTATCGACATATCAGCAGCCTTTGATAGTGTTCATCATTCAATAATGCTCAGCAACTTAAGACAGATAGGCATAAACTCCACAGTACATAATTGGTTCACTTCCTATTTAAACAACAGAACACAAAATGTACGAATAGGTAATCAAACTTCAACTACATATAACCAAGAAATAGGTTTACCACAAGGATCTGCTCTTTCAGCCCTACTCTTTAACATTTACATAAAACCGGTTTGCAATATCTTTAAAAAATTTGGAGTACATTATCACCTCTATGCAGATGATATTATGATGTACATCCCATTTACAATCCCTAACATACCATTACATCTACTCTCAGACTGCTATAATGAAATCACAATTTGGCTAAAAACTCAAAACCTTCACATAAATCATGCCAAAACTGAAGTCCTAATCGTAACTAAAAATCAATCATTTATCCCTCCAACCCATATAACACTGCAAGAGCAAGAAATTAAAATAAAAAATGAAATAAGATATCTAGGTGTTATCCTAGATACACACCTTACAATGGAAACCCACATTAGAAACACTTTAAAGAAAATCTATTTCAAACTTAAAATTCTCAAACAACTACGTCCGCTTGTATTTATACAAGATTTCATTAATATAACACAAGCTATCATAACCCCTCATTTTGATTTCGCCAACCTAATACTTATAGGCATTTCAAAACAGAACATTAAAAGAATTCAATTAGCCCAAAATGCAACAGCAAGAATTATACTAAAAATAAATTCTATACAACACATAACACCTATACTTGCATCTCTCCACTGGTTACCAATACAAAGTAGGATAATATACAAAACAATAATAACCTCATTTAAAGCATTAAACGACATAGCACCGATTACACTATGTAATCTAATATGCAAAGAAACACCTAAGCCTACTAATAGAAAAGAACAGTTAAATAAACTAAAGATCCCGAAGGACTTCATAAAAGCACATAAATTGACCAACAATAGAGCCTTCTCACACATAGCCCCAATTATCTGGAATTCCCTACCAGAGGATCTACGTTCACTAACAGAGATCTTGGAATTCCGCAAAAAACTAAAAACTTATCTATTCACTAAACACTACAATTCCATAGAAAACCTTGCAATCAACATAGATAAAGGATAATCAGGTAAATGACCACTTAAAGCACAAACCTCACACCTAAATGGACAACACTCAGCGCTAATGAAATGTCGATCCTATCTCCTATGACCTAATACCAACGCATGTATATAGTTGTATCAGTTATGTACTGTCTTACGTATATAGATACTACACTTTGTTAGTTAACTGTTTTTACACGGTCCCAGTTCAAAAACCCACTTTGTTTATTTATGATATGTTAAGATGTTCTATGTAAAAATTAAGATGTTCTATGTAAAACAAACTTAGCTTTGTTAATTGTTGTTGTTTGTACACCGCACCTGATCTCTGGAAGATGCGGTATAAAAATGAGTGTTAAATAAATAAATAAATAAATAAAAACCGGGGCAAATGAAAACCGAGGTTTGACTGTACTTAAATATAGGAAAACATTTTCCAACAAAAAATAATTTAAATCCTTTTGAATTCAGAACAAAGCAAACATTCTGGTATAGTCTCTCATTCTCTCGCTGTATATTTTAGTCAAAACCTAATCATTCACATAATACAACAAAAGAAATCACCTTACTTAGGCATCATGTCAGCAAACTTAAATTTATGCATCTTTCTCATGATCATCTAGCAAGTCTCAAGGATAAAGGAAACAGGACATGCCAAGTGGTGTCTTGGCATTTGTCCAGCTAGGTTATAGACGTCACACTGATAGACTGCAAAAATTCAGTCTCTATCAAACTATCAGTTATTGCTACAGAAAACTTCAAATCTATGTATGCTATCTTCTTTCTCGTACTTTTAGCCAGTCTTTTAAACTAATTTTTTGGAAAAATTCTCTAGTCTGTAGATACTAGTTAGGATAAAGTAAATTGTTGATCATATAATAAAAGCAATAGTGGAGAGCTTAAACAGAACAGCTCCTTATTCCTTCCACACAACATTTATGACAAAAATTTAAGGTCCCCTTTTATTAACGTAATAGTGGCAGATAGCGTGTGTTAGTCCCCAGAGAAACAGGGGCACTGTGGGTTAATTCGCATATGCACCCTGGCATATTTTGATGGCAATGAGGGCTTTCTAGATCATCTGAGGTGAAGTGTGAAACTTCCCCTCAGATGATCCAGGTATTGGAGAAAGTCACCGACAGAAAGCAAATTCCTGGTGGCCCAGCAGCCCCGATTTCCCCCTCCCCCAGCTGCCCAACTAAAACAACACCTGTTGGCCCAGTGGCCCTATTCCCCCACCCGCCCAAATAAAATAATGCCTGGTAGTCCAGCAGCCCTGAACTCCCCATCTACCACCCCTTTTTCCCCTCCACAAAGAAGTGAGAACACTGCCCACGTGCTCCTGCGTCACCATTTTGAAAGATGGCAGTGCCCGGACCCGCACAGTGCATCCTGCATGATCCGTCTTGTCTGCTTAATAAAGTAGCTGGTGTTGTATCGGTCATTCCATGCATGTTGCCGTTGCCCTCCCCCCCCCCCATACCTTTGTTTAGGTTTGTACCTGTCACTCCATGCAGGTTTTCTCCCCCTGGTTTTAAGTGCGTTTTGCATAAATGATAGTGCCTTTTGGTAAGTCTCTATCCATCTGTCAGTCCTTATGTATCATCCATGATGTACATACACATCCCCCCACTCTCTGATATCTTGTCGTCACATGCCCACAGATAAACGGCTACTCTGTCCATGGAGATATCCATATTAATTCATTGATATACAGACATACCCATACAGCTCACATATGCCATCAGTCATTATTCACACATCCTGTGCCACCCTACCAAGACAAACTTTACTATGGCTGTTTCAGCCAATTCCTTGCACAGACATGCCTGAATTTGTAAATGGAGGAAAGGAGAAACACATCATTGTCCACACTAAGGGGGTCATTTTAGAAGTTCTAATCATGATTTGGATGTTTGAAAATGGGTATGCAGAAGTTCAAATCAGAGAGATGTCCGCAGAGCGTTACCAAATGGCTCCAAAGATGTCCTTGCACTAAGGGATGTCTGTCCTGCACAGTGGTGTTGCTGGAACATTCCAGGGACCTTACATGAGCACGCCCGATTTCAGAAATGGTGGGCATGTCTTCACCCTGTCCAAGTCTATACCTGCTGCAGGGCATGAATGGGTATCTGAAAAGTGCTGCTCTTCCCAGAAAAGTAGTTGGAGGGTGTAAAGGAGATCAAACTCTGTTGTCCTCAGTACAGTCCACAATAATAAATGGAATTGATACGATTTGGGGATACCTGTTGTATGGTTGTCAAGCTGCAAGACATCTGTACTACTTGAATGGCAGGCTAGGGACCATCTCCAGTTGTGGGGATGTCTGTGTAGATGCTCCTGACGCTGTCCATATCGGGGATGTCTACATTTATGAAATCTTCTTTGAACTTGCTGACCGCTTTTGGGGACAGTTTGGCCTGGACGTCTGAGATAGCACCGAGACTTCCTTTCTAAAATACCCTTTTACATGTGCACTTTTCAAATTGATTAAAATGTAAAATTTTATTTGTTTGCTTTGATTTCATCTTCTTGCTATAAAAGAATTCTCTGTCTCTGTTCATTACTTTTTGAATTCTGTCACTCCATCGGTAGGACATTCCTGGCACCCACCAGCCTTTCTGTGAAAAGTATTTTCTGGTGTTGCTTTTATTTGTATCTCTTTGTAGCTTCAATTCATAGTTCTCTGGCTTCCCCATCTTTGAAAAAGATTTATTAGTTCATTAGTACTTTTCAAATATTTAACCATCTGTATCTTATCACCCAGTCCCTCCTCTCCTCTAGGATATAATAATATGGTCTATAGCTCTTCTGGTGCAGACCCCATATCATTGTGGTCACCTTCCTCTGAATCACTTAAGGTTTTTTATATCTTTTGCAACACAATACTCCCAAGTGAAACTTCACCAATGATGATGGCAACCCTATGGATAGTTGACCTAAACTGTGTTCAGTCTTCAGTTAGGCGGCTCATATTAATAAATTGGCACCTATAGCTGCCGTTATTGTATCAATCCATCTCATTGCTGGCCTTCTTCTTTTACATTGACCTTCAACCTTGCCAAGCATGATGTGATCTCTCTCTTCGCATGATGTATCCAAAGTACGAAAGTCAAAGTCTTGTCATCTGAGCTTCTAAGGAAAGCTTAGGTCTGATCTCTAGTACTGACTGGTTTGTTCTAAAGACAATCCATGGTATACACATTATTCGTTGCCAGCACCATAATTCAAAGGCATCAATTTTCTTCCTGTCTCTTTTCCACTGTGCAACTTTCACATCTATATGATATTGAAAATAGCATGGCTTGGGCAAGTCGAATCTTTTTATGGAGAGAAACATCTCTGCTCTTGAGATTTGTCTAGGTCCTTCATAGCCATTCTGCCAAGAGCAGTGTTTCATTGGATTTCTTGATTGCTTGTTTCTTTATTGATTGTTCATTCAAGTAGGTTATAGTTGTCAACTATTTCAATTTCTTCCCATCAAAAATTAACTTATTGATTTTGCCAGTTGTTAGGATCTTTGTCTTCTTTACGTTAAGGTGCAGGCCCATTTTAAAGACTGGTCCTTGATCTTGAGAAGCAAATGTTTCAGATAGTCTTCGCTTTCAACCAGTAATGTGATGTGATATCAGCATAGCAAAGGTTGTTGAGTCTTCCACCAATCTTCATACCATAGGGGTACTAATACATCCTTTCTTATTAGTTATACCTCTTTGTATTCAGCCTAGTATCCTTAATTCTCCAGGACCAAGCAGGAAGTCAGTCCTCACATATGGGTGACGTCGATGGAGCCCCCATGCGGAGCATTTCCCCAGCTTTCTAAGAAAGCCTTTGGAAATACACCCACGCATGCGCGGTCCCCTTCCCGCCCAAAGGTGCCATCTTGCTCAGTCTTTCTTTTTCCGTAGAGCCCAACGGACGTGAGTCCATGTCACCCGGAAAAGTTTGATTTTTTTTCTGCGATTTTTGCTCTTTTTTTTGTCCGGTTCGACGCCGGTTCCCCTTCCCGCCTGGGTTCGGTACGCCGGTATTGACCCGATCTCTATTTTTCGGTTTTCTGCCCTTCGTGGCACGCGTTTGCGCTCTTTTTTTTCTCCCTGGAGGGCTGGTCTTTTGACCTCACGGAGGCCCTTTTTTCCCCCGATGGTCTCCAGTGGTTTTAAAAAGTGTGATCGTTGTAAGAAGCTCATGTCTCTTACCGACACACACGACTGCTGCCTGCGTTGCCTCGGGCCAGACCATGATCCCAAGGTCTGTGTCCCGTGTGGAAAGATGTCCACTAAGGCACTCCGAAGCCGGCAGCATCAGAAGGAGAGAATTTTTTCTGACTCTGCCTCCGGCCGAGCCAGGACCTCGTCAGAAGCCTCGACATCTTGGGAGTCTGACCCCAAGCTTCGTCGGGATTCCTCGGAAAAGGGGTCCCCCAGTCGGGAGCATAAGAGGAAGAGAAAGCTCGTGAGGACGGCGTTGGAGGATACCCCTGATTCCTCGAGGGCCAGGTCTCGGACCCCTGACCGCCGCCCTGGGCCTGTGGAGCTGGAGAAGCCGACCAAGGTGTCTCGTATAGAACCGGAGTCCGTCGAGCACGTAAGTCCTGTTGTCCTCGAGGACTCTCCTCCCAGGGAGCCGACGTCGGGCCCGGCGCCGCCACCGGGGCCCGTGTCAGTTGCTGCTGAGTTTCCTGAGCTTTGACTCAGGCTGACAGCCTTGGAGTGCAGACTGTCTGCCTTCATGGATCAGCAGCGGGTGCTGATGGCCAGCCTGACTGGTGCATCTGCCCCGACCACCGGGACGTCGACGTCTAAGTCGACCCCGGAGACCGAGCCGGTTCTCGAAGTCATGAAGGCCCGAGTCCGGACTCGGTCACGGTCTCCCTCAACCTCCCGTTCGGGACCGAGGGCGTCGACACCGATGGCCCCGGTGTCGGGGCGGGTGTTACCGGAGCCCGCACGGTTGGAGCCCCTCGACTCTTCCTCGGATGAGTCTGCGTGGGAGACAGAGGACGAGGAGTCCCCCGATACCTTTCGGACTCACCGCAGTCCAAGCCCCGGAATAGGTCCCCACCGGAGGGCACCCGGTTCTCGGAGTTTGTCAGGGACATGGCCAAGGCTTTGAATGTTCCTGCGCATCCTGAGGAGGAGCCTTGAGCCGAAGAGCTCGATGCCCTCCAGTATGACTCTCCCCCGAGGGAGGCCTTTACTGTGCCGGTTCCTCCGATGCTGGAATGGCTCCTCTTCCGAATGTGGGAGGCACCGGCCTCGGCGCCGGTTTTGAGCAAGCGGATCGATTCCATGTATCGAGTCCGAAAGAGCCCTGGGTTCCAGAAGGCGCAGCTGCCGCACCATTCTATGGTTGTGGAATCGGCCATGCATCATCTGAAGAGCCAGAAGATGCACTCCACGGTGCCCTCCGGTAGGGAGGCCCGAAGCCTAGATGCCATCGGCAGAAAGTGCTTCCAGGGCTCGATGCTTGCTTGCCGTGTCAAGTCCTACCCAGCTGTACATGGGTATGTACTTGCAGGACCTGGCTAAAGAAATAGCCATGTTCTCGGCTGGCCTCTCCGGGGAACCTTTGCAGAGGTTCAAGACCTTGTCCTCAGGGATCCGGGAATGCTCCAAGTTTATCTCCCGGGCGGCCTACGATGGCTTCGAGGCTTCGGCCCGAGTAGCGGCGGCCGGAATCGGTGCTCGACGCCAGGCCTGGCTACAGTCATCGGACCTTGAGCCATGGGTACAGGACAAGTTGGTCGATGTCCCATGCCGGGGTGAAAACCTCTTTGGCAAGCCCATGGCCAAAAAGGCCGCTGAGCTCGAGACCGAGACTCTGACGAGGACGAGGCTGTCCAGGAAAACTTCTGCCCCTTCTCATAAGAAGAAGGGCTCGGGGGAAAAGGCCTTTTACCCGAGGAAGTCATCTGCCTACAAACCTTTCCCTCACTATCAGGCCTCCCCAGCAGGGTCAGCAGGCCAAGGGGCAGGGACATGGGCCCCGTAGGCAGAAAGCCTCCAGCTCCTGCTCCTACGCAGCAGGGAGGGGGTTTTTGACTCCCACTGCATAGCCTCTCCACCTCTGCTGGCCCATCTCAGCACGGGAGGTCGGTTGGCCCTGTTTGTCCACCAGTGGCCGCTCATCACAGGAGATGCTTGGGTACTGAGCATAGTCCAGAAGGGCTATCTGCTCCATTTCAATCAGGTACCCCCCTCCTACTTTCCAGGGGAGCCTCCAAGGCCTACTCTGCATCAGGAACTCCTTCTCCAGGAGCTCCACAGTCTTCTTCAAGACAGGGCGGTGGAGCCTGTACCTCCCCACCTGCTGGGGCAGGGTTTCTACTCCAGGTACTTTCTTGTGCCAAAGAGAACTGGAGGTCTCCGGCCCATTCTGGACTTGAGAAATCTCAACAAGTTCTTGGAAAAGGAAAAGTTCAAGATGCTTACTCTTGGAACACTGCTGCCCTACCTCCAGCAGGGAGATTGGCTATACTCCTTAGATCTGAAGGATGCGTACACTCACATCCTCATTCATCCAGACCACAGAAAATACCTAAGGTTCGTAGTAGGAGGAAACCATTTTCAGTACCGAGTACTGCCCTTCGGCCTAACCTCCGCCCCACGGGTCTTCACAAAGTGCCTGGCGGTGGTGGCGGCCTACTTGAGAAACCAGGGTATTTTTGTCTTCCCCTACCTGGACGACTGGCTCATCAGGGGTCAGACTCTCCAGGAGGCCAGGCAAGCCACCCTCCATACTGTCTCCCTCCTTCAACAACTAGGCTTCGTCATAAACTTCGCAAAGTCCACTTTGCTCCCCTCCCAGAACCTGAAGTTCATAGGGGCAAGTTTAGACTCCCTGCACGCCAAAGCTTACTTGCCAGAAGACAGAGCGGAAAGGCTGATGGACTTGGCCAGCCGGTTTCTAGACAACCCACTGGTTTCCGCCAGACTTTGTTTACGGCTCCTGGGCCACATGGTTTCCACAGTGCATGTGACCCCCAGTGCCCGCCTGAATATGAGGCCTGCACAGTGGTGTCTCAGGACTCAGTGGAAGCAGGCTACCGGAAGCCTAAGAGACAAACTAAGGGTGTCCAAACCCTTCCTGAACTCCTTGCAGTGGTGGCTACACCCCCCCAACCTTCTGCAGGGAACTCCTTTTCAGGTACCTGTTTCCACTGTGGTACTCACAACCGATGCCTCCTTGCAGGGCTGGGGTGCACATTGTCTGGACAAGTGCACACAGGGCCTGTGGTCTCCATGGGAGGCCACGCAACAAGTCAATCTGGAACTCCGGGCGATACGCTTAGCCCTCAAGGCCTTCTCTCACACCCTAGCCCACTAATCTGTCTTGGTGCAGACAGACAACCAGGTGGCGATGTTCTATGTGAACAAACAAGGGGGCACGGGGTCCAAGCTCCTGTGTCAGGAGGCGCAGGCCCTGTGCTCTTTTGCACTTCGACACAATATGCTGCTCAGGGCAATCTATCTTCCTGGCCATGAAAACTTCCTGGCAGACAGATTGAGCAGGGTTCTGGAGCCTCACGAATGGCAACTGCACCCTTTGGTGGTTCAGAACATTTTCCTGAAGTGGGGACTTCCATCCATAGACCTCTTTGCCAGTCCCCTGAACCGGCAGCTGCCTCAATTCTGCTCCAGGCAACCGCATCCCACGAGATTCGCAGCGGATGCCTTCCTGATCTCATGGTCCAAGGGCCTCCTGTATGCGTTTCCTCCCACGCCCCTGGTGGCCCGAACCTTGTTCAAGATTCTAAGGGACAGGGCCTCGGTCATATTGGTGGCCCCCAAACGGCTGAGGCAGCCCTGGTTCCCGCTTCTGCTACAGCAGGCAGTGGACACCCCACTCCCTCTGGGGTTGCAACCTAATCTTCTTGGTCAGGATCAGGGTTCCTTTCTGTACCCCAATCTCAAAACTCTCAATTTGATGGCCTGGAGGCTGCAAGGGTAGTGCTGGCTCCCTGGGGCCTGCCTCAGGAAGTTGAAGAGGTGGTCTTGGCCTCTAGGAAGCATCCACCAGAAAGACCTATGCCCTGAAGTGGAAGCGATTCTCCTTGTGGTGTGATAAATGCCAGGAGAACCCTTTCTCCTGCCCTGTGCCAGTAGTGCTTCAGTACCTGCTGCACTTGTCTAATCAGGGTCTTAAGTCCAATTCTGTTCGGGTACACCTTTCTGCTCTGGCAGGCCACCACTCACAGGTGGAAGGGCACTCTTTATCGGTTCACCCCTTGGTAAGAACATAAGATATGCCATACTGGGTCAGACCAAGGTCCATCAAGCCCAGTATTCTGTTTCCAACCGTGGCCAATCTAGGTCATATTTACCTAGGAGTTTTTCCCAAGAGACACAAGTTCCACAATGCTTGTACTGGGTCAAGCATTGATATCTTCGGTCACTTCTTAATAATGGTTTATGGACCTTTCCTCCAGGAACTTGTCCAAACCTTTTTTAAACCCAGCTACACTAACAGCCTTTACTACATCCTCCGGTAACAAATTCCAGAGTTTGATTACACATTGAGTGAAAAAATATTTTATTTTATTAGTCTTAAATAGTTTACCCTGTAGCTTCCATTGCATGTCCCCTAGTCTTTCTATATTCTGATAAGGTAAACAATCGATCTACGTTTACCCGTTCCACTCCGTTCATTAATTTATAGACTTCTATCATATCTCCCCTCAGCCGTCTCTTTTCCAGGTTAAAGAGCCCTAACCTTTTTAGCCTTTCTTCATAGGAGTATCCTTCCATCCCCTTTACCATTTTGGTGGCTCTTCTCTGTACCTTTTCTAAAATCGCTATATCCTTTTTAAGATACGGCGACCAGAATTGCACACAATATTCAAGGTGCGGTCTCACCATGGAACGATATAGAGGCATTATAATATCTTTTGTTTTATTTTCCATTCCTTTCCTTATCATACCTAGCATTCTATTTGCTCTCTTGGCCGCCGCTGCACACTGGGCCGAGGGTTTTAACATGGTATCCACAATGCCGCCTAAATCTTTTTCCTGGGTGGTGGTTCCTAATGTGGAACCTTGCATCGTGTAACCATAGTTTGGGTTGTTCTTCCCTAGGTGCATAACCTTGCACTTGTCCACATTAAATTTCATCTACCATTTTGATGCCCAGTCTTACAATTTATCAAGATCCTCTTGCAATGTTTCACAATCCTCTTGGGTTTTAACAACTTTAAATAGTTTTGTGTCATCTGCAAATTTGATAACCTCACTCGTTATTCCACTTTCCAGGTCATTTATGAATATGTCAAAAAGCAGCGGACCCAGCACAGATCCCTGGGGTACACCACTATTCACCATTCTCCATTGGGAAAATTGGCCATTTAGCCCTACCCTCTGCTTTCTATCTTTTAACCAGTTCCTGATCCACAATAGTACACTGCCTCCTATCCCATGACTCTTTAGTTTTGCCAAAAGTCTCTGATGAGGGACCTTGTCAAAGGCTTTCTGAAAGTCCAGATACACAATATCAACCGACTCACCTTTGTCCACCTGTTTATTCACTCCTTCAAAAAAACATAACAGATTAGTAAGACAAGATCTTCCTTGTCTAAAGCCATGTTGGCTGTCTCCCATTAGGTTGTGACTATCTACATGCTGAGTAATTTTATTCTTTATGATGGTTTCTACCATTTTTCCCGGTACTGACGTCAGGCTCACCGGTCTGTAGTTTCCCGGATCACCCCTGAGAACCCTTTTTAAAAATTTGTGTTACATTGGCGATCCTCCAATCTTCAGGTATTAGAGATGATTTTAATGATAGTTCACAGATTACTGATAGCAGTTCTGCAATTTCATATTTCAGTTCTTTCAACACCTTTGGATGTATACCATCCGGCCCAGGTGATTTGCTACTCTTCAGTTTATCTAATAGTTGTAATACATCTTCCCGATGTATCGATATTTCCTTCAATTCTTCCGCACCTTTAAATACCACTTCAGTCATGGGTAACATGGGTTTTGCAAAGAGCATGCGCCGGCGTCTTACAACAGTGGAGGCGTTGGTGGTTTTTGTTTCCAGCAGTTCGATGGAGCGTTGAGACAGGGCATAGATTTTTTGATTTGCCCGAAACGCAGTGCTGTGTCTTCTTGTGCTGAACTGCATTTGCGGATATTCTCTGCTTTTGAATTCTTGTGTTGAACTGCATTTGCTGACATTTTCTGCTTCTGGAGTCTGAAGTTTGAAGCTTCTAAAGATTGGGACTGCCGTTGTTGCCTTCGAGTCAATTCGACATTGCTAGCTGCTTCGTACTACGGCAGTTCAGATAAGTTTCTGCTGATTTCTTCTCTTTTCACTTTTAAAAATTTTTAGAGGTGGCACCACTTTAATGGTTTTTTTACCACCTTGTTTGGCTCTAATGTGAGCTTTGGAAGTGATTACATATATTGATTAAAAGGAAGTTATGGCTTCGAGAGGCTTTTAACCTTGTGGTTTCTAACCTCATGGCCAATCTTCCGACACATAAAAAATTATAAACTTTGGTGCTCTATTAGTTGTTGACACTCCTTTTTTGTTTTTTTGATGGGTAACATCCCTACATCTTCCTCAGTAAAGACCGAAGCAAAGAATTCATTCAGTCTCTCCGCTATCGCCTTGTCGCCTCTTAGTGCTCCTTTAACCCCTTTATCATCTAATGGACCAACTGACTCTCTCACAGGTTTTTTGCTACGAATGTACTTGAAAAGGTCTTTATTTCGCGTTTTTGCTTCTGCAGCAAGCTTCTTCTCAAAGTCTCTCTTTGCCTGCCTTATCAATGCCTTGTATTAGACTTGCCAGTGCTTGTGCTGTTTCCAGGTTTTGTCATTTGGCTCTTTTTTCCATTTCCTGAAAGATGCTTTTTTGGCAACAGCAGCCTCTCTGACCTCACCTTTAAACCATGCTGGCAGTTTTTTGGACTTCCTTCCACTTTTCTTAAAGCATGGAATACAGCTGGTCTGGGCTTCCAAGATAGTATTTTTCAACAACTCCCAAGCTTGATGTACATCTTTAACCTTCGCAACTGCACCTTTTAGTTTTTTCTTAACTGTTTTCCTCATTTTATCATAGTCTCCCTTTCGAAAGTTAAAAGGTAGTACTGTGGATTTCCTTACTATCCCTCCTCCACTAATTAAATGAAAGGCGATCATGCTATGATCACTATTGCCAAGTGGCCCCAACACCCTTATCTCTTGCACTAGATCTGGTGTTCTACTAAGGACTAGGTCTAATATGGCTTCCCCTCTGGTCGGTTCATGAACCAGCTGCTCCAAGAAGCAGTCATTGATTTCATCTAGGAACTTTATCTCCCTAGCATGTCCTGACGTGACACCGACCCAGTCGATACCGGGGTAATTGAAATCACCCATTATTATTACTGCGCTGTAACTTTTGTTAGCTTCCTTGATTTCTTTGAGCATTTCATCATCCATTTGGTCATTCTGGCCAGGTGCTCGATAGTACACCCCCACTGCCATCGCCATCGTGTCCCAGTTCCTCAGAGGCTTGCTCTTGCTAAAGCCTCCTCTCCATCCGCCAGCCCCTGAGTGGGAGTTGAATGTGGTCTTGCAGCAACTTACTCGCCCTTCTTTTGAGCCGATGGCTATGTGTCCTCTCCGCTTCCTTTCTTGGAAGGCTCTTTTCCTAGTGGCACTGACCTCGGCCAGACGAGTGAGTGAACTTCAAGCCCTGGTCTGTGACATGCCATACACTCGTTTCTATAGGAACAGGGTGGTCCTTAGGACCCATCCTAAGTTCCTCCCGAAGGTAGTCTCCTCTTTCCACCTCAATCAGGAGGTGATTCTTCCAACATTCTTCCCTAGGCCCCATGCCAGCCGGGCTGAGGAAGTCCTTCATACCCTGGACTGTAGAAGGGCCTTGTCTTTCTACATTGAGCGTACTAAGGGTCATAGAAGGGCTACTCAGCTATTCGTCTCCTTTGACCCAAACAACTTGGGGTTGCCTGTCTCCAAGCGTACCTTGTCTATATGGGTGGCGGACTGTATCACCTGGGCTTAAAGGGCAGCAGACCTTCCCTTGCAGGGTCGAGTCACAGCTCACCATGTCTGGGCAATGGCTGCCTCAGTAGCTCATCTCCGTTCTGTACCGTTGGCAGACATCTGTAGGGCTGCAACTTGGTCCTCAAGCCAGACTTTTGCAGCCCATTACTGCCTGGAGAGGGAGTCCCGTAGGGACAATGCTTTTGGTCAGGCAGTACTCCGGAATCTCTTTGAGGTTTAGGCAACTCCTTCCCTCCAGCCCTCTTGTTGGGCTACCAGTGGGATCTGTTCTCAGTAAAATTCTTTCCCTGATGCTGAGGCTTCACAGAGGGAGCTCTATTTTTCAGCCTGGGTTCCTGGTAGCCCAGAGCTAGGGAGTCACCCATATGTGAGGACTGACTTCCTGCTTGGTCCTGGAGAAAGAGTAGTTACTCACCTGTAACAGGTGTTCTCCAGGAGCAGCAGGAATCAGTCCTCACAACCCTCCCTCCTCCCCTGGGAGTTGCAATTGTACATAGTTGATTTTGTTTTTTTGTGCTGTCTTTTAGCTATGTCATCTGACTGAGCAAGATGGCACCTTTGGGTGGGAAGGGGACCGCGCATGCGTGGGTGTATTCCCAAAGGCTTTCTTAGAAAGCTGGGGAAATGTTCCGCATGGGGGCTCCATCGACGTCGATGTCACCCATATGTGAGGACTGATTCCTGCTGCTCCTGGAGAACACCTGTTACAGGTGAGTACTCTATTTTGCATGTGCAGATAGTTGGTTATGCATATTTGATGTACATATCTGGAATGCCAAATGTATATTCTGCACATAGATAGTATTGGTATGATGATATGTAAAGTTCTGCAGTGAAGCATGTTGCCTATCATTTTACAGCTGCCACATCTCCCCCTTACTTGTCATTTGGCAGTGCTATCACTTCTGTTCCTTATTCCCCTGTTGTTTTTTTTCCATTCACTAGATTATCCACCCATCCCTTTGAATCAAATAAGAAAAATGTTGTGTGTAGTTCATGTTGGCACAAGAAAAGAAATTAGCACAAAACTATCACTAACATTGGTCAGAGAAATGTGAGCTAAGTTTTCTTCTCAGACCATGCACTGAATCCCTATCATTAAGCCTTTGAGTTTTGTGTGTACTTCTTTACATCTGGGTTTAATTGCTTATGTCTTCAGTACCATTTCACACTACAAAGGTGTGCACCTGAAGAGCAGGTCCTGCTCTTTGGGGCAGCTCCAGTGGCTACACTAAGGACAATCAGCCACTTGCTCTTTACCAGATATCCCAGGACCGACCTGCCTCTGGGTCCTGCTGCATTTTGCTCTATTTGGCTCTACTCACATCCTTCACTATCTAAGTGCCATTCCTATCCATTGGTCTCCATGTCTCCCGTGTATCTCAACACACTAGGCCCGAATCAGTCCTGCTCGTCCTGGCCCTCTGTGCACCTGGTCGGAAGCAGACGCACAGAGTTAGCCAGAATTCTGATCCCTCGGGGCACATCTAGCCCTGTGTGATCAGAATCACGTCCAGGCCTGTACGTGCAGGCCTGGACTCCGATTCAGGTCAGCCTGCACATACAGTCCTTGCTCAGATAACTCAGCCAAGGCTTTTGAATGGAGCCATGGTGCCATGGCATCCTGTTGCCATGACACCGTGGCTCCATTCAAAAGCTGTGATCCCCGGCCACCGGACCAAACCGTTCATTCCCCACAGCCTGACCCCTTCCAAGGCCAGGGTCGGGCAGTGGGGAATCCCCTCCTACCACCTCTGATGGCCAGGCCTGCTGACTAGGGGAACTTATTCCACCTCAGAGGAATCAGCCCTGTACGTCCGGGGCCACAGACCGCCCGCTCCTGCTCCACCCCTTTCCAGCCCTCGTCTGACTTCCCCCATAAACATTCAGGGAAGTTAGTCAGGGTCGGAAGAGGGCCCGAATAACGGGATGGACATCCCTGCTGTTTGTGCCTCAGAATGACCTTGACTGTGTTCCTCATAATGTAAGTAACCTGATTTTACTGCCTTGCTTCCTTCCCCTATCACCTCTTCCATACAATATCCGAGGCTTCCTCTGTAGCCTTTCATTATCCAGAATCCCTACTACTTTGACTGTCCTCTTTACCACCATCCCATTTCCTTCTAATCTAGTCTCCTCCGTCTTTAACCCCTTCTCACTATAGACCATTTGCTAACCTTCCCTTCCTGTCCAAGATCCTAGAAAAATTTGTGTTCTCACAATTCATTGCCCACCTTGAGAGCATTAATTCTCTGTACTCCCAATGATCAGGCTTCCGCCCTGGCCACAGCACAGATACTATTTTTATTTCTGCTCAGCAAGGTTCATCAATTATTCAATAGAGGTACTGTTGCTATCGCTGTATCTCTTGATCTATCTTCCACGTTTGACTTGGTAAATCACAACATCCTGTTTTCCCGCCTGCACAACATTATTGTATATGGCACGGTTCTCCAATGGTTTCACTCCTTCCTCTCATCGCTCTTTCCTGGTCACTTTGGGCTCTCTTCTCTCATCACTGTATCCGTTCACCTGCAGAGTTCCTCAGGGCTCAGTCTTGGCCACTTCTTTTTAACATCTTCCTTGCTCTACTTGTCCTCTTGGTGCAGCAATATGTTATCTCGGCCTTCTACTATGCCAGTGATATTTTACTGGCCCTGAACACTGACTCTTTCCCCTGATCTCACCCCTCTGAACAACTGCTGAACCCTGATAGCCTCCTAGCTACACAACAATCATCTCAAACTTAACCCTACAAAAACAGCAACATGGCTGACCGGTCCCACAGTTATCTCCACTCTCTTACCCCTCTGTAGTGGAGCCCACATTCCACTAACAGCTTCCTTCAAATATCTCGATGTCACTCTTGACTCCGCCTTGGCTTTCCAGCAACACATTAGCTCTATTGTTAAGCGCTTCTTTCTCTCCCTTTGGCAAATCAGGGCTGTTTGGCCAATCCTCCCTACCTCTGCACTAACTACCTTGCTCTTATCACTTGTTATATCATACTTGTATTACTGCAACATTGTCTTTGCCAGGCTCCCCATGTCTACATTGAAATGTCCAAGCAACTTTGTTCAATGCTCCCTTACACTGACAGTGTTTCAGCTGTTCTGCCTTCCTCAGGGGGTAACAAAACCTAGCTGTATCTAGAACTACAGGTAATCTTGGAAGTTGCTGAATCTCGCTGAAGAAATTCAATCGCATGTAACCAATTCTTCAGCGAGACTGAGTAATTTCCAAGATTACCTGTAGTTCCAGATACAGCTAGGTTTTATTATCCTCAGAGGAAGTCAGAACAATCTAAACACCGTCAGTGTAGGGGAGTATTGAATAAAGCTGTTCGGACATATAAGAGGTGGATTTCTTCTTGCCCTGCTCCTCCTTGTTTATTTGTGGGTGCCTGTGTCTCTCTTGGACTTACATTGAATTGTCTACAGCTCACTGAGAACACTGCTGCTAAGCTATTGGCTCACGCTTCCTGCTTTGATCGTGTTACTCCTCTGTTAATCCACCTCCACTATCCCAGTCCAGTATCGCATCCAATACGAGATTTTCACACTGGTTCACAAGGTCCTTCACTCAGGAATACCCTATCTCTTCTCACTCATCATCCTCCATGCCAATCGCCTCTACCTCCCCACAACCTCCCAAGCCCTTCTCCAAACACCCACTATTTCGCATTCTATTTTCTCGGCCCTACTCTGTGGAATGACCCCCTTCCCCCCCCCCCCCCCCCCCCCCCCCCAATTTCTGTCTGGAACCATCAATCATCAAGTACAAATCACAAAACCTCCTTTTTCTGAAAGGCCTTTGACATTCTCCCTTGAGTGACATGTCTTGTTCCTTCCCTCTCCACCCTCCCTCCTGAGCATGCAAATGTTGCTTTCCTATCTAATAATGGAGTTCCTTTCTTTTTCTTTGTTTTTAATCTAATTATAAACCACTCTGATAAGATTGTAACATAATAATAAACATAAACATAAATGAACAGTGCATAGAAGTCTATGCAATTCTTTGTATATGCTTTGCTTACGTGCTACTCTTCTGTGCATAAGACAGTCATAACAATGCAGAAAATTGTACACAGGACACATGCTGAGCTGTGTGCTAAGGCTCTTGTACATCATTCCATCAGCCTCTCAGTCTCAAGCTATGTGGGCATTTTCAATTCATGTACTGTGGGGAATTTTTCAAAGAGAAAACTTACCCGTGTTTCTATTTGAGAATTAACAATTACAAATGCACAATTTATAAGCATTTCAAGCATGCTTTGCACTTGTCTGCATGTAGGGGGAAGAGTGGGCAAACTATATTTGAAAATCAAATGTACACTTGTTTTCCTTCCCCATCCTAAATATGCCCACAGGAATTGTCTCTTTTTCCTGAAGCTAGCTTGATAAGTGCTATGGCAGATGATGGAAATTTGAGGAAAGCAATTTTCAGTCAGGCCAATATACCTGGGTAATTGGCTTTGAAAGTTGTGCTGAAGAGCAGAACATGCTTAGGGCTAGATTTGCTAATGTGTATTATTTACTATAAGGCCCTCTGTATAACGTGGGACCTATTTACTAGTAACACCCATTAACATGCTAATAAATCTAGCGCTTAATCTTAAGAATTTTCCCACAGGCAAATTCTCTTTGAAACTACATTGGTGGCATCTACCAAATTTTAGTATCTTTTTCTGTAGATCAGTACTGTAAAACTTTAGTTGTCCTCAAATAATAATATCATAGAAAAGGATCTACTTTTCTTTGTACTTTGTAAATTTCAAATTGGTGTCACTGCAGTCCATATATTCATAAAATTATGCAGAAACTTGGTGTATTTTCTCCAAATAACGATGATTATGTTTAATGTACTACTTCCATAAAAAGTAGAGTCTTAAAAAGGATATGTTAGTCAAGAATCACCAAAAGCCACCTGCAAATAAATTGGCAGTATTAGGGGCCATTATGTCATTCATAGCAATTGAAAAAAGTGTCCATCATAGGTAAAATAGTTCTTGGTAAGCACAGTTTCAGAAACGCGGTAAGAATTCATGTCTTTCAACCCCTCCTGCCTCTTTTATGAAAATGTCTCGAATGATATTAAGAACCCTTTCCTGAGAATTGTTTATATGTGAGTGGTCAGTATCTAAAGTCACAAGCAAAATTTTCAATATTAAGATTCCTTATAATTTATATGAACAGAATTTCTAATAGACAAGATTTTCAATAGAACAAAGGATTTTAGAAATTAATCATTGAATGTGAAAGGGATTCCAAAACAGATCCCGGTCTGAGCTTAATAGGATAGCGAATGGATTAACAAGTGTCTTATGAATCCTTAGACATGCCAAACATTTACTGGTAATGTGTGTTAATGGCAAAATTTACCATGTGCTAGCAGGAAACTCAGCTGTGCTAAAGTTTAGGCTAAAATGGGTGTGTGGTTATGTTAAGAAGGAGCATAGTAACAGTCTCTTAACATGTTAACAGTTATACGGTATGTTCGAGGTCCGCTTGTAATACCCTGTGGTAATATAGCACTCATTAGAAACATAGAAAAGTGACGACAGATAAAGATCATATGATTTGCCCATTCTGCCCTTCCATACCTACAACTAAGCTCCATAATACTTTTTTCCTTTAGAGACCTTCTGTGTTTGTCCCAAGCTTTCTTGAATTCTAATACAGTCCTTACATCTATCACCACCACTGGGAGGTTATTCCACACATCCACCACTCTTTCCATAAAGAAATATTTCCTCAGATTACTCTTGAGTCTATCCCGTTTCACCTTCATCCTGTGCCCCCTCGTACCAGAGCTTTCTTTCAATTCTTTCATTTATGCAATGTAGATATTTGAACATCTCTATTATGTCTCTCCCCTTCCACCTTTCTTCCAAAGTATAATATTGAGATCTTTAAGGCTGTCCCCATATGTTTCGTGACAAAGACCACCGATTATCTTAGTAGCTTCCTCTGCACCAACTTCATCCTGTTTATATTCTGTTGAAGGTGCGGTGTCCAGAATTACCCACACTACTCCTAATGAGGTCTCACTAGAGACTTATACAGAGGCACTATTACATCTGTATTTATTTATTTAGCTGCATTTATATACTGCCTATCTCCAGGAACAAGCAGGAATGAGTCTTCACATATGGGTACGTCGGTACCGACGGAGCCTGTGGGGGAACACTCCCCAGCTTCCCAAAAAGGAAAGCTTTTGGGAGCATCCCACTGCGCCTGCGCGCTGCCTTCCCGCCTTTCCTAGCCATCTCTCCTCAGTTCTTCTTTGCCGCGGAGCCAGCAGGTCGAGCCCTGTCACCGCTGAAGAAGTTCTTTATTTTATTTTATTTCTTTGGTCGCGTGTCTGCCTTCCTCGACTCCGGACCGGTACCACCGGTCTTTTTCTCTTTCTTTCTTTAAAACAAAAAAAAAAATCTATTTTCTCTTCACTTAGTGTATTTTCTTCTTGGGCCTCAGGGCCTACAAGAAAATTTTCCCTCATGGAAAAACCAGCCTCCGGGTTTAAAAAATGTACTAAGTGTAGCGGTACTATTTCTGTTACAGATACCCATGAATGGTGTCTTAAATGTTTGGGTCCTGAACACTCCATTCCAGATTGTCCGTCCTGCTCTCTGTCTAAACGGGGGTTACAGAACCGAGCAGCCAAGCTCCATGTGCTGTTTCCCGCTGATGCACCGTCTGTGGCATCGACATCTTCCAGGTCTTCTTCTCCTGATGGATCTCAGGTAACCAAACATAAACCTAGCAGGTCCTCGAAGGGTAGATCTCCCTCTAAGCATCGAGATGCCTCCGGGCTTGCCCTCGAGGATCCTGCGCCAGCAAAACAACCCCGGTGGGAAGCTCCGGCTTCCAAAGCTCCTCCTATGGGGTTACAGGTTGACATCGATGGCACTGCCTCGACCGATCACCTGTTAGAATGCTCTGGGGTACCGGCACAATCTCCCGGTACCGACTTCCAGGCATTCATTGTGTCGATGGATCACAATGTTCTGTCCATGCAGCAGGCTATTACGGCCTTCATTCAAGCTGCGACGCCGCTGGTACCGAAACAAACTCCGTTCTCGGTATCAGCTCCGGTACCGGCTCCAGCACCGATACCGGTACCGACTGCATTGACATCGACCAGGATACCGGCAGCAGCGGTTCCTTGCCCAGGGCTGCTTACCAGTACCGATCCGGTACCGGGGACGCCCGATGTCGATACTGCTCGATACGCGTATCGAGTGTTGGAAGAGCACCCTGACAGGCGATACCTCGATTCCTCTGATGATTCTGATATATCAGATGAGTCTCCTGAAGTATCCATAGCCCTTCCTGAAGAGCCTTCTTCTCCAAAAAGAAGAATGTCTCCTCCAGAGGACTTGTCCTTTCAAGACTTCATAAGAGAAGTAGCTAAAGGACTTTCTATCTCAGTAACTAATCAGAGAGCCTAGAGCTAAAAAATTGGATATTTTAGGCTATTCTAGAGCTCGTAAAGAGGCAGTCACCTTACCAATTCATGAGATTCTTTATGAACACATGATTGATCTATGGGAAACTCCTCTCACTCTCTCTCCTCATTCTCGTAGATTTGACACTATGTATCTTGTCCCTCCTTGTCCTGGATTTCAGAAAATTCAGCTTCCTCACCATTCCATTGTGGTGCAGTCAGCTATGAAGAGGATAAAGAGTACAAAGAGACACTCTTCTGCTCCGCCAGGAAGAGAATGCAGGACCTTGGATGCCTTTGGTAGGAAAATCTTCCAAGCCAGTATGCTTATTGCCAGAATCAACTCATATAGCCTTTACATGGGTATGTTTCTAAAAGAAGTTGCACAAAAACTGCACACTTTCCTCCCTTTTCTTCCAGAAGATAAAAGGGAGGAATTCCTCATTTGGCTTAAGCATACCCAAGACATTTCAAAGTTTTCCAACAGGGCTGCCTTTGACTCCTTTGAAGGTGCCAGCAGAGTCTCGGGCATTGCCATAGCTGCTCGCAGAATTGCTTGGCTCCAGGCTTCTGATCTAGAGCCCTGGGTTCAAGATGGCTTAGGAAATCTTCCCTGTACAGGTGAAAACCTATTTGGCAAAGAATGGCAAATAAAAGCCACTCAAATGGATGCAGAAAACTCTGCTCTGGATAGACTTTCAAAGTCAACCTCCATTCCTGCCAAGAAAAAGCCTTTTAAAAAGTCTTTCTTTAAAAAGGGCAGATTTCCTTCCACTTCTGGCCAACAATCTTCTACAGGTCGCTTTGCCACTAAGCGTCAGCAACCTAAACAGGCCAGGCCTAAGACTACAGGGGCTGCTGCAACTCAGCAGACCCAGCCTCCTCATGGTTTTTGACTTGATGCTAGAGAACTTAGCCTTTCTGGCTCTAAAACAGCCAGAGCCTCTCACCATTCCAGGAAGGTTGGCTCATTTTGCTCCCAGATGGGAGCAAATAACATCAGAGCAGTGGACCCTCTCCATCATAAGAGAGGGCTACAAGCTTCATTTCTCAGACCTTCCTCCCCACACCATGGTGAGACACTTCAATTCTCCCACATCTCTTCTCGACCTTCTAGATCAAGAGGTAGCTACCCTTCTTGCCCAAGGGGCAATAGAAGAAGTTCCTCTTCTTCATCAGGGGTCAGGGTTCTACTCCCCCTATTTTCTCATTCCAAAGAAGACAGGGGGATACAGACCCATCTTAGATCTCAGAGAATTGAACAAATTTCTATGCAAGGAGAAGTTCAAGATGCTTTCTCTGGGCACTCTCCTTTCATACCTTCAAAGTCAGGATTGGCTTTCTTCTCTAGATCTCAAGGATGCGTACACCCATGTCCTCATCCATCCCTCTCACAGAAGATTCCTACGGTTTCTTTTCCAAGGAAAACATTACCAATACAGAGTTCTTCCTTTCGGTCTGGCCTCTGCTCCAAGAGTGTTCACCAAATGCATGGCAATAGTTGCTGCATTTCTACGAACTCTGGGAATATTTGTCTTCCCATACCTGGACGACTGGCTCATTCGAGCTCCATCTCAGTCAGAGGCCCAGAATTCCTTGGACCGCACAAGGCACATTCTGCAGTATCTGGGACTTGTGGTAAACCTCCCAAAGTCTCAGCTCACCCCTACTCAGTCCCTAGAATTCATAGGGGCCTGGTTGGGTACCACTACTGCAAGGGCTTACCTTCCTCAGGCCCGTTGCCAATGTCTAGTGCAGTTAGCCTCCCAGATTCAGTCAAAGAGCCACTTAACTGCCCGGGAGATGCTACAACTGCTAGGCCACATGGCTTCCACAGTGCATGTGGTTCCCTATGCTCGCCTACACATGAGAGCAGCTCAATGGACTTTGTCCACCCAGTGGACTCAAGCTTCAGGAGCTCTCTCAGACCAAATAGCAACCAACAAACGTCTTTTTTGGTCTCTTCAATGGTGGATGTCCACTGAAAATTTGTTGCTGGGGTCCCCCTTCCAACAGTTGTTGCCCCCAGCAACCCTCACAACCGATGCCTCCCAAACCGGTTGGGGAGCCCATCTACAGGACCTCTCCACTCAAAGAACTTGGTCCCCACAGGAGACCTCCCTTCATATCAATCACTTGGAGCTTCGAGCAGTCTTTCTAGCTCTCAAGGTCTTTCATACCCTCCTCAGCTACAAGACAGTCCTCATTCATATGGACAATCAAGTAGCCATGTTTTACATAAACAAGAAAGGAGGAACTGGCTCTCTGTCGCTTTGCAATGAAGCTTTAAGATTGTGGGCCTTCGCCAGAGAGCATCAAATCCATCTCCTGGCAGTATACCTCCCAGGAGTCCAAAACTCTTGGGCGGACAGACTCAGTCGAGTTCTGCTTCCACACGAATGGTCCCTGCACATGGATCAGGTACTCAGAATCTTCCAAGAATGGGGAACCCCGGACATAGACCTCTTTGCAAGTCCGTGGAATGCCAAACTTCCCCGGTTCTGTTCCAGAATTCCATGTCGGGGAGTTCAGGCCAAGGATGCCTTCCTCCTCCATTGGGGTCAGGGCTTCCTGTATGCCTTTCCACCCATTCCCTTGATTCCCAAGACTCTGTTCAAACTCCAGAGGGATCAAGGATTGAGGGAGGAGTAGCCTAGTGGTTGGGGCAAGGTACTTCAGGCCGGAAGGTCGGAGGTTCAAATCCCACTAGAGGACAGCAACCTTGGGCCGGAAGGACTGGGGTTTCTAGTCCCACAGATGCTCCTTGTGGTCTTGGGCAAGCCACTTAACCCTCCATTGCACATGTTCCCTGTAAGTATTAGTGTATGTGTCTCATATCCCTGCGTGTTAAATGTATCCCCCAATTGTGTTGTGACCGCTTTGATTGAAGGATAAGGCGGTATACAAAACTGTCTAAATAAATAAATAAATAAATAAATGATCCTCATAGCTCCACGCTGGCCATGCCAAGTGTGGTACCCTCTACTTCTACATCTCTCCCAAGCCCCCTCCCTGGACTTGGGAGCTGCTCCAGACCTTCTGTCCCAGGAGGAAGGGACTTTGTGGCACCCAAACACCAAGTCCCTACACCTCAGAGCTTGGTTACTGAAGGCCTAGACCTTCAAGACTGGAATCTTTCTCAACAAGTGAAGGATATCCTCCATGCTTCCAGGAAACCTTCCACCAGGCATTCTTATGCTTTTAAATGGAAAAGATTTTCCATTTGGTGTGCTGAAAAGGGTCTTGACCCTCTAGCACTACCTTTAAATTCTCTGTTAGACTATCTCCTGCATCTTTCCAATGCAGGCCTTAAAACAAATTCAGTAAGAGTCCATTTGAGTGCTATTGCAGCATCCCTTAAGCCCATCAATGGACAACCTATTTCCTCTCATCCTCTCATTGCAAGATTCATGAGAGGCCTAAATTTAACTAAACCTCCCATTAGGCCTCCTCCAGTGGCATGGGATTTAAATTTGGTTCTTGGTCAGCTCATGAAGCCACCTTTTGAACCCTTAGCCACTACCTCCTTGAAGTTTCTTTCATGGAAGGTTATTTTCCTCATTGCAGTTACTTCAGCTCGCCGCATCAGTGAACTGCAGGCATTAGTGGCTAATCCACCTTATACAAGGTTCCATCATGATAAGGTAGTCCTTAGGACAAATCCACACTTTATGCCTAAAGTGGTCTCACCTTTTCATCTTAATCAAGAGGTATATTTACCTGTCTTTTTTCCAGCTCCTCATGCATCCAGTGCAGAGAGGAATCGTCATACTCTGGATTGTAAAAGAGCTCTTGCTTTTTACTTACATAGGACACAGCAACATAGAAAGTCTTCCCAGCTTTTTGTTGCATTTGATCCTTCTCATTTGGGACTTCCAGTCTCTAAGAGAACACTGTCTAAGAGAACACTGTCCAATTGGATTGCTCAGTGTATTTCTTTCGCCTACCAGAGTAAGAACCTTTCTCTGGAAAGCCATGTCACAGCTCATAATGTGAGGGCCATGGCCACCTCTATGGCTCATCTAAATTCTGTGTCCATCGACCAGATCTGTCGAGCAGCCACCTGGGCCTCGGTTCATACCTTCACAGCCCATTACTGCTTGGATAAGGACTCCCGCCGGGATGCCTTGTTTGGTCAGGCTGTCCTCAAACACCTGTTCCATTCTTAAACAACTCCTACCCTCCTTCCCTGGATGGATGCCTGGGTCTCATATCCTTGGGGATCTCCCAGGCATCTCAGCTAGGGAGTCCCCATATGTGAAGACTCATTCCTGCTTGTTCCTGGAGATAGCACAGTTACTTACCTGTAACAGGTGATCTCTGGGAACAGCAGGAATAAGTCTTCACAACCTCAACCCTCCCACCTCCCCTAGGAGTTGTATCTCCTTTTCTATCTTTCCTCTCCTCTCTCTCTCTATTGTCTCAGCTTTAAACTTGAACTGAGGAGAGATGGCTAGGAAAGGCGGGAAGGCAGCGTGCAGGCGCAGTGGGATGCTCCCAAAAGCTTTCCTTTTTGGGAAGCTGGGGAGCGTTCCCGCGCAGGCTCCGTCGGTACCAACGTACCTATATGTGAAGACTTATTCCTGCTGTTCCCAGAAATCACCTGTTACAGGTAAGTAACTGTGCTTTCTCCAGGACAAAACGGTGTACATGAAACAAAATATCAGTTGCAGTGTAAAAAACTTTTTTTATTTTATTTTTTTACTAAATACATCATGCATTGGATAACTATAAAGAAATATACACGCTTGGGGTGTCTGGGGACCTATAGGGTGATTAACTATATAGAGTGAATGTCATGCATGGGGGGGGCATATCTTCTGTGGGGGGGGAGGGGGGTTTACATGGTGGGGCTGAAATGCTCAGAGAAGAGGTGTGTCTTTAGATGCTTCCTGAAGGTGCTGGTGATGTTTCTTAGCGGGTCTGGTAGAGTGTCCCAGATTGAAGGTGCATAGAATTAGAAGGCCCATCCACAGGCTGTTTGTATTTGTTTCTAGCATGGGGGATGATCAGGTGCTCTTTGTAGAGGTACCTCTTGATCTGTTTGGCTGGGGGATTTGTAGTAAGAGTGTGGAGGTGAGTGGGAGAATTGGAGAGAATGGCTTTTTGCAGCAGGAGGAAGGCTTTATATTTTATATGACTTGGTAGTGGTAACCAGTAGAGTTGCTTGAGTATGGGTGTGACGTGAATCCTGCCTTGTTGCTTTTAGGAGGATGAGTGCTGTTGTGTGGAGAGTAGTCCATGGGTTGTGGAAGACCCTGGTAGATAGCGTAGCTATCCTTCTTCCTGCTAGACATTCCTCTCCATGTGCACCCAAGCATCCTTTTGCCTTTCACAATTGCCCTTTTCTATGTATTCGGCCACCTTAAGATAACACAGGTACACTACCAAAAAACTGCCTCCAGTTTTGCAACTGATTCCTATAGATTTTGGGGTGCTGAATCCAGGAAAAATAGCCAAAATATTCCATCACGTCACGTTTTCTTGCAAAATTAGATTTCTTACCCATATAAGGAATGTTCACATAATTTCTTTTTAGCCGACTGCAGTTTTTTTTCTTGGCCCAAAATAGAGGTTGTAATGGTTAACTAACTAGAAACACTCCCTCATGATATTTTAGAGTGTTTTGTATTCATTTTATACATTAACAGGACAATTGGGAGGCGGGGGGCTAAATCCAGTACTCGCGCTGGCGCATGTTCTTTCCTGTTCGCCTCGTTCGCTCGCTCAAACACGGTGGTTGCGACATGAACGTTCCTGTCAAATTTCAGTTTCTTGCAAGTTCATTATTACCTTTTGTTTGCTCAGTCGTAATCCAGCTTTATTCCGAAGTGGTTCACTACAGTTGTAGTTTGCAGTGCTGTGTATTTGTGATGGCTCACAGAGCCAGAGGTTGCGTCAACTCTCCGGACAGTTTTTGTTTTATTTGTGGGGAATATACCGTGAAAAAGCGGCAGAGGAACTTTTCTGCATTTATTAAAAAAGTATATTTTGCCTATTTCGGTTTGAAGTTAGGCGATCAAGACAAACCGTGGGCTCCTCACAAAGTGTGCAAGACATGTGAGGAAGATCTACGCTTATGGATGAAAGGTAAAAACAAGCATTTCGTTTCGGAATACCTATGATGTGGCGTGAACAAAGAGACCACAGCAGTGACTGCTATTTTTGCTCTTGCACTGTGAAGGGATACAACTTAAAAAATAAAAACGTAATAAGTTACCCCAACCTTCCCTCAGCAATTAGGCCTATGCCTCATAGCAACGAAGTACCTGTGCCTGAACCACCAAAATCTTTGGATCATATTTGTGTGGACGGTTCTGATCATGATGAGACTCATCAGATGGCTTTTCCCGATGAGTCCAGTACTTCCGAGTTTGAAACTGAACCAGATCCGAAACCTGAACTTTTCTCTCAAGCTGAATTGAATGATTTAGTCCGGGATTTAGGACTCCCAAAAGATGCTGCCCAACTGCTAGGTTCTCGGCTTAAACAGAAAAATCTATTGTCACCAGGAACAACTTTTTATTGGTACCGCAACCGCGAGACGCAATTTTTGAAGTATTTCAGCAAAGAGGAAGATTTGGTATTTTGCAACGATATATACGGAGTGATGGAAAAGTTTAAACTCAAGTATGATCCTGCTGAATGGCGGCTGTTCATTGATTCGTCAAAAGACAGCATAAAAGGTGTTCTTCTTCATAATGGCAACACATTCGCTTCAGTTCCTATTGCTCACTCTGTTATTCTCCAAGAAAAATACGAGAATTTGGCCCTGATTCTTCAGAAGATTTGTTATGATGAGCATAAGTGGATGATTTGTGGAGACTTTAAAATTCTATCCATGCTATTAGGGCAGCAATCCGGTTTCACCAAATATCCCTGCTTCCTTTGCTTGTGGGATAGCCGGGCCCGCGACCTACACTGGGGGAAAAAAGACTGGCCAATTCGGGAGTATTTGAGACCCGGTGAGAAAAATGTTCTTCATGAGAGCTTGGTACCTCGTGATAAAATTCTATTACCACCTCTCCACATTAAGTTGGGTCTCATTAAGCAATTCATCAAGTCCCTTCCAAAGGATGGTGAGTGCTTTCGGTACCTTTGCTCAAAGTTCCCCCGACTTTCTGAAGCAAAGCTAAAGGAAGGAGTGTTTGTTGGCCCTGATATAAGGAAACTCATTTCAGATGGAGCATTCGCTGAAACGATGTCTGAGAAGGAAAAAGAAGCCTGGGATTCCTTCAAGGATGTTGTTCTCAAATTCTTGGGGAACAGGCGGGATGAGAACTATAAGGATATTGTTGCCAGGATGCTCAATGCCTTCAAAGAACAAGGCTGTAACATGAGCCTGAAAGTCCATTTCTTGCACTCCCATGTGAACTACTTTCCCGAAAACCTGGGGGCGTACAGTGAAGAACAAGGTGAAAGGTTTCACCAGGACATCAAGGACGCAGAGAGAAGGTACCAAGGAAGATGGAACACCACTATGATGGCTGATTTCTGCTGGTTGCTGCTGCGGGAAACCCCAGATGAAAAATACGCCAAGCAGCGCACCAAGAGAAGCATTCGGGGGAAGAAGAAACGGGCCCACCAGGAGATTGATTGACCCAAGAATGACTTTAAAATCTAAACTGTGTTGACAAATATCGTGTTTTTACTAAACTTTGAAATAAAAATTTGCTAGTTATTACCACAGTGTCGGATCTCATTTATTAGAATTTTATTTTCACACCATCGGGTATTTGTCTTCATGTATTGCAATGGTGCGGTTTGCGTTTTCTGTTCTTACATACATACCTGTACAACATTTTTTGCACATTTCTTTGCTTTGCTTTGTGTCTAACCTCGCTCTTATATGCTCAATGTTTGTGCACATGTATGTGGCTGTTTTAAGTGCAGACAATTTTGCTACCATCACAGTGTGTTTTGTTGACATTACTCTATTCTTATGTGCTGCCTTGTTACAATTTTCTTTATTCTTATTTGAATAACTACTAAACAATTAGTATAAAGAATTCATCCAAGAAACTTTTATCTCGATCGCACTCAATCTGAAACGTTCACCTCAAACTGCTAACCCAATGTAGCAAAAAATCTGTACGTGATGGAGCAAATTGGTTACCAGATTTGGATTCAGTGCACCAAAAAACGTAAAAATCAATCGAAACATTAGAGGCAGTTTAAAAAAAAATTTTTTTAGTGTACCTGTGTAATCAAAAATAATAGTCACTCCACAGGTCCCACTTTCCTTTCGTACTTCACCCCCTATATTGTATGGCTCCCTTGGATTTTTGCAGCCCAAATGTATCACTCTGCATTTTTATAGAATTAACTTTCAGCTACCAAATTCTTGACCATTCTTTAAGCTTTGCTAGATCTCTCCTTATGCACCTTCCTAAGAGTCTACCCTGTTGCAGATTTTGGCATCTTCTGCAATATGACTTATAAAATATTAAAAAGAATTGGGCCAAGAACTAATCCCTGCTGCATACCAGTGATCACTTCTTCATTCTCAGAGTGAATTCCATTTACCAGTACCCTTTTTGCCTTCCATTCCACCAGTTTCTAACACAGTCAGTCACCTTAGGGTTCATCTTTAGGGCACTCTGTTTTTTTGGTGTTTCCTGGAGTGTTTGCTCTCCAGCCTGCTACTTAAGGAGAAATGTCCTTTGAATGACTGTGCTGTGAGGAGGATAGAGAATATTGGCCAGTTAATAGGAGTGACAGAGGGCAATCAGTTACTTTACTTTGCTTCTGGACATAAGGGGGAGTGGGAGTAGGAATATGAGTTGAGAGTGTACTATGGTGTTACGTTTATTTCTACATTTTTGGTTTGGTTGTCTGCTTTTCAGTATTCAAGATGTGTGCTGAGTGTGAAAGGTGCATGAATGGAGAGTGGGAGGTGTGTGGATGGATTGCCAGAGGATAGGGCATGTCTAGGAGGAGTTCATTCAAGGAAGTCCCACAGAGAAGCCAGGGAAGGGCAGAGAGCCTGACAGCAGCCAGGAGCAGGGTAGGGACAGCACAACAGGAGCAGAATATAAAAAGACTAGGGGACATGCAATGAAGCTACAGGGTAAGCTATTTAAGACTAATAAGAGAAATGTTTTTACACTCAATGTGTAATCATACTCTGCAATTTGTTACCGGAGAATGTAGTAAAAGCTGTTAGTGTAGCTGGGTTTAAAAAAGGTTTGGACAAGTTCCTGGAGGAAAGGTCCATAAATTATTATTAAAAGGGACCTGGGATGTCATTGCTTGACCCAATGCAAGCATTGTGCAACCTGTGTCTTTTGGGGAAACTGCTAGGTACTTGTGACCTAAATTGGCCACTGTTGGAAGCAGGATACTGGGCGTGATGGACCTTGGTCTGACCCAGTATGGCATATCTTATGTTTTTAGGGATAGGGAGAGTCCTAGGCAGGGACAACAGCTAGGGCAAGGAAGGAGCTGAAGAGAGTCATGTAAGAGGAAGGCTCAGTGCAAGTAGCCACTTCGGTCCACCAGCCCATAGGTAGAAGAAAGTCAGGAGAGTAGAGAGGAGATAAGTAGCAGGAATGAACAGGCAAGTGGGGCCCCTCTCATGTCATCCAGATAGCCTGCCAGCAAAGGATCCTGCAAACGCCTTGAACCATTTCAGCACTAGTGTGTTGTGTGCTTCTCCAGTGAGGAAAATGATTTGCTGCTGGAGATGGAGATTTCCAACTTCTCACAGCTGTTTGGCAATTGGAGCCTCAAGATGTCAGTAGCCTTCAAGAAAGCTATTTGGGAAGCCATTGCAAGATCTCTGAGTAGCCTGGGGTTAACAAGTGCTCGGTGAATCCACCATGACACAAAAGAGCAGTAGAAGAGTAGATCTGCAAGCAGTGAGGGAGTGTGAGAGCCACCATCCTGTTTCTACACTTGCCATAGGTATTTCTAAACCATGTGACGCATGCATTAGTTTCTGAACAGAAGGTCTGCAAACAGCTTCCATCATGGACCCTGCCAAAAAGAGCACCGTGGTAGAGAAATGCATGAGAAAAGGCCTGCTGTATTTTTAATGGCTGTTTGCAATTGGGGTGGGTCAGAGGAAAAATCTTTGGTGGTTTTCAGCTGTTTAAATGCTCTAAGTAAAGTGCTGCAACTGCGGGTGCACTTAGCACCTGCTCTCAAGGTGGCTGTAAAATGTTTACACTATCTGCAGGCTTCCAAATTAGCGTGCCCTAAATCACATTTTAACTGCAAAGGCGCAGCCTCCTCCCACTCTACTCATTCCATGTCCCGTCATCTGCTAAAGAAACAACACTACTTTAGTGCATGTTCGCACTTTTAGTGCATAGTAGCTGTTACTGTGCCCCTGTGCTGTCAGTACGCACTAAAACATGTAAACTGCTTAGTGCACTTTAGTAAACATTCATTTTAGGTTACATATATATCAGTGGAATATAGAAATATCCATTTATCAGTGACTTTACAGCCCTCCTCTTCTGTCCCATGCTTAGAATCCTTTACAGTCAAATCCTGTATGAGTAATCGCTGAAGGGCTTTATTCACTAGAGGGTCAATAGTCAAAAGGACTTCTCTCAGGGCAATTTCTCCAATTTAATTAGTTTTGTGCATACCGTGACAGACCATCTCAGGAATAACAAGATACTGCCGGGCAGGTGGAGTTAGGACAGAACTAGCAGTTTTCCAGATAATGGCAATTTTCTGTGCCTCTATCCTGATAATACTCTGCATAACTTAGGACAGCAAAAAAGCTTTCCTAAGTGGCATGTGGATTGCCTATCCAGATTGTAGTCAGTGCTGACCATTGTATCCAGATAGCACCAGCCCCTATCAGATCCTGATACTGAATATCTACAGTAGATATTAGTTGACTATGGTGGCCGACATTTAAAGAAAGAAAGGCAATATATCAAAAACAGTAAATTATAAAAAAACATCCTGACCACCACAGTTTGAATATTACACCCTGGGTTTTCAGACCCTGGTAAAATCAATGTAGATCTGGTGGAAACTAAAGATACACCTATTGTGCAATAAGCATTTTGATCCTAACTAAATGAATTTGAAAATATGAATGGGACTGGAGAATTTATTGTGTTCGTAATTGTCTGAGGCCAGGTCCAAAGGCAACGTGTGTGTATAAGCAAAACGTTCTGGGTCCTATGGCCTAGCATTCCATCATAGGCTCAAATCTGACCCCAAGATCTGCATTGTCATCTAAAATAATCTTCACTCAAGGACTCTTCCATAGAGAGTTCAAAAGATGTGTTTCTTTTGTGCTCTTGTGCTGTTTTCATTACTTCAAGGATAGATGGACCTTTTTCCATAATCTTTCTGATCTTTTTTGGAATTTGTGCAGTTTCTATTTCTTTAATTCTGATTTAATTCAGATGAAAGAATCAAATACATTAGTAACAGCATCAAATTGGGATTGCAGTCTGTTCGCTGCAGATTTAGCTGCATCAATGATCAAGTTCATAAGATTTAAAGCACTTGGTGAGCATGTCATTCCATCTGTTGACAAAAATAGTATCCTTGCTGTCGCAGTTTTTAGCACAGAAATTCCAAATGATATTCACTGTGCCCTGCAAAATTCAGTAAGGGTACCTTAATATAATTCTGAATATATCTATTTCTTATATAATTGACAGGTTTTAAACCATTGTGATTTTTGAGTACCTTCAAAGGGATCGCCAATGTTTTTTTGCAAAGTAATTTTTGTAAGGTGTTCTGTTAAACTCAGGGACATGTTTACTAACCGGGGCTAACAGCACGGTTTATTTGTAACTAGGTTACATTGTATAACATTGGGATCTAGTTACAAATAAGCCATGCCAACCATTAGCCCAGTTTAGTAAACATGATCCTCAGCAAATTATCTCACAGTCTCAAAGACATGATGCTTTTTAACATCTTTGTTAGTGATAATGCAGAAGGGCTGTCGGGTAAGGTTTGCTTCTTTGCAGATAATACCAAAATCTGCAAACAAGTAGACACCCAAGAAGGAGTAGATAACGTGAGAGAGGATCTAGCTAAGCTTGAAGAATGGTCTAGAATTTCGCAGCTGATATTTAATGCTAAAAAATGCAGGGTCATGCATTTTATTTATTTATTTTTTATTTATTTTTATTTTTTATATACCGCGCTATTAAAATCAGCGCGGTTTACATTAGAACTGAACATCGCAACAATGCATTAACAACACAATTTGCTTACATAGAACAGGGGTACAATCTTAAGGGGTAGAACTGGGGAAACTATTTACATGATATATACATAGAATTTACATGATATATACATAAAGTTTACAGAGAGCTATATATACTAATTACTTATGATCTTCGGGGTGAGCATAGCTAGGTCAGGTGGGAACCCAGGAGACAACTGTATGGGGAGGGGTGGCTAACCATTCTCATGTTGGGTTAGGGCATTGGGATGGTTAAGGTGGGGGTTGAGTGCTTGCGGCTTGTGCTTTTTGGTACTAGTTTCAGGATAGTGAATTTGAAACAGATGGTGTTTTATTGCTTTTCTGAGGCTTGATATGGATCGAATAGAGGTGGGAAGATTATTCCAGGCTGCCAGAGCATAAATCGAAAAGGCTCTATAGGTAGTTGCCTTTGTGCATCTTGTGGTAAACTTAGGTACTGTTAACATGTTCAGTAGAGCAGGTCTTCTGATTCTGCTGTCGGGGATGTTGTTGATCAGTTTGCTGATCGGTGTGGGAGACTGATTCTTCAGTGCCTTGAAAACCATGACTAGCACCTTGTATTGAATTCGGGCTTGTAGTGGTAGCCAGTGCAGATCTTTCATTACTGGAGTTATATGTTCCGATCTTGATACACCTGTAAGAACCCTAGCAGCTGAGTTCATAGCCAACCGAAGCGGGCTTAGGGTTGCTTGTGGGAGGCCATGGAGGATGGTGTTCGCGAAATCCAGGTGTGGGATCACTAGGGCCTGAAATATTGTCCGATAGTCTGAAAAGTCAAGTAGTGGGCGGAGGTGGCGTAGGGTTCGTATCTTGTGGTATACTGATCTTGTAACGGCCTTTATGTGGGTTGTCATATCTAATCGCTGATCTAGGGTGATGCCTAGGTATCGGATTGTATCTCTTGTTTTGAGTTCGGCGTTATTAACTTGCAGGTAGGGTGGTGGGACGAACTTCTGGTTCCTTGTGACAAAGAGGACATCAGTCTTGCTGTGATTGATCCTCAGGTTTTGTGTGAGAAGCCATTCAGCAGTTGCATCAAAGCATCTGATGATAGGGGAGAAATCGGGCTGTTCGATAGAGAATGGAATATATAGTAGTATGTCATCAGCATACACTAGGCATTCTACGTTTAAGGAGTGGATCAGTGAGCAGATAGGCTGCATATAAATATTAAATAATAAAGCGGACAGTGAAGATCCCTGGGGTACTCCTTGCTTCTGTAGGAAAGGCTCGGAGGTCGTATTGCCTGTCTTTACTTGCTGCCACCTGTTGGTTAAGTATGATTCGCACCATTGTAGTGCAGTGTCCTGTAACCCTTTTTCTTGGAGACGTTGCAATAGTATCTCATGATCCACAGAATCAAAGGCGGCTGCAATATCGAGAAATATAAGGACGAATCCTCGGTGTATATTGTCAATTCCTGTAATTAGCTTGTCGAAAAGGGTAGTTAAGATGGTATCTACCCCGTGCAATTCTCTGAAGCCATGTTGAGCTGCAGAAATCCAAAGGAGTGGTACAATATAAGGGGTGAGGTACTTCTGTCCACAAAAGAAGAGCAGGACCTGGGCGTAATTGTTTCTGACGATCTTAAAGTAGCCAAACATGTAGAAAAGGTGACTGCAAAAGCCAGAAGGATGCTTGAGTGTATAGGGAAAGGAATGGCCAGCAGAAACAAAGGAGGTGATAATGCCTCTATATAAGTCTCTGCTGCGACCTCATTTGGAATATTGGATGCAATTCTGGAGATCGCACCTTCAAACGGTGAAGAAGGTAGCAATTAAAATGGTTAATAGTCTTCGTTATGAAGCATATGAGGACAGACCTAATGATATTAATATGTATACTTTAGAGGAAAGGCAGGATAGGGGTGATATGGTAGAGATATTTAAAAAAGTCTGTGGCATAAATGCACAGGAGAGTCTCTTTCAATTGAAGGCAAGCTTTGTTCGGAGAGGACAATATGTAGCAGCGAAGTGCAGACAATGATTAAATCCAGGAGTCAATTTACAGGGTCCAAGCCAATTTATTGTGCACAAGGCCCAGTTAGTCAAAGCTTCAAAAAGGACTGAGCAAAGTTCTTACAGAGACATACTCATTTATACATTTCTTTTCAGTTTGATACATGCAAACTTTCTATTGGTCCCAACGCCCCCTGTACCTGTCCAATCAGAGATCCCTCCTGGCCCTAGCACCCAGCTCCCTCCTCTAGGACTGTTCTAACAATGGTGCAGTTTCTAGGTTTGGATACTTATCTACTGCAAGGTCGTTTCTGGCTCTAGGAATGCAAGTATTGAAACATTTCTATTTTCTCAGCACAAGAGAATAATGAAAGATGTATGCATTCATGAAAACTTCTTATTAAGCAGTTTAAAACAGTTTTTCTCAAACTTTTACAGACTTTGGTTCTTTACTGAGATGGGGGTTGGAATCAGGGCCTAACTTACAGGCCTTTCACATTTGCAGACTATTATAGGCCATAGCCTGCCACATTCCCCCCTTTGATTATTCTCACCCGCTAGTGAGACAGGGTGAGAATTAAATCACATATTAAACTTGCGTAATAGCATCATCTTGGGATATTGGGGAATATTGCCACATAGCCAATATTTTTGTAGCTGCTTTCCGTTCTACAGTGCTATCAATAACTGAGGTTATCATGCGTAAGCAAAGGGGTAGGAGACATGGGAGAAACAAGCATACAGCCAATATAAGTAATACAATAAACACAAGGGTCTTCATACCACCCTAACCATGAGAATGCTGAACCAAACCACCCATCAAGCTTCAGGCCATGCCAGGTCTGAAAAGGCACATATGCTTGTGTGCGCATTTGAGTAGCTATATCTTCAACAACATGTCCATTATTATCAATCTGTAAACAGTTGGTTAAATTCAATTTTCCACACACTCCACCTTCAGCTGCTAACAAATAATCTAGAGCTAAACGATTCTGATAAATAGCTGTACGCATTTGTGTACTCTGCTTAGCTAAAAGAGTTAGTGCTTTACTGGTTTCATTGGTTATTATTTCAACAGCTTGTAAGCGTATGATACGATTTATCATATACACAGGAGTACCATATCCCCATGTACCATCTTGCTCCCAAGTAGCAGGTCCATAGTATGAAATGATTCTCTCAGGTGGCCACTCCCCTTCCTTCCATTTGTCCCATTGGCCTATTTTCAAGACTTCTCGTTTCTGTCGATTCTTGTATATGGGAAAACCCAGTTGTTCTCCATGGGATGTAGGCAACAGGAAGAAGGAAGGTCGTATGGTTCCCAAGGCACATGCTCCTCCCCAGTGGTGAGGAAGCCTAGCATATGCTCGGGTTCCACAAATCCAGTACAGTCCAGGTGGTGCTTGCCAGGTATTATAAGATGCTAGATTAGTCCAGATGCTGGCAAGATTAGGGAAGCAAACTAAGGGGTTGGAGGGCTCTGAAGCGTTGACTCCTGACCACCAGGACGTTTTCTTAGTGGTACTGTTGTAGAACTTCTGATTGAGACAGACCAGCTGTCCAACTTCCATAGCAAACTGTGGTCCAAAACTAGCAAAACACAAATTACCAACAATGGGGTGGGCCAGTACCCACTCACTAGTAGTCCTGATGTAAATCAGTCTGATTATAAGGCATAGAATAGTTCACTTCTTGTGCCTCCCAGGGCCATTGGTCTCCCATCTTAGTCCCTCCACAGAAGAGGCAGTCCGAAATGTGGAGACTAGATGCTACTGCCACGGTGAGCTCAATGAACAAATTTTGGGAGGCATGAGGAATCTCAAACTCTGCTTTCATGGCTTCATAGAAAGAGTGATGTATTCGATAAGGTGCAGATGCATGAGTCTTAGTATTCAGCTGTATATGTATAAAGGTTCCAGGATCTATGCCTCCTCCTGCTATTCGTAATCCAAATCTGTACCCCTGCTTCCATTGGCTAGGGTTAAGTATGATGAGTCGCACTGGATTACAGGCACCTTTTTTACATTTCTTAGGTTCTGGTAATGATACTTTTTCCAGGCTGGCTACGCATTTATCTCCCTCTCGTCCAGTAGGCGCACCAGACCAGGTAGCATAATACATGCATTCCCACTTGGGACAGTAGTAAGCATCTTTGGATGATGTACTGTAGACGGTTGGGGAAGATTTTCCAGTACACTTTTTCCATCCGTATGCTCCTTCAGGACACATATATTTATCATCATAGTAGTAGGCATGCTCCCAATATCCACACTTGTGATAGACATTTCTGTTGATCACCTCACAAGAATCAAAACTCAGGAACACAGGCTTCATGGGGTCAGGAAGCTGTCGTGTGGCATTTATGAGGGCTCCATCCTCATCATTCCGTCGTATCTCAAGTACATAATAAGAGGGGTTCTGCCGGGGGTTGTAACAAGTCTTACTCTTCCCCTTCGTACAGATATTTAACTCTGTGCCATTATAGATACACCGGCTGACTATACCAGTGCAAGTATAGTAGGAATGATAAAGTAAAGTCTGAGTGACCTGTCCAGTTCGTGTGGTAGTTATGCAAGCTGCACAAGGGGGTAGGGCAAAAGCCTTTTCCAGGAATCCCAGGACCACCACTCCCACAAGGCAATAGTGGAAGAGCATTGTGATTACAGTCATTGGAGGTCAACTGGAATATTGGGTACGTTGAGCTTGTAGAGTCTTTTCTTTTCTGCTTCAGCTGCTACCCTGGCGTGATAGGGGTAGGATGATAGAATCTAAGGACTCTTACAATGCTGGTTGTCTCCGCAATGTGAGTCACAATGGAGTCTCAGGATCATTTACTGAAGTCCATTGACCAGGTTCAGGAGCAGCTGCCGGCTTCACTCTACTGTGATGGATCCAGGGTTTGAGTTCTGCAACTTTTACTGCAGTTGGGGTTGACAAGATGACAACATAAGGTCCCTTCCAATGCGGCGCCAGCGGGGTCTTTCTCCGCTCTTTGATCCACACTGACACTCCTGGCTTGAAGGGATGCAGAGGTTCTGTTAGGTTGATGGGCAATCGATCTTGCACCCAAGCATGAAGACTCTGCAAAACAGAACCTAAAGCCAATAGTTCTTGTCTAGTTATTTCAGATCCTATTTGCTTCATATCTCCTTTAATTCCCTGTACAATGGGCGGAGGTCGCCCATACAAAATTTCAAAAGGGGAAACTCCCAAGGACTTGGTTGGGGCAGAACGTATCCTAAGAAGGGCCATAGGGAGAACCTGGAGCCACTTTAGGTGTGTTTCTTGGCAAAGCTTGGTCAACTGAGATTTCAGGGTTCTATTCATGCGTTCTACCTTCCCTGAACTCTGGGGTCTATAGGCAGTGTGCAGCTTCCATTGTATCTGTAGAGCTTGAGTTAACTGTTGAGTCACTTGGGACACAAATGAGGGTCCATTGTCTGACCCTATAGTCAATGGTATTCCAAACCGAGGAATGATCTCATGGAGCAGTATTTTAGTGACCTCTCAAGCTTTCTCAGTTCGGGTGGGACGGGCTTCTACCCACCCAGAAAATGTGCAAACTAGAACTAACAGGTAGTGATATCCGTTTGCTCATGGCATCTCAGTAAAATCTACTTGAATATCACTCATAGGGGTCACCCCTACTGACTGAACTCTTGGGGGTGGAACGGGACCTTGCCTAGCATTGTTCTTGGCACATGTCAAACATTGCTGTGCCACTGAAGTAGACAGGGGTCCTAGTAGTGAGATGCAAAAATGGGTTCTTAGGGCTCTTTCCATGGCTGTTTTCCCATAATGTGTGGCCTGATGAAAAGCATGAACAAAAGCTGGCCCTAATGCTTCAGGAATGACTGGACCTGGAGGTGAGCTACCCTCTGGAGGTGGCAGCACTATCCAACCTTTTTCTGTTAGGACCCCTCCCTCCTTTTCACAGAAATAATCCAACTCTTTTGTAGTGTATCGGGGAGCCCATGAGCTAAGGGGCACAGGGAATAAAGCTGCTTGCATTGAAGTGTCTTGGGTTACAACTCGTCCAGTTGTGGCTGCTTTTCGTGCAGTGGCATCAGCAAACCTGTTCCCTCGGGTAACTTCTCCTGCTCCTGCCTGATGTCCTCAACAATGCATGACTGCAACTTGCTTAGGGGCCCATACAGCATCTAATAATATCAATATCTCGGGCCCATACCTAATGGACTTGCCTCCTGAGGTGATCAACCCTCGCTCTTTATACAAGGCTCCATGTGCGTGTAAAGTGGTAAAGGCATACTTGGAATCTGTATACACATTTAAACGGAGTCCTTCTCCTAATTTCAGTGCTCTAGTGAGAGCTATCAGTTCAGCCTTCTGCGCTGAAGTTCCTGGGGCCAAAGCTGAGAACTCAACTACCAGATCAAGGGTCACCACTGCATATCCAGCACAACGATGTCCATTGATGACGAGACTGCTTCCATCTACAAAGAAAGTCTGTTCAGGATCCTCCAGAGGAACATCAGTTAAATCTGGGCGACTTGAAAATACAGTGTCCATAGTTTCTAAACAGTCATGATCAGGGGGCCCAGGACCAATTGGGAACAACGTAGCAGAATTCAGAACTTGACTAACTTTTAACTGTATCTGGGGGTTTTCGCACAGCATGCTCTGATATTTTAACATTCGTGAATTTGTTAGCCAGAAACTTCCTTTGTGTTCCATGAGGGTGAGGACAGAATTGGGCACAGTCACTTGAAGATTCTGTCCCAGAGTGAGCTTGTCTGCTTCGCTCACCAAAAGGGCTGTTGCTGCAACAGCTCTCAAACAAGGGGGCCAGCCTCTTGCTACCACATCCAGCTGTTTTGACAAGTAGGCTACTGGCCGTTGCCAAGATCCAAGAGATTGGGTCAGCACCCCTAGAGCATTTCCTTGTGACTCATGGACATAGAGATGGAAAGGCTTCTGGACATCTGGGAGACCCAGAGCTGGTGATGACATCAGAGCGCTTTTCAGAGATCGGAATGCTGCATCCTGTTCAGGTCCCCACTCCAGTGGAGACTTTTCCATTCCTTTGGTAACTTGATACAGTGGTTTTGCTAGCAGCGCAAAATTGGGGATCCATATGCGACGGTATCCTGCGGCCCCCAGGAAGGCTCTTACTTGCCTCCTGGTGGTTGGAGTGGGAATACTGCATACAGCTTCTTTGCGTTCAGGTCCCAAACGTCGAATTCCACTGGACAACTGGAACCCTAGATATTTAACTTCAGTTTGACATAGTTGCGCCTTGGCTCGTGAGACTTTGTATCCAGCCTCATTCAAAAGGTACAGAAGTTCACTGGTGGCTTGTAGACATTCACTTTCTGAATTGGTGGCTATGAGCAGGTCATCCACATACTGAAGGAGAACCCTTTGTCCTGGGTTCACTGAGTAACTTGAAAGATCTTGATTCAGGGCAGCACTGAAGAGAGTAGGTGAATTCTTGAATCCTTGAGGTAATCGAGTCCAGGTGAGTTGGCCCCGCCTTCCTGTTGTGTGGGGTCTTGCCATTCAAAAGCGAACAAAAGTTGACTGGTGGGGGCTAGGCGTATGCAGAAAAAGGCATCTTTCAGGTCCAGGACAGTGAAGTGAGTAGCCTCAGCGGGGATCAGTCCCAAGAGAGTATAAGGATTTGGTACTACTGGGTGTATAGTTTCAACTGCATCATTTACTCGCCTCAGATCTTGTACTGGGCGGTAATCCCCTGTCCCAGGTTTCTTAACTGGGAGAAGAGGGGTGTTCCAAGGTGACTGGCACTCCTTGAGAAGTCCATACTTCAACTGTTTCATCAGATGGCAGTGGATTCCTTCAATGGCTGGTCGGGGAAGAGGATACTGCTTCACATGCACTGGTTCCGCTCCTGGCTTGAGGGTGACAATGACAGGGGCTATGTTCTTCGCTAGGCCAGGTGGATTATCTTCTGCCCATACTTCAGGCGGGGCTATAAGGTTGGTGGGTATACAGGAACTGGTTGACTTAATTGGAGGTGTACTATAGAACCGCCATTCTTCTTCTCAGGGAACAGTTAGCACCATCAATCCAGCAGGCTTTGGGTTCACAGTCATTTGCATTTCTCCCCCTTCAGCAAAGGATATTTGTGCCTGAAGCTTCGCAAGCATATCTCGGCCCAGAAGTGGAATAAGGCACTCAGGCATATACAAGAACTGGTGCGTTATCTTCTGTCCCCCTAGTTCACACATACAGTTCTGCAGGAATGGCTTGGTGGCCCTGTTCCCAGTGGCCCCAACAATGGTGACAAATCGAGAGGAAAGAGGAGCCACTGGCTTTGCCACCACAGAATGTTCTGCTCCTGTATCTACCATAAAGTCCATATATTGGTCCCCTACATTCAAACTGACCATGGGCTCCTGGGGACCCAGGGTGAACTTGGAGCCCGGTCTGGCCTAGTCTTCATCCATTTCATCCATGACATAGCTCGTTGCTACTGCCACTCCCTCGATGGCTTCTTCTCTCTCTCGCTGGAACTGTGCTCGGTTCATTCCTCCACGATTTTGAAATCGGCCTCCTGTTCTCCAGGGGCTCCCTCCTCTCCTCCTGGGGGTGGAGTCAAGATGCGGGCATTCATTTCTCCAATGTCCTTCTTCTCTGCAATGGGTGCACTGATTCGCACCCAATGGAGGCCTGCTATTTCCGCGGCCTCTTCCATGTTCTCTGGTCCTTTGGTTAGGAAATCCTCCTCCATGTCGTTCAACTAAAGCGGCAGCAAGAAGATCTGCTTTCTTCTTCATCTTTCGTTCACTTTCTCTGTCACGTTCATTTTCACGATTCACAAATACTTTCTGAGCGACTTCCATTAACTTTGCAGTATTCATACCCGCAAATCCATCCAGTTTCTGCAATTTTCGTTTTATGTCTCTCTGGGACTGAGTGACAAAGGCTGCATTTACCATGCGCAAATTCTCCTGAGCGGTGGGATCGTATGGGGTATACAATCTATAGGCTTCAGACAACCGCTCATAAAAGGCCGCTGGGCTCTCATCTGGACCCTGGATAACTTCAGATACCTTTCCGATATTCATGGCCCTCTGGCCTCCCTTCTTCAGGCCCTGCAGCAAGGCCTGGCGAATTCGCGTTAGGGCCGCTGCCCCCCTGTCATTATTCGGGTCCCATCTAGGATCTTCATTCGGGAAAGCTGCGGCGGCTGCTTGTGGGAGATTCAGATCCCCCCCCCCCCCTCTATGGGATTCTCTTCTAACCAGCGGATGGCTGCTTGCACAATCCGCGCTCGCTCCTCAATAGTAAAGAGAGTGGATAGGAGCTGGCAACAATCGGCCCAGGTAGGCTGATGAGTTTGCATTATACTAGACATTAACTCTGTCAATTCCTGGGGTTTTGCTGTATAGGATGCATAATGTGTTTTCCAATTTAATAAATCAGTAGTGGAAAAAGGTACGTAGACTAGACTAGTTGGTCCTGGTGCCATCTGGCCCTGTTCATTTAGGATAGGTACACCAGGCACTTGACACAATGGCATTAGGCGCCGTGCTTTCTCCTTCTTCTTCGGGGTTATACTTCTTAAATCATAGGGCTCCCAGGTGTAAGCTTCCTTGGTTGGTGACCCTGAACTGGCAGGAGAGCCTCCGCTTTCTATATCATCGGAGGACCCTGGTTCCCTCAACGTACTTGGGCAGGACTCGGGGCTATCACTCGGGAAAGTGGGCTTCTTTTGCTGCTGCAGCGGTAATTGCTGAGGTACCTCATCAGGTTCTGCTTCAGGTAGCGGAGCTGAGGGAACTAACCTATGTGGGTACTGGGATGAACGGGCCAGGATTTCTGGGGACTCTGAGGCGGAATACACAGGTGGCTTCCTCTCCTCAACCTTCCGGGTCCCCCTAGTGGTTGCTACTAATATTCTACACTGTTCCTCATAGCAGCGCTTTACCCAAGAGGGCTGCTTTTCGCAAACACCCAACCAGGAATCTATGTAGGAGAACTGGTCAGGGTGCACTTCTTGTACAAGCTGATGAACACGGGAAGCTATTTCTGCATCAAAGGTGCCCCCACGGGGCCATGAAGTAGCTAACACAGGCCACTCCCTATCACATAACATTTTTAATCTAGACGGAGACATTTTTATGCCGTAGTCTCCTGAAAATCCTTTACGGAAATTCATGATCATACATTCCAGCGGAGTTTGCGTGGACTCCGTCCTTCCCATAATCGTAATGGCGTACACGTAATGACGTACAAGACGACAAACAGTAAGGGTAGGTAGTATGGCTGTAGGTAAGGGGTCCGTACAGCCCACAAAACACTGAGGGGAACAAACACCACACACTTCCTCCTTTTCACGACCTGGGCACGGTCGCCCGGCCAGGAACTGCGCTACACAGGAGTCCGCTTTTGCTCGGTCTGTGTCTCAAGATCTCTCAATCACACAAACAATCATACTATCACAAGAAATCATTTTTCAAAATGCCCAAGGTTTTCTGACTAACTGACTATTCTCAACCAAAGGGTCGGTGGCTTCGGCTTCCGCTAACCCTTATGCGGAGCGTACTAGGACCGCCCTTATGAGAGGTGATCAGGCTCTCTTGTCTCGCGCACTCATGCGAGATTTTCCCAGTTAGTCTATACCAAATTAGTCTCGCGCACTCATGCAAGACTTTTCCCAGGCTTCACTGACTTTTAAACAAGAAAATGTCTACTCACCGGATCCGGTTCCCGATACCAAACCAGTTCTTGGGTTGGATCCTGGACTCCCCCCGAGGCAAGGCAGAACCCTCTCCGATACAAAGGGACTGGCAGCGCCTGAGGTTTCCCTTACGGTCGGACAGAAACGGTTCCGACCGGGCCAAACCTGGAGACGAATTGTGTGGAATATTTGCTTGACTACCATTCACTATCCGCACATTTCTGGCCAACGCACCAAGAATATGTAGCAGCGAAGTGCAGACAATGAATAAATCCAAGAGTCAATTTACAGGGTCCAAGCCAATTTATTGTGCACAAGGCCCAGTTAGTCAAAGCTTCAAAAAGGACTGAGCAAAGTTCTTACAGAGACATACTCATTTATACATTTCTTTTCAGTTTGATACATGCAAACTTTCTATTGGTCCCAACGCCCCCTGTACCTGTCCAATCAGAGATCCCTCCTGGGCCTAGCATCCAGCTCCCTCCTCTAGGACTGTTCTAACAATGGTGCAGTTTCTAGGTTTGGATACTTCTCTACTGCAAGATCGTTTCTGGCTTTAGGAATGCAAGTATTGAAACATTTCTATTTTCTCAGCACAAGAGAATAATGAAAGATTTATGCATTCATGAAAACTTCTTATTAAGCAGTTTAAAACAGTTTTTCTCAAACTTTTACAGACTTTGGTTCTTTACTGAGATGAGGGTTGGAATCAGGGCCTAACTTACAGGCCTTTCACATTTGCAGACTTTTATAGGCCATAGCCTGCCACAATAGCACGAGAGTGAAAGGGGATAGACTCGGGAGTAATATGTGGAAATATTTATTTATGGAAAGAGTGGTAGATGAATGGAATAGTCTCCCAGTGGATCTGGTGGACATGAGGACAGTATCCGAATTCAAAAAAGTATGGAACAAACACGGAGGATCTCTAAAGGTAAAAAGAGGATTTTTGTAGTTGATATGGAAGGGCAGACTAGATAGGCCATGTGGTCTTTTTCTGCTGTCATGATTCTATGCTAGGGTACACACAAAAATCAGTATACAGTGAAAAAAATGAGAGTTGCCCTAGAAGATTTGTTGCTGCAATTTAGGAGGCAATTTGCAAAAACATTTACAAGTGCTGAAGGGCAGCCTCGTCGCAGACTAGTAGAAGAACCTGTGGGAATTTGATTTTGAAATTCTTGCTGCTTCCTTGTTTTCACTACATATTGCATATTTTACACCTGTGAAGTATGCAGAGAAAAGCCTCCCCTGGCACTGGAGGCCAGTCAGTTTATGAATGTGAAACTCTATGGGAAGTTGTCTTTTGAAAATGAACTTAGAAGTTCATGGATGCCAAGTATTCATGAGCCTGCAAGCGTAGCAAGAGGTTTAAAAATTGTAATCCCTACGTGTTGAAATTCATTAGGGTTGTCTGTGATAGAGAAATTTTCCTGTATTTTACAATAATTTTTATCTTTTTAATACATTTGTTTTTAATTATATATGATTAGTCAGGTTTTGCCTAGCTTGTTTGGTGGCCTATTAAAATCTTTGTTTATGCCCTATTCTCTGCACATACGATGTGAGGTGTTTCACACGACAGCTATATATAAGTGGTGGTTTATGTTTTGTATAATGTAGCCAGAACCATCAACAGAATTCAATATATGCATGTCATAATCCAGATACTTTGCTATATAAGGTGGTCTAAGCCACTGCTTCTCAACCCTCTCCAGCCGGTCAGGTTTTCAGGATCATCGCAATTAACATTTATGATGTAGATTTGCTTACAAAGGGTCTCTACTATATGCAAATTTATCTAATGCATCTTCATTGTGGTAATCCTGAAAACCCAACTGGTTAGATGCGACTCCAGGAGAGGGTTCAAAAGCACCGTTTCACGCCGGTATAATTTGTAATCAAAGAACAAGTTAATAAAACCTTAGCTTTCTCCAATGAGTGACCCTATTTTATTGCAAAATGTTTTATTTTTATAGCACAATATAATGCAGATGTTAACCACTTAGCATGAGTGAAACGGTTTTCCCTTTTTTTTTCCCACATTACATTAGAGCAGTGTTTCTCCAGTCGTTCCACAGGACACACTCAGCCAATCTAGTCTTCAGTGTATCCACAATGAATATGCATGAGATTAGCATGCAATACCTCTGCTGTATGCAAATGTAGCTCATGTATATTCATTGTGGATATCCCCAAAACCTGACTGGCTAGGTGTGTCCTGAGAACTAATTTGAAAACCGTTGCATTAGAGTATATCATTCTACGTAAGGCAATAAACCTCTCCTAATGTATTTGTAAACCATGCTATTCCATTTACAGTAGCTATTGTAGAACTTTTAAAAAATAAATATTAAAGAAAGTAAAAATGTTTGACACATATTTTATTTTTGTCTCGCAAGTGTACTGGTCCCAAGACTGAGCCTTATGACAAAAGGCTGATGTGAGCGTCTTGCATCCAATATTTTTCATCCAGGTGACAACTAATTACAACACTGGGGATGTTTGTACTGAATGCCTTTCTCTGCCTGAAATGTCTTACGTTAGGTTATGATCAGTTTGATGAGCCTATTTAGAATTTAATATCCCTACAATATCTTTTGTTCTGATTGCTAGATGAAGTCCATGATTGGAATAAGGTAACCATTCCAAAATCATTTGTAACACAAACTAATGCTCTGACCATAAATTATATCATAACGAGACGCTGTTCTGTAATACATTTTCATTTTGTACAATAGATAAACATATTAGGAAGAGATTTTTAAATAGATAGGTGCCATTAATCTATGCATGGTGTTTTAGGCAGAGAGTAGCAAACAGCACTGAGAGATAATCACATATATTAATCTTATAGCAAGTAATATTGTATGATACGAAAATGTATGTATATTGCATTAAAGTGCAACATAAATATGTCATGCTGTTTTGCTTGTCTACTTTGAGTGCATGTTTTAGTTTAGTAACTTCAGGATTCCAGGGGCAGACAAGCCCGTAATTAACAGTATCACTCAGGATCTCACAAATGTTTGTGCATTTAGAGTTCAAGTTCCAGGCTTTTCTGTGCTACACTTAAATTTTCATTCTGCTTTCTAATATTTTTATGTTTACATACAATTACCTTTCTCAGAAGGTTTTATTACCCATCGCTTTCATGTATTCAGAATTACCCTTTTAAGAGGAATACCTCATATTCATTTAAAAAATATGGAATTATTGACATGATGCAAATACTATACATATCATACTTATGAAATGGTATCACCACAGATATTGTGTCAAATATAAATATAATTGAGAACACATTTTCCTTTTGTTTACCAAGAGCTTGTGTCAGGAATCCTCGATGAAAATTGTTTAGTAAACTTGTTCATGCTTCTACATCTGTTTTTGTGAGATGTGTCTATATTAAGTGCTTTGCAAATCATATTAAAAATCTTTTATATTATTTTCAGATACAGTCAAGCATTCTGAAGCAGTAGGAAAACCTTTGAAAATCAAAAGCATTAGAAAACCTCTGTCAAGTATTATCAGGCACTTGGGTAGGTACCTTGATTTAAGAGAAAAGCAGATGAGACAAAAATACTTTTGTATACAAGCTACAAGCATTCAAGTCTTACTTTGAATTTTGTGTCATTAATAACAAGAGATGCAAGTATGCTGGGATAAATGGATGTGAATATTATATTAGGTGATATATCCTTTATAAAGTCTGATTATATTTTTGACTTGATCTAGGAGTATTATAAAACTAGAGAAGCAATGATATTCAGATATTAAAACAACAGAAATAACTATTGTTTAGTTCTCTGTTTATGGGTTATTTTACAAGTAATAATGTGTATATATAAGTATGGAAGGAGAAAAGAGCCTCAGAATCCAATGAGGTAGGAAAACTGGCACAAGCTGTATACGCTCAAGCCCAAACCTCTTAACATCAATGGCTCTGAAAAACTCCTTCCACCACTTTTTTATATAAATTTAATTTTGGTAATACTCAACTAATGTATCAAAATTGTATCAAAACGTAATTCACATCTTCATAATCTTCTCCTGCAATCTTTCAAAGCATGGCTTGACTATGATGTAAGTTCTCAAACAAACAATGTGTCATGCAAATAATGCCCTTGAGATAGAAAACCAAACTTATCTTTTTATAATAGCACAGCTATTGAGAGGGCTCACCGACACAACACTCAGGCTGCCAGGGCGTTTCGCTACATGCTTCTTCAAGCAATGCACAACCGAAACTGTATTGAGAATGCTATGAGAAAAAGCATTCTCAATATACCATCTGTGAAAAACTGTAAAAAGAGGACCCCTCTCCCATAACTAAACTCCAAAAAAAATATATTTAATGTATACCACATGAGCAGTCAGACTTTCTGAGGACTTTGATCTAACCACATCATAAATGCTGGCTTTACTCTGAAAAGTCTTCAGCTCCTCCCCAGTAGCCAGTTGAGTGCCTTCCAACCTGGGAGTCTCATCTTTCAGCACTATGGTGCAATTTGTTTTGTTATGACTATCCATTGGGTTTTCATGGCAAAACATGGAAGTAGATTGTCGGGCCTTTCTTCCACGCAGGTAATTCTAGTGTCTCCATTGTCATACAAATGTGATCCTCCGCTGCCAACATCATCCCATTCTTCTGCTGCCCAGATATGTGGTTTGTCTTGGTCTGGCACCTCAGCTGAGACCTGTCCATCTTGGGAGACCCTGCCAGTAGTTAAGCTATCAATAGCTTAGCTCTCAGCAATCGCTGATGCACACAAGCCCTCAGCACAATAAGCTGCAACCCAAGTGAGCAGAGGGTATGATAGGCATTTATAAAATTATGAGTGGGGTGGAACAGTTGTTTAAGCTTTCAAACAGTACAAAAACATGAGGGCACTCCATGAAACCAATAGCCAGCATTTTGGAAGTGATTTTTCATGCAGCACATAATTAAACTGAAGGGTTCCTAAAAGATTTGGACAAGTTCCTAGAGGAAAAGCCCATAAACAAATTTATTAGCCACTCAGATTTAAGAGAGCAGTTATTCATCCTTGGAACTGAGCTATGAAAAAATAGATTTAGTTTTTGGGTTCTGCTGAGTGCTGGTGTCCTGGACTGGCCACGGTCATAGGATGCGGGGCTTGATGGATCTTGGTCAGACTCAAAATGGGTTTTCTTATGTTTTTATGAATAAAGGGCAGGAGCAGGAGTGGGAGAAAAAAAAAGAGGGTGGTAGGAGAAGGGGATAGCTGCGGTGATACATAGGCAGAGTGCTGAGTTATGAAGAGAGTTGCGATATTCATTCTGCTGTCTGAATAAATGTAGAATGGCCTAATTGTGGACAGAATATCACTGCTGAATATATATGTATAGTGCTGTCAGCGCTAAAGGTATCTGGAGAGTGTCAAAATTTTGCCCGCAATCTGATTAACTTTAGGACAGATTTTTGCTATCCTAACGTTAACCAGATAAAGAACTAAGTATCTATGTTTTCCAGATAACTCTGGTGCTGGCCGCAAAATGCATATATTCAGATCACTTGCTATCCAGAGAGCAGCACTGAATATATGTATTTTATTTAAGTGCCATGACCAGCATTTTAAAAACCCCTGGCCACATAATCTAAATATCAACCTGTTCATGTGTTGTGATGATTATTGCTTCCAGCACTGGCTTTGTTTTAGTGGATTCTTTGCAGATTGTTTTCCTTACTATAGTTAAAGCCATTTAGCAATGCAGATTGATGAACATCTTTTTTGCTATATGGAGAAACAATTTGTAGGAAATAGATATTTATGTTTATATTTATTTTTATTTATAGACTCTCTATACTGCCTTTACTTTTAACATAGATTAGTATGACAAGAATTCCTAAATATAAAGAGAGCCTTAAAAATGTTTATTGCTCAGCCTCTAAAAACTACGAAACGGGTATGTTTTGACCATATATTGAGAGGTCCGGCCAGAGGTTATCTGGTTATAATTAAGAGAAGCTGGTTGCTCAGGGAAGTTTAAACTTTTACCAGAAAAAGGTGCTATTCAACTGATATCCAATTAAAGTTATCAGGATAAGTTAGCTGAAGGAGTGGAGGAGTGGCCTAGTGGTTGGGGCAAGGTACTTCAGGCCGGAAGGTCGGGGGTTCAAATCCCACTAGAGGACAGCAACTTTGGGCCAGAAGGACTGGGGTTTCTAGTCCCACAGGTGCTCCTTGTGGTCTTGGGCAAGCCACTTAACCCTCCATACCCCATGTTCCCTGTAAAAATAGTTATCTCCAAGTTATAATGCCCTGTTCAATGTAATTTCAGTTTGTTCAATGTAAACTGCACTGATGCAGAATAGCGCGGTATATAAGACAATGTAAATAAATAAAATAAATAAATAAAATAGCAGGCCTAAGATATGCAGACAAAGATATCTGGACAAGCTAGGGTAGCAAAGTTCCTAGATACAATAAATGGACATGGTAATTTAAAAAGATATTTATAAACTAAATTAAAAACTTTCTTTCCCTAGATAAAGGTGGAGTGGAGGATGGGAGTGAGATAGTTCTTTCTGTTGTATAATAGTTTTTCCTTTTGGGGGGTCTTTTTATTTTGTTTTTATTGTGTTGTGATATGATTGCTCTTCTGCTGTGAATGGCTTTGTATGATGTTTCATAAAAGGCAGCAGGGCTCCAAAACCTGTAGCAGTACTCTTCCCAGGGAGGCCCTGGACTGGTCTACAGGATTCAAGGACAAGAAATTAGTTGGTATGTAAAATTTTTCCTTCCTTATCCTGCTAGACCAGTCTATATTTTATTTGTTTTTATTTTTATGATTAATCTGTTTTTATTCATAAAAATCCAACAAATACAGCACCATAAGAATTACAAAAAGGAAACCCAGCACAAAGAAATGTTGAAACACAAAGCAAAAGTCAAGGCCAATCAGTACAGTCCAACGCACATAAAAGTGTACAAATCACCAATAATAACAATCTGCGAGATCCCCCAATTTTCAATTTTCAATGAGACCCCCCCCAAGAGTCCCAGGGTCAAGTCCCGGCTCCCACGTCCCCCCACCCTCCCCTAGGGACCTAAGGAAATGAGGAAATAAGGAAATTACGCATATACCCAAACTAACAGATGAAGCCCACTGGAGAGATGAAAAAACACTCAGCTGTTCCCTCAACGCCCCCTGCCCGAGCCACACCCGCAGTGGGACATTGCGAGTGATAGGAAAAAGAGAGGGAAAGAAGAAAGGAGATGATAACTTCCCGCAGGAGACCCGCCAGGCTTGGGGTTTACTCTGCTCCCAAGCCCGCCAGCGAAGACCAAAGCACAGTGACAGGCCATTGCCTCCCACCCTCTCCCCCTAAGCCCACCTCCCCTCCCCCCCCCCACCCAACTCCCCCCCCCCCACCCAACTCCCCCCTCCCCCCCCCCCACCACCAACAGAGGGGTTGGGTAGCACCAAGCCTGCCTGCCGGTCTAGCAAATCATACAAAGAGGGTGGGCATACAGCCCACACCCCCGTCATGACCCTCAGGGTCTCCTCATTATCCTACTGCACACTCGCCAAGGAAGCATGTGCAAGTGAGGTCCCCAGCCCTCCAAAAACCTCTGCCACCACTTCTCAGTCCCCTGGGCCCAGAGCTGCTCCATGAGCAGAAGCCTGTGGAGGTGAACGCGCCAGAGACCATACTGGGGACCTTTAGAGTCAAGCCACTGCTGCAGCACAGTCACTCGTGCGGTCACCAACACCAAACGCATCCAATTCCAGCACACGGCACCCAAATTATCCGACCATTCTGGTTCCCAAACATCCAACACCACATTCTTAGCATTCCACAACACACTCCGTCGAAGGCAGGTAGACAAATAAGAGCGCACCCTTTCCCAGAACATTTGTGCACCCCGTCACCGCCAAAACATATGTCCCAGCGTGGCCCTGTGTTCTCCACACCTGGGGCATCGGTGGTCATCCCCCACCCCCACCCGCCACGCCCTGAGAGGGGCGAAGTAGAGCCGTCTCAAAAGCTTATACTGAGTATCACGATGCGAAATCAGAATACTCAAGGAGGCAATATTGGCCAACCCCGATAAAAGCTCCTCTACACCCACCGTCTTCCCCCAGTTCAGTAGTCCATGCAGACGCCAAAGGCGCCAAGCCTTGGGGGGGAACCCCTTCCCATAGCATCTTATAAAGACATGCCACCCGCATACCATATTCGCCTCCTAGCAGCGCCACCTCCACCACCGTACTCACATCCCCTGTCCGAGATGTCTGGGGAACTGTACGAACATAACTACGAAGCTGGGCATAACGAAATGCATCGTTGGGACCTAATGGATATTGCTGACACAGAGTAGAAAAGTCAACCATCCCCCCTTCCGGGTTTAGCACATGCTCCAAGTTTATGATCCCCAGGCGGCTCCAACCCACAAAAGGCGAACACCCCATACCCGGAGCAAAATCGGCGTTACCACAGATGGGAAGGTACGGTGTCTGCACCACCGTCAAGCATCGACCCATGCAAAAGTACCGCCAGGCCCAACGAACCGGGTCCAGGAGAACGCGCCGAAGAAGAGGAGGACCCCCCAGTCCCCGGATCAGTTTAGCATGAAGAAGATATCGCAGGTGCCATGGAGAGACCGCAGCCACAAGCGCCCCCACCGGGGAATAGTCCTCAAAGTCCCATAACCAGTCGCGCACACATCGTAACAGACAAGCAATATTATACCGCCGCACGTCAGGAAAGCCTAGGCCTCCCAATTCGCGGGGTTGACTAAGTACACTCAAACGCACCCGAGGTCTCCGCCCCCGCCAAAGCAACCGATTAAATATCCGGTCTAGCCGTCGAAGGTCGGAACGCTTGAGAAACAACAGCAGCGTCTGAAGCACATAGAGAAGTTTAGGGAAAAGCGTCATCTTACACAATGCCACTCGCCCTCCCAGAGACAACGGTAAGTCCCGCCATTTGTCCACCGCCGACGAGATGGAGGTAAACACCCTGTCCACGTTCAAGCTGTAAAGGGTCCCGAGATCCGCCGGCAGGTAAATCCCCAAACATTTGAAATAGCCATCCGCCCAACGCAAAGGAAAGTCGCCCGGCCATGCTCGTCCCACTTCTGCCCCTAATGGCAACGCCTCCGATTTATCCAAGTTAAGTTGAAATCCCGAAACTAGCCCATATTCCCGAATTAGCTGTAAAAGATAAGGGAGCCCAACACGCGGGTCGCTCAAATACACAAGCAAATCATCCGCGAACGCGGCCACACGAAATTCCTCCCGACCCATGGGAATCCCGCGAAATTGCGTGGCCACTCGGATCTTATGTAGAAGAGGTTCCAAGGTAAGGACAAATAAGAGTGGAGACAACGGGCACCCCTGCCGGGTCCCCTTCTGAATTGCAAAATCTGCCGTCAATGCACCGTTCACCAGGAGGGCCCCCATTGGAGCAGCGTATAACAGCCGGACCGCGTCCACAAAGAAACCCGCAAATCCCATCACCTCAAGAACCTGGTACATAAAACTCCACTGGACCCTATCGAACGCTTTCTCAGCGTCGAAGCTTATGAGTAAGGAACCATGGCTCCGGACGTGCTCAGCACAGAAAGAAAGCAGGATCTTCTGTAGGTTATGAGACACCTGTCGACCTCTAACAAAGCCCACCTGATTATGGTGCACCAAAGTCAGCAGCAGAGGGGCCAGCCGATCCGCCATAATCTTGGCGAAAAGCTTAATATTGACATTAAGAAGCGAAATTGGTCGGTAGGAGCCCGGCAAAAGCGGATCTCGCCCAGGTTTAGGCAAAACAGTAACGATGGCTTTATTCGCCTCAAACGGGAAGTGTCCTCTCCGCACCAGATCCTCATAGTAACCCACCAATGGAACCACCAAGGCGTTCCCCAGAAGCTTATAGAATTCGCCGCGAAAGCCATCAACCCCCGGTGCTTTGCCGTTTTTCAGATGCTTAATACCCTCCTGGACCTCCCTCCCCGTGAGAGGCCGATTAAGGAGTGACAGTTGTTCAGCCGTAAGCCGCGGCAAGACGCATCCACCCAAAAAATGCCGACTCTCCTCCTCCCGATCTCCATCGTTCCCATAAAGGCGCCGATAAAATCAGTGAACACAGCTTCAATCGCCTTCCTATCTCTCAGGATGACCCCATCCGGCCGTTTAATGGCCCCAATATGTCTGGCCCCCACCCCAGGTCGCACCAGAGCCGACATCAATTTACCAGCCTTATTGCCGTGACAGTAAAGCTTGAACCGATAATACAACAATGATTTCTGCGCTCGGCGATGAAGTAACGTTTCCAATTCCAACTGAAGATCCCGCAGCACGCGTTGATGCACTGCAGAATTATCCACGGCCGCCCCTCGCCGAGCTTTGGTCAGGGCCCTCTCCAGAAGCAGGATCTGTTGATTTAAACGCTTACGCTTCTGACCATGGTAACTAATAATTTCACCGCGCATAACCGCCTTGCCAGCTTCCCAAAGGAGAGCAGGGGAAATCTCCGACGTGTCATTAAGAGCCAGATAGTCTTCCCAACGGTTCCTTAAGTGGGCCTCAAACTGAGCATCCCCACACAGGTCCAAAGGATAACGCCAAAGCCGAGTACCAACGGGACCAGGATTGCGAAGCTCCAGCGCGACCAACGCATGGTCCGAGAGAACAGAAGGCCCAATCGTCGACGCCGCTGCCCGCCCAAATAGGGCCTCCGAGATCAAAAAGTAATCGATACGGGACCACGTCCCATGGGCCCGGGACATATGCGTATAATCTCGCTCCCCCGGGTGTAAGACCCTCCAAACATCCAACAGTCGATACGCCTCACAGAGCCCCCACAACCGTTTACGAGCTCTCGGACTCCCGCCCCCCCCCCCCCGCTGCCAGAGCGGTCAATGGCATTGTCCAAGACCTCATTAAGATCCCCACCCATCACTACTTGATAGCCCCCCGTATCCTCCAGAATATTGGCCAAATCCCGGTAGAACCCAGCCTCATATCCATTAGGGCCATATACCGAACAGATAGCCACTTTCTCCCCATTGAGCGTCCCCCAGACGCAAACATAGCGGCCTTCCGAGTCTGTGGCGACACGCTCCTCAACCCAGTTAACTGATTTGGTAAACAAAATGGCCACTCCTCTCCGCCTACCTAGAGCAGGGGCCCCATAGACATGTGAGATAGGTCCCCGGCATAATTTAGCATGCTCCGCCGCCGACTGATGCGTCTCTTGTAGCAAAATCACACTAAAACAGTGGCACTGCAAGTGCTGCAGCACTTTATAACGTTTAATGGGAGAGCCAAGCCCACAAACATTCCAAGTCGCGAAACGGACAGCACTATCCATTATCCAGACTCCCATGGAGCCTCCAGTCAAAAACAACCTGCCCGTCTATGAAACGGAAACCCCCCCAGCCTGGGGTTCCCCCCTCCGCCTCCCTCCACTCCAGCCAAAGCACCCGCATCCACCTGCGGTCCATCCAACTCTCAGACAAACTCCCCCAACATGCAAACCCACTCAACCCCTCACATACGCATAATCCCCACCGACATCCAGTGTTTCTAACCCCTCTCTGTACTAACACCGTCCCTCGTCCCCCCGCCCACCCAACCCCTCCCTCCCCCCCCCTACCAACTCCCCCCTTTCTTCCTGCCAGTCAACCCACGCTGGCACCACCACGACTTCCATTGCATGCAAGGCCCTTCTCCCCCCCACCCAAACATCAAATAAACCCCAGGCTGCGCAGGCAGTACCATCCCCCGCAAGGGCACAGCTCATACACACACCCACACACTCACTCACTCATACTGGCACACAAAACTTCACCCCCCCCCCCTTGTCTTGCCGATCCCCCCTGCTAGCTGTCTAGAACCCCGCCTCCCTGCCCCCCAAGGGCCTATCCCAATACTGCAAAATTACAAAACTGACTCCCCCCACCCCCCCCCCCTCCTCCCCCCAAAATGCAAACCCCGGCGCCCGATACCGGGTCCCGCCTGCCAGTTCAGTTCCCCCCCCCCCCACCCCCATGAAAGAGCAAAATCCAAAAGAGAAAGCGAAAGAGGGGGAAAGATGGGGGCAGAGGAGAAAGCCCGCGGGACAAAAGGCAAGAAAGAGACCAGAGGAAAGGGGGAGGGGGAGCGCAGACAAAAGTAGGGAAAAAGGAGACAACTCCACAAGACCCCCCTCCATAGTCCAGCCCAAGCAGCAAACGGTCAGCCGGGCCCCGCAGTCTCTAAACCCAGATCCTGCAATGCTTACATCCTAGTATGAACAGTACAGAAACAGTATTTAAACATTATACAAGGTAGTGCATGCGATTCTGAAATTCAAACGGTAATGCTACCCTCCGGCTTACTGTTAGCCCATAAAAACGAAGGGGAAAAGAAAGAAAAGGGAAGAAAAATAGAGAAAAGAGGGGGGGGGGCAAGCCGCGCCAAACCACACACAGCTTTCCTGGCTAACAGCAACAGATTCAGCCAATCTGTCACCATGACGGCCGCTTCACTTTCAGAGGCCGGCAGGAATGCTACTGAAAATGGGAGTGGGCGAAACACAAAAGGAAGACAATAAAGTAGAAATAAAAGAGGAAAAAGGGAAGAAACAATAAAATTAAAAACCTATAAGGTGTCATATCTAAAATAACAAGAGTTTTAATAGAAACAGTACATGTAATATTAAGAGAATAAACACGTAGAAGCACATGTGTACATAGCTCCCACCGAACCGGACATCTTAACCAGGAGGGCTACCCGAAGCTCTACCATAGGATATGTGAATAACCAGCACAATGGAGGTAGTCCAAACACCCAAGAGCTAGTCCATGGAAGGGCCATTTAAGAGCCTGGCCACAGCAGATCAGTTCCGAGGCCCTCCATTGAAGTAGGCTCGACATGTGGTAAGTCCAGTGGAGAGAAAAGGGAGCTCAGTCCACAGCAGGCCCCAGAGGGCCGAAACCCCCATACAGCATTAAACAGGCACCATTAGTCCAGATCGGTCCCCTCATCCAAGGCCGTTGCAAAAGTCCATAGCTTCCTGTGGGGAGGAGAAGACCCGGCGGCCATTCGCTGAATCCACTCGTAATGTAGCTGGGTAAGCCAATGTAAACCAGATGCCTTTGTCCACCAGACGGCCACATGCTTCTCGGAAAGCTTTGCGGTGCAGTGCTACGCCGGCAGAGTAGTCTTGGAAAATAAGCACTCTGTTAGTATCAGGCCCCGATTGCCGATAAAGGCGGGAAGCGTGCAACACCCCTTCTTTCTGTGCCGCATTCAAGAACCGGGCAATGACAGCCCGCTGCCTGTTGTCTCCGGCCCGCTGAGACCCCAACCGATGCGCTCGCTCCAGCACAATGGGCCCCACTTCGCCCTCCAGAGGCAGATGATCCGGGATCCATTTTTCCAGAAAACCTCTCAGATCCTTTTCCAGCACCGTTTCAGCGATACCAATGAAGCGTAAGTTGTTGCGCCGGCTACGATTCTCAAGGTCCTCAATCTTTTCTTGTTGCCGGGCCAGGGTCTCCTCCAAATGCTTGAGCCGATTTTCATTCCGTACTTGTAAGTCTTCCAAGGCGCCAATGCGGTTCTCAGCCCGCTCCACTCGGCCAGAAAAGTCCGCCACGGCTTGCGCCACTGCCGCGATTTGTGTTGCCAGCCCTCCCAGGCGGTCCTCTAATGCGACCACCACCGCCTTGGACACTTCCTCCACCGTCATGGGCACGGTCTCAGCCATCGGACCTTCCTGGGCCCCCTCCGCCATTTTACCATCACCTCCACGTGTCTTCTCACGGCGGGTGGATTTTGTCGCCATGCAAGCACTCCCCAAGCTCCACAGCCAGCAGCACACGGCTCCGTGTTATTAGAATATCCCCCACGCTATTCTGAGCAAATTCGAGGCAATTACAATAGAATTGAAGGGCAAAAGGGGAGAAAGAGCCTCGGAGCTAAGAGGGCTGCAACCCGCTCAGCTCACCATGCTACCGGAAGTCCATTTTTTTAATATATTTTTTTTTTTTTTATTATTAGCATTTCTAGACTGCCGTTTCCAGAGATCAAAAGAGGTTTACAGGGAACAAAAACAAAACTAGTTACATGAAACTGTTCAGAACAAATAGAGCATTTTCATTCTTTGCACCCATACTCTGGACAACCTCCCCGAAAAACTGAGATCTATCAAGGACCTCACCACTTTTCGCAAGGCAATTAAAACGCACCTCTTTGTGGAGCATTTTGGTAATACACTAGAACCAGACAAAGTTGATCCAAATTAACATCCCAATCTCACAACCCTTAACAAGCAGGTAATCTCTCTCACCACATAATTATGCTCAGATTCAATCACACTTGTAAATATGTCCTGTATATAGTTCATAACCTTACTCTTACAATATCTCTAGGTTAAAGTTTCAGGGCTTTACTTACTGTAAATAGTTCAAGATAGAATCTAATGTACATCTCAATGATTAATGTTATAAATAATTACTTGTGGCGCAGTTGGATTTACGGAAGTTAGAGGGTACTACCAGTGTGTTCTGTGTGTATTCTTTCATTTGTTGGTTTTATATTGAGAAGTGAGGTGCAATGGGGCTATATCCCTGGAAAGTTTGAATGTGGTTGTAAGTGATTTGTACTTAATACGACTTTGAATTGGTAACCAGTGTAAATTATATAGGATGGGATTGATGTGATCGGTTATGTGGGTCTTCCATGCGATGCGTGCAGCAACATGCTGGGCCATCTGTAATTGGTTTAGTGCTTGTTTAGGTAAGCCATGTAGAATGCTGTTGCAATATTCAAATTGGGGTAATCATTGCCTGGAGCACAGATCTGAAATCAAACTTTGAGAGTTAGGGGTCTTAGTTGCTGGACCATTCTGAGCTTGTAATATATTGTTCTTGTATTAAATTTTGTGTGTGTGGCCATACTGAGGGTTTGATCTGTGGTGACCCCAAGATATTTTACTTTGTTTTTTACTGTAAGGTCAGCTTTGCTAAGGTGGCATGTTGGGGGTGGAGTGAATTCATAGTTCCTTGTTACACATAGTACCTCAGTTTTGCTATAGTTGATCTTTAGGTTATGCGAGTTAAGCCACTTTGATGCTTCACTGAAGCAGGCTGTGATCTGGTGGAGGATATAGTATTATATCATCAGCATATATATATAGTATCCTACTTTAAATCTTTTGAAGGTATCACAGATGGGCTGAAGATAAATATTAAACAGCAGGGCTATGAGGGCAGAACTCTGTGGTAGGTCTTGTTCTTGTTTATATGGTTTAGATGTGTGTTGACCAATTTTGATTTGTTGAGTTTGGCCGGAAAGGTATGGCTGGAACCATTGAAGAACAGTGTCCTGTATCTTTATTGAACATTGGCAGGCCCCATCACTGTATGATGAGACTGAACACCTCTGGGCTTAGCTCCCACTTGCCGGGATCCACAGTGTTCCAGCTCAAGAAGTTGTCTTGTACATTGTTGATTTCTGCAATGTGTGACACCGACAGAACCACCAGATGAACCTCTGCCCAATTACAGAGCTCTGCCACCTCTGCAAGCGCCGCCTTGCTTGTTGACATATGCCACTACCATAGCATTGTCAGAGAACACTCTTGACTGCCTTGCCCTCTAGGAGGGTCTGGAACCTCTCCAGAGCTAGGTGAATTGCCCTGGCCTTTAATCTGTTTATCAACCAGGAGACTTCTTGCAGGGACCAGCGCCCCTGTGTAAATTGACCCAGACAATCAGCTTCACAGCCCAAAAGGCTGGCATCCTTGGTGACATCATCCATTCTGGTGCTTCCAGAGTTATTCCATCCAGAGAGTGAGTCTGTAGCCATCAGACCTGCTCCCCCTTGATCTGCTGGGGAAGAAGGAGGTGCTGATCAGATAACTGGGAGCAGGGAAACCAGTAAGTCAGAAGGTGCCTCTACAGGGGCCACATGTGCACTCTAGCTCAAGGCACCAGCAGCAGCATCAAAGCTATTGATTCCAGGAGTTACAGGTAGTCCCACACCCTAGGAGTTGCCTGAGAACAAAAGTCCTTGAACTTCATTTGCAGCTTTACAAATTTCTCCGTTGTAAGAAATATTCTCCAGGACCAAGCAGGAAGTCAGTCCTCACATATGGGTGACGTCTGCACTGACGGAGCCCCCATGCGGTGCATTTCCCCAGCTTTCAAAGAAAGCCTTTGGGAATGCAGCGTGCATGCGCGGTCCCCTTCCCGCCCAAGGGTGCCATCTTGCTCAGTCTTTCTTTTTCCATGGAGCCCAACGGACATGAGTTTGTGCCACCCAGGAAAAGTAGATTTTTTTCTGCGATTTTTGCTTTTTTCTTATCCGGTTCGACACTGGTTCCCCTTCCCGCCTGGGCTCGGTACACCGGTATCGAGTCTGTAATTTCTTTTTTCGTTTTTTGTCTTTCGTGACTAGCGTTCGCGCCTTTTTTGTTATTTTCACTGGCAGCCCAGTCTTTTGACCTTGCAGGGGCCCTTTTTCCCCAGATGGCTGCCAGCGGGTTCAAAAAATGTGATCGGTGCAAGAAACGTATGTCTCTCACCGACACACATGACTGCTGCCTCTGATGCCTCGGGCCCGACCATGACCCGCTGGTATGTGGCCCGTGTGGCAAAATGTCGTCGAAGGTACTTCGGAGCCGTCAACATCAACATGAAAGAATTTTTTCAGAGTCCGCGTCCGGCCGCGCCCGGACTTCGTCAGAGGCCTCGACATCTCGGGAGTCTGACCCCGAGCGCCATCGTGGTTCCTCTGAGAGGGGGTCTCTCACCCGGGAGCACAAAAGGAAGAAGAAGCTTGTGAGGGCGGCAAGCCCGAGTCGGGGGCTGCTGAGTCTCCTGAGCTTGGACTCAGGCTGACGGCCTTGGAAAGCAGCTTGGCTGCCTTCATGGAACAGCAGCGGGTGCTGATCGCCGGTTTGACCGGAGCATCTGCCCCGACCACCAGGACCTCGATGTCTAAGTCGAAACCCGGAGGCCGAGCCGATCCTCGAGTCGATCAAGTCTCAAGTCGATCCTCGGTCAAGGTCCCCCTCGACCCCCCCCCCCCATGCGGGGCCGAGGTCATCGATGCCGGTGCCCTTGGGTTGGGGCGGGTGGCACCGAGGCCCACACAGCCAGAGCCGCTCGGATGAGGAGGATGAGTCTCCGGACACCTTCCGGAACCGGTGCATCCCTTCAGGCTCCCCGGAGTCTGAGCCTCAGAGAAGGTCTCCCCGGAGGATACCCGGTTCTCGGACTTCGTGAGGGACATGGCCAAGGCTTTGGCATTCCCTGCGGACGCCGAGGAGGAGCCTCGAGCCGAGGAGCTCGATGCCCTCCAGTATGATTTTCCTCCGAAGGAAGCCTTTACTGTACCGGTTCCTCCTATGCTGGAACGGCTGCCCTTCCTTATATGGGAGGCACCGGCCTCGGCGCCGGTTCTTAGCAAATGGGTCAATTCCATTTATTGAGTCCATAAGAACCCTGGGTTCCAAAAGGCGCAGCTACCGCACAATTCCATGGTTGTGGAATCAGCCATGCACCACCTGAAGAGTCAGAAGATGCACTCCTTGGTGACCCCTGGCCGGGAGGCCCAGAACCTGGATGCCCTCGGTAGAAAGTGCTTCCAGGGCTCTATGCTATCTTGCCATGTCCAGACTTACCAGCTGTACATGGGCATGTACCTAAGAGACCTGGCAAAGGAGATTGCCGAGTTCTCAGCTGGCCTTTCCGAGGAGCCCTTGTAGAGGTTCAAGGCCTTGTCGACAGGGATCCGAGAGTGCTCGAAGTTTATCTCTCGAGCAGCCTATGATGGTTTCGAGGCTTCGACCCGGGTAGCCGCGGCCAGCATCGGTGCATGCCGTCAGGCCTGGCTACGGTCATCAGACCTGGAGTCATGGGTGCAGGACAAGTTGGTTGGTGACAACCTATTCGGTAAGCCCATGACTGAAAAGGCTGCAGAAATCGCGACTGAGACAAGGCTGTCCAGAAAGACTTCTGCCCCTTCTCAAAAAAAGAAGGGCTCGGGAAAGAAGCCATTTTTCCCGAGGAAGGGTGCTGCCTACAAATCCTACCCTCAATAGGCCTCTCCAGCTCCCCAACAGGGCCAGCAGGCCAAGGGGCAGGGGCATGGGCCCCGTAGGTAGAAGACCCCCAAGCCGGGAGCGGGGTTTTGACTTCCACAGCATAGCCTCTTCTCCGCCGGTGGCTCCACTCAGCACAGGAGGTCGGCTAACCCTGTACACCTACAGGTGGCCAACCATCACAGGGGATACCTGGGTACTGAGCATAGTCCAAAAGGGCTACATGCTCCACTTCCACCAACTACCCCCCTCCTACTTTCCAGGGGAGCCTCCGACTCCCTTTACACAGGAACCTCCTCCCTCAGGAGTTGGCAAGTCTTGTAAAGGAAAAGGTGGTGGAATCGGTGCCTCACCACCTGGAAGGGCAAGGCTTCTACTCCAGTTACTTCCTGGTACCAAAATGGACAGGAGGCCTCTGGCCTATCCTAGACTTGCGAAACCTAAACTTTTTCTGGAGAGGGAAAAGTTCAAGATGCTTACCCTTGGGATACTGCTGCCCTCCCTCCAGCAGGGAGACTGGCTATGCTCCTTAGACCTAAAGGATGCTTATACTCACATCCTCATTCATCCAGACCACAGACAATATCTCAGATTTGTGGTGGGAGGAAACCATTTTCAGTACAGGGTACTTCCCTTTGGCCTAACCTCTGCCCCCAGGGTTTTCACCAAATGCCTGGCGGTGGTGGAGGCCTATCTCAGGAATCAGGGAATTTTTGTTTTCCCATACCTGGACGACTGGCTCATCGGGGCCACTCTCTCCAGGAGGCCCGACAAGCCAATCTTCTCACTGTCTCTCTTCTTCAACATCTGGGGTTTGTCATAAACTACGCAAACTCCACTTTGCTCCCTTCTCAGAACCTAGAGTTTATAGGGGCAAGATTAGACACCCTTCAGGCAAGAGCCTACTTGCCCGAGGACAGGGCCCACAGACTGATGGACTTGGCCAACCAATTCCAAAGCAGTTCTCATGTTTCCGCCAGGCACTACCTGCAGCTCTTGGGACAATGGCATGCACTGTACATGTGACTCCGAATGCCCATCTACATATGTGGGCTGCTCAATGGTGCCTCAGAGCTCGGTGGATGCAGGCCACAGGCGACCTACGAGACAGAGTAGAGGTGTCCAAACCACTTTTGGACTCCTTACAGTGGTGGCTACATCTCCCAAACTTTCTCAAGGGGATACGTTTTCAGGCTCCAGCACACACCAGGGTGCTGACGACCGATGCTTCCTTAAAGAGCTGGGGTGCACATTGCCAGGGCATGTGTACTCAAGGCCTGTGGTCTCCTCGGGAGGCCACGCAGCAAATCAATCTTTTCGAGCTGCGAGCAATCCACTTAGCTCTGCAAACATTTTCTCATGCCCTCTCTCACCAGTTTGTCCTGGTTCAGACGGACAATCAAGTGGCAATGTTCTACGTCAACAAGCAAGGGGGCACAGTATCCAGGCTCCTATGTCAGGAGGCACGAGATTTCTGCTCCTTTGCGGTCAAACAGGGTATGTTTCTCAAAGCAGTTTACCTACCTGATCAGGAGAATTTCCTGGCAGACAAGCTAAGCAGGATTCTCCAGCCTCACGAATGGCAGTTGAATCCACTAGTGGCTCAGCAGATCTTCCTCCGCTGGGGACTTCCATCCATCAATCTCTTTGCCAGTCCACTGAACCGTCAGCTGTTCAGGTTCTGCTCCAGACAGCCGCATCCCCTGAGGATGGCAGCAGATGCTTTTCTGATCTCTTGGTCTGCGGGCCTCCTGTATGTGTTTCCTCCCACGCTCCTGGTGGCCCGAACTCTGTTCAAGGTCCTCTGGGACAAGGCCTCGGTGATTCTGGTAGCCCCCAGATGGCCGAGGCAGCCGTGGTTGCCACTTCTGCTGCAGTTGGCGGTGGAAACTCCGTTCCCTCTGGGGTTGCAACACGATCTCCTGTCTCAAGAGCAGGGTTCCCTTCTGCACCCGAATCTCAGGTCCCTCAATTTGATGGCCTGGCTGCTGAAAGGATAGTTCTAGCTCCCTTACTCCTACCTAAGGAGGTTGAGGAGGTGGTATTGGCCTCTAGGAGACAGTCCACCAGAAAATCCTATGCTCTCAAGTGGCGTAGGTTTACGGTATGGTGTGCTCAGCACAATGAAGACCCGTTCTCTTGCCTTGTGCCAGTAGTACTGCAGTATCTACTTCACCTTTCAAACCTAGGCCTTAAGTCTAACTCTGTTCGGGTCCACCTCAGTGCTTTGTCAGCAGACCACTCACCGGTGGAGGGACAGTCTCTGTCGGTTCACCCCTTGGTGTCCTGATTTCTCAGAGGTCTGCTTCTACTCAAGCCTCTGGTTCATCCACCGGCAACTGAGTGGGATTTGAACGTGGTCTTGCAGCAACTTACTCGCCCACCGTTTGAGCCGATGGCTACTTGCCATTTATGCTTCCTCTCTTGGAAAGCGCTCTTCCTGGTGGCTCTTACCTCGGCCAGACGCGTGAGTGAACTACAAGCTCTGATTTCTGATAGGCTGTACACACGGTTCTATAGGAACAGGGTGGTCCTACGGACCCATCCCAAGTTCCTTCCAAAAGTGGTCTCCCCTTTCTACCTCAACCAGGAGGTGGTTCTTCCGACCTTCTTTCCCAGGCCGCATACCAACTGGGCTGAAACAGTCTTGCATACCCTGGACTGTAAGAGGGCATTGTCTTTTTACATAGAATGTACGCGGGGGCATCGAAGGGCTACTCAGCTCTTCGTCTCCTTTGACCCCTAATAAGATGGGGTTACCTGTCTCCAAGCGTACGTTGTCCACTTGGGTAGCAGATTGTATAGCCTGGGCGTACAAGGCAACCGATCTCCCCTTGCAGGGTCGAGTCACGGCCCACTGTGTCAGGGCGAAAACCGCGTCAGTAGCTCATCTCCGTTCTGTTCTGTTGCCAGACATCTGCTGGACCGCAACTTGGTCTTCAAGCCAGACTTTTGCAGCCCATTACTGCCTCGAGAGAGAGTCGCGAAGGGACAGTGCTTTCGGACAGGCAGTACTCCATAATCCCTTTGAGGTTTAGGCAACTCCTACCCCCTCCGGCCCTTGTGTTGGGCTACCATACGGGGGCGTTCTGAAAGGATATTCTTATCACGGATGCTGAGGCTCTTGAGAGGGAGCCATTTTTTTCAGCTTTGGGTTCCCGGTAGACTAGAGTGGGGAGTCCCATATGTGAGGACGGACTTCCTGCTTGGTCCTGGAGAAAGAGTAGTTACTCACCTGTAACAGATGTTCTCCAGGAGCAGCAGGAATCAGTCCTCACGACCCTCCCTCCTCCCCTGGAGTTGCAGTCATATCCTTCATTTTGTTTTTTTGCTGTCTTTTAGCTATGTCATCAGACTGAGCAAGATGGCACCCTTGGGCGGGAAGGGGACTGCGCATGCGTGCTGCATTCCCAAAGGCTTTCTTTGAAAGCTGGGGATATGCTCCGCATGGGGGCTCCGTCGGCACCGGCATCACCCATATGTGAGGACTGATTCCTGCTGCTCCTGGAGAACACCTTTTACAGGTGAGTAACTACTCTCTCTGTCCAGGCAAGTGTCAAAGTGGACACCCAGAAACTCTAAGTCCTTAGAGGGAATTAAGCTGAACTTAAGGTAGTTGATCACCCAACCTAACTTTTCCAGCCAACAGATCACCTGGGACATGTCTGCCATGGACTTCTTCTGGAAGTCTGATCAAATATCTAGTCATCAAGGTAAGGGTGAACCCAGATCCCCTGCTTGCACAGGAAGGCTGCCACAACCACCATGACTTCTGAAATGGTGTGAGATGCTGTGGCAGGATAAAGGGCAAGTCCTCAAACTGGAAATGATAGCCCAGGACACAGGAGTGGAGAAACCACTGATGATTATCCTGGACCAGAATATGGAAGTACACCTTGGAAAAGTCCAAGAAGGTTCGAAAATCCCCTTGTGGACAAACAGTGACTGGTCTGAAGGTCTCCATTTAGAAATCAGGCACTTTGAGCTTTGTATCAATCATCTTCAAATCCAGGAGACTGAGCAACTCGCCTTTCTTCAGTGCCATTAAGTAAATGGAATACCATTCCTGACCTTGCTCTGCAGAGGGTATGGCTACTATAGCATGCAACTGCAGGAGGTGTTGAAAAGTTTCCTTATCAATGTTCAGTCAGCAAAGGATCTGCAAGGAGGCTCCATAAAGGTTTCCTAAAGAAGCTCTGCAAACATCAGTGTATACCCCATTTTGAGGATATTGAGAACCCACTGGATAATATGAATCTAGTCCAAGCAAAATAGCCAGAGCCATCCTGACTGCCTGTTCTTTGGAAGAGACCTGCCAGATCTCATTGAGAGGGCTTACCAGCTCCTAAGAAGACTCAAGCTGAGTTCTGCGAGCCTGGGGATCCACGAAAGGATTGACCCTTCTTAAGTTTGGACCCATAGGAGGAATAGGCCATGCCAGAACTCTTTTCGGCCATGAATTTAGGACTCAAAAATGCTGTGAATGGATTTATGGAAAGTGAAAATGCTAAACAAATACTTCTGCTCTGTTTTTACTAGAGAAAATCCTGGAGAAGGACCACCTGTGGTTGTCCAATATACAAATGGGAATGGAGTAGATTCCAAACTATTCACAGAAGATGATGTGTTAGAGGAGCTTGCAAAACTGAAAGTGGCCGAGGCCATGGGACTGGATGGGATACATCCCGGGGTACTGAAAGAGCTCAGAGAGGTTCTTGCAGGGCCGTTAAAGGATGCTTTTAATAGATCATTGGAGACAGGAGAAATTCCACAGGACTGGAGAAGGGCTGATGTGGCATCTCTTCACAAAAGTGGCAGCAGGGAAGAAGTGACAAACGACAGGCCAGTAAGCCTTACCTCTGTGGTGGGAAAAGTAATGGAGGTGCTCCTGAAAGAGCGAATAGTTGACTTCCTCGAAACCAACAGGTTGCATGATCTGTGGCAACATGTCTTTACCAAAGGACAATCTTGCCAAACAAATCTGAGTTCTTTGACTGGGTGACCAGAGAACTAAATCAAGAGTATGCGATGGATGTGATCTACCTAGATTTCAGCAAGCCTTTGACACTGTTCCTCATAGGAGGCTTATCAATAAACTCAACAGCTTGGGGATGGGTCCTAAGGTGGTGAACTGGATCAAAAATTGGTTGACTGACAGACAACAGAAGGTGATGGTAAACGGAACTTACTCAAATGAAAAGAAGGTGATTAGCGGTGTGCCACAGGGTTCGGTTCTGGGACCAGTACTGTTCAATGTATTTGTGAGTGATATTGCTGAAGGAATGAATGGAAAAGTCTGTCTCTTTGCAGATGACATGAAAATTTGCAACAGAGTGGACTCCCCTGAGGGAGTGGATAACATGAGGAAAGATCTACAAAAGCTGGAAGAATGGTCTAATGCTTGGCAGTTAAGATTTAACGTGAAGAAGTGTAGTGTCATGCACTTGGGAAGCAGAAATCCAAGGGAATTGTATGCGATAGGGGGCGAGAGATTGGTGTGCACAGACCAAGAGAAGGATCTCTGAGTGATTTCTGAGGATCTCAAGATGGCGAAACAGTGTGACAAAGTGGTGGCAAAAGCCAGAAGGATGCTGGGTTGCATACAGAAAGGAATTACCAGCAGAAAGGAAGAGGTACTAATGCCACTGTACAAGTCTCTGGTGAGGCCTCACTTGGAATATTGTGTTCAGTTTTGGAGACCATATCTCTCAAAGGACATAAAAAGACTGGTTCAGAGGAATGCAACCAAAATGATTTGGAGTCTCCGTCAGAAGACTTATGAGAAGAGACTTGAAGACCTAAATATGTACACTCTGGAGGAGAGGAGGGACAGGGGAGATATGATTCAGACCTTTAAATAGTTAGAGTATTAATGAACAAACAACCTCTTCCAAAGACGGGGAAGCTGTAAAACTAGAGGGCATAACATGAAGATGCAATAACATGAAGATGCAAGGGGGTAAACTGAAAGGCAATGTCAGGAAATACTTTTTCACTGAAAGGGTGGTGGATGCTTGGAATGCCCTCCTGATGGGAGTGGTGGGGGCAAATACAGTGACAGAATTCAAATTGGCATGGGACAGACACAGTGGATACCTTTATAGCAACAGGATAAAATCAAATTAAACATAACTATCTCTTATATATCAGCAAATAGGGGTGACCTACACGGAGCGGTGGGTATACTTCTAAACAAAGGTATGAAAAGGGTGACCTCCACAGAGCAGCAGGTGCATCTATTCTTGCCACCTTGCTGGGCAGACTAGATGGACCTTACTGATCTTTATCTGCCATTATATGAGGTGTGACAAAAAAAGAAACAAGACTGTCCCATAAATGTTTTATTATAAAATCTACAGAGAAATTATGCTTTATCCCCTTCAAAGTAATCCACCCCCCGAGTTAATGCACTTCTGCATTCGCTTCTGCCACATACAGAAGCACTCTGTAAAGTCCTCCTCCTTGAGGTCCCTCAGCTCCCTCATCACAGTGGCCTTGATCTCTTCTACAGAGGCGAGATGGGTTCCTTTGAGCACAGTATTCAGCCTGGGGAAGAGCCAGAAGTCGCACGGTGCATGATCTGGGGAATAAGGAGGGTGGTCGAGAGCTGTGATCTGTTTGTTGGCCAAGAACTGCCTCACACTGAGAACAGTGTGTGCAGGCGTGTTGTTTGGTGGAGAAACCACGACTTGTCTCTCCACAGAACCTGCCTGCTGCACCAAACCCAGTCATGGAGGGTTTGAGGACCTGCTGGTAGAAGTGCTGGTTGACTGTCTGACCCTCTGGCAGAAACTCATGATGGATCACTCCCTTCTGGTTGAAGAATGCAATCAGCATGACCTTGATCCTTGATTTGGACATGCGCACCTTGTTAGGTCTGGGTGACAGTCGAGTCTTCCACTGCAGGCTCTGTCTCTTGCTTTTAGGGTCGTACTGGAAGAACCAAGTCTCGTCTCCTGTGATGACTCGGCCAACGAACTCTGGATCTTCTCCGATCTTCTCTAGAAAGTCTCGACAAACATTGACCCAGTGCTCCTTCTGGTCACCCGATAAAAGCCTGGGCACCATCTTGGCGCACGCCTTCCGCATACCCAGCTCCTGCACCAGGATGGTCCGCACTGACTCCCTGTTCAGGCTGAGCTCCTCAGCTGTCATCCGCACCGTCAATCTGTGATCACTCTGCACCAGCTGGTTCACTCTGTCAATGTTCTCAGCCATCTTTGTCATGGAAAGCCATCCTGACTTTGGGTCATCTTCCACCTCCTACCAGCCAGTCTTGAAGCGTTTGTGCCACTCGAAGACTCACTGCCTTGACATTGCATCTTCTCCATAAGCCTTTTGGAGAAGTTGGAGACACTCAGTTGTGCCCTTCTCCAACTTAACCAGAAATTTCAAGTTGATTCTTTGCTCCATGTTTCTGCCACCTCCAGTTGCATGACAAAGCGATGGAGCAGTGTGGTACAAATAAACCTGGAAAAGGAAAACAGAGTGAGAGAGATGAAAAATATTTTAGCAGAATAGTGGTGAGATGTTGCACAACACAGTGATATAAGCAGTTAGCCAACTGGCATTGAGTCATGGGCGTGGCTGCCACAGTCTCGTTTCTTTTTTGTCACACCTTGTATACTATGTTAACTATGTATGTAGGGTAATTCAAAGATTTCTTTCTGTCTTACTAAGACTTGGTTACGTGAAGAGGATGAGACTTACTTCGGTGCCTTCCTCCTGGCTTTACAGCCTTCTCAACACCACAACTCTCCCATCAGGTCCACAATGGAGAGTCAAGACTTTAAAAGAAAACTAAAAACTTTCCTGTTGGTAGAATACTTTTGAACTATTACATAGCCCACCATTAACGTACCACACCCTGCCAAAAACAGTATGCCATAACCTTTCTCATTGTTAACTCTAGTTACTGATGTTAAGTTAAATTCCAAGTTCAACATTCCTTGTTCAATGTACTCTCCTATTCTGTTACACTGTAAACTACTTTGACTATAAGATAAAGTGATATAAAAAAAACCTGTTAAATAATTATAATTAATAAATTACACTATGTAAAAAAGATTATTGTTCTTCCTGACTATCCCTCTCTTTGTTTTGTTCCCTCCCCTCTATCCGTTCCTACCCTTTCCTCTGATCTATGGTCTTCATTTACACCACTCACTAGTGCATCTCTTGAGAAGCTCATCTCTTCCACTCACAAGACCACCTCTCACCTTCGAGGATTGCTGTTCTGTCCCTGGGCCTCAGTCCTGTTGTTCTTCATATCATTAACCATAGCCTCTCCTCTGGAACTGTCCCAGATTCCTGGAAGAAGGCATTAACCAGACCTTCGTGATAACACGTAAAGAATGGTCTGTTCTTGAACGTTGAATCGCTTCACAAAATAACACTATTACGTTCAGTGAAACATAGAGGGAATTATTCCCATAAATTAATGCTCTTTCTTTTCCTTATTCAACAGTGTAGCAATTTTCTCAATGTCTACCGGGAGGTCTCAGACTTACAGTGGCACCGATTTCATAGACTTGAACGTCTGTATAGAAATGTTTGTGCCCGATCGCATCAATGACCTCCACGATGGCAGACTAAAGCACATAAGTTTAGCAATCGTGATTTAACCCTCTTAGTTCTCCATATTAATATGGCTCAAGAATATAATGATTATTGTTTAACTCATGTAATTCACCATATTAATATATAGTCCATTAACGCTAATACTTATGGCTGTCAGTCTTAATGACACTATCGAATGATCCCGACGCTTTCCCCCAGCGCCTTCCTAGCATTTCTCCTAGTAGGGTTCCTCAGGGGTTTCAATTTTAAATCCTGCATTCAAACAAAATAAAACATAGAATCATTCCCAACATACAACTTTCCTCTTCTTCTAAAACCTTAAACAGCTAACAAGACCAAAACCCTTAAATACTCACAGAAATGCTGCCCGCGTCTAAGACAGAATATCTCCTCTGTTTTCTAACAAATACTTTTCAGCTCTCAAAAGCAAAAAGACGCCGCGCATGCGGTCTGTTACTTCCAGATTCATTTTTAAAGGCATAACATAGTGTGACGTGATAGACTCCTCCCCTTTGTCAGAGTTCTAATCTCTAAAACCTCACGAAAGTGAAGTTTCCCCGCTATATATATCAACCCAACATGACCTCCAATAACTCCATTAACTACTCTCTATAACTGCTGACCATCTGAATGCGTCAAGAGATAGTTCAAAAAAGGTTAAAATCATATACATGCCGCCCAATCTATCATCGCATTCATTCCATTGGGTTTAACGGTATTTAATTTATAAATCCACCTTTGTTCTCTCTGAATTAGAACTTGATCGTGAGTTCTATCCCCACTACCACGTTCAACCTTATCTATACAGAAACATACCAATTGCTCGAAACAGTGCCCTTCATTTAGACAGTGTTGAACTAGTGGGGCTGCCAATGTTCTGCACCTTAGCTTGCTCCTATACTCTCTCATACGCACCCGAAAGGTGCGAAGCGTCTTACCTATATATAGGAGACCGCATGGGCATTGCACTGCATATACTACCCCCATGGAATCTCAGGTCGTAGAAAATGATAACGTATAATCTACTTGACGATGTGTAAATGTCATTATTTCCAAGGTAATTTCACAGATGTCACAGGACCCACAGCGTCTATGCCCTTTCTCCCCCGTTTCTCCCTCTAGGTAAAACTGCGGGGCTCAAATGTTCCTTCAAGTTACGGTGCCTTTGCCAGGCGAACCTTATTTTCTTCCCCGCTAAGCCCGGTGCTGCTGTCAATACATTTTTATGTTTTTGCAAACTACGCTGAATACCTTGGCTTAATGGGGAAAACGTCATTATTAAATGAACACTGTCATTATCATCGCTCTTCCTATTATTTGACGAAGCAAGAAGTAAACTTCTATTGCTATAAAGAGCTCTACGGTATGCTTGTTTAACTACCTTACATGGATATCCTCTCTCAATAAAATTTTTTATCAATTGTCGTGATTGTAATTTGAACTCTTTATCACTCGAACAGTTCCTTCGAAAACGGAGGAACTGTGAGAATGGAAGACCCTCTTTTAATGGTCTGGGATGCGCACTGCGATAGTGAAGGAGTAGGAAAGGGTAGGAACGGACAGAGGGGAGGGAACAAAACACATTGAGTGCACTTCTTTACTTCACCCTCTGCAATCTGGGTTCTGTCCCTTTCATATTACCGAGATTATCCTCACTTCCCTCCTTAGCAGTGTCCATTCTGTCCTTGACAGAGGTGATGTCGCCGTGGCTGTCTCCTTGGAACTCTCATCCGCATTTTATGTCCACTCATTTTTGTTAATATTCACACAGATTAAACCAAATACAGAGGCATATCAACTGCAGTATATTGAACAATGCACAATGACTTCACCAAAGTCCACAATGTCTTGAGCCTAAAGATCAGTCACCTCCCTTAACTTCTACATACAGCTCGGGATATAAGTAATGACACTCATCAAACTTGAGCATTCGTTAGCTATAGTGTGACAATCTATGAGAGTCCGGCTCTACTTATAATAACAGTATTTTACCATTAACTCCATTATCAATAACAACATCAATGATAACATTTACTCTCTCTGATACACCATCCCCGTTTCCTCCCCATTCCCTCCTCCCACCCTCCTCCCTCCCTCCCCATCCCCACATTGCTCCAAACCTGTTTTCACAAAATTAGAGCATACAACAGAGCATACCAATCAAACACACAGATATTAAGGCAATTCCTAGCATATCTATCCAAGGGAACCACAGCCCTCCTCGAGTATATGGCTGTACAGAATCATCTTCCCTATACATTTAGCACAGTACTCCGATCCTGGGGCGACAAAGCATCTATATATGGGGACCAGAGGGCTAGAAATACATCTCAGTGTTTCCCACCTTTTTGCTTTGCCGTTAACTTCTCCATATACATCAATTCTAGCATCGATTTTTCCCACATCACCATTCCAGGAGGACAGTCCTCAATCCATCTGCTCAGTAGTGCTTTCTTAACTAATAAAAAGCCTCTTTCCAGGAGTGGCCTAAGTTTGGTAGCTATCGGTATAGTACTCCTGCTCCAATTATGCAGCAAACACACCTCCTTCTGAAGTAGCTGTTCTAACCCTAACCAATCCTCCATCTTATTGCAAGCCTGGGCCCAGAGAGATTGCACCAGAGGGCAGTCCCAGAATTTGTGCATTAAAGTTCCTACGTCCCTTCTACACCAGCCACACGCGTCAGACTCTTTAAGTCCGATCTTAAAAGCCCATTTATCAGTGGTATATGCTCTCCAGAGAAATTTATATTGTAGTTCCTGTAAATAGATCCATAATGTTTCTTTCGGCACCCTCTCAAAAGCCTCCTGCAAAGTGTCCACCGACGTCCCCTCCATCCCCTCTCTACTCCACCTTTGAGCAAGTTCATAAAGGAATGACCTATCTCCTATGGGACGTATCAGGTTCCTACACTCTTCCTCTCTCATGTTACACTCAGCTAGTTTCTGCAATACTATTCTAGGGAGTCCTGTTGCCACCTGAGCCCCTCCTCCTGCATATATTCCCCCCACGTAATGCCGCGCTTGCAAATAACCATAGAAATCATGCTTGTGAAGAAGATATTGAGCCTTAAAACTTTGGGAAATATCAACAACCTCCCCCCCCCCCCCCCCGTCATAAAAATATCTCCAATGCATACAATCCCCTTTTCCATCCACCCTTGGAATAAGTTAGGTGCTGAGAAGCCCGGGGAAAAATCAGGGTTGCCCACCCAAGGAAGCAGAGGCGATCGTCTCCAGTTCCACCCAAAGCGAAGACACAGTAGTCGCCACGCTGCCCGGAGAGTATTAATATATCCTCCATATTTTCTACCCCGTACTACAGTAGATCAATCGGCATGAAGCATATACAAACAGTGATATGGGGCACATGCTGCACTCAATTGTGGTAGGGGGGCACAGCCCCCATCCTCCCCTAACAACGCCCATATATGCCTGGCCAAATAGCGGAGATTATAGTTCTTCAATATGGGTAATTCCAGCCCTCCCTCATCCCTTCTTCTCATTAAGGCTCTAAGTGGAATCCGGGACCTCTTACCCCTCCAAAGAAACCCCCGCAAGTATTTCTCAAAAGTTCTCCAATCCCTGCCCAAGATCCAGATAGGTAATAAGCGAAGTACATATAGCCATCTAGGGAGCTCCACCATCTTAAACAGTGCTATCCGCCCTCTCAAAGACAAAGGCAGGCCCCGCCAATCAGCCAAAGTTTTCTTAGTTTTATCTAACATGCCCGGTACATTCACCTGATACAGGTTCTCCGGTCGGTCTGGTAGCTGTATCCCCAAATATTTAATAGACCTTTCCACCCATACAAGCGGAAAGGAGCCTTCCCACATCGGCCGGACTCGCCCACCCACATCTAACACCACCGATTTTAACGCATTAATTTTTAGCCCGGAGAAGTCACCAAAGTCCTGTATCAACTGTAGGACACGCTCCAGGGATTGTTGCGGTTTCGTGATACAGAGCAACATATCATCTGCAAAAGCACTAAGTTTCATTTCTTCTCCTCCCATCTGCACCCCTCCTATCTGTTGGTCATCCTGAATGGCCCGTAATAAAGGTTCCAATGCCAGTACAAATAAGAGGGGGGGACAAGGGGCAGCCCTGCCAGGTACCTCTTTCCAAGGTAAATGGTTCAGAAAAGGCACCCATTCGTTCCTACTCTGGCCGTGGGGCTCGCATATAGTGCTTGCATCCATTTCACAAACCTCCCAGTCATTCCAAAACTATGCAGCACGTCCCACGCGACCCTATCGAATGCTTTTTCAGCATCGAGGCTCACCAAGAGCAAAGCCTCCTCTCGGCGTAAGCACTCCTCCATGCCCAGTAAGAGCTTGGCAATATTTTTAGTCGCCTCTCTCCCCTGCACAAACCCCACCTGTCGGGGATCTATGAGAGATGGTAGGATAGGGTTGAGTCTTCCTGCCAGCACTGAGGCCAAGATCTTCATATCACAGTTTATAAGGGAAATAGGTCTGTAAGAGGCCGGGTCTGTCAAGTCCTTCCCCGGCTTTGGGATCACTGTGATATCTGCACATCGCATATCCCTGGGGAATGCTCCTGCCGAGCAAGCAAAATCAAACATCGCCACTAAAGATGGGGCCAACCTAGGTGCCAACATTTTATAATATTCTGCCCCGAATCCATCTGGTCCTGGGGCTTTGTGCAGCTTCCCTTTCTTAATCCCTGCTAGGATCTCACGCACCGTCAGTGGCTCATTTAAGCTCAACAAGTCCTCCTCCGACACTCTAGGTAGGGCCTACTTGCTTAGAAACTCTGTCCCTTTCTGAAAATCTCTCTCCTCCTCACTATATAATCGGGCATAAAAGGCTCGGAATACCTGCGCTATCTGCATTGGTTGATGCTGTAGTTTCCCCCCCTTCATCCTTAAGCACAGCTATGAATCGGGTACCTCCTGGATCCTTGACTAATTTCGCTAAAAGTTTCCACATCCTATTACCAAATCTGTATAACTTATGTTTATAATATTGCAAAGACAGATTAGCCCTTCTCTGAAGTATCTCATTAAGCGCTGTTTGGGATCTTGTATATTCCTGCTGAACAGACTTAACGTTACTTCTGGCAAGCTTAGCCTGTAGGTCCTGTATTTTCCGTTCCAAGACAATGATACTGTGATCTAAATGTTTACGCCTCTTGGCTGTGTACGCTATAATAGCCCCTCTCATTACCGCCTTACTTGCCTCCCAAAAGAGTGTCGGGGAGCATTGCGGCGTGTCATTGAAGTGGACATACTCATCCCACTGCTTCTCAAGATAGGTTTTAAAGTCTTTCTCCTCCCAAAGATAAGCTGGAAACTGCCACCCCACCCCCGAGGGTCCCTGGCAGTCCCACATTATCCAGACCATTCCATGATCAGAAACTACGACTGGCTCAATCCCTGCCTGCACCACCTTTGAGAGCCCTCCCTCACTCACGAAAATATAATCAATTCGAGACCAAGTGAGATGAGCTCTCGACTGATGAGTATATTCCCGCACTCAAGGGTGGAGCACTCTCCACACATCTACAAGATCTCCCATTTTGCATAGAAAGCCGATCCCTCTTTTCCTCCACGAGCCCCATCCAACTTTCTGAGATTTATCCAGATAGGGGTTGTGGGGGCAGTTAAAATCTCCAGCCACAATCAACTTACTCCTCCCCGCTTTCCTTATAAATTCCAACAACATTTTGAAAAAACCATGGTCATAGACATTCGGAGCATAAATGTTAGCTAGCCAGATGTCTTCATTATATACTTTAACCTTCATCATAATGTATCTTCCATTGGGATCCACCTGCATACTACTGACATCAAATGGGATACCCCGTTTCACAAGTATCACTACTCCTGCCCTCTTGGTGCCGGAAGCTGCCCCATGTGAAACCGCCACCCAGTCTCTCTTTAACTTTTGATGTTCCAGAAAACTTAAATGAGTTTCCTGCAGCATCGCTATGTGTGCCCCCTTCCTTTTAAGCATCTGCAAGATCTTAGCACGCTTGACTGGAGACCCTATTCCCCCCACATTCCAAGAAATATATTTTACATTAGGTGTATTCTGCTTAATAGATCACCTGCTGTCTACTTCCACTACAGATCTTACTCCAAGAGGCGCCCAGCCTCGCCCCTGGAGTCAGCTCCGGGTCCCTCTGCTCCCCCATAGTCCTCGGTGTCGGTACGCTAGTCTGCCCAACTTGTGTATGCTTCAAGATGTGATGCTGCTGCTCCCCCTACCCCACCCCCGTTCCCCTTCCCAACCCCCTCCCAGCCCCTTCCCTCCCACCAAAGAATTTGCAAGCACATTCCCCACTCCCCCTTGCAGTGCATGACTTCCAACCCCTCCAGTTAGACCCCCCCACACTCCCTCTTCACCCATCTCCACACACACACATGCATTCAGCCAGTCACACATATACCACCCCCCTCCCTCCATTCCATACACCCCCACATCCTTTAACATTCTTCAACCCTGCCGAGACAAGGTACTCCCAACTAGGAGTTAGATCACTGTCTATGCACCTCCGGGTCGCCCTTCCAGAAGTAACAAAAACTAAAGGCGACTTGTCCATCATCTCCAGAGTCCACCTGCATCTAGTCTGTCGTGAGGCCTCTACACAGTAGTCAGGTCGTCCACTGCTCACTCTATCAATGCAAAAGAGTGGCGTTGTCCCATACATAAACTCTCCAACGCGTCGCGAGCCTTAAGCCTTCTCAGCATGTTGTCCATGCTCGATCGTAGCAAGAAACTTCCTCACCGCAGTTGCCTGGTCAAATGAATGCGTTGTACCTTTGTGAAATACCTTCAAAATGGCAGGATAAGTTAGAGCAAAGCGAATCCCTCCTTTCACCAGCTCACTGCAAATGGGCGAGAACTCCTTGCGTTGCGCAGCCAAGGCCGCCAAGTAATCTTGGAACATGAGCACTGGTGCATTATCTAGCTTAAGATCTCTCCGCTTTAAATACGCCTGCAGCAAAAGCGATTTGTGCTGAAAGTTTAACAGGCGGGCCAGCACCGGCCGTGGTCTATCCCTTAATCGCGGTCTCTCCCTGCCGCTTAATCGCTGCCCCGGCCTATGGGCCCTTTCAACTTTGATTTGTCCAAGCATATCTGTTAGGCCCAATTCTTTCGGCAACCACTCTTCAAACAGGTGTGCAAGTTGCCCCTCAGCCCATGATTCTGGCACTCCTATCAAGCGAAGGTTATTCCGACGCGATCTGTTCTCCAAATCGTCTACCTTCTGCATCAGAGCCTCAATCTGCTTCTGTTGTTTATGGCTGCTTCTCTCCAAGGCCAATTCACTATCCTCCAACACATTCACACTCTGCTCAACGTCTTCCACTCTTCTTGTAATTTCAGCAAAGGTCTCACCCATCTCCTCAAGTTTCCTCATTACTGTGTCAAACTTTGGTTCCAGGAGCTTTACCACCTCCTGCGCCACATCTTCCAAACAGGAATCCACACTTTCTTTCCCCGGAGAATCAGGCGCTACAGCGAGTCGGGCCGCGGCCGCCATCTTGGAGTCTTTTGGGCCCGCGGCTTTTTCTCTTCTCCCCGCCGCCTTCATCGTCTCCACCAGGTGAGCCAGTCAATTAAAGTATCACAATGCACGCGTTAGAAGGACAGGTAGACCCCCGCCTCTCACTATGATTTTTCGCCAAGTTATTCACAGGTTTCTTGGGGCGGCCCGGGAGCAAGACGAGGAAGCTCCTCACCCGCTCATGTGCTCACGTGATCTCTCTCATCCACATTTTATATGGTAGATCACAACATCTTGCTTTCTTGCCTCTATCATTGTGGTTTTCGTGACACTGTCCTCTGGTTTCAATTTTTTCTCTCTGATCATTCCTTTCAGATTTCTGTAAGTTCCCATTTCTCATCCCCACTTCTTCACCCATGTGGGGTGCCCCATGGTTCAGTTCTGGCCTCTCTACTTTTAGCATCTTCCTGAGTCCACTTCCTACCCTTATTCAAGACTCCAGGATTACTTCTTATCTGTGCACTGATAATATCTTGCTTGCCACATATACGAATTCTCTTTGTCCTAACCTACCTTCTCTTAATTCCTGAATTTCGAAAGTTTCTGACTGGCTCCACAGCAATTGTTTCCATCTGAATCCTGAAAAGACTACAGCAATTTGGCTTTCTGGTTCATCTATGTTCCCTACTGTCAGTCCATTACTACACGGGTCTCTTCATCAAATATCTTGGGGTTAGTATCGACTCCCAGCTCTCCTTTACTCAATAAATTAGCTCCGTGTTTAGTTCCTCTTCTAATTCCCTTAGGCGGTTCCGGACTATCCGACCACTTTTGGATCTCTCAGCACAAAAGACTGTTATTCTGAGCCTCACCATTTCACCACTTGATTACTGCAATTCAATCTACCCACCTATCAAACAGAGACTTAAGTTGGCGTCCAAAACACAGCCATCCATCTGCTCTGCAAAGCATGTAAATTTGACCATGTTACAATTATGTTGCTAGAGCATCACTGTTTCTAATCTCTACAGTAGTTTATGTAATTTCTTTACTTTGTGTTTTGAGTTTGTTTTGTAAACCACTTTCCTTTTGACCATAAAGGCAGTATATATCAAGTCAAATAAAACCATAAACCAGGTGATAAGCAGGAGAATAAGGAGATCAGGATCCAAACACAGCCTTGAAGAAGTGGGTTTTTAGCCTGGATTTGAATAGGGCTAGAGAAGGAGCCTGGCTTACAAACTTGGGTAGTAAGTTCCAAGCATATGGAGAAGCAAGATGGAATGAATGAAGTCTGGAGTTGGCAGTGGTAAAGAAGGGCACAGATAAAAGGTACCTGCCAGAGCAGCAGAGTTTCCGAGGAGGGGTGTAAGGCATGATGAGAGGAAAGGTAGAAAGGAGCTACAGAATGAATACACTAATAAGACAGTAGAAGTTTGAATTTAATGTGAAAATTGATAGGGTGCCAGTGAAGTGACTTGAGAAGAGGGGTTCTCCAGGACCAAGCAGGAAGTCAGTCCTCACATATGGGGTGACGTCGGCGCCGACAGAACCCTCGTGCAGAGCATTTCCCCAGCTTTCAAAGAAAGCCTTTGGGAATGCAGCGCGCATGCGTGGTCCCCATCCCGCCCAAGGGTGCCATCTTGCTCAGTCTTCTTTTTTCCGCGGAGCCCGACGGACGTGTGTCCTAGTCACCCGGTTAAAAGTAGTTTTCCTTCGAAGATTCGTTGTTTTTTGCCGGTTCGACGCCGGTTCCCCTTCCCTCCTGGGCACGGTACACCGGTATCGAGCCCGGAACTGTTTTTTCGGTTTTTGTCTTCCGAGACTAGCGTTCGCGCTCTTTTTTTTTTCACTGGCAGCCCGGTCGTTTGACCTTGCAGGAGCCCTTTTTCCCCCGATGGCTGCCAGCGGGTTCAAAAAGTGTGATCGGTGCAAGCAACTGATGTCTCTCACCGACACACACGACTGCTGCCTCCGCTGCCTCGGGCACGATCATGACCCGATGATCTGTGGCCCGTGTGGCAAAATGTCCTCAAAGGCGTTGAGGAGCCGTCAGCATCAGCGAGACAGGATCTTCTCTGACTCTGCATCTGGCCGGGCCCAGACTTCATCAGAGGCCTCGACGTCTCGGGAGTCTGACCCTGAACATTGTCGGGGCTCCTCTGAGCGGGGGTCTCCCTCACGGGAACACAAAAGGAAGAAGAAACCTATGAGGGCGGCGTCGGTGGACGCTCTTGGTCCCTCGAGGGCCAGGTCGCATAGCCCCGACCACTGTCCCGGGTCATCGGAGCCAGAGAGGCCTGCAAAATTGCCTCGTGTGGAGCCGGAGTCCCCGACTCATGAGTGCTGTAGTCCTCGTGGACTCTCCTCCGGGGAAGCCGACGTCGGCCCCGACACCGTTGGGGGCTGCTGAGTCGATCCTCGGCCAAGGTCTCCCTCAGCCTCCCGTGTGGCATCGGAGCCGCTCGATTCCTCCTCGGAGGGGTCGGGGTGGGAAATGGAGGACGAGGAGTCCCCAGACACTTTTCGGACCTGGTGCATCCCATCGGACTCACCGGAGTCCGAACCTCAGAGAAGGTCCCCCCTCGGAGGATACCCGGTTCTCGGACTTCGTGAGGGATATGGCCAAGTCCTTGGCCTTCCCCGCGGATCCCGAGGAGGAGCATCGAGCCGAAGAGCTTGAGGCCCTCCAGTATGACTCTCCCCCGAGGGAGGCCTTTACTGTACCGGTTCCTCCGATGCTGGAACGGCTGCTCTTCCGTATGTGGGAGACACCGGCCTCGGCCTCGGTGCCGGTTCTCAGCAAACGGGTCGATTCCATCTATCGAGTAAGAGCCCTGGGTTCCAGAAGGCACAGCTACCGCACCACATCATGGTTGTGGAATCAGCCATGCATCGTCTGAAGAGTCAGAAGATGCACTCCTCGGTGCCCTCCGGCCAGGAGGCCCGGAACCTGGATGCCCTCGGTAGAAAGGGCTTCCAGGGCTCTATGCTGGCGTGCCGTGTCCAGACTTACCAGCTGTACATGGGCATGTACCTCCGAGACCTGGCAAAGGAGATTGCCGGGTTCTCTGTGGCCTCTCCGAGGAACCTTTGCAGAGGTTCAAGGCTTTGTCATCGGGGATTCGAGAGTGCTCGATGTTTATATCTCGAGCAGCCTATGATGGCTTCGAGGCTTCGGCCCGAGTAGCCACGGCCGGCATCGGTGCACGCCGTCAGGCCTGGCTACAGTCATCGGACCTCGAGCCATGGGTCCAGGACAAGTTGGTCGATGTCCTTTGCCGGGGTGAGAACCTCTTTGCCAAACCCATGGCTGAAAAGGCTGCAGAAATCGAGACTGAGACTCTCACCAGAACAAGGCTGTCCAGAAAGACTTCTGCCCCTTCTCAGAAGAAGAAGGGCTCAGGGAAAAAGCACTTTTACCTGAGGAAGGCCTCTGCCTACAAATCCTACCCTCATTTCCAGGCCTCTACAGCTCCCCAGCAGGGTCAGCAGGCCAAGGGGCAGGGACATGGGTCCTCTAGGCAGAAAACCCCCAAGCCGCCAGCTCCGGCTCCTGCACAGCAGGGAGCAGGGTTTTGACTCCCACTGCATAGCCTCTCCCCCACAGCTGGCTCCACTCAGCACAGGAGGCCGGCTGACCCTGTACGCCCACAGATGGTCAGCCATAATAGGGGATACCTGGGTACTGAGCATAGTTCAAAAGGGCTACTTGCTCCACTTCAACCTCCCTCCTATTTTCCAGGGGAGCCTCCCAGACTCCCTCTGCACAGGAACCTCCTCCTTCAGGAGTTGGCAAGTCTTCTACAGGAGCAGGCGGTGGAACCGGTGCCTCACCACCTGAGAGGATGGGGCTTCTACTCCAGGTAGTTTCTAGTACCAAAAAGGACAGGAGGCCTCAGGCCCATCCTAGACTTGCGAAATCTCAACAAGTTCCTGGAGAGGGAAAAGTTCAAGATGCTTACCCTTGGAATACTGCTGCCCTACCTCCAGCAGGGAGATTGGCTATGTTCCTTGGACCTAAAGGATGCTTATACTCACATCCTCATTCATCTACACCAAAGACAATATCTCAGATTTGTAGTGGGAGGAAAGCATTTTTAGTAGAGTACTTCCATTTGGCCTAACCTCCGCACCCAGGGTTTTCACCAAATGCCTGGCGGTGGTGGCGGCCTATCTCAGAAACCAGGCCATCTTTTTCTTTCCATACCTGGACGACTGGTTCATCAGAGGTCAGTCTCCACAGGAGGTCAGACAGGCCACTCTTCGCACTGTCTCTCTTCAGTACCTGGGCTTTGTCATAAACTTCGCAAAGTCCACTTTGCTCCCTTCACAAGACATAGAGTTCATAGGAGCAAGGTTGGATACCTTACAAGCAATGGCTTATTTGCCCGAGAACAGGGCTCACAGACTGATGGCTCTGGCCCAGCAGTTTCACAAGGGATCTCTGGTCTCTGCCAGACATTTCCTGAGGCTTTTGGGCCACATGGCATCCACGGTCCATGTAACTCCAAATGCGCGTCTGCATATGTGGCCTGCACAATGGTGCCTCAGAGCTCAGTGGATACAGGCCACTGGAGACTTAAGAGACAAAGTGGTGGCTGCATCTCCCAAACCTGCTAAAAGGGGTGCCTTTCCAGTCACCACCACACACACAGGTGTTGACGAATGATGCTTCTCTTCAAGGTTGGGGTGCACATTGCCAAGGGGCTTGCACTCAGGGCCTCTGGTCCCCTTGGGAGACCGCACAGCAGATCAATCTGTTGGAGTTGCGAGCTATTCGGTTAGCTCTACAAACTTTCTCTCATGTCCTCTCTCTCACCAGTCTGTCTTGATTCAGACGGACAACCAAGTAGCAATGTTCTATGTGAACAAACAAGGAGGCACGGAATCCAGGCTTCTGTGTCAGGAAGCACAGGCCCTGTGCGCCTTTGCATTCAGGCACGGCATGTTTCTCAAGGTGGTTTATCTGCCTGGCCAAGAAAATTACCTGGCAGACCGGTTGAGCAGGATTCTACAGCCTCACAAATGGCATTTGAATCCCTTAGTGATCCAGCAGATCTTCCTGAAGTGGGGCCTTCCGACCATCGATCTCTTTGCCAGTCCATTGAACCGTCAGCTGCCCTGGTTCTGTTCCAGACAACTGCATCCGCTGCAAATAGCAGCGGACGCCTTCCTAATCTCGTGGTCTATGGGCCTGCTGTATGCGTTTCCTCCAACGCCTCTAGTGGCCCGAACCCTATTCAAGGTTCTTCGGGACAAGGCCTCTCTGATCCTGGTAGCACCCAAATGGCCGAGTCAGCTGTGGTTTCCACTCCTTCTGCAAATGGTGGTGGACACGCCACTCCCTCTGGGGGTGCAGCCCGATCTCCTGTCTCAGGATCACGGATCTCTCCTGCACCCCAACCTCCAGTCCCTCCATTTGATGGCCTGGCTGCTGAAAGGGTAGTTCTAGCCCCCTTACATCTACCTAGGGAAGTGGAGGAGGTGGTTTTGGCCTCTAGGAGACAATCCACTCAGAAGTCTTATGCTCTCAAGTGGTGTAGGTTCTCCACCTGGTGTGCTCAGTGCCAAGAGTATCCATTTTCGTGCTGGTACCAGTGGTGGTGCAGTATCTGCTTCACCTGTCCGACCTAGGCCTTAAATCCAACTCTGTTCAGGTCCACCTCAGTGCTCTATCAGCGCACCACTCGCCGGTGGAGGGCCATCCTCTGTCAGTCCACCCCTTGGTGGCCCACTTCCTCAGAGGACTGCTTTTGCTCAAGCCTCCGATTCGTCCGCCAGCCCCTGAATGGGATTTGAATGTGGTCTTGCAACAACTTACTCGCCCACCGTTTGAGCTGATGGCTACCTGTCATTTACGCTTCCTTTCTTGGAAGGCGTTGTTTTTGGTGGCTCTTACCTCGGCCAGGCGTGTGAGTGAGCTACAGGCTCTGGTTTCTGATAAACCATACACAAGGTTCTATAGGAACAGGGTGGTCTTATGGACTCATCCTAAGTTCCTTCCAAAGGTTGTCTCCTCCTTCTACCTCAATCAGGAGGTGGTTCTTCCGACCTTTTTTCCCAGGCCACATGCCAGCCGGGCTGAAATGGTCTTGCATACCCTGGACTGTAGGAGGGCATTGTCTTTCTACATTGACCCGTACGCAGGGGCATTAAAGGGCTGTTCAGCTCTAAGTATCTTTTTACCCTAATAAGCTGGGGTCGCCTGTCTCCAAGCATTCCCTGTCCATTTGGGTAGCAGACTGTATCGCCTGGGCGTACAGGGCAGCCTGCCTCTCCTTGCAGGGTAGAGTCACGGCCCAACGTGTCAGGGCAAAGGCTGCGTCAGTAGCTCATCTCCGCTCTGTTCCGTTGGCAGACATCTTCCGGGCCACTACTTGGTCTTCAAGCCAGACTTTTGTGTCCCATTACTGCCTCGAGAGGGAGTCCCGCAGGGACAGTGCTTTCGGACAGGCAGTACTCCGTAATCTCTTTGAGGTTTCGGCAACTCCTACCCTCCGGCCCTTGTGTTGGGCTACCGTTCGGGGGCGTTCTCAGAGAAGATTCTTATCTCGCATGCTGAGGCTCTAGAGGGAGCTTATTTTTCAGCTTTGGGTTTTCGGTAGCCTAGAGCTGGGGAGTCCCATATGTGAGGACTGACTTCTTGCTTGGTCCTGGAGAAAGCATAGTTACTCACCTGTAACAGGTGTTCTCCAGGAGCAGCAGGAATCAGTCCTCATGACCCTCCCTCCTCTCCTTGGAGTTGCAGTCATATGATTTATTTTTCTGTTTTTTGCTGTCTTTTAGCTATGTCATCAGACTGAGCAAGATGTCAACCTTGGGCGGGAACGGGACCATGCATGCGTGCTGCATTCCCAAAGGCTTTCTTTGAAAGCTGGGGAAATGCTCCGCACGAGGGCTCCGTCGGCGCCGACGTCACCCCATATGTGAGGACTGATTCCTGCTGCTCCTGGAGAACACCTGTTACAGGTGAGTAGCTACGCTTTATGTGAACATAATGAGAATTATACCCTAGATACGTGCAAGTTTAGAGGCAATTTTAGAAACTTGCTTGTGCCTAGTATAGATGGCCATGGACCCAGCAACATAAACATCTCTGTGATGGTATTCCAGAACAGGCACGTGTATCTCTCACCACATACGCGTCCCAGCCTGTCATTTTGCAAATGCAGACGTGCAATGGCATGGCAGCTGGAAAAAAAGCCCCTCTATTTACTGGTATTCTTTTTTGAAGGAACAAAAATTATTGGGGAAGTGGCAGGGCATTCTCCTCTTCTCAGTGTAGTTGTTAGATTGCTGAAATACTGTAAGAACTTTTCAGATGGCTATTCATTCCTATGAACAGGTATATACATGGACATGTCTGCCATTGGATTTGGACATGCAGCACTGTTCTAAAATTGGGTGCACAGGTATATCTTTTTTGGAATTCCCCAGACACACCTCTGCTATGTTCCTATGCAACATAGACGTGATCATGTCAGATATGTGTAAATTTAGAGCTTTCTAAAATGGCTCTAGAGACGTGGCTGTGATTGGCACTTCTGAATAGGCATTTTCAGACATGCAAATCACAAATAGAGCTTCTAAAATAACCCCCTAAATGAATACGTTGGTTTGGCCTTTATTAAGGAAGATGTGAGGGAGCTAACCATGCCAGAAAAGATATTTAATGTGACGAGTCAGAAGAACTGAAACAAATTTTGGTGAAACTGGAAGATGTAGTAGAACAAATTGACAAGCTACAGAGTAGCAAATCACCTGGACCAGATGATATTAACATAGTAACATAGCATGTGATGGCAGATAAAGGCCAGTATGGTCCATCTAGTATGCCTAGTAAGGTGGCTTGAGTTGTTGTAACTGCAACTCTGTGCAGATCACCCCCCCTCTATGCTTGTGTTTAGGGTTGACCCTGTTGCTTTGTTCAGGTCAGCCCCCTCTCTATGAAAAATATTTGTTTGCTTTGATTTCATTCTTTTGTTATAAAGGGAACCACTGTCTGTCCCATGCCATTTTGAATTCTGTCACTGTATTTCCCCACCACCTCCATCAGGAGGGCATTCCATGCATCCACCACCTTTTCAGTGAAAAGATTTATCTCCAGGAACAAGCAGGAATGAGTCTTCACATATGGGTATCGTCGGTACCGATGGAGCCGGCGCGGGAACGCTCCCAAGCATCCAATAGGAACGCTTTTGGGAGCGTGCATCCACGCATGCGCACTGCCTTCCCGCCCATCTACCTCCCTCTCTTCAGTTCTTCGTTTTCCACGGAGCCGACAGGACGTGAACCCTGTAACTGCAGAAAATTCTACTTTTATTTCTTATTTTTTGTGGTCTCGCCTGCCTTAGTTCAACGCCCACCGGTACCACAGGTGGCTTTTTCCTTCTTTCTTTCTTAAAAAAAAAAACAAAAAAACCCCACAAAGAACTTGTGTTTTCAGTCAAGGGTTTTCCCCTGCTTGGTGCTTGGCGCCATTTTGGCCACTAGGCCTCTTTACTTTAACATGGAGAAACCAGCTACTGGTTTCAAGAAATGTTCAAAGTGTGGCAGCACGATTTCTGTCACAGACACCCACGACTGGTGTCTTAAATGTTTAGGTCCTGACCATTGCCTAGCAGAGTGTCTCTCCTGCAGGAAGCTGACTAAAAGAAGTCTTCAGAATCGAGCAAATCAACTCGGTGCCCTCTTTGCATCGGATACAATGTCGGTAGCATCAGTGTCCTCCAGGGCTTCTACTTCTTCCCAAGGATCTCAGGTAACTAAACATAAATCTAAGTCTAGCAGGTCCTCGAGAGGTAGATCTCCCTCTAAGTATCGAGATGCCTCTGGCATTGCCCTCGAGGAACCTGCACCGGCAAAACAGCCCCGGCAGGAGTCTTCGGGCTCCAAAGCATTATCGGGGCTCCAGGATGTTCTCGAGGCTTTGACCTCGATAGACATTCCTCTTCCATGCTCGGGGGTTGTGGCCGCTTCAATCGATACCAACACCCCGGCATCAGAAATGGTGATGGACAAAAGAATCCTTGCCATTGAACGCAGTCTAGCAAATCTTTTGGCTACTTCGGTACCGCTAAAGTCGCTGCAGACTGTTCCACAGGCACCGGTATCGCTATCGGTACCGGTGCCGGTACCCTCGCTACCTGCTTCGGCAGGTTTACTTCCCCCGATGCCGAGTTTAGAATCACTCTCTAGCATGGGGGATCAGGTACCGACTCGCTTCAGTACCGACCTCGAGCAGTACCGAAGACATCTTTTGAAGGAGAACCCGGTGCTTCATCCCTTTGAGTCTTCCGATTCCGACGACTCAGATGACTCCACCGGTACCAGAGCTGAACTTTTACAAGATTCAACTCCTCCTCCTCAACGCAGAATGTCCCCTCTTGAGGACATGTCTTTTCACGATTTTGTGCGTGATATGGCAAGGGCTCTTGCCATTACAGTGGTTCCTGAAAAGGAGCCTAGGGCAGAAGAATTAAGAATTCTGCAATACCCCTTGGCTCCAAAGGAAGCAGCTATGCTCCCTATACATCAGATCTTCCATGATCTAATATTAAGGATGTGGGAAACTCCTTTAACAGTATCCCCACATTCTAGACGCCTTGACACTATGTACAGAGTGCCACCTTGTCCAGGTTTTCAGAAGACTCAGCTACCACACCATTCTATGGTGGTAGAGTCTGCCATGAGACGGATTAAGAGTACAAAGAGACACTCTTCTAATCCATCAGGTCATGAATCTAGAACCCTGGATGCCTTTGGGCGTAGATGTTTTCAGGCCTCCATGCTTTCAGCAAGGATTAGTTCCTATATTTTATACATGGGAATGTTTCTTGAGGAGGTTACCAAAAACCTAGAGCTTTTGAACCCTTTCCTTCAAGAGGATAAAAGAGCAGACTATTCATCACTAGTCAAACATGCTCAGAATGTCTCTAAGTTCATGAATCGTGCTACCTTTGACTGTTTTGAATGTATTAGCAGAACGTCTGCTATAGCTATTGGAGCACGACGTATTGCCTGGCTCCAAACTTCAGACTTGGAAGAATGGGTGCAGGAAATGCTGGGAAATATGCCTTGCACTGGAGAAAATCTTTTTGGCAAGGATTGGCAATCTAAAGCTAATCAGCTTGACACTGATAATGCTACCTTAAATAGATTGTCAAAAATTTCTGCTAACCCAGCTAAGAAAAAGTCCTTTAAGAAACCCTTTTTCTCTAAGAAGAAAAAATTCTATCCATCTTCCACCCAACAGGCATATGTTCCCCAGAAGGGGCAACAACAGACGATACAAAGAAAACCCAAACCTCAGCAGGCTCAACAGACTCAGCCTCCTCAGGGTTTTTGACTTTTGTCTAGAGAACTTAATCATTCCCAGAACCTATAAATATTCCAGGCCGTATCTGCCATTTTGTCAAAAGATGGCAACAAATCACATCAGAAGCCTGGACTTTGTCCATAGTGAGTCTGGGGTACAAGCTTCGTTTCCTCAGCTTGCCACCACCCACACTAGTAAAACAATTCAACTCTCAACCTCTAGGCATAGACCTCTTGCTACAAGAGGTCTCTACTCTTCTAGCTCAAGGAGCTATAGAAGAGGTTCCTCTATGCCACTCTATGCCAACAAGGTAAAGGGTTTTACTCCCCCTATTTTCTCATTCCAAAAAAGACAGGGGGTTTAAGGTCAATCCTAGATCTCAGAGAGCTGAACAAATATCTAGTCCGAGAGAAGTTCAAAATGCTTTCCCTCGGCTCTCTTCTGCCATACCTTCACAGGCAAGATTGGCTATGTTCTCTAGATTTAAAAGACGCCTACATGCATATCCTTATTCATGTAGATCACAGGAAATTCCTTCGGTTCCTAGTCCAGAGAAGACATTTCCAATACAGAGTCCTTCCCTTTGGGCTGAGCTCTGCTCCAAGGGTCTTCACAAAATGCATGGCAGTAGTAGCAGCATTCATGAGGACCCTGGGGATTTTTGTCTTCCCTTACTTGGACGATTGGCTCATCCAGCCGCAGTCAGCTCAAGAAGCTCATCAGGCCCTATTGCGAGCAAAACAAATACTCCAGTATTTGGGATGGGTCATAAATCTTCCAGAGTCCCAGCTCACCCCATCTCAATCCCTCCAGTTTATAGAAGCTCGCTTGGACACACAGCTTGCAAGGGCTTTCCTGCCCCATCCACGCTGTCTGCGAATCATCGAGCTAGCATCTCAAGCAGCACTGCAGACCTTCCTTACTGCTCGACAGATGCTTCGCCTACTAGGTCACATGGCATCTACGGTCCATGTAATACCTTACGCTCGTCTTCACATGAGAGCGGCCCAGTGGACCTTACATAAGAACATAAGATATGCCATACTGGGTCAGACCAAGGTCCATCAAGCCCATTATCCTCTTTCCAACAGTGGCCAATCTAGGTCATACGTACCTAGCAGATTCCCCAAAAGACACAGGTTTTGCAATGCTTGTACTAGGTCAAGCATTGATATCCTGGGTCCCTTCTTAATAATGGTTTATGGACCTTTCCTCCAGGAACTTGTCCAAACCTTTTTTAAACCCAGCTACACTAACAGCCTTTACTACATCTTCCGGTAACAAATTCCAGAGTTTGATTACACGTTGAGTGAAAAAATATTTTCTTTTATTAGTCTTAAATAGTTTACCCTGTAGCTTCATTGCATGTCCCCTAGTCTTCCTATATTCTGATAACGTAAACAGTCAATCTACATTTACCCGTTCCACTCCGTTCATTAATTTATAGACTTCTATCATATCTCCCCTCAGCCGTCTCTTTTCCAGGTTAAAGAGCCCTAACCTTTTTAGCCTTTCTTCATAGGAGTATCCTTCCATCTCCTTTACCATTTTGGTGGCTCTTCTCTGAACCTTTTCTAATAATGCTATATCCTTTTTAAGATACGGCGACCAGAATTGCACACAATATTCAAGGTGCGGTCTCACCATGGAACGGTATAGAGGCATTATAATATCTTTTGTTTTATTTTCCATTCCTTTCCTTATGATACCCAGCATTCTATTTGCTCTCTTGGCTGCCGCTGCACACTGGGCTGAGGGTTTTAACATGTTATCCACAATGACGCCTAAATCTTTTTCCTAGGTGGTGGTTCCTAATGTGGAACCTTGCATCGTGTAACCATAGTTTGGGTTGTTCTTCCCTAGGTGCATAACTTTGCACTTGTCCACATTAAATTTCATCTGCCATTTTGATGCCCAGTCTTCCAATTTATCAAGATCCTCTTGCAATTTTCCACAATCCTCTTGGGTTTTAACAACTTTAAATAGTTTTGTGTCGTCTGCAAATTTGATAACCTCACTCGTTATTCCACTTTCCAGGTCATTTATGAATATGTCAAAAAGCAGCAGACCCAGCACAGATCCCTGGGGTACACCACTATTCACCTTTCTCCATTGGGAAAATTGGCCATTTAGCCCAACCCTCTGCTTTCTATCTTTTAACCAGTTCCTGATCCACAGTAGTACACTGCCTCCTATCCCATGACTCTTTAGTTTTGCCAAAAGTCTCTGATGAGGGACCTTGTCAAAGGCTTTCTGAAAGTCCAGATACACTATATCAACCGACTCACCTTTGTCCACCTGTTTATTCACACTTTCAAAAAAACATAACAGATTAGTACGACAAGATCTTCCTTGTCTAAAGCCATGTTGGCTGTCTCCCATTAGGCCATGACTATCTACATGCTGAGTAATTTTATTCTTTATGATGGTTTCTACCATTTTTCCCGGTACTGACGTGAGGCTCACCGGTCTGTAGTTTCCCGGATCACCCCTCGAACCCTTTTTAAAAATTGGTGTTACATTGGCGATCCGCCAGTCTTCAGGTATTAGAGATGATTTTAATGATAGTTCACAGATTACTAATAGCAGGTCTGCAATCTCATATTTCAGTTCTTTCAACACCCTTGGATGTATACCATCCGGCCCAGGTGATTTGCTGCTCTTCAGTTTATCTAATAGTTGTAATACATCTTCTCAATGTATCGATATTTCCTTCAATTCTTCCGCACCTTTAAATACCACTTCAGTCATGGGTAACATCCCTACATTTTCCTCAGTAAAGACCGAAGCAAAGAATTCATTCAGTCTCTCCGCTATCGCCTTGTCGCCTCTTAGTGCCCCTTTAACTCCTCTATCATCTAATGGTCCAACTGACTTTCTCACAGGTTTTTTGCTACGAATGTACTTGAAAAAATCTTTATTTCATGTTTTTCCTTCCGCAGCAAGCTTCTTCTCAAATTCTCTCTTTGCCTTCTTTATCAATGCCTTGCATTTGTCCTGCCAGTGCTTGTGCTGTTTCCAGGTTTCATCGTTTAGCTCTTTTTTCCATTTCCTGAAAGATGCTTTCTTGGCAATAACAGCGTCTCTGACCTCACCTTTAAACCATGCTGGCAGTTTTTTGGACTTCCTTCCACTTTTCTTAAAGCGTGGTCTGGGCTTCCAAGATAGTATTTTTCAACAACACCCAAGCTTGATGTAAGTCTTTAACCTTTGCAACTGCTCCTTTTAGTTTTTTCATAACTATTTTCCGCATTTTATCATAGTCTCCCTTTCGAAAGTTAAAAGGTAGTACTGTGGATTTCCTTACTATCCCTCCTCCACTAATTAAATCAAAGGTGATCATGGTATGATCACTATTGCCAAGTGGCCCCAACACCCTTATCTCTTGCACTAGATCTGGTGTTCCACTACTGACTAGGTCTAATATGGCTTCCCCTCTCGTCGGTTCATGGACCAGCTACTCCAAGAAGCAGTCATTTATGTCATCTAGGAACTTTATCTCCCTAGCATGTACTGCCGTGACACTGACCCAGTCGATACCGGGGTAGTTGAAATCGCCCATTATTATTACTGCGCTGTAACTTTTGTTAGCTTCCTTGATTTCTTTGAGCATTTCATCATCCATTTGTTCATTCTGGCCAGGCGGTCGATAGTACACCCCCACCGCCATCGCCTTCCCCTTTTTACATGGAATTTCAATCCATAGAGATTGTACAGCAAATTTTGTTTCCTGCAAAACTTTAATCCTTTCTGACTCAATGCCCTCTCTAACATAGAGCGCAACCCCTCCACCAATTTGATCAGCTCTATCATTACGATATAGTTTGAACCCTGGTATCACATTGTCCCACTGGTTGTCCTCCTTCCACCATGTCTCTGATATTCCAATCACATCTAACCTCTCATTTAGTGCTATATATTCTAACTCTCCCATCTTATTTTTTAGACTTCTAGCATTTGCATACAAGCATTTTAGAGACTGTATTTTATTCATATTAATTTGGCTATTGGTAGACATGGGTAATTTGGGATTTTTATGCTCTGTCTGCTCCATACTCGAGGGCATTTGGGCTACTTTACTCTTTTTTGGAACCTCTCTGCTTTTGGTAGTATCCTTCAAGGATACATTCTTCTGAACCATCTGCTCTTGGGCTTAGCTTCGCAATGGTCCCAGGCCTCAGGAAGCCTGTCAGGCAAGATCAGAGTTACCACACGCCTGATTCTGTCTCTCCGTTGGTGGCAGTCTCTGGAAAACCTTTTAATAGGCTCTCCTTTCCAGCAACCACCACCTCAGGCTATCCTAACAACAGATGCCTCCAAGATGGGTTGAGAAGCCCACTTGGGCAATCTATCAACGTAGGGCCTTTGGTCCTCACAGGAGGTTCTTCTTCATATAAACCTACTAGAACTCAGAGCCATCTCCAATGCTATTTAAGTCTTTTGCACCCAGCTCATAAACAAAACAGTTCTGGTGCAAACAGACAATCAAGTAGCCATGTTTTACCTCAACAAACAGGGCGGAACATGCTCTCTGCAACTATGCAACGAAGCTCTGCGACTATGGGCCTTTGCCAAAGAGCATCAGATTCATCTGCTGGCAGTCTATCTTCCAGGCATTCAAAACGTTTGGGCAGACAGACTCAGTCGAGTACTCCTGCCACACGAGTGGTCACTCCACTTCTACCATCTTGCTCAGGTTTTTCATGCCTGGGGAACACCAGACATAGACCTCTTTGCAAGTCCACAGAATGCCAAACTTCCCCGGTTTTGTTCCAGACTTCCAGCACATAACTGTCAAACCAGGGATGCATTCCTGCTCCATTGGGGTCAGGATTATCTATATGCATTTCCACCAATCCCTCTAATCCCCAAAACCTTATTCAAGCTCCAGAGGGACAAAGGACGCATGATCCTCATAGCTTCTTCCTGGCCGAGGCAAACATGATATCCTCTTCTCTTGCGTCTCTCTCAAGCCACCCCTCTGGAGTTAGGGAGTGCTCCAGATCTTCTGTCCCAGGACAACGGATCTCTACTGCACCCCAGTCCCCAGTCCCTACATCTCAAGGCCTGATTACTCCAGGCCTAGACTTTCCAGATCTAGACCTGTCTCAACAAGTGAAGGACATTCTTCTGGCCTCCAGGAAGCCTTCCACAAGACGCTCTTACGCTTTTAAGTGGAAAAGGTTCTCTTCCTGGTGTTATCAGAGAGGACTTACTCCCTCTTTAGTACCAGTAGACTCTCTTCTAGAGTATCTCCTTCATTTGTACTCCCTCTTTAGTACCAGTAGATTCTCTTCTAGAGTATCTCCTTCATTTGTCGGCTTCTGGTCTTCAGACCAATTCTGTTAGAGTCCATCTTAGTGCTATTGTTGCATCTCATAAGCTCATAGATGGACAACCAATTTTTTCTCATCCTCTTATTTCCAGATTTATGAGAGGACTTCTTCTAACGAAACCTCCCATTAAACCACCTCCAGTGGCATGGGATCTTAACCTTGTTCTAGGTGTATTCATGGAGCCACCTTTTGAGCTTTTATCTACTTCGGATCTAAAGTTTCTTTCATGGAAAGTTCTTTTCCTAATTGCCATCACTTCTGCTAGACGCATTAGTGAACTTCAGGCTTTAATGGCTGATCCGCCTTATACAAGGTTTCATCATGATAAGGTGGTTCTTAGGACCCATCCTCATTTTCTTCCAAAGGTGATTTCACCTTTTCATCTAAACCAGTCAGTTTATCTCCCCGTTTTCTTTCCCAGGCCTCATTCTTCCTCTGCGGAAAGGAAACTTCATACTTTGGACTGTAAAAGAGCTCTCGCTTTTTATCTCCAAAGGACCCAGCCTCACAGAAAGTCTTCTCAGCTTTTTGTGGCTTTTGACTCTAGCCATGTAGGACTTCCTGTCACTAAAAGAACCCTCTCTAAGTGGATTGCAGATTGTATTTCCTATGCATACCAAAGTAAAGGAATACCTCTTGAAGGCCATGTCACAGCTCATAATGTCAGAGCCATGGCAGCCTCAACAGCTAACCTTCGTTCAGTGGCTATTGATGAAATCTGCAAAGCAGCAACTTGGGCCTCAGTACATACTTTCACTACCCATTATTGTCTGGACAAGGACTCCCGCTGGGATGCCTTGTTTGGTCAAGCTGTTCTGCAGCACCTTTTCCACTCATAGTTCAACTCCTACCCTCCATCCACTTGGATGCCTGAGGTCCCTGGGGGAAGCATGGCCCATCTACATAGATTTGCTACATGCTGGGTCTTCCCTAGGCATCTTTCAGCTGGGGAGTCCCCATATGTGAAGACTCATTCCTGCTTGTTCCTGGAGATAGCGTAGTTACTCACCTGTAACAGGTGATCTCCGGGAACAGCAGCAATAAGTCTTCACAACCCACCCGCCTCCCTATGAGTTGTCTTTCTCTCTCTCTTTCTCTATTTTTATCTACTTCTCTCCTTCGGTCTCAGCTTTAAACTCAACTGAAGAGAGGGAGGTAGATGGGCGGGAAGGCAGCACGCATGCATGGATGCACGCTCCCAAAACCGTTCCTATTGGACGCTGGGGAGCGTTCCCACGCGGGCTCAGTCGGTACCGACGATACCCATATGTGAAGACTTATTCCTGCTGTTCCCGGAGATCACCTGTTACAGGTGAGTAACTACGCTTTCCTGATATTCCTTTTAAGTTTACTGCCTTGCAGCTTCATCATATACCCTCTAGTCTTTTAGCTTCCCCTTCTTTCAAAAAGGTTTATTTGTTCATTAATACCTTTAAAGTATTTAAACATCTGTATCCTATCTCCCCTGTCCCTCCTGTCCTCTAGGGTATACATATTTAGATCTTCAAGTCTCTTCTCATATGTCTTCGGCTACGGGCTCTGAATGATTTTGTTCGCCTTCTGTTTCAAGTCTTTTTATGTCCTTTGTGAGCTATGGTCTCCAAAAGGGAACACAATGCTCCAAGTGAGGCCTCACCAACTTGGGCATTAATACATCCTCCTTTTTGCTGGTTTCCCTCTCTGTATACAGCCCAGCATTCTTCTGGCTTTAGCTACCACCTTGTCGCATTGTTTCGCCACCTTGATGATCCTCAAGACACTAGCACTTTAAGGTCCCTCTCCTGCTCCATGCACAGGAACCTCTCCCCCTCTATTGCATACATTTTCTTTGGATTTCTGCATCCCAAGTGCAAGACTCTTCACTTATTCACATTAAATTGTAACTGCGAAGCATTAGCTCATTCTTCAAGTGTTTTTAGATCTTTCCTCATGTTGTCCACTCCCTCGGAAGTGTCTGTTGCAAATTTTTGTGTCATGTGCAAAAAGGAAAACTTTTCCATTCAGTCCTTCTGCAATGTCACTCACAAATACATTGAACTATATTGGTCCCAGGACCAATCTCTGAGGCACGCCACTATGCACCTTCCTTTCTTCTGAGTGAGTTCCATTTACCACTACCTTCTGTCGTGTCAGTCAACCAATTTCTGATCCATTTCACCACCTTAGGACCTATCCTGAGGCTGCTCAGTTTATTGATAAGCTTCCTATGAGGAATAGTAGCAAAGGCTTTGCTGAAATCTAGGTATATCACATCCATCACATGCCCTTGATCTAGTTCTCTGGTCACCCAGTCAAAGAACTCAATCAAATTTGTTTGGCATGATCTTCCTTTGGTAAAACCAAGTTGCCTTGGATCACGCAATCCATTGGTTTCCAGAAAGTCCACTATTCTTTCTTTCAAGAGTGCCTCCATTACTTTTCCTACCACAGAGGTAAGACCTACTGGTCTATAGTTTGTCACCTCTTCCCTATTACCACTTTTGTGAAGAGGTACCACATCAACCCTTCTCCAGTCCTGTGGAATCTTTCCCGTCTCCAAGGATCTATTAAAAACATCCTTTAAAGGCCCTGCCAGAGCCTCTCTGAAATCCTTCAGCATCCTGGAATGTATCCCATCTGGTCCCATGGCCTTGTCCACTTTCAGTTTTGCAAGCTATTCAAACACATCATCTTCTGTAAATGGTGTGATATCAACTCCACTCCCATTGTATATTTGTCACGCATATGTGGTCCTCCTCCAGGATTTTCTTTCATGAAAACAGAACATTTTCACTTTTTCAATGTCACTTTCCACAAATCCATCCTCGGCACTTTTAAGTCTTGCAATTCCACCTTTGATCTTTCTTTTGTCCCAAATGCAATGCAAACGCAATGTGTGCCTTCGAGTCAGTGCTGACTCCTGGCGACCCAGAAGCTCCTGGGTTTTCTTGGCAGTGTGACCGGAAGTAGATTGCCAGGCCTTTCTTCCAAGGCAATGGAGGGTTAAGTGACTTGCCCAAGGCCACAAGGAGTTCTAGTGGGAATCAAGCCCTGGTTGCTTGGTTACCAAGCCAGTGTTTCTAACCACTAGGCTACTCTACTTTGTCCCAAGGTATACCTGAAAGAAAAAAAAAGTTTTGTCTCCATGCTTCACATGTTTAGCCATCTTTTCTTCTGCCTTTGCTTTTGCTATTCTTATTTCTTTCTTTTGTCTTTTAACTTTATTCTGTATTCTTTTCTGTGTTCCTCTTTTTGAGATTGTCTGAATTTTGTGAAAGCTGTGCTTTTGCTTTTACTTCTGCAGCCATTTCTTTGGAGAATTATATAGGTTTCCTTTTCCTCCTGTTTTTATTTACTTTCCTTACATATATATCCGTTGCCCCTTTTATTGCCTCTTGTAGTTTAGCCCACTGCAATTCCACTTCCCTTATCTCCTCCCACTCTGCCAACTTCTCCTTCAGGTACTTTCCCATTTTACTGAAGTCAGCATTTTTAAAGTCGAGGAGTTGAGTTTGCTGTGATTGGACTCTGCCTTGGCTTTTACCTCAAACCACACAATGTGATATTCACACAAGAGTGTCGTAAGAACTCAAAGATGAAATTGCAGAGCTAATATTAGTCATTTGTAACCTATTATTACAATCATATATAGCACGTAAAGTTTGTAGAGTGTCCATCTCCTCTCTCTGAAAGAACCTCACCCTCGATCCTGCTGTGCTGTCTCCTCTCTGCCCTGCCGTCTCCTGCTCCTTTTCCTTCTCTCATCTGGGGATAGCAATCTCAACCCCGGCACCCCTAGACTTTTTTCACATTCCCAGGACAGATCCACATGCTGCCACTCAAATTTTATTCATATCCCTCTTCTTTCCCTTTCCCTTTCTCATGAGTCTTGTGGAATGCACAATCCATCTCAAATAAGCTTGCCTTTATTCATGACCTCTTTATTTCTAATATTCTCCATCTTCTTGCTCTAAGTAAGTCCTGGCTTCTCCTTGAAGACTCAGCTTCAGTCGCTGCCCTCTATCATGGAAGCTATAAGTTCTCCCATACACTTTTTCCCGTTGGCTGTGGTGGTAGTGTTGGGTTTTTACTCTCTCATTCCTTCTTCTTTCAACCCCTCCTTCTTGCCTCAGTCTCACTTCTTTCCCTCCTTTGAAGTCCACCCCATCTGCCTTTTTTACTCCACTACTTCTCTTGGATAGCTGCTGTTTATTGACCCCCTGACAAGTCCACCTCTACCTTTCTCACTGACTTTGACTCGTGGCTTTCCTTCTTTCTGGATTCATATTCCCCTCTCCTTATTCTCATGGATTTTAACATTCATGATAACCTTCTGACCCTTATGCTTTAAAACTCCTTTTCCTTACCTCCTCATTCAACCTCCAGCTTTACTCTACTGCCCCCATTCAGCAGCATGGCTATTGCCTCAACCTTGTCGTCTTCTCTAATTGCTTATCCTCAAACTTCTGTACCTCAGTTCTTCCCTTATCTGACTATCACCTGCTAAGCTTCACTCTTCATCACACCCCACCTCAGTCTCGCCCAGTCTCCGCAGCCTCTTTAGAAATCTTCATGCTATCGACCTGTCGGCTCTCTCCACTCTCTCCACTACTGTCTCATCACCTCTTTCCTCCACTATGTCATCTGAGTCTGTTGAAGAGGCAGTAGCTTCCTATAGCACTGTACTCTCCTCCACTCTGGATGCTCTCAACTCTCTCCTCCAAATGCCTCCACCTCTAATCCATTCTTCAACTAGACTTTGATCAACTGGTTCCATGACAAAGTCCACGAGATTACACTTGAATTCCCCATGAGGTCATCTCCATCCCTTCTTCACTCCCAACTCCTCTCCTCAACCTCTGCCACCCTTTCTTCCTTTTCTAAGATCTCTGAGGAGGAAACCACACATCATCTTTCCTCCTCCAGACTCACTACCTGCTCCTCTGATCCTATTCCCTTCCATTCCCAAAGCTCCTTCTCCATTGCCATCCCTTCCTTCTCTTCCACCTTTCATATTCTCAACATATTGCTTTTCACTGCAACTGTTTTTGCAGCCTTCAAGCATGCTGTGGTTACACCTCTTCTCAAGAAATCCTCACTAGACCCTATGGGGGTTATTCTGTGCTATGAATAGCGGGGATGGACGGCCTGACGGGATGTCCATCCCCACTATTCATGCCAGCTCCTGCCCCCGACTAACTTCCCCACCGGTTGTGTGGGGAAGTTAAATGGGAACGGGCAGTGGACGGTCTCCGGCCCTTGACATACAGGGCCGATTCTAATGTCGGCCCTGTACGTCCAGGGCCAGTGAAATGTCCGGAGAAGTTATTCCACTTCCGAGGTGGAATAACTTTCCTGGACATGATATTTGAACAGCCCAGGGCATGGATGGGGCAGGGGGCGCTGTGGCTCCATTTAAAAGCCCTGACTGAGTTGGTCGGGCTGTGCATGTACGTGCAGGCCGGACTGAATAGCGGTCCCGGCTTGCACGTATATGCCGGATCACGATTCTGATCCTGCGGGGCTAGTCATGCCCCATGGGATCAGAATCACGATCCCCTCTGTGCATCCGGTTCAGACCGGACACACAGAGGTGATCTACGTGCGGGATGGAATCGGGTCCTATCTGTCCTAATTATTGAGCCATCTCCCTCCTCCCCTTTATTTCTAAACTACTTGATCGTGCAGTTCACCACCATTGCCTTGACTTTCACTCCTCTCAAGCTCTTCTGGATCCATTTCATCCTCTATATTCTACTGAAATGGCTCATGCCAAAGTCTTCAGCGCTTGTTCCTGGCTAAATCCAAGAGCCTTTACTTGATCCTCATCCTCCTTGACCTTTCTGCTGCTTTTGACACTGTTGACGATCACCTTCTCCTTGATACCTTATCCTTGCTTGTTTTTAAGGGCTCTGGGCTATCCTGGTTATTATCTTCTTATCTCTCTCACTGCACTTTTAGTGTTTGTTCTGGAAGATCCTCCTGTATTGCTATCCCGCTCTGTTGGTGTATCCCAAGGGTCTGTCTTGGGACCACTCCTTTTTGCTCTCTATACCCAGTACCTTGGTGCACGCATCTCCTCCCATGGTTTTCAGTACCATCTTTACACTGATGACTCTCAGATCTATCTCTACACATGAAATCTCTCCAGGAACCCAGGCCCATATTTCTGCCTGCCTATCTGACATCACACAAGCCCTCACTTGGTTTGCAGCTTGTCGTGCTGTGAGGGCTTGTGTGCATCAGTGATGCTGAGAGCTAAACTATCGGTAGTTTAACTACTGGCAGGGTCTCCCAAGATGGACAGGTCTCAGCTGAGATGCCAGACCAAGACAAACCACCCATCTGGGCAGCAGCAGAATGGGATAGTGTTGATGGCGGAGGATCACATTTCTATGACAACGGCAACAACACCAAACTTAAACTGCGCGGAAGAAAGGCCCGGCAATCTACTTCTGTATCTTGCCATGAAAACCCAATGGATAGTTACAACAAAACAAATTGTGCTGTAGTGCTGGAAGATGAGACCCCCAGGTTGGAAGGCACTCAACTAGCTACTGGGGAAGAGCTGAAGACTTTTCAGAGTAAAGCCAGCATTTATGATGTGGTTGGATCAAAGCCCTCGGGACGTCTGACTGCTGATGTAGCTGCGCATGAAATGAGAGTCAGAAGCTGTAAAGATATCTTACACATTGGAACATGGAATGTACGAAGCATGAACCAAGGGAAGTTGGAGGTGGTCAAGAATGAAATGGAACGTGTACAACTTGATCTGTTGGGTGTCAGCGAACTGAAATGGACTGGCATCGGGCACTTTGCATCAGATGATCAAATGGGCTACTATGCTGGAAATGAAAGACAAAGAAGAAATGGTGTTGCATTTATAATAAAGAAGAAACTTGCAAGAACTGTAATGAAATACAATGCAGTCAGCGAACGCTTAATCTCTATTCGTCTACAAGGAATGCCTATCAACACAACTATAATTCAAGTATATGCCCCAACAACAGCTGCAGAAGAGAATGAAATTGAAGAGTTCTATGAACAAGTACAAGCTGAAATTGACAGAACATGCAAACAGGATATCCTGATAGTCATGGGTGATTGGAACGCAAAGGTTGGCAACAAAGAAGAAGACAAAGTAGTTGGAAAATATGGACTTGGCAACAGAAATGAAGCTGGAGAAAGACTGATAGAATTCTGCAAGACCAACGATCTATTCATCTCGAACACCTTCTTCCAGCAACACAAACGGCGACTGTACACATGGACTTCACCCAATGGATTGTATAAAAATCAAATTGACTACATCTGTGGAAGTCAACGATGGAAAAGCTCTATAACATCAACAAAGACAAAACCTGGAGCTGACTGTGGTACAGATCATCAACTACTAGTATGCAAACTCAAGCTAAAGCTGAAAAAGAGCAAACCACTCATGAATGCAGCAAAATATGATCTTGAGAATATACCACTGGAATTTAAAGACTGCCTGCAAAATCGATTTGCTGCTTTAGATACAAATGATAGAGTTCCAGAAGAGTTATGGAATGACATCAAGAAGGTTGTGTTGGAAGAAAGCGAGAAGTCTCTACAAAAGGTAAAAAAGAAAAAATGGCCAAAATGGATGACGGAAGAAACTCTGAAAATTGCCCAGAAACGCAGAGAAGCTAAAGCCAGAGGAGAAAGAAAGACAATCACAGAACTCAACAGAGATTTCCAACGTGCAGCAAGACAGGACAAGGAAAAGTACTACAATGACGCATGCAAGGAAATAGAAGCAGAAACTATTAGAGGAAGAACAAGATCAGCTTTCCTAAAGCTACGAGAGTTAAAGAAAAAGTTCCAGTCTCGAATTGGAATGTTACAAGATGCTCAAGGTTCTATGTTGAATGATGCTGAGAAGATCAAGAAAAGATGGAAGGAATATACAGAGTTTTTATATGATAAAGATCAAGTGGACCAACAGCCGTTTCAACCTGTACCTTATGATCTGGAACCATTGGTGATGAAAGAAGAAGTTGAAGCAGCATTGAAAGCCTTATCAAAAAGCAAAGCACCAGGCATTGATTGCATTCCCATAGAAGTATTACAGCAATCTGGTGCAGCTGTTACCGTACTTACAAGGCTCTGCCAAGAAATATGGAAGACGGCATCATGACAAACTGACTGGAAAAGATCTGTGTTTATACCAATACTAAAGAAAGGTGATCCAACTGACTGTGGAAATTATCGCACAATCGCTCTGATCCCACATGCCAGCAAGATTCTACTGAAGATTATTCAAAAGAGACTACAATCATACCTGGAACAAGAACTACCTGAAGTGCAAGCAGGGTTCAGAAAAGGGCGAGGAACGAGAGACATCATTGCGGATGTGAGATGGATCCTTGAAAAGACTAAAGAATACCAAAAGGATATCTATTTGTGCTTTATCGACTATAGCAAAGCTTTTGACTATGTAAACCATGAGAAACTCTGGGCCACTTTAAGAAGCATGGGTATACAAGAACACCTGATCGTTCTCTTGCACAATCTGTACATTGATCAAGAAGCAACAGTTCGAACGGAACAAGGAGAAACAGAATGGTTTAAAATAAGCAAAGGTGTAAGACAAGGCTGCATACTTTCCCCCTACCTGTTTAATTTATTTGCAGAACAAATCATCAGAGAAGCAGGATTGTATGAAGACAACAGAGGTGTGAAGATTGGTGGAAGACTCATCAACAACCTTCGCTATGCTGATGATACCACATTACTGGCGGAAGGTGAAGATGATCTGAAACATTTGCTTCTCACAATCAAAGAACATAGTCTCAAAATGGGCCTGCACCTTAATGTAAAGAAGACAAAGATCATGACAACAGGCATAATCAACAGGTTCATCGTCGAAGGAGAAGAAATTGAAATCGTGAATAACTTTAACCTACTTGGATCAACTATCAGACGACAAGAAATCAGACGACGCATTGCTCTTGGCAGAATGGCTATGAAAGACCCAGATAAGATTCTCAAGAGCAGAGATGTCTCTCTCCATACAAAGATTTTATTTTATTTATTTTATTTATTTAGTATACATTTTGTATACCGCTACTTCCAGCGATCAGCAGCGGTTTTGATTACAGATTGGAAATTGTCAAATCATGACAGGAGATTTTTGAGATATAAACACATTGATTAGACAGGAAAGCACAGCACACAGAGAACTATTTTACAGGGAACATGGGCTTTGGAGGGTTAAGTGGCTTGCCCAAGACCACAAGGAGCACCTGTGGGACTAGAAACCCCAGTCCTTCCGGCCCAAGGTTGCTGTCCTCTAGTGGGATTTGAACCCCCGACCTTCCGGCCTGAAGTACCTTGCCCCAACCACTAGGCCACTCCTCCACTCAAGATTCGACTTGTTCAAGCCATGGTATTTTCAATAACATCATATGGATGTGAAAGCTGGACAGTGAAAAAAATAGACAGGAAGAAAATTGATGCCTTTGAATTATGGTGCTGGCGGCGAATACTGTGTATACCATGGACTGCCCGAAGAACAAACCAGTCTGTACTAGAGGAGATCAAACCTAAGCTTTCTTTAGAAGCTCAGATGACAAGACTTCGACTTTCATACTTTGGACACATCATGCGGAGAGAGAGATCATTAGAAAAAGACATCATGCTTGGCAAGATAGAAGGTCAACGCAAAAGAGGAAGGCCAGCAATGAGATGGATCGATACAATAACAGCAGCTACGGGTACCAGTCTGTCAACAATGAGCCGCCTGACTGAAGACCGAACACAATTTAGGATAGCTATCCAGAGGGTCGCCATGAGTCGACTCCGACTTGACGGCACTTAACAACAACAACATCTGACATTGTTGCCTGGATGTCTCACTGTTTCTATCTGTGCTATTCTCTTCTACTGCCAACTCCAGATTTTGATCCTTCGACCTTGCTGCTCCTTATGCTTGGAACAAACTACTTGAGTCGGTATGTCAGGCTTCATCTCTCACCTTTTTCAAATCCAGGCTAAAAACTCACCTCTTCAAGACCCCTTTTGGATCTTGATCCACATAGTCTCCTGCTTTCCAGCTATGTGTTTCCTTACTATTCCTCTACACATATCCTTGTTCCAAGCTGTGGTGTTCTGTCTTGACTAGATTTTAAGGTCTGATGAGCAGGGACTGTCTTTTACATGTCTCTGTACAGCGCTGCATACAACTTGTAGTGCAGTACAAATGATCAGTAGTAGTGGTGGTGGTGATGGTAAAAGCAATTAACATTTCTGGATTTAAGAAAGGTTTGGGCAAGTTCTTGGAGAAAATGCCAGTAACCTGTTACTAAGGGAGATTTTTGGGAAACCATTGTTTTGCCCTGGGGATAGGCAGCATATTATCTTTTGAGAGCCTACTACGTATTTGTGACCTGGGTTTGTGACTATTTGAAATAGGGTGCTGGGCTTGATTGGACCATTGGTTTGACCCAGTATGGCAGTTCTTATGTTCTTAACTAGTTTTCTTTAACCAGATATCATTCATCTGAGTGTCGGTCCTTAAAGTCATTAGAACAGGCTAAGCCAGGGGGCGGAGCCTGATGTCCAGCGGGTAGGACGCTTTGCGTTGAAGCTCCCGAGAGGCCTACTCAGAATCCTGACTTAATACCTATATAAATTTACTATTTTGCTCCGAGCTGACCGGGGCACCTCGGGGGGGATGGCGGCCCACAAACCAGCGCGCTTGGACTTCGGGTCTCCTTCTTCTTCTCACGGAAAACGCTCCAAAACGGAGGTATCCTCCCCGCAGAAGATGGTTCCATTTCGTGAAAACCCCGCAATGCACCTGGAGATTTTGGAGGAAATACGCGGCGTGAAGGAATTGGTGCAGTCTAATGGAGAAGCGCTTCGAGCCATGCGAGAAGACTTTGGAGTGCTCCAAGACCGACTTGAAGGTCTTTCATTACGGCAGGACAATATGGCGGGGGTCCTCGACTCGCACGAGGTGCGCTTGGGCAAACTGGACGAGGCTGAGCGCCAGATACAGAATCTTCAAAAGGAGTTGGAAGATAGCAATAATCGCGCCCGTCGCAACAATGTGAGGCTCCTTGGAATGCCGGAGGGAGTGGAAGCAGGAGATATAAGAGAATTCTTGCTCAAAACTCTTCCCTCCTTGCTGAAGATTACTTTTCACAGAGAACTGGAAATCGATCGAGCACACCGTGTTCCTGCCCGCATGGCGCTCAACCGCACGACCCCCCGGCCTATTATCTTTAGCTTGCTACGATATCAACAAGTGGAACAAATTTTACATGCTGCCCGAGCGAATCATCATTTGGAATATGAAGGTCGTAAGGTCTCCTTCTTTCCTGATTTGGCAAAGCCTACCGTTGACCGTCGGAAGAAACTCCTTACTCTTCGCCCTCGACTTCAACAGCTACAGGCTCGCTTTGGCCTGTTGTATCCAGCGAAGCTCCGAGTGACTCTCCATAACCAGACCAGGACGTTCGAGGATCCTGATCTATTATCAACATTTTTGGACTCCAAAGAAGCAGAACAGATGCGCTAATCCTAAATTTTGGACTCTTATCTGCCGGCTCTGTCCGCCATTTTGAAGGGCCCGATGCGGCGGTCATAGCCCAGCATAGAAATAGCCTGGACTTTCTTTCTTTCTCTGTATGACTTTTGTCTTTGGTCTCCTATCCCTTCATGATGTGTGCCTCGGTCGGATTCGGAGCACGCACAGTCCTACAGGTTATATGTTTTTTCAATTTCGGCCTTCTCTGGGGTTTCTCCCCGCAGACACATGGTCGCCAGTAATTTTGGGGTTTTGCTTCTCCTCTACCGTACTGCGGTTATCTTTGTTAATGTGGGGCGCTTCATTGTATTATATTAGCTTATTTTCCTATATCATGTGTACAGCCAGATACAGTCAGTTTGAGGGACACAGTGAAATTATGTGTGCTATCATGCTCAGAATTTTAACTTTTCTGAATGGCCTCATGTAAAATCTTATTATTCATCGTACAAGGCATTGCTGGTCCACTCAGCAGAAAGAAAATCCTTAGCTATCTTAGCCACGAGCACGTTGATTAGGTGTTTCTTCAGGAAACGCATTACACTCTGCTGAAACACTGAAACTCAATGCTAGGCCTCACATGGTAGCTGCCTACTCTCCCACTGTTTCCAAATGGTACGGGATAGTCATTCTGGTCAAGAAGTTTTTGTACGCTACTGTACCTGATATTAGCGCTGACATGGAGGGTAGATGGGCCCGTGTACACCTTGAGGTTGGAGATAGTGAATCTATATTGCACTCTCAGGAGTCCCTTTCTCGGAGGATAGTGGGACTTCGCCCAGTTGCGGGGATCCCCTCTCTCCCAAGAAATGGCTTATCTCCTTTTGAACTTTATGCTTGGCATTGCTGTTTCCCTCATTGAGTAATACTGGGAAATTAGTTCCCATCTGAGCCTCAATGAATGGTGGAATCATGCCTGTCTCTACAGTAAATATGAACAAATATCTCGTCTGTGTGCTTCCTCCGTTCAGACTCCTTCTTATTGGTCTTAATGGAAGATGTTCAATGAATATGTACATTTTGCTAAATGCTCTCATCTGACTGTCTAACTTTGTATATATCTCTGTCTCATGATCATGCTGTATTATGGATATTTTTTGATTGTTTGATGTATAATCACTGTTAACTGGAAGCGCTCACATGCTGATACAAACGGGTAGAGAAGAAGCTCCGGGGTGGGGGGTAATGGGTTTACTTTTCCTTATTGTATACTTGTTTTGTCTTTTTTGGTGTGTTGTTTCTTTGTTTGTTGCAAAATGAAAATAAAAGTTTCAAAAAAAAAAGAACAGGCTAAGCCAGGGGTTCTCAACCCAGTCCTCTTGACACACCTAACTAGTCAGGTTTTCAGGATAACCACAATGAGAGAAATTTGCATGCACTGCCCCCATTGAATGCAAATCTCTCTCATACATATTAATTTTGATTATCCTGAAAACCTAACTGGCTAGGGGTATCCAGAGGACTGGGTTGAGAAAACCCTGGGCTAGGCATATATATTTGAGTGGAGGAGTGGCCTAGTGGTTGGGGCAAGGTACTTCAAGCCGGAAGGTCGGGAGTTCAAATCCCACTAGAGGACAGCAACCTTGGGCCGGAAGGACTGAGGTTTCTAGTCCCACAGGTGCTCCTTGTGGTCTTGGGCAAGCCACTTAACCCTCCATAGCCCATGTTCCCTGTAAGTATATGTGTAAATAGTTAGTATGGTTATCCAAGTTGAGATCCCTGTTTGTAATTACGGTGTAATCCCCCATCATAAAATACCTTGATGTTCCATGTAAACCTCACTGATATCAAATAGCGCGGTATATAAGAAAAATAAATAAAGTGATAAAAATGAAATAAAAAGACTAACAGTTTTTTCTGTTTTATATAAATAACAGAAATTCATCCTACAATGAAACCAAAGCCAATCCGGCCAATATTGAATCTTCAGAGTCCAGCTGCAAAGCGAATGCTCTCAGCCCCTAACCATACAGCACTAACAATTTTGGGGAAAAGAAGCTACAGCCATCATAACGGCCTGGATGGTATGTAAAGTTGTGAATATTAGAATGTAATCATAGTCTTGTCATTTCTTTTATTAGGTAAGATGAAGAAGTTTACTTCTGTACGTATATTGAAAATGGAATATGTTGATGTTTAGTTGGTTTTCAGGGGAAACAGTTTGTATTTACTTTGCCTGAGCATCTTGAGAAATTTATTCAAACTAGGAAGTGATATTCTTTTTTCCATCTCTTGGCCTTAAATCTGTGTCGTTGTACTGCTGTATAAAACATTTGGGCTAGGTAGGGCTTGGTTTTCCTTTGCCCTTTTTTTCCTTATTCTTTTTCTTTATGTACCACTAGCTCTTCTCGTAAAGTGGGCTTTATGGATATTTTGTGAAGGATATAGCTCCTCTATTTTTTTTCTTTCAATTTCTTTTTTATGTAATTTTCCATTTTCTTTAATTCATTTTTGAAGTTGTAATGTTTGAAAATATAATTTAGAAAAAGGGAAATGGAATATTATGATATATTATTTCACTCTGGATCACATTTGGGTATTTTTTCTTAAGGAATAGTTCTTACTATTCCCCCCGCAGGAAAAACAAAATTCAGTTGAAACATGTACACAAAATGTAAGCTTACACTGAAAATTGTTTGTCAGTGTTAAATTTCTGAGCCTAATAAACTAAACCAACCACTATTGCACAATAACATCTGATAAATGTCCTATGTACTGACAGCTGTATAAGCTATGGCCTGTCATGTGGTAGATCATGCAGATGTTACTGTTACCAGTAATGCAAGGTCCAGCATGGGCTGCAGTGTCCTTTCTCATGCCAACAAAATCAGGTCCCACTTCCACTCCTAGGCCACCTAAATACCACTTCATCCAGGCTGAGGCCTTCTTCCTACCTTACTGGCTGTTGTATCAGTTAGTATGTGCAGAAAGAGGTCAGGGATGAATAAATACACAAGGACAATGCAGGCTTAGAAAATAGAAACATGACGGCAGAAAGACCACCTGGCCTATCCAGTCTGCCTTCCCATACCAACTACTATAGTCCCTTTTTTTCCTTTTTTCCAGTAGGGTAATTTAATAACAGGCACCCTATGTGTGAAGGCCAAATAGGTGCCTATTTAAGCCTGTATTATAGAGACACATAGATGCCTATTTGTCTTTCTATAATAGCTACGACAAAAGCCACAGAAATCATGTCTAGACTCAAGCTGCAAACATTTATGCCTGCTCCAGAGCAGGCATAAATGTTCATAAGTTATATGCATACATACATATTTCATATCACAACTTCAACCAAACTACACTTCAGAACATACCTATACATTTGTTGCCTAACATACAGTTGTCGTCAACTTTATTGACGTCTTTGCAGTTCAACTCCTTAATATCCAATATCTCCTTAAAAAAAAAAGTGGCGAGTGAAATGGCTTTGGATTATATATGTACACATATTTGACATACAAAGAATCAAATAAAACAAGACAAATTAAAAAAGGAAAATAGGACATAGTATAAAAACTGGGACATTGCCAGGACATGATTATTGTGAAAAGAAAGGCACATAGATGACCTCGTGTAAACCCACAGGTTCTATTTCCCCATTGACAAATCGAGCAGACCTAAAATGCAAAAGTATTTTTTGTCGGATCGCCAGTCATGAGGGTGAAAAAACACTCTCCTGCGACGGGCCCTCCTTTTTAATCAATATTTGCCAAACCAAAGTGCACAACGTTTGTGTCGGGGCACCCAACGGGTTGCTGGTAACACTGTTCGGCATTGTACAGCCATCTGATGAGAAGAAGCGCCGACTTTGAATTGAAAGACTGTATCTTCATGAAGTCGCGGAATGCTACTTTCTTTCCAAATCCTTGATGATGAGTATTTGAATGCCTTGCAGTGTGGATGATATTTATGCACTTTGGTTTGGCAATTGCAGACACTATTTGAATGTCTTTTTGACAGTTTTTATTACAGCAATTAGTTGGTTTTTGCGGTGGTTGGTTCTGGGGAACATGTAACCTCACGCATTTTGACCGTTTAAATGTTTTTTGGATATTGATTAAAAAGGAGGGCCCGTCGCAAGAGAGTGTTTTTTCACCCTCATGACTGGCGATCCGACAAAAAATACTTTTGCATTTTAGGTCTGCCCGATTTGTCAATGGGGAAATAGAACCTGTGGGTTTACACGAGGTCATCTATGTGCCTTTCTTTTCACAATTATATGGTGGCGGCATAGTTAGGTTTTGATAGTGATTCAATAGGACATGATTATCCAGGAACAAGCAGGAATGAAGTCCTCACATATGGGTGGTCTCACTGATGGAGTCCATTGGAAGCTTTTGGGAGCTCATTGCACATGTGTGCCTGCTTTCTTGCCCACTAGAGCCATCTTACCTCAGTCTTTTCTGTGGAGACCATCAGACATTCTTCTGGCCTCAGAAAAGCATACTTGTCTAACACTGTGTTTTTTCTTTTTTTCAACATGATTGAGTATTGTTTTTTGGTCCTGTCCTTCCTGCCTGTCATCGTAAGTGTCGATTCTTTGACACCATGGGGTTTTTGGGGGGATTCTTTCTTTCCTGTGCATTCCCTGGTCGGCAGGACATTGGCATCCTTTGATTTGGCCAGTGGATTCAATAAATGCATCTGGTGCGGCCACACTGTTTTGGTAACTGACCATTATAACTGATGTATTCAATTCCTCGATCCTGACCACGAGCCCTCTTCTTATACACCGTGTTTGCAGATGACAAGAAAGGGCCTCAAGAACCACGAGAAACAATGCGAGTCTCTGTTCGGGTCGTCGGAGTCGGTGTCCTAGGCTTTGGCATTGGTATCGACACTCTTAAGGGGCTCTGCTGAGGCTTCGGCATTGTGTGGTGCTCATGCTCATTCGGAGCCAAGGGGCTGCAGTGTCATGGACAGGAGGCTGTCTTGTGAGGAGACAGACCCCCAGAAGGATCAGTCTTCTACCACATTGAGGGCCGATGCTGAGGACTGGGATAAACCCCAGGGACTCCGGCATTGGCACCGCCCTCGACTCAACTCAGAGGGTGAGAGCTGGGACTGGCCTTCCAAACTGTCACGGTGGGAGGAGTTGCCCCCCTAAGCCATGGAGAGCCATCGGCGGTCTCCTGATTGACATCAGGACATTTCCTCCAAACCTTCACCACCCTATGAATGATGCAAGTCCCTGCCAGAAGGCATCAAGTTCCATAAATTTGTCAGGGACATGGCAAAAGCCCTCCCCTTCATCCTTGACTCCGAGGAAGAACTAAGGGCTGAAGAGCTGGAGATTTTATAGTACCCATTGCCACCGAAGGAAGTGAACACATTCCTGGTACATTGCATCCTCCAACACCTGCTCTTTCGGGATGTGAAAGAACTTTTTGATGGTGCCCCCTGTCATCCGAAGGCTGGACTCTATGCATAGAGTCCAAAAGAATCCAGGGTTTGAAAAACCTCAGCTACACAACAATTCAATGGTGTTAGAATTGTCTATGAGGCAGATCTAAAGCTCTAAAACTCATTCTTCGGACCCACCAGGCAGAGAGGCCCGTACCCTGGGATCAATGCTGGTGGCTCGCATTCTCTCATATCAGCTATACATGGCTATGTATTTGAAGGATATCATGGGGGACTTCAGCATATTTTCTTCCTTGCTGTCCCCGGAACAGCTGGACAAGTTCCACAGCCTGGTGAATAAGGGGAAGGACTGCTCAAAGTATATGAGCAGAGCAGTCTATGATGCTTTTGAATCTGTCAGTAGGGTAGGCGCAGTTGGAATTGGTGCCCACTGCCTGGCATGGCTGAAGTAATCCGACATCAAGCAGAGGATACAGGAGAAGCTTGCTGATAGCTCGTGCTGGGGTGAGAATTTGTTTGACAAGTCTATGGAGGACAAGGCAGAGGAGATTGCTAAAGAACAACTAACAATGAACTGTTTCTCCAAAAAAACTACTGACCCTGCCAAGAAGAAATCAGCTGGGAAGAAGGCATTCTACCCACGAAAGCATAGGTATTACTCAGGTTATCCTCCTTACCAGGCTTACCAGGGCTCTCAGCCAGCGCAGCAAAAGGGCCAAGGGCAACGCCAGCCACACCGCCAGAAGCCCTAGAAGCCTCAACCTGCTCTGCAGCCACAGCCCAGAGGGGACTTTTGACTCCTTCCTAAGGAGCATGGTCCATCTTCCATTACCCAGTGGAGTACCTCAGCAGGTGGTGGGACAATTGGTTCACTTTGCCCACAGGTGGCCCATCGTAACATCTGACTCCTAGGTGTTGAAAATCATCCAGAGCGGGTACCTGTTGCACTTTGACCAAATGTCTCCCCCCATTCTTCCCCAGTGAATACCCCCTTGACCCTCATCACCGCAAGCTTCTCCAGCAGGAGGTTCACACCCTTCTGGTCAATCTCGGTGTCAAACTGGTACCTCCAGCATAGGCCGGGAAGGGGTTCTATTCTTGTTACTTCCTGGTTCCCAAGAAGACTGGCAGTTTTTGGCCTATCCTAGATCTCTGAAAACTCAACCAGTTCCTAGTGAAGGAAATGTTCAAAATGGTCTCCCTGGGGGGCACTGCTCCCATACCCTTCAATGGGACGATTGGCTTTGCTCCTTGGACCTGAAGGATGCTTACATTCACTTCCCGATTCATTCCCTTCACAGACAATACCTCCGCTTCATGCTCAGCACTATTAGTACTGTGTACTACCCTTTGGGCTGCCCTCCATCCCAAGGGTCATCACAAAGTGCCTGGCAGTCATTGCCACAATCCTCCAGACCCTGGGGGTCTTCATCTTCCCATTCTTGGACAACTGGCTGATAAAGGGCACCATGGCAAATGAGGTTTGGCTGTCGGCTGAGCTCACCATCCAGGTGCTTGAACATCTGGGTTTTGTCATCAACTATCTGAAGTCGCACCTCCAGCCCTCTCAGTGGCTCAAGATCATTGGTGAACTACTTAATACCACTTTGACTCAAGCCTTCTTACTGGGGGATCGCAGCCAGTGGCTCACCGCAGTGGTACATAGAAATATGATGACAGAAAAAGACCACATGGCCTATCTAGTCTCTCCTTCCATATCAACAACTACAACAGTCCCCTTTTTACCTTTAGAGATCCTCTGTGTATAGAAACATAGAAATATGATGACAGAAAAAGACCACATGGCCTATCTAGACAGAAATATGATGACAGAAAAAGACCACATGGCCTATCTAGACATCCAGCGTAGCCGTTACACTATAGCACATCAGATGCTCCGGTTGCTAGGCCACAAGGCCTCCATGGTTCATGTCACTCCTTTCACCTATCTACGAATGTACCAGGCTCAATGGACATTGTGCACCCAATGGCGTCAGATGTCAGGCCACCTCAAAGACAAGGTGGTGGTCACTACACCCCTTATCAGTTTTCTTTCCTGGTGGCTCCAGCCAAAGAGCCTATTTAAGGGCCTTCCCTTCCAGTCCCCTCCACATCACCAGACACTGATCCACTTTGCTTACAAGCTGACCTGGGGATCCCATATCGATAGGCTGTGTACAACACTGCTTTTGGTCAGAGCAAGAGAGCCTGCACCAGATCAACTTTCTGGAACTGTGGGCCATTGCAAATGCAATTGGCAAACCAGATAGCCCTCTCTCAGATGGATAATCAAGCAGTGATGTTCTAGGTACAGTTTTATTAGTATAAATATCCATAGCAACCCTTAGTAAGTAAAGAACTTAGATCTAAACACAAACTTAAAACTAAGATGCAGACAGCAGTCCAGCAGCGGGATGGGGGCTTTCCAGTCTTTTGCATTGAGTGTCACATGTATGATTTTCTCCCAGTTGGTGAGAGGTCTTACGTGTGCACTAGGTGCAAGGAGCTCTTTGCTCTCAGGGAACGAGTCCGTTCTCTAGAGGCTAAAGTAGCAGACTTGGAAAGCATAAGACAGACAGAGAGGTACATAGACGAGACCTACAGGGATATAGTCCTGAAGTCCCACCTCCAGTCTGGCAGCATCCCTGTTGCCATAGAGGAGAGAGGTCACGTGACAGGAGAGCATCAACCTGGTGTGGCAGGAAGTGATCCTGTAACTAGGACCTGTCCTCCAGGTGATGTAAAACCCTCTCGCACCGAGGAAGTCTCTCCAGGGCCATGTGCCCATGAGGGAAGGGTTAGGACAGCCGTTATAGTTGGTGATTCGATCATTAGGCATGTAGATAGCTGGGTGGCTGGTGGACGTGAGGATCGCCTGGTAACATGCCTGCCTGGTGCGAAGGTAGCAGACCTCACGCGCCACCTAGATAAGGTCTTAGATAGTGCTGGGGAGGAGTCTGCTGTCTTGGTACATGTCGGTACCAATGACATAGGAAAATGTGGTAGGGAGGTTCTGGAGGCTAAATTTAGGCTTTTAGGTAGGAAGTTGAAATCCAGAACTTCCAGGGTAGTGTTCCCCGAAATGCTTCCTGTTCCACGTACAGGACCCAAAAGGCAGGCAGAGCTCCGGAGTCTCAATGCGTGGATGAGACAATGGTGCAGAGATGAGGGTTTTGGATTTGTTAGGAACTGGGGAACATTCTGGGGAAAGGAGGGGCTCTTCCAAAGGGATGGGCTTCACCTTAATCAGGATGGAACCAGGCTGCTGGCATTAACCTTTAAAAAGGAGATAGAGCAGCTTTTAAACTAGATATTAGGGGAAAGCCGACAGTCGCCCAAGAGCGGATGGTTCGGAAGAATGTATCTTTGAAGGATACTACCAAAAGCAGAGAGGTTCCACAAAAGAGTAAAGTAGCCCAAATGCCCTCAAGTATGGAGCAGACAGAGCTTAAAGATCCCAAATTACCCATGTCTAACAATAGCCAAATTAATATGAATAAAATACATTCTCTAAAATGCTTGTATGCAAATGCTAGAACTCTAAAAAAATAAGATGGGAGAGTTAGAATATATAGCCCTAAATGAAAGGTTAGATATGATTGGAATATCAGAGACATGGTGGAAGGAGGACAACCAGTGGGACACTGTGATACCTGGGTACAAACTATATCGTAATGATAGAGCTGATCAAATTGGTGGAGGGGTTGCTCTCTATGTTAGAGAGGGCATTGAGTCAGAAAGGATTAAAGTTTTGCAGGAAACAAAATCTGCTGTAGAATCTATATGGATTGAAATTCCATGTAAAAGGGGGAAGGCAATGGCAGAAGGGGGGGAATATCGAGCGCCTTGCCAGAATGACCAAATGGATGATGAAATGCTCAAAGAAATCAAGGAAGCTAACAAAAGTTACAGTGCAGTAATAATAATGGGTGATTTCAACTACCCCGGTATCGACTGGGTCAGTGTCACTTCAGGACATGCTAGGGAGATAAAGTTCCTAGATGAAATAAATGACTGCTTCTTGGAGCAGCTGGTTCATGAACCGACCAGAGGGGAAGCCATATTAGACCTAGTCCTTAGTGAAACACCAGATCTAGTGCAAGAGATAAGGTTGTTGGGGCCACTTGGCAATAGTGATCATAGCATGATCGCCTTTGATTTAGTTAGAAAAGACCTACATGCATTATCTGACTTTTATCTATCCTTCCAATGTAAATAGATTATGTATATAGTTGACCCTGTTTTCCATGTTTATACTCCTGTTCGATGTAAACCTGACAGCTTGTTGTTATGGTCGTTAAGTTATAATGTAAACCGCACTGATGCTAAATAGCGCGGTATATAAGAAACTGTAATAAATTAGTGGAGGAGGGATAGTAAGGAAATCCACAGAACTACCTTTTAACTTTGGAAAGGGAAACTATAATAAAATGAGGAAAACAGTTAAGAAAAAACTAAAAGGAGCAGTTGCAAAGGTTAAAGACGTACATCAGGCTTGGCTGTTGTTGAAAAATACTATCTTGGAAGCCCAGACCAGCTGTATTCCATGCTTTAAGAAAAGTGGAAGGAAGTCCAAAAAACTGCCAGCATGGTTTAAAGTTGAGGTCAGAGAGGCTGTTGTTGCCAAAAAAGCATCTTTCAGGAAATGGAAAAAACAGCCAAACGACGAAACCTGGAAACAGCACAAGCACTGGCAAGTCAAATGCAAGGCATTGATAAGGCAGCAAAGGGAGAATTTGAGAAGAAGCTTGCTGCGGAAGCAAAAACGCGAAGTAAAGACCTTTTCAAGTACATTCGTAGCAAAAAGCCTGTGAGAGAGTCAGTTGGTCCATTTGATGATAAAGGGTTTAAAGGAGCACTAAGAGGCAACAAGGCGATAGCGGAGAGATTGAATGAATTCTTTGCTTCAGTCTTTACTGAGGAAGATGTAGGGATGTTACCCATGACTGAAGTGGTATTTAAAGGTGCGGAAGAATTGAAGGAAATATCGATACATCGGGAAGATGTATTACAACTATTAGATAAACTGAAGAGTAGCAAATCACCTGGGCCGGATGGTATACATCCAAGGGTGTTGAAAGAACTGAAATATGAGATTGCAGACCTGCTATTAGTAATCTGTGAACTATCATTAAAATCATCTCTAATACCTGAAGATTGGAGGATCGCCAATGTAACACCAATTTTTAAAAAGGGTTCCAGGGGTGATCCAGGAAACTACAGACCGGTGAGCCTGACATCAGTAGCGGGAAAAATGGTAGAAACCATCATAAAGAATAAAATTACTCAGCATGTAGATAGTCATGACCTAATGGGAGACAGCCAACATGGCTTTAAACAAGGAAGATCTTGTCTTACTAATCTGTTATGTTTTTTTGAAGTGAATAATCAGGTGGACAAAGGCGAGTCAGTTGATATTGTGTATCTGGACTTTCAGAAAGCCTTTGACAAGGTCCCTCATTAGAGACTTTTGGCAAAACTAAAGAGTCATGGGATAGGAGGCAGTGTACTATTGTGGATCAGGAACTGGTTAAAAGATAGAAAGCAGAGGGTAGGGCTAAATGGCCAATTTTCCCAATGGAGAAAGGTGAATAGTGGTGTACCCCAGGGATCTGTGCTGGGTCCGCTGCTTTTTGACATATTCATAAATGACCTGGAAAGTGGAATAACGAGTGAGGTTGTCAAATTTGCAGATGACACAAAACTATTTAAAGTTGTTAAAACCCAAGAGGATTGTGGAAAATTGCAAGAGGATCTTGATAAATTGGAAGACTGGGCATCAAAATGGCAGATGAAATTTAATGTGGACATGTGCAAGGTTATGCACCTAGGGAAGAACAACCCAAACTGTGGTTACACGATGCAAGGTTCCACATTAGGAACCACCACCCAAGAAAAAGATTTAGGCGTCATTGTGGATACCATGTTAAAACCCTCAGCCCAGTGTGAAGCGGCGGCCAAGAGAGCAAATAGAATGCTAGGTATGATAAGGAAAGGAATGGAAAATAAAACAAAAGATATTATAATGCCTTTATATCGTTCCATGGTGAGACCGCACCTTGAATATTGTGTGCAATTCTGGTCGCCGTTTCTTAAAAAGTATATAGCTATTTTAGAAAAGTTTCAGAGAAGAGCCACCAAAATGGTAAAGGGGATGGAAGGATACTCCTATGAAGAAAGGCTAAAAAGGTTAGGGCTCTTTAACCTGGAAAAGAGACGGCTGAGGGGAGATATGATAGAAGTCTATAAATTAATGAACGGAGTGGAACGGGTAAACGTAGATCGATTGTTTACCTTATCAGAATATAGAAAGACTAGGGGACATGCAATGAAGCTACAGGGTAAACTATTTAAGACTAATAAAAGAAAATATTTTTTCACTCAACGTGTAATCAAACTCTGGAATTTGTTACCGGAGGATGTAGTAAAGGCTGTTAGTGTAGCTGGGTTTAAAAAAGGTTTGGACAAGTTCCTGGAGGAAAGGTCCATAAACCATTATTAAGAAGGGACCCAGGATATCAATGCTTGAAGCAATACAAGCATTGTGGAACCTGTGTCCCTTGGGGAAACTGCTAGGTACGTATGACCTAGATTGGCCACTGTTGGAAGCAGAATACTGGGCTTGATGGACCTTGGTCTGACCCAGTATGGCATATCTTATGTTCTTATGTAGATGAACAAGCAGGCGGCACCCACTCATTCCTCCTGTGTTTGGAGGCCGTGCGCCTCTGGAAGTTTGCCATAGCCCATGGCATGGTCCTCGGAGCGACCTACCTGCCAGGGGAGCTTAATCTTCTGGTGTACCAGCTCAGCAGAGTGCTTCAGCCACACGAGTGGACCCTCAACAAAGATGTCGCAAACCGCATCTTTCGGATGTGGGGCACGCTATGTATCGACTTCTTTGCATCCCCTTGCAATGCTCATGTAGCACAGTTTTTCTTCAGAATTCCGTTTTCCCACCAGATAGCCTCCAATGCCTTCCTCTTGGATTGGAGCGTGTATCTCCTCTATGCATACCCCCTCGATTCCGCTCACGGCCAAGACCTTGTTTATGCTCCAGGCTGACAGGGGTTCCATGATACTCATTTCACTGCACTGGCCCAGGCAGCCATGGTTTCCCCTGCTGCTGCAGCTCTCTAGGCAGCAACCTCTCTGGCTGTGCTGTGCCCTGGATCTCATCTCACAGGATGACGGGACCTTACTACTTCCCAATGTCTACTCCCTAGCCCTGATGGTGTGAATGTTTAGTGGGTAGTCCCCACGGAGCTTCACTTCCCCATGGACATGGAAAATTTTCTCCTCACATCTCAGAAGGATGCCACACACCACCACGTTGCTTTCAAATGCTGTAGATTCTCTATTTGGTGTGCCAATAAGATGTTGGACCCATTCTCTTGCACGGTGGAGGTACTGCTATAGTATCTCCTCCACCTTTCCAACTTGAGTCTCAAGTCAAATTCCGTCTGCGTTCATTTGAGATTGGTGATGGTATACCATTGTGGCTCTGATGGCAAACCCATCTCTGCGCACCCACTTGTAGGCCAGGTCATGAGAGGCCAACTACTCTCAAGACCTCCGGTCAAGTCCCTGCCAGTGGTGTGGGACCTCAGTGTTGTGCTGGGCAGCTCCGCTCTGCCCCCTTTGAGCCAATGGCTTCTTGCTCACTCAAGTTCCTCACCTGGAACATTGTGTTTTTGGTAGCGGTGATCTCTGCCTGCCAGCTGAGTGAGCTGCAGGCTCTTGTGGCGCACCCATCCTACACCAGATTCCATCAGAACAGAGTAGTCTCATGGACCCATCCTCTGTTCCCTTCTAAGGTGGTTTCATCTTTCCACCTTAGCCAGTCAGTGGTGTTGCCCTTTTTTCCAGACTTCACGCCAACAGGGCTGAGGTCACAGTGCACATGTTTGATTGTAAGAGGCCCTTGGCTTTCTACCTGGAAAGAACTAAAGTCCATCGGCATTCAACCCAGCTCTTTGTTTCTTTTGATCTGAATAGTCTGGGCGTGGTGGTCTCCAAATGTACCCTGTCAGTTTGGGTTGCAGACTGCATCTCCTTTGCTTATGCTCAGTCTAGTCTGAGCCTCAAACGCTATGTCATGGCTCATAATGTCTGAGCTATAGCTGCTTCTGTTGCAAATTTGCACTCAGTCTCCACAGTTGAGATCTGTAGGGCTGCTACATGGTCTTCAGTCCACTCCTTCATAGCCCATTACTGTCTGGATGGAGATTCCCAGTGTGACAGCACCTTTGGCCAAGCCGTACTCCGGCACCTGTTTGGGACTTAGATTTCAACTTTTTCCCACTGGCCTTTCTGTCTGTTCAAGCTACCATAGAGTCTCCCTGATGTTGATGTCTGCACTGGACACTGATTCGACACAACCCTTGAAGAGATTCCTTGTACCGTTTCTCCCAGTTCTCCCTTTGGTTGCCCCGTTGGGCTTGTTTTCTGCTGTTTTTTGGTAGCCTGTAGCTGCTGAGTCAAATATGTAAGGACGTCATTCCTGCTTGTTCCCAGAGAAAGCGTAGTTACTCACCTGTAGCAGGTGTTCTCCGAGAACGGCAGGAATAAGTCCTCACTACCCTTCCTCCTCCCTGTGAAGTTGTTTTGCTTGAGCTATGTCATCATACTGAGGTAAGATGGCTCCAGTGGGCGGGAAGGCAGGCATACATGTGCAATGGAGTTCCCAAAAGCTTCCTATAGAAGCTGGGGAGCATTCCTATGCGGGCTCCATCAGTGATGTCATTCAAATGTGAGGACTTATTTCTGCTGTTCTGGAGAACACCTTCTACAAGTGAGTAACTACGCTAAATACTAGCATAAATGACTAAAAACACACCTTATTTTAAGGAATGCATTTAAATTATAGGTTTATGGTTTATTGGCATTTGATAGACTGCCTTTATGCAAGCAAACAAGGTGGTTTACAATAAAAACATTTAATTCAAAATCAGAAAAGGAATGTCATATTATAAGCAAAGGAAAGAAAGAGGAGGGAAAGAGTGACAGAGGGGGAAGGCAATCACAATAGGTTGAGGGTCAACCAGAGACCTGATAAGCTTGCTTGAATAGATACATTTTCAATTTAACTTTGAAACCTTTGAAAGTGGGCTGTAGGATAATTTCAAGGGGCAATCTGTTCCATAACAAAGGTGCAATTGAAAAGAAAGCCAAAAGAAAGCCGAATTAAGAGTTGAATCATATCTGGTTCTGGAAGGAGTAGGAAGACGATATGCATGTATTGAACGAAGAGATTGCTGGGGAGAATGCAGTGTGATCAATGAGGAAAGGTAGCTATGTGTAGCTTTAAAGGTCAAGGACAAGACTTTAAACTGTATCCTAGAAGTGACTGGAAGCTAGTGGTGATGGACTATCAATGGGGTGATATGGTCATACTTTCTTACATGGGAAAGAATAAGAATGGTGGCATTTTGGATTAAATGCAATTGCTTCAGTGAATAAGAGGGTAAGCCTGAATAAACTATATTGCAGTAATCTATGCATAACATCTTATGAACTCCAGAGGGAGGCTTTCTTTGGCACGATGCAAGTACTATGCTGAGCATTAGCAGTAAATTTGAGAGACACAGATCATACTCCACATACCCTGGCTTAGAAGTGAGGTTCATGATTGTCATGGTATGCGCAAAATGCACCCATTGGGAGAAATTGCCCTGGAAATGACTGTGCTAAGGAGGACTGTAGTTTGGGCCTGGAAATCAAGGAAAGGGTGTATGGCATGGAAACAACAAAGTGCATGAAAAGAAGATTTGACCACCTTGTTGATCTGAGATGAGAAGGTGTTTTATATATTGTAAATTTAGGTGTTTGTTTTCAGATAATTAGATGTTTTTAAGAGTACAAAGAATCGAGGTTTAGTGGGGGTTTTGCACCACCGATACTATATCAGGATACATTTTCTGATGGAATTGAACATGCACTGAGTGGAGGATATAAGACAAGCCAGAAGAGGGGTGAAGAGATGTTTTTCCAGTATTTATCCAATAAATACCTCTTTTATTTATTTATTTTTTTTGCATCGGGGAGTTTTATCTGTACTAATCAATTGAAACCTAAAATCAGAAGACCTATGTATAATTTATGCGCTCTGCCCATGCTCCTCCTAGACTCCATTTCTCTGTATGCCTACAGTGAACATATGTGCGATCGGATGTGCACGCATGTTCCTTAGCGTCCCTCTAGTCCAGTCCTGGAACCATAGAGTTGTCAACCTCCACTAGCAGCTTTGGAGACTGAAAGATTTCATCACTTTGATGTCACCGGTATAAGTAGACAGGAACCGCCCCCTATCACCAGTACTTTCAGTTTCCAAGCAGCTTGGAGGTTCTGAGCCCGGGACTGGGCTCAGGGAGATCAAATAAGCAGAGCTTTGTTTCGAGATATGATTCAGGAGGAATGGGACGCGCCGGAATCGGCGCTCCGGGGGACCAAGACTTTGGCCCGGTTATATCCGTTGTCGGAACAGGATAGGGAGATTTTTCGGTCCCCAAAGGTGAATGCTGCGGTGTCGGCGGTCACTAAGAAGACCACCATTCCGGTGGAGGGCACCGCGGCGTTAAAAGATGTGCAGGATAGGAAGCTGGATACTTTGTTGAAACAGGTGTTTGATATGTGCACTCTCTCGTTGCAAGCCTCCATTGCGGGAGCATGGGTGGCGAGAGCTGGCTTGCTGTAGTCCCAACGTCTGTGGGAGGGACTACTGGAAGAGCAGGCCGAGGATCTGGCACGGCTGGAATCCGGCACGGCTTACCTATCGGATATTCACTTTGATTTGATTCGGGGGCTCGCCAAGAGCATGGCTTCGGTGGTGGCGGCTCGCCGGTATCTGTGGCTCCGCAACTGGTCGGCAGACGGTTCTTCCAAGGCGCGGCTTAGTAAATTACCTTTTCGAGGCAAGCTTCTCTTTGGGGAGGATTTAGAGAAGTTGGTCAAGGACTTGGGGGAATCAAAAGGGGGTCGGCTCCCGGAGGATAGGCTGAAGCAGGACCGGGGGTCGATAGCCTCTAGGGGTGTCCCCAGAGACTCGCGGAGATTCCGATCCTTCCGATTTTCCCAGCCTTCGCGGGGTCGGTATATGGCTCGAGTTCAGTCCTTTCGGGGTTTCCGGGGGGCGGGCAGAGGATTTGGTTCCTTTCAGTCCGCCAACAGTCGAAAACCCCAATGAGATACGGCGGGCCCAGAGGGGGGAGGTGCCCGTGGGAGGAAGGTTGCGGGACTTTTACCCCGTCTGGGTCCAATTAACTGCGGATCAGTGGGTGTTGGAGGTCATTCGAGAAGGCTATGCCCTAGAGCTCCAGCGCCTCGTCTCCGACGCCTTTGTCCTCTCCCCATGCCGAGCCCCAAGGAAGTTCAGGGCGGTCGCCAGCATGCTGCAGTGGCTGCGGCATTTAGGGGCGGTGGTGCCCGTTCCGGCGGCTCAGTGCGGCTCCGGTCGATACTCCATTTATTTCGTGGTTCCGAAAAAAGAGGGTACGTTCCGTTCCATATTGGATTTAAAGAGGGTAAATCGCTGTCTTCGGGTGACCCATTTCCGGATGGAGTCCTTGCGTTCAGTCATTGCGGCGGTGCGAAAGGGAGAGTTTCTCACGTCTCTAGACCTGACGGAGGCATATTTGCATATTCCCATACGCCGCGAGCATCAAAAGTATCTGCGGTTTACTCTGCCGATGGGTCATTTTCAATTCCGAGCATTGCCTTTCGGCCTAGCGACGGCGCCTCGCACTTTCACCAAGGTCATGGTAGTGGTGGCGGCGGCGCTCCGCAAGGAGGGCATTCTCGTGCATCCTTACTTGGACGATTGGTTGATTTGAGCGAAGTCCCGGGAGGAGAGCGTGGCGGCCACGGCGCGAGTGGTGCAATTGTTGGAGAGTCTTGGCTGGGTGGTCAATTTTGCGAAGAGCAAGCTAGCTCCCTCTCAAGCCCTCGAATATTTGGGGGCGCACTTCGAGACCAGTCGGGGAATGGTGTTTCTCCCGGACAAGAGAGCACGGGAATTGCGGGAGCTCGTGCGGAGATTTCTGGGTTGCAGAGCTCCGACTGCATGGCGCTATTTGCAGTTGTTGGGGACGATGGCGGCCAGCATCGAGGTGGTTCAGTGGGCCAGAGCGCATATGCGGCCGCTGCAGAGCTCTCTTCTAAGGCGCTGGTCGCATCAGAGGGATGCGTTGTCTCAAAGGTTGGTGTGTCCTCTGGAAGTGCGACGGGCACTCCTGTGGTGGTTGCGCCCCGGAAGTCTAGAGGGGGCATGCCTCTGGAGGTTCCCGTATGGAGGCTGTTGACAACGGATGCATGCCTCACAGGTTGGGGGGCACACTGCGAAGGAAAGTTTGCCCAAGGCGAGTGGTCAAGGGAAGAGAGTCAATGGTCCATAAACCGATTGGAGATGCGAGCGGTATTTCTGGCGCTGCAGAGTTTCCAAAAAGACTTGGGTCGGAAGGCGGTTCGAGTGCTGTCCGACAATGCCACGACGGTAGCTTATATCAATCGCCAGGGCGGCACAGGGAGTGCGTCGCTGGAGGAGGAGGCGAGTCGACTCTTGGACTGGGCCGAGCAGAATCTGGCGGCGCTGTCGGCGCAGCACGTGGCAGGCGTGGAGAATGTCGAGGCCGATTTTCTGAGCCGCCGCAGAGTAGACCCGGGGGAGTGGAGTCTACACCCGGACGTGTTTGCATTGATAGTGCGGTGCTGGGGGCTACCGGTAATGGATCTGATGGCACGGTTCGATTCCGCGCAGTTGAAGAGGTTCTTCAGCCGGAGGCGGGAACGAATGGCGGAAGGCCTCGATGCGTTGGCTCAGCGGTGGCCGCTGGAGGGCCTTCTCTACATGTTTCCTCCTTGGGCTCTCATAGGCAAGGTGATTCAACGCATAGAGAAACACAGCGGTCTGGTGGTTCTCCTGGTGCCCGATTGGCCCAGAAGACCGTGGTATGCAGATCTGGTTCGGCTTCTGGTGGGCAGTCCGTGGCGGCTTCCTCTGCGGGGGATCTCTTGCTTCAGGGGCCGTTACGCATGCCGCAGGTGGGTCGATTCTCGCTTACGGCATGGCTCTTGAAAGGGCAATGCCAAGGGGTACTCGGCGGCAGTAATTTCTACCTTATTGAAGGCGCGGCGCCGCTCTACTTCCTTGGCATATGTTCGCGTATGGCGTGTTTTTGAGACGTGGTGTGAGGTCCGCGGTTTTCAACCTCTGCGGGCTTCGGTGCCTCATATACTGTCTTTTTTTCAGGATGGTGTGGAAAAGGGGTTGGCCGCGAGCACTTTGAGGGTGCAGCTGGCAGCCATAGCCTGTTTCAGGGGTAAGATTCAAGGTCAGCCGGTGGGTGCCCACGGAGATATTAGGCGTTTTCTTAGAGCAGTGTTACTGTTGAGGCCTCCAAGATGGGATTCCGTTCCTTCTTGGGATCTGAATTTGGTTTTGGACGCGCTACTTCAAGAACCATTCGAGCCTTTGGACAAGGCTTCCTTGAAAGACTTGACGTTGAAGACTCTCTTCCTTGTGGCTATTTGTTCGGCTCGGAGGATTTCGGAGTTGCAGGCGTTGGCGTATACGGAGCCGTATCTGACCTTTTTCAGGCACAAGGTGGTTTTGCGCACGGTTCCGGCCTTTTTACCGAAGGTGGTTTCCGTGTTTCATGTCAACCAAGTAGTATCGCTTCCGGTGTTCTCGGCGGAACAGAAAGAGCGCTCGGGGGGCCGTTTGCATCTCTTGGATGTTCGGAGAATGCTCAAGAAATATCTCAGGAGAACGGCCTCCTTTAGGAAGTCAGACAGGCTGTTTATTGTTTTTGCGGGGCCTCGGAAAGGTGAGGCAGCGGCGAAGTCTTCCATCTCGCGGTGGTTGAAGGAGGCGATTGCTTCCGCCTACCTGTTAAAGGGTACGGTGGTTCCGGAAGGTCTTCGTGCGCATTCCACCAGGGCGCAGGCGGCGTCTTGGGCGGAAGTCAGTTTAGTGCCAGCGGAGGAGATCTGTAGGGCGGCGACGTGGTCTTCGCTCCATTCGTTTGCTCGGCACTATAGGCTGGATGTGCAGGCACGGGGGGATGGGCGTTTTGGCTCAGCGGTTCTTCAGGCTGGGCTAGTAGGTCCCTCCCGTTGATGTGTACTGCTCTGTCACGTCCTCTATGGTTCCGGGACTGGACTAGAGGGACGCTAAGGAAGAGTAAATTAGACTTACCTGCTAATTGTCGTTCCTTAAGGAACTCTAGTCCAGTCCCGGATCCCTCCCAGGGTCTTTGCATTAGGGGCAGCCTGAAGATTCTTTAGAGCGGTCCAGACGGTCAGTCTACTGGTTTAGCGTAGGAAGGGTGAGAAGAAGCGCAGGGAAGACAGGCGGGGCCCTTCTTTACGCAGCAGTGTCTCTTGAGCTTGGTCGCACAGTTGCGCCGGGCTTGGGGGTTCTCGGTGCACCCATTCTTTTTTTTTCTGGTAACAATGTTTGGGACTGTGTGGGTGCGAGTTCATTTCGACTGTTGGCCGATTATGGCTATTATTTCTTTATTCTACTTATTTGTTGCTCTGCTGAGTCTGCTTTGTCAATAGGTACTGGTGATAGGGGGCGGTTCCTGTCTACTTATACCGGTGACATCAAAGTGATGAAATCTTTCAGTCTCCAAAGCTGCTGGTGGAGGTTGACAACTCTATGGTTCCGGGACTGGACTAGAGTTCCTTAAGGAACGACAATTAGCAGTTAAGTCTAATTTACTCTTTACAGAATCACGACTTTGTCATTTATGTGCTTAAGTGGTCATTTACTCATTCATATGTCTAAAATACCTCCATCTACACACATTATTCGCGCATAAATCTAGGTGGCCTTGTATAAAATTGCTCCACAAAATTATCATCAACCTTAAAGAACGGAAAATGTTTTTTTCAGTGATTTTGTATCTCTTTAGTCTGATATCCAGAAAAGATTTTTTCAGTGAATAATAAATGAACAGAAATCCTGTATATATTCTTGACAGCTACTTGAATTTTGTTCTATTGCATGTGTTTTGTAGTAATATACATGATGGCATGCATTATTGGTATAAGTAAGCAATTTGTATTGTCTTTGATGTTTGTTTACTCTCTGAACAAGGATACTCTTACCTTTAAAATAGTTTACTATGATAGGGTAATTTTCTGAAGCATTTCTCCAGGTAATGTATTACTTTGCCACCCCCCACTTCAAAAAAGGCCTGTTACATACTTGCCTGTGTATAGCCTTTATGGGTATGATTTCATAAAAAGGCACCTAAACAATGTTCAAAAATAATGTCTATTTTATGCCTCTGTTTTTATAAAGTCTCAAACAATCGTACATACTTCATCCAGATCAAATTAGTTAATATAGTGGGCACAGTTTATTTATTTATTTATTTATTTATTTAGAACACATTTATATACCGCTGCTTCCAGCGATCAGCAGCGGTTTGATTCTTCTTTTGGGAGGTGTCGATCAGGACAGGGTGGGGAGTATATACATAAAGGACTGAGGGGGGGGGGGGTCACGGCACACATGGTTAAAGTTTTTGGGTTAAACTTATTTACATTTATACAATACGTATTTACAGATTTAGGAAATCACATTTTACATGGCTATACATGGTTACACAGGCGGATTTAAAATGCATATATATTTATCAGTTTACTTTGTTACGGTTTCCTGGAATTTGCGGCTTATGGCTGGTTGTAGTAGCATTTAAATAGGTGGGTTTTTAACTCTTTCCTGAATCTTGTAATGTCCTGGGTTAGACGTAGGTCCACAGGGAGCTGATTCCATATAGTGGGCGCAGCGAAAGAGAAGGCTCTACGACATGTACTCGTTTTCACCGTTCGGATTGCTTTGGGGACCTGCAGGGTGCCCAAGTTGTTAGTTCTTCTGTTCCTATTTGCTGGTTGTGTGCTGATAAGAGATGACAGGTATGAGGGGGCTATGTTGTTGATCAGCTTGAACGTTGTTACTAGCATCTTGTACTGTACCCTAGCTGCAACAGGAAGCCAATGAAGGTCGATCAATATTGGGTTGATGTGGTCAGATACTCTTGTTCCCATTATGATCCTAGCTGCGACATTTTGGGCCATTTGAAGGATACCCAGTGATTTTTTGGGTAGACCTTGGAGGATGGCATTACAGTAGTCGAGGTGCGGCATAACTAGTGCTTGAGCCACTGACCTGAAGTCGCATGGTGCTATTATTTTCCTTAGAGATTGTATCACCCTAAGTTTATAGAAGATAGCTTTGTTTGTTTTACGCAGGTGTGTCTCCATTCTTAGGTTGCAGTCGAGTTACCTCTCAAACCAACACATGAATAACATATAAATAAAGAGACCTCAGAACAACTGGCTCAGTTTCAACACAATCAATGCTGTTACTAATTATGGCTTTTAGTTGTAATCACTGATCACTGTAACGTAGCAATACAGTTCTATAATTGTCTATGTGTTCTTATTGTTCAATTATATTTTTAAATCTTTTTTGTAAATGCCTATAGAATACATAAATTGTATAGCGTGCAAGACACCTCCTCTAAAAGAATTCCATTGGCATATTTATTCATTTTAAAATATTTCTATACCACCATATGCCACCGCATTCTAGGTCGTTTACAGCATTCCATAAAAACATTGTCACATCACAATCCCCATCTACCAATCCAGAATACCTGAGTCTCTACAATGCCCTTAATCTCATTGAGGGAAGAGAAAATTTTTCTGAGTTTTTCGAAAAACCAATAATTCCTGCTCCTTCCGCAAATTCTCTGGGAGTTTATTCCAACATATCAGTGCTGTCGTCCTAAATGCTCTGTCTCTTCATATCGTCTGTCTAATTTGCTGATAGCCCAGGACCGCCAGGAAGTGACCCTGATTTGATCTTAACAGTCTCCCTGGTTGATACTAGGCTAGCAGGTGTCTCACTCAAGTTTTATTGCGAGCAACTTCATCAAAGGGGTCTGATAATATATGCGCCAAAGAAACTTTGCAAGAGTGTCTGCATGAACAAACTGCTGGCTTATCTTCCATCTTTAAATAGATCTGCCATCTTTAGACCTGTTTCACTTGAAGAAAATGTGTTCTATCCTTACCCACAAAGGGGTAATTTTATAAAAGGATGGCTATGTGAGAAGTCCAACATGGCGCCTAATTTATAAAGGCCTTTATAAAATAGGCTTCCAGATCCAACCCAATAGTGTACAAATGCTGACACACAAATTAATACCTGCTGCGAAAAGGGTAGAAATCTGTACATGTACTCCATGAAGGTAATTTTATAATGGGCCACCTATGTTTGAAGACCACATAGGTGCCTATTTTTATCCTAACTTTTAAAAACACATTGGCTCTTATCTATCTTTTTAAAATACAAGTACAAATCTGGTAAAAATGCCAGCTAGATGAAGCCACAGACATTAATGCTTGCTCAGGAGAAGACATAAATTTTAGCGCATAAAGTACATTTGTACACACATATTTTAAAGACGTACATGCACAAATTGCAAGTCTGCCTGTGCTCTGCCAAACTCCTCCTCTGAACATGCCTGCTGTAAAGTCACACACACAAGTACGCACCTAACTGTACTATATGAGTTTTATAAGAGGGCTTTAACATGCATATCCTGGCATATACATGTAAAACATCCTTTATAAAATTACCTCCTATATATGCGCACACATATTTTATAAGTACATGCATACATCACAGCTCCACTCAAACTTTGTCCATGGGTTTGGGAATCTCTAAATATAGATTTTGTCAAAGTAGGAACCAGGGCCATAACCTATATAAAAGGACCTTGTGTTGATATTACAGTAATAAACTAGATACCATATTGTGCAGCAAAAGTCATTGCTGAAAGAGTCCAACCAATGAGAAAAAAAAAAGATAAGAAGAAAAGAAGAAATGATTGTTTCGGGAAAAAAAAACCCATGTACTGACAAAAAAAATCATTGCATGCAGCAGTGTCACTGATAGATGAGTATCTCAGTGGGTTGAAGATGCATACTGAGCTAACAGAAGACCACCTTAAATTCATGTTCTCTAATAAAACTTGCAAATAATAGCAGAAACACAAAAGTTGTGGAGATATGGCTAGAAAAGATAGATATCAGAATAAATTATTTAGGCAGGACCCAAGGCAATTCTACAGCAAATTAGGGATTAATAGTAATTTAAATGAAGCACTAGGTAAAACAGAATTTCTGGATTCTGTAGAACATAACAAAAAGCAGAATGACTATCCAGCACAGACAAGGCAATGGAAAAGGTAAACACCAAAACTAGAGAATGGCCTCAATTAAAAACTAAGATTGAAAAGAGTTCGAGATTGGAAGAGCCATGGCCTTGATGGAGGACCCAACTTTTGGCAAAAATCATTTAGCATCTCTTCATGAAGATCTGACAAATTGCAAACATGTATTGTTCAGATGGAATTAATACTATAATGGTTAAGGACAGAAAGATTGCTTCTTTAAAATGGAAACCCAACTTACATTCCCAAAATCATTCACACCCATGGCACATTTAAAATTTTCAAGTTGTTCATGGCAGTAGATGCAGATGACTATATAATCATATAGATTGTAATAGTATTACAGAAACAGAGCAGAAGGGCATTAGAAGAACAACATATGGCACTAAGGACCAGTTTATGCTGTATAACGCTATAATGAAAAACTAAAAAAAAAAAAATAGACACCTCAGTATAGCATTGGACCTGTGTTGCCTGACCTGTGTTGCCACGTTCTTGGCTAATAAATTGATTTAAAATATACAAAGTGAACCCTGGATTGTTTGAATATATCTAGTTTGCCATAAATAGATGACAGATGGGGAGTCCAAGATGGTACAGAACTAGCTGTGAGCATCTTGTGGGCAGGTCTTATTGCTTTTTTCTCCTTATGCATAAACTGAATGGAAAAGCATAAGGCAAAGGTGAGTTTTCTCCTCCATATCCCTACCTTAACAATTTCTCATGGATAGGTTTGTTCATCAAGGCCTGATAAGCTTGACCTCTAGGTGTGCTGGTGGATGACCGCCCCAGTTGGTGTTCGAGGTTTCCTTGAGGTCAGAGGATTGGTTACCTCTTTATCTTTATTGCAATGCTTTATATTCTGCCCAAGCAAAGCGTCAGGGCTGTGTACAAACATTATGACTGCAGGTAATAATAAAGAGAGAAAGGAATGCCATTGAATAGACAGGAAAGTGACAGTTGGAGAGACAGAAAGCAAAGGGATAGAAGCGCCAAACACATTTAGAAAGGGATTGGGATAGGGGAACGTCTAGAGGGAGGAGGGGGAAGCCTAGGGGTCTCAGGACTGCAGATGATACCAAATCATATGAATGCTGTGAATGTATGGGCATGTAACCAGCTGGAGGCAGCAAAAGCTGAAGATCTGGAAGGAATGCAATATCAATCTCTGAGTCTGGTGCAGGTGGATTCACTTGCTGCACTGGAGAGCCATTGTAGAGGAGATTCATTATAGGTGAACTCTGTTGGAACTTTGTAGTCTACACTCCAAGGACAAACTCCTTGCAGACTCCTGCTGCTTCCCTAAGTATGACAGTATTCCTTAGTTGGCTAATTGTATTGTTGTGTTTTATAATGATTTGTTGTACATGGAGCCTCCACAATCAGGGCACAACTATGAGGAGTAATTCACAGAGGACTGGAGGATTGTCTCAGTATGGGTCTTGCAGATTTTGGAAAACGTTAATGTTTGTGATATGATGCTGTATGTTAGGATGGAAGAAATGGACAGTTTTGCCTGGTGTTTGAATTTAAGGACCCTAAACTTTCTTAAGGTTTGAATAGCACCTGCTGAAATGTTTAAAAAATACTTGAAGAAAACTTTGTGTCCCTGGGGAAGCAATCCCTACTACTACCAGGGTTTATTACTGATCCTCTCAAAGGCAATCTGTCCAACAGGTGGAGAGGTCTATTTTGGATGGTTTATCTATGGATAGCCTCAATTTGTCACAAGTTTTGGAATCGCCAGAAAACACTACTGATGTTATGGTATATTATGTTTCTTGGAATTTGCCTAACTGCCTTTCATTATATGTTGAGGCAGTAAACAATAAAAGATCATAAAAACAATAAAACCTTAAATAAAATTCCAAGAAATAGAAAAGGAAAATGAGAAAAGATACTAAAAAAAGAAATAAAAAAATGTATTAAACAGTAGAAGAAAAATAGAAACAAGTAGCTGCTAAAAAGTCAAAAACTTCCAGTACTAAATATGATTAGTGTAAGTTAGTTCAATAAGGTAGGTCTAAAGCTTCTTAAACCTCTTAAGAGTTTTTCTGCCATAAGTAAAGAGGAAGTGAATTCCACAACACAGGGGGCTTATTGTAAAAAGACTGTCATAAGTAATCATAAATTGATTGGAAGAAGGAGAGGGTACAAGTTTATTTTGATCCTGGGAGTGGAGAAATCACGTAAGGAAGTAAGGAATAATTAAATTACACAGATATTCTTAACCTGAATATGTCTTGAATATTAAAATGAAAATTGTATATTTTCTCCTATGCATGATTGAGTGTCACTGTTCAGTAATTTACAAGCTCTACTCTTCTCATCACTTATGCCTTGGAGCCACCTAAGAGACAGGACCCTGAAACTTTTCTTTAGAAATAAGGATAAGCTCTTCTCCATAGACGTGTGGGATGTCTTCATGTATAGGTGATGTCTCCAATGGAGCCTTGCACAGGACCTTCCTCAACGCTTTCAAAAATATTTTAGGAAGGCCATAGTGCATCTGCCCCAGTTCCTGCCTGCTGCCATCATACCTGAGTCATGCTTTTTTCCTCAGAACCATTCAGACATACTCTTGTCTGCGCGTCCATCTATGAGTTTTCTCTCCGCTGCTTTTATCAGAACATAAATGCCATACTGGGTCAGATCAAAGTCCATCAAGTGCAGTATCCTGTTTCCAACAGTGGCCAATTCAGATCATAAGTACCTGGCAGGTTCTCAAAAAGGCACACAGGTTCCACAATGCTAGTCCCTTTCCACCAGGAATTTGTCCAAACCTTTTTGAAACCCAGCTACACTGACAACTTTTACTACATACTCCGGTATTGAATTCCAGAGTTTAATTATTCATTGAGTAAAAAACTATTTTCTCTTATTAGTCTTTAATGGGTTATATTGTAGCTTCATTGTGTGTCCTCTAGGCTTTCTATTTTTTGATGCATAACAACCGATCTACTTTTACCCGTTCTACTCCATTTATTAATTTATAGACCTCTGTCTTATCCTTCCCCCCCCCCCCCCCCCAGTCATCTCTTCCAATTTGAAGAGCCTCAACCTTTTAAGCCGCTCCTCATAGGGGTATCTTTCCATTGCCTTTACCATTTTGATGGCTCTTCTCTGTACCTTTTCTAATTCTGCTATATCTTTTTTAAGATATGGTGACCAGAATTGCACGCAATATTCAAGGTGCGGTCACACCATGGAATGATACAGAGTCATTATAATATCCTTGGTTTTATTCTCCATTTCTTTCCTTATGATTCCTAGCATTCTATTTGCTTTCTTGGCTGCCGCTGCACACTGGCCAGAAGGTTTCAACGTATTATTCACGATGACAACTAAATCTTTTTCCTGGATGGTGGTTTCTAAGGATGGTACCTTGCATCGTGTAACCATAATTTGGATTATTTTTTCCTAGGTGCATAACTATGTACCTGTCCACATTAAATTTCATCTGCGATTTGGACGTAAGGTCTTCTTGCAGTTTTTCACAATCCTCTTGGATTTTAACAACTTTGAATAATTTTGTGTCATTGCAAATTTGATCATCTCACTTGTTGTTCCTATTTTGAGGTCATTTATGAATATGTTAAAAAGCAGCGGGCCTAGCACAGATCCCAGGGGTACTTCACTATTCACCTTTCTCCATTGAGAAAATTGGCCATTTAGCCCTACCCTCTGCTTTCTATCTTTTAATTGGTTCCCTATTCACAGTACCTACACTGCGTCCAATCCCATGACTTTTTAATTTTGTTAAGAGTCTCTCATGAGGGACCTTGTCCAAGGCTTTCTGAAAATCCAGATACACCATATCAACTGGCTTACCTTTGTCTACCTGTTTATTCACACCTTCAAAAATATATAACAGATTAGTAAGACAAGACTTTCCTTGGCTAAATCCATGTTGGATTTCTCCCATTAAATCTGGACTATCTTGCCTCTTCATCTTTTTATTCACTGGGAGCGCAATATTCTCAAGAAACTGCCCCCCCCCCATCCCCATAATACACAACTTAAGGTCTCTAAAATCTCCAAAGCAATGGCACCCTTCCAGTGCACATTCCAACAGAAAACCAAGAGTTCTCATCAACATTATATCTAACACCCTCACAACCCCGACCCTAAGGCACACCAAAAACCACACTGCAATGACATCACCTGCACCTTAATCAACTCTCGCTCTGCCCGCAACAAAATAGAAACTATATTTGACTATATCACCGACAGCATGGTGGACATCATGAGAATTACAGAAACATGGATTGCAGAAACTGAAAATGTCCAATTAAACCAGCTCAACACCACCACACACACCATCCACAACTGCCCCCGAACCACCAACAGAGGAGGACGGGTCTGCATACTCAAAAACAAAAATCTCAACTTCAACACCATTGACATAGCCTCCACTCACAACATAGACATCCTCACAATTGCAAACACCTCATTATGTGCCTAACCCTACAGAGCCCCACACAACAAAACCGAAGAACTAGCCATACTTGAAGCAATCTTCCTCCACTCAGAAAAACTTCATCCTTCTCAGGGAATCAAATCTTCCCTCTTCCTCCAACAACCAAACCTCTGCCTTCTTGTAAGTAATGAAAGGCCTCTACTACACTCAACTTTTATCCATTCCAACCCACTCCAAAAGTAGAATCCTTGATCTGATCTTCTTCCCAAACAGCCTAATGAACTCACCTGAATACACCCCCCCACAATACTTCCAGTCCTCTGGTCTGACCACAGCCTAATAAGCTTCATGCCACCACATTCACACATAAACAACTCACCCCAAAGCACCATCCCCACAGAGAGAAGATTCCTCACATTCGAAGAACAGGCCTTTCTCAAAAAAACACTATGAACCATGGCAAGCATCCCAGAAGAAACCGACCTTAAATCGCTGATCAACATATGAAACTCCACCATATCAGCAGCAGCTCTTACACCACCAAAGACACCCCCCAACAAACATCGATGTCACGCACCATGGTTCTCCACAGCACTAAGAGAGCAAAAAGATGACCTATATTGCCTATCTGATTTTGGTATACCATTTTTCTACCAGTCAAAAAGGTGAACAAATAATGGTGGAAAGACATGAATGTAGTAGGGTGCAACACGTTTCGGTCAAAGCGCTGACCAATTGATAGGAGGGGCACGTGTTGGGCGGTGGGGTACATCGAGATCAAGCTGGGTGGGGAGTGAGGCACAAAGGCAGATGCAGAGGCTAACACAAAGGGGGTAAGCAAGGTTCAGCGATGTGGGCGCAAGAGTTCATCCTATAGTTCCTTGAGGGGACTAGCAAGTGCCATACTGTTCCTGGAAGAGATGAGTCTTTAGGTGTTTTCCGAAGACCTTTGTTGACTGGATACTTCTAAGGGTGGGTGACAGCGCATTCCAAAGTGTGGGGGCATAAAGTGGGAAGGACTGTAAGTGGGCATAATTTGTGTTAGCAGGCTGAGCAGATTCAGTGTGCTTTATCTGTAGGGCCTGGTGGAGCTGGGGGCGCTGATAGACTTCTGGAGGTAGTGGGCGGTGAGGCCATTCTGAGCTTTGTGGATGATGGTGAGGACTTTAAATTTGATCCTGGAGGTGATGGGTAGCCAGTAGAGGGATTTTAGGATGGGTGTGATATGGGAGTGTCTGGGTGCTCGGAAGATTGTGCGTGCTGCAGTATTCTGAGCGAACTGCAGCGGATGGATAGTGTGCTTGGGTAGCCTCTGATATATGGAGTTGCAGTAGTTGAACAAGGGGGTGATTGTTGCTTGACAGACTGCACAGAAGTCATTGGAGGACAGAAGGGGGCACAGGTTGTATAGTGTCCTGAGTTTATAATAGATTGCCTTGGTAGTGTTTTGGTTGTGGGCTTGAAAGTCCAGGCGCTGGTCTAAGGTGACTCCGAGGGACTTGAGCTAAGTTTTTGACTTGGAGGTCTGTCTCTCGAAGTCTGACTGTTGTAGGAGGTGTAGATTCTGGGTCCCTGTGGCATGTAGGATTTCAGTCTTGCTGAAATTGATTGCTAGGTTTCGGTTCTGGAGCCATTAACAATTTCTTTGAAGCAGGCTGAGAGATTGGAGTAGTTGGGGGTGGCTGTGGAGAGCGAGGTGTATACCATTATGTCGTCAGCGTAGATCAGATATCTGATGCTGAATTTTAGGATGGTAGCACCTAGGGGGCATACATAGATGTTTGAACAGTAATAACGACAGAGCGGATCCCTGGGGCACTCCTTGTGGCAGGGTGTACAGGGAGGATCTTGACCTGTTGGCAGCGGTGTGAGAGGTATAAGTGGAACTATTGGAGAAGTTTGCCCTGTACTCCAGTCTCGTGGAATTGGTCCAGGAGTGTTTGATGCGACACTGTGTCGAACGCTGAGGAGATGTCCAGGAAAAGCAGTATGAAGCCCTTTGATTTGTTCTCTGTTCCTTTGATGAGGGTTGATAGTAATGAGGTCAACACAGATTCTGCACTGTGATGGGGATGAAAGCCATGTTGGTGATGATCATGGGGTGCGTGCTGGTCGACAGGTTCCTACAGCTGGATATGGACTGTCTTCTCTGTGATTTTTGCCAGGAAGGGTATACTGGCAATGGGTCGGTATGAGGAGGGTGATCCGGGATTTAGGTTGGGTTTCTTTAAGAGGGGCAAATAGAGGCCTGTTTGAGTGGTGGGGGTAGGTGTGCGTGGGATAGGGATGCTTGTACTATGGTCAGTATGAGTGGTAGGAAGTGATTCTTTGTAGCTTTTATCCACTGTACCGGGCATGGATCTAGCAGGGACTTGGTTGTATTGATACGTGAGATGATAGCATCAAGTTCATTCGTGGGTATGTCCCTGAATGTGGTCCAAGACTGGTAGGAGTCCATTGTCGTGCTCAGGGTGGGTATGACAAGTATGGGGGAGAGGGGTTGGTGGAGCCATGCTTTGACTGGAGGTAAACTTGAGTTTATCTAGGTATGTGGCGTGTACGTCAGAATCTCTGGATTTCCTCCACTGGCGTTCTAAATGGCGAAGAGCCTGTTTCTGTTCTCTTAGCTCTGTTTAGTACCAAGATGCATGTCATCATTGTTTGGTGGATTTTGGTCTGGAGGTTGCAGAGCCAGCAGCAGAGATGGTGGTATGCCAAGTATTGCTTACTGCTTGGAGGTCAGTCTCAGTCTGAATCGATAAGTCCTTTAGGGTTGGCAGAGTGTTTTGCAGGAAATATTGTTCGTTGAAGGCTACGAAGCATCTGCTGTGGGGTGATCTCTTGAGGTGAGTAGTTGATGCGTTGTTGGGGCAGTGTGAGAGTGATGAGATGGTGGTCTGACCAGGTTATGGGGGTTGAAGTTGGAGGGACATACCCAGATGTGATTAGGAGAGGGTTGGGGAGGAAGACCCATTCCAGAATTCCTCCTTTGCAGTGGGTTGAGGTGTCAATGAGCTGTGTGTATTGCATGTCCTGCATGGTCTGGAGGAAGGCAGTGCTCTGGTTGGTGGACGCTGATGGTAGATTTAGGTCTTAAAAAAAAATAAGGTGTTTGTGGTGGGATGTGTGTGAGCAGACCGCGTTGATCAGAGTGTCGAATTCTTCAGCCTTGCTGGTTGGTGCTCTGTAGGCCAGGCAGATGGTGACATGTCTGTTCGCAATTGTGAAGATATCCATGGCTGGCATGGAGATGGCACTGATGATCTCGAATTTAAGGGCTTTAAGTGAAAGGATGCATATGCTCCCTCCTCTAGTGTCACTGCATGGGCATTTGTGGATGGTGTTGGGATCGGTGTTGAGCTGGTTGAGTAGGATGTTGTCACTGTCAGAGAACCATGTTTCAGTGATGCACATGAGGTCTATCTTGTTGTCTGAGATGCGGTTGTGAAGGGTGCATTTGATGGAGTGGGTGGTATTAGTGTGAGGGAGGGGGAGGGGTTTCAGTTGTGACTGGAGCAGGTGCCTGGGTCTTCTGTGGTGGTAGGTGCTGTGATCAGGCCATGGTTTGGTTGATTTAGATCTGGACGGGAGGATGATGGGGATTGGGCAGGGGTGAGAGGCGGTGGTAACAGTTGTTTGTGGCTCCAGTAAGGTGAGGGCTAGGAGCAGGAATGCGATTGAGTGCCCTAAGATGGGTGTGCCACATGGTGTTGCCTTTCTTGCCATGCGGCGGGTTTCCGGATGCTGAAGGTGTGAGTTGAGGTTGGGTGTTGGTTCTTTGTCCTTGATAACTATGCGTGGTCACAGCAAGGGTGGCTCTGGATAGTGGAGCCAGGTCTGAGCATGGCGTGTAGACTAACTCCAAACCACGTACCTAAGCAACCTAAAAACTTACTGTGACACCACCTACAAATTCAAGCAGGAATACTACACCAACCTTATACTATGCGCCATCAATAAGCCCAGGGCACTCTTTGACATAGCCAGATCGCTCACAAAGGAGCCCACTCAACCATGTCAAGATAACATTCTCAACCCACAAGACATGACTTCATACCTACAAACCAAGCACAACACAAGCAGCTCAAGCAACCTCTCCTTACCTACAAGGAACGAAGACACCACTACCACTTCCACTTCCAAACACTCCTGGACCACCATCAGGACTGTACCCCCCCCACCCCCCCCAAAGAACTTGCTGGAATAATCACCAATATCAACATGACCACCTCCCCACTTGATCTATGCCTAGTATCCTGGATAATAACCACTAGGACACATTTCATATCACACATATCAAAAATCCTGCAAACTTCCCTATCACAAGGCTTCTTTCCATCTTCACTAAAACAAGCCTCCATTTCACCTGCCTCATACAGACTCATAGCCAGCATACATTCATAGCAAAAGTCATAGAAAAGGCCGTTCAAACCCAACTCCAGGGTCACATAAAACACCACGTTCTACTGAATCAGCATCAACATGGTTTCTGCCCCTACCACAGCACAGAAACCCTACTCGCCTCCCTGCTAAACACAGTCATCACTGGTACAGAAATTCTCACTCATGGCTTCATCCTGCTCTTCCTGGTTATCTCTGCTACATTTGTCTCTGTATCACACCAAGTCTTATTCAACTAACTCCACAACATTGGAGTACAAGGCACCCCCCTCAAATGGATTCATTCCTACCTCTCAGACCGGAGTCAGCAAATAAAAATAGGAACCCAAAGATCCTCTCCATATATCCTACCACCAGGATCATCCCTCTCTTCACTATTGTTCAACATTTACGTACAATCACCAGTGTACAATCATTCAGAACTTCAACATTAACTACCAAATTTATGCCATCGACATCATGATCTATACATCTTTCTCCACAAATGCACCAGACTACTCAGAAATGACTGCCTGCTTTGTTGAAATAATCAAATGGCTCCACCTCCATAACCTACATGTCACAAGAGACCTCAACTTCACCCCCCCCCCCTCCCTCAGCAATGAGCTTAGGAAATACAGACCTCCAAGTCAAATCAGATATCTAGGAATCACATTGGATCAACAAATTAACTTCCATGCTCAAGTCAAGAACACCACCAAGTCTGTCTACCACAAACTCAGAACCCAAAGAAACCTATGTCCCCTCCTCAACCACAGAAAACTTCTGCTCAGTGTGTCAAGCCATCATCACCCCCCTGCCAGACTACTGCAACTCAATTTATTAAGACTTACCCAAGCACACACTTCTCCCCCTTCAACTCGCCCAGAACACTGCAGCTTGAATCATCTGCCGAGCATCAAGACAGACCCACATCACACCCATCCTTAAACAACTCCTCTGGCTCCCCTTCACCTCAAGAATCAAATATAAGACCATCACCACCATCCACAAGACACTAAATATCCAATCCTCTGAGCACCTACAAACACTAACAAACCCAAGGCCACCAGACCGAGAAGACACAGCACACAAAATCTCCTGACATCCCACCCCAGCTTTGCAAGAACAAACAAAACATATGCCACAGAGTGTTCTCACTCTATGCCCCCACCCTCTGGAACTCACTGTCTTCCAGGATAAGAAACATCTTTCAAGAGCATTTTGGATCTGACTCCCAACAAAGCACAATATAGCATGAACTCTCACAAGCCAGCTGGATGTCTCCCCACCCTGCCTCTTTGAAACCATTGCGTAAAAGGACTTAACCAAACCAACCAACACAGAACTTCCCACCAATAGGCACAATCCCACTGAACCCAGATGAAGCACTCCCATCCTAGTACTATCCCTTTCATCCCCTCCCTGGTTCACCTCTAGATTAAGCTGATTAATATAAATCTTGTTCTCATGTTATGTGTAACTCCCGTGCACTCAAAGGTTTTCTGTTTTCACCTAGTTTTATGTAAACCATTTTGAATGGTAGAAAAACGGTATAGAAATTCTGTTAAATAAATAACATAAATTATCTACATGTTCAGTAATTGTATTCTTTATAATGACTTCTACCATTTTGCCCTGGTACTGACATCAGGCTCACTGGTCTGTAGTTTCCCAGATCACCCCTTGAACCGCTTTTAAAAATTGGCATTACGTTGGCTATTCTCCAATCTTCCAGTACTACAGATGATTTTAGTGATAGTTCACAGATTCCTAATAGTAGGTCTGCAATCTCATATTTCAGTTCTTTCAACACCCTTGGATATATACCATCCAGTCCAGGTGATTTGCTACTCTTCAGTTTATCAAATAGTTGTAATACATCTTCTGGGTTTATCAATATTTCCTGTAGTTTTTCCTCCATTTTTCTGTTCTCTTGCATGAGAGTAACGTGCCTGCTGCTGCGCTAGGTTTCTTCACCACTTTGCTTCCTTTAGTTAGGTTTTTTGATCATTTTCTAAGTTTCCTTTCTTTTTCCTTCAGTGCCCCCACAGGCCACACTTAGGTCTCAGGTGGACCTAGCTGGATTACTTCTGTCTTACTTTATTTTTAATTTATTTTTCATTATTGAGCTATTTGATTTAATTTTGGTTATTTTTCCATCAAATATGTCTCAAAAAACTGCCAGTGGATGTAAGACATGTACCAGGTCCAAATGAACCATGTCTGTCATGGATGCTCATAAATAGTGCCTGCAGTGTCTGGGACCTGACCATAACCCCTCTTTGTCATTTGTGTTTACAGATGACAGTGTGAGGCTTTCAAGATCATGAGGAGAAACACAATAAACATTGTGGCCCAGAAAAATGGCCCATAGCATTGGCCACCATGGACCCTGGAGCTGTACTAGACACTGGCAGCATGCTGGCACTGTGGAGCTCTCCAGCCCACTTGGAGCCAGACACCAGTAGGGCTCTTTGGGATTGGAGCATTCATCATTGCCTTCAGTGACAGTGAGAACTTGCAGTACAGTATTACCTGCACTGTATAAGCACTGAAGTTCATCAGAGCACGATGCCAGAAGCACTGAGGAATCAAATGATGTATGACCCCTGAAACAGCCTCACCATGAGGACAGCTCATCCTCTGTGCCATCTAAGGGGCTGTGACGGACTCCAAGGGTCCATGATCAGCCAGCTGATACTCCTCAACTGGCTCCGATGATGATGACAGAGACTGCCAAGACCCCCATACCTTCGTTCATGACAACCTTTGAAGAGTGCTTGGGCACGAGGATGGAAGAGAAGCTCATAATGATAATTTCTCTGTAGGACCTGACAGCAGCAGCACCACAGCACCAAGCTGATACTCAAGACTCTAGCCTTGCCCATGAGAGACGCATCGTCATCAAAACGTCAAAGGGCTCAGTGTTAACACATGCCCAACCAATATTGTTATCAAGTGCATTGGGAGAGGATCAGTTCCTGAGACATCAAAGGCCTTTGGTGCACCTGCACTCCTGGAGGAGATCTGACTCCTGTGTAGATCAAAGTCAGCCCAGGCAAAGACACAGATGTCCATTAAATATCATTTTGAGTTTGAATCTGAGCACTCCTAGGTAACTGACTACGATGCTCAGTACTTCTGTGCCTCATGAGCCACACAGGTCTTCCCTGAGGATATATCTTGTCTGTATAATAACAAAGTCCATTCCATTCCAGTTGCAAACAAAGGAAGAACCTCAGGGCCGAGGAGTTGGAAATCCTCCAGTATCTAGATCACCCCAAGGAAATGGTGACAGCGCCCATGCAGATGAAAATGTGGGAGACCCCCCTCTGTGTGCCTCCTGTGAGCACTGTATGTACAGAGTCCAAAAGGTTCCTGGATTCAAGAAGCTACAGATGCCACACCACTCTATGGTCACCAAATCCACTCTCAAAAAAAAAACCAGGAGCTCCAAGTCAGTCGTCAGTGCTCCTGGGGAGACAGACTAGGATTTGTTTGGGAGGAGGTTTTAATAAAATGCCAGATAGTGGATGCTGTTGAATATCCAGATACATCAAAATATAAAAAATCCCGATCACCTTAGAATCCCTAATAAATTTCAGTATTATTTTTTTGTCGGAGCTGGTCAGCTCAGTGTCTACAGAGTATCCATAGCACCGCTGTGACCTCTTCTTTTTAATTAAGTAGAAAACTTTAACTTAGCTTATTGCATATTCGCCAAAGTGCTGCCAAAACGCCAAAAAGACAGACGACGTGGCTCACGTTTCGGGTTTACATCCAATTTCTTTTCTCGAAAAACCCTGCTTCAGGTCCAATACAAAGTCGGCAGTTGACAGTTCTCCACGTCGTCTGTCTTTTTGGTGTTTTGGCAGCACTTTGGCGAATATGCAATAAGCTAAGTTAAAGTTTTCTACTTAATTAAAAAGAAGAGGTCTCCATTGATGATCTGCCTCGTTGGAACGCATCGTCGAACGCAGGAGAGTGCTGTGGCCTCGGCGGGAAGAAAAGTTGAAATGCATACCTGGAACGCACAAATCTGCTGCTTAGATGGCCGATGCTCCTTTGGAACACATAGCTGAAACGCATGAATACTCAGCTAAGATGGCCGCTGTTAATTGAAACGCATAGCTGGAGCGCATATTTTGACAGCTAAGATGGCCGCCATTAATTGAAACGCATAGCTGGAGCGCATATTTTGACAGCTAAGATGGCCGCCGAAATTTGGCACGCATAGCTGGAATGCATAAGATTCTGGCTTGATTGAGACTCTCCCATTTCTCCTGCTCTCATAAAATTCAATGCGATCTCATCCTAAAGTGCAGGCTCAATATAACACACCTTAATGTGTCAAGCTTCAGATCTACTGAGCCTCACTTCCATCGAAGGAAATTTTAACTGTAGCTCCTCTTTCTATCTCCTTGCTGTTTTGCTCTAGCCTGGAGCTCCCTTGTGTGGCCATTCAGCATATTGCTGGTTAAATTCTTTCAAAAATTCCAGATTTCTTTTACTACCCTGTATAATGGCTAAAGTTAAATCCTATGTGTCTGCACTGTCCAAATTCTCCAGGACTACTGATTTACAGTCGGAACTCTCGTCGGAGGCAGAGCATCATCCTGCACCCACGGGTATTAGATGAAGCGGTGGTCTCCACACTAGCGAAGAAGCAAGATCTTGTGGAAATATTACAGGAACTTAAGCTCTTCCGAACGGATTTCACCAAAGCAGTGGCAGACATGCGGGCTGATTTAAAGGTGCTTGATGACCGGGTAACTCAAACCGAAATCCATATAGGGGAACAAATAGACTCCTTGGCTGATCTTCATACCAAGATGAGAAAAATGGATCAAATAACGAAGGATATGCTGGACCGCCAAGAAGATATAGAAAATTGTCAAAGAAGAAATAACATCTGCATCTTGGGGGTTCCAGAAAGTTCTGGGGACAGAGAGGATTAGAGGGTTATAGTTCAAGAGATATTTGCCTTTTGTGTAACTAACTCCGCTCGACCAGTCAAATTGGAGCGTGCTCATTGTAGCCTTGGGCCTAAGAGGGATTCCAGCGCCCGTCCACGCCCAATCATAGCATGCTTCTCCTTCTTCGAGGACAAGGTGGCACTATTTCGCAGCTTGCAGGGCAAACGATCTTTTCTATATAAAGGTCAAGAGCTTCAAATTTTCCAGGACATTGCACAACGCACCTTGGAAAGGCGCAAAAGCTTTCGGCCCCTCACGCAAGCTCTTCAAAAACGTTCTGTACCATATCGTTGGGGCTTTCCTTTCTCACTGATCTTTGAGTGGAATGGCATTAAACATCGTATTTCAGACCTATCTGACTGCTTGCTTTTTTGGATTCCCTCCAATATGGGGTGCGTTCGCTTCCGCAACGTAACCCGAAGGGAGACTGGGAAGTCTCCACTCCTAAGTGTCGAAAGCTCCCGAGATCAAGATGTTCTTCGGAGGCAGATCAAGACAGCCCCTTTGGGCAAGGGATGGACACCACAGCTCCGACCTGAGAGGGGGTCATAAGTTAAATTGAACTGTTTAAATGGTTAACTAGTTTGTTTTTTCATATCTCTTTGGCTGAGATCTCTAACGAGGCTGGTTGCGTTTTACCCCTCCTCGAAGACCCTCAGTGCACCTGAAGCTGACAGGTGGAGATAGGTATATCAATGTATTATGTCCCAAGTATTTCAGGATACAAGTTTCAAAGATAGGCACCGAATTTATAAGAGGTAAGGTGAGGGTAGCAATGACAGATAGCAGGTTAGATTGTTTAATCATTTTCCAAGAAAATGAGGGATCTGGAGTGATAGTTAGGTTTACCCTATTACCTAGTATCCTCCTAAGGGTGGGAAGGTCACCCGCTCATGACAGAGGTTCTCCTGAACGGAATGCTATCCTGTGACTCCAGGATAGCACGAGGAGAACAAGCTAATGAGGAAGAAAGGATAGGGGGACGAGGGGGAAGGGGAGGGGGAGGCCAGAAGAGAGAAAAAGAAAGAGGGAAGGAAGTGCAGTTACAGTGATGCAGATTAGAGGTGGGAGATGGAGAGCTCTACAATGCTGGAGGGAGCAGGTAGGGGGGAAAGTCTGTATGGATGAATTCCAAATGAAAGTTTTGAGTGAAGAGAACCAAGTGTTGAAAGATATATCTTGTTTCCCCTTTGACAGAGTTTATCACATTCGGGTTTCCCTGATAGGTAATGATTAAATGAATCTCCTGGAATGTTAGGGGCCTACACAACCCTGTTAAAAGACGTAGAGTAGTTGAGCACATTCACAGGGAGCGTGCAGATGTAGCTTTCTTGCAGGAAACGCATCTGGCCCCTGGGGCACACACTGGCTTGACTTCCCATAGATTCCCTGTAGTCTACTCCGCCGGTTTTTCTACTCATAAAAGAGGGGTGGCCTTCATGTTCGCACAGAAATGCCCCTTTCAACTTATAAATCAGATACAAGACCCTAAAGGTCGCTTCTTAATACTCTTAGGCACTCTTTCCGGGGCTGCAATCTCCTTTGTCAATGTATACATACCTCCTACCGAAATTGTCCAGTCATTAGCAAACCTTATGGAAGTCTTGGTAACCCAGGTGACCTGGGACATAGTAATGGGGGGGGGAGACTTTAATTGTGTTTTTTCAGACTTAGATCTTCGGGTCATAAACTACCGATAGGGTCCTCTCAGTCTCTCTCTACCCTAATTTCTACTTTTGCTTTGGATGATGTGTGGCGCTCTCATCACCCAGGAGAAAGGGACTATACCTTCTTCTCTTCTGTGCACAACTCGCACTCACGTATAGATATGTGGCTAGTGTCCAAACAGTTAACACCTCAAATTGATCAAGTCTGATTGGAACTAGGGGACCCTCAGACCACTATGTAATTTCTCTGGAGTGTGATCTTGGAAATACCGAAACTCTCCCGCACTCTTGGGCTTTCCCTAGAAACCTGTTGAAAAATGTAAATTTTGTGAAACAGTTGCAAGAGGGCTGGAAGGAATACTTATCTCATAATGAAGGAGAAGAGACATCACAGTTCTTACTATGGGAAGCGGGTAAGGCAGTTCTGGGAGGGCATGTCATTTCCCTGTCTGCAGCCTATAATCGTCAGAACACAATCGCCCAGAACGATCTCAGAGCCCAAATAACTGTTCTTGAGCAGCAGCATTTTGTGGCAACTCACTGCTCTACGAGGTAAATTAGCAGCATTAGAGACAGAGGAGATTGCATCCCGCTTACTAAGAACTCGCCGGCATTTCTTTGAGCATGGGAACAAAGCGAACAAATTACTCCTTTGACAGTTGAAAAGACACAGGTTAGCTCGTCGGGTGTCTACCGTTTTGGACGCACAAAATCAGAAACTTCAAAAATCCAAAGAAATTGCACAGTATTTTGCTCGCTTTTACAAAGATCTTTACTCTTCTCAGCTCACCGCAGATACTACAGACATACACCAGTATTTATCAGACTTGCACCTCCTGCAATTGTCTGGAGATGCATGAGCGGCATTGGACAGGGAAATCACCCTCGCAGAGGTACATTTAGCCTTAAAACAGCTAAAGACTGCCAAAGCTTCAGGTCCAGATATGCTCCCGGCAGAATTCTCTAAAACTCTTTCCGATCTTGTAGCACCAGTTTTAACCAAAGTCTTTAATTCTATTTTACATCACCGAAGCCTCCCTGAATCCATGCATCAGGCCCTAGTTACCGTAATTCCTAAAGAAAGGAAAGACCCCCTGCAGGGTAGCAGTTACAGACCAATTTCCCTGCTTAACATTAATTATAAAATCTTTACAAAGATTACCGCCTCCTGTTTAAATTCGAAGGTGCAGGAAGTAGTTCATCCTGATCAAACTGGATTTATTAAAAGTCGCCAGGGTTTTGAGAACGTTTGCTGTCTTCTTAATATTATGGTGGGGGTCCGACGTTTAGAGGGCAGTTACACAATACTCTCTTTTAGACGCAGAAAAAGCATTTGACAAGGTGGAATGGTGATATCTCCTGAGCGTATTACAGCATTTTGGGTTTGGACCCTCTTTCCTGTCATGGGTTTCAGCCCTCTACAAAGCCCCCACAGGAATAGTTCAAATAAATGGATTCCTCTTGACACCGTTCTCTTTAGAACGTGGTACCAGACAAGGATGCTCACTCTCTCCTCTTTTGTTTGCACTGGCGCTCGAACCATTAGCTATAAAACTACGCTCTCTTGAAACAAAATTAGAGATCCCCCTGGCAAACAAACATCATATCATATCGCTTTATGCGGACGACACCTTAATATTTCTTTGGGAACCGGACACTAGCATGCCGATCCTGACCTCACTACTAACAGATTTCTCTCATCTATCAGGATACACAATCAACTTCCAGAAATCTGCCCTGATGCCCTGTTTGACAGCCCACGGAGCGTGCCCATTGAGAAGAGGTAGCAGTTTCCCAATGGTTTCCAGTTTCAAATATCTAGGAATACAGATTACCCAGAGAGTAGAAGATCTTTATGAGAAGAATTACCCTCCATTGCTGACTACCATATCTAAGGAGATTACTGCATGGCAATCCCTATCCGTATCCTGGCTAGGTAGAGTGAACACGATTAAACTGCTTCTACTACCGAAAATTCTTTTCTTATTTCAACAACTCCCTATTCAATTACCTCGCCCTTTCTTTCTCCAGTTACGCCAGGTTCTCATGCAGTTTGTGTGGCAAGGTCGCCAACCTCGGTTAAGCTGGCATACAATGACTCGTGTTAAGGTTTTGGGTGGTATCGGTCTCCCCAATTCTGAGCTCTATTATCTTAGCTCCTGTTTGCGAGCCATTCCCTGTGGCGGTTAAGAGATTCTTCTGCATGGGTTGAATTGGAAGCAAACTGGATCTGTCCAATTCCCCCTAAATGCCATCCCTTTCATTACTGAGAAATTGCTAGTACGTACTATCTGCCCGCATATCATTTTGGGCCCCATTTGGACAGCCTGGCTCAAGGTCTGTGTCAAGACTGCTCGGCCCTCCTTTTGGTCCCCGAACACATCCCTAGGAGTATTCTCCTTTGTTAGGGCCTTTACATTGCATCTCCGACAAACCCTGGATAATTTACACCTGGCCTCTCTTCAGCACCATTCCAACCTTTTGTCACTGCCCCAATTAGAGTCGCTGCTGCAATTCCCACTCACCCCATTTCAATGCTTCCAATTTTGCCACTGCTTCTCTTCTCAGCCCATTTTAGAGGCAGCTACAAGGACACACACTGCATGGGAAAGGCTCATATTTGATTCTAAGACTGACAAGGCACTATTGGCGCGATTATACCAATCACTATCTGGGGATGTATCACTGGCTTCTCCTATTCCAAAATCTCATGTTTGTTGGGAAGACGATATCCGGAATAAATCGGATGATTTCTGGGTCAACGGTTTTCATTATGCACATACCTGCTCCATATCTTTGTCGCTAGTTAATACCCAGTTACAAATTACTCTGAGGATGTCCATTGTTCCGACTTCTCTCTATCGATGGGAGTCTGCTGATGACCCCTTATGCTGGAGATCATGTGGGGAATTGGGAACATTCTTTCACATGTGTTGGGATTGCCCAAAAATTAAAACTTACTGGCTGCTGATATATAATAGGATAACTCAAAAATTTGAGGCCTCCTTCCCGTTTGATGCTGAACATTGTATCTTAGGCTATTTCCATCCTTATTCTCTGACAAGGGACCAAATGCGAATGACTCAATGCTTATTTTTGGCTGCACGCTCGGTGGTTAGCCGGTGCTGGAAGAGACATGCCGTTCCTACATATGATGAATGAATGGTAAAGGCTTTGGATCTCTACCGCATGGAGAAGATGACCGCTGAGCTGCGTGTTAAAGTGAACAAGCTGAATCGTCTATAGGGACATTTTCTGCACATCTGAATGCTAGTGGACAGGACGCTCAATAGTGCCTTAACTCCCATTGTTCATACTCCTCCAGACACTGGTTGATCCTCCATGTATCCCACAAACTAATGAGTTTCTTATATCTCTTTATCTTTATTCTTCTGTCAAACTAGACTGCACGCTTCCACTCCTCTTCATTGGCACTATGTTTACAATAATAAGGGAGGAAGTGAGGGAGGGAGGGAGGGCGGGAGGATGGGAGGGAGGGAGAGCAGGGAAGGGTTAGCTAAAGAAAGTCACCGGCCTGGCTCAGTTAAGTGTATCATGGGCTAGTTATATGCCCCCCGTATGATGTTTTTGTTCCATATTGTATTGCTTTGGCATTATCAATGGCTACTACTTCAAGTTTGGAAGTCGGCCAACTTTTATTCTTAATGTTCTATTCTCAGTATTTGTTTAAATAGGGCGAAATACTGTTTCTAAGATATCATTGCTCTAGTTTTGCTGGAGAACAAATATAGCCAGGATGTGTATGTGCACTGATAACTGTACTGAGTTTATTGCTTACGGATATCTGTACTATGTTATGTGCTTGACTTTCAATAAAAATCTTATACACAAAAAAAAACCAAACAGATTAGTAAGACAAGATCTTCCTTGTCTAAAGCCATGTTGGCTGTCTCCCATTAAGCCACGACTATCTACATGTTCAGTAATTTTGTTCTTTATGATGGTTTCTACCATTTTCCCGGTACTGACATCAGGCTCACTGGTCTGTAGTTTCCCGGATCACCCCTGGAACCCTTTTTAAAAATTGGCGTTACGTTGGCCATCCTCCAATCTTCAGGTATTTCAGATGATTTTAATGATATTTCATAGATTACTAATAGCAGGTCTGCAATCTCATATTTCAGTTCTTTCAACACCCTTGGATGTATACCATCCAGTCCAGGTGATTTGCTACTCTTCAGTTTATCAAATAGTTGTAATACATCTTCCTGATGTATCAATATCTCCTTCAATTCTTCCACACCTTTAATACCACTTCAGTCATTGGTAACATCCCTACATCTTCCTCAGTAAAGACAGAAGCAAAGAATTCATTCAGTCTCTCCGCTATCACCTTGTCGCCTCTTAGTGCGCCTTTAACCCCTCTATCATCTAATGGACCAACTGACTCTCTCACAGGTTTTTTGCTACGAATGTACTTGAAAAAGATTTTATTACGCGTTCTTGCTTCTGCAGCAAGCATCTTCTCAAATTCTCCCTTTGCCTGCATTATCAATGCCTTGCATTTGACTTGCCATTGCTTGTGCTGTTTCCAGTTTTCGTCATTTGGCTCTTTTTTCCATTTCCTGAAAGATGCTTTTTTGGCAATAACAGCCTCTCTGACCTCACCTTTAAACCATGCTGACAGTTTTTTTGACTTCCTTCCACTTTTCTTAAAGCATGGAATATAGCTGGTCTGGGCTTCCAAGATAGTATTTTTAAACAACACACAAGCTTGATGTAAGTCTTTGATGCGACATCACACACACTCACAATTGTGATACATCTAAAACTTGCAGTACAGTTCTAAAGTCATATGAAGGCAAATAATCCCTTAATCTTCATAACATATAGCTTCATTGCATGTCCTCAAAAAGTAGAAAGACTAGGGGATATGCAAAGAAGCTACAGTGAAACGAGTTTAAGACTAATAAGAGAAAATATTTTTCACTCAATGTGTAATCAAACTCTGGAATTCATTACCGGAGGATATAGTAAAAGCTGATAGTGTTGCTTGGTTTAAAAAAGTTTGGACAAATTCCTGAAGGAAAGGTCCATAAACCATTATTAAAGGGGACCCGGGATATCCACTTCTTGATCCAATACAAGCATTGTGGAATCTGTATGTCTTTTTGGGAAACTGCAGGTACTAGTGACTTGGATTGCCACTGTTGGAACAAGGATACTGGGGGTGATGGACCTTGGTCTGACCCAGTATGACATTCTTATGTTCTAACAGAGAGAGTCTAAGAAAAGACAGCTTGTTCTATGGATAAAGAAGAATCCAGAACTATCCCTCAGTTCTGAATCTGGGGTGCCATTGATTCTCTATATTTCCCCAACTTAACCATTTCCAGACATGTAGGACCCGATATTTGAAGGGCATTTACACGGTTTACAGCACAGTTAGCGCCGTTGAATATCCCCATCTAGCACCCTGATGCTATCCAGTTAGCATCGGGGCATGTTGAGGGTGGAGCAGAGGCGGGGAGTACACTGCTGTCCAGTTGGTAATCCATGGCTAAAACTAGGCAAGCTTTTGACTTGCCTAGTTTTACTGCAGATGCTAACCGGGTAGCAGTACAATATCGCCGCTACCCAGTTATCCTCGGTGGCTCTGGGGCTTGTGCAGCGACCCCGGATATTCAATGCCATGTTTATCCTGGATTAGGGGTCGGAGGGCAGGGCTATGCGCCGATGCAGTACATAGCCCACCCAACTCAATATTGGGCCCATAGCAACTTTTGTTCTGCTTGATACCATCAACTCAGTTTTATCTAAGTCGATATCCAGCTGAGTCAATGTCATCCATTCCTCTGTAGATGTTAATGTACATTATCAGGTTTAAGTTACAATGTAAACCGCTTTGACTGAAATGATAAAGTGTTATAAAAAACCTGTTAAATAAAATAAAATTAAAATAAATTACTGCAGTCTCTCCTCAGGACCTCAATTTTTAACCCAAAGGAGGAGGCAAAATCTGCAATCCTAAAGGGACAGTTCATAGAACTGATATGGTCCCAGTGATCACCACGCTGGTGAAGATTCCTTACCAATTGAAATAAAACTTGGGTTATTCGTATGGGATATATTAATAGAAAAATAAGAACTACTCCGTAACAGTTTTAAATGTGTGCATTGGTATATGCGTACTTACTGGAGCTGGTTCTGGATGCCTATTTTATAAAGGCCAGTAGCTGCCCTAAGTTGCCTGTATAAAATAGGTGCCTTTTTGGGCTTCTCACATAGATGTCCTGTTATAAAATCAGACCCTATTTATAACTTACTGCTTGATCTTTTTGTTATGTTATATTGCTTAGAATGTCTGATTAAGCTTATTTCTAATGCAAGTGAGTGTTTGTGTGTTTTTTTTCAAAACTTTATTTTTAAAAAATCTAGAAACCTATTTAGTTGAGCTATTTCATTAGTTAGACATACATTAGGGGCTAAGGGAGCAATCATAAAAGCTGTCTGCATTAGGGTACTGGGTACCTTTAGCCACAGGGTTTACACTGTTAATCAAAGCAGAAGTCCATACTGGTCTTCTCATTGATTATTTCTCCCAGAAAAATTATGTGCAAAAATTGCACCTGCCTTTTTTCTGTGTGTAACTTTTCCAGCAGAAAATAGTGCTACTACTCTACTACTAATTTGTATAGCGCTACAAGGCATATGGAGCACTGTACAGACACATGTAAAAGACGGTCCCTGCTCATCAGAGCTTACAATCATAGCAACATAGTATATGACAACAGATAAAGACCAGTATGGTCCATCTAGTCCAGTGGTTCTCAACCTGTGGGTCGCGACTCCCCACGGGGGTCACCACAGGATTTAGCGGGGGTCGCCTCACTCCGCCATGAAAAAAAAAAAAAAAAGCGCACAAGTTGCTGTCACTGCGGAGTCCGCTTCTTGGCAGCAGCAAACTCACCGCTTCCCTTCTATTGCAGCCACGGCTCCCTGCCTCTTAGGGAACCGCGGCTATGCCTATAAAACCATTGTGGAGCCTTCCTGCTTCTCGACGGGCTCCGTGCAGCATTGTCCTGCCTCCAAAGGAAGTTGTTTACCACTTCCTTTGGAGGCGGGACAATGCTGCACGGGCTGACATGGACAGAGGGGGGACTGACATGGAGGGAGGGAGGGAGGCTGACATGGACGGGGGCTGACATGGAGGGAGGGGGGCTGACATGGACAAAGGGAAGAGACAGGGGGACATACTGGACAGATGGGGATAAATGCTGGACAGAGGGGAGAGACAGTGCGGGTTAGGATTATAATGGGCAGATGGGGGGGGGGCGCCTAGGACTGGTAATGGGTTGATTAGGGAAGGCTAGGACTGGGAATGGACTGATCAAGGGGGGGTTGGGACTGGTAATGTGCTGATAGGGGGGTAGGACTGGTAATGGACTGATGGGGGGCTAGCATTGGAAATGAGCTGATCAGGGAGGTTAGGACTGGAAATGGGCTGATGGGGGGGGTAGGACTGGTAATGGGCTGATTAGGGGAGCCTAGCACTGGTAATGGGGTTGAGGAGGGACTAGCACTGGAAATGAGCTGATTAAGGGAGGCTAGCACTGGTAATGGGGTTGAGGAGGGACTAGCACTGGAAATGAGCTAATTAGAGGAGGCTAGGACTGGTATTGATCACACCCAGATAGTTCAGGCAACCCTGGTTCCCTCTGCTGCTGTCTCAGTCAGTGGCACTCCCAGTCCGAATGGGCTGGGCCCCAGACCTCCTGTCCCAGGAGGAGGGCTCCCTCCTGCACCCGAACCTGGAGTCACTAATGCTAATGGCATGGCTGCTGAAAGGGTAGCGCTGGTCCCTTTCAACCTTCCAAGGGATGTTGAGATCCTACTGGCCTCTTGGAAACCCTCCACCAGGCGGTCCTATGCCTTTAACTGGAGAAGGTTCTCTGTCTGGTGTGCGGAAAAGGAGGAGAATCCCTTCTCCTGTCATGTGCAACTGGTTCTTCAGTACCTACTGCACCTGTCACACTCAGGGCTGAAATCCAACTCTGTGAGGGTGCATCTAAGTGCCATAGCCACTCACCACCACCCTACTGAAGAAAACCCCCTCTCTAGCCAGCCCCTAGTCTCTGGATTCCTCCAGGACCTCCTGTTGTCCAAGCCCCCCCCCCCCTTCACCCTCCGGTGGCAGAATGGGACCTCAACGTGGTGCTCTTCCAGCTCACTAAACTGCCATTCAAGCCCCTAGCCACTTGCCACCTGAAATACCTGTCTTGGAAAGTGGCCTTCCTAGTGGCCCTCACATCCGCTCAAAGGGTGTGTGAACTCCAGGCCCTGGTGGTGGGCTCAGCATATGTGAGGTTCTATAAGAACAGGATGGTGCTCCGTACACACCCCTAATTTCTCCCGAAGGTGGTATCCTCTTTCCACCTCAACCAAGAAGTGGTCCTCCCCACCTTCTTTCCATGGCCTCACGCTGGTAGAGAGGAATTAATACTTCATACACTAGACTGCAAGTGGGCCCTGTCTTTCTACTTGCAATGGACTCAAGCCCACTGGAAAATTCCTCAGCTTTTAGCGTCCTATGACCCCAGCAGACTGGGGCTCCCTGTGACCAAGCGAACTCTGTCCACTTGGGTGGTGAACTGTATTGCCTTCGCCTATGAGCGAGTTGGCCTCTCCCTCGAGCACTGTATCACAGCGCATCGCGTGAGGGTGATGACCGTGTCAGTGGCCAACCTCCACTCAGTGCCGGTGAACCAACTCACTACTGCCTGGAGAGCGAGTCCCACAGGGACAGTGCCTTTGGCCAGGCAGTACTCCGTAATAATCTCAGGGTGTGGGCAACTCTTGCCTTCTGACCCTTCTGTGTTCAGGCTACCGGAGTGATAGTGTCACTAGATGCTAGGGTCTTGCAGAGTCTCTCAGTGTAGACTCACCTTCTGCAACTCACAGCTACCCAATTAATCGCCATTGGTGCTGTCATTTTTTGATCCTTGTTAGCCTGGAGCTAGGGAGTCCCATATGTGAGTGCTGACTTCCTGCTTATTCCTGGAGAAAGCGTAGTTACTCACCTGTAACAGGTGTTCTCCGGGAACATCAGGAATCAGTCCTCACAACCCTCTCTCCTCCCCTGGGAGTTGCCTCCCTACCTTGTTTTCTTTTCTACTGCTGTCCTAGCTATGTCATCTAACTGTAGACAACTCCACAATTTAACCAATTGTAGCATTTAGTAATTATGCACTATAAAAAGCTTTTAGTACCACGACGACAGGGAGCACAGACCTCAGAATAATTCCCAGATGTTCATTGAAAACTTCAAACCCGGAAAACCGGATTACAGTAATCTAGCAAGAGGAATTTTTACATCAACGGTCTGTTACCAGCCCCCACCGTCCATCAAACGGCACTCAAAAAGCCTTTTATTTCATAATAAACTGACGGGAAAACTAAAAGCTGCTTTGATAGATAATCTACTCTATAACTTTACAACTACACTTTAACTACAGATTAACTACAGATAGAAGATTATCTATCAAAGCAGCTTTTAGTTTTCCCGTCAGTTTATTATGAAATAAAAGGCTTTTTGAGTGCCGTTTGATGGACGGTGGGGGCTGGTAACAGACCGTTGATGTAAAAATTCCTCTTGCTAGATTACTGTAATCCGGTTTTCCGGGTTTGAAGTTTTCAATGAACATCTGGGAATTATTCTGAGGTCTGTGCTCCCCGTCGTGGTGGTACTAAAAGCTTTTTATAGTGCATAATTACTAAATGCTACAATTGGTTAAATTGTGGAGTTGTCTATTGTTTTTGTGAAGTATCATAGTTAAACTCCGATTAGGCCTAGTGTTGTTTGTATGTCATCTAACTGAGCAAGATGGCACCCTTGGGCGTGAAGGGGACCACAGATGCATGGTAGCATAACCCAAAGGCTTTCTTTGAAAGCTGGGGAAATGCTCTGTGTGGGGCTCTGTCGCCGCCGATGTCACCCATATGTGAGGACTGACTCTTGCTGTTCCCAGAGAACACCTGTTACAGGTGAATAACTACACTTTGCGCAAGGCCTCAAGCAGTGCCAGTGGAAATTGAACCCAGATCTCCTGGATAGTAGGCTGTTGCTCTAACCACTAAGCTACTTCTCCATTCCACTGAATTATCTGGTCATTTATGTTTACAACTCTTCAGTTTTGTAGTGTGAGGGGATTTTCTTGATCCAGGCTCTTTGCAATAATTCTTGGACTTCAGTCAGTAGGATGCAGAGCACTTCCTTTTGCATACATATACCGCTTCTGATCACTGGAAGTAGCGATATATAAGTGTTTTCTAAATAAATAAATACAGTGAGATATTTAGCAGGGATGCCTCTTTCCCCCTTTGGTTTTGGAACCACTGACATATGCAATTAGATCTTCTCCAGAGGTCTTATCTTTGTGGGAAATTCTCATAACATTTCCCTGTATGACAGGTCACTTAACCCTCCATTGCCTCAGGTACAAACTTAGATTGTAAGCTCTCTGGGGAAAGGGAAATACTTATGTACCTGAATGTAACTTGTCTTGAACTTCCATTGGAAAGGCATGAGCTAAATACAAATTGCTCTTTTATTTATCACTAAAGCTGTAGGCATTCTATTGGATTACAGTACTCTATCTGGCTACAAGTACTTCTCAAAATATTGCAGACGGGCCCCATATGTAAACTACTGGGCTGTTTGTTAACTTTCCTAATAGCTCACTCAGCTGTATATTACTTGGGCTTAATATACTCGGCGCCATTCCAAAACTTTATAATTTGAACTATCCTGCTCTTCTACAGAAAATTAAACAATCTCTCTATAGGGTCAGGCTATCCTTGTGTGGATGGTGATTTTGCTGCTGTTGCTTTATTTTTTTCAACAGTTGCCCAGCACTGTAGCTCATAAAACGTTTGTTGTCTTGTATGAACAACTCATATCCTTTTTGTGGCACTGGAATGTTCTTTGTATCAAAATGGACACCCTCTAATTCTCTCAGGACTGGGAGAACTAGACCTGCCAAACCTGTTCATATATTATCTTGCCCAAGTCTACAAGGCGTGCTATTGGGAACTGAGCCCTGGTCTCTTGATTCCCAAGCCAGGCTATGCCTCCCTATTATATGGTACATTACCTATAAAATACTTGAACCAGACAATATGGAGGGGATTTTATAAAGAGGCGCCAATAACATGCATAAATGTTGATTTCTTATAAAATAATGATTAATGTAAAATTAGGTGCAATATTTGCATCACACATGCTTTCACTGTGAGCATGCACATGGGTGGAGTTTAAGCGGAGTGTGGGCAGTAAGAGGAAGTTTCATGCATTAATTTGCATGCATACTTGCAAAAAGTAGGTGCAGTCTTCACCAGCTCTTGAGCAAGTCATTATGCCTTAGTTTAAGGCATGTTCTCTACCACTTAGGCGAGTATTTTATAAAGTCAAGAACTTGGCTTTATAAAATAAGCATTAAAAAATGCATATTAACTAGGCAGGACTTTATAAAATTACCCTCTGTGAACCTGATTTTATAAGGAACCTACTACTGCTACTTACTATTATTAATCATTTATATAGTACTACAAGGTGTATGTAACACTGTACAAACATATAAAGAAGACAGTCCCTGCTTGTAGAACTCACAATCTAATCAAGACAGACAGAACAATACAAGAGAAACAAGGGGGGGGGGTTCAAATAGGGAAGGAGAACAAGGGATTAGGATCCAAATGCAGCCTCAAAGAAGTAAGCCTTTAGCATGGATTTGAAGAGGTGGAGAGAAGAGATTTGACGTAAAGACAGAGGAAGTTTGTTCCATGCATAACGAGTAGCAAGGTGAAAAGTTCGAAATCTGGAGTTTGCAGAAGAAGAAAATGGCATAGAGAGAAGAAAGTCAGAGGAGGAGCCAAGTTCATGAGGAGGTGTGTAGGGAGAGAGACGAGAGGAAAGGTAATGAGGGGCAGTAGAGTGAATGCAATCATGTTAGAAGAAGAAGTTTGAATTGGATACGGAAATGGAAGGTGAGCCAGTGAAGTGATTTTAAAGAGGGGTTATATGAGTGTATCGGGGCTGGTGGAAGATTAGCCGTGTAGCAGAGTTCTAGATAGACTGAAGAGGAGAGAGATGACGCTGAGTAAGATCAGCAAGGAAGATGTTGCAATAGTCAAGATTGGGGGTGACCAAAGAGTGGACAAGAGCCTTAGTAGTGTGTTCAGAGAGGAAGGGATGAATTTTATTAATGTTGTAGAGAAAGAAATTACAGATTTTAGCTATATGTTGAATATGTGTGGAGAAGGAAAGGGAGGAGTCAAAGATGACCCCCAAGGTTGCGGGCCGAGGAAACAGGAAGAAGAAGTGTGTTGTCAACAGTGATAGAGAAAGGAGGAAGGGGGGAGGAGGGTTTAGGGGGGAAAATAAGAAGTTCAATTTTAGCCATATTCAGTTTTAGGCAGCGGTGAGAAACCCAAGTGACGATGTCAGATAAGCAAGTAGAGATACAAGTTTGGCGCCAAGGAGAGATGTAGATAGATTTGAGAGTCATCAGCATAAAAATGATACTGAAAGCCATGGGAAGAGTTGAGGGCATCAAGGGACTGGGTATAGAGAGAGGAAAGGAGAGGTCACAGAACAGACCCTTGAGGTACACCGAGAGAGGGATGGCAGAAGAGGAGGCACCTCCAGAAAAACATAGAAAGAGCGACTGGAGAGATAAGAAGAGAATCAAGATAATACAGGGCCTCTAAAACCAGTGTCAAGGAGGGAGGAGGTGGTCAACAGTATCAAAAGCAGCAGAAATATTGAGAAGAATGAGAACTGAGTAAAGGCCTTTAGACTTAATGAGGAACAAATCACTGGAGACTTTGGCAAGAGCCGTTTCAGTAAAATGAAATGGACGTAAACCAGATTGAAGTGGATAGAAGAGGGCTTGAGAGAAGATAAATTTGAGACAGAGGCGGAGAACTGCACGTTCAAGAATTTTGGAAACGAATGGGAGAAGGATCTATAATTAGGACAAGTAGGGTCAAATGAAGGTATTTTGAGGAGAGGAGTGATTACAGCATGCTTGAAGGCTACAGGGAAGTTTGCAGTGGAAAGCGAAAGGTTGAGAATATGTGAAATGAAAGGGATGACAGAGAGGAGATGGAGTTGAGGAGATGGGTGGGGATAGGATCAGAAGAAAAGGTAGTGAGTTTAGAGGAGGAAAGAAGAAGAGAGGTTTCCTCAACAGAGATTTTAGAAAAGGATGAAAGGGTGATAGAGGTTGAGGGGAAAAGTTGGTAATGGAGAGGAGGAAGAGAGGGAGATGAAGATTTAGTGGGGAATTGAAAAGTAATCTTATGTACTTTGTCATACAAATAGTCTGCTAGGGTTAGGGCAGAGAGAAAAGGGAGGGCTTGGAAGTGGAGGAGCCTTAAGAAGAGAATTAAGAGTAGAAAAGAGACAGCAAGGGTTAGAGGCAAGACAGATGGAGAAAATAGTTTTGCTTAGTGAGTGCAATGCCGACTAGAAAGAAGAAAGCATGAATTTGAAGTGAAGAAAGTCAGAGAGAGAGCGGGATTAGAGCCAAGTGCACTCAAATAAAGATACATGCCATTAACATGTGCAGGTCACCTACTGTGTTTTAGGTGGTCACAATTCTGTAAGCATACACGGAAGTCTGCTTTCATGTATTTTCTGTGGAGACGTATATGGGGTGGGTTTTAGGCAAATTTATGTCATAAAATACTATAACTTCCATGCATTCTTAAAAAATCTAGCCATGGGCATCTATACCTGTCATAGAGCAGGGCAAGTGTTCATGCCTATTTTGCATTCAGTTTTACTTTATTTACAGTATGTAACCACCCTTTCTGCCCCACTAGCCACTTGGCAGACAAGGGAGAACACCACTCTAAGAGCTTTTTTGCAATCTTTCAGCCTTTGGCTTTTGGAGTTTAATATCAGGGTTCCTTGATGGGGACCGGTATACACCTGGAGATCCTTGGCATTTGACACTCTCACACCTCTTCCGTTCTCAAATAAATGAATGCAGGCTAAAAATTGTGTTCCAAACCAAGGACTACTTAACTCTAGGGTCACTGAGCAATTGGCAGAAGCAACAAACATGAACTGTTACAGGCAGTTAACTCCATCCAGTTAGTCAAAAAATCTTACATGTAGAGAGAATTACTCCTTTCTCCTCTGTTTGGTGTGTTACCATACTCTCTTCAATTACTCTTTATCATAAGATGAACAGTTACTCCATTCTTCACCATTCCTGCACCCTTGTTACTTAAGCTGGTTTCCCTGAGTGGAAACCCCTCTGTCCTGTTGCTAGTACTCTTTTCCAGTGTATCTAAAACTGTGATAATGCAGACACAGGCCCTGATATTGTGTTGGCTCACTTTTGAATCTGGTATATCATGAGTGTTTAGATTCCTATTCTTCCTTTGAGCTGGTGGTTTTTGTAGATGTAGGTCCCTGAAATTGCTCTGCAGTGCTCCTGGCTCTGATGGAAGGCTGAGGAGTTGGTAAACTTCTTGGACCCTCTGTCATTTACTGTGGTAGGCTATGCTATCATTTTCCCATGTTTCTAAATCTGTTTATACCTTCAAACCTGCAGGGAAATACTTAAGTGTAAAACAACTGGATAATTTGCACCCTATGAAAATTATTGAACAAATGCACATACATACTAGCCCAATCCTCTCTCCCCCCAGAAAACATTAAGAGCAGAGATATTGAAAACCGTGGTACACTAATTAGACAATGGAACCAAGATCTTCAGACAGAAATTGATATTTGCGGACTGTGAGGATATTTGACCCAGTATCTCAAAGATCTCTATTTGCAGTAAGATTAAGGAAGTGATATTACAAACTGCATTGCCACACTTATTTCAACCCACTCTAATTTTCTAAATTTAGAATTACAGTTTGGTGATGTGGAAAACTATATCAGTATCTTGTGGAAATGGTCTGTAATCAGCAGGTTCTGGATGGATAGATAGAGAGAGAGATTCATTATCATTTCAATTAACATTTAGGTTTTTCCATAGCTCTGCCTTTTAAAACAGTGGATTGAGTTGGAGTGCTTTAAAGCTACTAAAAACAATCTGGCGCATTATTTGAATGCATGTTTACATACTTCCGGAAACACGTTCTTCAACTTGATTAATGAAAGGCTGTCCTGGATGATATTGCTATAATGGAAAGGCTCACTTTTCCCTTGAGAAATAAGCTGGATAGGTATCAAGAGATCTATTTCTCTTATTAGACTTGTAGGGAAACATCCGGACAAGTCTTTTTCACGTGTTTTGTGCCTTGTTCACATTTCCTGTAACTGTCCTGTTGAGCTGTTTTTCACTGCAGACTTACATTATGAGATACACCGTTATTCGCTTTTCTGCCCTGTTAATATTTCTGTGAAAAATAAAAAGTTTAATGCAATTATGTATTGCCAATCATTTAAATTTACCTGTCAGTCTGTGGGAAATATTCTGTAGAGACGCATGGTTTTCATATACATGTTTTTTCCTATAAACAAGAAAGAAACTGGATCCAACGATCTGTGATAATGCAAGCAAGAACCTGAAGACTTGTTGGAACAGGAATTCAGCAGTTTCCTTTGCAATGGATGGACTTAGGCAATAAAGTGAGTCATCTTGGTAAACTGGCCTGTGATAGTGGATCAGTTTAGGTGGTGATCAGTGACATCATCAAAGCTTATCACTACTCAAGAAGAAGCAAGCGTTTCTACATTTGTACCAGCCCCACCATCTTGGCCTAGGGAAATGCATAAATGGATAAACTGTGTCACATCAGAATTCAGCTTAGGCCTGGCTAGTAAACAGGACTTAATCCATCCAACTGTGATAAAGGACAGACCTGAGATGTTTCCAACCTAGGAGTTTGGATGGCACATGTAGCCACTCACAGTGCTAAAATGGCATAGGTTATGAGGTGCTTTATAATTTTCTAATTCTGCACATACTATGTAGTCTTAACTTCTGATTGCATGAATTAGAGCCAGCAGGTCCAGGAAAAGGGTGGCCTTGGCAACCTACATGATACTAATGGAGGAGTGTCTTGCTCTGGTATGCCCTGTTACTACTCCCATTGTAGGTTCCTGGGCAGTATGTGATTTCTACATCAAAATGAGTAGCCATCAGGAGAACAAAATTAGATATCCAGAAATACACCAGGTTATGATGATCAGTGAGCGCTTGTACTAATAAGTATTTGCCTCATTTTCCAACAACAGTCTTTATAGCCAAGCGTTCCTTGTCTAAGGTGGCATAGTTATACTCTGTTTCTGGGGAGTAATGCATAGGCATACAGATAAGAACATAAGATATGCCATACTGGTTCAGACCAAGGTCCATCAAGCCCAGTATCCTGTTTCCAACAGTGGCCAATCTAGGTCATAAGTACCTAGCAGTTTCCCCAAAGACACACAGGTTCCACAATGCTTGTATTGGGGCAAGAAGTGGACTTCCCAGGTCCCCTTTAATAATAGTTTATGGACCTTTCCTCCAGGAACTTGTCCAAACCTTTTTTAAACCCAGCTACATTAACAGTTTTTACTACATCCTTTGGTAACGAATTCCAGAGTTTGATTACACGTTGAGTGAAAAAATATTTTCTCTTATTAGTCTTAAATAGGTTACACTGTAGCTTCATGGCATGTCCTCTACTCTTTCTATATTTTGATGGAATAAACAATCGATCTATGTTTACACGTTCCACTCCATTCATTAATTAATAGACCTCTATCATATCTCCCCTCAGCCGTCTCTTTTCCAGGTTGAAGAGCCCTAACCTTTTTAGCCTCTCTTCATATGGATATCCTTCCATCCCCTTTACCATTTTGGTGACTCTTCTCTGTACCTTTTCTAATAACACTATATCCTTTTTAAGATACGATGACTAGAATTGCACACAATATTCAAGATGTGGTTGCACCATGGAACGATACAGAGGCATTATACTATCCTTTGTTTTATTCTCCATTTGTTTCCTTATGATTCCTAGCATTCTATTTGCTTTCGTGGCTGCCACTGCACACTGGGCAGAGGGTTTCAACATGTTATCCACAATGACGCCTAAATATTTTTTCCTGGGTGGTGGTTCCTAATGTGGAACCTTGCATTGTGTAATCATAGTTTGGGTTGTTCTTTCCTAGGTGCATAACATTGCACTTGTCAACATTAAATTTCATCTGCCATTTCAATGCCAAGTCTTCCAATTTATCAAGGTCCTCTTACAATTTTTCACAATCCTCTTGGGTTTGAACAACTTTGAATAATTTTGTGTCATCTGCAGATTTGATTACCTCACTCGTTATTCCCATTTCTAGATCATTTAGGAATATGTTAAAAAGCAGCAGATCCAGCACTGATCCCTGGGGTACTCCACTATTCACCTTTCTCCATTGGGAAAATTGGCCATTTAGCCCTACCCTCTGCTTTCTGTCTTTTAACCAGTTCCTGTTCCACAGTAGTACACTGCCTCCTATTCCATGACTTTTTAAATTTGCCAAGAGTCTCTCATGCGACACCTCCTTAAAGGCTTTCTGAAAATCCAGAGACACTAGAATCAACCGACTCACTTTTGTCTACCTGTTTATTCATACCTTCAAAAAAACATAACAGATTAGTAAGACAAGACCTTCCTTGGCTAAAACCATGTTGGCTGTCTCCCATTAAGGCATGACTACATGTTCAGTAATTTTATTCTTTATAATGGTTTCTACCATTTTTCCAGGTAAGGACATTAGGCTCACCGGTCGGCATTTTCCCGGATCTCCCCTGAAACCCTTTTTAAAGATTGGCATTACATTAACCATCCTACAATATTCAGGTATTACAGATGATTTTAATGATAGTTCACAGATTACTAATAGTAGTTCTGCAATCTCATAGTTCAGTTCTTTCAATATCCTTGGATGTATACCATCCGGTCCAGGTGATTTGCTACACTTCAATTTATTAATAGTTGTAATACATCTTACCGGTTTATCGATATTTCTTTCAATTCTTCTGCATCTTCATCTTTCAATACCATTTCAGCCATGGGTAACGTCCCTATATCTTCCTCAGTAAAGACAGAATCACAGAATTAATTCAGTCTCTCCGCTATGTCCTTGTCCCCTCTTAGTGTCCCTTTTACCCCTCTATCATCTAATAGTCCAACTGACTCCCTCACAGAATTTTTGCTACAAATGTACTTGAAAGAGTTTTTATTATGCGTTTTTGCTTCCACAGCAAGTTTCTTCTCAAATTCTCTCTTTGCCTGCCTTATCAATGCCTTGCATTTAACTTGCTAGTGCTTATGTTGTTTCCAGTCTTTGTCATTTGGCTCTTTATTCCATTACCTGAAAGATGCTTTTTTGGCAACAACAGCCTCCCTGACTTCACCTTTAAACCATGCAGGCAGTTTTTTGGACTACTTCCACTTTTCTTAAAGCTTGGAATACAGCTGGTCTGGGCTTTCAAGAAAGTATTTTTAAACACCCATGCTTGATGTAAATCTTTAATCTTTGCAACTGCTCCTTTTAGTTTTTTCTTAACTATTTTCCTCATTTTTTCATAGTCTCCCTTTTGAAAGTTAAAAGGTATTATTGTGGCTTTCCTTGCCATCCTTCCTGCCTGTCTTTGAGCATTTTATCATCTATTAGTTCATTCTGGTCAGGCAGTCGATAGTAAACCCCCACTACTATCGCCTTCCCCTTTTTATGTAGAATTTCAATCCATAGAGATTCTAGTGTATTTTGTTTCCTGCAAAACTTTAATCTTGTGTGACGCAATGCCCTCTCTAACATAGAGTGCAACCCCTCCATCAATTTGATGTCTATCATTGTGATATAGTTTGTACCCAGGTATCACAGTGTCCCACTGGTTGTCCTCCTTCCAGCATGTCTCTGAGATACCAATCATATCTCACCTCTCATTTAGTGCTATATATTCTAACTCTCCCATCTTATTTTTTGGACTTCTAGAATTTGCATACAAGCATTTTAGGGGCTGTATTTTATTCATATTAATCTGGCTATTTGTAGGCAGGGGTAATTTGAAATCTTTAAGCTGTCTGCTCTGTACTTAAGGGCATTTGGGTTACTTTTGTCTTTATTGGAACCTCTCTGTCGATGTGCCCTAATTTCACTCTTTTGCTAGTATCTTTGAAGGATACATTGTTCCGTACCATGTGCTCTTGGGTGACTGTTGGCTTTCCCCTAATATCTAGTTTAAAAGCTGCTCTGTCTCCTTTTTAAAGGTTAATGCCAGCAGCCTGTTTCCATTCTGGTTAAGGTGGAACCCATCCCTTCGGAAAAGCCCTTCCCTTTCCCAGAATGTTGCCCACTTCCTAACAAATCCAAAATCCTCTTCCTTTGCACCATTGTCTCATCCACGTATTGAGACTCTGGAGCTTTGTCTGCCTTTTGGGTCCTGCGCCTGGAACGGGAAGAATTTCAGAGAATGTTACCCTGGAAGTTATGAATTTCAGCTTCCTACCTAAAGGCCTAAATTTAGCTCCAGAACCTCCCTATCACACTTTCCTATGTCATTGGTACCAACATGCACCAAGACAGCAGACTCCTCCCTAGCACTATCTAAGACCTTGTCTAAGTGGCGCTTGAGGTCCGCTACCTTCACACCAGGCAGGCATGTAACCAGGCGATCCTCACGTACACCAACCACCCAGCTATCTATATGCCTAATGATTGAATCACCAACTATAATGGCTGTCCTAACTCTTCCCTTGTGCGCATATGGCCCTGGAGAAACCTCCTCAGTGTGAGAGGGTTTTACATCGCCTGGAGGACAGGTCCTAGCTACAGGATCACTTCCTGGCATATCAGGGTGATGCTCTCCTGTCATGTGACCTCTCTTCTCCATGGCAACAGGGATGCCGCCAGACTGGAGATGGGACTTCAATAATATGTCCCTATAGGTTTTGTCTATGTACCTCTCTGTCTTCCTTATATCCTCCAAGTCTGCTACTCTAGCATCCAGAGATAGGACTGGTTCCCTGAGAGCAAAGAGCTCCTTGCACCTAGTGCACACGTAAGACCCCTCACCAACTGGGAGAAATTCATACATGTGACACTCATTGCAAAAGACTGGAAAGCCCCCATCTCACTGCTGGACTGCTGCCTGCATCTTAGTTTTAAGGTTGTGTTTAGGTATTTAAGTCGTTTACTTAGGTTTGCTGGGGATAATTATACTAATAAAACTATACCTAATACGTTTAATGGACTTTGTTCAACTCAAGATTAATTAATCTCAGGTCCTTAATGTATGCCTGATGAGGATAAACAGCTGCACCTGAGAGTGAATATGGGCACCTCCTTCCCTTTAAAAGGTTTGAGAGCCTATACATTTATGATTATCCCAGGGAGGGTGGGAGTTGCGGAGGGAGGGAGATAAAGAAGACATTAAAAGTTTGCTTGCTATACACTGCCATGTCCTATGCTTCTAAGGTAAAGGCTTACCAATTTCCTGGGTGATTCACACAGCCCTTAGTTTGATAGAAGAAGGGATCTTTTAAATTGTCTCCTTGATATGTTACTTGCCTTTAACACCTATTTAAGACAGCTTCACAGATCTTTTGCCTCCTAACTGGAAGGTCTCTTTGTAAAGGTCACTAGAAACAAGTTTATTTTTCTTTCTACTCAGAGACTATTCTACTTGTATACTAAGCTATACTATGATTTGATTTAAATAGAAAAGTTCTCTAGAAACAAATTTATTTCAGTAACTATTTACTCTATTTTACTTTGTAGGTTAAGTTATACTCTGATTTAATTTAAATGAAAAGCTCTATAGAAACAAATGTATTTCAAAGTCTATTCATTCTTATTTTATGTTCTAACCTATACTCTGCTTTGACTTAAGTACAAAGCTTTCTGGTGGTACTAAGACCTGACTGACTCAGCAAAAACACTGAATTCTAAAATACATAGATTTATGAGCTTTAACCCCAAGAAGTCCCTTTTTCTTCAAGATTTAGAGCTTATTCCAGAAGATTAATACTCACAAGTGTAGATCTATTTCCAGTTGTAGCAGTCCCCTTTGGTAGTCCTTCAAAATGCTGGAGAGAACTTATCACTGTGACAGACTATTCGCAGAGCCACTTCAAATGCATCAGCTTCCACCATAAACCAGAGAGCAGAGTCAGAGTAAACTAGCAGTAGAGCTGATGTAAATATATTAGCTGGTTAAAGGCCTCTGCATCCAGGATCCAGTGGAATTTGTTTGGCTTCTTTAACAAGGATATAAATAGCATCATTTCCTTGAAGAAGTTCCTTTATGAACCTTCCTTTTTTCTGGGGATTCCCTGTGGTGTGCTGTTTTTGCTTTCTATGAATCCTTCTTTTTAAGTGGCCCCATTCCCCCAAAGGACACTATGTAGCCTAGTGACTTTATAGATTAATAGTCAAATAAACTCTTCTTGGCTTTATCATAAATTTGCTCATAGAGCGCAAGAGTCTGAAAAGACAAGGATTTTGTTCAGGTAGTTCACCATAAAAAGGTTTAACCCTGGGAGTACCGATGAGGTCAAAAGTGACCCCATTGCAAATTTCACAACGCGTATCTTGGAAACTAGTTGTTCAAGAATGCAATCTTTTTATGACTTTTCACATGTCAATATTCTCTTTATATTGTGCTATGAGAGGAATAATTTTCATCCGCTAGGTGACGCTAGTGATGAATTGCAGCACAGAGTACCAGTGGGGTCATTTTTGACCCCAGTTGCTTACGTCCGGTTTGGATCGTGATACAATTTACAGTTTGTGAATTTTTTGTTCTGACAAAGGTATTTATCATTAATTATGTATCATTTATTTTTTGTACTCTTATTTTATGAAAATTACACATTTTCTGTAATTGATATCATACGTTCTCTCATTATTTCCGATGAAATCTAAAGGCTTTCAGCTCGTTCATCACGATTATTGTACACCTATAGTAAAACTGCTTTGCGTTTTATTCAGCTTTCTTTATTTATTTTAGGTTATTGTTTATGATGTCAAAATGAAAGTATTCAGCTGCCCAAGTAAGAGAAATATTGCAACGAGATGCTGACAGTGACGGCTCTGAGTCATCTGATGATGCAGCATATTCAGCAAGTGAAGAAGCATATCAGCCAAGTTTGGGCGATAAATCTGATGATGACAGTCATGATTCAGATGGCGACAGCAGTTGTTCGCCAAGTGAATGTGAGACTGATGTTGAGCCGGTAACATTGCCTGCAGCAAAGAGTCAAGTTACAGGTCGAGGCTGTGCTGGACGGGGAAGAAGGCAGGAGTCCTCGGTGTCAGTATCATCTGTGAGGAATCTTAGTTGTGGTCGTAGAGGAGCTAAGAGGTCATCAACTATAAGCACAAATGTTGCCATTGAAGCCTATGTATCTAAGGATGCCACATCATGGAACAGGAAACCTATAAAGCAAGCTGCTGGAAGATACGCCAGAGCTAATGTCATGCCCGTACAACAAGGTCCTACAAGGTATGCTGTACGAAATGTTGATGGCCCTCTCGCAGCATTCCACTTGTTCATGAGGAAGAACTTATTGAATGAAATCATGATGTGGACGAGCAAACAAGGAAGACACATTTATGACGACACCTGGAAAGATTTGACAGGCGGAGAATTTCAACGTTTTCTTGGACTTCTGATCCTCTCAGGCGTGTACAAGTCATGAAATGAATCCATAGTTCAGTTGTGGAACCTTGAAGATGGTCGTTCTGTTTTCGGTAAAAATATGGCCCGTAACCATTTTCAGCAAATTTCTTGTGCTCTCAGATTTGATGATGCAACCAACAGATGTGAACAACGAGGCGTGGATAATCTTGCTCCAATCAGACACGTTTTTGATACCTGGGAAGCAACTCAAAGTGACGCCTTTGTTCCTGGTGAAAATGTTACCGTGGATGAGCAACTGCTTACATTTCGTGGCCATGTTCCATTCAGACAATATATTCCCAGCAAACCTGGGAAATATGGCATACAGCTATGGATGTTGTGTGACAGTGCAACGTCATATGTTCTGCGTCTTCAAGTATATACAGGAAGGGAATTCGGACAAAACAGGGAACAGAATCAGGGTGAAAGGGTTGTGCTGCAACTCACTGAAGGATTGATGCGATCTGGCAGAAATGTTACTGTTGACGATTTCTTCTGCAGTTTATCCCTGTCATGGAAATTGCTAGAAAAACAAATGACACTTTTGGGGACAATTCGAAAGAACAGAAAAGAATTACCTCCAGAAGTTGTAAAGCAAAGGGTCGAGAGGTATTCACGTCACTGTTTGCCTTTCGCGATGATGCCACTCTGTTTTCCTATTGCCCAAAGAAAGGAAAAGTGGTTGTTCTGAGCAGTTTGCATGATCAAAAAGAAGTAGATAACACACGTCCAGACAAAAAACCACGCATGATCTTGGACTATAATTCTAGTAAAGGTGGAGTAGATAAGGCAGATCAAATGTTTCGCACGTATACCACAAAACGAATGACAAGACGCTGGCCAGTGACAATCTTCTACAACATGTTGGACATCAGTGCTTTGAACGCCTTCATTGTTTGGATGTCACTAAATCCAGAATGGCAGTCCAAGTCAAAGCACAGATGTCATCTATTCCTCTTGGAATTAGGAAAGCAGCTGCTTCAGAGTAATTGCAGCGAGACTTCTTCCAGCATTGAAGAAGCCACTGATGCTGTTTGCAATGTCGGGATCCCAAAGAAAAGGGCAAGGTGTCACTGCTGTTCCAGAGAAAAAGAGAAGCAAAGCAACATAGTTTGCACCTCCTGCAAGCGCAATGTTTGCAAAGAACATTCAGAAATTGTCTATGTCTCATGCAAATGACTGTAGTACTTTACTGTGTTCATCAAATGCATGCAAAAACTGCTTTCATGGCAACTCTTCTTCATGTAATTTTATGATAAAGCATTAAATTTCAAAACATTTAACCTTCATATAATAAACAATTAATTAGGAATAATATTTTGTCTGTTTAGTTTAAAATTTTCATGGTTAACAATTAAAATTCGTCGTGGGTTCATTTATGACCCCAACGGTATTCAGTGTGTGCAAAAAATCTCGGTAATTCCAGGGTTAAGATGTCTATAAATATGTTGTGGAGCAGAATTTGAAAAATGATGCATGTAATCTCCAGTAACAAGCAGGAATGTAGTCTTCACATATGGGGACGTTCGTACTGACAGAACCCGCGCGAGAACGCTCCCCAGCGTCCAATAGGAAAGCTTTTGGGAGCATCCCACTGTGCCTGCGTAGCTGCCTTCCTGCCTTTCCAGCTCTCCCTCCTCAGTTCTCCATTTCCCGTGGAGCCGACAGAAAGCAAATCCTATCACTACAGAAAATTCCTGTTTTCATATTTTTGTGGTTTGCGTCTGTCTTCCTGTTGACGCTGGTACCAACTCACCATCAGTTCTTTATTTCTTAAAAAAAAAAAAAAAACTGTGAAGAAGAAAGTTCCTCTTCAGGCAGATTGATGCCATCTTAGGCCTTGGCACTAACACAATGTAAAAACCATCCAGTAGTTTTAAGAAATGTTCCAAATGTGGCAGTACTATTTTGGCCTCCGGCACCCATGACTGATGTCTAAAATGCCTAGGGCCTGATCACCAACTGTCAGAATGTGCTCTCTGCAGGAAGATGATGAAGAGAGGCCTGCAGAATCGAGTTGCAAAATTGGGCACCCTCTTTGCCTCTGACACCATCTCTCTAGCATCGATATCATTGAGAGCTTCATCTTCCTCCCATGGAAGGTATCGAAACATAAGTCTTCTTTGAAGACTGGCCACCCCCCCAAGAGCAGATCTCATTCTAAGCATAGAGATGCATCAAGCGTTGCCTTGGAGGGGGACACACCTGCCAAACAACCCTGGAAGGAGGACCTTTCCTCCAAAGACATCGTGGGGTCCCAGGATGCTCCCGAGGCTAACTCCAGAGAGCTCCTGATGCCATGCTCAGGGATCATGGCCCATAATTCCGGTACCAATACCCAAGCATCGGCAAGCTCCATGGATCAACACATCCTTGCCATCAAGCGGAGCTTAGCGGCCTTACTGGCATCCTTGGTTCCAGTGAAACCTTTATAGTTGGTTCCGCAGATGTCAGCACCATCGCTGGTACCGATACAGACTGCATCAACTTTCTTGTCGTTTACCATGCTACCGCCCATGCCATCTCTTGAATCCATTTCCGGTACCGAGGTTTCAGCTACACAAATTTCAAGTACCGGCTTCGACCAGTACCAAATTCGTACGGAGCGGGAGCATTCTGCTTGTCATTACTTCGAGTCTTCGGATTCTGATTCATCTGACCATGAATCGGCCGATACTCGAGACTTACAAACTCTACCAGAGGACCCGTCCCCATCTCCACAACGTTGCATATCCTCACCAGAGGACGTGTCTTTCCAAGACTTTATTTGCAATATTGCCAGGGGCCTGTCCATAACAGTAATATTGGAGAAAGAGCCTAGGATTGAAGAATGGAAATTCTTCAATACCCAACAACTCCAAAAGAAGCGACTATGCTTCCTATTCACCGTATACTCCACGACCTCATGCTTCATATGTGGGAGACATCTCTTACTATTTCTCCCCATACCTGCCAACTCGATACCATGTACTGGGTACCAGAATGTCCCATTTTTCAAAAGACACAATTGCCGCACCATTCCATAGTAGTGGAATCAGCAATACATTGAAGCCAATGCGCGAAAACACAGTCCTCTAACCCTCTGGGTAGGGAATCGAGAACCCTCAATGCTTTTGGTCGATGTTACTTCCAGGCTTCCATGCTTTCAGCGAAAATCAGTTCTTTCTTACTCTACGTGGGTATGTTCCTCAAGGAGGTAACTAAGGATTTTGAGTCAATGCCTCTTCTCCCGGATGATCAGAGGGCAGATTATCTTACCCTTGTAAAGCATGCTCAGAACGTCTCAAAGTTTGTCAACGGCGCTGCATGTCTCCGAGCATCGGATCTTGTATAATGGGTTCAAGATAAGCTGGATAATATCCCTTGCACTGGTGAAAACCATTTTAGCATGGATTGGCAGGACAAGACCTCTCAGTTAGAATCTGAGAACACTACCCTGAATAGGCTCTCTAGATCTCCTGCCAACCCAGCTAAAAAGAAGGCCTTCTTTAATAGAAAGAAGAAATATTATACTCCTGCTGCTCATTGTCAGCATCATGCTCCTCAAAAAGGACAACAGTCTCAAAACATCAAAAGAAGACTCAGCCTCCCAAGTCTCAGCCATCTCAGCAAGCTCAGGCTGCTCTGGATTTTTGACTCCTTTGTAGAGAAGATAGCTGTCCTGCCTCTGAAGAATCCCAACCCTATCCACATTCCCGGCAGACTCTGTCATTATGCCTACAGATGGCATCTCATCACCTCAGATCAGTGGACATAAACAATAGTATGGGAGGGCTTCAGACTTCATCTGCAAAGCCTGCCCCCCCCCCGACCTCGCAAAGAGAGTTCCATTCTCAGCCCCCTCTCACTGCTCTGCTTCTGCAATAAGTCACCTCTCTTCTACTGCAGGATGCCATAGAAGAGGTTCCAACATCCCAGCAGGGAATGGACTTCTATTCTCCCCACTTCCTTATTCCAAAGAAAACAGGGGGATACACGCCCATTCTGTACCTCAGAGACCTAAACAAGTGTCTCATATGGGAGAAGTTCAAGATGGGCTCCCTGGGGACCCTTCTCCCCTATCTCCAGAGTCAGGACTGGCTCTGTTCTCTAGATCTAAAGGAAGCATGCACTCATATTCTTATTCAAATGGGACACAGAAAGTTCCTGCATTTCATGTTTCAGGAAAGACACTATCAATACAGTGTCCTACTTTTCGGCCTCGCCTCTGCCCCAAGAGTCTTCATAAAGTGCATGGAGGTAGTAGCCACATTTCTAAGGACTCTAGGGATATTTGTCTTCCCTTACTTAGACGACTGGCTCATAAGAGCAAGCACCTCTCAGGAGGACAGCCTATCTCTCTCACAAGCCATGCAGGTGTTACAACACTTGGGATTTGTCATAAATCTTCCAAAGTCCCAACTCATCCCCTCTCAAAGTCTGGAGTTCATAGGGGCGCTCTTAAACACTCAGCAGCCAAGGGCATTTCAGTCCCAACTCCGCTGTGCTCGTCTCAATCAGCTAGCATCTCGGGCAAGTCTCAAGGACTATCTTACTGCCCGGGAAATGCTACAACTTCTGGGTCATATGGCATCAATGGTGCATGTAGTTCCCTATGCCCATCTGCACATGCACACAGCCCAATGGACTCTGGCCTCCCAGTCGACAAGCCTCAGGTCGCCTTGGGGACAAGATAAAAGTCTGTGCCCCTCTGGTCACATCTCTCCAGTGGTGGTGTTCCCCAGAAAATCTCCTTGTAGGATCACCTTTTCATATGCCTGCACATCAATGTACCCTGACCATGGATGCATCCAAACTGGGCTGGGAAGCACATCTGAGATCTCTCTCCACTCAGGGCCTCTGGTCACAGCAGGTGTCACAACTCCAGATAAATCTACTGGAGCTCCGAGCTATTTTCAGTGCTCTCAAAGTGTTCCAGGACCACTAAGGTTACCACAAGGTCCTAATCCAAACCGACAACCAAGTGGCCATGTTCTTCGTGAATAAGCAAGGTGGAACAGGTTCTTGGTCCCTCTGCAGGGAAGCTCTAAATCTCTGGTCCTTTGCCATACATCATCACATTCACCTCTAAGAGGTGTATCTTCTGGGCAAACACAATGTCTTAGTGGACAGATTAAGTCAGATCCTTCTTCCCCATGAATGATCCCTTCATGTAGACACAGTGTCCTACAACTTTCAGACCTGGGGACTCCAGACATAGACCTCTTCACCGCTCCACAGAATGCCAAGTTCCCTCGCTTCTGTACCAGGATTCTTGTGTCAGACAGCCAACAGGTGGATGCTTTTCACCTCCACTGGGGGGACAGCTTCCTTTATGCCTTCCCTCACATTTCTTATTTCTCAAGATTCTTTTCAAACTCCAGGCAGACAGGGGCTTCATGGTACTCATAGCCCCACGCTGGCCACATAAACCGTGGTACCCTCTCCTGCTACATCTGTCTCAAACTCAACCCATAGATCTGGGATCTGCTCCAGATCTCCTCTCTCAAGAGGAGGGGACATTGCTCCATCCCAATCCACAGTCTCTCCTCACAGCATGGCTGCTGAAGGCATAGCCTTTCAAAATATTAAGCTTCCCCAGGAGGTTAAGGACATCTTCTTAGCTTCTAGAAAGCCATCCACCAGATGGTCCTATGCCTTTAAGTGGCATAAGTTTTCTATCTGCTGTTCTCAGAAGAATATTAATCCCTTCTCAGCTCCAGTGGAGGCGCTGCTGTAGTATCTCCTCTACCTTTCTCCATCTGGACTCAAAACCAATTCAGTAAGAGTACACCTAAGTGCAATTGCGGCCTCTCACATACTCTTAGATGGACAGCCCATCTCCTCTCAGCCACTTGTAGCACACTTCATGAGAGGTCTACTAACCAAGCCTCCCATTAAACCACCACCAGTGGCATGGGACCTGAATATTGTTCTAGGGCAACTTCTCAAGCTGCCCTTTGAACCTTTAGTCACTATGTCACTTAAGTTTCTGACATGGAAGGTCATCTTCCTCATTGCCCTCACTTCAGCAAGATGCGTTAGTGAGCTTTAAGCCTTGGTGGCCAATCCACCTTACACACGGTTCCACCATGATAAAGGTAGTTCTTAGGACTCATCTTCACTTCATGCCGAAGGTAGTCTCGCCTTTCTATTTGAATCAGTCGGTTTACCTTCCTGTGTTTTTGCCTAGATCACATTCAGCTAGGGCAGAGGCAGCCCTCCTCACTCTTGATTGTAAACATGCCTTAGCATTTTATCTTCAGAGGACTCGAGAACACTGAAAGGCTTCACAACTGTTCATCTCCTTTGACCCTAGTCACCTGGGGTTGCCCATCTTCAAACATACTCTCTCCAAATGGATAGCAGATTGCATCACTTTTGCTTATGAGGCAGCAGGACACTCCCTCAAGGATCATGTCACTGCCCATAATGTTCAAGCCATGGCTACCTCGATGGCAAATCTACCCTCTGTAGCTACTGACGAAATTTGCAAAGCAGCAACTTGGTCTTCGGTCCATGCTTTTGCAGCTTATTACTGTCTGGACAACAACTTCCTCTGGGATGCCATGTTTGGCCAGGCTGTTATCCAGTATCTCTTTCAAACTTAGAGCAACTCCTACCCTCCATCCCGGAATTCGATACCAGACATCCATGGAGGATCCATAACCTCTTTAGGCCTACTCTGAGGCAAACCACCGCTGGTTCTGAGGTCATTTCTCTGGCATTTTCTAACTAGGGAGTCCCACATGTGAAGACTACATTCCTGTTTGTTCCTGGAGATAGCATAGTTACTCACCTAAAACAGGTGATCTCCGGGAACAGCAGGAATTTAGTCTTCACAACTCACCCTCCTCCCCTAGGAGTTGTAGGTATTCTTTTTCTCCTTTTATCTCAACTACAAACTTAACTGAGGAGGGGGAGCTAGAAAGGCGGGAAGGCAGCTACGCAGATGCAGTGGGATGCTCCAAAAGCTTTCCTATTGGACGCTGGGGAGTGTTCCAGCGCGAGTTCTGTCGGTACCGATGACACCCATATGTGAAGACTAAATTCCTGCTGTTCCCAGGGATTTCACCTGTTACAGTTGAGTAATTACGTAATTTCTTAAGGTCCCATATATCATGATGAGGCACTCAAATTGCCCCTAGAGCATTAGCAGTAAAATTGAGAGACTAAGATCATATTCCACATACCCTGGCTTAGAGTGAGTTCACGACTGCCATAGTATGTGCAAAGCTAACCCATTTGGAGATCCTACTCTCAACTCATTTTCAGAGTTAATGCAGGTGAAGTTCTAGGCCCCCTGTATATATATATATATATATATATATATATATATACAGTTTTGAAAATATACAAGCCATACAAACCTGGTCCAAAAGTTCTGGTCTCAAGGGCACTAGACCAGTGACCCTGTTTAAAACTTGATAATCCATGCAAAGATGTAAGGTTCTATCTTTTTTTCTTTATGAATAGGACCAAGACCTCTGCTAGGGGCATGAATCACTTGGTGAGGCCCTTTGTAGAGTCTCCTGGAGTTATTGCCATAATGCTGCATGTTTTACCTCTGGCATTATATAGCTTCATTTAATAGGTGAGAGAGGAGGCAATCAGAATGTTTGTTCCTCAAAAAATCTAAAAATGTGGGGTACTTCTGTAATGTCAGCCGATGTTTGGGGAAGACTAGCAGGGGATGGGGCTGGGGGAATGAGGATGGAGAGGGGAAATGATTTTTGTCTTTTCGGTGGCCAAAGGAAAATTGGTTCAACTCCACACTCTTATCATAATAGAGGCCTTTTGAGCAGCCAGAGAATTGGAGGGATTTGGAAGAGATCAGCAGCCTCATACAACCTCAATGCCCCCCTCCTCCTCTGTCTGCCCCCTCCCCTGCTCTCCCCAAAGACTGAAGCCACCTCAGAGGTATGTGGATGCATGCCTGTTTAGAAAACATAAGAAAGAAACAGCATCTGGAGAGTAGCGTTGAGCCTGGCATGCTTCACCTTGTCTGAGGCTCCCTGGGGGTGAGCACCAAGGCTGGATTTCATCATTGTCCTTGTTGGGGGCTCTAGCACTCATCCGTTTTGGGGCATAAGTTGGGATGTACTGCGGGTGACGTTAGCTTGGCATCGGCACTTACCGCCATTTTCAAGCACGCACTGTTAACTCTTTCTGCCTTTGCATGCCTTGCACCCAAGCGATCCCAGTGCATGCTCTGCCTGAGTGGCTCCAACATGTGTTCCTGCCCAAGCACCTGTAACACACGCTAATGTACATACTTCGTTAATGCATACTGTTGTGCCTACATGGCCTTAATTCTTTCTGTCTTCTTCCAGAGCTTAAAAATTCCAAATTACCCCTGCCTACCGATAGCCAGATTAATATGAATAAAATACAGTCTCTAAAATGTTTGTATGCAGATGCTAGAAGTCTGAAAAATAAGATGGGGGAGTTAGAATATATAGCACTAAATGAGAGTTTAGATATGATTGGTATCTCAGAGACATGGTGGAAGGAGGGCAACCAGTGGGACACTGTGATACCTGGGTACAAATTATTATCGTATAGATAGAGCTGATCAAATTGGTAGAGGAGTTGCGCTTTATGTTAGAGGGGGCATTGAGTCACAAAGAATTAAAGGTTTGCAGGATTGAAATTCCATGTGAAAACGGGAAGGTGATGACAGTGGGGGTGTACTATCGACTGTCTGGCCAGAATGAACAAATAGTTGATGAAATGCTCAAAGAAATCAGGGAAGCTAACAAAAGTTACAGCACAGTAATAATAATGGGTGATTTCAATTACCCCGGTATTGACCTGGTCAGTGTCACAGCAGGGCATGCTAGGGAGATAAAGTTTCTAGATGAAGTAAATGACTGCTTCTTAGAGCAGCTGGTTCATGAACTGGCCAGAAGGGAAGCCATTTTGGACCTAGTCCTTAGTGGAATCCCAGGTCTGGTGCAAGAGATAAGGGTTTGGGGGCCACTTGGCAATAGTGATCACAGCATGATCACGTTTGATTTAATTAATGGAGGAGGGATGGTAAGGAAATCCACAGTATTACCTTTTAACTTTCGAAAGGGAGACTATGATAAAATGAGGAAAATAGTTAAGAAAAAACTAAAAGGAGCAGTTGCAAAGGTTAAAGACTTACATCAAGCTTGAGTGTTGTTTAAAAATACTACCTTGGAAGCCCAGACCAGCTGTATTCCATGTTTTAAGAAAAGTGGAAGGAAGTCCAAAAAACTGTTTAAAGGTGAGGTCAGAGAAGCTGTTATTGCCAAAAAAGCATCTTTCAGGAAATGGAAAAAATAGTCAAATGACGAGAACTAGAAACAGCACAAGCACTGACAAGTTAAATGGAAGGCATTGATGAGGCAGGCAAAGAGAGAATTTGAGAAGAAGCTTGCTGTGGAAGCAAAAACGCATAATAAAGACTTTTTCAAGTATATCCGTAGCAAAAAAACTTGTGAGAGAGTCAGTTGGACCATTAGATGATAGAAGGGTAAAAAGGGCACTAAGAGGGGACAAGGCCATAGTGAAGAGACTGAATGAATTCTTTGCTTTGATCTTTACTGAGGAAGATGTAGGGATGTTACCCATGACTGAAGTGGTATTTAAAAGTGATACTGTGGAAGAATTGAAAGAAATATAATTACACCAAGAAGATGTATTACAACTATTTGATAAACTGAAGAGTAGCAAATCACCTGGACTGGATGGTATACATCCAAGAGTGTTGAAAGAACTAAAATATGAAATTGCAGACCTACTATTAGTAATCTGTGAACTATCATTAAAATCATCTGTAATACCTGAAGATTGGAGGATCGTCATTGTGACACCAATTTTTAAAAAGAGTTCCAGGGGTGATCCGGGAAACTACAGACTGGTGAGCCTGTTGTCAGTACTGGGAAAAATGGTTGAAACCATCATAAAGAACAAAATTACTGAAAATGTAGATAGTCATGGCCTAATTGGGAGACAGCAAACATGACTTTAGAAAAGGAAGATCTTGTCTTATTTATCTGTTATGTTTCTTTGAAGATGTGAATAAACAGGTAGACAAAGATGAGTCCACTGATATTGTGTATCTGAACTTTCAGAAAGCCTTTGACAAGGTCCTTCATCAGAGACTTTTGGCATAGTAACATAGTAAATGATGGCAGATAAAGACCAGCATGGTCCATCTAGTCTGCCCAGCAAGATGGCAGGAGTAGGTGCACCTGTCGCTCTGTGCAGGCTACCCCTCCCCCATGTCTTTGTTTAGGGGTGAACTCACCACTCCATGTAGGACACCCCTATTTTTTGAGACTTTAGATGGTTCCGAAGTTAGATGGTACCGTTTATTTTGTTTTTATCCTGTTGCTGTAAAGGGATCCACTGTGTTTGTCCCATGCCATTTTGAATTCTGTCACTGTGTTTGCCCCCACCACTTCCATCGGGAGGGCATTCCAAGCATCCACCACCCTTTCAGTGAAAAAATATTTCCTGACATTGCCTTTCAATTTACCACCTTGCAGCTTCATGTTATGCTCTCTAGTTTTACAGCTTCCCCATCTTTGGAAGAGGTTTGTTTGTTCATCATTTCTCTTTAAGTATTTAAAGGTCTGAATCATATCTCCCCTGTCCCTCCTCTCCTCCAAAGTGCATATATTTTGGTCTTCAACTCTCTTCTCATAAGTCTTCTGACGGAGACTCCAAATCATTTTGGTTGCATTCCTCTGAACAGTTTCCAGTCTTTTTACATCTTTTGCAAGATATGGTCTCCAAAACGGAACACAGTATTCCAAATGAGGCCTCACCAGTGACTTGTACAGTGGCATAAGGGGAGAAGGTGAACTATCATCAAAATCATCTGTAGTACCCGAAGACCAGAGAATGGCCAATGCAACGCCAACCTTCAAAAAGAGTTCAAAAGGCTCACCGTTCTGTTGTTTCCTGGATCACCCCCTGAACTCTTTTTAAAAATTGGCGTTACATTGTCCACTCTCCAATCTTCAGGCCCTAATGATAGTTTACCTTCTCCCCTCACCTACTTCCTTCCTATAGTTTTTTCCTCCCCTTCTCAAGCCCCATGCAAAATGCAATGTGTGCCCTCGAGTCAGTGCTGATGCCTGGTGACCCATAAATTCAAATAATATGCCTCTACTCAATCCTCCTTCCAGATTCTCTTCCCTCTTTCACACTCCCTGGCTCGCTCCAGATGTAGGTTCTCCTCCCCCCCCCCCCCCCCCAGCTTTTCCCTTCCAGGCTGTTTTCCCATCTCATGATCACACTTTCCCTTGGCTCTTATCCCCATTCTCCTTGATGGAACTAAGCAGTGACCCAGTTACCCACCCTTCCCAATCCTCCTCCCCCCTCCTGCTCAGCTAGCTGCAGGAAAAGCATTAGTTGTGTATCATCTCTTGCTGCAAAGGAACCAGAATCATGGTATATACCACAAAATCTTGTGGTCCTTATTGTAAGACTGGCCCCAAGGCAGCAGCAGAGGATATATGTTTAAACACTGCTCTATGTGGTGAAGCAAATCAGGGGGGGGGGGGAGAGGGAGAGACAACAAACATACCTGCCATTTGATCTGGCAGCAGTGCCTGGGCCTGATCTGCTATCTTTTACCTATGAGCTCTCTCTTATGCAGGGTCCAAGGCAGCTAGCTATCCCTTCTGCTCATAGGTAAAGGTAGCCTTGGATTAATGGAAGCAGGCAGAACTATTCCTCTGCCTTGCACCCTAACAGTCATACTCAGAACAACATAATTCAGCCTTAGTCCTATACAGAATTATAACCCCCCCAAAGAAAGTGAAGCACACTGAAAGACTAATACAAAGGAATCACTTAAAAAGGAAGCCTCTGTAGTCAACAGAAATGGATAATTGTGTAAAAAGTTTTTTTGTCGGAGCTAAGCCGTAGGAAGGAGGTGAGTGACCACTTCCCCCGCCAGACTGCCAGCTTCTTTTATTTTATTGTAAGTCCTACTCAATGTAACCAAACAGTTTTTTCTTAAAACGAAAGCTGTCACTTATCTGAGTTCCCGCTATGAAACTTCAAAGATATGTTGCTCTTCCAGAAATGTAGTAGCACAACGTGCACGTTTCGGGAAATGGTTCCCTGTATCAAATGCTTCCTGAACTTCATGAATATAGGCAACAAAAACTAGAAACGCCGTCCTTGCGGCAAAGGCATCTACGTTTTCCGTAGTCCTATACAGAACAAACAAAAAAACCGAACCACTCAAGTATTATTGGGCGTAAAGCCGCAGCTTTATTAAGGTCAACATGAGCAATGACAAAAGAGAGGGGTGGGGACCCAAGCGAGTCACCCAAGCTGATGGCCGGTACCTGCCACATATTATTTGCCATCTGCCAGGGGGCACAATATGTGGGATCCACCATACCAGGCTGAGCTAGACCCATCCCTGTACCCACTGCCTTGTCATGATCTCATGGGGCCGCTCCTGTTGAGATGGCTGCTACTTGGGGGAACTCACCCGGGCATCCTGCCTTGTTGCCAGCCGGGAAGCCCTGCCCCTCAGCCAGAATTAGCCGTCAGTCTACAATTTGACTCGGGTAACTGCCATGGACCTGGGGAACTTTGGTTTCCCAGGTCCCTCACTCTGGGATCCCTGCCCCCGCGACTTGAGTTGTCTGTGTGCATTGTAGGGTCATGTACTGGCTGCAAGAATGGCTTCCAAAGTCTCATGGATGTTTTTGATGAAAAGGTCCACCCCAATGTCTGACATATGGATATGGTCCTTCCTGAAGTAGCCTGGAATTGGGGGATATGCTCAGTCATGATGGATTTGCCACCCGCCAGCACGCAATATGCTCAGGCTGACCTGTTGGTTGATCTTCTTTAGTTCTCTGTTCCAAAGATGGATGCTGGTCCATCTGAGGCATGGCATTATGTCAGACCAAATCAGGAGAGTGCTAGGTAAATGGCAAGCCACCCAAAAATGGTTGTCCTTAATGCAGTTGATGAGTTTCTTCCCTGTTATGATGCCAAAGTCATTTCCTCCCAGGTGTAGGATGATGGAGTCAGGTTGCACACGAACCTACAGCAGCTCTTCCAGCATGGGGTGGAGTTGCACCCACCGCATCCCCAGATACCCAAGCCAGTGGAGACATATGTTGTTCCTGTCTAATCTCAAGTGGGGCCCCAGCGGCCACATGGATGCCCTCTCAGCTGCCCAGAGAATGTAGAAGTGACCAATCAACAAACTATGTGCTCTGCAAGAAACGGAAAGGAAGAGAACTTTTGCTGCTGCTGTGTTGTCAATGTGTATCGATGTGGCTGAAGAGTGTTGGTGTGCCACCCCTCCTGTGGGCAAATGTAAAGCGTATATGCACGAGAGTACCGATGCCCCAAAGCTATAATGACCTGAGGAAGCACCCTGATCTCTGCCACTGCAGTCGCCATGCCGATTCGAAATGAGTGGGTGCCGAAAAGGTTGGCCTGCAGCCCAATAGTAGCTATGACTTTCTTGAATACAACTGTAAACTGGAAGCATGACAACATAAGTGACTCAGCAGCTTTGACAGTGCCATCTCCTCTTTCCAACACAATCCAGAGCGCTTCTTCTTTTCCCCATGTCCCCTGCATTTCAGTAGCTTTAATATTGCTTTTGACATACAAGGCTACGCCGCCTCCTTTTCCATTTTGGCAAAACTAAAAAGTCATGGGATAGGAGGCAGTGTACTATTGTGGATCAGGAACTGGTTAAAAGATAGAAAGCAGAGGGCTAAATGGCCAATTTTGCTAATGGAGAAAGGTGAATAGTGGAGTACTCTGCTGGGTCTGCTGCTTTTTAACATATTCATAAATGACCTGGAAATGGGAATAACAAGTGAGGTTATCAAATTTGCAGATGAGACAAAACTATTTAAAGTTGTTAAAACCCATGAGGATTGTGGAAAATTGCAAGAAGAGCTTGATAAATTGGAAGACTGGGCATCTAAATGGCAGATGAAATTTAATGTGAACAAGTGCAAAGTTATGAACCTAGGAAAGAACAACCCAAAATATGGTTACATGATGCAATTTTCCACATTAGGAACCACCACCCAGGAAAAAGATTTAGGTGTCAACGTGGATAACATGTTAAAATCCTCCGCCCTGTGTGCAGCAGCGGTCAAGAGAGCAAAAAAAATGCTAGGTATCATAAGGAAAGGAATGGAAAATAAAACACAAGATATTATAATAATTCTGTATCCATTCCATTGTGCGACTGCACCTTGAATATTATGTGCAGTTCTGATTGCCGTATCTTAAAAAGGATATAGCGTTATTAGAAAAGGTACAGAGAAGAGCCACCAAAATGGTAAAGGGGATGGAAGGATTACCCCTATGAAGAGAGGCTAAAAAGGTTAGGGCTCTTCAACCTGGAAAAGAGACGGCTGTGGGGAGATATGATAGAGGTCTATAAATTAATGAATGAAGTGGAACGGGTAACCGTAGATCGCTTGTTTACGTCATCAGAATATAGAAAGACTAGGGGACATGTAATGGAGCTACAGGGTAACCTATTTAAGGCTAATAAGAGTAAATATTTTTTCACTCAATGTGTAATTAAACTCTGGAATTTGTTACCGGAGGATGTAATAAAAGCTGTTAGTGTAGCTGGGTTTAAAAAAGATTTGGACAAGTTCCTGGAAGAAAGGTCCATAAACCATTATTAAAAGGGACCCAGGATTTATTTTTATTTATTTATTTAGCTGTATTTATATCCTGCTTTTCACTGGGTCAAAGTGGTCAATTGGGGGATACATTTAACATGAGGGGATATGACACGCATACACTAATACTTAAAGGGAACATGGGCAATGGAGAGTTAAGTGGCTTGCCCAAGACCAAAAGGAGTGCCTATAGGACTAGAAATCCCAGTCCCTCCGGCCTGAGATTGCTGTCTCCAGGTGGGACTTGAACCTCTGGCCTGAAGTACCTTGTCCTAACCACTAGACCACTCCTCCCACTCCCACTCCCGGATTTCACTGCTTAACCCAATACAAGCATTGTGGAACCTGTGTCTTTTGGGGAAACTGCTAGGTACTTATGACCTAGATTGGCCACTGCTGGAAACAGGATACTGGGCTTGATGGACCTTGGTCTGACCCAGTATGGTATATCTTATGTTCTTATGTTTGACCTATGGCAAACAAAGAGCCTCCTCATTGGGTTCATTCTGCATGGTAGCCTCTCACATTTTGCTGGTAGGCCCATCTCCCTTCTTATAATGAAGGGAATCGATTGGCCTGACATTTTCTGCCTCTAGATAGGAGGTGAATAATGGCGCTGTGGGTTAGACTAAGTCCAGCTTTGAGTTCCGGTGACTGAACTTCTGGCTGCTCCCCTTTTCCAGAGGGTTTGACTCCTGCTGCCCCTGTGTTGAGGATCATTCTCAGGGAGGGGAACTCCCAGAATCCAGATTGTCCTTCCTGGAATTCTTCCCTTCTTCAGCAAGCTTGGTCTTTTTGGTGCAGAAATTCAGACCCTGGTTTCCCCCAAGCTCAGTCACATGTATGTGAATGTAGAAGCATGACTTTAGTGCCTCCTTTTAAGCTACCCAGCATGCTTCAGGGCACTTAGCTGTCCCAACAGAAACACCAAAAATCCAAAGGAGAGCAGTACAGTGTAGGGCATGAAGTACTTCTGTCCACAAAAGAATAGTGGGACCTGGGTGTAATTGTGTTTGACTAACTTAAAGTAGCTAAACAGGTAGAAAAGGCGACTGCGAAAGCCAGAAGGATGTTTAGGTGTATATGGAGAAGAATGGCCAGCAGAAAAAATGAGGTGATAATGCCTCTGTATAACTCTCTGGTGTGACCTCATTTGGAGTATTGTGTGCAATTCTCAAGACTGCACCTTCAAAAGGATATGAGCAGGTTGGAGTTGGTGCAGAGGATGCCTACTGAAATGGTCAGTGGTCTTCATTATGTAGCATATGAGGCCAGACTTAAAGATCTTAATATGTATACTTTTTAGAGGAAAGGTGGGATAGGGGCGATATGACTGAGACATTTAAATACCTCTGTGTTATAAATGCACAAGAGGATCTCCTTCATTTGAAGGCAGGTTGAGCTACGAGGAGACATAGGATGAGGGTGAAAGAGGATAGACTCAGGAGTAATATGTGGAAATAAGTTTTTATGGAAAGAGTGGTAGATGCATGTAATAGTCTCTGTGGAGGTGGTGGATATGAGGACAGTATCTGAATTTTAAAAAAGCATGGGACAAACACAGAGGATCTCTAAAGGTAAAAAGGGGACTATTGCAGTTGATATAGAAGGGTAGACTAGATAGGCCATGTGGTCTTTTTCCACCATCATGTTTCTATATTTCTAAGAAAATTGCATTGGGTGGAGGGAACCTGGGGAAAAAGGTACGAAGTGAACAATGGACAAGAAAAAGCTGATATATCCAATAAAGAGGTATTAAATGAAGAACTTACCCATAAAGGATTCAACTCAGCCACATAAAAAGGAAAAGAAGACATCTAAAAACATCCATGTAAGGGATCCAAGATGGTGCTTGATTGATCGCGTCTGAGGACGCTCTCTGTATTCGGCAGGTGTTTGGTCCGGTGCTAAGTGAATTTCTCTCCAGCGATATGGGGAAGAGGAAGGAAAGGTAAAGGCTGACCTCCTGGAGGCTTCCAGTTCCGCATCTCTGTGCCAGACCACCCTGGAGAACTTTGCAGTGCCCTGGGGTCTCCCAGCGGCTCTTCCTTTGGACCGGCCTGGCAGGTGTGCAGCAGGCAGCAGCGAGCGGGCGTCGTTAAGCTTCAAAGTGTATACTTGGCCCCCAAATCCAGGAAGTGAGAGTGTGGCCAGTGCAGGGGAACCACAGCAGACCGAGGAGTCAGGAACTTTGTTCCTGTCAGGAGGCCGCCCGGCTGTGACGTCTTCTCCCCAACTGGAGGGAGCAATGGAGTGCTCCCTGATTGCTGCGGGTAGAACTGTGGAGACTATTGTACAGGAGCTGGGGAATGCTGCTTCCAGGAATTTGTTTTGGGAGTTTAATCAACTGAAGGAGGTGACTATGGGAGTCACTGTGGGGCGCAATGCAAGGTTTGAATTCTTCCTTGATAACTTTGTCAACAAAAGCTATTGGAGACTTGTCTGTGGTTGCGCAGGAGTTGGTGGATCATTCTCAGGCAATGGAACAGTTTTATGTGAGGATGGGTGCTTTTGACAATAAGATAGCTGCTATTCAAGTGACTGGAGATGCCTTGGTTAAGGACAGTAGTAGCGGCTGCTGACAGTTACAGCACCTTGAAAATCTGGTGCGCCAGAACAACATCAGACTATTGAACTTTCCCAGGTCTCCCCTTATCTTGCTGATTGATATGGTTAAAATATATTTTGTCGTGGTGTTGGGGATGGATTCTGGTAATCTACACCCTCTAGTTAGGGCCCAATATCTGACCTCTGGTGGGGTTTCTTCTTCGCTTGGTGGGGGGGGGGGGGGTGCGTGGGACTCCATTGCTGTTAACTTAATGGATTTCTTGGAGTCCTCAATGGAGGTGATGACCCAGTGCTCTACCCCAATTCTTACTTTTGCTTTAGAGATTGATCGCCAAACTGTGTTTAGGTTATATTTCCGCTCACTTGATGAATTGTTCTATGGATCAAAAATTAGGATTTTTCCAGATTTGTCTAGATTCACGCAAAAGCAGCATCAAGATTTGTTGGCGCTGCGCCCTAGGACTTTAGTCTTGGGGTTAAATTTTGTTTTACGTTTTCCCTGTATTTATTTGTTGCAGTGTGAGGTGAAGAAGTTTGGTTTTTGTTTTTTAACCTAGACAATTATTAGAATTTTTAAGGGCCGGGGAAGAATTAAATGCTCAAGTTGTTTTGGTTGTGGTTTGTGCGGTACAAAATAACTATACATGAATTTCCTATTTTACAATGGTAACCTGTATATTTTTTTTTGAAATGTCACTGTCGGCATCTACATCCATTTTGAAGCAGGTATGTCAGCTACCTTCTTATGTGGACCTGGGGTCTCTGCGAGTGATCGAGGGGGCAGTTGTGCTTACCTAAGTGTTGTCTAACACTACCTTAAAAAAATGTTATTTCACTCTGCTCCTTAATTGGCAAGCAGTCTTGTGAAATGCGGCCCTTAAGCGTGTAGGATGTAAAACTGGCAATTACACCTACACTTACATGTGCAAAAGCCTTGTGTGATGCTGCGGTTTTTTTAGATCATGAGGTTTTGTTAGATGAATGCTCCCACTGTTTGTACTAGCAGATACTTGTGTATTTGGAGAGATGCTATAGGTTTCTTCCCTCCTCTCCCCTTCTTTCCCCATTCCCCCCTCCCCTCCACGTCCTCCCTTCCCCCCTCCCCTCTCCCTCTCCCTCCCCCCTTCTTTCTTCCTCCCATTTTCCCTCGGTCCATCCCTCCTCCCTCCCCTTTCCTCACCCCTCCCTTCTTCCCTCTTCCCCTTCCCCCCCCTATTCTTCTCCCTCCCCCTCCCTTCCTGGCCTCTTAAAAGTTGTTAATAGTTAGAAGAGATCACACAAGGTTTGTCTTCCTTTTTAGTCACCGATTTGATATTTATCATGTCCACTTATCTTTTTAGTTCTTTAATGTTTGCCATCCCCCCTTGTCACCGCATTTGGTATCATGCCAGTAGCTTTCAATAAGATATTTCATTTTGTTTTTATTCAGTTGCAGTTGGAAAATAGTTCTCTTTAGGATCAGGCACAAGAAGCGCAAGGTGCCTTAATTGGTAAGACTACGTGTGTTCTGTCTGAAAAGTCCGCAATGGTATTATTTTCACTTTTGAAATAAGTATTTTATGTTTACTATTACACTATTTTTATATTTTACTTTTCTGTGATCTGGAATTATGTTTCTCTTGTTTATCATTTCTTTATTCTTTTTATATATTTATAGTTTTTATGCATATTTAATGTTATAAGAGTTTTATTGTATTTGTGTTTTTTATCTGAATTTCTATGTAGACCAGTCCCCTGACGAAGGCAGTGCTGAAACATGGCTGTCTCGGGTGGCCCCTAACAGCCCCTTGGGGTGAAGCAGTAAATTAAAGGTTTTATCACACTTCGCTCCAGCATGGTGGTTTTTAGTGTGAGAGTGTGCAGTGCTGTTTTAGTTTGGGTGTTAGCTGGCATTCTAATACATATTTTACAGAAAGCTTCTGCATTTGATAGAGCTGTTTTTAAACTACTCGGGTAATGATAGATATTCCAAACTGGACTTCCCAAGTCCTACCTAGACGTCCTGTGCAAAACAGGATTTAAACACACTGAAAAGGAGAAGTGGGCAGAGCATGCTACAAGATGGATGTTGCTTCATGGGCTCCGGGACCCTCTCCACCTAATATCTGCCATAAATGCATCACATGCTGCATAGTTGAGTTGAAGTGGTATTTAATGGAAAGGAAAAAGCAAGATAAACTCAGCAGCATTTCAGATTGAGATAGCCGATCTGCAGCTGCCTCGAATTGCCAACTCACAGAGGTGGGCCTGAAAATTGAGGGCCTAGTCAAGAAAGCCCAGGGCTTAACCTCCAGTCATGGGGGCCCTCAGGACTCTTGCAGGAACGGTGGAGCACTGGCCTAAGGTAAACAGAGGAGGGGTGTGCGCTTTGGGTTGTCATGATGGCGGAGATGCTGGGTGTGCCACCATGCGGTTGTGGCCAGCGTGCCAGGAGCCATTGAGCGGAGAAGGACAATGACCACAGATTGAGAGAGTGGGGAAGACAAACAGCAGCTGTACAAGGGGAGCATTAAGACCGTGTGAATCACGGCGAGAAGAGCAGTGGGTAGACAGGCTGCATACGACCCTGGGGAGTCAGTCAGACTTCTCGGCAATGGATTGGAGACTCTGAGAAGAGCTGCTCGATGTGGCAATTTAACTCCAATGGGACATTGTTCTAAAGTGTCGTGCTGCAGTGATGAATCTCTGCTGACTGTGAGAGCTCGCAGTCTAGATATCGGCTTTGTAATGGAGAGAAAGCAGAGGCAGGATGGGGGGATCCCTTCCCCCGCAATGTGTAGGGGACTATGCTGTTAATACACCATATGGCGTATCCAACTGGCTGCTGCTGTGACTCCTGGTGGCTTGCACTATATGTGGGTACCAAGAATATGTGTCAGTGCTGCTAGGTCTGCTACTGTCATTAGGGATTCCCCCCCTCCTCCCCCAACTCGAGCAGGCATGGTGAGACTATGGTGTGGAACACTAAGTCTGGAAATGCGGGCCCTGTGATGCTGCAGCAGGAGGATGCTGACCTAGTCTGGGATGCCTCAGCGACAAAAGATGGTGAAGAAATCACATCTCCATCAGTCAGCATCCCAAGGTACAACACGAAAAAGCATGGAGCCCTCCGACAGTCAGCAGGTACTTTTGATCTCTGAGGAGGTGGCAAAATATGTCACTGTTTCCGTCGACTATGAGGATGTAAAAGAAGCAGTACCACACACGCATGACAAATATCGGACAATGCTAACAGCATCCAAGCCACAGATCTAGCAGTGGAGGAACTGAGAAACCATGTGGCGCAGCTAAAGAGGAGAAATGATGCGCTGGAAGATCAGATTGAAGAGCAGGAAAACAGGAGCAGGAGAAATAACTTAAGACTCATTGGAGTCCCTGAGACTGTAGGAGACAGACTTGATACTTTTTTGTGGAAAATTGATCCCTTAGAAACTGGGTATGCCAGCTACTGAACTGCCATTGAAAGTGGAGCGTGTGCACCAGTTGGGAGCCAAACGGGACAATATAAGAGACTGTGCCCAGTTATTTTTAAAGTCCTTAATTACATGGACAAAATGACGCTGATGTCAGCTTACAAGAGGCAAACTGCTATAGAAATTGAAGGGTCTAAGGTCCTGATGTTTCAAGAATTCTTGGCACAAGTGGCTGGCAAACGTAAGGAGGTATCTCTGTACTATGCTCGTCTGTTCAAAAAAGGTGTGCATTTCAGCCTAGTATATCTGGCTAAACTGAGTGTGTTTCATGAAGGAGTAACAAGGACTTTCGAGACTAAGGAAGACATACGGAAATGTGTGGAGAGTGTGGATAAAGGCAACACTTGAGCAGAGAATTCATGGAGCCTGGAAGCTTGGGACACAGGAATGCGACGTGGCTACAGTGAGAGTGGACATCTGCTTGTACCTTCTCTTGATGTTTCTTTACTTTCTCTCTCCCTTTCTCTCACCTTTGGGGGGGATAGATAAAGCAGGTAGAGGAGGTTTTGTTTAATGTTAAGCCTGCTAACTGGGTCAGTTTTGCCACTGAATTACGAAAAGTTGATATTACAGAATCTGAGCTTGCTTGGGGGATGGAGCTGTGGGTGGGACCTGACGGGCTCAGATTGTCTCAGACCTGTGCTGACCAGATTCTTATGGACTTTATTATTGAATAACACGTTCAATTGAAATTCTAATGTAATGTAGTAAATCTTCTCTACTGTTCATTAAAAATCCGGGTCACCGGCTTTTTCGGCTTATCTTCGAGGACTCTTGTTCTTTTCTCTGTGCTCTTATGGTTACTTTTGCTGTCTTCTCCTGCCTCGGTGACCATCCGGTAAACTATTCATATATTTGCACTTATTCCTTTATTTTTCTTTAATTTATTAAAAAATGATTTTCAAAGGTTCTCAACAAAAGTAGAAGAAAAAGATCCCGACGCTCAAATACGGCGCAACAATGGCGTTTCAGCGTAAAACTTTCTTCAGGAGATTCTTCTTCATATACATACTGTTGCTGCCCACGTCTCCATTCCTTTTTCTTTTTTCAATCGAAAAGACGCCGCGCCGCGCAGCGTCTTTTCGATTGAAAAAAGAAAAAGGAATGGAGACGTGGGCAGCAACAGTATGTATATGAAGAAGAATCTCCTGAAGAAAGTTTTACGCTGAAACGCCATTGTGGCGCCGTATTTGAGCGTCGGGATCTTTTTCTTCTACTTTTGTTGAGAACCTTTGAAAATCATTTTTTAATAAATTAAAGAAAAATAAAGGAATAAGTGCAAATATATGAATAGTTTACCGGATGGTCACCGAGGCAGGAGAAGACAGCAAAAGTAACCATAAGAGCACAGAGAAAAGAACAAGATTCCTCGAAGATAAGCCGAAAAAGCCGGTGACCCGGATTTTTAATGAACAGTAGAGAAGATTTACTACATTACATTAGAATTTCAATTGAACGTGTTATTCAATAATAAAGTGTCAGACAAACGTTCAGAGAGAAACCATAACTACATGACTCAGATTCTTATGGAGACAATGAGCTCTCCCTTGTGGACAAAATTTTGTTTACTCTTAGTTTCAAGGTGGGTTTACGGGTCTTTAGAGGTCCAATAATTGTTCTGGGTTGAATGCTACTTAATGCATGTGAAAGTCTCAGATTATCTATGAATAGTGTCTGTAAGATAGTGGTGTGAGAGGGTTGGGAGGGGCATAGGAAGTCCTGAGGCTGGTGGGGATAGGAGGAGAGCAGGGGTGAAGGTAGGGCATTGTCGGCTTGGCTGAATGGTGATTGGGGTACAGGAGATGAGAGGATGTGGTGGGGGTGTGAGTAAGAGGGCAGGGTATGTTGTGGAATGGGATGCATGGGAAAATGGAGTGCAACTTTGGATGATATGGATGAGCAGATTTGGCAGTGAACCAAGAGGGCAGAGTACCCCTGGCTGGGGGGGAGAAATACCCAAGAGAGAAAGGAAGGTTTACTTGCAATATACTATTGAGCAACAAGGGAATAATGGCTGATTTGAACCTATTAACGTTAAATATAGATGGTATTCACTCCCCAGATAAGCGTACTAAGATCCTGACTTACCTAAAGAAAGTAAAGGTGGATATTTGGCTCCATTACATAACCCTCCCCCACACCAAAGAAACATTGGTTCATGTAAATAACCTATTGGCCCCCTCCATCTAGGTAACCCTCATGTACATAAGTTATACTGTTTAATGTAACAATTATTGAATATTGTAAATAAGTTCAACAGTTCTATGTAATATCAGTTTGCTGTGATGTCTACCACTTTGCCTTGGAGAAAGACGGTATAGAAAAAGAGTCAAATAAAATATTGCCTTCCTAGCTCTAATGAGCTCACTGTACCCTCACTGTATATAGCCTGTATATAGCCTGTATTTACCTCCCCATTGTTATTAACCCAATTGTATATAGCATGTATTCACCTCCCCATGGTTATTACTCCAAGTTGTACTTCCTGTTCAATGTAAGTGTGAAGTAGGCTCTTCCTACTTTGTACAAAATGTTATCTGTAAACCGCACTGATTTTAATAAATAAATAAAATAAAATAAATAAATGAACATAGGAAGCTGCAAAGATCATGGGTTGGGGAAAATACACTTTTCAGCATATAATTGCGGGCCAGTGCCATTTTGGGCGTGTGCCCTATAACAGTGCTGCCTGGATGGGGGAGGACAGGTAGAAGGGCAGGTGAGATAGGCGGGGCAAAGGGAAGGGAAGGCTGCCCCTTCCTTTTCCGACGGTGGTGTGGCCGGAGCAGCAGCAACACTAACTTAGAGGCAAAAAAGCAATAAAAGGACTCACCGGGTCGCAACAGAGCGCAGGTATGAAGGGCTGGCATGTGGCGATCCTGGATTTCGAGCTGAGTCGGCAGCTGAAGAAGGGAGAAATGGGAGCAGCAGTCGCGGTAGCTTGGGGGCCCGGCAGCACACAGACATTACAGGAGCAGGCAGTCCCGTTCCTAACCTCCCCCTCGGCTTCCATACAGCACCGTGTTGCAGGAAGCAGAGGTCTGTGGAGCAGCGAAGACTAGCAGCAGGGGCAATTAGCTGGGACACGTGGAGGCAGCAGTAGACTACAGTGAAGAGCAGGAGCCCCATCTGCTGGTAAGTACCAGTACTGCAGTTCACTATAGGCAATAAGCAATAAGTTAGCATCAGCAGGCAGTGGAGGCACAGCAATGAACAGAAGGGAGCACCGCGGGTTGTGGCCAGGGAAGGTGAGCGAGCAATGCAGGGCAACATGGCCAAGCAGCAACGCACAAGAGGCGGAGACAGCAGACCAGTGGCAAAGAAAGCAAGGAAGAACGCCGAACCAACAGGAACGGCAAAGAAAGGCAAGGAGAACAGGCATAAAGATAGCGATCAGAGAAACGGCGGAGTGGCAAGAAGAACAGCGCTGGTGGGGCCCAGGCGGGGCAGCAAGGCGCTCGGAGCCTGCAGTGGGGCCAGGGAAGACAGTTTTGGAACCTACAACCAGCAACCCTCACCCACCATCCGGTGGGGAGGAGCCAGAGATGCGTGACCTCTGAGTCAGTTGAGGGCTGCAGTTGTGCGTGCAGGCCCTTCTGAGCTCACTGGATGCCGAAGCTGCGTGGGCAGGTGCGAGCTTTGCGACAGCACCTGGAGAATCTCAACCAAGGGGTAAGTACGAACATTATACATTGTTATCGGGGGGAGGGAAATGGGGGGGCTGGCTTGGCGATTGGGACGGGGTGGTGGACAGAGGGTGTAAGGGGGACTGGGGACATGGGGGAAGCAGGGGAGGGGAGATGATGTGGGGCTCAGGTACGGGGATGTGCAGGGAGGAGAATGTGCGGGGCTAGCATCAGCGACATAAGTGTGTGTGGGGGGTTAGAATAGCTGAGGTGGAGCATCCAGGTGTTGAGGGGCTGTTCAAGCCCTGTCATGGCTGGTAGCCGGTTCCAGCTGGGCAGCAGGTGGGACCAAGGGAGCTCTAAACCTGGTGGGGGGAGGCGTCAGCATAGACCCCATCGCACTTCCCGCCCCCACCCCCTCCTCTCCCTCAATTCAGAAATGGGGACGGCGTGGGGGGGTCCAAGCGGGGGATGGTGTATTGGTTTCAGAGCTCAGGCCAGCAGAATATGTATGTCCCTCTAGTGCTTTGGACAGCCACATGCCGCCCGCCCAGAAGGAAAAACTTTGGAAGGGTGAATATGTGGACATCTTCGCACTGCTCATCTGGAAAAATGATGAAGCCTGTGAATGTGTGGGCTGCTGCAGTAGATGCAAACTGGTATCCAAGAGGGCCAACTCTGTCCCGTGGACCATTGCAAACTGGTGCGCCATTTTCCGGGTGCTAGACAGCATGGTGGGAGATAAATACCCAAAGCAGTGTAGGGGGCTCCTTAAGTACCAGGACACCATTTGTGAGGTGTACCGGGTGTATGGTGGTAATGCCTGGCTCGCGTATGACAAACAATTTCATCGGAACATGGCGGGCGATAAGGGGTTAAGCTGGGATAGGAAGGACATTGACCTATGGATATGGTTAATGACACAGGGTCAGCGGAGCAACCTGACAAATGGGGCAGTAGTCAGGAGTTGGCCCGGTAGGTTCCCAGGATCCACGCACCAGCCTCGGGGAGAAGACAGACCCAGCATGGGGGATGATGGTGGCAGTGCCCCCCCCCTGCCTCCCAGTTACCCTATGCGGCGGGGGGTGTGCAGGCTGTTCAACGGCAGAACATGAAGGTTTAATAACACCTGCAAATATAAGCACCCATGCGCCACTTGTGGGGAGAGACACCCACAGGTGTGTTGCGGGAAGAGGCAAGGCGGGGATCTCCAGCACCTGCACTTAGGCCACCCGCTTAGGATGGGCCCCTATGCCCATAAAGGTAGGGGCACTGGAGGGGGAGGGGACTTGCAGGGCTACAACCATGAAAAGGCACGGTAGTTAATTGAGGGTTTCATGCAGGGTTTTACCATCCCATACTGCAGCCTCCCCAGGTCTGCGTATGGCGGGGAACTTAAAATCCACCCTGGAGCGGAGGGAGATAGTCCGAATGAAGCTCTGCAAGGAGCAGAAGCTGGGCAGGATTGCCGGTCCCTTCAGGGCCAAACCCCTGAACAGTCTGTCTCCCCACTAGGTCAAGTACCGAAGAAGGAGCCCGAAGAGTTCCAGCTCATATACTACCTCGCCTACACAGAGGGCTCGTCGGTGAATGACCATCTGGACCTGCAGCTTGTTCAGTGAAGTATGCTTCAATCAACCAGGCACTGGATGTATTCCAGGGCCTGGGAACAGGGGCATGGCTAGCTAAGACGGATGTAGAAGCTGCCTTCCAGTTGCTTCCGATACACCTGGATAGCTTTCACTTGCTGTCTTTCTTACCTACTGTGTTCTCTCACCCGATAGGCCATGCAGCAATGACAGTCTGGATCATAGGCATTTCTTATGTCTACTGGGTGGGAAAAAGGACAACAAAGTGACACTTCAGCACACAGCTTGGCTTCCAATCCTGCTGCATGCAAATACACTGGATGGGAAGGCGGAGCATGCGGTGGGACCAGCTGAGGCCTGCCCTTGCCGGACTGAGGCAATGGGGGTCGCCCACTGGACTGAGTGGTTCTACACCTTGGTGGTGGGGATCTGGTATCCAAAAAGGGTATTGATCTTATCAGGATAAAGGCAGACTTGGCCTGGATTCACGGTGAGCTCGGGGTGGGGGTCGTCTGGTCCCACATCATCCCACAGCAGAAGTGGAAGGGGGCACAGCATCCTCAGGGCAAAGAAAGAAGCAGGAAGAAACTCAACAAGGAGGTTGGAACCTTTGTGGGGATTAGGTGGGGTGGTGGTCGAGCACTGGGGCATCATTGGGGGGGGCGGGGAAGACGGTGTACTCTGGGGATAGGGTGCACTTGAATGACATTGGGATGGAGCTGTTTATCGAGGGCTTGTGGCGGGCCATTAGTTTGATACTCATGGTGGGGTGAGTCGGGCCGCGAGCCCTCCTGGTGGCAGGACTTCACCAAAGAACAGGGGGAGGGGAGGTACCACAAAAAAGGGGGGACCTGAGTAAATATTGTGTAAAAATTGTTTGCATGTTGAATACATGTGGTGGGGGTAATAATGCCTACAGAATATTGTACAGGTTTAGGAGTTAGATCAGTTAGGATTGTTAGGGTTACCGATTGTTTGTAAATAGTGCAATACATTGTATCCGCAAGCTGTGGCTGTGTGATCCACTAATAAAGCAGTTTTGAGCTATGGATCTGGCCGTCTGTCTGTTGCTTGCAGGCATGGAGGAATCGGGGGAGTGGGGTTAGGGAGGCAAAGGCCCGAAACCATTCCAGTATGCCTCTAGTTATGAGATCCAACGGAGAGTAGCCATTTTGATCATAAAGGGGTTGGGATTCCAGGTACATAAAACCATACCAGGCACAGAGGGCAGGTATATTGTGGTATTATGAGAGCTGGGTTGTCACAAGTTAATGTTGTGCAGTTTGTATGCTCCAAATGTGTACGGTCATAGCTTCTTCACTAATATAGTAGGAAAATGGGTAATGTATGGGGAATACATACCTATTCTGGGAGGGGATTATAACATTGTTGCAAACTCACAGATAGACTCTCAGCCCCACAGAGCAGCTCGTAGAGGGCATTTTGATAAGGGAGTGAATTTTGTTATGGAGGAGTTGCAGTTGATCAATTGTTGGCAATACCTAAACCACTGGGAGAAGAAATTCACGTTTTACTCCACCCCCCATAAAATGTACTCCAGGCTAAATTACTGGCTAGTTGCTCAATCCCTGGGGGATATGCTGAGGGTGATAAGAACAGAAAATGCAGTCTCTGATTATTCTGCTGTCAAAATAGAGCTGGAACTCCTTAAAGGAGAAAAGGACTTCATCTAGAAGATGAGCCGGTGCTTTATCTTGATAAGAAATTCAGAGAGTTTTTCAGATATTGGAGGTAGAGCATGAAGCTACTAATAGGAGATCAGCATCATCAGCAGTAACATACTGGGAGGTGGCAAAAGCAGTGTTAAAGGGGAAGATAATGGAGTATGTTACAGGGGAAAGGAGGAGAAAAGAAGAAAGGCTACAGCAGTTCATGGGGGAGCTGGGGACGTATCACAGGCTTCTATAGCACATCTACAAGAGAGGGATTGGCTGAGGGTCAAGAGGCAGATTAATGAACTATTAGCAAAGCGGGGCAAGACTGATATCAAGGTGTATAAATGTAGCTTACATAGATGGGGGAGGGGGACAAGGCCAGAAAATTGTCTGTCCTCCTAGTTCGGGCGCCACAGGACTCAAAATTGATTTCCCAAATTAAGAACATTCATGGGACTGTGAGTTGTGACCTATAGCTTTGTAACATTCTATTAAGCCCTATATAAGTGTTATTTCCCTCCCTCCCTCCCCACACCCACCCACCCCTGGGATAATAGTAGCTTTATAGGTACTTACACATCTTACAAGACAGGAGGTGCTCTCAGGTGAAGCTCATTACCCAAATCAGTCATACACTAAGGACCTGAGATTAGTTAAGCTTCAGGTGAACAAGGTATATTACACGTATTAGGTACAGTTTTATTAGTATAAATATCCATAGCAACCCTTAGTAAGTAAAGAACTTAGATCTAAGCACAAACTTAAAACTAAGATGCAGACAGCAGTCCAGCAGCGGGATGGGGGCTTTCCAGTCTTTTGCATTGAGTGTCACATGTATGATTTTCTCCCAGTTGGTGAGAGGTCTTACGTGTGCACTAGGTGCAAGGAGCTCTTTGCTCTCAAGGAACGAGTCCGTTCTCTAGAGGCTAAAGTAGCAGACTTGGAAAGCATAAGACAGACAGCGAGGTACATAGACGAGACCTACAGGGCTATAGTTCTGAAGTCCCACCTCCAGTCTGGCAGCATCCCTGTTGCCATGGAGGAGAGAGGTCACGTGACAGGAGAGCATCACCCTGGTGTGGCAGGAAGTGATCCTGTAACTAGGACCTGTCCTCCAGGTGATGTAAAACCCTCTCGCAGCGAGGAAGTTTCTCCAGGGCCATGTGCCCATGAGGGAAGGGTTAGGACAGCCGTTATAGTTGGTGATTCGATCATTAGGCATGTAGATAGCTGGGTGGCTGGTGGACGTGAGGATCGCCTAGTAACATGCCTGCCTGGTGCGAAGGTAGCAGACCTCACACGCCACCTAGATAAAGTCTTAGATAGTGCTGGGGAGGAGTCTGCTGTCTTGGTACATGTTGGTACCAATGACATAGGAAAATGTGGTAGGGAGGTTCTGGAGGTTAAATTTAGGCTTTTAGGTAGGAAGTTGAAATCCAGAACTTCCAGGGTAGCATTCTCCGAAATGCTACCTGTTCCACGCGCAGGACCCAAAAGGCAGGCAGAGCTCCGGAGTCTCAATGCGTGGATGAGACAATGGTGCAGAGATGAGGGTTTTGGATTTGTTAGGAACTGGGGAACATTCTGGGGAAAGGAGGGGCTCTTCCGAAGGGATGGGCTTCACCTTAACCGGGATGGAACCAGGCTGTTGGCATTAACCTTTAAAAAGGAGATAGAGCAGCTTTTAAACTAGATATTAGGGGAAAGCCGACAGTCGCCCAAGAGCGGATGGTTCGGAAGAATGTATCTTTGAAGGATACTACCAAAAGCAGAGAGGTTCCACAAAACAGTAAAGTAGCCCAAATGCCCTCAAGTATGGAGCAGACAGAGCTTAAAGATCCTAAATTACCCATGTCTAACAATAGCCAAATTAATATGAATAAAATACATTTTCTAAAATGCTTGTATGCAAATGCTAGAAGTCTAAAAAATAAGATGGGAGAGTTAGAATATATAGCACTAAATGAAAGGTTAGATATGATTGGAATATCAGAGACATGGTGGAAGGAGGACAACCAGTGGAACACTGTGATACCTGGATGCAAACTATATCGTAATGATAGAGCTGATCAAATTGGTGGAGGGGTTGCTCTCTATTTTAGAGAGGGCATTGAGTCAGAAAGGATTAAAGTTTTGCAGGAAACAAAATCTGCTGTAGAATCTATATGGATTGAAATTCCATGTAAAAGGGGGAAGGGGGGGGCGGAGTCTGCCGTAGACGAAGATGGCCGCTTAGATCGAAGCTCCCTCTCAACACTATAGAATCCGGAGCTGATTAGGGCAGCGGATATCCCTGGGAATACAAAATAGTGATAGAGGAGACTGCGGAGAGATGTCCACTTTAAAACCGGCCAGACTAGACTTTCAGCAAGCTTCGGGGCAGTCAAATAAGTGTGCAAAACAGGAGCTCACCTCCCCTCAAAAAATGGCACCCGATAAAGTCACGACGGAAGGAGTGCGGGAGATCTTACAAGAATTGCTGTCCGTGAAAGAAATAGTCACCACAAACTCCGGAACGCTAACGCAGGTTCAAGAAGACTTACATGAGGTGAGAGAGTGACTGGGAGACCTGACCAAGCGCTTAGACGACGTGGAGGTGGAGGTGGACAGGCAGTCCTCAGTACTGGCGCAGATAGGCCCGCTGGCTAAGAGGGTCGCAGCTCTCGAAGTGCACATGGAAGATCAGTCGAACCGAGCCAGGAGAAGTAATATTCGCCTCTTGGGAATTCCAGAGGGCCGGGAGGGGTCTGACCCAATTACTTACCTAGAGAAATTCATACCAGAGATCCTCGGAATTACCTTTGAGCGGCCCTTGGAACTGGAGCGTGCACATCGAGTCCCATCGCACCCGTCTCCTCATACCCCGCGGCCTCATCCATTTGTAATGAAAGTGCTTCGATACCAACACGTCTTACAGATTATGCAGGCGGCGAAGCGGAAACAACACTTGCAGCAAGACGGGCAGAGAATCTCCTTCTTTCCGGACCTCAGTAAGCAGACAGTCCAGCGTTGGAAGGATCTTTTGGCCTGCCGGCCTATGTTGCAGCAGCTCCAGGCGCGGTTTGGACTTTTTTACCCAGCTAGTATGAGGGTGACCCTGGACAATAATACCCGCACCTTTACGGATGGTCACACACTCCGCGCCTTTCTGCAGGATCGAGTTTCGATGGACGTGGGGTCCTGAGAGACAGTGTAGACTCTGAGGGGTTGGCTGTAGAATCAGAACGCTACTGGTAGTAAGTAGCGTTTCTGAGGGAGATAACTACCTTATTCTCCAGCTCTCATATCTCGAAATTGTTGGTATGGGTGAAAGTTGGGTTGTTAGAAGTAATTATGTTAGTATGTAATCTTTGTATGAAACTTATATACTACTGCTGTACATGTTGTGTGATATGGGATTCCAGCTGCCTAATCCAGCTCGGTGAAGGGGGCTGGTTTGTCCCTTTCTTTTCTTTCTTTTTCACTTAGTGTTGGGAGGGGGTTGGCTGGGCCAAGATGGACGGTTGGGGCCCCGCCGGGCAAGTTATACTAGTTTATGGTGCAATGCCGGCAGATTGTATGATCTCAGAATTAAGAAATATTGTTTCCCTTTCCCTGGGGCAGTTGACCGTGAATGTCATCCTCCTATATCCCAATAAGGCCCAGTATGGCTAACAGTCGAGTGTGGGTATTGTCCCTAAATGTCAAAGGCATCTCCAACCCTGCTAAGAGGAAGAAAATTCTAACTTATTGCAAGCATCAAAACGCAGATGTTATATACCTACAGGAGACCCATCTGTCCCTCTCTGAGTCCTACAAAGTGGCGGACAGGTCGTACCAGAATATCCTCTTCGCACCAGCCCTTAACAGGAAAGGAGGGGTCATCATCCTAGCTAAAAAAGCCCTTCCATTAATGGTGCAGGAGACCAAGATTGACCCAGCAGGGCGATGGGCCAGGGTGACAGCGCGGCTCAATGGAGAACCCTACACTTTCATGACGATATATGGTCCCAACACATACGACCCACAATTCTTCATCCAGGTCATCCAGGAGCTCTTAAGTACTGGGCCATCGCAAATTATTCTGGGGGGCGACTTTAACCTTATACCTGATCCTCTCCTGGATAGAACTCCATATAAGCCGCAACACAAACCGCAGTCATCTCAGGAGCTTATGAATATGAAGGAATTGCTTGGGCTATTAGACCCCTGGCGACTCTTCTCTCCTAATGGCAAGGAATACTCCTTTTATTCTCTACCTCACAACTCACAAACCCGCATAGATTACTTCCTAACTTCTAAGACGCTGCTGCCTAAGATTGAATGCGCAAGTATGCTCCCTAGAACAGTTTCTGATCACTCAGCGGTTTTCATCGATCTCAGCTTGGGCCCTGGAAGAAAGTCCCAAGGGCGATTCTTTTTTGAGAACTCATGGCTAGCAGAGGAAGACTTTCGCATCGGCATGAAGGAAGCCATAACAGAATACTTTGCAATCAACAGACATGGGGAGACCTCCACGTGGGCTTGGTGGGAGGCCTTCAAGGCTAATGCCCGTGGACATATGACGTCCTACAAGATCCGGAAACGCAAAGTGGAGGCAATGAGAAGGGCAGAGCTAGAGGTGGACATCCGAGCGGGTGAGCGGCTCCTGGCCCGGCGGGCAGATCCGACAGTCCTTGTCCGATTGCAGAGGCTCCGGGCCCAATACAATGCTCTCTTGCAAGCTGAAGTCATGGAATCTCTTAAAATGCAGCAGGGGAGGTGTTATCATGATAGCAACCGAGCGAGCTCTATGCTTGCGAACACGTTAAAAACGAAACGCGTGGTGACCCGGATTGCCGGATTAAAAGACCCAGCAGGAGTGCTCAAAGTTTCAGATGAGGAGATCCTAGCGCTCTGTGAAGCTTTCTATTCTAAATTATATCATTCTGAAGTCTCATGCTCCGAGTCCGCGTTCTTCACTTTCATCTCCTCAGTTGCGGGTCCCCAGCTCACGAAACAACAGCAGCAACTCCTTGCTGCAGCGATCACTTGTAAAGAGATACGTACCGCCCTCAAGCAGCTGGCCAAAGGTAAAGTGAGTGGTCCTGATGGGCTACCGGTAGAATTTTATGAGGCGTTTTCCGACCACCTGGTACCAGAGCTACTGTTTTACTATGAGGGGGTGAGGGAAGAATGCCCCGCTGTAGGAGCACTGGCAGCAGCGACGATAGTGATACATCCCAAGCCGGGGAGAGATCCGGAGAAAGTGGAGAATTACAGACCTATCTCCCTATTGAATGCCGATTACAAAGTATACGCCAAAATCCTAGCTAATCGATTGTCCAAGGTCCTGGGGACACTTATTCATCCTGACCAGTGCGGATTTATGCCAGGGAGATCTACAGTAGACAGTGGCCGTCTACTAGCCCATGTTCTCCGAAAGGCGCAGCAGATGGATCTGCCAATAGTAGGCCTTGCGCTAGATGCAGAGAAAGCATTCGACAGGGTCGAACTCTCCTATCTATTCCAAACCATGCGATGGATGGGTATCCCGGATAGTTTCCTGAAGAGTGTTCAACTGCTATATGCCAAGCCGGTGGCCCGGGTGGCGGCGAATGGTACTTCGTCACGGGAGTTCCAGCTTACAAGAGGCACTCGGCAGGGCTGCCCTCTGTCCCCTCTGCTGTTTAACCTAGCTCTGGAACCTCTGCTCCTGAAAATACGACAGACCTCTAGTATAATGGGAATGCCGCTAGAAGGCTATCATTGCAAAGTATCAGCATATGCAGATGATCTTCTATTATTCCTTGATGTGAATTCGGTAGATAGCACCTTGCAGATTATTGAGGAGTACGCAGGCATATCGGGATATAAATTAAATTTAGACAAGACTATAAGTATACCACTTACAGCAGCAGTCTCGGAAGGCATGCTCAAGCGGTACTCCTTTCAAGTTGAAAAATCGTCTTTCAAGTACTTGGGGGTCACCTACGGTGTCACCTTGGCGGATACGGTCTCTATCAACGTAGACCGCTGCAAAGAGATCCTACAGGAATGTGTTCAAAAATGGTCACCACTGAACTTGACATGGTGGGGACGCTTAGAAACCATTAAAATGGTTATTGTCCCCAAGCTAACTTATATTCTGAGCATGGTCCCGGTCTTATTTGACAAGACGTTCTATCAGGACTTGGAGCGCAAGCTACTGGTCTTCCTATGGGAGAAGAAAACACCGCATATTGCAGCATGGAAACTAAAGCTTCCTAAGAAACAAGGTGGGGTCCACTTCCCGGATTTTCATTGGTATCACATTGCAACTATACTAAAGCAAAGTTCTTGGTGGGCTGAGGACCCGGACGTCCCGGGAGCCCCTATGTGGCTCCTCGTAGAGGCTGCTATGAGCAGTCCTCTCCCACTGCAGTATTGTATTGGGGCAGCTGTACCTCATACCCAGGCGAACAATGAGATCCTACAAGCCACCCAACAAGCTTTTAACCTTGTGACACTGCTTCTGGGAGACGAACCGACCTTTACAGATGCCACGCCGCTTTGGCTTAATCGCCGCTTCCAGATAGGAGGGACAAGTTTTGCGTGGACCACTTGGGTGCGTCATGGTATCTTATACCTGGGCCAACTGCTCAACGGACGGCGGTATAAAACCTTTGCGGAATTACAACTAGAATTCCAACTTCCTTACAAGTGTTTGTTCCAGTGGGGTCAGTTGCGGCACTGCTTGAGTAGAGCAGGGGTGACACCGTTACATAGGGTTGACGGACAACCGCCCCATCTTCGGATTCAAGTGCTCAGGTTGGGAACCGGGCTGATATCGAAATTTGTGGAGCTTCTCAGATCAGCGGGTGAGCGCAACCCCAGAGGTGCTCGACTGGTATGGGAAAATGAAGTGGGACCCCTATCAACCCCGGAAAAATGGACTCTCTTTTGGGGGTCCCAGATAAGGATATCAAGGTCTGCCTCGCTCACGCAGATGCTATATTTTTTGGCGCACCGCGCAAACCTGACTCCAGTTAAGATTTCCAAATGGCAAGCGCAGGAGAATGATCACTGCTGGTCATGCGGCTCTGAAGTCGGGACCCTGTCGCACATGCTCTACTACTGTCCGCAATTGACGGCTTACTGGCAAGGGGTGTGGCAGCGTGTTCAGCAGGTATGCCGGATTTCCACGCCCTTAACGTTCCAGATAGTTATTTATAAATCCTTAGCGGATGTGCCAGACCTCCAAAAGCAGCAGTTTACGATGTTCGATATACTATTAAGCCTGGCGCTGAAAGCCATTATGAGCCATTGGAAGACTTTCAGTGCCTTGAATGTGGCATACTGGTGGAATTTAGTGTGCTATCATCGCTCTTGTGAAACGGCGTATGTCAAGCAGAATCCCACCTTTGGCAGTTTGTTGCATAAATGGGACGACCATAAGATGGAATAATACCACTTGTCGTTGGCATTTCACATAGAGGTATGACATTCGCGGTCCTCCCCTCCCCCCCTCCTTTCTTTTCTGCCCTTGTTGTTTTAGGTTAATGATGAATAGGTAATGAGCCTGTCTGCATTTGCCTTTTGATCAGTTAGTTGCATTTGTTATTGTAATGTTTGGATAGTCATGTTGAAAAATTGATAAATAAAGCTTCAAAAAAAAAAAAAAGGGGGGAAGGCAATGACAGTGGGGGTGTACTGTCGAGCGCCTGGCCAGAATGACCAAATGGATGATGAAATGCTCAAAGAAATCAAGGAAGCTAACAAACGTTACAGCACAGTAATAATAATGGGTGATTTCAACTACCCCGGTATCGACTGGGTCAGTGTCACGTCAGGACATGCTAGGGAGATAAAGTTCCTAGATGAAATAAATGACTGCTTCTTGGAGCAGCTGGTTCATGAACCAACCAGAGGGGAAGCCATATTAGACCTAATCCTTAGTGGAACACCAGATCTAGTGCAAGAGATAAGGTTGTTGGGGCCACTTGGCAATAGTGATCATAGCATGATCGCCTTTGATTTAATTAGTGGAGGAGGGGATAGTAAGGAAACCACAGTACTACCTTTTAACTTTGGAAAGGGAGACTATGATAAAATGAAGAAAACAGTTAAGAAAAAACTAAAAGGAGCAGTTGCAAAGGTTAAAGACGTACATCAGGCTTGGCTGTTGTTGAAAAATACTATCTTGGAAGCCCAGACCAGCTGTATTCCATGCTTTAAGAAAAGTGGAAGGTAGTCCAAAAAACTGCCAGCATGGTTTAAAGGTGAGGTCAGAGAGGCTGTTGTTGCCAAAAAAGCATCTTTCAGGAAATGGAAAAAAGAGCCAAACGACGAAACCTGGAAACAGCACAAGCACTGGCAAGTCAAATGCAAGGCAGTGATAAGGCAGGCAAAGGGAGAATTTGAGAAGAAGCTTGCTGCGGAAGCAAAAACGCGAAGTAAAGACCTTTTCAAGTACATTTGTAGCAAAAAACCTGTGAGAGAGTCAGTTGGTCCATTAGATGATAAAGGGGTTAAAGGAGCACTAAGAGGCGACAAGGCGATAGCGGAGAGACTGAATGAATTCTTTGCTTCAGTCTTTACTGAGGAAGATGTAGGGATGTTACCCATGACTGAAGTGGTATTTAAAGGTGTGGAAGAATTGAAGGAAATATCGATACATCGGGAAGATGTATTACAACTATTAGATAAACTGAAGAGTAGCAAATCACCTGGGCCGGATGGTATACATCCAAGCATGTTGAAAGAACTGAAATACGAGATTGCAGACCTGCTATTAGTAATCTGTGAACTATCATTAAAATAATCTCTAATACCTGAAGATTGGAGGATCGCCAATGTAACAGCAATTTTTAAAAAGGGTTCCAGGGGTGATCCGGGAAACTACAGACCGGTGAGCCTGACATCAGTACCGGGAAAAATGGTAGAAACCATCATAAAGAATGAAATTACTCAGCATGTAGATAGTCATGACCTAATGGGAGACAGCCAACATGGCTTTAGACAAGGAAGATCTTGTCTTACTAATCTGTTATGTTTTTTTGAAGGAGTGAATAATCAGGTGGACAAAGGTGAGTCGGTTGATATTGTGTATCTGGACTTTCAGAAAGCCTTTGACAAGGTCCCTCATCAGAGACCTTTGGCAAAACTAAAGAGTCATGGGATAGGAGGCAGTGTACTATTGTGGATCAGGAACTGGTTAAAAGATAGAAAGCAGAGGGTAGGGCTAAATGGCCAATTTTCCCAATGGAGAAAGGTGAATAGTGGTGTACCCCAGGGATCTGTGCTGGGTCCGCTGCTTTTTGACATATTCATAAATGACCTGGAAAGTGGAATAACGAGTGAGGTTATCAAATTTGCAGATGACACAAAACTATTTAAAGTTGTTAAAACCCATGAGGATAGTGGAAAATTGCAAGAGGATCTTGATAAATTGGAAGACTGGGCATCAAAATGGCAGATGAAATTTAATGTGGACAAGTGCAGGGTTATGCACCTAGGGAAGAACAACCCAAACTGTGGTTACACGATGCAAGGTTCCACATTAGGAACCACCACCCAGGAAAAAGATTTGGACGTCATTGTGGATACCATGTTAAAACCCTCGGCCCAGTGTGCAGCAGCGGCCAAGAGAGCAAATAGAATGCTAGGTATGATAAGGAAAGGAATGGAAAATAAAACAAAAGATATTATAATGCCTTTATATCGTTCCATGGTGAGACCGCACCTTGAATATTGTGTGCAATTCTGGTCGCCGTATCTTAAAAAGGATATAGCGATTTTAGAAAAGGTTCAGAGAAGAGCCACAAAAATGGTAAAGGGGATGGAAGGATACTCCTATGAAGAAAGGCTAAAAAGGTTAGGGCTCTTTAACCTGGAAAAGAGACGGCTGAGGGGAGATATGATAGAAGTCTATAAATTAATGAACGGAGTGGAACGGTTAAACGTAGATAGATTGTTTACCTTATCAGAATATAGAAAGACTAGGGGACATGCAATGAAGCTACAGGGTAAACTATTTAAGACTAATAAAAGAAAATATTTTTTCACTCAACGTGTAATCAAACTCTGGAATTTGTTACCGGAGGATGTAGTAAAGGCTGTTAGTGTAGCTGGGTTTAAAAAAGGTTTGGACAAGTTCCTGGAGGAAAGGTCCATAAACCATTATTAAGAAGGGACCCAGGATATCAATGCTTGAACCAATACAAGCATTGTGGAACCTGTGTCCCTTGGGGAAACTTCTAGATACATATGACCTAGATTGGCCACTGTTGGAAACAGAATACTGGGCTTGATGGACCTTGGTCTGACCCAGTAGGGCATATCTTATGTTCTTATATTTTAGAGGAGGGGAATATAACAGGTCAGAAGGAAATTCTTAGGGATTTAACTATGCCCCACCTAAGTGATGATGAGGCACAGGTCCTGAACTGGCCGATTACTAGGGGGTGGGGGGTATAAAATAAAGGAAGCTATTCAATATCTTAAGCTTGCTAAGAGCTCAGGGCTGGATGGCCTGGGAGTAGAGTTTTTTATAAAATCATGACAGAGCTGGTGGGGTACCCCTTAGGGAAATGTACAAAGCTGTCGTAGTGGAATGGGGGCTGAGGCCAGAGCAGAATTTGGCTTTCATACTAGTGCTCCCTAAGCCGGGGAAAGACCTGCTGGAGATGGGCTCGAATAGACCTATTTCTCTCCTTAATGAAGACATGAAGCTTTTAACAGCTATCCTGGCAAGGAGGCTGCAAAACATTCTCCCACAGCTGGTGCACAGTGACCAAATAGGATTTGTGTGGGGTAGAAGAGCCTCTGTTAATATCATGAAAGCTCTTGCCTCATTGCAGGCAAGTAAGAAAGAGTCACAACACGCTGCCATCATGAGTCTCCATGCGGAGAAGGCGTTTGATAAAGTGACTTGGACTTATTTTTTTGGGTGCTAGAGCAATACAATGTTGGGCACAGTTTCTGCAGTGGGTCAAAATTTTATATGCTTCGCCAGCAGCCCAGTTAATACTCAATGGGCAGCACACCACACCCTTCCCTATACTGAAGGGCACGAGGCAGGAGTGCCTCCTATCCCCTTTGCTGTTTGTTCTCTCCTTGGAACCACTGGCAGCCAAACTCTGGGGGAATAAGGGATACGGGGCATAGGAGTAGGGAACCACCAATTGAAGCTGAATATGTTTGCAGATGATATGCTCTTGTTTTTGGGGGAGGTGCAGACAGATGTTGATAAGACTATCAGATTACTCAAAGTGTTTGGATCCTTTGCAAGTCTGAAGATTAACTTTGTTAAATCTGAGGCGCTAGTTCTGGGGTCATCTGCGGGGGAGTTGGAGGTAGTGGGTCATTCCCGTTACAGTGGTCGAGGCAGAAATTAAAATACTTGGGAGTGTATCTAAGTAATAATTCCCAGGTTATGTATCAGAGTAACGTCACTGATAAAATCAATGATATTAAAAAGATCTGTGAGAGGTGGCAGGACCTGCCACTTTCATTGCTTGAAAGGGCAGAATTGATGAAAATGGTCTTACTCCCTAAAATCCTATATATTTTGCAAATGGTGCCATTATGGGTAGGGCTGCGAGAGGAGGAGCTGTTCAGAGAAATGCTTAGGTGCTTCATCTGGAAGGGGAAAATAGCAGGGATCAGTCTGGCAAAATTAAATATGGTCAAGGACAAAGGGAGGGGGTGGTAGGGTTTGCAGAATTGAGAATGTATAATGGTGTGGCTGGATGCATGAGTTGTATCTAAGCAGAGTTCAGTATTTGCTGGCTGGACTTTTAGATGCGTTATATGCACCTTATGGACTGGTTAACCTTATGCATTTACTGAAACCACAGGAGGGACTGGGGGAGAAGGGTCATGAATTATTGATTAACTTCAAAAAGGCCTGGAGGTGGTGGGTGGTGGGGGGGAATAGAAGAGAGGCCAGCCACCACTTTGCCATATATCCAAAGTGGGGAACCTAGAGTTCATGCCAGGTCTTGGCCGCACAGTTTTTCAGAAATGGCCTGATTGGGGGTATTCTACCATGGGGCAATTATTTGAAGGGCTAGGGAAATGTGAGTACTTTCGCAACTGTCCAAAGTAAATAGACGATCCTGAGGGGTCATCAATTTCACTATTGGCAAGTGAAGCATTACTGCGAGCAGTTACGGCAGCTAGAAAGACATGAGTTGCAAGGGACACCTACATAAGTATTTCCATAGTGTGACGTCTAATCTTATCCGGTTGTCCGGGTGGTACAAAGTATGTAGGGAGGCTAAGCCCAGAGCTTGGGCTCATGCATTGGCTCGTGTGGTCTCGTCTACTATCTGGATGGGGTTTTTCAAAATATTTATCAATACTTGACAAATGCTACACATCAGGAAACTCAATATAAATTGATACACCACACCATTATAACGAGAGAGAGAGAGGTGCTTGCATGGAACTGGGAGAGTGACATTTGTGGGAAATTAAGCATATGAAGGGCGCCTTCATTCACGTATGATGAGGGTGTGCATGAGGGGAGGAAAAATGGTGGGGGGACAACATATAGGGTTGTGCCAGAGAAGGTGATCACGGTATCTGGGTGTATGATGTTTGTAGTTGTTTTGAATATATAATTGCACACTGATCGCCCGTATATTGTTTTACACCATTCTCTGTATCCTGTTGTCCCGATGTGTCAGGCTTTGAGTAATTGTTTATAGTTGCCAACCATTTGAAAAATAAAGGTTAAGAAAAAAACACACTGAAAAACTATGACAAATATTACCTTTTGCAGAAGGCATCTTGTTCTTATAATTATGGACATTGAAATCCTAACCCCAACTGAGCAAATGCAAAAGACTAACTGACTCATCTGAAAACTCAGACCAAGGCACACCCATACCTTGACCTTCTGATATTTATGACTATTTTATGAAATCTCATCTCCAGAAATAAATCACACAAGAGTTACACATAATCAAGGTAACTTAACAGTCAACATCCAGTTTCTCACTATTTATTTATTGAATGGTTTTATATACCGCCTTTCAGTGTAATCAAAGTGGTTTACATCTAACAATATAAGAACAGTTACATTATAATTTGACTTAACAGGTAACTACAGTTAACATATGTAATAACATACTACTAGGAAAACTATCTAACACATTTACAGGCGGGTGATTATCAGTTTATAAAGGTAACGTAGCATTTTAGTGATGGATGAATATTTAAAGTCTCTCTCTGATATAGCGTGCATATATTTACAGGTAGCACAATATTTACAGGTGGCTGCATTGGATTTACTTATATAGCCATGTGAGTTTGTCCATAGAGGGAATTGTTTTTACTTTGGTGTAATATCTTATGGTTGGCGAGTGTAGCCAAGTTCTGAGTTTAAATATCCGTTCTTGATGTTGCGTGTAGGATATTTACATGTGATTCAATATTTTCAGGTGGCCCATAGTGTAGTTACCTATTTATACTACCCTTTGGGTATGTTCATGATAGGGGATTTTACTTTGCTGTACTATCTTGTGTCCAGTGTGAATAACCATTGTAGTTGGTGTATGGCAGAGGTACTCAAATCCAGTCCTGGAGGGCCGCAAACCAGTCAGGTTTTCGTGATATCCCTAATGAATATGCATGAGATAGATTCAAATACAATGGAGGCAGTACATGCAAATATATCTCATGCATATTCATTAGGGATATCCTGAAAACCTGATTGGTTTGCGGCCCTCCAGGACTGGATTTGAGTACCTCTGGTATATGGTATAGCTGTCTAGGGGGATCTGTTGGACTGTGGGTCTGGAGAAGGTGTCAGATTTTATGTAGGAAATAGTTCTTTGATTGGCTCTGACGTGCCAAAGTGCTCCGTAAAGAGGTGTGTTTTTAGTTTTTTTCTGAAAGTTGCTAGGTCAGTGGTGGCTTTTAGCTTATCTGGTAGGGAATTCTATAATGTAGGGGCAGAGAAGCTAAAAGCTCTGTTAGTTACATAGTAACATAGTAAATGGCGGCAGATAAAGACCAGTATGGTCCATCTAGTCTGCCCAGCAATATGACAGGAGTAGTTTGTTGTAGTTGTTACCTTTGTGAATTTTCTAAAGGAACTGGGAACGAGTAGGCTCTGCTCCCTCCTTGGTCTGTCCTTTAGGGGGCTATTTATGAGCTCAGAAAAGTGTAATGGGACTATTTCCCTTATTAGCTTAAATATGATCATGATTATTTTATATTTCATCCTGCTTTGTATTGGTAACCAGTGTAGTTTGAATAAAATTGGAGTAATGTGTTCCGATATGCTTGCTTTGATAACCATCCTAGCAGTAACATGTTGTGCTATCTTGAGCTGGTGTAATGTTTGTCTTGGAATTCCTTGAAGGATGGTGTTACTGAAGTCAATGTGGGGGAGTACTAGGGCTTGGAGGACTGATCTAAAGGCCTGTTGTGGTATCAGGGGCCTTAGTTTTTTAGGAGGCTTAGGGGTATGTTTACTAAAACCCCGGTAAAGTGCGGGCCGCGGTAGTGTGCGGGTGCCATATAAGGAGTGGGCGTTCCGTCCTGAAAAAGAAAAGCCGGAATTTACATATGCGCTAAGGTGCGCGGTGCCCATGTGCGCCCTGCACCTTAGCGCATGGGATAGCTGCGCGGGAGGGATAAGTGGCGCACTGATGTGCAATCAGAAGAGCAGAGCCAGAGCACAATGGTTAAGGCACCTACCAATGGTGCAGGGATCAGCGGTTCAATCCCCCACAGTGCCCAATGAAGACGGATAGCCGAGGCATTACTTTAGGAGCCAAGTTAATAATATTGGGCAGCATAAGGCGGCGCGCTGATGGGCATAAGGCGGTGCGCTATTGTTTTAGGAGGAAGATCAATAATGGGCGGCATAAGGCGGCGCGCTGATGTGCAATCACAGGAGCAGAGCCACAGCACAATGGTTAAGACACTGACCAATGGTACAGGGAACAGGGGTTCAATCCCCACAGTGCCCAATGAAGACAGATGGCCGAGGCATTACTTTAGGAGCCAAGTTAATAATATTGGGCGGCATAAGGCGGCGTGCTGAGGGGAATAAGGCGGTGCGCTATTGTTTTAGGAGGAAGATCAATATTGGGCGGCATAAGGCGGCACGCTGATGTGCAATCACAGGAGCAGAGCCACTGCACAATGGTTAAGACACTGACCAATGGTACAGGGAACAGGGGTTCAATTCCCCAAAGTGCCCAATGAACAAGGCTGGCTGAGGCAGTACATATTATGGGGAAGAGTGGTTTAGGAGGCATTTTATTGTTGTTTTAATTATCACTACTAGCAAACGCACTCTCAAAGCGTGTTAACATCAGGCGCCCTATAAGGCACATTTTAAAGTGCACTGTCAGCCAAGGCACCCTAGAATGTTGCTTATAGGGCGCTTTAGAGGGTGCCTTATGAGGTACCGCAAGGTCAGAGTACTGTTTGTTATGGCAGCACTGTGCAGTTTAAGGAATGAAAAGCATAAGTAGGTGTGCTGACAGGCATGGAGGAGCAGCAGTGGAGCACAATGGTTAAGGCACTGACTGCTGATACAGGGGTCATGAGTTTGCTCCACAGTGTGCCTAATATGTAAGGCTGGCTGTGGCATCAGCTTTGCATTGTACATATTTGTTCCTGCAGCACCCTTTTTAGTTTATTATTTGCTGCCAGCAAACATGCCCTCACGTGCCGTAAATGAAGGTGCCGTATAAGACACCCTATAAGGCACTCCATAGGGCACATTATAAGTTGCACTGTCCGCCACAGCACCCTAAAATGTCCCCTATAGGGCACCCTAGACGTTGCGCCACAGGATAATGTATAGTGCACCTTATATGGACGGGAACCATAAGGTGCCCTATAGGGCGCCCCATAAAGCACCCTCATAGGCACCTGATGGGTACAGTACGCTGAGGGTGTTTTTGCTGGCATCAAAATATGTACATTAAAAAAAGATAATGCGTTAGACAACCCTATCAAATAACCCCACTGTGGGTTTGAACCCATGACCTCTGGCTTCACAGTGAAGTAACCATTGGGCTACAGCTCTATAGCTGCTAGCAAGCCCCTGGCTGGCTACAGAGAGCCTGCATGTCACCACACAGACAGTCTGCTGTGGTCACCAGGATAGGGTTAGCCCACCCATACCCAAGATGCACTGCACATGCAAATCAGCTGTCCACAGATAAACACAAGATGGCCAATGCACCCCCACAGCACCTTGGCATGGTAGGGAGAGGTGACCATGTGCACCCACACAGCACCTCGGCCTGGTAGGGGGTACTGACCATGTGTTTTACTGGCGCAGAGTAGCTACACACCGTCACATTGTGCGGGTACTGTGCTCACCCTGAGGGTGCAATGAGGCGCCCAGGACCAGGTCCACAACACCTTCCATGGCTGAAAGGGCCATGCCGGAGGTCCAAAGCAGTGTTAATGTGTGAGATAGGTAGTTTCTGCACAAACACCTTGGATATCTCTATCTGTGTCAGTCAGGTGTAGCCACTATGGACCCCTAGGTGGGCTATGTACCACCACCCCCCTCCTCCAGGGTTGAGGGTGGCAAACAGGGTCTCCCATCAATAGATCCACATTCTACCTCCCTGCAAAGGTGGCAGTAGAGGGGACCATCAACCCCAGTCCTGCTGAGGAACAGACACCCCACAGGGCAGTCACTGCAGCTCTCTACACATCCATAACACAATAGCAGACAGACATTAGGCCTGGATATGGTAAGCTGCACCCCACCACTATCTGATATTCTCCTGCAGCAAGTTATCAGCCGCTGCACCCTGCAAGCCACTCCATCAAGACACATACCAGCTGCAAACAGTGTGCTAGTTAGTCCATAGTGCATGTTCCCAGTGGAGATGCGTGCACCCAGAACTGGGATGTCAGCATACACAGCAAGCAGATAAATCAGTGACTGGGCCCCATAAGGAAACCCATATCTATCACATGAGAGAAATACTATATAGCACTATGGGGGTGCCTAGCCATGCTGTGGTCACTGCACAGTCAGGGTGAGAGTGATCTCTCAGCAGGACATACTGTGGTTACCCTGTCTGTGTAGGTGGTGGCCGGGCACTAAAATGTCCCAGTCAGTGCCCTATGCCCTGTGCAGATGCACCATGGCCAGGCCACCCTGCCCGGCCTATACCCATGGTACCTTGCTCCTCATTATGCACATTGGCAGCCCAATACTGGCAGCATTGCTGCCAGTGTGGGCTGTGGAAGGTGTTTGCAGCCACCCCCACACCTATGCCAGCATTGTGCCACTATAGAGGAGTCCAGCAGCCATACCCACCACACCAGTCCTGGGCACAGTACAGGCATGGATATGGTACGCAATACTGTTGGGGGTCACTCCCCAGGGTGGTAAACACTGTCAGAGACCAGACCTGCAGCACACACCGCAGACATCAGAATGATTGTTATGGTGGGGCTCAATGAGCAAAATGTGCTTAACGTAGGAATTGATATCTGCCAGTTATCATGGGCAACGTTTGATAGCTGTGTACCATATACCCAGGTGTAGGGTGGCATTGCTAAGGTATGCAACTGCTAGTATTGGGAGATACAGGCAGGGCCCAATGTCTTGCCTCTCCAGGAGGCATTGGCCAATGGGGCCTGTGTGTGGGTGTGTCTGGCCCTGTTGGCTGCTGCTTTACGGCAGAGTTTCCCAACTCCAGTCCTGGTGTTCCAAACACTTTTCGGGTTTTCATGCTGTCCCTCATGAATATGCATGAGCTACATCAGCATACCATGGGGGTGGTGCATAGATATACAGCACAGGCATCTTTATTAGAGGCAGCATGGATCCTGAATGGTGTGGGGCCCTCCAGGACTGCATTTGGGAGACTCTGCTCTAGGTAATGCGGCTGTGTATGGTGTCTGTGTTTGGTGTGGTAAAATATTGGCGTATTAACCATGCGTATGTTCTCAGCAATAAAGGTTTGTCCTTACTATCACGGTTTAGTTGTGGGAAAAATATGTGGACAGTAGCCCCAGCTGGCCTTTGAACCTGTGACCTTCTGTTCTTGCACACACTGTCTGTGTGCACTGCACCACCATGTTGCCACAGATATGCTGCATTCCCTGGGGAGTCCATGAATGTATATCCGACAGAGCCTGTCTGTTGGGGTGGACGGTGCCAGCCTGCACACGCCTAGGCCACTGTCTCCTGTGGCTTGCAGCCACTGCCCCCTCCACCACCTGTACCCTTCCACCAACATGCAGACATGTCCTTATCTGGGAAAACGCATATGACCTGATTGAGTTGTGGCACTCCAGGACTGAATTTGGGGGACTCGGCTGTAGGTAATGCCCATTGTTATGGTTTGTGTGCGGTGTAGGGTAAAATATAGGTGTTGGAACCATGCTTATGTTCTCTGCAATAAAGGAGTGTCTGTACTATCACTGTTTAGTGGTGGGTAAAACTATGGGGACTGGGTTGGCAGGAGCCCCAGCTGGGATTTGAACCTGTGACCCTCTCGTCCTATAGTCACTGGCTGTGTCCGCTGCACCACACTGTGGCCACAGAGACAGTGCAGTCCCTGGAGATAGGAAACCTGGCCGCACGAGTCAAACACCCTGCTCTGCACAATTTTACTGTGGGCTCATTTACCTTCTATGGGGACAAAAGTGCAAATAAACCTCAAAAATGACCTCCAAAAAAGGGGAAAAACACCAACTCCAAGCTGGGCAACAGTGATAGCAATGGGCAATATAAAAAACACTCCCAGGAAAGCTCCAATAAAATGAGGTGATTTTTGAAAGAGTCTACGGAGCGTAGACCCTTCCAAAAATCATTTCTTTTTTTTTTAGCTTTCCTGGGAGTGTTTTTTATTGTTGCCCAGTGATATCACTGTTGCCCAGCTGAATTATAAATTTTTTGCTTTTTCTTGTGGTCATTTTAAAGTTTTATTTGAGATTTTGTTCTGTGCACATGTATCACACTGCTCACGTTATTTAGGTTTCCCCGGTTTTGCTGTACATTGCTGACGTAAATGGTTTCTCTTCCCTTTAAATCGGCTCTAACGCGAGGGTTTCACTCGCGGTATTTTTTTTGCCGAAATTCAGCCCCGCTCCTGTGCGGGGAGCCTCTCCCCTCCCACTCTCCACCCATTGACCCCGTCCCCCTGCCCCTCGGGAGCCTTCCTCCGCCCTCGGAATGCCTTTCCACGCCTCTATCGCACATCAGCGCGCCCCGCTCTTGTGCGGGCGGAGCGCACTTGTGCGGGCGGCGTGCACGCGTGCGGGGCACCAAAAATGCACTATTAGCGTGCGCTAAGGTACCTTAGCGCACGCTCAAGTGCGCCCCGCATATTTGCACGGTTTAGTAAACATACCCCTTAGTTTGTTATATATAATTGCAGTTGTATTCTTGATGTACGTTGTTAGACTTAGGGGCTTGTTTACAAAGCCGCGGTAGCGGTTTGCGATCGTAATCGGAGCTGCGGCCCACATTGATTTCAATGGGGCCGCGGCTGCGATCGCGATCGCGAACCACTACCGCGGCTTTGTAAACAAGCCCCTTAGTGTGCTATCTACAATGATGCCAAGGTACCTGACTTCATTCGTTATGTTTTTGATTTTTAATTCTAGTGAGGGAGTAAAGTTTTGATTCCTTGTCATGAATAGAGCCTCCGTTACTTTGTAGTTGATTTTGCGATTATGGTTATTCAGCTATTGTGATATTTTTGCAGAGCATGCTGTGATGCTGGTGAAATTGAGAGACGCTATGTCCATCAGGAGGTATAGCATCACATCATCTGCATATATTGCATATTTTATGTTGCCATTCCTGTATTATATGGCAGATTGGTCGTAGGTATATATTGAAAAGAAGTGCCGACAGGGCAGAACCCTATGGAATCCCTTATCGCTGAGGGAAGGACTTTGATATATGGTGTCCTATTTTAACGTGCTGGGATCAGTCGGCAAGATAGGTTTTGGAACCATGATAATGTTGTGCAATATATCCCCACTTGCTTTAGTCATTCTATGAGAATTGAATGATTGATGGAGTCAAAAGCAGTTGTAATATCTAATAATAATAGCAGGATTGCTTGTTTTGGGCTATCAATGAACTTTAACAAGCTATCGAATAGTCCATTGAGAGGGGTTTCTACACTGTGGTATGGCCTGAAGTCTTATTGATGTATTTCAAGGGACATATGAGACAATGTGATCCTGTAGTTGTGAATGCACAATTTTTTCAATTATTTTTGCCAGAAATGGCAGACTAGATATAGTATATGATGATGGACATAGGCTGTCTAATGTCTTGCTTTTTAGTATTGGTCTAATTGAGGCCTGCTTAAGGAGTGTGGGCATGTCTCCCTTTGTGAGTGAGAAGTTGACTGTTTTAAGGATGTGTGGGGTTAGCTCAGCACAGGTTATTTTCATCCAGCTAACCGGGCATGGGTCAAGGCAGGACGTCATAGTATTAATATTGGAGATTACTCTGTCAAGTTCTTTGAGGGTTACTACGTGGAAATTAGACCATATATGTTTGGGAGTCGAATGTAAATAGGTGGGTGGTATAGGAAGGTCCAAAGGGGTGGGAGTTTAGAAATGTAATAGTTAGCTAAGGCTTTGGGGGGTAATAGGGGATTGATTATTTTGTTTGGAGCTCTTGCAAGGTTTTTTACGATTTCAAACAGTTCCCTGGGGAATTTGTGAGGATCATTGTCTGATATGCTTTCTTTGCTGCGTTTATTGTATTTCTGTATGTTTGTAGTTTCTCATTGTATCGGTGTCTGTTATGGAGTTTGATCTTTGCCATTTTTTTCTCAAGTTTCCTTACTTCTCCTTTTAGTTGCCTTATTTCTTGGGTGTGCCAAGGTCCAGATTATTTTTGTCTGTTTCTTGTTTTGCTGGTTTGGGAATTGGGAAGGACAGCTACATTCATAATTGCTTCATTCGAATTTTCTATTCTGGTCTCAATTTCAGATATTGGGAGGGAGATATCTGGTATAATTTGCCTTAGGAAGCTGTCTTTGTTAAATCTCCTATACTTGGTGCAAGGTATATGCGTAGATTTTGGTGTTAGTCGTTTTGTGTGGTATATGAGGTTGAAGCTTATTAAGTAATGGTCTGACCATGGGACAGGGGTGGCTTGGGGTGGCATGTAAGTGTCACATCACTGTGGTGATTTGGGGGTGAAAATTAGGTTGAGCATATTCCCTTTTCTATGTGTCGGGAAATCTATGATTTAGTAAAAATCTAGTTCAGACATAGTTTTAATAAATGTTTTGGCGTAGTTAGGGTTAAGCGAGGGAAGGTTCAAGTCACCTAGTATGATTTGCTGTTTTCTATTGTTGAGGGAGTAAGCTGTTTCTAGTACGGAAATAAGACTGGTCATTTCAGTAGATGGGGGTCTGTAAAGGAGACATAGAGTGAGGTGAGGTGTTTCAATGATAAGGATATCCATGTCCTAAATATTATTGGTATTTAACAGGTTGGCTTTAAGGGTGGTTTTGATGATAATGAGGACTCCACCACCTCTCCTTGAGGTCCTAGGGCAATGGAAGATATTAACCATCTACCTTTAACTGATTAATTAGAAGATTATCCTGATCTGTTAGCCAGGTTTTAGTTATGAAGATAATATCTGGCTTACTGTAAGAAAGGATATCTGTAATGACTGGGATTTTGCTTCTGATGGACCTAGCATTTATGAGTTAGCAATAGAGCTCAGTGGGAAAATGTCTAGAGACCTGTATGTTCTGTTGTGGGAGGGGGGGGGGGTAAAGGAGTGATGTATAAGTCTGTGTCTTTGACCGCTATTATGTTGTATGTTGTAGTAATACTTGGTGTGGTTGAGGTTGGGACTTCTGTGGTGGTGTATGATTGGAATGTTATGAGAGGCAGTAGAGTAGACGGGTTTATTTGGGGGCAATTAATGGCAGTTAGCAAGAATATGTCTACTATGGCTCTGGTGTAGCTGATAGATGCCATGGTGTTGTGCAGCAGTGGTTCAAAAGAGATCTATTACCTTCAGCTGTCCTGTTAATCGTTTGGGCCCTTATTTGGGGCTTGTATGCAGGTTCAGCTCAATGTCCATACTCAAGGGCCATGTCTAATGGCCATCTGGTGAGGCCCTCAGGCACGGGCATGCCTGGAGGCATTTCTTTTAAATAGTCCTTGCTGCCTTGCTGTGCTGCAATGGAGGAGCCCGATTAGCCTTGCAGTGGGGGGAAGGGAGGCTCTCTCCTTCCTGCTCCCTACCCTGATGCTGGTCGGGTGCTGCTCACGCCAGTGACACATGTTTCATGAGTGCTTCTGACATATTTCTGTATTGACAGATTATTTACAATAGCCAGTTTTTCAGTGAAGTTTTTGAATTCCAATGAGTCTTCAAATGCTTTTATTTTATTCTTAAATAAGAACATAAGAACATAAGATATGCCATACTGGGTCAGACCAAGGTCCATCAAGCCCAGTATCCTGTTTCCAACAGTGGCCAATCTAGGTCTTACGTACCTAGCAGTTTCCCCAAAAGACACAGGAGTGTCTTTTGAGACTCATACCTCTGCTGGGAATTGTAGCATAAATTTGATTCCCCATTCATGCAGTTTAGTGTAATATTATAGCATAGCTTTTTTGCTTTCTATAACTTTTGCTGAAAAATCCTAGAATAAAAGGATCTTAGAATCCCCATAGACCATCTCTCTCTTTTCTCTGTACAATCTCCTGATATTTCCCTTTTTCCAGCAAAATGCCTATAGGATTCTAAAAGTAACTGGACGCAGCCTACTATTTGCATTTCCCAGATAATGTGATAAACCATCTGCTGAGAAGCCTAGCGTTCCAATCATCCAGGACTGAAATATTTGTTGTAATTTCTGAATCTGATCATTTCTGAGTGGCCTATCCTGCAATGTTGTTACACCTTCATCTATTCTCCTGAACTTCAATGCCTTCAAGTAGCTTCATGATTTCAGTCTCCAATTCTGCTTCTTGATGAAAGATACAATTTCTAACTTGCTGGATCCTATTAGATTTATTTTACAATGTTTTAAAAAGTAAGCAGGTATTGGTGAACTGGCTGATACAGTATAAGTATTTTCAGAAGGTGTTTGACAAAGCCCCCTCATGAGAGTCTCCTTAGGAACTTAATGAGTCATGAGATAGGAGGCCATAGCCTAGCTGAAAGATAGGAAACAGAGACTAGGACTAACTGGTCCATCTTCCAGATGGAAGAGAGTCTCCAGAGGAGTGCCTTAAAGGTCTGTACTAGAACCTGTGCTATTTAACATATTCATAAATGATCTAGAGATAGTGGTGTGACTGAAGTGATCAAATTTGCAGATGACACCAAATTATTCAAAGTCGTTAAAATGGCAGATGATTATGAGGATTTGCAGAAGGATCTTGTGAGACTAGGAGACTGAGCATCTATATAGTAGATGAAATTTATTGTTGACAAGTGCAAAGTGAGGCACAGGGGGAAACAATGTTCCAACTATATGTTCAAAATGCTGCTTTCTGTGTCAGCAGTCATTACCCAAGATAAAGAACTTGGAGTCATCATAATACATTGACATTTTCAGCCCAGTATGCCGCTGCTGCTAAAAAAGAAAAGCCAAAGGAATTTTTTGAAAAGGGATAGAGAAGAAAACAGCGAATATCATTTTGCCTTCGTATAAGTCCTTAGTGTGACTGTATCTTGAGTACTGTTACGGTTCTGGTTACTCTGTCTCAAGAAGTATATAGCATCACCAAAAAAGGTTCAGAGAAGGGTGTTAAAAATGATAAACGGGATTGATCACCTCCTTTATGAAGAAGGGTTTAAACAGGTTAGAGCTATTCAGTTTGAAGAAAAGATTATTGAGAGAGATATATCATGAGCAGGGTGGAACAGATAAATAGGGAATTGTTTAACTATCCAGGATTGACTCCAGTACAAATTCCATCAGAGACTTGCCCTGATAAATATACACTTTGATAGTATTACACGTTAGTTAGATGTATAACAAGCTTTTAAAATCCCCCTTCCCCTTTTCTTAGATATATAGCTTTATATAGCCACCTATGTGGCACCCAGAGGCTTTGGGTTTTTTTAGGTCTCCAAAATATGATTTTTAAAACAAACAACATGAAAAAAGGTCCCTAGTCCCTTGCAATGATGTGGTACTGTCAAGGCTGCAAAATCTGCCCCTTGTCCTGAAACTGGCTGGCCCTCTTGATGTTCAAAATGAGGCAGAAGTGCTGGCCCAATATAGTACATCTTTCTCCTCACCTGCAATGATTCTAGTTTAGAGCCTGGAAGAAGGCAGCAACAGAATAGCATCTCGGATCATATTCTCCTTTGTTGCTTGGCATCAGACGTTATGCTTTGACCTACAGAAGGGAACACAGTATTATTTAATCCAAAGCCTAACACTCCATATTGGAACCACAGAGGAGCAAGGTGACACCCAAAGCATCACCACACTGCTAGTACACTAGCACCAAACCAAGGCGAGATAATATTGGGGGCATGTGATTGAAGGGGTAGAAGGAGATATAGGGGAAAAAAGGGGAAGGGAGGGGAATGGATTAAGGGGAAAAAAGCATATGAGGAAATCAGAAGGAGAATGAGCTTTTAGACTAGATAATATGAGAGAGCCAACAGTAGCCCAAGAGCGCATTGTTTGGAAGGATACTAGCAAAAGACTGAAGTTAGGGCATATTGACAGAGAGGTTCCAATAAAGACAAAAGTAACCCAAATGCCCTTAAGGACAGAGTAGACAGAGCTTAAAGATTCCAAATTACCTCTGTCTACCAATAACTAGATTAATATGAAAATAACACAACCTCCAAAATGCTTGAATGCAAATGCTAGAAGTCTAAGAAATAAGATGGGAGAGTTAGAATATATAGTACTAAATGAGAGGTTAGATATGATTGGTATCTCAGAGACCTGGTGGAAGGAGGACAACCAGTGGGACACTGTGATACCTGGGTACAAATTATATCGCAATGATAGAGTAGAAGAAATTGGTGGAGGGGTTGAACTCTGTTAGAGAGGACATTGAGTCACACAGGATTAAAGTTTTGCAGGAAACAAAATACACTGTAGATCTCTATGGATTGAAATTCCATGTAAAGAGGAAAGCAACGGCAGTAGGGGTGTACTACTGACCACCTGCCAGAATGATAAAATGCTCAAAGAAATCAGGGAAGATAACAAAGGTTACAATACAGTAATAATAATGGGTAATTTCAACTACCCCGGTATCGACTGGGTCAGTGTCATGGCAAGACATGCTAGGGAGATAAGGTTTCTAGGTGAAATAAATTACTACTTCTTGGAGCAGCTGGTTCATGAACTGACAAGAGGGGAAGCCATTTTGGACCTAGTCCTTAGTGGAACACAAGATCTGGTGCAAGAGATAAGGGTGTTGGGGCCACTTGGCAGTAGTGATCATAGCATGATCGTGTTTGATTAAATAAATGGAGTAAGGACAGTAAGGAAATCTACTACCTTTTAACTTTTAAAAGAGAGACTATGATAAAATGAGGAAAATAGTTAAGAAAAAACTAAAATGAGCAGTTGCAAAGATTAAAGATTTACATCAAGCATGAGTGTTCTTTAAAAATACTATCTTGGAAGCCCAGACCAGCTGTATTCCACGCTTTAAGAAAAGTGGAAGGAAGTCCAAAAAACTGCCAGCATGGTTTAAAGGTGAGGTCAAAGAGGCCGTTGTAGCCAAAAAAAGCATTTTTCAGGAAATGGAAAAAGGAGCCAAATGATGAATACTGGCAAGTTTAGATGCAAGGCAGGCAAAGAGAGAATTTGAAAAAAGCTTGCTGTGGAAGAAAAAATGCATAATAAAAACTTTTTCAAGTACATTCATAGCAAAAGACCTGTGAGAGAGTCAGTTGGACCATTAGATGATAGAGGGGTAAAAGGGGCACTAAGAGGAGACAAGGCTATAGCACAGAGGCTGAATGAATTCTTTGCTTCAGTCTTTACTGAAGATGATGTAGGAAGTTACCCATGACTGAAATTGTATTTAAAGGTTATTAATCGGATGAATTGAAAGAAATATTGATAAATCGGGAAGATGTATTACAGCTATTTGATAAACAAAAAGTAGCAAATCACCTGGACCGGATGTTATACATCTGAGAGTGTTGAAAGAACTGAAATATGAGATTGCAGACCTAGTATTAGTAATCTGTGAACTATCAAAAAAACATCTGTAATACGTGAAGATTGGCGAATGGCCAATGTAGCGCCAATTTTTAAAAAAGTTTTCAGAGGTGATCCGGGAACCTAACGTCAGTACTGGGCAAAATGGTAGAAACCATTATAAAGAACAAAATTAATGGACATGTAGATAGTCATGGTGTAATTGGAGAAAGGCAACTTGGCTTTAGCCAAGGAAGGTCTTGTCTTACTAATCTGTTATATTTTTTTGAAGGTTTGAATAAACAGGTAGACAAAGGTGAGCCGGTAGGTATAGTGTATCTGGATTTTCAGACAGCCTTTGACAAGATCCCTCATGAGAGGCTCTTGGGAGAAATTAAAATGTTATGGGATAGGAAGCAATGCAGTATTGTGGGTCAGGAACTAGTTAAAAGATATAAGGCAGAGAGTAGGGCTAAATGGCCAATTTTTCAAATGGAGAAAGGTGAATAGTGGAGTACCCCAGGGATCTGTGCAGGGTCTCCTGCTTTTTCAAATATTCGTAAATGACATAGCAATGGGAATAATGAGTAAGTTAATCAAATTTGCAGATGACACAAAATTTTTCAAAGTTGTTAAAACCCAAGAGGATTGTGAAAAGTTGCAAGAGGACCTTGATAAATTGAAGACTGGACATTCAAATGGCAGATAAAATTTAATGTGAGCAAGTGCAGAGTTATGCACCTAGGAAAGAACAACCCTAACTATGGTTATACGATGCAAGGTTCCACATTAGGAACCACTACCCAGGAAAAAGATTTAGGTGTTATCGTGGATAATACATTGAAACCCTCTGCCCAGTGTGCAGCAGAGTCCAAGAAGGCAAATAGAATGCTAGGAATCATAAGGAAAGGAATTGAGAATAAATTAAAGGATATATTAATGCCTCTGTATCATTCCATGGTGCGACCACACCTTGAATATTGTGTGCAATTCTGGTCACCGTATTTTGAAAAGGATATAGCTGAATTAGAAAAGGTACAGAGAAGAGACACCAAAATGGTAAAGGAGATGGAAGGATACCCCTTTGAGGAGAGCCTTAAAAAGTTAAGGCTCTTTAACCTGAAAAAGAGCTTTCCTAAAATCCTTGATATCAGATATGGATCTTAATTCCCCTGACAAAGAGTAACCAGGGTAGTATGAACCCAGTGCATCCCCTCAGAATAACTACTTATGGAAGGCTGAGGTTTCCCGCCCCCTCTCAACCCCCTCCAATTTCTTTACACTCCACCAAATAAGCACCAGACAGGCATTTTGGATTAAAGTTGTCACAGCTTTATTCGTAACCATAAGAACTTAGCACACAGCAAAGTTACTATCCAACAATAACAATCCTGCCCAGGGCAGATCCTTCACCAGCCATGTTACCAGCAAGGTGATACCACCGCCCCATTGCTGACCTCGCCATATGACTAGAAAAGGTAGGCCAATGTCAGGGTGCACCCTTCCTGGGCCACTCCCAACCAGGCTTATCCGGGCTGAGGTCACCCGACCACAGCCCAAAAGTGATGCTCAATAGCTCCGAAGCCCTGAAACAGCCGGGAATACGCCACCGGCACAGGGCGACAGTCATAACCCTGTGCCATCCCCTAAAGTGAGCATCCAGCCAAATCATCAACTCCAAGGACTCCTGCCAGTTATTGAGAAGCAGATCCTGACCCACTGGGGATAAGTGGACATTATCCTGTCAAAGCAAGCCCACACACTCAACTTCCACCCAGCGGTGCATGATCTGATAGCCGCCTTGCTCACAAACCCAGTGCCCAATCTGGAGATTGATTTTAGCTACCCCTCTCAGCCAGCACTACTGGTTCATGCAGGAGGGCCTCAGAATGATGTCTGATCACAACAATACAACACCGTGGAACATTTGCAATACTACAGCTAAATCTCTTTTTGCCACCCTAATGATCTGCTTACATGTTCATGAACAAAGGTCATTACCTCTCAAATGGAGGAGAATTGCTGCCAGGCAACTTCGCACCCGATCGTGATGCCGTAGGAAGGGCAGGAGCTGGCTCCAACGTAGGCCACGCTCACCCAGCCACAACACAGACACCTCATCTAGAACAAGGACCAAGTTAAGCCCACACGGTCGCACCGCTACTCGCTGACCAGTCCAGTGAACAAAGGAATGACCAATCAGCCAACAGTGCAGGGACCGCTGCCTCACATCTGCAAAAGAGAAAAATAGTTAATAACAAACAGGTACCCGCCCCCTTTTCCCAGATTCATAAGCGAACATAGGCTGTGAAAGCCTGGGAACACCATCTACCAATCCTTCTAATAACATGCTCTGACAATCCAGCAGCTGCTGCACTGGTATCTGCACCAATGCGAAAAGAATGAGAGGCAAAAAGACTAAGATCTTCACCCAATTGCCACAATGGCAGTCGCAAAACAGCTGTGAATTGAAATTGGGTCAAATGGCAGGAGTCGCTATGAACAGCAACACACTCATATCCTCAGGCCATAAAGAACTCATGTTAGCTACAGTGCAGGTAGGAATGTCCTTAATCACTTTTAAGACTACCGAAAGCCCTTTTCCTTACTGATCTGTTTTGGATCTGGCTAATAGAATGCGCAGCTGACTGATTTCTACTCGAATATGTTTGCGAAACATGCCTGCACTGGTGAGAGGAGTCTACCACCAACTCACTAACCCTGAAGGCACCGAAGAAGACCAAACAAAACACTGCCCGGAATAAAGTAGTTCATAGTCAGATTCTCACCACTTCAGGCAGCACACTACACAATCTCAACAGAAGGTCATGTGTAATCGGACACCTGGAATCTCGGGACGTCAGCACTGACTGTTCCCAGCCCTGCAGCAACCTATGGACCAAAAAAAAGCCTAGAGGGGCTGCCCCATCCTGCTGCTCTGGAGAAAAAGGCAAAACCAGCCAAGTGAGAATGGACAGCCAATTTTGAGACCCCATTGTCCTTGGCGAAAACTACATACTGACCCAACAGCTGTTCTGAAACTCGACCATGCTGCCAACCTTGCATCGCTAAGAAAGATGCCACCTTGTCAAAACCTCTGCAATAAGTGGACCAAGTCACTGGCACCAACAATCTCTTCAGGAGACTCAGCATCCCAGCTGGCCAATCTGGCAAAGGTGTTCTGGGACCATGCACCCTCTGCGTCCACTTCTGGTGCCAAAATCTGGAACTGGGCCCACTTGAAATGGAAAAGAGTCAGCAATTTTGTTAACACAACTAGGAACGTGCCAAGCCCTGACAGACACGTTCATACGTAGGCAAGATAAAACAAAAAACACGTATTAAGGCCATAACCTGCGCACAGCATGATGAATAGCGATTTATAACTTCGACCACTGCAGCATTATTACACCAGAATACCACCTTATGGTTGCGGAACCTGTCAGGCCATAACTCCAATGCAACTACAATCGGAAAAAGCTCCAAAAAAGTGATGTTCGAGTGAGACCTGAATCGTGCCAAACCAGTGGCCAGTGATCAGCACACCAGGAACCCTGAAAATAGATACCGAAGCCCAATCCACCCACAATATCTGTGAATAGATGCAAGTCTGTATTGGAAACCTCAGTGTCCTCAAAAACAGAGTCCTATTATAATCTGCCAAAAATGTGTCCCAGACCTGCAGGTTGTCGCGCATACTCTGTTACCCTGATACAGTGGTGCGGTTTAGAAACGCCTGCTGTGGCTGCTGAAAACTGCCGCAAAACTACTCGGCCCATCAGTATGATTCTGCAAGCAAATTCAAGAATCCTTACTAATGACTGCATCTCCGTCAAAGTTACTTTGCAAGTGGCCACCACAGCTGCCACCAATGCCCGAAGCTTAGATACCCTTTCCGGAGGAAGACATATAACCATCCTCACTGAATCTAGCTCAGTAGCAAGAAATGTGATCTTTGCAGTCAGGCCCTCCGTCTTATCCACCGCCAGAGGAAAGCACTATACACATCAGAGTGGGCAGGTCCTACCGATAAGAAATCATCCAAATAATGAACCACATTTACGATACCCGTCCTTTGAATCAAGACTCAGTGTAGAAAAGTACTAAATTTCTCAAAAAAGTGCACAAGAAACAGAGCAACCTATCGGCATGCACTTATCGAAATAAAATTCACCCTGGAAACAGAAACCGAGAAGATGGAAAGCAGACAGGTGCACAGGGAGCAGACAAAAAGCCAACTCGATATCAACCTTGGCTAGAAGGGCCCCTATGCCACATTTTTGGACTAACGCAACTGCACAATCGAAAGAGGCATAGCGAACTGCACACAATACTTTGGGGATATGGTCATTGACGGACACTGCCAAAAGAAAAGACAAGTTATGTATCAAGCGGAATTTTCATGGTTCTTTCTTGGGAACCACTCCCAGGGGTGAAATAATGAATTCCGGGAAAGGCCATTCAGGAAAAGAGCCAGCAATCCTACCCAATTCCCTCTCAACTGCCAACTTATCCTGAACTACTGTCGAGAAACACTGCACCAATGATGCATTGCGTGCCGAGATTGAAAAAACTGCCCTGCACTGGTATAACAAAACCCCATTGAAAATCGCTTTCCAATGCTACACCATCAACATGCTTAGGGTAACGTCGCAGCCAAGGCCTCAATGTCTCAAGTCGCATGGGGGTAGGAGCTAGGCCAAAAACATCTAAATCACTTTGCGGCAGTCAAAGGGGCGACTGAAGCCCCTTTCCGATTACATTTACTTGCCCAATGTCCTCCATTATATTAGGAGCACACCCAGCGGAATTTACAATTGGGAAAGGGGCAGGTGGACTTATTGAATCGCCAGCAGATATCCTCTGCCCCTCCACTCCCTGCCTTCTGCTGAAGCAATGCGACCACAGGCCGATAGGAGCAACTTACCCCTGTGGAGGCTGCCTGCCCCACCCTCCTCATGAATCCGCCACTAGAAGTAACAACCCTAGCCGACATTTGAGTCAGCCACTAATTAATGTCTTGAGTTCCCCAGGACAAATGCATATTCTCCTCCATCTTGTCTCTGAATTTTTAATTGTACTTCGATGATCATGGGTCTGAGAAGCCTCTAATATTGAATCTGCTTACACCAATAGCAGCCCATATTGATCCGGCGCATGACGCCCCAGACACTGTTTAGATGCAAAAAGGCCCTGATCCAGTTTACTAAATTGCATGATACCTTCTTGAGTCTACTTGCCTTCTCATCTTCCTTCCTCTTTTTCTTACTTTCATCCGACCGTTTTATACCCTCTAGGAGGTGGATGATATCGATATAGCACCGTTTCCAAATTTTTTGGCATGCAGGACACCCTCCCACAATTCCGAAAATGCAGCCAAAGTAGGAGTTCCAGCCCCAGCCCATACAACAGGAGCCGAGTTAACGCTGACAGCCCCTTGCGCCCCTACCGAACCAGAAGAAAATGAAGACGCATCAGAAGAGGAAAATGAGGAAGAATCTGATGCCCATCTGCGTTGCCGCTTGCCTTGTGAAAAGTCTTACTCAGCGCACACTCCCCCACGTTGCACCCTTGATTGGCCATGGGACCTTCCTTAGACCCGGCTGAAACCTCACTTGCAGCAGCAGGCCCAGCAATCAGCAAAGAGACAGAAGCCTGCAATTCTGCTTCATGATGTGGGAGGATGCCACCCGTCAAATTGCCCTCTGTAGTTGTTTGCTGCAGCCCAGATTGTCCAGTCACTCCAACACCAGCTGACCTTATTTGACCTCCAGCTTCCTGGTCTAGGCGATGACGGCAGCACTGATGGTACCTGCAAAGAGATAGAAGAAGAAAAAGGGGTGGGGGGAACAGCAGGCAGCTATGCAGAAGGCAAGGCCCCAGGCCAAGAAGACCCGGATGGACCTGACCCCCTGCCAACTAGTGATCCCAGGCGGTACCTCCCTCCATAGAGAGATAGCCAGAGGGACTGATTTCAGGCCCCCAAGCTGGAAACTAAGAAGCCCAGGGCTGTCCCTGACTCACCCCTGAATTTGCCAAGTCCACTTCTTCAGTTTGCTCTGCAGCCAACTGGTGTGCTCCTGAAATGGAAGAGGAAGCCGCCTAGTCAGGAGCAGCTGAAGCCCCTTTTTTCCCGGATGATCTTCCATGACATGTTGGCATGCTTACTGACGAGAGAGAACCTGTTGCTCTTTCTTCTTTTAATCTTTTCTTTTTTGATTAGCAAAGCACAATGGCCTGGACACCAAGCGATTGAAGGAGATAGCAGCCGACAAAACAGAGATCCTGCCAACACCCAACGCAACACCGCCAAAGCTCCTGCTACTGCCTCAGACACAGACAGAGAGGAGGGAGGCTACCAACGTGCCCGGTAAAAGGAGCCACTCAGTTCCTCCGTCCCCTCCCGGCAGCCCAACCCGATTACTCATTGGCTCCCCTCCTGAGAGGAGAGCCAATAAGTTTAAAGAACGAAGAGCCAGAGCCACACTATCAATGCTTCCCCAGTCCAGGCATCATCTGCTCGCAGTTTGAGCCTACAGCAGCCCTGCCCCCCCCCCCCCCACGAGCCAAAGCAGTGAGGTGAGTTCCGCTGCAGAGGCAGGATCCCCAGCACCGGATCATGCACCCGGTTAATGGCAGCGGCCCAGGGACCCTGCCCCGGTGCCTAAAACATCCAAAGAGATGAAGAGTACAAAGATAAGACACAGTTACAAGTTGTTTGCTTTGCAGTTTTATGTCATTTAGGTAAAGATATTAAATTTTCACATGAAGATCTTTGTCTCTTGTTAAGTCTCATCATAATCAAAGGCTGAAGGGTTGCTGGAAAAATATTACGTATAATTTTCAAAATGATCAGAATTGATTTAAACTTGCAACGCATATGAATTGGAAGCCAGTGTAATTGAAATAGAATTGGTGTTATGTGATTCATCTTGGAGGCACCCATAATCATACATGCAGCCGTTTTCTGAACGTTGTAGTGGATATGTCGATTTCATTTGGAGACTCTGGAAGATTAAATTGCAATAATCTAGAGTAGGTGTTATCAAAGATTGACAGATCATCCTGAAGTCACATTCGTTTAGTAAAGGTTTTAATTTCTGGATTGTTCGTAACTTATAATAAGCCTTTTTAGTTATTCTCCTAATGTGCTCTTAGATGTTGAGATTTTGGTGAAGATTTATACCAGGATACTTTACATGCTGCTTAACAACTAGATCATAATCTAGAATATGTATTCTCCAGGACCAAGCAGGAAGTCAGTCCTCACATATGGGTGACGTCTGCGCCGACGGAGCCCTCGCGGAGCAATTTTCCCCAGCTTTCACAGAAAGCCTTTGGGAATTGCAGCGCGCATGCGCGGTCGCCTTCCCGCCCAAGGGTGCCATCTTAGCCAGTCTTCTTTTTTCCGCGGAGCCCTACAGACGTACCCGTCGTGTCCCCGCTAAAAAAGTTGATTTTCGTGAGTTTTCTCGTTTTTCAATTCGGTTCGACGCCGGTCGTTTTCCTGCCCGGACTCGCGACACCGTTGCGAGTCCTTCTCTTATTTTTCAGTTTTTCTGATTTTTGGTCAGTTTCGTTTTCGTTTTTTTGCTGGCAGCCCGGTCCTTTGACCTTGCAGGGGCCCTTTTTCCCCCGATGGCTGCCAGTGGTTTCAAGCGGTGTGGTCAATGTGACAGAAATATGTCACTCACTGACACACACGATAATTGCCTCCGCTGCCTGGGCCCGGATCATGAAGAAATGATCTGTGGAGCCTGTGGCAAAATGTCCTCCAAAGCGTTGAGGAGTCGGCGGCATCAGCGGGATAGAATCTTCGCTGACCCCAGCCGTACCCGGACCTCGTCGGAGGCCTCGGCATCCAGAGGCTCCAGCTCTGACCATCGCCGAAGCTCCTCCGACAGGGGTTCTCCCTCCGGAGACCATCGACGGAAGACAAAACCCGCGAGGGCGGCGTCGGTGGACGCTCCTGGCTCCGCGAGGGCCAGGTCGCATAGCCCCGACAGCCGTCCCGGGTCTTTGGAGAAGGAGCACCTCCCGAAGCGACCTCGCCTGGAGTCGGAGTTGCCTGCTCGGGTAAGTCCTGTGGTCCTTCTGGACTCGCCTCCGAGAGGTCCGACGTCGGGCCCGACGCTGTCGGGGCCCGAGTCGGGGGCTGCTGGGTCACCTGAGGTCGGACTCAGGTTGACGGCCTTGGAGAGCAGACTATCTGCCTTCATGGACCAGCAGCAGGCACTGATCGCTAGCCTCGCTGGCGCCGCTGCCCCGACCGCCGGGACGTCGACGTCTAAGTCGACCCCGGAGACCGAGCCGATCCTCGAGTCCATGCGAACTCGAGTCGATCCTCGGTCGAGGTCACCCTCGGCCTCCCGTTCGGGACCGAGGTCGTCGCCGCCGACTCCCTCGGCGTCGGGGCGGCCGACGCCTCCGCCTGCCCAAGCCGACCCCACTGATTCCTCCTCGGAGTCGGTCTGGGAGTCTGAAGAGGAGGAGTCACCTGATTCCTTTCGGACTCGGTGTGTCCCCTCGGACTCACCTGAGTCCGAACCTCGGAAACAGTCCCCTCCGGAGGATGCCCGGTTCTCGGACTTCGTCAGGGATATGGCCAAGGCTTTGGCCTTCCCTGCGGATCCCGCCGGGAGCACTTTACTGTACCGGTGCCTCCCATGCTGGAACGACTACTCTTCCGCATGTGGGAGAGTCCGGCCTCGTCGCCGGTATTGAGCAAGCGGGTCGATTCCATCTATCGAGTCCGCAAGAGTCCTGGCTTCCAAAAAGCACAGCTGCCAACACCATTCCATGGTAGTGGAATCGGCCATGCATAGGCTTAAGAGCCAGAAAATGCACTCCTCGGTGCCCCCTGGCAGGGAGGCCCGTAACCTGGATGGCCTTGGTAAGAAGTGTTTCCAGGGCTCTATGCTGGCTTGTCGTGTCCAGACCTACCAGCTATACATGGGCATGTATCTCCGAGACCTGGCTAAAGAGCTAGCCGGCTTCTCTGCTGGACTGTCCGAGGAACCTTTGTGGAGGTTCCTAGCCTTAACAACTGGTATTCGGGAATGCTCCAAATTCATGTCCCGAGCAGCCTATGATGGCTTTGAAGCATCGGCTCGTGTGGCCGCAGCTGGCATCGGTGCCCGCCGACAGGCTTGGCTTCAGTCGTCTGACCTTGAACCTTGGGTGCAGGACAAGTTGGTCGATGTCCCCTGCAGAGGTGAGAACCTCTTTGGCAAGCCCATGGCTTAAAAAGCTGCACAAATCGAGACGGAGACTCTCACCAGGACCAGGCTTTCTAGGAAGACCTCCGCCCCTTCCCAGAAAAAGAAGGGCTCGGGAAAAAAGTCCTTTTACCCGAGAAAGGCGGCTGCCTATAAACACTACCCCCAATATCAGGCCCCTCCAGCTCCCCAACAGGGTCAGCAGGCCAAGGGACGGGGTAACGGGTCCCGTAGGCAGCAAGCCCCCAAGCCTGCACCACCAGCCCCTGCTCAGCAGGGTGGGGGTTTTTGACTTCCTCAGCATAGCCTCTCCCCCTCAGCTGGTTCCTCCCAGCACCGGAGGCCGGCTGGTTCACTTCGCCCACAGGTGGTCCAACATCACTTCAGATGCCTGGGTGCTTCAAGTCGTGCGAGAAGGATATCTTCTCCACTTCCATCAGGTCCCTCCCTCTTATTTTCCGGGAGAACCTCCTCGACTCCCTCTGCACAGGGACTTACTCCTTCAGGAGTTAGCAAGTCTTCTTCAGGACCAGGCTGTGGAACCGGTGCCCCACCACCTGAGAGGTCAAGGCTTTTATTCCAGGTATTTCCTAATACCAAAAAGGACAGGAGGCCTCAGACCCATCCTGGACTTGCGCAACCTCAACAAGTTCCTTGTGTGGGAAAAGTTCAAGATGCTTACCCTTGGAATCCTTCTGCCCTACCTCCAGCAGGGAGATTGGCTATGCTCCTTGGATCTAAAGGATGCCTACACGCACATCCTCATCCACCCAAGCCACCGCCAATACCTAAGGTTTGTGGTGGCCGGAAATCACTACCAGTACAGAGTACTGCCCTTTGGCCTATCCTCCGCCCCGCGAGTCTTCACAAAATGTCTCGCGGTGGTGGCGGCCTATCTCAGGCTTCACGGCCTCTATGTCTTTCCGTACCTCGACGACTGGCTCATAAGAGCGTCGTCCCCTCCGGCAGTCGCCAATGCCACACACCGCACGGTGACTCTTCTGCAGTACTTGGGCTTTGTCATAAACTTCGCAAAGTCCACTTTGCTCCCCTCACAGGATCTTGAGTTCATCGGCACAAGACTGCACACTCCTCAGGCTCGAGCTTTCCTGCCTCTCGACAGGGTTCAACGGCTCATGGACCTAGCCGGCCGTGTTCGCAGCCAGTCCCTGGTCTCCGCCAGGCGCTTCCTGAGACTACTCGGCCATATGGCTTCCACCGTCCACGTGACCCCCAATGCTCGCCTGAATATGCGGCTGGCTCAATGGTGCCTTCGCAAGCAGTGGCAACAAGCCACCGGCGGGCTAGCCGATTTAGTGCGCCTCTCCAGACCGCTGGCCTCTTCCCTACAGTGGTGGCTTCATCGGCCGAACATCGTGCTCGGAATGCCGTTTCAGTCGCCTCAGCCGGCTCAAGTGCTGACGACCGATGCTTCCCTCCTGGGTTGGGGAGCTCATTGCCAGGGGGCATGTACTCAAGGTCTCTGGACCGCGTGGGAATCTGCTCAACAGATCAACTTCCTGGAGCTCAGAGCTATTCGTCTGGCGCTCAAGGCTTTCTCCCACCTGACTTCTCACCAGTCCGTCCTTGTCCAGACGGACAACCAAGTTGCCATGTTCTACGTGAACAAGCAGGGGGGCACGGGCTCCTTCCTTCTCTGCCGAGAAGCTCAGAAGCTCTGCTCTTGGGCCGTCAGTCACGGCATTCTTCTCAAAGCAGTTTATCTCCCAGGCCAAGAGAATTGCCTAGCGGACAAACTCAGCAGGATACTCCAGCCGCACGAGTGGCGTCTGGATCCCTTGGTAGTCCAGAAACTCTTTCTGAAGTGGGGCCTCCCCACGATGGATCTCTTTGCCAGTCCTCTCAACCGGCAACTTCCTCGCTTCTGCTCGCGTCAGCCACATCCCCTTCGGGTAGCGGCAGATGCTTTTCTGCTCTCATGGTCGGAAAGCCTTCTCTATGCTTTTCCTCCCATCCCGCTAGTCTCCCGAACTCTGTTCAAGGTTCTCCGGGACAAAGCGTCCATGATCCTGGTGGCTCCTCGCTGGCCCAGACAGCCTTGGTTTCCCCTCCTGTTGCAATTAGCGGTAGAGGATCCGTTCCCTCTGGGGTTTCAACCGGATCTCCTAACACAGGATCAGGGGTCTCTGCTACACCCCAACCTCAGATCTCTCAATCTAATGACATGGCGGCTGAAAGGGTAGTCCTTGCTCCCCTTCTCCTGCCGGCAGAGGTGGAAGAGGTCGTCCTAGCTTCTCGGCGCCCTTCTACCCGCAAATGCTACGCCCTTAAATGGCGTCGCTTTTCCGTTTGGTGTGTACAGCAGTCTCAGGATCCCTTCTCCTGCTCGGTGTCGGTGATCTTGCAGTACTTGCTCTACCTCTCTAATCTGGGACTTAAGTTCAACTCCGTCAAAGTCCACCTCAGTGCTCTTTCAGCACACCATGTGCCGGTGGACGGCAGACCTCTTTCCAGCGACCCTCTTGTAGCACGGTTTCTCCGAGGTCTCCTTCTACTAAAACCACCTCTGCGCCCGCCAGCACCTGACTGGGATCTGAATGTGGTTTTACAGCGGATCACCTGTCTGCCTTTTGAACCGATGGCTACCTGTTCTCTGCGTTTTCTTACGTGGAAAACCTTATTCCTGATAGCCCTCACTTCCGCTAGACGCGTAAGTGAATTGCAGGCCCTCGTGTCTGATCCTCCCTTCACTCGGTTCTACAAAAATAGGGTAGTCCTACGGACTCACCCAAAGTTTCTTCCAAAAGTTGTCTCCCCTTTTCACATCAATCAGGAGGTGGTACTTCCAACCTTCTTTCCCAGGCCTCACTCCAGCCGAGCTGAACGAGTCCTGCATACCCTGGACTGTAGAAGAGCATTGAACTTCTACCTTGACCGTACGCGGGAGCACCGTAAAGCTGCTCAGCTTTTTGTGTCTTTTGACCCCAATAAATTGGGGCTCCCGGTCTCCAAGCGTACTCTGTCCATCTGGGTTGCTGACTGTATCGCTTGGGCTTATGGGGCAGCCGGACTCTCCTTAGAAAGTCGAGTCACGGCTCATTGTGTTCGGGCGAAGGCTACGTCAGTGGCTTACCTCCGCTCTGTTCCGCTGGCAGACATCTGCCGGGCCGCTACTTGGTCTTCGAGCCAGACTTTTGCGGTCCATTACTGTCTCGAGAGGGAGTCCCGCAGGGACAGTGCTTTCGGACAGGCAGTCCTCCGAAATCTCTTCGAGGTTTGAGCAACTCCTACCCTCCATCCCGGATGGGGGCTACCGGTGGGTAATAATTCAGCGAAGATTCCTTCCTTCTGTACTGCTGAGCTAGAGGGAGCTCATTTTTGTGCTTAGGGTCTCCGGTAGCCTTAAGCTTGGGAGTCCCATATGTGAGGACTGACTTCCTGCTTGGTCCTGGAGAAAGCGTAGTTACTCACCTGTAACAGGTGTTCTCCAGGAGCAGCAGGAATCAGTCCTCACAACCCTCCCTCCTCCCCGTGGAGTTGCAATCATCTGCTTAAGTTTTTTTGCAAATTTTTATGCTGTCTTTTAGCTATGTCATCAGACTGGCTAAGATGGCACCCTTGGGCGGGAAGGCGACCGCGCATGCGCGCTGCAATTCCCAAAGGCTTTCTGTGAAAGCTGGGGGAAATTGCTCCACGAGGGCTCCGTCGGCGCCGACGTCACCCATATGTGAGGACTGATTCCTGCTGCTCCTGGAGAACACCTGTTACAGGTGAGTAACTACGCTTACTCTTAGGTGGTATAAAAGAGTTGCTTCTTGTGACATAGAGAACTTCTGACTTTGTGAAATTGATTGCAAGGCATAGTTTATTAAGGCAGACTATCATTGCTCTTAGGCAATTTGCAATCTGAGAGTGATCCAGCTGATCAGTGTTGAGAGGGGTAAAGATAATATCATATGCGTAAACCTCGTAGTTGATATTATGTTTGCTTATTACGGAGCAGAGTGGCTTAGATAAATATTAAAAAGTAGTGCAGACAGCGCTGAATCCTGAGGAACACCTTGACATAGAATGAACATTTCCATATCTGACCATCTGCTCTCTATCAGTTAGATAAGAAATAAACCATTTCAGAACCATACCAGAAATTCCAATGTCACTGAGCCTCTTAATTAACATATAATGGTTTACTGAGTCGAAGACAGCTTTGATGTCATTAAGATATAGCCTCCTCCAGTATTGTCCATACCAGATAGGTGGCTGTCAAGACGAGATGTAAATAGTGTCTCAACACTGTAATTGGGCCTAAAACCGTATTGCTGAAGTTCTAGTGGAGCATGTATGTCAATGTGATCTTATAATTGAATCTGAACTACCTTCTCAATTATCTTTGGTAAGAAAGGCAAACTTGATATCAGACGATATGATTTAGTGTCTGTCTTCTCTAGCTTGTTGCTCTTCAATAATGGTCATATGGATTCTTGCTTGAGAGCCACAGAGAAAGGTACCTTGAGTAAGAGACAGATATGTAGTTTTAAGTAATATCAGAACAAGTTGTTTTCTTGCCTGTTTGATCCAGAATACTGGGCAAGGATCCATTGGAGATGTAGAAGCATTTAATTTGACTACTATTCTATCAAGTTGGTCTGCAGAGGGAATATGAAAGGTATTTCACAGATTGCTGCTATTATATGATGATAGAAAATCTTCCAGACTTATGTTGTGTTTTGAGGTCAAATTAGACTTTGTTTCTAAGAAGTTAGCAAAATTTTGAGGCTTTAACAGAATGAGTATTGAGTCAGATATTGGCTCTTTAACTAGGATCACTGTTCCCTCTAAGCTGTGCGCGTGTGTGCGCGCACACACCTTGCCAAGCGAGCGCACATACTTTACAACAGAGCGCACAAAAATTATGGTTCTGATTCTGATAGAAAACAACACAGACGTCTTAAAATGTTAAAGTTGTTGTGTATTTATGGTTTTTACAAGTTCTACAATATTTTCTAGTACAATCAATGTGGTGTATATACTGTATTCTGACGTGTAGTCAAATTTTAAAGTATATAACTCCGAGTGTCGTTATGTGGCGCACAAAAATGTAACCTTCCTTCAAAAGCTGCACAGCTGATATTTTATGCGCACACAGCCTACAGAAAATTAGAGGGAACATTGACTAGGATCATTGTGATATTGAACAGTTCCCTTGGTTTAATGAGAGCACCCAATATGAGGTTTGTATAGTATTCCCTCTTGCAATTATTTATAAGATCTTGATATTTCTTTTGCATATCATTATATCTTGTGAGATGCTCTGCACTCCAGTGTCCATAGGGCTGTCTTTTGATTATTAATTTCTTGGGAGTGCCATGGAGCAATAAAAGATCTCTTCTTGGGGGATTTCTTATATGAAGCTACAGCAGCATTTTGTATTACTTCAGTCCAGCTTCTCATAGATGCATCAAGGTTTGTTAGGTTCTTATCAAGTTGAGGAAGTACATTTTCTAGAAAGGCATATTTATCAAATTGCTTAAATCTTTTAATAAAAGTTGGAGGGGGGTCTGCTAATTTGCTTGCTCTGCTGACTAACATATCAAAGTTAATCGTAGTATGGTCTGGCCATGGAACAGCTGTCAATGTAGTATTGGTAACACAATTTTGAGTGAAAATAGAGCTGCTTACAATGATAAGGTCAAGTGTAGAATCTTTCATGTGGGTTGGCTTCTTAATAATTTACGTAAAATGTAGATCATGCATAGCCAGTAGAAATGCATTAGCTGCTTTGTTCAAAAGTGAAGGGAGGTATAAAAATATAAGAGGCTTCCGAGCATTAGTTAGACTCTAGAATTACTGAGAGCTCATCATCATTTGTGTTTAGGGTCCTGAATGCCAGATAAATTGAAAGATTCTTGTTAGAGATAGTTATAATATTGCTATACGTCGAGAGAGTATTCAATTTCATCGTGTCTCTTGCAATAATAAGCACTTCACCACTTCGATTTGTAGATCTAGGACAGTTGTATAAGGTGTATGGTAATGAAGCAATTTGGTTATCTCCAGGAACAAGCAGGAATGAGTCCTCACATATGGGTACGTCGGTACCGACGGAGCCTGCGCGGGAAAGCTCCCCAGCTTCCCAGAAGGAAAGCTTTTGGGGCCTCCCACTGTGCATGCGCGCTGCCTTCCCGCCTTCCTGACCAACTCTCCTCAGTTCTTCTTTTTCCGCGGAGCCAGCAGGTCGTGTTCCTGTCACCGCTGAAGAAGTTCTTATTTTAATTTGTTTCTTTGGCCGCGTGTCTGCCTTCCCTGATTCCGGACCGGTACCGCCGGTCTTTTTTCTTTATTTCTTTAAAAAAAAAAATAAAAAATCTTATTTTTCCCCACTTGGTGTGTTTGTCCTGTGAGGCCTAGGCCTTCACAGAATTCTCCCTCATGGAGAAACCAGCCTCTGGTTTTAAAAAATGCACCAAGTGTAGCGGTACTATATCAGTCACAGACACCCATGAATGGTGTCTTAAATGTTTGGGGCCTGACCACTCCATTCCTGATTGCCCGTCCTGTTCTTTGATGTCTAAACGTGGCTTACAAAACCGAGCAGCCAAGTTTCACATGCTGTTTCCTACAGATACTCCAGCATCGACATCTTCCAGGTCTTCCTCTCCTGATGGATCTCAGGTAACCAAACATTCCTCTGGCAGGTCCTCAAAGGGCAAATCTCCCTCTAAGTATCGAGATGCCCCCGGGCTTGACCCTGAGGACCCTGCCCCAGCCAAACAACCCCGGCGGGAAGCTCCGGCTTCCAAAGCTCCTCCTATGGGGTTACAGGTTGACATCGATGGCACGGCCTCGACCGATCACCTGTTAGACTGCTCTGGGGTACCGGTTCAATCTTCCGGTACCGACATCCAGACAGTCGTGGCGTCTATGGATCATACAGTTCAATCCATGCAGCAGGCCATAATGGCTTTTATTAGAGCTGCGACGCCCTCGGTACCGCAGCCAGTGGTACCGACTCCGGTTCCGGTACCACAACCGATACCGGTACCCAGGGCATCCACATCGACCAGGATATCGATTCCGGTTCCCGGTTCCGGGGTTTTTCCCGATACCGATCCGGTACCAGGTACCCCCGATGTGGATACCGGTCGATACGCTTATCGATCCCTGGAAGCAAACAGACGATACTTCGAGTCTTCTGATGATTCTGATTCATCAGATGACTCTGCTGAAGTATCCCTTACTCTTCCTGAAGAGCCCTCTTCTCCAAAGAGGAGAATGTCTCCTCCAGAGGATTTGTCCTTTCAAGACTTCATCATTGAAGTAGCTAAAGGTCTCTCTATTTCAGTAACCTCTGAAAAAGAACCTAGAGCAAAAAAATTAGATATTTTAGGATACTCTAAGGTTCCCAAAGAGGCAGTCACCTTGCCCATTCATGAAATTCTTCAAGAACACATGATTGACTTATGGGAGACTCCTCTCACCCTATCTCCACATTCTCGTCGTTTGGACACCATGTATCGTGTCCCTCCTTCTCCTGGTTTTCAAAAAACTCAGCTCCCTCACCACTCTATTGTGGTGCAGTCAGCTATGAAAAGGATAAAGAGTACCAAAAGACACTCTTCTACTCCTCCAGGAAGAGAATGTAGGACTTTGGATGCTTTTGGTAGAAAAATCTTCCAAGCAAGTATGCTTATTCCCAGAATCAATTCATACAGCCTCTATATGGGCATGTTTCTGAAGGAGATTGCATTAAAAATACGCCATTTTCTCCCCTTTATCCCAGAGGATAGAAAGGAGGAGTTCCTTCTTTTGCTAAAGCATACCCAAGAAATTTCAAAGTTCTCCAACAGAGCAGCCTTTGACTCCTTTGAGGGTGCTAGCAGAGCCTCAGGTATTGCCATAGCGGCTCGCAGAATTGCTTGGCTCCAGGCCTCTGACCTAGAACTCTGGGTCCAGGATGGGTTGGGAAATCTGCCCTGTACAGGTGAGAATCTGTTTGGTAAAGAGTGGCAAATCAAAGCCACTCAAATGGATGCAGAAAATGCTGCTTTAGATAGACTTTCTAAGTCTACCTCTACCCCTGTCAAGAAAAAATCTTTCAAGAAGCCTTTCTACAAGAAGGCCAGATTTGCTACAAATACGGGCCAACAATCTTCTGCAGCTCGCTTTGCTCCTAAGCGTCAGCAGCCTAAACAGGCCAGGGCAAAACCTGCAGGGGCTGCTACAGCCCAGCAGTCCCAACCTCCTCAGGGTTTTTGACTTAATACTAGAGAACTTAACCTTTCTGGCTCTAAAACTTCCAGAGCCTTTCACCATTCCAGGAAGGTTAACTCATTTTGCTCCCAGATGGGAGCAAATCACATCAGAACAGTGGACCCTCTCTATCATCAGAGAGGGCTACAAACTACATTTCTCCAACCTTCCTCCCCATACCATGGTGAGATGTTTCAATTCTCCCTCATCTCTCCTAGACCTGTTGGGTCAGGAGGTGACCACTCTTCTCGCCCAAAGGGCAATAGAAGAGGTTCCTCTTCTTCAACAGGGGTCAGGGTTTTACTCCCCTTATTTTCTCATTCCCAAGAAAACAGGGGGGTACAGACCCATTCTAGATCTGAGAGAATTGAACAAATTCCTATGCAAGGAGAAATTCAAGATGTTTTCTCTAGGTACTCTCCTTCCATACCTACAGAGTCAGGATTGGTTTTGTTCTCTAGATCTCAAGGATGCGTACACACATATACTCATCCATCCATCCCACAGAAAATTCCTACGGTTTCTGTTCCAGGGAAAACATTTCCAATACAGAGTACTTCCCTTCGGTCTAGCCTCTGCTCCAAGAGTATTTACCAAATGCATGGCAATAGTGGCTGCATTTCTACGCGCCCTGGGAATTTTTGTTTTCCCATACCTGGACGACTGGCTCATCCGAGCTCCATCTCAGTCCGAGGCTCAGACTTCCCTGGATCGCACCAGACGCATCCTGCAGTATCTGGGACTTGTGATCAATCTGCCAAAGTCTCAACTCACCCCTACTCAGTCCCTGGAATTCATAGGGGCCTGGTTGGATACCACCACTTCAAGGGCCTATCTTCCTCAGACCCGTTGCCAACGTCTAGTGCACTTGGCCTCCCAGACTCAGTCCAGAAGCCACTTGACTGCCAGGAAGATGCTACAACTATTAGGCCACATGGTCTCCACAGTACATGTGGTGCCTTATGCTCGCCTACATATGAGAGCAGCTCAATGGACTTTGTCCACCCAGTGGACTCAAGTATCAGGAGCTCTCTCAGACCAAATAGCAACATCCAAACGTCTCTTTTGGTCTCTCCAATGGTGGATGTCCACTCAAAATCTGTTGTTGGGGGCCCCCTTTCAACCATTGTTGCCCCAAGCAACCCTCACAACAGATGCCTCCCAAACAGGTTGTGGAGCTCATCTTCAAGATCTCTCCACTCAGGACACTTGGTCTCCACAGGAGACCACCCTTCATATCAACCACTTGGAACTTCGAGCAATCTTTCTAGCTCTCAGAGTTTTTCATACCCTCCTCAGCAACATGACAGTCCTTATTCATATGGACAATCAAGTAGCCATGTTTTATATAAACAAACAAGGAGGGACTGGCTCTCTGTCGCTTTGCAACGAAGCTCTAAGATTATGGGCCTTCGCCAGAGAGCATCAAATCCATCTCCTGGCAGTATATCTTCCAGGAATCCAAAACTCTTGGGCTGACAGACTCAGTCGAGTTCTGCTTCCACACGAATGGTCCCTGCACATGGATCAGGTACAAAGAATCTCCCAGAAATGGGGAACCCCGGACATAGACCTCTTTGCAAGTCCGTGGAATGCCAAACTTCCCCGGTTCTGTTCCAGAATTCCGTGTCAGGGAGTTCAGGCCAAGGATGCCTTCCTCCTTCATTGGGGTCAGGGCTTCCTGTATGCCTTTCCACCCATTCCTTTGATTCCCAAGACTCTATTCAAACTTCAAAGGGATCAAGGGTCCATGATCCTCATAGCTCCACGCTGGCCACACCAAGTGTGGTACCCTCTACTTCTGCATCTCTCCCAAGCCCCCTCCCTGGACTTGGGAGCGGCTCCAGACCTTCTGTCTCAGGAGGAGGGGACTTTGTGGCACCCAAACCCCAAGTCCCTTCACCTCAGAGCTTGGTTACTGAAGGCCTAGACCTTCAACACTTCAATCTTTCGCAGCAAGTGAAGGATATCCTCCATGCCTCTAGGAAACCTTCCACTAGGCGTTCTTATGCTTTTAAATGGAAAAGATTTTCCATTTGGTGTGCTCAAAAGGGTCTTAACCCTCTAGCACTCCCCTTGAATTCTCTTTTGGAATATCTCCTGCATCTCTCCAATGCAGGACTCAAAACGAATTCGGTAAGAGTCCATTTGAGTGCTATTGCAGCATCCCTTAAGCCCATCAATGGACAACCTGTTTCCTCTCATCCTCTTATTGCAAGATTCATGAGAGGCCTAACCTTAACTAAACCTCCCATTCGACCTCCTCCGGTGGCATGGGACTTAAACTTGGTTCTTGGTCAGCTTATGAAGCCACCCTTTGAACCCTTAGCCACTACCTCCTTGAAATTTCTTTCCTGGAAGGTTATTTTTCTTATTGCAGTCACCTCAGCTCGCCGAATCAGTGAACTGCAAGCTCTAGTGGCTAATCCACCTTATACAAGGTTCCATCATGATAAGGTGGTCCTTAGGACCAATCCCCACTTTATGCCTAAAGTGGTCTCCCCTTTTCATCTTAATCAAGAGGTATATTTACCTGTCTTTTTTCCAGCTCCTCATGCAACCAGTGCAGAGAGGAACCTTCATACTCTAGATTGTAAAAGAGCTCTTGCCTTTTACCTCCACAGAACACAGCAACATCGAAAGTCTTCTCAGCTTTTTGTTTCTTTTGATCCTTCTCATTTAGGACTTCCAGTCTCTAAAAGAACACTCTCCAATTTGATTGCTCAGTGTATCTCTTTTGCTTACCAGAGTAAGAACCTTTCTCTGGAGGGCCATGTCACCGCTCACAATGTGAGGGCCATGGCCACCTCTATGGCTCATCTAAACTCTGTGTCCATTGACCAGATCTGTCGAGCAGCCACCTGGGCCTCGGTTCATACCTTTACAGACCATTACTGTTTGGACAAGGACTCCCGCCGGGATGTCTTGTTTGGTCAGGCTGTCTTCAGACACCTGTTCCATTCTTGAACAACTCCAACCCACCTTCCCTGAATGGATGCCTGAGATCCATAGGAAGATGAGGAACCTTTCAGGGTCTCATACCCTTGAGGGGATCTCCCGGGCATCTTAGCTAGGGAGTCCCCATATGTGAGGACTCATTCCTGCTTGTTCCTTGAGATAGCACAGTTACCTGTAACAGGTGATCTCTGGGAACAGCAGGAATTAGTCCTCACAACCCACCCACCTCCCCTAGGAGTTGTATCTCTCTCTCTCTTTCCTTTCCTCTCTCTATTGTCTCAGCTTTAAACTCAAACTGAGGAGAGTTGGTCAGGAAGGCGGGAAGGCAGCGCACATGCGCAGTGGGAGGCCCCAAAAGCTTTCCTTCTGGGAAGCTGGGGAGCTTTTCCGCGCAGGCTCCGTCGGTACCGACGTACCCATATGTGAGGACTAATTCCTGCTGTTCCCAGAGATCACCTGTTACAGGTAAGTAACTGTGCTTAAGATGACATTGTTTGTAATATTCAACCAAGTCTCAGTAATGCACATTATATCAATCCTGTATTCCTGTAAGTAGTCTAAAGTTGTTTGAATTTTGTTTCTTATTGATCTTGCATTGATTAAAACAAATTTTAATGATGTGTCATGTAGATTTATGTTTGCATCAAGTTGATAGTTAGGGTTTGTTTTTATATTAAGTAGTCTGTGAGTCTTCGAGTTTCCCGGATGATATACACTTTGCCATCTAGTTCTAATTCTCCAAGCATGAATAATTGGGATTGAATGAATTATCTGAGAAGAGGATCTCCTGCAGTCATTATTAGATATTTAGTAAAAGGAGGAGGCTTATGATTAAAATTAAGTGAATATGTTATGTTCTTATGTTATGAGGGTATTGGAGTATTTGTAGGGGTTTGGAGGGAGATGTGGGGAGACTGAGTGGGGGAACTGGAAGGTATGAGGGAGAAAATTAGTAAATTGGATGGGATGTAGGGGTAACAAAATGGGTTTGGAGAGTGAATGAGAGGATCAGAGGGGGCTGTAGGGTGAGTGAAGGAATAAATTTGAAATTTTGTTTTATTAAATACAACTGTAAGATTTGAGTAGATCTATTTCTGTTGAATTTATGCTTCATATTGTAAGAGTTACCAAACAATGGCAAGAACATCCTGTTCAACAACCAATTATTTTCCACCATGGTTGTTCCATAAAGGAGCTGAAGGAGAAAAGCTCAAGGAATAAGTCTCATAACAAGGGGCGGCCCAAGGGGGGTGCGGAGACTCGGTGTGGGGCCTCATTTGCATAAGGGGCCTCATTTGGATAAAGAAAGACTAAGAGATTTCTACATTACTATAATCCAGTGGCAACCGCCAGACACATTAGGAACTACTACAAACACTGCCCATTTAGAACCCATAGCAAACCCGCCATATCGTAACAGCACTATCAGGACCCATAAAGCACCATACCCTACCTAGCAAAATGCAACACTGCAAATATTAAACCAATACATTTCAGAGAATAACAATACATGACCTACTGGGGAAAGAGAACAAGTGGCAATGTCAAATAGGAATTACATAAACAGAATACCTCAGCTCAGTTACACATGCAGAACATAGACCATCACCAAACAAGGAATCACAATTTAGAAAAAGGAAGACAATAATTAAACTGGGAACCCCAAAAGCCAAACTTGGAATGTACAACAACACTGTAGAAATAAAACTATAAATTAATTTCCTCTTGTACTTAATAAAGCACGGATGTTAATGATTCACATTTCCCAGAGCTGACATATTCCAGTTAATAAATTCAAAATAAAGAGATATTTTTCTACCTTTTGTGCATTTTTTTTTCAGTTGCAAATTGCTCCAGACACTTTCTTCTGGTGTCTTCTGCTGACTCTCCATCATCTGCTGTCCATTTGTCCTTTCTTATCTCTTCTAGGTTTTTTCCATTCTCTCTCTACATCTGCTTTAACATACTAATCTTTCTCCTTTTGCTCTTTCCTCATTCCTATTTCATCCACTCAAATTTTACCCCTCCATCCTCACTTACTCTCCCAATACCCGGCCAATTAAAGATTTTTCTTCCCTCCCATACAAAATATTTTTCCCCGCTCCATTTCACTCTCCCAGCCCCATCCCATTCTAATCCTCCCCCAACATCAGCTCCCTTCTAGTTCCAGCCCCACCCAGCATCCGCTCCCTTCTAGCCCCCGCATCAGCCCATTTCCAGTCCTAGCCCCCATCAGTCCATTTCCAGTCCTATCCTAGCCCCACCATCAGCCCATTTCCAGTCCTAGCTCCCCCATCTATTTCCAGTCCTATCTGAATCCCTCCATCAGCTCATTTCCAATCCCAGCCCCCCATCAGCCAATTTCTAGTCCTTTCCTAGGCCCACCATCAGCCCATGTCAAATCCTAACTTCCCTCCACTCAGCCCATTACCAATCCTAGCCCCCAATGAGCCTACTTCCAGCTCTAGCCCCTCCATGAGTCCATTTCATTCCAAACCCCCACCACAGCCCATTTCCAATCTTAGCACCCCCCAACAGCCCATTTCCAGTCCTATCCTAGCATCTCCATCAGCCCATTTCCTGTCCTAGCTCCCCCCCACTCAGCCCATTTCCAGTCCTAGTTCCCTCCCCTCACAGCCCATTTCCAATCTCAGCACCCCCCAACAGCCCATTTCCAGTCCTATCCTAGCACCTCCATCAGCCCATTTCCTGTCAAAGCTCCCCCTTCACTCAGCCCATTTCCAGTCCTAGCCCCCTCCCCTCACAACCCATTTCCATTCGAATCCCCCCTCCCCATCAGCTGTTTGCAGTTCAAGTCCCCCCTTCCACTCAGCCCATTACCAGTCCTAGCCCCCCCATCAGCCCACTTCCAGTCCTAACCCCCCATTAGCCCATTTCCAGTCTTAGCCCCCCATAGCCCATTACCAGTCCTAACCCCCCCCATAGCCCATTACCAGGCCTAACCCCCCCATCAACCCATTTCCAGTCCTAGCCCCCCCATAGCCCATTGCCAGTCCTAACCCCCCCATCGGCCCATTTCCAGTCCTAGCCCCACAATAGCCCATTACCAGTCCTAGACCTCCCCAGCCCATTACCAGTCCTAGACCACCCCAGGAAATGCCTGTTCCCATCAGCCCCAGCCGAGGAGCGTGATCGATGGAGGGCTCTGCCGGACAGGAGGGAGGGCTCTATTGGGTGGGCGGGGCCCCGTGGGAGACATTTGATTCTGCTGCTGCCACGGTGGCGGCGGCAGCAGCAGCAGCAGCAAGTTTGTTTATTTCTTTTAAAGTTTTCCTGGGCTGATGGGCAGAATGTTGTTTGTGCGGGTCCCCCTGAAACGCGGGACCCTGTGCAAACAACATTCTTGCTCAATGGACGGGCCAACCCTGCTCATAACTATTAAGGTTAAAGAAAGCAGTTGGTCCAAGCAAAAAGCAGTAGTCCCCTGCAATTTCAGGGCCCCTTCTACTAAAGCCCGCTAAGGTTTTGTATTTAATGTGCAAAACAAATGCATATTAAGTACAAAGTATCCACCTTAGCTGTCGGAGGTGTCACCAGCAGCTAATGCACAATGGACTCCATTAATGTGCAGCACACTAATGTGGGTGTACCAAACAACACCTATAGAGGTGTCGTCAGATGCACTAGCAGCAACATGCTCTTCACACCCACACTGCTCCCCTTCCCTACCCCATGATGTGATGGCTGATTACTGCGCAGTCGCTGGCATGCCTCCACGTTAGTGTTCCTGGCTGTCAGTTGCCGTGAGTTAAAACACACATTAACCAGCTCTCAGGCTGTAGTAAGGGACCCTAAATCTGCCAACAGGAAGGGCGGTTTTCAAAAGCCATTAGCCCCCATCAGGATCAATTTATTCATTTAAAAGAGTAATCTGTAGATTGCTCACTCCTTTACACAGCTACAAGCACATGTGAGGTTCCACAAAATGCATACTTTTGGTCGTGGTAAAGGAAGGCATTCAGAGGGCATCTTTAGTCGGAGAGAGGAAAATAATGCATGCAGATTGCATTTTCAAATCCGGGAAGATTATTTTCCATGTACAACCTACTGTCAGAAAAAGCAGCTGACAATATTGGCAAATGCTTTATACCTACAGCAATTTCAAAAGTGAAAACACACGTGGTTTTACTTAGTTTTTACCTTAAGTTTTTGCATCATATTTCAATCTTCAGATTTTTGCAGCAACAGGAAGTTTGAAAAATTGCCCAATAATCAGGGTTATTGAGCAAATAACAGATTACATTTTAATAGAAACCAAATGTAGGAAATTTGGGCATTATTATAATGTTTGAAAAAGTGATCATTTAATGTATTGTTTTTCAGACCACTCAAGTCACACACAAGGGATGATAATGGTAAGTGTCAAGGAATTTCATACTCTTCCCTTTCAGTGTTTTGTGACATCTGCTTAATTTTTAGATGTGGGAACCTGCAGGCTAGTATTCAAAAAGGCACTGAGTAGTTAAAATAACCAGTTAATTTGATCTGCAATCTAATCTAATCTGGTACAGTCTAACTAATCTGGTATTTATCTGTAGATGAATTTCTAGCTGAACCTAACTGGCTATATTTGCAGCTGAAAATTATCCCAAATCTGACTGGTTAAAACTTACCTGACTAGATTTAGGGCCCTCTTTCATGGCTGCTTGATCTTAACCGACTAGTAATGAAAAGCTAATACTTGCTGACTGTCATCTCCAGGAAACTTTCTCTGTTGCCCTGATTTTTCTCTTACTTTCTCTCCAGCATTCTGGCCATATTAAAACATAATTAAGACTGTTTGCTTTTCCTTTCACCATCCCTCGCTTCTTGCCCTCCCTATCCTGATATTTTTTAAAATTTTGGTTGCCGTGATCTCTCATTCACCTTCACCCAAGTCCCAATGTAAGAACAAGATCCTAAAGACCCTGCACCTTTGCTTTTCCATCCACAAACCCTCTTCCTGCTAGCAGGACTCCCGTCACCTTGAGGAAGGAGGATGTATATATATTAGAGGTCGTTTGCAGGTTTGTTTCATTTATTTTGTTTTATTGTAATAAATTGTCATTTCATTTTTATACATTTTCATTTCAGGGCTATTTTGTTAATTAAAGAGGTAGCTGTGGCTGCTGCCCAGATTAAAAACATAACTAAAACATTATTAGAGGCTTTATGTAAATTAAACAAAAAAACCCCAGCTGTTTTTTCATGTAAATTAAACAAAAAAAACCCAGCTGTTTTTTTCCCTGACAATCAGAGGTTGGCCTCAAACCAGTGGCCTTTGGGTTAGAAGACAGGCATCTTGTGGAACAGTTATCACGTCTCCCTGAGGGCTGTCTCTATCCAGCCTGGTCAACTCTTTTATGGCTGGTACTCTTCCTTCCTGTTTCCTGATTGGCCCAAAATTTCTCTGTTCTAGAGCTCTATGGAAAATACTAACTGGATTTTTTGCTTTATGAATATTGACTCATGCCATAGATAATTTACTCCAAAGATTTTTCTTTTGTCACGTCCTGGTGCCAGAAATTCTGTGAAGCCATGTCTAAATACACTATCAGAGACATTTACCAAGCATAATCCAAATCCTGATTTATTTATTTATTTATACATCTTTTCTATACCGCCACTTCCAGCGATCAGTGGCGGTTTACAAGTAACATAAACTTTAATAATAGAGTACTATTATTTCTACATAGAACAGATTTAGAACAATGAACATTCAACTATTAAATGTAACTCAAAAAATGCAATGAGATAACAGGCTACCAACAGTATATCAACAGTAAAGGGATATATTTACATTAAATTACAGTTATTCACATTAGCGACAAGTACTTGCTTTCAAAGAGTAAGCTTAACTAGGTGAGCAATGTGAATGTGTGGGAAAGATTTTATGCCTTGTCTAGGTAGGGTCAGTGAGTGACTGATGATCGGTGGTTTTCTCTGTGTTAGGATTATCTTCAATGTGGAGGTTATTGTAGTGCAGAGTAAATAGATGGGGTTTTAGATTTTTTCTAAATAATTGAAGGTCCTTGATTTCTCTGATTTCAGACGGGAGGTTGTTCCATAACGTAGGGGCGAAGTATGAGAAAGCTGTGTTTGTTCGATTATGATCAGCCATGATCTGGATTGTGGTTGGTAAACGTCTCTAATAATCACCCACAGCCCCCCTCATATGTGGGTTCTGTTACTAGAATAGTTCTCCCTGTAGAGATTCCAGGATCTCCTTACTTCTAGATGATACCACAACAGAATACAGCTGCCCGTATTATTACTTTCGCCCGTCGCTTTGATCACATTACCCCCATTCTCATTCGTCTTCATTGGTTGCCCCTCCGTGTTCGGTTTCACTATAAACTCCTTATCCTCACTCATCGTGCAATTTACACTAATAATCCTCAATACCTGGCTGATTTAATTTTTCTTCACACGCCCTACCGTCAACTCCGCTCCCTTCATGCAAATCGTCTGGCTTTACCGTCCCCGTCTCATGCACATCTAGAAAAGACCCGTCACGCTGCATTTTTCTTTCTTGGTCCTTGGCTGTGGAACGCTCTGCCTCCGTCCCTTTGTTTAGAACCCTCCTACCCTCAGTTCAAAGCCTCACTCAAAACCCATTTGTTTCAGAAAGTGTTTGATCTCCCTCTTGATTTCCCTCCCTGATACCGCTCTAGGTTGATGTCCTGTCCTAGCTCAGTTTGGTCCTGCTACCCCCTTTGTCTGCCTCTGTTGGTTGTGCTGTTTGTCTTTTGTCTGTGTTTGGTTGTTGATTATTGTTTATCGTTTAGAAGGTTCTTGTGCTATTCTTTTTCTTTCTTTCCTATTCTTTTTGGCGTTCTTTTTCCGTAGTTTGCAGTGCTGCCTTTTATTTTATTTGTACACCGCTTTAATGTCCCGACAAAAGCGGTTTATCAAGTGTAAAATAAAGATAAAGATATAAAGGGTTGTGTCAATCAGCATCCGACAGGTTGAAAACACCTATCAGCAGTACTTCTCCTTTCATAGCATTACTGCAATGCAATGCAATGTGTGCCTTTGAATCAGTCCTGACTCCTGGCGACCCAGCAGCTCCTGGGTTTCTTTGGCAGTGTCACCGGAAGTAGATTGCCAGGCCTTTCTTCCGAGGCAATGGAGGGTTAAATGACTTGCCCAAGGCCACAAGGAGTGCTAGTGGGAATTGAACCCTGGTTGCCAAGCCAGTGTTCGAACCACTAGGCTACTCCTCCACTCCAGCATTACTGCAAATGACTTCAATTAAATCTCTGTCCAGTTCTTCTACCTATGAAGGAAGCATGTATATCACACCAATGCAAATGGATTCTTCATTCCCTCTTTCCAGTTTAACCAACAGCTCTGCAATTCTGTTGCTTCAATTTTTTTAAATATATAATGCTACTCCTCCTCCCTTTCTTCCTACCCTGTCCTTCCTGAATAAATTATAATGAGGTATAATTATATCTCAGTCAAGATTCTCTGTGTGCCATTTCTCGATGACACCACAAAATCCAAGTCTATCTCTTCTATTAAAGCCTAAAGATCCCACAATCTTATTTCCCGTACTACGGGCATTTATACACACCACTTTCCAGATGTTGCCCCTTTTTCTCATTTCTGTAGAGGTGTTTAATGTTTTACTTACCGAAGGGCTTTACTTACCTGGGGGCTTTATTTTTCCATTCTCAGCAAATCTAGTTCAAAGCCCTCTGCAGTAGGTTAGCCAGTCTGCTGTGGAAGACACCTTGATCCTCCTTGGATAGGTGGATGCCATCTCTGCTCAGCAGCTCTTGGAAAATTATCCCATGGTCCAGGAAACCAAAACACTCTCAATGACACCATCCGCACAGCTAAGCGTTCATCTCTAGGATGCGACCTTCTCGGCCTTGGCCTTTACCCTCCCGCAACAGGGAGGCTTGAAGAGAACACCTCCTGTGCATCTATCTGCTTCACCCTCTGTCCCAGAGCCATGAAGTCACTTCTGATGCACTTGGAGGGATACATAGCAGTATCATGTGTGCCAATATGGATGAGCAGCATTGGATAATAGTCAGTAAGCTTGATGAGTCTCTGCATGCTCTTTGTAATGTCTGTATATTCAGAAAAAGATAGTTTCTCCACTCAGATTTAATTAGATAGTGTTTGATATGGCTTTAGCTTGCCCTTAACACATCTCCAGCATTGCCCTCTATATTGTCTGCATAACTTTATCTCCATTAAAATTTTGTGTGGATAGTTATTCAAAGAAAGGGCCACATATTTATGGGTAAAAACCAATTTAACTTGCAAAACTCTTGCATGTAGATCTCATATTGTGTGTGTGATTCCCCCTCCCTCCCTTTTTGTTGGGAAGCTGTAGCTAGAAATATTTACTTTTAAAGGCTGTTATTTTGTCTATCCATTGAGAGAGCAAAGTTGCTTACCTGTAACAGACCACACAAAACCAGCCACTTCCACTAAGCTTTACTCAATGCATAATCAAACTCTGGGATTCATTACCAGAGGATGTAGTAAAAACTGTTAGTGTAGATGGGTTTAAAAGAGGTTTGGACGAGTTCCTGGAGGAAAAGTCCATAAACCCTTATTAAAGTGGACCAGGGAAATCCACTGCTTACCCCTTGGACAAGCAGCATAGAATGGGTATACCTTCTGGAAACCTGACAGGTACTTGTGACCTGGATTGACCACTGTCAGAAACAGGATACTGGGCTTGATGTTCTGACCCAGTAAGGCATATCTTATGTTCTTATAGAGGAGGTCCTGTGCAACAGATGACATAAGTTGATCCATGCATGCTTAGTAATAACATGAATAAAGCTCTAGATTAATGTCATTACACACGTGGGTGGACTGATATCCTGCTATCCTCATAACACCTGTCACAAATTAGCCATTTTGTTTTATGTATAATATTTTAAAGGCAATTAAAATATGCTATTGTTCTATATTCCTATCTATATTAGAAACAAGTTTCATTTCAAAACTTTGTGTGTGATTAGATCATATTTGCATAAAATAAAATAAATGGGATCATTTTCAAACTCTGCATTTGGTAAATTCTGCAAGAATTTTAATCTTTGGGCTTTGCCCCAATTTTTAGGGGCCCTTTTACTAAAGTGTGTTAAGCAATGACCATGAGTTTTCGTGCGTGGTAACTGCATGCTTGGGCCCACAGTAACTGTTACTATGGGAGCATAACAGTTATTGTATGCAAATTAACTGCTACTACTATTATTACTTATCGTATATATAGTGCTACAGTGGATACGCAGTGCTGTGCATAGACATGGAGGAGACAATCCCTAATCTATAGAGTTCACAGTTTAATCAAGGCAGACAACACAACAACTACGGACTATGGTAGATCTAGGGAAACAATAAACATACACATAGGTGGTGAGCAATAGAATAAAGGAATCTGGATTCAAAAGCAGCCCTGAAGAGATGAGTTCTTAAACTGGATTTGAATAGGGCCAGAGATGGAGCCTGATGTACTGACTCAAGTAGTTTGTTCAAGGCATATGGAGCAACAGGGTGAAATGAACAAATTCTGGAGTTGGCAGTGGCAGAGAAGAGCACAGATAAAAGGGATCTGCCAGAAGTGTGGCGTTCCCAAGGAGGGCTGTAGGGAGAGATAAAGGAAAGGTTGGGAGGAGCGTCAGAATGAATGCAGTTATAGTTCAGTAGGAGAGGTTTGAACTGAATGGGGAAATGGATAGGGAGCCAGTGAAATGACTTGAGAAGAGTGGTTATGTGAGCACAGCAAGACTGGCAGAAGATTAGCTGCCTGGCTGAGTTTTGCACAGATTGAAGGGGACAAAGAGGATTCTCAAGGAGACCAGAAAGCAGTAGGTTGCAATAGTCCGGATGGGAGGTGACTAGAGAGTGGATAAGAGTCTTAGTAGTATGCTTGGAAAGGAAGGGGCAAATTTTGTTAATGTTATAGAGAAAGAAATGACAAGATTTAGCTGTCTGTGGAGAAAGAGAAAAGTCAAAGATGACCCCAAGATTGCGAGCCGAGGAAACAGGGAGGAGTATAGTGTTAGCCACAGAAACAGAGAAAGAAGGAAGGGATTAGATAGGTTTAGGGGGAAAGATAAGGAGCTTGGTTTTGGCCATGTTCAGTTTCAGATGGTAATGGGACTTCCAGGCAACAATGTCAGATAAGCAGGCTGAGGTATGCGCCTAGATTCCTGGAGAGATTTCAGGTGCAGAGAGGTTGATCTGAGAGTCATCAGCGTGAATGTGTTACTGAAAACCATGAGAAGGAGATAAGACTCCCAAGGGACTGTGTAGAGAGAGAAAAGGAGAGATCCCAAGACAGAGCCCTGTGGTACATCGACTGAAAGCAGAATAGCATAGAGAAGACCCCACCAAAACATATATTAAAAGTTTGATGGGAGAGGTAAGAGGAAAACCAGGACAGAACAGAGTCCCTAAATCCAAGCGTGAACAGAGTGTGGAGGAGGTGGAGATCAACAATGTCAAAAGCAGCAGAAAGCTCAAGAAGGATGAGGATAGAGTAAAGGCCTTTGGAAATGGCGAGGAATAATTCACTGGAGTGGAGGAGTAGTCTAGTGGTTAGAGCAACTACCTAATACCAAGAATATCAAGGGTTTGATTCCCACTGGCACTCCTTGTGAACTTGGGCAAGTCACTTTACTCTCCATTGCCTTGGAAGAAAAGGCTTGGTAGTCTACTTTCAGGGATACGTTGCCAAGAAAATCCAGAGGCTGCTGGAGACTTTGGCAAGAGCTGTTGCTGTAGAATGTAGAATCTGAAAGCCAGATTACAATGCATCCAGAATGGCTTGAAAGGAAAGAAAGTCAAGAGAACAGCAGTGAACCACACATTCGAGTAGTTTGTAAGTAAAGGGGAGCAGGGAGATGGTCCGATAACACAGGTACACTACCAAAAAACTGCCTCCAGTTTTGCAACTGATTCCTATAGATTTTGGGGTGCTGAATCCAGGAAAAATAGCCAAAATGTTCCATCACTTCACGTTTTCTTGCAAAATTAGATTTCTTACCCATATAAGGAATGTTCACATAATTTCTTTTTAGCCGACTGCAGTTTATTTTCTTGGCCCAAAATAGAGGTTGTAATGGTTAACTAACTAGAAACACTCCCTCATGATATTTTAGAGTGTTTTGTATTCATTTTATACATTAACAGGACAATTGGGAGGCAGGGGGCTAAATCCAGTACTCGCGCTGGCGCATGTTCTTTCCTGTTCGCCTCGCCTCGTTCGCTCGCTCAAACACGGTGGTTGCGACATGAACGTTCCTGTCAAATTTCAGTTTCTTGTAAGTTCATTACCACCTTTTGTTTGCTCAGTCGAAATCCAGGTTTATTCCGAAGTGGTTCACTACAGTTGTAGTTTGCAGTGCTGTGTATTTGTGATGGCTCACAGAGCCAGAGGTTGCGTCAACTCTCCGGACAGTTTTTGTTTTATTTGTGGGGAATATACCGTGAAAAAGCGGCAGAGGAACATTTCTGCATTTATTAAAAAAGTATATTTCGCCTATTTCGGTTTGAAGTTAGGCGATCAAGACAAACCATGGGCTCCTCACAAAGTGTGTAAGACATGTGAGGAAGATCTACGCTTATGGATGAAAGGTAAAAAACAAGCATTTCGTTTCGGAATACCTATGATGTGGCGTGAACAAAGAGACCACAGCAGTGACTGCTATTTTTGCTCTTGCATTGTGAAGGGATACAACTTAAAAAATAAGAACGTAATAAGTTACCCCAACCTTCCCTCAGCAATTAGGCCTATGCCTCATAGCAACGAAGTACCTGTTCCTGAACCACCAAAATCTTTGGATCATATTTGTGTGGACGGTTCTGATCATCATGAGACTCATCAGATGGCTTTTCCCGATGAGTCCAGTACTTCCGAGTTTGAAACTGAACCAGATCCGAAACCTGAACTTTTCTCTCAAGCTGAATTGAATGATTTAGTCCGGGATTTAGGACTCCCAAAAGATGCTGCCCAACTGCTAGGTTCTCGGCTTAAACAGAAAAATCTATTGTCACCAGGAACAACTTTTTATTGATACCGCAACCGCGAGACACAATTTTTGAAGTATTTCAGCAAAGAGGAAGATTTGGTATTTTGCAACGATATATACGGAGTGATGGAAAAGTTTAAACTCAAGTATGATCCTGCTGAATGGCGGCTGTTCATTGATTCGTCAAAAGACAGCATAAAAGGTGTTCTTCTTCATAATGGCAACACATTCGCTTCAGTTCCTATTGCTCACTCTGTTATTCTTCAAGAAAAATACGAGAATTTGGCCCTGATTCTTCAGAAGATTCGTTATGATGAGCATACGTGGATGATTTGTGGAGACTTTAAAATTCTATCCATGCTATTAGGGCAGCAATCCGGTTTCACCAAATATTTATTTATTTATTTATTTATTTTCATTTCTTATATACCGCACTATTTGCGATCAGCGCGGTTTACATAAAACAAGAAGGTAACCGACAATGAACAAAAGTCAGGTCATTAAATATCCCTGATTCCTTTGCTTGTGGGATAGCCGGGCCCGCGACCTACACTGGGGGAAAAAAGACTGGCCAATTCGGGAGTATTTGAGACCCGGTGAGAAAAATGTTCTTCATGAGAGCTTGGTACCTTGTGATAAAATTCTATTATCACCTGTCCACATTAAGTTGGGTCTCATTAAGCAATTCATCAAGTCCCTTCCAAAAGATGGTGAGTGCTTTTGGTACCTTTGCTCAAAGTTCCCCCGACTTTCTGAAGCAAAGCTAAAGGAAGGAGTGTTTGTTGGCCCTGATATAAGGAAACTCATTTCATATGGAACATTCGCTGAAACGATGTCTGAGAAGGAAAAAGAAGCCTGGGATTCCTTCAAGGATGTTGTTCTCAAATTCTTGGGGAACAGGCGGGATGAGAACTATAAGGATATTGTTGCCAGGATGCTCAATGCCTTCAAAGAACAAGCCTGAAAGTCCATTTCTTGCACTCCCATGTGAACTACTTTCCCGAAAACTTGGGGGCGTACAGTGAAGAACAAGGTGAAAGGTTTCACCAGGACATCAAGGACGCAGAGAGAAGGTACCAAGGAAGATGGAACACCACTATGATGGCTGATTTCTGCTGGTTGCTGCTGCGGGAAACCCCAGATGAAAAATACGCCAAGCAGCGCACCAAGAGAAGCATTCGGGGGAAGAAGAAACGGGCCCACCAGGAGATTGATTGACCCAAGAATGACTTTAAAATCTAAACTGTGTTGACAAATATCGTGTTTTTACTAAACTTTGAAATACAAATTTGCTAGTTATTACCACAGTGTCGGATCTCATTTATTAGAATTTTATTTTCACACCATCGGGTGTTTGTCTTCATGTATTGCAATGGTGCGGTTTGCGTTTTCTATTCTTACATACATACCTGTACAACATTTTTTGCACATTTCTTTGCTTTGCTTTGTGTCTAACCTCGCTCTTATATGCTCAATGTTTGTGCACATGTATGTGGCTGTTTTAAGTGCAGACAATTTTGCTACCATCACAGTGTGTTTTGTTGACATTACTCTATTCTTATGTGCTGCCTTGTTACAATTTTCTTTATTCTTATTTGAATAACTACTAAACAATTAGTATAAAGAATTCATCCAAGAAACTTTTATCTCGATCGCACTCAATCTGAAACGTTCACCTCAAACTGCTAACCCAATGTAGCAAAAAATCTGTACGTGATGGAGCAAATTGGTTACCAGATTTGGATTCAGCGCACCAAAAAACGTAAAAATCAATCGAAACATTAGAGGCAGTTTAAAAAAAAATTTTTTTAGTGTACCTGTGTAATTAAAGGAACAGGTAACATTGTAACATAGTGAATGGTGGCATATAAAGACCAGTATGGTCCTTCTTGCTTACCCAGTAATTAAGAAGTTATTTATGTTTGCTTTGATCCCATTCTCTTGCTATTTAGTGAAGGGTTTTTGGGGATTGGTGTAAACATAACATGTTTGAAGGATGCAGGAACAGCTGCAGTGGAAGGTAATAGGCTGAGGATATGACAGATGGAAGAGATATAATAGCAGAAGAGATAGAGCTTAGTAGACAGGTAAAATTGGGAACAGAGGAGCAAGTAGTGAGTTTGGAGGAGGAGAGATGATTTATTTATTTATTTAAAGTCTTTTCTATACCGCGCTCTTCAAATTCAGCTCGGTTTACATATAACATCGGTTTTGTCCAGGCACGGGAGGTGCCCGCACTGAAACTTACAGAGAGCTTACAGAGTCTGAGACTGAAAAAGACACAGCTTGCTAGTGGGTTTTAGGCAATGCAATTTGTGCCTTTGAGTCGATGCCCACTCCTGGTGACCCATCAGCTCCTGGTTTTTCTTGGCAGTGTGACCAGAAGTAGATTGCCAAGCTTCTCTTTTGAGACAATGGAAAGTTAAGTGACTTGCCCAAGGCTACAAGGTGTGCTAGTGGAAATTGAACTCTGGTCTCTTAGTCAGTGTTCTTACCACTAGGCTACTCCTTTAGTTCCAGCCTCTCCCAGCATGAGCTCCAGTCTCAGCACCAACCAGCATGAGCTCCCTTCCAATCCCTGTCCCTCCCACTTCTAGTTCCAACCCCCTTCTTCAGCATCAGTCCTCGCCCAGTATCATCTCCCCCTCCCCCATTCTCCAGCATTCTCCCATTCCAGTGCTAATGTAACCCAAGGTGTAAAAAAAAAATTAAACAAGTATTTACCAGGGTTCCGTGGCATCAGTGGAAGAGGGAGAACAGGCAGTATCTGGACTGCGCTGGAGAGCCGTGGGAGGAAAGTTGGTTTTTTTGTTTTGTTTTTTAAAGAAAATGCTGCCATGGTTTTTCATGGATGTTGAGGCAGGGCAGCAGGACAGCTTCAGGCTGTCAGCAGTCATGGTAGGCCCGAGTCAGCCCTGGGCAGCGGCGGCAGAATTTTAAAAGAAAAGTGAAGCCACATGATGGTGGCTGAGTGGAACCACGGGGATGGGCTCAGGCAGCATATGTGGTCATGCAGGTGTCAGGGAGAGCCACGATCACTATTGCTGCTCTTGTTTAAGGCCTGCGGTGCTTGTGGCTACTCTAGAGTGCTAGAATGCTGTGAGGATTATGGCTGCAGTGCCTGAGAGTAGCCATAAGCACCACAGGCCTTAAATGGGGGAGCAGCCATGGTGATCACTGCTCTCTCCGATGTTTGCATGACCCCATATGCTGCCTGAGCCCAACCCCCCGGCTTCACTTTTCTTTTTAAATTTTGCCACTACTTCCCAGGGCTGACTCAGACTCATCATGGCCGCTGACAGCCCCAATCGCAACCCAAAGCTGTCCTGCTGCATGCGTATGGCCGGCCCTGGCAGGGCTGTGCCAGGGTTTCTGGCGCTCCCCTGCAACCTATAAATCAGCACTCCTCCCTCATTATTATTAATGTTGGCTACACCTCACCCTCTTTTTTCCCAAAACTCCTTTTTGAACTCTTTTCACGTGATGCTAGTCTTTCTCCTTCAAATCCAAAGTTGTAAGAAAATTGCAGTGAAAGGGCAATTGCATAGCCAGAAAAAAAATAACTACTTAGCAGTAAATACTTAACATCATTCAAACAGACTATGATAGTCAAAAAAAAATCGGATTCTGGCCATCTCACTAACAACAACATAAACATTCTCGAGTACTAGGCATATAGGTGAACTAATATAAAACCCTGCAAAAGATCTGCAAGGCCAGATCTACCATACCAGACCAAACTTCCAAAACTCATACAAGGGGCTTACCCAGAAAAAAGTAGAGCTATAAATACTGCAGGGGGCACTAGAACATCCATACACCTATTTGAAATGCTGAACAAGTCAAATTACTACAGTACAGAATAGATCCCTATGTAGAAACTCCATATTAAGAGAACATCTGGCCTTAGTCACACACTCAGAACAAGACTCTCACCAAGTACAGAATAAGTGACTACAGCCTAGAGTAAAAATAAAAATATGTAGACAAAAATTAAACTGAAATCCCAATAAGCCAGACTCTGCATGCAGAGCAATATCAGATAAATAAAATATGCATTTCCCCCTACTGTATAAAATAAAGATAGTGCAAAGTTCAATCACCAAATTGAAAATAAAATTATTTTTCTACCTTTGTTGTCTGACCATTTTATTTTCTGATTATGCTGGTCCCGATCTGAGGTTTCTGCTTTCCTGTCTTCTCTTAGCGCTTTTTCTCTGGTATATAGTTTATCTGCCATTTCTTGTCTCTTCTTTTGTTTTCTTCACTTCCTTCCTTCAGCCTATTTCAATTCCCAGTATCAGCTCCCTTTCTAGTCCTCCCCTCCCAGAATCTTCCATTGTCAACCCCTTGCATTCCCAGCACTGCCACTGGTGTCCATTCCCTTCCAGTCCCCCTCCTTCCTCGCTGTCCAGCCCCTTCTAGTCCAAATATCATCCCAGGTATCATCCCACTTCCAGTCCCCGTGCCACCCCCCCCCCCCCATGTGTCAGTTCCCTGCCAGTTACCCTATCCTCTGTCCATCCCTCTTCTAGTGCCATCCACATATATCAACACCCTTCCAGTCCCAGTGCCCCTTCCTTCCAGCCCCACCATTACCCAGCCTCCTACCAGTCCCATCCCTAAATGTCAGCTCTCTTCCAGTCCTCCTCCAGTACTATCCCCAGTTATCAGCTCCCTTCCAGCCCCCTCCCCCCTTCCCTAGTGTCATCATTCTTCCAGTCCCCCTCCAGTACCAGCCCTAGGTATTGGATCCCTTCCAACCCCCTCCTCCTCCCCAGGTCAGCTCCCTTCTAGCCCCCACCTTCCCCTCTGTAATAAAACATAACTTTTTTATACAATAACAGACTCCTCTGTGAAGCAAAGGGTTACTTTAATTACATTCTTGCAAGAATTGATGCCTGGCTAAGACTATCCTCTGTTTCACAGTTCTTTTATAGTACAATAGGTCCTCTCCCTCTTCCAGCATGTCTATAACTCATTGATTAATACTGTCTCACTCCACACCTTGCACTTCCGCACCTGTGGGAGGCTGCATGTTACTAGCCACGTAGCCTCTCCTTCCAGGATACAGATATACAACAAAGGGAGTCAGAAAGTTATTACATACAAAATTATATTACAGAGTGGTAGATGAGTGGAATACAAAAATTATATTACATTGTAAAAATAACATATCACATTTGTTTATATCACCCCATGTCAGCTCCCTTCCAGCCCCCTCCTCCCCCCTCCAGTGTCAGTTCCCTTCTAGCCCCCACCTTCTCCCCATGACAGTTCCTTTCTAGCCACCTCCTCCCCCCCCCATGTCAGCTCTCGCCCAGCCCCCTCCTTCCCCCATGTCAGCTCCCTTCCAGCCCCCTCCTTCCCCATGTCAGCTGCCTTCCAGCCCCCTCCTTCCCCCATGTCAGCTTCCTTCCAGCCGCCTTCTTCCACCCCACGTCAGCTCCTTTGCAGCCATCTCCTTTCCCCATATCAGTTCCCTTCCTGCCATTCTCCTTCCCTCCCCAAGACAGCTCCCTTCCAGCACCCTCTTCTCCCCCATGTTAGTTCCCTTCCAGCTCCCTCCTTCCCCCCCCCCCCCACGTCAGTTCCCTTCTAGCCATCTCCTTTCCCCATGTCAGCTCCTTTCCCGCCCTTTCCTCCTGGCAGCCACGGCTCCTGCATCTTACAGAGCAGCAGCTGAGATAGTGATACTTTAAAAGAAAAGCAAAATCGGTGCGGAGCCTTTCTGTGTTCTGTTAGGAAACCCCTGTTTCTGTGTCCTGCCCTCAAAAGGAAGTTACACTAAAAGGAGCAGGAGGCAGCAGCAGGAGTTCCATAGCAGAAGCCAGAAGATTCTGCACTGGTTTTGCTTTTCTTTAAAATTATTATCGCTATTGCAGCCATGGCTCTGCAAGATGAAGGAGCCGCAGCTGGATTGGAGGAGAGGTTGAGGCTGTGGGGGAGACTAGGAGAGAGATGAAAAGCCAGTTTTCTGCTCTGGCCACTCCCGGTCCCACAGCCAAAGCAAAAAAACTGGCTTTTCAAAAGCCGTTTTAGCTCTCTGCTGGCAGCCGACCTGGCCATATAAAAACTGGCCAGTTGGCAACCCTAGTGGGCAAGGGAAGGATTGGAGGTAACTAAGAGGAAAAGAGGCCGAATTCCAGAGCACAGCAAGTTATAAGACAGAGACCAGACTTCCGGTGATGTCATCAGGCCAAATGGCGGCATAGCGGACGAGCTCCGCCACCATAGACTGCTGTAAAGGTGGGACTCTACCCCTAACATCAAGGAAATAATGCAGAACTGAAGCGAATGTAGCTGAGGCAACCCCCATAAGCTAGTGGAGAGAAAAACGGGCAGCGGTAAACACCAGCACACGGAGAGCAAACAGAGCACTGTGCCCGATCGGGAGAGCACGTGGTCGAACGGAGCAGAGGACGAGTGAGCTGAGGCGAGATTTATTTATTTATTTATTTACAGTTCTTCTATACCGCGCTTTTTCATGTCAGTGCGGTTTACAATTAACAGAAATATTGCCTCAGACGAACAGCCATAGGCTTACATTATAACAGGATGGGTAACTTGGGATAGAACAGGGGAACTATGTACAGTTGCTTTATTAACTATTTACAACATATCACGGAAGGTGAGCCGGTGGGAGCAGAAGTGGCAGCAAAAGAGTGCGGGGGAGAAGAGAAAGTGGAATAGCACAACAGCAGAAGAAAAGCAAAAGACAAAAAGGCTTGCGGCAAAAGATTACACAGACAGACAGCCAAGGAGCAGAGCGGGGCCTGACAGAGAAGGCACGTGGAGGGGCGAAGAAGGGAACGGAGGAGCAGCAAAAAGAGCAAGTACGGCAGGAGGGCTGAGGCGCCAGCTGGTGGTGAGTGCGAGAAGGTGAGTGCCGTAAAACCCGCTGATTTAGCGGGGAGCTTGTGCAGAGGAAAGGCCTGTTAATAAGAGCACATGGAGGAGTGGAAAGGCTGTGGAGACATCGCGGGGCGTGCGATCCAGACACAGATACAGCGGCAGGGAAGTGGCTCAAGATTGGAGAGGAAGCTGAGGGGGACTTGACCCGGCAGAGTGGAGGCGAGATCGGAGCGCAAGACGGAGGAGATTGCAATAGGCAAGACCTGGTGTGGGAGGAAAGGTCTTAAAGTAACAGCACAGACCTAAATAAATAAATAAGTATAAGTATAAAAAAAGAAGAAAAAAATAAAGCTGTACAAATTAAAAGAGGCAATCTCAAATATAGCACAAAAATGAAGAGATTTGCGGCAATGCAATAAAGCAAAGAGAAGAAATTGGACCAGCAGAGTGACATACAGCACAATTCATAAGGAAGAATAGATATAAAACCACAGTGTTATTGAGCACATCAGAAGCTCCTGGAGTATTAACAGGGGTGGAAGGAGGGAAGATGGAGAAGTCCAAAGGAGGGCTGTCCACAAAGAAAAAGCTGGCGGAATTCAGATCCTCTTATGTCTCATCGAGAGAAGGGAAAGAAGGAGAGAAGGAAGGGAAAAGGACGGAGGAACGAGAAGCAGAGACAGCGGAGGAGGTAGCGGATTCCTGTGGCTCGGGGGTAGCTGACATGATAAAGGTGTGGCTGAATGAGATGAAAGAAGAACTTAAAGTGGACATCAGTGGTATCAAAACTGAATTAAAAGAGACATTGCAATCATTAAGGCAAGATATAGTGGACCTACGAGCCCGAGTAGAAGAAACGGAAAGTCAGCTGGAACAACAGGGGAGGCGCTGGAGGATCTACAAAAAGGTTGGGAGGAGATGAAGCGAGCCCAGGAAGAAATGAAAGTGAAGGTGGAGGACCTGGAAGACAGATCAAGGAGAAGCAATATAAGAGTGAGAGGCATACCAGAGGACCCCCAATACAAAAACTGTGATGAAGTTATTACAAAAGTGTTTGGAGCACTGTTGCAAGAGGCGACCCTAGAAGAGAACGGGGAAGTTGAGTCTCTGCAAATTGAGAGGGCTCACAGGGGGCTGGGGCCCATAAGGGATAATCGACCAAGAGACATTGTGATATGCTTGCAATCATTCAAAGCTAAAGAAAACCTCTTGAGGGCTGCATGGAAACTGGGGCACTTCCAGTGGGAAGGACATGCGGTGGAATTGTTTCAGGATCTGTCTCTGGGCACACTGCAGCGTCAGAGAGAGATGAAGGAGGTGACGGCATACTTGAGGAAGGAGGAGGCGAGATATAAGTGGCTGTACCCTTTTGGGCTGCTCATAACTGTGAAAGGTAGCTCAAGAAGGGTGAAGAAGAGTGAGGAAGCCTGGGGTGTGCTGAGAGACCTGGGACTAACTAATCTCCCAGTGGGCCTTGAGGGCCAAGCAAGAACAAAGAGCGCCAAGAATTCTGGACCCGGAGCAGCTAGTTGGAGATGGCAAAGAGTGCCAGCCAAGGGTTGGAGACCAGTGAGACTGACCAAGGGTGGCCAGGGAACAACAGTGGCAGCGGAGGGCATTGGCTGAGAAGAAGGATCCCGGGCAGCCAGGTATGAGAGGTTACAATAACTGTACTAAGATGAAGGACATTATGAAGTGCTTTGTTAAGGATGAGGTCTGATGGAGAGGGGGAGAGGTAGGAGGAGAAGAGAGGGGGGAGGAGGGAGGGGGAGAAGCAGAGAGGGAGGGGAGCAGAAGGGAGGGGGAGGAGGTAGTTGGTTATAACAATGAGGGATAGCTAAACTAATAGGGGGAAGGGAAGTGGGGGGAAGGCGGGGCAAGAAAGTAGGGGGCAGAGGTAGTAGGAGGGAGGTGGAATAAGAGGGGAAGGCAGGAGGTGGCCTGATTGCCAGTCACAACTAACGGAAGATGAGTCTCCAATAAGGGGAAGGGGAAGGGCGGTAGGGAGGGGAGGAGGGGAAGGGAGAGGGGGAGGGGGCAAGAGAGGGGATAGACAACAAACATCAAAGGTGAGCTAAAAATAGTAACATTAAATGTAAAAGGGCTTAATTCGACATTTAAAAGGCAGAAATTAGGGGAGCGTCTTCAGCCCGGTTCCATCGTGGGAGAGGAGGCCGGTTTCGTGGCTGGCGATTGAGCGGGCAGCCTGCTGATGTCATCTCCAGGCCCTGATTAAAGCTCCTGCTTTGCTGCTCTCCTCGGGAGCATCTTCATCTTCAGCCCGGTTCCGTCGTGGGAGAGGAGGCCGGTTTCGTGGCTGGCGATTGAGCGGGCAGCCTGCTGACGTCATCTTCAGGTGCCGTTATAATAGATCTTCTTTTTTTTTTTTTTTTTATTGCGTTTTCAGTCAAATATACAAAACCAAAAATACAGTGGAAGGTCAATCCGAATATACAAAAATAAAGAAAACAGTTGCCTTCAGGAGGTGTTGGAGCCAAGTCACCGGTCCACAAGCTGCCGTGCCATTTTGTTGAGAGGTTTCTTCTCCCTCCCCTTGTCATCGGGCAGGCACTGCTGGGGCAGCCCTCCCTGCGGGGTCTTCTGGCGGGGATTTAATCGAGCCGGCTGGAGTGAGTCCTTGGATCAGTTGCCTTCAGGAGGTGTTGGAGCCAAGTCACCGGTCCACAAGCTGCCGTGCCATTTTGTTGAGAGGTTTCTTCTCCCTCCCCTTGTCATCGGGCAGGCACTGCTGGGGCAGCCCTACCTGCGGGGCCTTTGGGACTATTTTCCTGGACCTCCTTCTCCAGCGCGGAGCGTGTGCGCGGGGCGTGTGTCGAAGGGGTGTGGTCAAAGGGGTCTGACGTGCCCCTTAGACGCCCCTTAGACGCCCCTTCGACGCCACAGAGACACTACCCTTTTATAATGTTATATTTTGTTTCCTTGGTGTTGGTCCAGCTAGTTGGGGTGTACTAGTGATTTACTTTGTCTTGTTTTCGTTACCTTATTTTATATTTGTTCATTATGGGGAAGCGCAAGGGTAAGTCTGGGGCTAAGGCCTCTCAGACTGTTGCCAGTGAGTCTAAACCGGTCGGTCCGATCGACAAGCATTTCGCTCCCCTCCCCCTAGCTCAATCGTCTCCTGAGGGAGTATCTCTTAGCCCCGATAGTAGACCTCCACCGGCTTCTCCTGCTCCAGGTAATTTTTCAGTCCTTTCTAAAGCTGTCTTAAGTGCACCGTCGAAGTTATTGTCCATAACTTTACCTTCCCCTGTTCCGTTGTTAGAAGCGGGTGGCTCTTCGGAACTTCCTGCTTCTTTGTCGGATGCAGAAATTACATTGAGGGATATTTGGACTGCTTTACAGTCCATTGATAGTAAAATTATGGTTTCATAATAGATCTTCTACGGCGCTCAGTCGTCGGCGCGTTTTCTAAGGGGCATTTTTCAAAGGGGCTTATTTGCCCCTTGTGAGCCCCTTTGGAGCCGGTTTGGAGCTGCATGAGGTGTGCCTGGATGAGCTAAGCCGGGTGGGAAGCACAAGAAGAAACCCCCTGCTGAGGATTCTCAAGCTGGTGCGATTGAGAAACATCTGATTTCCACACCGCGTGTTACCACTTCAGCTACTGTGCCTTTTGATCCCGTAACTAGTGGTGCGAGTTTAAGCTCTTTTGAGCGAACACCCCCGCTTCCCCCGGGTTTTCTTGAATTGTCTGGGGATTCGTCTCCTGATTTGGTATCCTCGAATGTGGTTCCTAAAGAAGTTTCTTGGCGTTGTCCTTCTCCTTTACCTGCTAAACCCTCTGCTTCCACAGTTTCTTTTTCGGACATTTGTTGTGTGGTCTCGCGTACAGAACAAATGCTTGCAGAGACTGTTCCCAAGTTATGTCAATTTACAACGGACTCTGTACAAAAGTTTCAGTCTCTTGATTCCCAGATTGGGGCTTTTGGCGAAATTGGAGCCTCAAGTTAAAAGGTTTTCAGATTTTACAGCCACTCATGCTAAAGATAGCTTTCTTTTGCATCAGAAGCTGGAGAATCTTGAAAACTTAGGCCGTAGTAAGAATCTTCGGTTATTAAATTTTCCCACTTGTCCATTACTGTCTCCCTTAGTACTCTTTAGGAAATATCTGAAGGATACCCTCCTTTACCCGCAGGCTGAGTCTTGCTTGGTTACTAAATGTTATCATTTGTCTTCTAAAATTTCTACTGGCCTTGGGGGATAAGGATGAGGTTTCTCCCTCAGATAGGGATGATTTCAATTTAACTGCAGTTTTAGAGGAAACTCAAGATGTGATTACCACTAGGGCCACCTTATTGGTGACTCTATCCTTAGAGGGAGATAAGATTTCTATTTTGAAGTCTTATTTCAAAAGGAGGGAGTTCCAATTCTGTGGCGATAAAGTATCTATATTTCCAGATGTTTCTCGTTCTACGCAACTTCGTAGGAAATCTTTTTTGTTGTTGATACCTAGAGTACTTGCTTTAGAGGCCACGTTCTTTTTAAAATATCCTTGTAAATGTTGTATTTCATTACATTATGATAAGTTTGTATTTTTCTCCTTATCTGATTTAGGACAGTGTATTTTGGATCGGGAAAAGGCATGCAATGTTTCATGATTGTTTAGAGTGGGAAGCGAGGGGACTCTTCCGGCTGTATTAGTTTTCTTTTTGACCCATTTTTGGGTCTGTGCCTTGTTTTCTATTGACATATCGTTTGGTTTTGTTGAAGGTCTCCCCGAGATGTGAACTGTTAATTTTTGTCATATTATATGTGTATAACTTCCTTTTTTGTTTATTTATTTATATTTCTTGGTTGTAACTGTTTTACAGTATAACTATGTAAAAGGTATCTTCATAAATAAATATTTTTTAAAAAAAGGCAGAAATTATACGAAGAACTAACATGACAAAAGGCATCGGTGGTACTCATACAGGAAACACATCTCACTCGGGCGACAGAATATTTGGTTAAGCCTACAGAGTATGGGGTTTGTGTTCATGCATCAAACACAATAGGAAAAAAGAAAGGAGGAGTTGCAATCTTAATAGATTCAAAGGTAAAGTTGGAAATGCAGAAAGTAGTCAGGGATAAAGAGGAGAGGTATGTGTTATTGCGTCTCAAAATAGGGAAGGAGTGGTACTGTATAATGAATGTATATGCATCTATAGGGACGCAGGGAGAATTTTGGACAAAGCTCAATGAAGAGGTGGGAAAACTAGGAGAGGGTATTCTTATCTGTGGTGGAGACTCTTATTTAACCTGGAATCCGGCTAGAGATGCCACGGGGAAAAGAGAGGGCAAGAGGGCAGACAGAAGCAAATATTGTCACTTTGTAACACAAAACTGTTTGATAGATGCATGGAGATTTCAGCATCCTCGGAGAAGGCAATTCTCATACTACTCCCCAGTACATGGTTCGTACTCCAGAATAGACGCCATTTGGATAACCAAGGAGGTGGTGGGAAGAATTAAAGGGGTGGAGATGGATTCTATTACGTGGTCTGATCACGCTTTAGTGGAAATCATAATGGCAATAGAGGGGGAGGAGAAGGGCTTACAATTCTGGAGATTAAATGAATCCCTACTAGAAGAAGGGCAGGTAAGAGAAGATATAGAGCGGGAAACTAGAGAATATTTTCGATGGAACGATAATGGGGAGGTGGCATGGGGTGGCATATGGGATGGCTATAAGGCAGTAGTGAGAGGTGTTCTGATCAAATGGGGAGCGCGAAAAAGGAAGGAAAGAGAGAAAAGAGGCAGGGAACTGAGAGAAAGATTACTGAAATTGGAAGAACTGGACGCGCAAGATAGAAAAGGATCCTATAGAGGACAAGTGTTGGCAGTAAGAGCGCAAATAAATGCAATGCAGGCGGACACTATCATGTACCACATGCAGCTTTTGAGACAGGAGTTTTTCAAGGGGGGCAATAAAGCTGGGAGATATATGGCGCAGAAATTGAAACAACGGAAGTTACGATCACACATATTGAAAGTTAGAGATGCTGGTGGGAAAATAGTCTCTAAAGATGGGGATATCAGGGAAGCCTTTAAGAAATTTTAGCAATCGTTATATGAGGCAAGAACTCCACCAAAGGATGAGAGGGTACAAAGCTACTTAGACTCCATACAGCTACTGAAATTGGAAGCGGAGGAACAAAAAGAGTTAAATAGAGCCATAAAAGAAGAGGAAGTCTGGAAAACCATAAAGCAGCTGAAAGTAGATAAGGCGCCAGGATTAGATGGGTTAACGGCGAGGTTTTACAGAAGGTTTGGAGAGTTCTTAATTAACCCATTAGTGTGGCTCTTCAATTTACCAAGGGAGGGAGGTCTGCTGGCAGGGACTATGGGGTGGGCAGGCATAACAGTAATACATAAAGCAGGGAAGGATCCGCAAGAGTGCTCATTGTACAGACCTATTTCACTATTAAATTTAGATGATAAACTATTGGCCAAAATACTGGCCACACGATTGACTAGGGTAATAGGGAAATTAATTCATCAGGACCAAGCAGGATTTATTCCAGGTAGGCAGGTAGCAGATAATATTTGTAAGATATTAAACACAATTTGGGCGATTGAAAAAAGTAAAGAGGAGGTGTTACTGCTATCTCTGGATGCGTAAAAGGCCTTTCACCAGGTGTCCTGGCCTTTTCTATTTCAGGTCATGGAACAAATGGGGCTGGGACAAGAATTCATGGGCTGGGTACAGGCACTATACCGTAACCCGAAAGCTTGTGTTCGGGTCAATGGAGCTTACTCAAATTTCTTTGAACAGGGGAGGGGGATGAGGCAAGGGTGCCCTTTGTCGCCTCTATTACTTGCACTTTCAGTAGAGCCGTTCGCAGCAAGGGTAAGAGAACGGGCAGATATGAAGGGTATAGCTGTAGGAAAGAAAGAATACAGGATATCATTGTTTGCGGACGATATTATTATGAGCGTGACTAGACCGGGAATCATTATACCAATAATAATGTGTGAATTAGAAGAATATGGCAGACTTTCTGGATTTACTATAAACTGGGCAAAATCTGAAATATTGAATTTGTCAATAAAAAAGAAAATACAGGAAAAAATACAAAAGAAATACCCATTTCGGGGGGCGATTAGATATTTAGGGATCCAAATAAGCAACAGGTTGGAATCGTTATATGATTTGAATTATTTAAAGTTATTTGGGCAAGTGGAGAGTTTGTTGAATGAGTGGGGGCAAGGTTATTTGTCCTGGTTTGGACGGATCGCTGTTATAAAAATGATGCTACTACCTAGATTTCTGTTTCTGTTTCAGACACTGCCGATACAGGTGCCGCACAGAAAGCTAAAGCATTTGCAAAGAATCATTAATTGCTTTATATGGAAAAATAGGAGTCCTAGGGTAGCCTTTTCAATCATACAGAGAGCAAAGGGGGAGGGGGGCTAGGGGTTCCTAATTTTAGAAAATACTACGCAGCAGCACAGTTGAAAATGATATATGAGTGGCAAAGAGAGAAACAGAAGCAATGGGTTCAAATGGAAGAAGATTCAGTAAGGGGAGTGGGATTGGAGAGGCTAGTATGGAAGGGAAGCAAAGTATTGGAGGTGGCCACCGTAAACCCTATAATTGCACATAGTTTGAGGGTTTGGAAACAGAATAGGACAATATTAATACAAGATAAAGAGTACATACAAGGGATGACTCTAATAGCATGCTTCGAGCAGGGAAGGGGCCAGGGGAGAAGATGGGCAAACTTGGGACTAACACACATTTCCCAAATAGTGGCTAAAGAGGGAGTTAGAGATTTTGAGGGTATTAAGGACCTCTATGGTTTAGCAAGAAATGATCATTATAGCTATATCCAGGTCAGTCATTGTCTGCGACAGCAGAAGGTATGGAAGGACCTATGGGACAATAAGGGGTGGTTTGAGGCTCTAGTCTCAGGACAGCTAGGCCAAAAAGGAGCTTTGTCCAAGATTTATAAAGGGATAATGGAGGGAGGAGAGGGCAAACTAGAGTTTATGAAGAGATGGGAGGAAGATTTAGGGGTGCACTGGAATGAGGAGGAGTGGGATAAAGTAATACAGACCATGGCAGGCATTTCAATAGCCACTCACATAAAAGAAAACGCCTATAAAGTTTTATATAGGTTGTACTGGACGCCGAGCCGTAAAAGGTGAGCAGGATTGGAACAATCTGATTTATGCTGGAGGGAATGTCAAGAGAGAGGAGATATGCTACATATGTGGTGAAAGTAGGGACAGATCCAAAAATACTAGGACAGGGTATTCGATATAATTTATGAGATGACAGGGCATAGGCTGCAGAAGAGGCCAGAGATTTGCTTTTTGCATCAATTAAAGGAGGACATCTCAGAGAGAGAAAAGGGGGTAATACGCCATTGTATAGTAGCAGCAAGGTGTGAGATAGCAAAACATTGGACAGGGTCGTCCACACCCTAACAGTGAAGGTTTCATCAGAAGAATGACAGAATTGTGTTTGATGCATCGGCTGACAAAGTTGAGGCAAGAGAAAGGGGAGAGGAGTGTGGAACAATGGAAGAGGGTATGGAGATGGTTGGAGACCTGGAAAGGGGGAGGGACGGGAGGGGGGAATGAAGGAGGGAGGGAACAGAGCAAAGAATGATATTACTACGATGTCATGTTTATGTGATGAATAAGGAGAGTTTGTATATATTTGTGATGAATACATGAATACGACAGTTAGGAAGAGATATAGCAATAACAAAATAAAATTAAATATAATAAATGAAGGGGTAAATGGAGAGGGGAGGGAAGGGAGGAGGGAGGAAGGGGGGGGGGAAGGGACCAGAATAGGTAGGAACAAAGATGTAACAGCAAGAGGGGAATATAATAAATGGGAGTGTGTAATTGTTGTATAAGTTGCATAATTTAATGTCAGGAGATGTTTGTGATATTCACGGAAATTATTAATAAAAATTTTAAATGAAAAAAAAAAAAAGATAGAGACCAAGCAATAAATATATATACAGGTGTTGCTGTGAGAGTCGTAGCTGTTAGTACTGTTTGGAATGGCAGGGTTACCTCATAGGTGTAGAATGTTTTTTTAAAGTTGTGTGCTACTTCAGGGTGATGAGTTTGTTTTTGCTTCACATATAACCAGGAAAAGAAAAAAGGGAAGCTTCCTCAGGTGCACCTCTCAAGGGTCACTGGGGGTGCTGGGAATGGGAGGATTGTGGCCACTGTCTTCTGTTGGCACTGTGCAGTGGCATGCTAAGGACCTGATTTTATTAAGCTTTCTTTTCCCATAGAAAATAGTACATTTATTGACAAATCAAACTATAAAAAGAACTGATATACACCTTTTTTTAAGGGGTGGGGGGTGGAATGCACACTGATCTAAGTCTTTGAAGCTGGCTTGGGGGTCTGGAGAAGAGCACATGGTGGGGTCAAGTGGACAGAACTGCCATGTTACTGTTTCAGGAGGGAGATTTAAGGCCAGTTCTGGATTTCTAATAACCTTATCCTGATGCATTATGGGACATGAAGCACTGATTTCAATGAGCAGAATTTGGGACTACAAATCTACATTGCTTTAGGATGTAAATGCAAAACCTGACCTAGCCAAAACGTATCCCTCTTAGAATACAGTAACTTGCGCAGTTCTGGATGAGATGGCAGAGCTGCCATCATTTTTGTTGCAGGCATGTTGATATTGTATTTGGTGAAGGTCTGCCTTTGTTCTATGTGTAACTGAATTATTTTGCAAGTGCAGGTTTGGGAACCTCTGTCTCTCCACTCTTGCACTCCACTTGTCCCCAACAGCTCATGGAAGTTCTCACTGCTGCACACATCCCCCTGTTTTACCAGGATTTTACAGTTTCTTTTCTGCTCATTCTTTAGTGGGAGGTCTTTGTTTTTTCTTTCTCAGTTTTTGGAAATGTTCATTTCTGATATCTTTCCAAATTTGTACAGTACAGGAGGAAGCGCATATCTATTTCCCTGTTTCTTTGAGATGCTGTCTGATTCCCAGGGGGGTTCCAGTTCAGCGTTTGTCTACTTATTTCTATTTTTATTCTGCATTCCCTTAATTTGTATTTTGTGCAGATATGCAGCTGAGGTGTGGTAGTCTGCTAGTTTACTGTTTGTGAGGATCTGCTGCATGTCAGCTTATGTTTTCCTAGTAGAAAGTATATTAGTGTTACAGAATCTGGTGTAATATTTGTAGAGTTAGTGTTAATATTTTTAGAGTTGAGTGTTACTTCAGGGTGAGGAATTTGTCATTGAACTGAGATAACATCAAAATTTGAATATTCTCTGTTGCATTATTGATAAGTGGAAGCATCCTAGCAGCACACGATGTGCCATATTGGATCAGACCAAAAGTCTATCAAGCCCAGCCAAGAGAGACTGGATATTATAATGACATTTTTTCATTTGTTTTTAGTTTATTTTATAAATTAGAAGGTGTATATTGTGGGCGATGTTTCCTAAACATTAGTGTGCGTGTCTCCTGCCATACCCATGTTATTCTATGGACGCAGTGGCAGACAGCACACAGTACTATATATACTTACATGTTCAGCAATTGATTTAATGTTGCAGTTTATTTATAAATCTGTTAACAGATGCACTCTAAGGCATGAGAGAATAACTAGCGCACCTCATACTTGTGTGTGTCTAATGCTCACCTATATTACCTCTGTGCCTCCCCAAAAAAAACAGGTCTGGCTACACCACCGGTTTACATGAAAACAAAATGAATTAAAAAGAGCAGAAAAGAATCCAATAAAATATAACAAAGAAATTAATAGAAGCAGTCGCACAACACGAGGGGGGGGGGGGCGGCAGGAAAACAGAGAGGGAAAGGGGATGGTCCAGAAGGAATAGAGGTAATATAGAATGGAAAGGGGGAGGAAGCAGGCTGGATACAAAGACTACATCATTGAACAGGGAAATTAAATGGCATGCAAAATAGGTGGGTTTTCAGGCCAGCTTTTAATTTTTGATAGGATAATTCTCGGTGGAGGACGGAAGGAAAGTTGTTCCAAAGATTGGAAGCATGGAAAAATAATGTAGATTGTCAAGTGACTACATATTTGGCAGGGGAAACCGGAGGAAGGAAGAGATGATTAGAATGAATAGAACGGAGTGCTTGATGGGAAGTATAGAGAATAATCAGGGAAGAGAGAGATAAGTGGGAATACCAGTATGTAAAGTTTTATGAAGCAGAGAATTTTGTATTGAATACACTAATGTATGGCTAATCAATAGTGATGGAATAGCAGATGTGTAATGTGGTCAAATTGAAATGCATGAGCAGGTAACATGACAGTAATATTTTGTACAACCTGTAATCTCTTTAGTTCATAGTTTGGAAGACCATCATAGATAATGTGGAGTGGAGGAGTGGCCTAGTGGTTGGGGCAAGGAACTTCAGGCCGGAAGGTCGGGGGTTCAAATCCCACTAGAGGACAGCAACCTTGGGCCAGAAGGACTGGGGTTTCTAGTCCCACAGGTGCTCCTTGTGGTCTTGGGCAAGCCACTTAACCCTCCATAGTCCATGTTCCCTGTAAAATAGTTATCTCCAAGTTATAATGCCCTGTTCAATGTAATTTCAGTTTGTTCAATGTAAACTGCACTGATGCAGAATAGCGCAGTATATAAGAGAATGTAAATAAATAAATAAATGTTGCAATAGTCTAGTCGAGACATTACTAGACTAAGAATCAAAGTAGCTAAATTGAATGGAGAGAGAAACAGACAGACAGAGCATATTTGACATAAGGCATGAAAGACATTTTTTACTAGAGAACTGATGTGGTCACAAAAAGACAGGGCAGAATTAAGAGTAACTCCAAGGTACTTCAAAGAAGGGGGTCAGTGTAAGGGAGACATTGTCAAGTAAAGAACGACATCAGGGGCAGTAATATTTATTTATTTATTTTATTTATGCTTTTCTTTTACACCGCTTTTTCCAGAGATCAAAGGCGGTTTACACTTAACATATAGTGAACATGGTTTTACATGGAACAGCGTTTTTCATAACTATGTACAATTAACTTTTCATGAACAATAACATGGAACAGTGTTTTTTCATAACTATATACAATTAACATTGGCTAGTAATGCTGTAACTATTTACATTAATCATTCATTATTAATCGTAGTTTGTAAGAGTTGCTTTTTTTCTTAAGTGTATTGAGGTTTGAGGCTTTTTAATACTTAAAGAGAAATAATGAACAAACAAACCTCTTCCTAAGACGGGGAAGCTGTAAAACTAGCGGGCATAACATGAAGCTGCAAGGTGGTAAATTGAAAGGCAATGTCAGGAAATACTTTTTCACTGAAAGGGTGGTGGATGATTGGAATGCACTCCCGATGGAAGTGGTGGGGCAAATACAGTGAGGGAATTCAAAATGGCATGGGACAGACACAGTGGATCCCTTTACAGCAACAGGATAAAATCAAAATAAACTGAGCCATCTAATTTCTCAACAAATAGGGGTGTCCTACATGGAGCGGTGGGTTCACCCCTAAACAAAGACATGGGGAGGGGTGGCCTGCACAGAGTGGCAGATGCACCCCTGAGCAAAGACATGGGGAGGGATGCACCTACTCATGCCATCTTACTGGGCAGACTAGGTGGACCATACTGGTCTTTATCTTCTGTCATTTACTATGTTACTATATGTTACTATGTTAGTAAATTAGTCCTGAGCCAGAAAGCATCCGAGAAAGACAGTTGTTAACGGGGGCTAGGTCAGGAGAACTAGGATGGTATGAGAGATGAGGAGTATATCAGCATAATAATAAGCTGAGACACCGGATTGCTGAATAAGGATTGTTAGAGGAGCAATGAAAATACTGTTTGACTCAAATCCTGCTCCCTTGCAGACTTTCTACACTTCATGCTTGTCTCTTTCCAGTTAGCCATAGCACTCGCCAAACAAGACTATTATGTCCATCTAACTCTCTTGCCTCAGACCCTCACCATCTCTTTACTACTCTCGACTCTCTCCTCAAGGTACCTCTGCCTCCAGTTCCTCCCTCCCTTTCTGCCCAAATCCTGGCTATTTCCATGACAAAATCTACAAGATCACCCTCCAATTCCCTACAAAGTCAGCTACTTTCCCTTCCTCACTCCCAACTTTCCCCCTCTACCTCTGCTACCCTTTCTTCCTTTTCTATGATCTCTGAGGAGGAAACCACACACCTTCTTTCCTCCTCTAAACTCACTACCCGCTCCTCTGATCCTATTCCCACCTGTCTCCTAAGCCCCATCTCCTCCACTGTTGTCCCTTCCATCTCTCATATTCTCAACCTATCGCTCTCCACTGCAACTGTCCCTGCAGCCTTCAAGCATGTTGTAGTTACACCTCTCCTCAAGAAACCCTTACTTGAACCTACCTGTCCTTCTAACTATTGACCCATCTCCCTCCTCCACTTTGATTCTAAACTACTTGAGTGTATTTTTAACCACCGTTGCCTTGACTTTCTCTCATCTCAAGCCCTCCTGGATCCTTTACAATCTGGCTTTCATCCTTTACATTCTACTGAAGCAGCTCTTGCCAGAGTCTCCAGTGACTTATTCCTGGCAAAATCCAAGGGCCTTTACTCAGTCCTCATCCTTCTTGACCTTTCTGCTGCTTTTGACACTGTTGACCACAACCTTCTCCTTGATACCCTGTCCTCGCTTGGTTTTAAGGGCTCTGTACTATCCTGGTTCTCCTCTTATTTCTCCCATTGCTCTTTCAGTGTTTGTTCTGCTGCTATCCCGCTCTCAGTTGGTATCCCCAAGAATCTGTTTTGGTCCACTCTTTTTCTCTCTATATACCTAGTCCCTTGGTGCACTCATCTCTTCCCATGGCTTTCAGGACTATCTTTATGCTGATGACGCCCAGATTTACCTCTCATCTAAAATCTCTCCTGCAATCCAGAACCTGATCTCTGCCTGCCTTTCTGACATTGCTGCTTGGATGTCTCACTGCCACTTGAAATTGAACATGGCCAAAACTGAGTTACTTATTTTTCCCCCTAAAACCACCTCCCCTCTTCCTTCTTTCTCAGTCTCTGTGGATAACTCTCTACTCCTCCCTGTTTCCTCGGCTCGCAACCTTGGGGTCGTCTTTGACTCCTCTCTCTCCTTCTCCACACACACATCCATCAGATAGCTAAGATCTGCCATTTCTTTCTCTATAACATCAACAAAATCCACCCATTCCTTTCTGAACACATTACTAAGACAATTATCCACTCCTTAATGACCTTCCATCTTAACTATTGTAACCTACTCCTTGCTGGTCTTCCGCTGAATCATCTCTCTCCTCTTCAATCTGTTCAACACTCTGCTGCACGGCTAATCTTCTGCCAGCTTTGTCATGCTCATATTACCCCTCTTCTCAAGTCACTTCATTGGCTCCCTATCCATTTCCACATCCAGTTCAAACTTCTCCTGCTGACCTATAAGTGCATTCACTCTGCAGCTCCTCACCACCTTTCCTCTCTAATCTCTCCCTACACCCCTCCTCAGGAGTTCCGCTCTTCTGGAAAATCACTTCTATCTGTGCCCTTCTCTTCTATTGCTAACTCCAGACTTTGCTCCTTTCACCTGGCTGCACCTTACGCCTGGAACAAACTGCCTGAGTCTGTATGTCAGGTGCCTTCTCTGACCCTTTTCAAATCCAGGCTGAAAACTGACCTCTTTGCTGCTGCTTTCGGATTTTGACTTATGTGATATCTCCTTGCGTTTTCTTACCATTCCCCTTAGATGTATCCCTGTCTACACCTACTATGTTGTCTGTCTTGACTAGATTGTAAGCTCTGATGAGAAGGAACTCTCTTACATGTCTGTGCAGCGCTGTGTGTGTTTTGTAGCGCTATACAAATTCTCAGTAGTAGTAGTAGAATAACAGTACAGAGAGGATAGAGCCCTGGAGAACACCACAAGAGAGAAGATAGGCAGCAGAGGTGGTAGATCTGAATGAAATTTGAGGAAAGAAGGAAACCATTGAAGAACAGAAGCACGGAGAGCAATATCATAAACTGGAGCAAACAATCAAATGATTGACCATGGCAAATGCAGATGAAAGATCAAGAAGGTAAAATTGCCTTGATCAAAGGAGCTGTGTACTTCTGAGTAGTGAGATGAGTATGGTCTTTGTGCTGTAACCCGAGCAGAAAGCTGATTGGCAAGGATGAAGTGTGTTAATCTTGTCGAGGTGATGGCTTATTTGAAAAAAACTAATTTTTCTAGTGCCCTAGCTTCCTTCCCTCTAAGCAGATCAGGAGTGGGGTGGGTAACATGGATGAGCCCGCCATCCATTTGCTTGGGGAGAGTGGAACGGGGCCGGCAGGAGGAAAAGGGGGGAGGGGCCTGGCAGGCAGGGAGGAGAGCGGAATGGCACAGATTCACCAGACTCTCGTGTGCAATGGGTCTGTTTTCATGCTTTGGTGCCAGCTGCGAATGCGGCCCCTTCCCAGATCCCGAGACATTGTTGGGACATCCTTCCTCATCACTTGCAAAATTGTTGAAGGCAGCATTGGCAGTCAATACTTGTAAAGTCTATGAAACAGGTTGGCGGTGTTTCTGGACCTTGTTACCAGCTGAAGTACGACAGATTGTACACGAAGATGTCCTCGGTTTCTGGAGTTGGCGGTGGAGCGTTGCTTTTCGCCACATGCTCTCTTGGAGGCATTGGTGAGTGTTGATTTTGTGTCCAGGATACTTGGTTCTCTGGACCCTACAGCGTCTTTTGTAGTCCAGAAGCCTATGAGAGGCTTTGCCAGGGTGCAGTCGGCCTCAGTGGTGCATCCTATGTGACATCCCATTTGGCTGTTGGCTCTTTTGGCAGTATTGCCATGGGTGTGTGCTACCATGTTGGAAGTGGGGTTATTCAGCGTTGTGTTTTCATTTGCTTTCTTCACAGCGCTTAGAGTGGAGGAGTTGGCGACAACTCCCAAGTCTTCTTTGGGTGATAGGGGGTTGTTGGCAGATGATGTGGTGCTTTTGGAGGAGGGGGTGCAGTTGCGTATCCGTTGTAGCAAGACGGATCAGCTGGGATGTGAGGCTTGGGTCCGGTTGTGGAGTGTTCTGGGCTTGGTCTCCTGTCCAGTTTGTTGTGCCCAGACCTTTTTACTTTCTCGACCAGCAGGGTCCCTGTTTTGGTTGTGCAATGAGCAAAAGGATCTGCTAACCCGGTTCCAGTTTTCTGCTATCTTGAAGTGGAGTTTAGCCATAGTAGGTTTCCCACCGCAGGAATTTTGGATGCATTCATTCCACATTGGGACGGTCACACTAGCAGCAGCACAAGCCTTTCAGTGCTGGTCATTCAGCATTTAGTTTGCTGACAGTTGAACTTGTAAAAGTGATATGTGCACCCATCGGGTTTCTCAACAGCCTGATCAGCTTCCTTTTCTGTGAGTTTCTTCCTCAGGTTGGCAGAAGAGAGAGTTCCTCATGTGGATGTTTGGGCATTCCTTCGTTTTCTGGGCCCAGAAGAGAGCAGTGGAATCCAACTGAGGTTGAATCTTGACCTAGCTGAAGGTGGAGTGCTGGTGCAGTGGATGGACCTATGAGGGATGCGCTGGTCCCAATTGCTGCCCTTGTTAATGGAGGCTATCAATATAATCAACCACATTGTATTTTTCTTCATTTGGGGGAATGATATTTATGCCAAATGATATTTATGCCAAATGAAGCGTGATTTTTTCTTAGTACGTTGCTACTTCCTGGCTGTGATATCATTTGGTCGCAGATAATTCCTCGGCGGCTGTGGCATGATGGCATACGACTGCAAGCAGTAGAGAGTTTGCGGAGGAGAGTGAATGTGGAGGTATCCAGGTTCATTCATTTATCGCAGGGGCTGGTGATGGCGCATGACATAATTTTAGTGGATTGCCTGGGGCTATATTGCCCAGATGGGGTGCATTTGTTGGATATTGATCAGGATATCTTTCTAAGTTCGATCCAGGATGTTCTTGTTCTGGAGCGCTGCAGTAAGGCATTTCAGGCCACAGCATTGGTGGGGGGGGGAGAGGGGCAGAGAAATGCAATTTGCAGTCTCCGCTTTTGGCAGGATCTAGAGGTGACTGATCTTCCCTTATGGTTAATTTCTTCCACCCCCCCCCCCTCTCCAAAGAGCGGGAGGAAGATAGGAGATGGGAGCAATGGGGGCTTCTTGCAGAATGGGTGTCGCTGCCATGTGGTGTCCCAGTTACATTAAGATTCCCACAGGTGGAAGCAAGCCTCAGCCTGGTGTCACTGCAGGCCAGGGGTGGTTGGCAGGAGAGGGGAGTATGGAAACATGGAGTGTGGGGCTAGGGCAACACTGTGTAGCCCATCTGTTGGTGGAGATTTGATATTACTGTTATTACTGGCTTTGATATGTTGTTGTTAAAATATTTGGATGTTGAATAAAAGCTGTGGCCAATGTTTTGCCAAGCACCTTATCCAGTGGTTTTTTTGTTCTGTGCTTCGTTATGTAGAGAGTTTTTGTATACCGCCTTATCCTTCAATTAAAGCGGTCACAACACAATTGGGGGATACATTTAACACACGGGGATATGAGACACATGCTTACAGGGAACATGGGCAATGGAGGGTTAAGTGGCTTGCCCAAGACCACAAGGAGCATCTGTGGGACTAGAAACCCCAGTCCTTCCGGCCCAAGGTTGCTGTCCTCTAGTGGGATTTGAACCCCCGACCTTCCGGCCTGAAGTACCTTACCCCAACCACTAGGCTACTCCTCCCTTCGTTATGGAGGCGAACGGATGCTGAGGATTGCATCCAAGCATATCAGGAGTGGGGCGGGTAACATGGATGAGCACACCATCCAATTGGGGAGTAGAGAACGGGGCCAGTAGGAGAAAAAGGGGGGAGGGGTCTGTTAGGCTACGAGGAGAGAGGAACGGCGCAGACTCACCAGGGGATTTGGCAGGCTTCAGGCAGCAGTGGAGAGGCAGGAGGAGCAGGTTCGGCATGGACGCCCACCCTATCCTCCCTAGAGATGGAAACAGGGGGTGCTTTGGTATGGATGTGGGGGAAGGGGGGCTTTAGGGGGTTCCAGAGTGTGGTTGGGAGGTTGTTTTTGTCGCAGCTTGGGGAAGAGATCTAGAGATGGCTGATCTCCCCCTATGGTTAATTTCTCCCCCCCCCCCCCCCACAAAAGGGTGGGGAGGAAGACAAGGGATGGGAGCCATGAAGGCTTTCCGCAGCATGGGCATCACCGCCATGTGCGGTCCCAGTTACATTAAGACTCCCATAGGTGGAAGCAAGCCTCAGCCTGATGTCACCACAGGATGGGGGTGGGGGCTGGGGGATTGGCAGGAGAGGAGAGTATAGAAACATGGAGTGCTGGACTAGGGTGACCCAGTCTAGCCTGACCGTTGGTGGAGATTTGATATTACTGTTATTACTGGCTTTGCTATGTTATTGTTAAAATATTTGGATGTTGAATAAAAGCTGCAGCCAATGTTTTGCCAAGCACCTTCTCTAGGGGTTTTCTGTTCTGAGGTTCGTTATAGAGGCGAATGGATGGTGAAGACTGTGAATGCCTATGTTATAGAATTTGAAAAGAAATGGAAGACTCAAAACTGGTCTGTATTTGGCTGCAAAGGTTTGATCTAATGAGGGTTTTTTGAGCATAGGTCGGACAAGAGCCTTCTTCCATGGAGAGCGAACTATGCCAGATGCTAAACTATTATTAATAATGGAAAGAGCAATCGGAATAAGAGCTAATGCTTCATCATTAAGCCAAGATGAGAGGATTGGATCTAAGGGGCAGTTTGTTTTTTGGGAAGCAGTCAAATGTTTGGAAAGGGAATCAAGAGAAATAGGGTTAAAGGAACGCCAGGTATGAGTTAGAACCTTAGAGGGAGTGGAGTTTGTTAAGGGAAGACAAGAAGGGTTTGACACAAAGGGAGAGAAAGTGGGTTTAAGATTAGGGGGAATTGGCAGAGAAGATGATGCAGGAGTGGTAGTGGATCCTGATATGAGATCATGTTGCAAATGCATCACTTTTGTACTAAAATAATATGCTATGTGCTCAGAGGAAGGGGTATTATGTGAGATGGTATGGGATGAAGGTTTAGTAAGCTTAAAACTACTGTGAAAAGTTGTTTCGAATGACTCGAGGAGGATGTAATGAGTTTTGTGAAATAGTTCTTTTTAGCAGTAGTAATTATGGTCTGGTAAAAGTTATGGCGCTGTTTGAAGATGACAGTGCACGGGGTACAGAATTTCCACCATTATTGTTCAGCTTTTCATAGTTGCAGACGTAAAAGATGGAGACCAAAATGGTGCCAGGGGTGTTTGAGCCTTCTTATTGGTAGATTAGGGCAGAGAGGAGCAATAGTGTCTAAAGTAGAACTAAGGAGAAGGTTCTAAGTCTTGATCTGCTCACTGATAGAGTGGGGTGTTAGGATGGTTTAGTTGGGTTGACATAAAAACAGGACCTTCCTTTTCTTATTACCTTCCTCTTTACAACTTTTCCTTTTTTTCCTTTTCATGTTCTTTTTTTAGTCGTAGTAACTAACTGTGATGCTGCACATAAAACAAAAAATCTTTTGAATATTGACCTCTCAATGTTTACATAATATATTTTGCCATGTTGATCTCAACCCTTGCTAGACAAAATACTACTCTCTTGTTCTTTGTCATTGCAGCATCCTTCTCATCATACCTATTTGAGTAATGGAAAGACTTTGCACACTGTGAACATCATTAAACCAAACAGTATTCCAGGGGTCAAGAGACAAAGAACAAATTGGCTTGATGCTCCTGATGATGGTTTCTTTATTGTTACAGAAGAGACAAGGTAAAGTGAACATAATGCAGGCCTAATTTACTAAAAGCTAATGTGGGCTAAGAATCTAGCAGCTTACTTTTGAATGCATTTATTATTCCATTTCTGTATTCTGCTTTCTCTGAATGTTGTCCTGAGCTTTAGAATATTCACATGGGGTTGATTTTCAAAACCTTCAAGCAGCTAGCTTCAGGAGTTAGCTGATTCACCCTCTACTTTGAAACATTTCTTCCTGCTGAGCATAACTAAATTCAACCACCTACATTCACAAAGTGAATTTAACCAATTAAAAAGGAGCTGCTTCAAGGCAATTCCTAGAACAAACAAAGCTTAATTGACTAGCACTGATTTTCAGCGCTAAGTTAGATGGGCAATCTAAATAGAAGGCCTAAATCTAGCCCGACAACTTTTGAACAGCTAGATTTGGGTGAATTTTCAGCTGAAAACCGTTAGTAAGGTTTTGCTAAAATTGTGTTTATATGATGGGTCCCACATTCAAGCACTTTAATGATTGACTTCTCTCTCTGATGAGGTTTCTGTTCTGTATAAAAGACATAACATGGCACCATAGTTATATTTGTGTTACATATGTTCTTTTAGGTCATGGTTATTTCTGTTTCTCTTGTATTTGTGAATTGACCAATCAAACTAAATATAAAATTAGAAAGCTGGTTATCTTATCTGCTTAGCAGCTATTTCAAAATTGGCTGCGTACATAGTTTTTATATGACTAGGTGACCTTCTAGCACTGGGAATCCAACTGTTGTTCATTGTATATTTCCACTGGTAGAGGAGATCTGCCTCCAGATTACTCTTGTCTAGTTAAGTACTTTCTGTCATTTTTAACTTTCTTCTTTCACATCCATGACTCCAAATGCATCTCCTGTCTAGATAATTTGAGATGCAGTCACAACATTTAATACATTTGGGTCAATATTGAAAGGAAGATATTTGTTGGCCACCAGGTGGTCAACACATAACTCCCCTGTGCATATATTTTAAAATATTACACAGATAATATTGAGCAGTTTAAATTGCTGAATGGTCAGATAACTATTATAAATGTAATGTGTGCTGTTGAGTCAATGCTGACTCCTGGCGACCCAGCCCCTGGGTTTCCTTGGCAAGGTGCAACTGGAAGTAGATTGCTAGGCCAGCCTTCTGTGCAGTGAGTTTACAGACTGATATTCAGAGCTGGTCACCCATCCAAGTACTAGCCAGGCCTAATCCTGCTTAACTTCAGAGATCAGTCAAGAGCAGTTTAATTCAGGACAGCTGAAGACTCAATAAGAACATAAGAATTGCCATACTGGGTCATACTAGAGATCCATCATGCCCCAGTATCCCGTTTCCAAAAATGGCCAATCCTATTTGCGAGTAACTGGCTAGATTCCATGCTACCTACCCTCAGGAATAAGCAGTGACTTTCCCCATGTTTCTCTTAATAACTTTCTATTGACATTTTCTGTATGAAAATGCCCCAAACCTTTTTTAAACCCAGCTATGCTGACTCCTTTTATTATATCTTCTGGCAGTGAGCTCCAAATCTTAACTATGCATTGAGTGAAGAAATACATATTTTCTCCAATTTGTTGTAAATGTACTACTTTGTAATTTCAGGTTTTTCCACTAGTCTTTGTATTTTTTGAAAGAGTAAATAATCAATTTATATTTACCCATTCCACTCCACTCAATTTTCCAAGCTGAAGAGCCCTAACCTCTTTAACCATTCCTCATTCTTTATCATTTTAGTCCCCCTTCTCTATACCTTTTGTAATTTCACTCTATCTTTTTAGAGATCTGGCAATCAGAATTGCACACACTCAAGTTGTGGTTGCACCATGGAGCAAATATAGGGGCATTATGTTATTCTTTGAGTTATTCTCTATTCCTTTCCTAAAAATTCCTAGCATTCTGTTTGCTTTTTTAGCCACCACTGCCGCCACACATTGAGCAGAATATTTCAATCCTACTTTTCCTAGGTGATGAATCCTACTGTGGGAACCTTGCATTGTATATCTGTAATATGCGTTATTCTTCCTTATATTCATCACTCTGCAAAATGGCTAACTTGTGATAAGTGTTATATGAGGATAGTGGGATATCAGTCCACCTAGATCCTTTGAATACTCTACTAATCACCTTCCTTCATTGAGAAAATTGACCATTTAACACTACTGTCTCTTTTCTATTTTTTAACAAAATTTGAATATGAACAAATACTGCCTCCTATCCCATCAGGAGTCATTCATGAGGTACCTTGTCAAATGCTTTCTGAAATCCAGATATACTTTGAGGGTCATTTTAGAAGCCCTATTCATGATTTTGATGTCTGATTTTGAAAATGACTATTCAAACTTGGAAATCACAAGGATGTTCCCTGAGTAATTTTAGAAAGCCCTGAAGATAACACGTGTCCGGCAAAATAATATCCAAGTGGTATGGAGCATGCCAAAAAAATGCATGTGTGCCCCTGATGTTAGGCTCACCCTGCATATATCAAATCACCATCAGAGATGTCCATGACTATACCTACTCGAGGGCATGAATACGACATTGAAAAGTACTCATTTCAGCAAACCAACAATTGTAAGTTGAAGAGGGAAATACCCACTCACTCCTCTGATGTTTTTTGCTCCATCAAATGAGCCTGTCAATAAGTAAAAAGGCATTTCTCCAATCTCCTATGCCACTGCATGTCCTCCATTCAAAAATGGCAGGCTGAGACATGTATGGAGGAGAGATGCATGGTTCATCTGAAACAGGACTGCGGGCCTATCTATACCCAACACATGCAAGTTTCTAAAATCGGATGAAAAGCTGCATGTATCTGATCCATTATTCTGTACATCCCTGTTTTCACTTTTATGCCATGGAAACATGCATCTTTCAAGGTGAGGAAAGGCTGACTTTACAAGGCACTTACATGGGCTCACCTTCTCTGGTGCCTAAACAGCCTATCTAAAATGTACCTTCACATCAATCAGCTCACCTTTCTCCATGTTTGTTCATGTCTTCAAAGATGTGTGATAGGTTGGTGAGGCAAAATTAGCGTTGGCCAAATCCGCTTTGACTTTGTTCCATTAAATCATATCTGTCTATGGGTTCAGTAATTTTTTTATAATGCTTTCTATCATTTTTGGTGATACTGACATCAGGCTCACCAGTCTGTAGTTTCCCAGATCATTCCTGAAACAATTTTTAAATATTTGTGTTACATTGCCCCCCTCTCCAGTCTTCAGGTACCATAGACAATTTTAACAATAGGCAACAAATTACTAATTATAAAGCTTCAATTTGAATTTTGAGTTCTTTCAGAATTCTGGGGTGTATACTATCCAGTCCAGGTGATTTTCAACTATTTATTTTATTGATTTGTCTTAGTATATCTTCTGTGTTCACTGTGATTTGTTTGTTCCTCTGAATTGTTGTCATTAAATACCCATTCTGACATACGGTATATAGTTCCCTTACATATTCCTCAGCAAAGCAAAGAATTTATTTAGTTTCTCCACTATGGTCTCATCCTCTCTGAGTGCCCTTTTTACTCCATGATCATCTGAAAGTCCAACTGAATTCCTTAGAGGCTTCTTTCTTTGAATGTAACTGACAAAGTTTCTATTATGAGTTTTTGCCTATATAGCAAGCTTTATTTCAAATTCTCTTTTTCCTTCCTTATCAATGCTTTACATCTAATTGTCCAGTGCTTGTGCTGTTTCCTGTTTTCTTCATTGAGACCTTCTTTTCTATTTTTTGAAAGATGTACTTTTAACTATAATAGCTGCTTTTACCTCACCTTTTAACCATGCTGACTGTTGGGCCTTCCTTCCACCTTTTTAATATATAGAATGCAATTGGTTTAGGCTTTCTAGATGAAAATTTTAAACGATTTTTATGCCTAAATGGAAACTCCTTAACCTTTGCAGCCACTCATTTTTTTTAAAATTTTGGACATTTTCCTCATTTTATCATAGTCTTCCTTATGAAAGTTAAATGTACTAGCTTAGTAGCTTTCCTTAGGAGCGTGTTTACTAAAGGTTTTAATGTGCATTAATTAAATTAACGTGCATTACGTATCCACATCCCTTTAATTTCTATGAGCACAGTTGCACTTAGTGTCCTCACTCCAGTTAAGTTTGATCATGTTATGATCACTATTGCCAAGTGGCCCTAACGCTATTACTTCTTGCACCAAATCCTGTGCTCCACTAAGGGGTATGTTTACTAAGCAGCAGTAGCAGCTTCTATGCGATATCGGAACTGCGGCCCCATTGAATTGGCTCCAGTATTACACGGAAGCCGCTAACGCTGCATAGTAAACATACCCCTGAGTCTAAAATAGCCCCTTCACTTGTCTGTTCTTGAACCAGCTGCTCCATGAGAGTCAGTTATTTTATTTGAGAATTTTACCTTCCTAGCATGTCCTGATGTTACATTTATTCAGTCAGTATTGGGGTAATTGAAATAACCAAACAAATACCTGCACAAAACATCATCCATACAAGATACCAATAGGACACCAAAGGGAAGTCATCACTAGCACCTCTGTATATAAGTTAATATAGCCAATCCAGGCTGGTTCTTAACTCCTTTTAGCTATTGTTCTCATTATCATTATTTGTAAGACAGTTTATGTATAACATGAGTTTGTTTAACTATACCTAGTTTATTGTAAATTGCTTTGACTCTTAGAAAAGTGGTATAGAAAAAGCATTATATAAAAAAAATAAATTTTATCATCTGTCCATTCTGGCCAGGCAGGTGATAGTATATATCCACTACTATTCTCTTTTCCTATACAAATGGAATTTCTGTCTTAAAAATTCCATGGTGTTTTTATCCTGTTTGACTCAATGCCCTCTTTAAGATATCAAAAAAATATCCACATAAAGATATGGAAAGGAGACTATAGAACCCCATCAAAAATATCCTTCAAAATTAATAACAAAAAATACATATAAGTATCCAAATCTCTCTTTAAAATATAGCATAACCGCTCCACCAATTTGGTATACACTATCATTGTGATACACGTAATTTGTACCCTGGAATCACAGTGTGCCATTGGTTATCCTCCTCATAGCAGGTTTCTGAGATGCTTATTATATTTTATTTATTTATTTATTTATTTATTTATTTACATTCTCTTATATACCGCGCTATTCTGCATCAGTGCGGTTTACATTGAACAAATTGAAATTACATTGAACAGGGTATTATAACTTGGAGATAACTATTTTACAGGGAACATGGGCTATGGAGGGTTAAGTGGCTTGCCCAAGACCACAAGGAGCACCTGTGGGACTAGAAACCCCAGTCCTTCCGGCCCAAGGTTGCTGTCCTCTAGTGGGATTTGAACCCCTGACCTTCCGGCCTGAAGTACCTTGCCCCAACCACTAGGCTACTCCTCCACTCCTATTATATCTACCTCGCCAGTCAGTCCTATATATTCTCATTCTCCCATCTTATTTTTTTAAGCTTCTAGCATTTATATACAGACATTGCAAAGGGGGGTCTTTTGTTGATGTCTGCAACCTGCTTAGCATTGACAGGGATAATTTGTAATCTTTCAACTCTATTCTTTACTTAAAGGCGTCTGCACTACTTTTGCATTTATTTCCACTTCTGTTTTAGGATGCCATAACTTCCCTGTTTTGAAGTAACCTTCAAAGATACCTTGCTATGAACCATGTGTTCCTGAACAACTGTTGGCATTCCACTAGATTCTAGTTTAAAAGCTGCTGTACCTCCTTTTAAACATTATCACCAGCAGTCTGGTTCAACCCCAGTTAAGATGGAGTCCATCTTTTCAGATTAGGTTTCCTCTTGCCCAGAATTTTGCCCAGTTCCTAACAAATCTAAATCTCTCTTCCCTGCACCCTCATCCCATCCATGCATTGAGACCCCAAAGTTCCGCCTATCTATAGGGTCCTGCACATGGAATGGAGAGCATTTCTGAGAATGCTTCTCTGGAAGTTCTGGATTTCAACTTTCTACTTGTGGAAATTAAGGGTCAACAAGCAAGATGTAGGTGATACCATTTTATTGGGCTAACTTATCTTTGGCAAGTTTTCGAGAATTATCATTTCTTCATCAGGTATGCTTCAACATGGTCCAATAGAAAGGTATCCCCTACAACGTTTGTTGACCCTTATTACCACATAGCCAAGTGGAAACTACCACTTTTAACCTAAAAGTCAAAATTTGGCTTCTAGACCCTCCTTCCTGCACTTTCCTATGTCATTGGTATCCACATGTTAAGACAGCCGGCTCCCCCACACTGTTCAAACTCTTATCTAGCTAATGCATTTGATCTACCACCTTTGCATCGGACAAACAAGTTACCAAGCAATCCCCACATCCACTAGGCACCCGCTATCTATATGCCTAATCACTGAATCACCAGCTACAATGGCTGTTCTAACCCTTCCCTCCTGGGCATAAGTCCTAGGAGACACCTTATCGTGTGAGATCATATTGCATCCCCTGGAGGGCAGGTTCTGGCTATAGCATCACTTCCTGCCATATCAAGGGATGCTCTCCTTTCAGGCAACCTCTCTTTTCCATGGCAGCGCAGAGACGACCAAACTACAGGTGGGACTTCTGTACTTTGTCCTTGAAGGTCTCCTCTCTATACCTCTTTGTCTGTCTCAGCTTCTCCAAATCTGCTACTCTGGCCTCCAGAGATCTCACTCGTTCCCAGAAATCTGGGAGCTCTTTGAACTGTGTGCACATACTACCTCTCATGAACTGGGAGATAATCATAGAGGTGGCATTTGGTGCAAAAGACTGGATAGCCCCATCTGCATCTTAATATTGATGAGTTGTTTTGTTGTTTAATGTTGGTAAGGCAGTAGGGATACTGACAGAAATATAAAGCCCCTTAAGCTTATTAGGTATATTGTATGTTGTTTATTTTATGTTTGTTTCAAGATGAACTGCTAGGACCTAGAACTAATTTATTCCTAAGAGCTAATAAATTGGTAAAGAAGATGCCGAATTAAACCTTGTGGGGAAAAATATTCTCTCCTATTTTCTTAACTAGCATAACAGCCTATAAATCAAAGATTGAGCCTGGGCTGGCTGGGAGTTGTTGGGGGGAGAATCAAACACTAAATGGAAAGTTGTTAAATTATGTTTAACTGACTATATAAATTAACACAGAATTTTAAATAAAAACATTTCCATTTAACCTAAATCTTCCTTTTGCCAAGTTTTAAGACCAGGGGCAGAGGAACGTCTTTTTGGATGGAGGGGCCAAACAAATCAATCTCTAGCCCCTTCCCCAGCTCTATAAGAACTTTTTTTTTTTGTGTCGTCAAGTCGGTGCTGACTCCTGGCGACCCAACTGTCGCTGGGTTTTCTTGGCAATGTATCACTGGAATTAGATTGCCAGACCTTTTCTTCCGAGGCAATTGAGGATAAAGTGACTTGCTTCTGACTGCTAGGCTGTTGCTCTAACCACTAGGCTACTCTAAGAATATAAGATATGCCATACTGGTTCAGACCAAGGGTCCATCAACCCCAGTGTCCTGTTTCCAACAGCGGCCAATCTAGGTCACAAGTACTTATCAGGTTTCCAAAAAGTTAGATTCCATGCTGCTTACTGCAGGGATAAGCAGTGGACTTTCCTGGTCCTCATTAATAATGTTTTTTGGACTTTTCCTCCAGGAACTTGTCAAAAGGTCTTTTAAACCCAGCTACATTAACAGCTTTTACTATTTATTTATTTAGCAATGCCTATATACCACTTTTCACTGGGTCAAAACTGTGTACATTCAAGTATGGTATATATTTCCCTTGTCCCCAAAGGGCTCACAATCTACATTTTGGACCCGATGCAACTGAGGGTTAAGTGGCTTTCCCAAGGCCTCAAGGAGCATCTGTGGGACTAGAAACCCCAGTCCCTCTGGCCTGAGGTTGCTGTCGTTCAGTGGGATTTGAACTCCCAGCCCAAGGCAACTTGCCCCAGCCACTAGGCCACCCCTCCATTAATGAATTCTAGAGTTTGATTACGTATTGAGTGAAAAAATATTTCTCCGATTAGTCTTAAATGTACTGCATTGTAGCTTCATTACATGTTCCCTAGTCTTTCTACTTTTGACGGAGTAAACAACCAATCTATGTTTACCCAGAGCTGGGGTGACCCACTGTGCAAACTGTGCATTTGCACAGGGTGTCACAGTTGGTCCAATAAAGGTAAAGTCAGTGCAGGACTTTGCAGCCCATGCACATGCCCCTGTCCCTTATAATACAACTTCTTAATATTGAGGAGCCAGGGAAGCTTTGGAAGCACAGCACACGTATGGGCTGTAAAACCTCCTGCTGGCAGCAAGAACCCAAAGCTGCTGCTTTAAAACAGCAGGGACTTCATCTCCCACCAGCAGTAAGGGTGGAGCCTCTGCCACAGAGAAGTTCCTGTCCACCAGCAGCAAGGACCAAAGGCCACCACTGCAGCAAGGAAGTGTCTGTTCGGTCCATCAGTGGGGACCCCCATCTTCCAGCAGCAACAAGATCTATGGCCTTAAAATATCAGTGAGAATTCCAGCTCCCACTGGTGTTCTAAGGTCACAGTAAGAGAGTAGGGAGGGCATCAAGGTGAGAGGAGAGAAAGTGGGCAGAGATTGGTGGAAAGAGTGGAGCTAGAGGAGAAGGGGTGGAGCATAAGTGAAAGGGCAGAGGTAGAAGACAGAAGAGGTGAAGCCTGAGGGGAGGGTTGGGGTTGGAGGAGAAACTGAGGGGAGAGTGGAAGAGAGAGAGGGTAAAGTTGGGAAGGGGGGAGAGTACATGAATTGATGGAAGGGAAGGAGGGAGAGTGCAGAAGGGAGGATGTTGAAGGACAGAGAGGGTAATAATGCAAGGGAGAAAGGAATCTACATTCCAAAGTCACACATGATGTGCACACATGCAATCTCCTTACACATGCAGCTTCCCAACACACAGACATTCACACACACACGCACACACATATATATACGCACCACCCTGTCAGTCCCCCCGGCAAACATATCCCAGTACTGAAGACCATCCATATCCTCAACCTCATCTCCCAGTATACACACTCTACCTCCTGAACACACACACATCCTTCCACGCTCAGACATCCCAACCCCACATCTTCATAAGCAAACAGCTAAACTCTCCCAATGGAAATAGATCTACACATCATACCACTGATTCACACACACGCACACGCACCTAAAGTACACCATCAATCTGTATGCCCATGCAGCTACATGTGCCATGCTGCCCTATAGAGTAACACTTTCTCATGACTGTTTCAATCAAATCTCCCACACATACATGCCTAAGTATGTAAATGGAGGAAAAAGGAAACGTGCCATTTTGTCACACTATATGAGGGCACTTTTCAGCTTGTTTACTTTCTGGAACTGGTGGCAGTGGTACTGTGATATGAAGAGGAAGGAAAACCAGGGAGATGGAGCAGAGGAAGGGGGGATGGGAAGCTGCTGCACTATGGGATGGGAAGATACTGTACTGTGAGGGGGAGATGCTGAGCTATGAGGGATAGACGGAGAGAGAGAGAGGTGAATAGAGAGGGTGGGGGCAGACTCTGGGCTCTGAAGAGTGGACCAAGGGGGAGGCGCAGACTCTGTGCTCAAGTGTGGACAGAGAGAGGGGGGGGGGTAGATGCTGGGCTCTGAGGGGGGAACAGAGAGGAAGCAGATGCTGGGCTCTGAGAAATGGTGAATGCTGGGTTCTGAGGGTTGGACAGAGAAGATAAATGCTGAAATACCAATGGAAGCAGGGGAGGACAAAAAGAAAGGAGAGGGGGAAGGAAGCTGCTGGGTTTTAGGGGAGTGAGAAAAGAGATAGATAGTGGAAAAGGAAGAGGGGAGATTCTTGACAACAGGGGTAGAGAAGAAGGCTGGGAAGTGGGAGGTCGGGGAGAGAGAGGGAAGATGCTGGGCATAGTGGAAACATGTGGGAAAGGCCATGGGGCATCGGCAAGGAGATGAATCAAAGGAGGATGGTGAGTACAATAGGTGGTAATGTGAGAATAGGCAAAAGACAGAAGGGTATAAGAAGCTAAGGAAGGAGTGAGACAGGAAGTAGAAGAGCTAGGGGAGATGAGCTGGGCTGAAGGCGAAAGAAAGAGATGGGAAGTTGATAGGTAAAAAGTCAAAAGAAGATTGAAGACTAGAGGGAGGGTGAAATTTGAGTGGCTAGAGAGGGTGAAATGAAAGACAAAAGAAAGAGCTAAGAGGGAAAGATCAATATGTTAGAGACAAAAATGGAGAGGGCCTAGATGATGACAGGAAGAGGAAGGAGAAATGGCAAATGGACAGCAGACACTGGAAAGAGAGTTAGGAGAAGAGAGAGGAAAGTAGAAGAGAGACTCTCACCATCATGACTGAAAAAATACCATGCCAGACAACAAAGGTAGAAAAAATGTATTAAATTTTGAATTTATTAACTGGAATATATTAGTTTTGGGAAATGTGCATTGCTGATATATTTGTGTTTTGTTCAGTAATAAGAGGAAATGCATTTCTATTTTTATTTCTTCAGTGTTGCTATAAACGTGGAGTTTGATGTTTTCAGTTCGGTTATCGTCTTTATAGTTCCATTTCTCTCATGTGGTCCCTTGTTTTATATTTGGTAAGGGTCTATCTGTCTTTTGCATGTGTGGCTGAGGTGTGACATTCTGTTAAAATGAATTTTCTGAGTAGAGCTCTGTAGTAGTTTCACTTGTTCTGTTTTCACCTTTTGGGAATCTGACAGGTACTTGTTACCTGGATTGGCCACATCTGAATTCCCCTCTTCACAATGGGCCTTCGCATTTATTAAGTTGTTAATTGTCAGGGATATGCTGCTGTTTGAAATGGCATAGGAAGAGTCAATAACACTTCCTATGTTTTTTCATTTTGGAAACAAAATAACATACACACTTAGATATTTTATGTTTTTTTGTCTTTCCATTAACTGTCAGCCTCCCCCCCCCCCCACCCCCCAATTAATAAAAACTCTCCCTGGGCTTGATCTCCATCACTCCACTCAGTCAGCCACTACATGCACCTACAGTATCAGGATTCAAAGGGAACAGGGGTGATTTCCATTGCTGGTTTACCAGTGATATAGCTGCATCATAAATTAATGCAGAGATACTATTCTTCATCGTTTTCTTAATAATTCCTGACATTCAGGTTACTTTTTTTACCTCTGTTGTACCCTAAGCCGAGATTAATGTATTGTCCAAAATGGCTCCAAAGTCCTTTCCCTGAATGCTAACTGCTAATATGAAACCCAGCATTGCTGGGATTATATTTCTTCATATGCATGTCTTTGCACTTATCCATATTAAGGGGTTGACTTTATAAAAGACACATGGAAAGTTATGTGCTAGTAATGTATAAGGAAAAGTTTTACATACCTGAGAATTTTCTTTCCTTGAATCGTGCTAGACCTGTCCAGATGAGAGGGTTATGTTCCCTTGCCAGAAGATGGCGTCAGACTTGAGCAACTTTCAGTGATGTCATCACTTTGTATATAGTATTGGTGCAGCATTGAGAGAAGCCTGTACTACACTTTCCAAGCAATAAACAAGATTGAAAAACTCACAAACTTTGAATACTAATAACCAGCCATAAATTACAACAAATATTTAGAACAAGTAATTAGCTGTCTTACCAAAATTAAGTCTGCGTCAGATATTGATACCGACAAGGCAGTCAAGCAGCAGTGAAGCTCTCATACCTGCAGAAGTCTTCCAGGGCTTCCTACCCAATCAACCGGTTGGAGGCAATCTGCCTAGCTCTGGAGAGATTTAAACCTCTTTTAATGGGTAAAACAGTCCAGATTTTCCCAGACACTGCCACAGCAGTGACCTATGTCAACAAGCAAAGCGGAACTTGCAGCATCAGGGTGGCTATGGAAGTGACGGAGATACATCTGACTGCTCGGCACCCACATAGCAAGAGTCAACAATGTGCAAGTAGAGTTCTGAGTCAAAACACAGTAGATCCCAGTGAATGTGAGCTAAGCCCTCATGTTTTTAACCTCATAATGCAGAGGTGAGAACTTTCAGTATTTGATCTAATGGCCACTCAGGAAAATGCCAAGATGGCAAACCTTTTCAGCCACAGGAAGGACTTGCAGGCAATGGACTTGGATGCCCTGTTTTAAGTGTGGCTTTGGGAGGGAATCCTGTATGTCTTCCCCAATGGCCTCGGGGAGCTGCCTTCTGTGCAGGATTTGGTCTCAAGAGGGCTTGGTGATTCTGGTGGCCTCGGATTGGCTGCGCAGACTATGATAGGCAGATCTCCTAAGCCTTTTGGCAAGGTCCTCTCTTCTGTTACCTCAAGAGGAGGGCCTTCTTTGGCAAGGCTTGATGATGGATCCACTATAACACGAGGAGACATTTGAGAATAGATCTTCCCTGGGACCTGAGGATTTTTTTTTTTAAATATGAAAATTCCTCAAGCCAAGCAGCACTCTAGAATTTTGATCCATCACTGTCTCAATGCTACTGTATCACAGAACAGACATCTATTCAGTCTCCTTATTCAAGCCATTCAATTGAAAACAACATAACTTAAATATCCAGTGTTGTTCTATGTGGGCTAAAGAACACTCCCTATCCCCCATGACTTCTGAAGGAAGATGATCAATAATAAATGACCACATATCACTCCAACTATGGCCCTCATTTTGCCAGTGTTGGACTAAGGGAGCCGTCAAAGTTTGAGATGTGATCCAAGACATACAATAATAAGTTGGATCTTCACAACCCTACATGTCCTGCCCACATATACTTTTGCACATAGATAGATTATCACATAAATGGCCCATTTTCTCAAGCAATTAGTTATATGTCTCAATGTATAGTTCTTGCCAGTGGCTGGATTAGTCCAATTAAAGTCAAAGAATATGTACATAGTGAACATTTTTTACATGGCGAATAGTGACCATAGAGGATCACTGTCCAAGTCTTCCATTTAAAATCTGAATGTGCTACATGGTCCTGTAAATTCCTCCCTTGACTGTACATAATGCAGGGTCCAGTTTGAAAAATATCATGGAGGACTAAAGCATGTCAGTGTTTATAAAATCTTTGGTACCCCTGCTGCTTGATTAGAATATCTCACTACGCAAACTTGTTTCTCCATTTGGGTGCATACACTATTTGTAAGCAATAAACTTCTAATGTCATACCAAGGCTCTCAAAAAAGCAGTGTGCACCGTTTTGCAGAGGTACCCTTGCTGGTCAAAGCAATGTGCCAACAAATTAGCCTGGATTTTAAAATCTTGATCATCAGAGCAAATCCTTCGTAATCGTAGCAACTGACTAATGGACAATGCTTGTTTCAAAAAATTATTCCGTTCAACCGGTTATGCTCCAGGCCTCAGGTACAGTGAGAGGTATGAGCGATAGTCTATAAAGGAAAAGTAGAAGATCTGAGATTTCATATTTGAGTTCTTTTATAATTCTGGGATGAATGTCATTAGATCCTGGTGATTTGCTGCTACTTAGTTTGTTATTTTGCTGTAGCATCTATTTTAGATTCACAGGTATTTATTTCAGTTCTTCTGAATCATTACCTACAAATAATGTTTCTCTCTCAAACATCCTTAGCAGTGAAGACTGAAATAAAGAATTTGTATTGGCTTTATGCTATGTGTTGATTTTCCCTGAGCAGCCCTTTTACCTCTGTCATCTAATTTATTTATCTATGTACAAGTCGCTCATGCCTTTCCAGTGGTCCAGCCAACTCCCTTGGAGGCTTCTTGTTTCTGATTATACCTGAAAAAATTCTTATTAGTTTTTGTTTTTTTTGGCACATCCACAAATGTTCTCTTGGCCAGGCTAATTATATTTCACATCTAATCTGTAGAAAAATGTCTTTGTTTTATGTTCTTGTGTGTGACTTCAATCAGGGCTAGCATTGAGGGTGGGAGACAAACAAGGCTTCCCCATTGAGCAGATGACCCAAGATAGCTCTATGCAGGCATACACAGCCTCTCCAGAGTCTTCTCTCACTCTTAATCCTCTGCTGCTTTTCCAGTTGCTGCAAGTGTGACAAATGTATAATGAACACAGTGGCTGCATGGGCAAACTCTGGTTGAATTCATTCATCCAATTGGATCATGGTTCTTGCAATCTCCAGGAACAAGCAGGAATGTAGTCATCACATATGGGTATCGTCGGTACCGACGGAGCCTGCGCGGGAACTCTCCCCAGCGTCCAATCAGAAAGCTTGTGTGCTGCCTTCCTGCCTTTCCCAACTGCCTCTCTCCAGTTCTTCTTTTTCCGCGGAGCCAGCAGGTCGTGTTCCTGTCACCGCAGAAGAATTCCTTTTTTCTTTCTTTCTTTTTGTGGTCGCATCTGCCTTCTTCGACGCTCTACCGGTACTGCCGGTCTTTCTTTTCTTATTTCTGTAAAGAAAAAAAAAATCTTCTTTTTTCCTCTTCTTCAGGTGCACGTGCCCTTTTGGGCCTTGGGCCCAAAAAAATTTTTTTCCTTAACATGGAAAAACCTGCCTCAGGTTTTAAAAAGTGCACCAAGTGTGGCAGTACCATCTCCGTCACCGACACCCATGAATGGTGTTTAAAATGTTTAGGTCCTGACCACTCCATCACGGATTGTGTGTCCTGTGCCATGATGTCTAAAAGAGGTCGGCAGAACCGAGCTGCCAAGCTCAGTACCCTGTTTTCCCTCTGATGCAGCTTCGTTGGCATCGACGTCTTCCAGGGCTGCTTCTTCCTCCCTGGATCTCAGGTAACTAAACATAAATCCAGCCGGTTCTCGAAGGGTAGATCTCCTTCTAAGCATCGAGATGCCTCTGGCGTTGCCCTCGAGGATTCTGCACTAGCAAAATTACCCCGGCGGGAGGCTTCGGCTTCCAAAGCATTATAGGGATTCCAGGATGTTCTCGATGGCTCGGTCTCAACAGATCTCCTGGTGCCATGCTCTGGGTTACCGGCGGTCTCCTCTGGTACCGACATCCAGGTATTGGCGGCGTCGATAGACCAGAGAGTTCTGGCTATGGAACGCAGTCTGGCGGCTCTCCTTGCAGCATCGACGCCCTTTATACCGTGACAGACAACTCCACCGGTACCGGCACTGGCACCAGCATCGGTATCGGTGCCGGTACCGATAGCATCGGCATCGGTGTCTGCTCTGCCAGTACCCTGTCCTCCAATGCCCTCTGGTACCGATTCTCCAGTACCGGTTATTCCCGGTACCGACCTTGGTCAGTACGAGTATCGGGCTCTGCAAGAGCATCCGGACAGACGATACTTCGAGTCCTCAGAAGAATCTGAGGATTCTGAAAGTTCTGTCGATGCAGCGATGCTTCTTCCAGAGGCGTCCTCCTCCCCTAAACGCAGGATGTCTCCTCCAGAGGATATGTCCTTCCAAGACTTCATCAGGGAGGTGGCTCGGGGCCTGTCCATTACTGTGGCCCCTGAAACAGAGCCAAGGGCCAAGGAGTTGGAAATTCTACAATATCCCAAAACTCCTAAGGAGGCAGCTACCTTACCCATTCATGAGATTTTATATGATCTCATGTTGAGGATGTGGGAAACAACTCTTACCACCTCTCCTCATTCTCGTAGATTGGATACTATGTATCGAGTCCCTCCTTGTCCTGGATTCCATAAGACTCCGCTTCCTCACCACTCTATTGTGGTGGAGTCAGCTATGAGAAGGATCAGAAGTGCAAAAAGGCATGCCTCTAATCCTCCAGGACGTGAGTGCAGAACCCTGGATGCTTTTGGACGTAGAGTTTTCCAAGCTTCCATGCTTTCTGCCAGGATCAGTTCCTATAGTCTCTACATGGGAATGTTCCTAAAAGAGGTCACAGATAATTTACAGACTTTAAGTCCTTTCATTTCTGAGGATAAAAGACAGGACTTTCTCACTTGGGTCAAACATGCCCAAATTGTTTCTAAATTTTCCAACCGTGCAGCCTTTGACTGCTTTGAGTGTATAAGCAGAACCTCGGCTATCGCCATCGGTGCATGTAGAATTGCTTGGCTCCAGGCATCTGATCTAGAGCTCTGGGTACAAGACAAATTGGGAAATATCCCTTGTACTGGTGAGAACCTGTTTGGTAAAGATTGGCAGGAAAAAGCCAATCCATGGACATATCACATAAACTAAGTGACTGTATAACAGCACATGTTACCGCCTAACACTGTATGTATATAAAACGTTTTTAGCATCACTGTATATAGCCCACATTGTACATAGCTCAAACAAATCTAGCACACAATTCAACACGCACTCAACTAAATTTTCACCCTCACTGCATGTATAACACACTCACACTACCAGATTGTTTGCTGTGATACCACCTTGATTATTATGATAAGGCGGTTTAGAAATACTGTTAAATAAATAAATAAAAATAAATGAAATGGATGCTGAAAATTCCATCTTGGATAGACTATCGAAGTCCACTGCTGATCCTGTTAGAAAGAAATTGTTCAAGAAACCATCTTTTTCTAAAAAGAAAAGATTTTATCCTGCTTATGTTCAGCAGACATCTTCTGCAGGTCAGCTTTCAAGGAAACGTCAGCAACCACCCAAACAGAAGAAAGCAAAGGCTTCTAGGCCTCCACCGGCCCAGCAGCCTCAGCCTCCTCAAGGCCTTTGACTTTCAGCTAGAGAACTTAGCCTTTCTGGTTCTGGAGGGACCAGAACCTTCCACCATTCCAGGAAGGTTATGTCATTTTGCCCCCAGATGGGGGCAAATAACAGCAGAGCATTGGACACTCTCCATCATAAAGGAGGGGTACAAGCTTCATTTTTCAAGCATGCCCCCTCACACAATAGTGAAGCAGTTCAATTCTCCGACCTCTCTCATCAACCTGTTAGGTCAGGAGGTGGCTATCCTTCTTGCCCAAGGGGCAATAGAAGAAGTACCTCTTCATCAACAGGGCACAGGGTTCTATTCCCCTTATTTTCTTATTCCAAAGAAAACGGGGTTACAGGCCTATTTTAGATCTCAGAGAATTGAACAAATTCCTTGTCAAGGAGAAATTCAAGATGATTTCTCTCGGAGCTCTGCTACCATACCTTCAGAGTCAGGATTGGCTTTGTTCTCTAGATCTCAAGGATGCGTACACCCATGTCCTCATCCATCCAACCCACAGAAGGTTCCTTCGGTTCCTTTTTCAAGGAAAGCACTACCAATACAGGGTGCTTCCTTTTGGTCTGGCCTCGGCACCAAGGGTGTTCACGAAATGCATGGCTGTTGTAGCAGCATTTCTCCGCACTCTAGGGATATTTGTCTTCCCTTACTTGGACGACTGGCTCATCCGAGCTCCAACACAGTCAGAGGCCAAGACTTCTCTATCCTGCACAATGCGTATCCTTCAGTATTTAGGGCTGGTATTAAACATCCCAAAATCCAGTCTAACTCCCACTCAGTCTTTAGAGTTCATAGGAGCTTTCCTGGATACCACAAGGGCAAGGGCCTATCTCCCCCAGGCCCGTTGCCTTCACTTGGTGCAGTTAGCTTCTCAAGCAGTGCTAAAGCCTCATCTAACTGCTCGAGAAATGTTGCAACTACTAGGCCACATGGCATCCACCGTGCATGTGGTTCATTATACTCGCCTCCACATGAGGGCAGCTCAGTGGACTTTATCCACTCAATGGACCCAGGCATCAGGGTGCCTGTCAGACAAAATAGCAAACACAAGTCGCCTCATTTTGTCCCTCCAGTGGTGGAAGTCCACTCAAAACCTGTTGCTGGGGTCCCCCTTTCAGCAACCCTTACCCCAAGAAACTCTCACAACAGATGCTTCTCCAATAGGTTGGGGAGCTCATCTGCAAGACCTCTCCACCCAGGGCACCTGGTCTCCACAAGAGAGTTGTCTACATATCAATCTCTTGGAACTCAGAGCAATCTTTCTTGCTCTGCGAGTGTTCCACTCCCTGCTCAGCTACAAGACAGTCCTCATTCATACAGACAATCAAGTAGCCATGTTCGATGTGAACAAGCAAGGGGGAACGGGCTCTCTGTCGCTTTGCAACGAAGCTTTGCGACTATGGGCCCTCGCCAGAGAGCATCAGATTCATCTTCTGGCAGTGTATCTTCAAGGCATTCAAAACTCTTGGGCGGACAGACTCAGTCGAGTTCTGCTTCCACACGAGTGGTCTCTGCATGCAGACCAGGTGACCAGGATATTTCAACTTTGGGGAACCCCGGACATAGACCTCTTTGCAAGTCCGTGGAATGCCAAACGTCCCGGTTCTGTTCCAGAACTCCGGCTCAGGGGGCTCAGGCCAGGGATGTTTTCCTCCTTTACTGGGGTCAAGACTTCCTGTATGCCTTTCCACCCATTCCCCTAATTCCCAAAACCCTGTTCAAGCTTCAGAGAGACAGAGGCCATATGATAATTATAGCACCACATTGGCCACGGCAAGTGTGGTATCCTCTGCTTCTACATCTCTCTCAAGCTCCCTCCCTGGAGTTAGGGTCTGCTCCAGATCTCCTATCTCAGGAGGACGGAATGTTATGGCATCCCAATCCCCAGTCTCTGCATCTCAGGGCTTGGTTGCCGAAGGCCTAGATCTCCAAGTTCTTAATCTTTCTCAGCAAGTGAAAGATGTTCTTTATGCTTCCAGAAAACCTTCCACTAGACGCTCTTATGCTTTCAAGTGGAAAAGGTTTATCGTTTGGTGTTCAGAAAAGGGTCTTAGCCCTCTTGCGATACCTCTGGAATCTTTGCTGGAGTATCTCCTTCATTTATCTAATGCAGGCCTTAAGACAAATTCAGTAAGAGTCCATTTGAGTGCTATTGTAGCTTCCCTTAACCCTCTAAATGGACAGTCTATTTTCTCTCATCCTCTTATAGCAAGATTTATGAGAGGCCTCCTTCTAACTAAGCCTCTCATTAGGCCACCACCGGTGGCATGGGACTTAAACCTGTTTCTCGGGCAGCTCATGAAGCCACCTTTCAAACCTTTAGCTACCACCTCCTTGAAATTCCTTTCTTGGAAAGTTATCTTTCTCATTGCAATCACATCAGCACGCCGCATTAGTGAGTTGCAAGCGCTAGTAGCTAATCCACCTTATACAAGGTTCCATCATGACAAGGTAGTCCTTAGGACTCATCCACACTTTAAGCCTTATGTGGTCTCGCCTTTTCATCTGAACCAAGCGTTCTACCTACCTGTATTTTTTCCAGGGCCTCATGCATCAAATGCAGAGAGGAATCTTCATACCTTGGACTGTAAAAGAGCTCTAGCTTTTTACTTACAAAGAACACAGCAACATAGAAAGTCCTCTCAACTCTTTGTTGCTTTTGATCCTTCTCATTTGGGACTTCCAGTCTCCAAGAGAACACTGTCTAACTGGATTGCTCAGTGTATTTCCTTCGCCTATCAGAGTAAGAACCTATCTCCAGGAACAAGCAGGAATGAGAGTTCACATATGGGTATCGTCGGTACCGACGGAGCCTGCGCGGGAACGTTCCCCAGCGTCCAATCAGAAAGCTTTTGGGAGCATCCCACAGCGCCTGCGTGCTGCCTTCCCGCCTTTCCCAACTGTCTCTCCTCAGTTCTTCTTTTTCCGGTGAGCCAGCAGGTCGTGTTCCTGTCACCGCAGAAGAATTTCTTTATTTTTCTTTATTTCTTTTGTGTCGCATCTGCCTTCTTCGACGCTCCACCGGTACCGCCGGTCTTTTTCTTTTCTTCTTGTTAAAAAAATAAAAAATAAATCTTTTTTCCGTTTCTTTTTTCGTCAGGTGCACTTGCGTGTTGGGCCTTAGGCCCAAAACATTTTTTCCTTAACATGGAAAAGCCTGCCTCAGGATTTAAGAAGTGCACAAAATGTGGCGGTACAATTTCCATCACCGACACCCATGACTGGTGTCTAAAATGTTTAGGTCCTGACCATTCCATCACAGATTGTATGTCCTGTTTTATGATGTCTAAAAGAGGTCGGCAGAACCGAGCTGCCAAGCTCAGTACCCTGTTTCCCTCTGATGCGGCTTTGGTGGCATCGACGTCTTCCAGGGCTGCTTCTTCCTCACATGGATCTCAGGTAACTAAACATAAATCCAGCCGGTCCTCGAAGGGTAGATCTCCTTCTAAGCATCGAGATGCCTCTGGCGTTGCCCTCGAGGATTCTGTACCGGCAAAATTACACCGGCGGGAGGCTTCGGCCTCTAAAGCATCATCATCGGGGTTCCAGGATGATCTCGATGGCGTGGCCTCGACAGATCTCCTGGTGCCATGCTCTGGGGTACCGTTACTGGCTCATTCGAGCTCCCACTCAGTCAGGGGCCGAGAGTTCTCTAGCCTGCACAATGAGTATCCTTCAGTATTTAGGGCTGATAATAAACATCCCAAAATCCAATTTAACCCCTACTCAGTCCCTGGAGTTTATAGGGGCGTTGCTGGATACCACAAAGGCAAGGGCCTATCTCCCCCAAGCCCGTTGCCTTCGCTTGGTGCAATTAGCTTCTCAAGCAGAGTTGAAGCCTCACTTAACTGCTCGAGAGATGTTACAGTTACTAGGCCACATGGCATCCACCGTGCATGTGGTACCATATGCTCGCCTTCACATGAGAGCAGCTCAGTGGACTTTATCCACCCAATGGACCCAGGCATTAGACTGCCTGTCAGACAAAATAGCAAACACAAGTCGCCTCATTTTGTCCCTCCAGTGGTGGAAGTCCCCTCAAAACCTGTTGCTGGGGTCCCCCTTTCAGCAGTCTCTACCCCAAGCAACTCTCACAACAGATGCTTCTCCAATGGGGTGGGGAGCTCATCTACAAGACCTCTCCACCCAGGGCATCTGGTCACCATAGGAGAGTTGTCTACATATCAATCTCCTGGAACTCAGAGCAATTTTCCTTGCTCTGCGGGTGTTCCACACACTGCTCAGCTGCAAGACAGTCCTTATCCACACGGACAATCAGGTAGCCATGTTCTATATGAACAAGCAGGGTGGAACAGGCTCTCTGTTGCTTTGCAACGAAGCTTTGCGACTGTGGGCCCTCGCCAGAGAGCATCAGATTCATCTTCTGGCAGTTTATCTTCCAGGCGTTCAAAACTCTTGGGCAGACAGGCGCAGCCGACTTCTGCTTCCACACGAGTGGTCCCTACATATGGACCAGGTGGCCAGGGTTTTTCGGATTTGGGGAACCCCGGACATAGACCTCTTTGCAAGTCCGTGGAATGCCAAACTTCCCCGGTTCTGTTCCAGAACTCCGGCTCAGGGAGCTCAGGCAAGGGATGCTTTCCTCCTTCACTGGAGTAAAGACTTCCTGTATGCCTTTCCACCCATTCCCCTAATTCCCCAAACCCTGTTCAAGCTTCAGAGAGACAGAGGCCACATGATTCTCATAGCTCCACATTGGCCACGGCAAGTGTGGTACCCTCTGCTTCTACATCTCTCTCAAGCTCCCTCCCTCGAGTTAGGGTCTGCCCCAGATCTCCTATCTCAAGAGGACGGAAAGTTATGGCATCCCAATCCCCAGTCTCTGCATCTCAGGGCTTGGTTGCTGAAGGCCTAGATCTCCAAGATCTTCATCTTTCTCAACAGGTGAAAGATGTTCTTTTATGCTTCCAGAAAACCTTCCACTAGACGTTCTTATGCTTTCAAGTGGAAGAGGTTTACTATCTGGTGCTCTGAGAAGGGTCTTAACCCCCTTGCCATACCCCTGGAATCTTTGCTGGAATATCTCCTCCATCTGTCCAATGCAGGCCTTAAAACAAATTCAGTAAGGGTCCATTTGAGTGCTATTGCAGCTTCCCTTAAGCCTCTAAATGGACAACCTATCTCCTCTCATCCTCTTGTAGCAAGGTTCATGAGAGGCCTCCTTTTAACAAAGCCTCCCATTAGACCACCTCCGGTAGCATGGGACTTGAATCTGGTTCTGGGTCAGCTTTTGAAGCCGCCTTTTGAACCTTTGGCTACCACCTCCTTGAAATACCTTTCTTGGAAAGTTATCTTTCTCATTGCAATCACATCAGCATGTCGTATTAGTGAATTGCAAGCACTCGTAGCTAATCCACCTTATACAACATTCCATCATGACAAGGTAGTCCTTAGGACTCATCCACACTTTATGCCTAAGTTGGTCTCGCCCTTTCACCTCAACCAGGAGGTCTACCTACCTGTCTTTTTTCCAGGGCCTCATGCATCAAGTGCAGAGAGGAATCTTCATACCCTGGACTGTAAATGAGCTCTGGCTTTTTATTTACAAAGGACACAGCAACATAGAAAGTCCTCTCAGCTCTTTGTTCCCTTTGATCCTTCTCATTTGGGACTACCAGTCTCCAAGAGAACACTATCCAACTGGATTGCCCAGTGTATTTCTTTCGCCTATCAGAGTAAGAACCTTTCTCTGGAGGGCCATGTCACAGCTCACAATGTGAGGGCCATGGCAGCCTCAATGGCTCATCTGAACTCTGTGTCTATTGATGACATCTGTCGAGCAGCCACTTGGACCTTGGTTCATACCTTCACAGCCCATTACTGCTTGGACAAGGACTCCCACCGGGATGCCTTGTTTGGTCAGGCTGTTCTCAAACACCTGTTCCATACTTAATCAACTCCTACCCACCATCCCTGATGGGATGCCAGAGATCCATGAGGTGAAGTGCAGCCCTGTCCCAGGGACACACAACTTCTGGGGTCTCTCCCTGGCATCTAAAGCTAGGGAGTCCCCATATGTGAAGACTCATTCCTGCTTGTTCCTGGAGATAGCACACTTACTTACCTGTAACAGGTGATCTCTGGGAACAGCAGGAATAAGTCTTCACAACCCACCCACCTCCCCTAGGAGTTGTATCTCTCTATCTATCTTTCCTTTCCCTCTCTCTCTCTCTCTTTGTCTCAGCTTTAAAACCCAACTGAGGGGAGACAGTTGGTAAAGGCGGGAAGGCAGCATGCAGGCGCTGTGTGATGCTCCCAAAAGCTTTCTGATTGTACGCTGGGGAGCGTTCCCGTGCAGGCTTTGTCGGTACCGACGATACCCATATGTGAAGACTTATTCCTGCTGTTCCCAGAGATCACCTGTTACAGGTAAGTAACTGTGCTTTCTCTGGAGGGCCATGTCACAGCTCACAATGTGAAAGCCATGGCAGCCTCAATGGCTCATCTGCACTCTGTGTCTATCGACTACATCTGTCGAGCAGCCACTTGGGCCTCGATTCATACCTTTACAGCCCATTACTGCTTGGACAAGGACTCTCGCCGGGATGCCTTGTTTGGTCTGGCTGTTCTCAAACACCTGTTCCATACCTAATCAACTCCTACCCACCATTCCTGGTAGGATGCCAGAGATCCATGGGGGGAAGTGGAGCCCTCTTCAGGGACATACAACTTCTGGGGTCTCTCCCTGGCACCTAAAGCTAGGGAGTCCCCATCTGTGATGACTACATTCCTGCTTGTTCCTGGAGATAGCACACTTACTTACCTGTAACAGGTGATCTCTGGGAACAGCAGGAATTTAGTCCTCACAACCCACCCACCTCCCCTAGGAGTTGTATCTCTCTCTCTCTTTCCTTTCCCTCTCTCTCTCTTTGTCTCAGCTTTAAAACTCAACTGGAGAGAGGCAGTTGGGAAAGGCGGGAAGGCAGCATGCAGGTGCTGTGGGATGCTCCCAAAAGCTTTCTGATTGGATGCTGGGGAGCGTTCCCGCGCAGGCTCTGTCGGTACCGATGATACCCATATGTGAGGACTAAATTCCTGCTGTTCCCGGAGATCACCTGTTACAGGTGAGTAACTATGCTGTCCCCACATTCATCATACGCTGGAAAGAACAGACACACAATAAATATGTAGGGGAGGGGGTGACACATGGGCTGGGCTGTGATTGAAGTCATTGAAACAACTGGAGCATGGGCCATATGGTCCTTGCATTTATCTTGTATTGGTTACACTTACAGCGCAATATCAGAAGATTAAAAGTGGCATAAGATGGACAAGAGGAAAGAGACCTGTTGCACATTAAAATGGCCAGTTACTTGATCTTATATTTCTGCCAACACTACTGCCTTATCTTCAGTACTGGTGATTGTCATACCATGGATTCCCTACTTATTACTACCATTCTGGAGTAATGTGGACATTGTGGTAAGCCGAAAATTACCACAGTGTCCATGTTAAACAGACAGCCTGTCAGAAAGAACATCTAAAAAATATTATTAAGGCAGTATAGAGAAGTTGAGTGAGCTAGCTGGTTTAATTTATACCATCAAGGTGGTTTACAGTGCATCAAATAGTTAGGGAGCATATTGACAAGATACAAAAGGAGAAAGAGGGCAAAGGAATAAAGTTATAATATTGGTTGGGAAAAGAAAAAGTACATAAGACTACCATTATACAAGAGGCTACAGCTGAAAATGCTGTTGGTAGGGAGTCAGGGCCCTGCCCTAGGCCTTGGAGCAGGTCTAGCATAGGGAACCAAACACTGAAGAATATAAGCAAGTTTTCAGACCTAACCTAAAAGTAGCAGGGCTGGCCCAACATCAGGCAAACCAAGCAGTCTCCTAGAGTGGCAGCTTCAGGGGGCAGCAAAGCTAAACAATACTTTCTGACAGCCATAACGGGCATAAAGCTTAAGATTTACCTAGGTGTCAACACCTTGAACCAACTCTGGGGCTGACCCTGAAAGGTAGAATAATTGACTTCCAGCCATAGAGTCATTGGTATGGACTTTACATGTAAGAAATGCAGTACTGTAAGAAATGCCAGACTGGGTCAGATCAAGGTCCATCAAGCCCAGTATCCTGGAGTGGAGGAGTGGCCTAGTGGTTGGGGCAAGGTACTTCAGGCCAGAAGGTCAGGGGTTCAAATCCCACTAGAGGACAGCAACCTTGGGCCAGAAGAACTGGGGTTTCTAGTCCCACAGGTGCTCCTTGTGGTCTTGGGCAAGCCACTTAACCCTCCATAGCCCATGTTCCCTGTAAAATAGTTATCTCCAAGTTATAATGCCCTGTTCAATGTAATTTCAGTTTGTTCAATGTAAACCGCACTGATGCAGAATAGCACAGTATATAAGAGAATGTAAATTAATAAATCCTGTTCCCAACAGTGGCCAATCCAGGTCACAAGTACCTGTCAGGTTCCCAAAAAGGCGCACAGGTTCCACAGGATAATTTTAGAACAAAGTCACCTATGTCTACCAAGTAGGTGCTTATTTTATAAAGATATATTGGTACCATTGTGTTTTTGTGAAATACCAGCAGAAAAACTACTAAAAGCATAAGTAAAATGCAGTTGTCTGCATAGCTCAGGAGCACATAGTTTGTATTTTATAACCTATACATTTACTTCATGCTCCATCCAAACCTCTCCTCCCAAACATGCCTATACCTTGGTCATGTGCAAGTATGCACTTACATGTCACAGCACTTACTTGTGTGTACGGGAATAATTTTATCAGAGGTATTTTACACGCATAGACATGTGAAAAAACCTTTATAAAACTACCCTTTATGGGGTCAAACTAGGAGAATGCAGATTGACCTGTCTAGATGGTGGGGAAACAGCTAACATCATAAGCTGTGCTGATCTTAATGATTGAGAGGAAGAGTAAGGCACAGAGAAGTTGCAAATGAGTCATTATTCAGTCATGGTTTATGTTTATGTTTATTACATTTGATATACCGGTTGTCAGTGTAGTTGAGAAATTAGATGGTTCAGTTTATTTTTATTTAATCTTGTTGCTGTAAAGTGATCCACTGTGTCTGTCCCAGGCCACTTTGAATTCCGTCACTGTTTGCCCCCACCACCTCCATCGGGAGGGCATCCAAGCATCCACCACCCTTTCAGTAAAAAAGTATTTCCTGACATTGCCTTTCAATTTACCACCTTGCAGCTTGATGTCATGCCCTCTAGTTTTACAGCTTCCCCGTCTCTGGAAGAGGTCTGTTTGTTCATTATTTCTCTTTAAGTATTTAAAGGTCTGAATCATATCTCCCCTATCCCTCCTCTCCTCCAAAATGTACATATTTAGGTCTTCAAGTCTCTCCTCATAAGGCTTCTGACGCAGGCTCCAAATCATTTTGGTCGCCTTCCTCTGAACAGCTTCCACTCTTTTTACATCCTTTAGAAGATACGGTCTCCAAAACTGAACACAGTATTCCAAGTGAGGCCTCACCAGAGACTTATACAGTGGCACTAGCACCCCTTCCTTTCTGCTGGTAATTCCTCTTTGAATGCAGCCCAACATCCTCCTGGCTTTTGCCACCGCCTTGTTGCACTGTTTTGCCACCTTGAGATCTACAGAAATAATCACACCAAGGTCTTTCTCCTTCTTCGTGCACACCAACCTCTCGCCCCGTAACGCGTACATTTCCCTTGGATTTCTGCTACCTAAGTGCATGACACTGCAATTCTTCGCATTAAATCTTAATTGCCAAGCATCAGACCATTCCTCCAGCTTTTGCAGATCCCTCCTTATATTAAGCACTCCCTCGGGGGAGTCCACTCTGTTGCAAATTTTCGTGTCATCTGCATAAAGACAGACTTTTCCATTCAATCCTTCAGCAATATCACTCACAAATACATTGAACAGTGCCGGGCCTAGGACCGAACCCTGAGGCACCCCGCTAATCACCTTCCTTTCATCCGAGTGAGCTCCATTTATCATCGCCTTCTGTCTGTCAGTCAACCAATTTCTGATCCAGTTTACCACCTTGGGACCCATCCCCAAACTACTGAGTTTATTGATAAGCCTTCTATGAGGGACAGTATCAAAGGCTTTGCTGAAATCCAGGTAGATGACATCCATCGCGTGTCCTTGATCCAGTTCTCTGGTCACCCAGTCAAAGAACTCAATGAGATTTGTCTGGCAAGATCGTCCCTCGGAAAAGATCTTGCCTTTTATGGCAGAGGATATATCCATTCTCATTAATGGCAACCTATCCAAGGGCATTATGCCAACTGATTGGAAGGAATCCTTGATATATCCTTTATTGAAGAAAATAGATCTTGACCTGAAACAACCATGCAACAATCACTTTATTTCTAATTTGCCCATTTTAGCAAAAAACATTGAGAAAGAAGTCGTATGTCAACTTACAGCTTGTTTAGCTGCAACCAATTTTTTTCACCCTAGACAATCGGGATTTTGAACATACCATAGCACAAAAACAGCTCTGCTAGTCACAGTAGATGAGATTTATGCCCATTGAGAAAATGGACAAATGGTTCTCTTAATCTAACTTGACCTCAGTGCGGAGTTTGGTCTGGTTGAACATGAACTGCTGCTTAAACGCTTCATGGAGGCTAAAATTTCAGGAAAAGTATTAGAGTGGTTTTCTTCCTATCCAAGTTCTAGATCATTTCATATAATAATCAGTGGGAAGGTATCAGCACCATACTTATCCTCCTGAAGAATACCCCAGGGTTCTGTATTGTCCCTTACGTTATTCAATATATTCCTTGCCTCCCATTGTGACAGTGATCCAAAGTTTAGGTTTTCGTCCATTCATATTTGTAAATGGTATTCAATTCATAATACATCATTCTACTTGGGACCAGCTCTTCCAGCAACAGTGCTGTACGGCATTAAACCAGATCGCAACCTGGATCAAGGATCAACAATTGTTTTTTTATGTATTCAAGCCAGAAGCGCTCTGGTTCAATAGAACTACCTTAGGGCCATCTTTTGTTGCAATTATGATGAACATGACTATTCCAATAGTGGATTCGATTTGATCTTTGGGTATAATTTTGGACCCCTCCCTTACGTTTACATTAGATATATATATCTATATATATAGAGATATATAGATAATATAGATAGATATATAGATATATATCAAAGGTAATATCTGCTTCCTTTTTTTCTCTAAGACAGATGATTGCTGCTAGGCCTTACCTGGATAAGGGATGTATTAAATTCTTACTACATGCCTTGGTCCACTCTAAACTGGACTATTGTAATTCCTTGTTGGTAGGGGCTATTTCATATAATTTGAAAAGACTGCAACTGGTACAAAATACTCTTATCAGACTCCTGACTGCCTCTAAAGTCAGAGATCGTGTTAGCCCCTTCCTTAAAAAGAAAAAATGGCTGCCTAAAGTCTGTCAGATTAACTATAAGATCCTGACTCTAACCCATAAAGTACATTTCACGAATTACCACTGTATTTGCATTGTTCATTCCTTATTAGCCAGCTTGCCAGCTACGTTTGTCACAACAGCATCTTTTGACTACTCCTCCTCTTCTGGAACTAACAAGAGAGGTAGCATTTAATTTCCTGGCTCCTACACTATGTAAGTCTTCCTTTATACTTGTGGATGGAGAGTTCATTAAAAATTTTTAAAAAGGTCATCAAAGAATGTCTATTCAATAGAACTTTCTCTTCTGAATGAGGATGGGAGCCTGGTCTGGGCAATCATCTAATGTTGTTTCCTTAATCATTTTAACTATGAATTGTCTCTGGTTTGACATTGTTGTCCTCTATTGCTTTGTTTAGTATGATCCTACATTCTTACTATAACTGTTAATTTTTACGGATTGTAAACTACCCTAATGGCTTATTGTCCAAAGGTGGTGTAACAATTAATATATCAAATTAAATCATGTTCACTTAAACCAGTCCTAGAGCTGGTATAGATGATCAGGCAAGTATTTGCATAAATTAAGGAATTTTATATAATCTGTACTCGTACTTGCTCATGCACTCATTCTCCACCTACGTTCGTACCCACTGGGAAAGTACATGTGATGCAAACAATACATGTGCTTTGATGCTGGTTGGTATTTTATAAGAGGTCATTTTCATCCTTTGATCCTGCCAACAAAATAGACTAGGGATTTCTTCAAACTTGAGGACACACTTTGATGTCACTCGACAATCTGCATTTTATTGACCTCCCGCCCCCCCCCCCCCCAAAACACACACACTTTGTAATGCCATACTAAGAGATCTAGTTAGAGTCATCTTTTCCTAAATTCAAGATAGCACTAAAGTATTTTATTTTGTATTGGCATACCCTGATTGAAAAGATTATTAAAGGTATTAACAGGATTGACCTAAAAAGCAACAGGGATAGACTATAGAATTTCTCTTCTTTTAGCTTTTCTTTAATTTCTAGGATTCTACTCTATGGACATTGTAACTGTTATTTTCTTACTTTTGACTATATTTTAACTTTTTTATTGTTTTTATATTGTAAACCTCTTTGAAGTGTAAACAAAGGGCAGAAAAGCAAAAATCTAATAAACATAAACATACAAACATAAATGTGCATTTTTGTCACCTACATCTAGGCAAGTCCTTATAAAATTACCCCCTATATGGATAACTTCTTTCTCCAACTCCACTCTCTGATTGTCCCAGCACTCTGGATAGTGCTGAGGCATTCAGAGCAGGGATGGTGCTTCCATTAGGCAAACTAGGCGGTCACATAGAGCACCAAAGTTCTGGGAGCAGCAGAAGGCCAGCAGCTCATCCCCCAGCTTTGTGGCCTGCGGGAAGAAAGGTGCTCTGCAGACATAGGGAGCCAAGGGTATCTGCACAAGCAAACATCCCAGCAATTTAACCTCCTGCCCTGCAGCTGGCACAAGAAAGGGCACTTAAGAGTGCATTAGTTTTCTCTGTTGTGTGGCATCAATCTCATGGATCATCTTGCAAGACTGACCCCGTGTCACAGAGGGAATTGACATGCTCTTCAGCACTGTTTCTCATGCTTGCCGTGGGGCAGTTAGTTGAACTGCTGGGATGTGTGCTTGTGTGTCTCCCCATGCTGCAGAAGAAATTGATGCACTCTTAAGTTCCTTTCCATCTGCCAGCTAAAAACTGGGGGGGCTGAGTTGCATGCCACTGTGATCAGTAGGTGGGTGGTGGGTGGAGGGGATTGCCAGAAGGAAGGTTCACCTAGGGTGCCTGATAAGCTTGCACCAGCACTGATTCAGAGAGAATATTCGACAGCATTGTCTGTATGGTGCCACACTGATTATGTTTCTCACTGGCATTTATCTGGTTAGCTGGCACCTTTGAAAATTGACTTAAAAGATATTTAAGAAAGCTTTAAAGACTAGGGTCAGAATTTTGAACTTGCCCTGTAAACCATTGGTAATTAATGCTGAAAAATCAACCGAGTGACATGATCAATGTTTGCACATGGCAGAGTAACCTGGTTGCAGTATTTTGGACCAGTTAAATATGTTACAAATTGTTTGCAGTAAGACTAGAAAAATCATTATTATATAATCTGTTCTTCTGAAAACAAGAGCATACAGAAGTTTTATTACTGAGACTCCATGAGATAGGGATAGATCCAAGCAATGCCGGCACAAGGAGATGAGGTGCCGTAGGTGAACCTCCTCCCGTGCACTCCCCTGGCACCCATTGCCGCTGCTCCCATCCCTCTCTAGGATGAGAAGGATGTAATTCTGCCCTTTCCTTCAGCATCAGTTATGAGCACTCATCCATCAGGATGTTTATTATCTTTTGGATAATCCAGTGGAGGAATGTAGTAAAGGTCTCAAACACAAAGCATTGACATGCATCTAATGAAATACTACATACTATGGAATTGGAAACTGAGGAGTGGATAAGGAGTAGGCAGAAAGCCAACTCTATGTCAGCCTTTGCAAGGTATAAGTTCCTGCCCGCTGCATATATGGAGTCAGCACAGAGGGTGGCTACTAAAATGGTTAGTGGTCTTCATTATAAAGCATATGAGGACAGATTTAGGGATTTTAATATGTATGTACACCTTAGAGGAAAGGCGGCATGGAGGTGATATGATTGAGGCGTGTAAATACCTCCATGGCATAAATGCACAGGGGGAGAGCCTCTTTCGACTGAAAGCAAGTTCTGCTGTTAGGGGACATGGGATGAGGGTGAAAGGGGATAGATTCAGGAGTGATATGCGGAAATATTTCTTTACGGAAAGAGTGGTGGATCCGTGGAATAGTCTCCCAGTGGAGGTGGTAGAGATGAGGACAGTATCTGAATTCAAAAAACATGAGACAAACACAGAGGATCTCCAAAGGAAAAAAGAGGACTGTTGTAGTTGTTGATATGGAAGAACAGACTAGATAAGCTATGTGGTCTTTTTACTGTTGTCATTTTTCTATGTTTCTGTGTTTCTATGTTAAGGTGTGGTCAAAGGAAGTACACTATATCATGCAGATCTCAATGGGTAAAAATTCATTGACAAAATTTCCTTCACGCTGTGTCTTTGTAAGTAGAACCGATGTTTCGGTCATCATGTTGTGGCTTTTTTCAGGATGAAGAAGTTATGCAATGGATGTCTGTTCTTATATATAGTGGTTCTCAAACCAGATTGGTAGGTTTGAAGCAGGAAATTTGAATTTTGGCCAGAGAGTTTGTTGAAGAAAAGGCGGGATATTTGAATTTGATTTTGACAGTAAAGTTTGTTGGAGAAAAAGCAGGCATCAACATAGAGGAAGCACAATCTGTACAGCATGAGACACTACACATTCACCCCACCAGTAGAAATGTAACAAGACACCAACATCACAACATGCTCACCAGTGTACATGCCATCCAATGGACATCCACAGACACAGCTTCAAATTGCTATGCTGACAGAGGATACCACTTGAGCACAAGCACCTTAGTGCATCCTCCAGCAAGTGAGAATCATTCTAATATCCCCACCCAGGCACCACCCGCTGGCAGTCCAAAACCCCCACAAAATCAACTTCTTCAGAAATCCATTTTGCGTAAAAAGAAAACGAAGTGCAGGAGATAGAAATCCTCCTTATCTTCCAGCTCCTCCTGTCATTGTCCTCCGTAGAAGCTAAACAGGCCAGAGGTACCAATGCACTGCTTATTCCAGCCGCCAGCATAATGGAGCAATGGAATACTGTTTCCTAGTCACTCAGAAAAAAGGTCTTAAGAAGAGAATATTTTGACATCTTCAAGTTGCCCGTAGGCAGTTGCAGGTGCAACATCAAGAATAAGATGGGTCACCTTCCGTATCTAGCCGGCTGTCCTGTTGCAAACATCACCACAAATTGGAAACTAGCAAACGCTAAAATGATAAGCATCACCTGCAAGAAAGATCCTTCAGAACTTGACTCCATGCTAGCTTATCTGGACATAACTGTCAACGCTTGGAAATAATTTGAGAGTAATTCCTGGCTTTTCTTTAACAAGCATTTCCAGGGCAAAATGGAGTTGAGACCTATTCTGTCCTGGAGAGCAACTGACATTGGACTATAGTTGAAGAGGATTGCATCCCAGTATAGGCAGTCCTTTCAGAAACATCCTCCAGCCATCACCCACAAATCCTCAGGGGGCAATGACATATGCAGACATGCTCCTTTTGCAATTGCAAGTACCAATACATATGTGTCTACTGTGCTGTACCTCATCTAGTGTTGCATTGCACTAAAAAGCCCCAGCCCAAGACCATTCCTAAATCAAATCCCGGCAGTCCATTTCAGCAAGCACCACACCTGTCTGCATTGATGCTATGGTACCATGGTTAAATATATATCTGCAACTCACCAGTACAAAACTCCTAGCCAAAGGATTCCAGCATGGGTTTATAATACCATTCCATGGCTCCCTCCAGAGAACCATCATACAACTCATGCAACCCCCACGGCACTTGTGCCACATCATCCAGGAAAAAAGTGAGGCAGCGATCACTCTGTAGCCGATGGTGGGTCCCTTCGTGGACTCCCCATATTCCTATGCTTCCGCATTTGTTCACTAACTGACATCCCCAAAGAGGAACTTAGCATGACCCGGAAAACTGCAAAGATCATGAAGCCTAAGAGAACACTTCTGAAGGAAGAGTCTAAGTTCTGCACTACGAGTATTCCAGAAATTTTCTAATATTATCACCACTGGTCTTTCAACTTCCCCACAATCTTTACCTGTAGCAGCATTCAATTCACCCCTTTGCTGATTTTCCAGGGCCATACCTTTTTCTTGCTTATTCTGCAGCTCTTTTTGCTCAGAGGGTGCAGACACTGAAAGTGGTAGCCCCTCGAGCTCGCTAGAATCTCCCCAAGTCACAGAATTGATTGGGATGGCATCTCCATTGCCAGCACATCTGCTTCCAGGTTGTGGAGTGGCTGATCTCACCTCAGGGTTCAATGACACTCCTTTGTCACTCTGCTTAGTCCCGGAACTCGCTGAGCATTCTACAGTCAGAGCAGCGCTCATTTTGGAACAAACGCCAGAGCTTTCTGAAGTGCGCTATTCCGGCTGAGATAAAGGAGATGTGGTACAGGGGATTCAGCCGCATTTTCCCCTTCCTTCCCCCTCTATTGAAATATGCAGAGAGCAGCACAGGTCAGCTCAAAGGAGACACTTAGTGGAGCATACAACTAAACACCCTCCTTCGTCACTATCTTGGTTCCCTCGTGCATTTAATAAAGCTGTCAGCAGAAAGGACTGACCATGAAGGTTTTAAAAATCAAGCTGCACGGCCAGACACACGAAAACAAGACACTCGCCAGTAGTGTATTGAGGCATAAAATGCTGAGTTCTTAGAAAGGCCGTCAATCCATGGCTTAAGGGTTATCAGAGAGTCAGCTGACATCATTGTAGCTGACCGACAGCGAGTACTGCAGCAATTGGGACTTGTAAAAGAACTCTAAAAAGTCAACTGACTAAAAATCAAATACTTTTTGGATTTTTAGTTAGTTTTTGAGTTCTTTTATGACACATGCTGTCGGTCATCACTTTGCCATACACTGTAACTTTCTCAATGCTTTGGTTTATATTGTTTTATTAAATCAACTCTATTTAATATTATGTTTGTTACAGTAGGTGTGCAGTTTTTCATTCTCAGAGTGAGTAGGCACCTCCGCTGTTGTGCCAGTTTTATGTAATTTGACCAGATTGGTGCAAGTGTGTATACATACTTCTTTTTTAGTCATGCACGTCTCAGTATTTGTTTTTATATGTTTCCAACTATGTTTTCTTTTGGCTGACTATAATTCATGCGTTTTACAGACTTTGTGCAAATTCACTTCTGATGCAGGCTTAATGCCGTCATTTGGCCAAGTTGGAATTAAAGGGAATAATTTTATAACCAGCCACATTGAGTTGCACACCATGAATGTACCTAAGTCAGGTATTTTAAATGACTTACGCATGTGGATGGGCAATTATGCTTGTGCTTTAGCTGGTCACTATTCTATAAGCATGAGCCGAAAGTCCTATGGTGTACTTTGGGAGTGGACATGTACATGGGTGACGTTTGGGTGGAGCTCAGATGTATCCGCATAAGTTATAGAATGCTATAACTTACATAAGTTCTCTACAAATCTAGGCATGCTCATTTACACCAAGGCTAGGGCTGGCATGTGTAGCCCCACCACTTCTACCCCTATTCTATAAAGTAACATACACGCGTATGTTACTTTATAAAATAACCATGCTTGGCGAATGCATGAACGCATGTTAACCTGAGCGACCTTTATAAAATTATCTCCATAACACCTTTATTTTATGCACACCCAAAAAGATATCTGAATTTTCACTACATTGTTTCATCCACTATTGTGCAATAGGTTTTAGGCAAAGGATTATTACCCCAACTCATGAAAAAGTAAATATATTAGATTTATTATTTTTACAAGAACAGAAAATTGTAGCCGCTGTGTTAGTCCACTCGGATAGTGCAAATGTCAACAAGCAAGTTGTAGGTAATACCTTTTTATTCGCCTAACAATATATTTTTGAAAACGTGTCAAAAATATAATGTTAGTCCAATAAAAAGATATCACCTACAACTTGCTTGTTATCCTTTATTTGCATTATTTTTACATGAAAATAGGAGTTCTGTGATTGACTTTTGCGATTTGAGTTTGTTGTTTTGTGGTCTGATCACTGTGCTATCACATTTTGTTTAGCTTTTTCCTCTGAGGGGCTTAAGGGGTGTTCCAGTAATGAGCAGCATGTATCTATCTTTCAAAAGAGAGATGATATTCCAGTAAATCAGTTTGCGGAGTGTTATTCTGTCTTGTTTAATGATGCTGTTTATAAACCAATTGATTTTCAGTCTATGGGATGAAACTATAATGTTAATGCTGGTGCAGATTGCTTGTAAAAAGGATTGTTTGTGCCATCATCATCGTCATGCACATTGGTTTTCTGGAGAGGTTGCTCTATGTAGTGACAGTTTTATGCCATTTTCTTTCAACACATCAAGGTTAAGTCACTTGAGAGTAGAATTGACTGTTTGGATTTATTAAGAGTATAGGAAATTAATTGCCCTGAAACAAAGAACATTACATGTTGAAATTTGAAAGAGGCATTAAGTCTTCCCCATGAGTTATTCCAAATGGTGAAGTGCTTAACTTTGGATAAAGATAATGGAAGCAAATGTTCGCAAATAATTTGTAAAGATTTTCCATCTAATTTTTTCTTTTAGAAACATTCAATGCTTAAATGATGATCAAATGTTACTCAGACTGATTTACCAGAGGCATGCTTTGTAAGAACTGATTTAAAATGGGATAACTTTTCTGTATTGTCTAGTTTAGATGCTGAGCGCCTTTTATAAGAAATGCATCATAATTCCTAGTCTTTAGATCCCTGTGCAGAATCGCTGATTAAGGCCATAGAGTAGAAATCAAGTCTGTAAGGAAGAAATCAAATAAAGTTACATGCCATCCATATGCGTAAGCCATGTATCTTCCATGACCTTCATGCATGGATAGGCCTTTATGCATGTACTCTGGATGGGTGCTATTCTGTAAAAACGCATATCAGGCCAATGGAGTGTACTTTTGGTATGGGCATGCACATGAGCTGAGCACAAATTTATGCACATAAGTTATAAAATATTATAACTTACACATGCTCGTTGCAAATCTAAGAACGGCATTTACACTAAGTCTAGGGTTGGTGTAAGTGCTCGAGCCTATATTTGGTGTAAGTTTTTCACCGCTTGCGCCCCTATTTTATAAGGTATGCACATACCTCACTTAATAAAATAAGCATATTAGGTGTGCATAGAATCGTGCTTTAATTAGGTACAACTTTATAAAATTATGCTCCAAGTGGCAGAGAATGCGCCTTAAATTATGGCATGATCACTTACACCAGCTATAGAGATGGTATAAATGACCATGCCAAATTTTTGCAAGTACCCACGTAAATTATTGTATTCTATTAACATTCATACTTGCTTGCAGTATCTGTACTCCACCCAAATTCTACCCGTTTGCATGCCCACAGTGAAAGTATGCATACAAATAACACGTACATTTATGCTGATCCGCTATTTTATAAGAGATCATTTACGCGTGTTTGTGACTACTTAGGTTTTGTGGGGTCAGGAGGAGAGGGATCAGGGATATCTGGGGTCCACTTTTCCTTCAGAGATCTAGGATCTTCTGAGGTAAAGTGCTGCAATTCACTTGAGATGGCCCCCTTTGCTCCTGAGTTGTATCTTTGCTCCATCCCTGAGCAAGTGTAAAGGTTCAGTGTTAAGGGAAGATTAAAAAACTGCGCTAAATTTCAATGTGTTTTTTTAACATTGGGGGGCGATTTCATATTCAGGCGGTGGCATGAGATTTGCATGCTCAGTACTGTGCCTTTTAGTGCAGTGGTACCTTTATTTCTTGAGCTATCTCGCTCTCTCTCTTCTCTCGGTACTTCTGCTATGCTTTCTGCAGAGGCAGGAGGAAGATGCTACTCTAAGTCTAGCAGTTTTGCAGTTCTGGGTATACTTATCAGGATAAAAAGTTTGCATTTACTTGCAAACTGAAGCAGCAGTCAAAAACAGTATTCCATTCTTTCCTGGTTGGTACTATGGAGCAGGTAACAAACCAAGATGAAGTTTATTCAGCTCCTCTATCTGTAGCCCATTGATGAGAACCTCCAGAATCTTTCTGTCTTTCTCCCTGCCAGCAAAACATGTCTGAATTAAATTGTCTGTTGGTATATCTCTGCAAGTGCACGTGGAAATCTTCTCACAGTCCCTCTCTGTTGGCTCTTGATCTGACTGCAGAGAGCAGTCAACTTGCCTCTTAACAGGTTAGAAGATGGATGAAGGAACACAGTCGGTGTCTTTAGTATTTTTTCCCTTGTGAACTTTCTTCTTGCCTGTCAGTTTTAACACTGCTGCTTCTGGCTGGCAACAGAGGCAACCTTCAGTTTAAAAAGAAGCATAAAAACATTAAAACCTATTGCAATAGACTGCTTGGATGTTGCTGTGAGAGCAGGAGCACCATTCAGTGCTACTACTAAATATTACCCAAATCACAGAGAAAAATCTGTCATTTTCCAGAACAGGGGAGGGTTTTTTTTTTTACTGCTAGTCATTTCATGCTGGGAAGAGATTTCTCTGAGAGGGAAAATCCTACTTCATATATAAACCACCCCCAAGGGCAGAACTCTGTCTTTGGCACACAGCCATTACATGATGAGGAAGGCGTAGGGACTCTGCCCTTAGGGGCTAGTACTGCTACTACTACTACTAATCATTTGTTTAGCACTACAAGGCATATGCAGTGCCCTTGAGCATTTAGCCATAGCACCACAGGGAAGAAAAGTAGATATTTGGAGCCCACTGCTTATATTATCAAGAATGTGCTGCAGGCTTAGAGTAGTGGCCTGGGAGAAGAGATCAGAGGGTTAGTGCATGTGCAAACCCTGCCAGCACTGCACTGTATCACAAGGAGAGCTGCTCAGCTGTGAAAGAAGTTCCAAGAGCTGTACCAGCAACCAAACCTTCCAGATGATCTGAGCCAGGACCCTTGCAAAGTTATTCCACAAACCTGCATCTATGGAAGCCACCAGCTATCAGGAGGAGAAGGAGCCCAAGCAACTATCTTATACCAGTGACACCAGATACAAATGTGATATCCAGCATAACATCTGGGGGTGGGGGGACTGTGTCTGCCTTACATACAGATTAAGGTACACCGGGACAAAGTATTAGAAAGAGGAGAGAGGGATTTCCAGTCAGGATAAACCAAACTGCATACTAAAGGTACATATGTGGTAAAGAAATCAAATGAAGTAGCTGGGGTGCAAGAGTGGTAAAGAAATAAGTGATTGCTCAGATTGAGAGAGAGTAAATAAAAGGATTTTGGTAAAATATCTAAACTGAGAAGAGAGAGGAATAACTTGTAACCGTTTTTGACTAAGGAGGAGTTAACTGCTTGTAATATAGTTCTTGTTTGGTGTTTCTGCAAATTGATGATGTTGTTTTTCTCAGTGACCCTAAAGTTTAAGTACACCCTTTAGGGCTGGCCCAAGAGTTTCTGCCATCCTAGGCAGAGAACCCGGCCTTGCCACCCTCCCCCCACTGCTGATGCACCTCCACCAGCTAACGCCACCCCCCCTCCCCCCCGCTGCCACCGATTCTATGGTGGGCAGCAGCAGTATTTACAAAAGCGATGGCATTTTGCTGCCATTTTAAAAATACTGCCACTGCCTGCCTGCCTCCCCAAATGGAATCGGCGGCAGCCCTGGGGGGGCAGCATGGCCACTGCTGCTGCTGCAACCCAACCATGCTACCTTCGCCGACCCATGCCAGCTGCCTTAGGCGACTGCCTGGTGGACAGGCCAGCCCTGACATCCTTGGTTCGGAAGACAATTTCTGACCTGGACTCAATTTTTTAAGAAGGAAGTGGAGTGAGAGTGTCAAGTGCTTCCTGGTTTAAGTGAGTCCCTACTAAAGGACCATGATACTTAACATCTATGTGCTCCACAGTAAAGACTGAGGAAAAAGTTCAGAGGATTGGTGTGCTTCCTTGTCTGCCAAGCAGTTTGTGATGTAACTGTGAGGACCACACAGAAAGGGGGTTACAAACAGTAAACTAGTGCATATATTAAACCTACGAGGCCACAACATTGAGAACTCCTCTTTTGTGGAAGGACAGCTGCCAACAGCACTGAGAGAGGGCTGTGATGGGCGCCCTCTTGAAAAAGATCTCCCTTGACCAGGATAAGCCTGAAAACCCTCCACCGGAATCAAACATCCATGCTCTGGGAAAACATTTATAGAACAGACAGTCTACTTCCAACTTAACGATTGGCTAAAATATAGAAACTGGCTAGGCCATGTCATTCTGGCTTCAAACCTGGGTATGGAACAGAAACAGTTCTGGTATCTTCTGCTTGATGATCTCCATAGGAAATGTGACAGAGGATCCGCCTCAATACTAGTGCTGCGTAATTTCTCAGCAGCCTTTGATACCGTGGACCACAATGTCATGCTTGCATGGCTGGTGGAAACAGGTACTGGTGGCATAGTATTTACATGGTGCAAATTTATTTATTTAAGAGCATTTGAAATATTGCTGTTCCACAGTCCATGCCCATTATCATAGTGGTTTACATATCAGTTTATAAGCAGAGCTAATAAAATCAACAATAGGCAATAATTAAATTACACAATCAAAATGAAACAATTTATGGAACACTTACTAGAGAGAGGGACATGGAGAAGCACAACAATTTAAAATCTTTTGAAATAATCCTGCTCTACTCCTCACCAGCAACAGAACCTGGGCTCTTAGGCTTCAATCCCTTCACTCAAAGCTATGGGAGAGAGAGAGTAATAATAAATAATAAAACAATTTACACACTCAGAATTATATTAAAACACTGTATTCTTAAGGCCTTAAGGAAGGGAGCCCACAGTCTTGCAAAAACTTGAGCGGTTCTTGTAAATACCCCTCACCCCAGCTAGGCCAGAGCATCTCCTTTATTGAGAGAAAAACTGCGTTGTCAGCACCACTTTTGTTACAAGTCTTGTTATGGGACACAATAAACACAGATATATTGCTCAGCTGAATTAGAAGAAGCAAAAACATTCTATCCCATTCTGCTAAACATGGCCTTCCTTAGCGTTCCTCCAGGCTAGTCCTGAACCTTTGGGGTCTTGCTCCTCCTCCAGCAGCTTTGGAGACTGAGACATGTCGCCTCTTTTGATGTCACTGGTATAAGTACCCTGGATCCGCCTCCAGACATCAGTATTCTCAGTCTCCAAGCAGCTTGGAGGGCTGGTGAGCCCGGGGTTGGGGCTCACCTAGAGGAGCAATTAAGCAGTGGTCGCAGGTTTTCTGAGAATTGGAGCTTAGAGTCTACTGGGGGAGGCAATTGCTGTGCTGAGCTGCTGATTTCTGTCTGTGCTTCAGCCATCTTTTCTCTATTGCTTTCCGTTCTCTCCCCCTCCCCCCCCCCCCCACCTTTTTTCTCCCTCCGATTCTGCTGCTCTGCAGGGCTGTGGAGTTTCAGTCCTGAGTAGGGAGAGCTGTTGGGGAAGGTGGGCTGTCCTCCGGTTCCCGAACCCACCTTCGGGGGTGAGGAACCGGCAGCAGGATCTTCAGGCCAACCGCCAGTGAGCCTGCAAGTCTGAGGCCGAGGTTGTTTCCGGCGCGACTTGGCAGGCTCTACAGAGAGTAGAAGACAGTGTGCAGCCCCGGGCGCCGAAGCCGCGATCACGGCTGAGCGCCGGAGGGCTGGCTGCCGCAAAGAAAAGTGCCTGAGAACAAGGTAAGGGACCGGGGTCGTCGAGGTTCTCTTTCAGTTTAGTGTGGTGCTCTCGGGCCGCGTGTGGAGCCCGCAGTTAGGCCGCGTGTGGGAGACATCGCTCGCACGCACGGGAAAACGCCGGGGTTCGCTGAGAGCAGATTGATTTTGGCTTCTTTCGGGCAGGAAAGCCTCGTTTTGTATTTTGACGTTTGGTAATAAGGTGCAGGCAGTGACAGGAAGCAGGCTCGATTTAAAAAAAAAAAGAACAAACACCCCAATTTCAGCCACGTTGCAGGGCTTGGGCTGCAGGCGCTTGGGGACAGCAGTGAAAGGTGTCCCTTTCTCCTGGGCAGGCGGCATGCCGTCTAGGTCTCTCTGCTTACTGTGTGGCTCTAAGAGAGGGGCTGTTTCTGAGACAGGGGTCTGCAGAAGTTGTTTTAGAGAAGCAGTCTCTATGGAGCAAGGGCTGGCAGAGAGTGGGGAAAATCCAAAGGAAGGGGCTGCGGACATCTCTGAGCAGAAGAGGTTGGCTGAGCCCGTCCTGGAGCCCGTGCCGGGGCCATCTTCCCTTCAGGGGGGCCAGGTGGCGCAGGGGCAGGTCCCAGGGGGTTTCGAAGCAATTTTTTCCCCGCAGTTTGTGCCCCTCCTTCAGCAGGTGTTTGCAGGGGCGCAGGCGACCCCTCATCTGGTTTGGCAGAGGGGGGTTTAGGAGAAAAGCGCCCGGGTGCTCCTCTAAGCTTGGGTGGCTCCGGGATTCCAGCAAAGAGGGTACGGCCCAGTAAGGAGCCGTCGGCTCCGTCAGTGGCTTCAGAGGGCGTAGATGTGGAGGAACTGGGTCAGGATTTGGAGATCGAGGAAGATTTGGAAGAACGAGAGATTATTGAGCAGGAGGACCAGGCCTGAGTGGTTAGGATTTTTCGAAGAGATGAGTTACCAGCGCTCATCTCCGAGGCGCTTAAAGCGCTTAATATGCCGACAGGGGGTCAGCCAGAGGAGGCGGAGTTGGAAGACCCTTTGTTGCAGGCCTTTCGTAAGTCTCAGAAGGTTTTTCCTGTGCACAGGGTGTTCAAAGAGATGATTCAGAGTGAAAGGGATATGCCGGAAGCTGGACTGAAGGGGTCCAGGGTGAGAGCTCAGCTCTATCCCTTAGCAGAGCAGGATCGGGAATTGTTCAGGTCTCCTAAGGTAGATGCCTCGATTTCGGCAGTTACGAAGAAGACTACCATTCTGGTTGAAGGGAGCGCGGTGCTGAAGGATGCGCAGGACAGAAAATTGGACACCTTGTTGAAACAGGTTTTTGATGTGAATGCGCTGTCCCTCCAAGCGTCCATTTGTGGGGCTTGGGTAGCCAGGGCTTGCCTGCGTAGGGCTATGGGTCTTCAAGCGGTGGATTCGGCGGCAGAGGCAGCCAGGTTAGAGATGGGGGCAGCTTATCTGGTGGATATTCATTATGATCTTGAGCGTGGTTTGGCTAATAGTATGGCTTCGGCGGTGGCGGCCTGGAGGTATTTGTGGTTGCGGAATTGGTCGGCGGACACTTCTTCGAAATCTAGGCTGAGTAAGCTGCCGTTCAGAGGAAAGCTTCTGTTTGGAGAGGATCTGGAGAAGCTGGTGAAAGATTTGGGGGAGTCAAAAGGGGGCAGACTCCCGGAGGATAAGCAGAAGCCAGGTCGCTCAGGTCCACCCGCTAAAGGGCAACAAAGGGAGTTTTGGAGTTTTCGTTACCCTAGGGTTTGGCCAGGCTCAAAGGGGGCGGTTTCCCTTTCGTAGTCAGGGGTTTTGAGGGTTTAGAGGGGCGAGCAGGGGGTTTGGTTCCTCCTCGGCCCTCAATTCCTGGAAATCCCAATGAAGCCAGGGGGGTCCAGGCAGGGCAGAAGCCGATAGGAGGTCGCCTGCGGAACTTTTATCCTGCCTGGACTATATATATATATATAGATAGATATAGATATAGATAGATATAGATAGATAGATATCTCATTATGTAAATAGTTCACTGATATAATCTAACGCACTGCCCCACACACAACACCTCTCAATTCTCACACTGCATGCTACAAACCACACTTTATTATTGATTTTGATTGATGTGCCACACTGCCTTGATTCAACGATAAGGCGGTATACTAAATCCTTCTAAATAAATAAATAAATCACATCCGATCAGTGGGTGCTGGAAGTTATCCGAGAGGGATATGCCTTGGAGCTTCAGCGTCCAGTGACGGATGCCTTCCTGCAGTCCCCGTGCAAAGCGCAGGCCAAATACGTGGCGGTGGAAGAGACTCTAAACCGGCTGCTTTCCCTCGAGGCGTGGTCCCAGTACCCCCAGACCAATGCGGCTGCGGTCGATACTCTATTTATTTTGTGGTACCAAAGAAGGAAGGGACTTTTCGGCTGATTTTGGATCTCAAGCGCGTCAATCGATGTCTAAGGGTGTCTCATTTTCGGATGGAAATGTTGAGGTCAGTCATAGTAGCGGTCCACACGGGCGAGTTTCTGACGTCGCTAGATTTGTCGGAGGCATATCTGCATATTCCCATTCGTCAAGAGCATCAGAAGTTTTTAAGGTTCGCGGTTCCGATGGGGCACTTCCAGTTTCAAGTCATGCCATTTGGTCTGGCGACAGCGCCGCAGGCTTTCACCAAGGTGATGGTGGTGGTGGCCGCGGCTTTGAGGCAGCAAGGAATCTTGGTGCATCCCTATCTAGACGATTGGTTGTTTCGGGCAAAGTCCGAAAGGGAGAGCGAGGAGGCCACGAGCAGAGTGGTAGCGTTCTTGGAGAGCCTCGGTTGGGTAGTCAGTCGGGCCAAGAGCAGGTTGAGGCCTTCGCAGACCCTGGAGTATCTAGGGGCATGGTTCGATACCAGGGTCGGACAGGTATTCCTTCCGCGGACCCGAGCACAAGGTTTGCGGTGTCTGATCCGGATAAGGAAGGTGAAATTAGACTTACCTGCTAATTGTTGTTCCTTTAGGAACTCCAGGCTAGTCCTGTATCCCTCACGGACTTAAAGGGGGCTTCCGCCTGAAGCAGTGGAGGTGTGACAGGTAAGCGACAGTAACTACAGCTATTCTTCTTCTTTTCTGTCAAAAGGCAGGCATCTCAGCACATGAGATGGTTGGTTTGGGGGGGGCGCGATGTTTTGCTGTGTATTTTGAATCTCCTATCGTTCCAGTTGGGGCTAGCTATAGGATTGTTAATAGGTTGTTAGTAGAGTTACTACTTAATTGTTGCTCTGGTGAGTCGCTTTGTCAATAGGTTACTGATGTCTGGAGGCGGATCCAGGGTACTTATACCAGTGACATCAAAAGAGGTGACGTGTCTCAGTCTCCAAAGCTGCTGGAGGAGGAGCAAGACCCCAAAGGTTCAGGACTAGCCTGGAGTTCCTAAAGGAACAACAATTAGCAGGTATGTCTAATTTCACCTTGGTTTTGGGTAAACATATCTGTCCGGGCTGCTAGTGAATTCTAAGTCATTCTCCCTCTCATCACCTTTCAAACTAGATAAACAGAACATATGGGGGAAAAGGGAGGACAGGTTAATGGCTTTATCCTGTCTGTCAGATTGACAAAAGTTAATTCTGTTAACAACACTGCATCATTGGACACTGCTATGGACTGCCTCAAAGATCCATACTGTAACCTATCTTATTTAATATCTGTCTCTAGCTGAACTGTTTGGGTGATGGACGCAACATTCTATATCTATGCCGATGATATACAGCTACCCATACCCACTGAACCAGATCTACCAACAGCTTTGAGCAAATAAACTGCCTTTCTAACAGCAATTCAAGAATGGACAAAAAAAACAACAAACTCTGCCTGAACCCAAGTAAAACAGAAATTCTGTGAGCTCCTAATGCACAGGTACCTGGCATCAAAATCCCTTTTGGGGACCTATGAACCCCCCTCTAAAATTACAGGTCAGGAATCCTGGGATATTGTTGGACGCATCACTCACTTTCAGCCCAAAAATTCAGGCAGCATTTAAAAACTGTTTCTGTCACCTGCAGCAACTATGAAATCTTTCTCCATATATTGAGAAGATAAGTCTGTTCACAGCGGTCCATGTTATGATATCATGGCTGGACTACTGTAATGCCCCTATATATTGGTCAAACCATAAAGACTGCACCAGCTCCAATTAATTCAAAAAATACTCCTGTAAGATTGATAAAGAGCTGCACGCAGCATAACCATATCACACCATTCTGGCAAAACTGCACTGGCTACCAGTAGCTTACAGGGCCAAATTTAAAACTCTCTGATTTTCAAGGCCCTCGTGCAAAATGTGTTAAAGTACCTATTTTAGCCCTCTTGTATGGAATTATATAGCATGCTACCTGTTCCTCTCCAAAGATTCTGCAGCCCAGAGTTCAGGGCTGGGGGGGCATGACTCACAAGGAGAGATCAAGAACTCAGCAGGGTGCAAGAGGAAGGGAGGCCCCGGGGAGCCAGAAGGCCTTCCATGGCAAGCTGTGCAAAAGAGTTCTGAGGTACAAACTTTAACTGGGGCTGGAGAAAAGCCTGGGAGAACTAGCTTGTGAAGGTTTAAAACAGATTTTTTTCTCTGATCTGCTGACTGTTCTGGGTTTTGCTTTGTGGAGGTTTAACAAGTAGGGACAGAATAAAAACTGCATTTGTTTTCCCTGAACTGCTGTCTTGTGTTTTAAGAAAACCCCCTTTCTATCCGTATGCCACGCTTACCACATATGGTGGCTCCTTGGAGATTTCCTCTAACCACGTGACTGAGGGCCAATCCACGTCCCTCCCGGGCTGGGCCTGTACAGAAGGTCAGGATTTTTTTGTTTGTTTGCCCTAGTTAGGGAGCTTGAAAAACATATATTCCGTGCCAGATAGCCAGGCTTTGGCTTTGCTTCTAGAAGCTGCTAAGAGTTTGTTGGAGCTGGAATACAGCAGGATTAACCCAGCTACAGAAGAGTAAGCTGTAGTGGTGTTGCAAGAAAGCAGTAATATGCCAGGATACAGCTCCCTCCTCCTGCTTCTGGCAGAAGGGCAGTAGCAACAACAAAAGTATTAGGAGTGACAACAATAGCATCAACAGCACAACAACAATGTCAGCAGGAGTTTCAATGCACCCTGCTGGAAGGGCAGCAACAACAGCAGCAGCAGATACAGAATCTTATTCAGGTGCTAGTTCAGTTGACCCAGGCCCTGCAGAGATCGCAACTCAACACTCCAGTGCAAGCGCTTCTTAAAATGATAGCAGACCACTTTTTGGTGAACTTTGAATGAGCCGCCTATGTGACTGCAGGAGACATGGGCTATTTATTTGTGCAATCTGCTGACGGGCAGCAGTCAGGCTGCATTCTAGGATGCCAACCCAGATGGGCGAGCTACATACCTACATATGAGTAGGTATGTACTCCAGAGGCCTACTGCAAGCGATTCAGAAAGGCGGGCTCCACATAAAGGAGAGTCCTCAGAGGTTCCTCTATCAGTTGAAGGATCGCGGATGGAAGTGGCTGCAACCGAAGGGAAAGACTTGACCCAGGATAACCAAGATTGTGCTATTGGAGCAGTCTTTGAAGGGCTTGATCGCCCCAGTGAAACAGTGGGTACATCAGCACCCTAATTTTACACTGGAGTGTACATTGAAAATAGCTGAGGGTTATCATGAAGCTCATCTGGTGACTGAAGCGGACAGTGAGAAGGGGGAAGAAGTCACTCGTTAGCCCATGAAAATGGAAGGAGTAGCCAGAACAGATATTGGTTCCCCTGTTCCGACCCCCAAAGTCACCTCCTTGGCAAGGGCATGGCCCTAGGCATGACCCCTTCACCTGTTTTAGGTGTGAAGCCTGGGAACACTTTGCTTGGAAGTGTCCCCTGGGTGTGGAAGAATCCATGGATGTCAGCCTAACCACCCCTCACACCTGCATTTTTGTGGACACTCCCCACCCAGGGGCCCAGAACTTTGTGATTCCAGTGAAGCTCGAGGGGACTCGTCTCTAGGCCTTGATATAGTGTGTGGACCCTCATTCGCCAGGAAACTGTAACCCAATTTCAAATTGACTATGCAAAGACTGTAACACTGGCCTGTGTGCATGGAGACCTGAGATAGTATCCCATGGCACAGGATTCATTTAAGACTCCAGCAGGGTAAGCCATTTTCAAGGTCATAGTGCTGCCCTGGATCCCGTATCCAGGATGATTGGCCGAAACTACCCAGACCGGATTGATATGGACCCGGCTAAATGACGGCCCTGCTAAGTCAGACTAGAAAGATTTCCCAGAGATTTTCCCACTGGAAGACCTGGATCTATATGTTGAATCCCAAGCCTGCTAAGTCCCGAAGATGGCATTGCTGGGAAAAACTAAATTACTAACAGAATCTGGGGGTGGCTATGGGGGAGGGATCCGGGGAGGGAGAGCCTAGGGAAGAAACCCCTGGGGTATAGCTCAGGGCTTAGCTGGAGTGACCCAAATCCCTTCTAGGGGAAGATGCAGGGAGCTTCAGGAGGGCCCAGCAAGAGGATGAGTCCCTTAAACTTGCCCGAGAGCAGGTTTTGGAGGTGGATGAAGTTCCTGTAGGTAGCAGAGACTCCCCTACAAGAATCTTTCCCTATTTTCTGCTAAAGGGAGATTTATGTTTATGTTTATGTTTATTTAAATTTGATATATTATACAGAGTGGCTGAGGGTGCTCTAGAGGGGGAAGAGGTAGAATAACTGATAGTTCCCCGGTCCTGTCATCGGGAGGTGTTATCGTTGGCCCATAGCCATTTATTAGGGAGACACCTGGTGGTGGAGAAAACACTAGAACGTGTTGTAGCCTCATTTTTCTGGCCTAGAGTCCATAAACAGTACAGTTATATTGACCGTTATGCCCTACCTGCCAACTTTATAACCCCACCAGAGTCTGACCTGCCCCTGTAGTGCCTATGCCCATCTTTGAAACCCCGTTTGAAAGAGTGGCCATGGACCTGGTAGGTTCCTTGGAGTGAACCACCCGAGGCAACAAGTATATTTTAGTTATACTAGACTACACTACCCGATACCTGGAGGTCATTGCTCTAAGCAATATGAAGACTCCTACAATCGCGAATGCCCTCTGGGAAGTGTTCTCATTGGTAGGAATATCAAATGAGATCCTCACAAGAAACATCCTTTGTATCCAAGGTAATGAAGCAAGTGTGTGCCTTGGGGAAGGTCAAGATGTTGCGAACATCAGTATGGATGACCTCATCAAGTGATTCAATACAACTCTGAAAAAGATGTTAAAAAAAAGGTTTGAGCAGGAGGATGGGAAGAATTGGGACATTCTCTTACCCTATTTGATGTTTGCCATCCACGAGGAACCTCAGATTTCCACAGGGTTTTGCCATTTGAGTTGCTCTTCGGAAGATGGCCAAGTGGCATATTAGATGTGGTAAGAGAAACCTGGGAAGAAGAACCCCGTGCCTGGTGTAATTTGGTGGAGTGCGTTATACAAATACAAGACTGGTTGAGGAAAGCCAGAGAAGTGGCCAAACTCAATCCGGATAAAGACCAAGCTGAGCAGACCAGGGGCTGCAACCGGGCAACTGTGCATTGCACCTTTCAACAGAGAAACAGAGTTTTGGTTTTGCTGCCCTCATCCAAGAGCAAGTTACTCTGTAAATGGCAGGAGCCCTGTGAGATGGAAGATAAAGAGGGCCCTGGTATAACTACAAGATTGACCAGCCAGATAAATGGAAGAAAGCCAAAATTTACCATATTAACCTATTGAAAAAGTGGACTCCAGTGAGAGCTATGATGGTACAAGGAGATGATTTTGGGCCCGAAATTTCAGCCCCATCAGATCCAGCTGAAGTCCCAACTGGTGACCAGCTCTCTACTGCCCAGAGAAGAGCTATAGAAGGTTTGATCCACTGGAACCTAAAGGTGTTTTCCACCTACCCGGGATGAACCCACCTCACTTGTCATGATATCATTACTGACCCTAGGTTGGTTATCCAGCAATGACCCTATCAGATTCTGGAGGCCTGGCGACAGGCTGTCACCAAGGAGCTAGAAGAGATGCTAAACCTGGGAGTTATCGAAGAGTCTATAAGTGATTGGTCATCACCCATCTTCTCTTCTCCTCCAAACTGACTACCTGCTCCTCTGATCCCATTCCCTCCAGTCTACTAAGCTCTATCTCTTCTGCCGTCATCCCTTCCATCTGTCATATCCTTAACCTTTCACTTTCCACTGTTCCTTGGTCTTCAATCATGCTGTGGATACCCCTCTTCTCAAAAAGCTTTTACTAAATTCGACCTGTCTTTCCAGTTTTTGACCTATCTCTCTCCTCCCCTTTGATTCAAAACTACTTGAACGAGTGGTTCATTGCTGCTGTCTTGACTTTTTCCTCTCAAGACCTTCTGGACCCACTACAATCTGGCTTTCATTCTCTAAATTCCACAAAAACAGCTTTTGCCAAAGTCTCCAGTGACTTGTTGCTTGTCAAATCCAAAGGCCTCTACTCTATTCTCATCCTTCTTGACCTTTCTGCTGCTTTTGACACTTGATCACCACCTTCTTCTCAATATCCTTGCTTGGATTTAGGGACTCCATTCTGTCCTGGCTTTTTTCTTCTCCCTCCCATCACACTTTTACCCGCCATCCTACTTTCAGTTGGTGTACTTCAGGGCTCTGTCTTGGGACCTCTCCTTTTCTCTCTCTATACTCATTCCCTTGGTGCACTTATTTCCTCTCATGATTTTCAATACCATATTTATGCTGATGACTCTCAGATCTACCTTTCTGTGTCTGAAATCTCTCCAGGAATTAAGGCCTGGATCTCTGTTTGTTTATCCGACATTGCTGCCTGGATGTCTCACAGCTGTGTAAAACTGAACATGGACAAAACTAGCTCCTTATTTTTCTTCGTAAAACCCACCTCCCTTCTCTATTTCTGTGGATAATACTGCACTCCTCATTGTTTCCTCAGCTCGCAACCTTGGGATCATCTTTGACTCAACTCTCTCTTTCTTTGCACACATCCAACAATAGCTAAAGCCTGTCACTTCTTTCTCTATGACACTGGCAAAATTTGTCCCTTCCTTTCTATATGCACTACTAAGACACTTAGTCACTCTCTAGTCATTTCAGGCTGCATTTTCAAAGGCATTTACACAGGGAACTACCCTAGTTACCAATGTAAATGCCTTATCCGGGATTTTCGAAAGGCACCTATGCAGTTAACATTAGAGCATGTTGGGGGCATTCCGGGGTGGAGCAGGTGTGGAGGAAAGGGTTTTTCCTTGCCTATCTTTCAGGCGCAGGTGCTAAGCGGGTAGCATCGAAAATCGCTGCTACCCGGCTAGCTCCTGCGGCTCCCGGGTTGTATGATATGAAACAGATTTTCAATGCCGGGGCCACATATGACCCTGGTATTGAAAATCTGGGTTAGATGGATAGCAGGCCGGCTATGTGCCAACACAGCACACAGCACCGCCCAAATGAAAATTGGGCTTTTCCTGTCTAGACTACTGCAACCTAGAAACATGACCTATGTAGTCTGCCTTTCCATATCAACTATTACAATGGTCGTCCTCCTTGCTGGTCTCCCTCTGAATCATCTCTCTCCCCTTCAGTCTTTTCAAAGCTCAGCTGCATGACTAATCTTCTGCCAGCCTCTACATGCTGATATAACCCCCTTTTTCAAGTGGCTTCACTGGCTCCCTATCCGTTTCCATATCCAGTTCAAAATTCTCCTACAGACTTATAAATGCACTCATTCTGCTGCTCCTCACTACCTCTCCCTATACCCTTTCTCGGATGCTCTGCTGTTCTGGCAGATTCCTTCTATCTGTGCCCTTCTCTTCTACTGCCAACTCCAGACTTCAACCCTTCCACCTTGCTGCTCCTTATGCCTGGAAAAACTACCCAAGTCTGTGCGTCAGGTTTCATCTCTGGCCCTTTTCAAATCCAGGCTGAAAACTCATCTCTTCGAGTCTGCTTTTGGATCCTGATCCACTTGATCTCCTATGTATTTCCTTGCCACTCCCCTAGATGTTTCCTTGTCCTCAGCTGTTGTGTTGTCTGTCTGATGAGCAGGGACTGTCTTTTACATGTGTCTGTACAGCACTGCATATGCCTTGTAGCCCTATACAAATGACAGATAGTAATACTAGTAGTAGTAGTCTTGGTTCCTAAACCTGATGGAAGCATCAGATTCTGTATTGACTTTCGGAGGGTCAATTCAGCTTTTAAATTAAGATGCCTAAGATGAGCTAATCAAGCGATTCAGTGGAGCACGCTTTATTTCAACCTTGATTTTTGACCAAGGGATACTGGCAAGTGCCCTTGACTCTGGCCGCTAAGAAGAAGACTGCTTTTTCAACACCACAAGGTATGTTCCAGTTTATTGGGCTTCCCTTTGGATTACACGGGCTCTTGCCATGTTTCAGTGCCTAACTGAACGCCTACTGAGACTGCACAAGTAGTATGCAGCTGTCTACCCTGACGACAGCATCATCTACAGGGAGATCAGCATGTTCAATATCTGGGGTATTTAATTGGGATTAGGCAGATACGACCTCAACTATGGAAGGTGGATATCATTGTCCAGTTCCCCACCCTGAAATTGAAGAAAGAGGTTTGTACCTTCCTTGGATTAATTGGCTATTACCGCTGGTTCATCCTTAATTTTGTAGAGGTGGCAGAGCCATTAACCAATCTCCTCTGAAAGAGATCTCCTTAGTGGATCCTGGACCTGACCTTCCAGCATCTCAAGAAGAGCATGTGCTCTGAACCCTTACTGATTTGCCCTGATTTCTTGCTAACATTTATTGTGCAATACTGATGCCTTGGAGGTGGGCCTAGGAGCTGTTCTGGTCCAGGAAGTCAGGGGTAAAGAACATCCTGTAGCGTTTATCAGCAGGAAACTGCTTTCTCGGGAGAAGCATTATGTGGTGATCAACAAGGAAACCTTTGCTGTCAAGGGGACACTTGAAAGCTTCAAATACACTCTGCTCAGCCATCTGTTTACGCTGATAATGGACCACCAACCCCTCAAGTTGCTGGCTTGACAATAAGGAATTCAACGGCCTTATTATATGGTGGTTTTTTATTCTCCACCAGTTCCAGGTCTGCCATAAGGCTGGTCGGACTCACCTGAATGCGGGGTTCCTTCCCAAATGGAGGTCCCGGTTGAGGCAGGTGCTCAACGGGGCATGGTTAAGCTGAGGGGGGGGGGGTTATGATGGGGTATATAGAATTCCACCCATCCCTCTCCAAAAGAATTATCATTAGTCCTCTTTAAGAGAGTCTGCAGCCCAGAATTCAAGCTGGCTCACAGGGAGAGATCAAGAACTCAGCAGGCTGCAGGAGGGAGCGAGGCCCTGGGGAGCCAGAAGGCCTTCCAAGGCAAGCCGTGCAAAGGAGTTTTGAGGTAGGAATTTAACTGGGACTGGAGGAAAGTCCAGGAGAGCCCAGCTTGTGGAGGTTTAACAAGCTGGAAAACCTGCTTTGTTTTCTCTGAACTGCTGTCTGTTCTGGATTTTTCTTTGTGGAGGTTTAACAAGCTGGGACAGAATAAAAACTGCTTTTGTTTTCTCTGAACTGCTCTCTGACCTGTGTTTTAAGAAAATCCCTTCCCACCCACACATTACACTTACATCTCTATACATCTTTGAGGCCATTAAAGTAATGTCAAGGAACACCCCCACGTGTACTCTCACCAAAGGAAACAATATGTTCTGACACCGACTAGGAAGCTTTCTCAGGAGTAGCCCCACACACTCTGAAACTCACTCCCAAATGGGCTACATCTAACTTAAGACTACCTTTACTTCAAGAAGCATGTAAAAGCCTGGTTCTTCTTCAGACTTAATGACTATGGTGATTGACTTCGAATTCACTTATAATGCTTCAGGATTAACTTGCTGAAACTGAGAGCAGATCCACATATCTTATTCATTTCTCTATATACTTCATACTCAGTCTTAGTTACCCATTTTTATTTATGTCTATGCCTTTGTCTTACCTATCTTATAGGTCTGTATGTCCCAACTGCACTTTTCCTCTCTCTACCTATTAGGATGTTTAATTGTACAATGCTAACATTATGAGTATCCTCTCGTATGTTGTTTGAGTGTTCTACTGTGCTGCCTATTAAGGTATATCATTTATATTCTACTGTCATTGTGTCATATTTCTGTTATTTGAATGTTCTACTATGCTGTTTTAAGGTGTACATTATTGACATTTAAACATATTGTTATCTGTTATTGCCTTTCTCCAAGTTTATCTTGCTGTTCTAATTGTTATGCTGACAAATGCTGACATGGGGTCATTTTGCTGTTCTTATGCTGCTACTTCAGTGTAAGTTGTCTTTGTCAGAGGAGACCTATTATAAAGGTGGTTAATAAATTCTAATAAATTGATAAAACCTATGCACATTAATGACTAAAATACCATCATTTACATGCATTAAAGCATAGAAATAGGTATCTCCTTATAAAATTACCTGTACAGAAGGTATGATGCATGTCTCTTTAAAAAAAAAAAAAGCTAGTATTAAAAGGTTACTCCTTTAGATCACCTTAAGAGTTATCAGCCTTTCTAAGTGGCAGGTTGACTAAGCTGTGCTGGTTGTTAATGCGGCCTTGTTAACACATGATAATGGTCCACATAACAGCCTGTGTGTTAAACAGACATCATGGGCGTAATTCCACGCTATCTTATTAGCATGCGATAGGGAGGGAAATGGGAAGGGTAGGGAATGTGTGTGTGTGTGTATGCACATCGCAGTTAGCACATTCGCCATCAAAAGTGTAGTTAATGTGGGTGTACTTAATACCACCTCAATGGGTGGCCGTAAGTGCATCTTTGTTGCTGCCAGTGTGTGCTAGGTTGCAAAACATTGCAGTATCTGCTGGAGCCATATTGTACACTGCGCCCCCCCCCCTCCTCCAACAGGTACTGTAGCGCACAACATTTGCACATATGATGCGTTGATATCAACCCTAAAGCCACGATACTTGCAAAACCCTAGCACATTTTAGTAAACATATTTCTAACTTACCCTTTCTTGTTCAAGTTAAAAATAGCTGTTTTCATTGCAGCTTCTTTATTATTTTTTAATACATATGATGTATTGGATAACAATCACCATGATTTCTGAAAGCATTTTAATACAGAGACTTTGTTAGTTTCTACTATTGATCAGGTTCAGTGTTTAATGAAGAAGGATGACCTAGCACTTTTGGTTATGATTGATACATCTGCTGCATTTGATGCCATAAATTGTTCATTTCTGCTTGATTGTTTGTCAGCCATTATTCTCAGAGGATTTTAAAGAGGTTCACCTCATATTTATCAGACAGTACTCTAAGGAGGTTATTTTAGAAGTCCTATTCACAATTTGTATGTTGAAAATTTGGCATTTACATGTAGAAATGGCATCCAAAGTAGCAATTTTATAAATGTACATTTGGAAGCCATTAAAACATAGAATTTGTTGGCAGCGTGGTCAGGCAGGTCAAAATTCTACATGTGTATTCCACATTTCATGTAAGGAAAGTATATGCATATCCAAAATTACTGCCGCTCCCTGCACATATACATTGTTTCAGCCAGCCATTTAAGGGGGCTATCCTCCTTAATCTCCTATTCTTTATTTCTCCCTTCAAATTCAAATGAATTAAAGATAGCTGCCTCTGTAGTTAATTGTGAGCTTTTAAAAGTATAGGTTTGTGAAATACCACCTTACACATGTAAGTTACATATGTAAAGATGCAAAAATACAAACTTGCACATGTAAGTGTGCCACATAGACGTGTAAGCTGCTGAGTTGCTTTTTCCTATATGCAGTATTATATGGTGGTTTTTGATTCTCCACCAGTTCCAGGTCTACCATAAGGCTGGTCGGACTCACCTGAACGCGGGGTGCCTTCCTAAATGGAGGTCCCGGTTGAGGCAGGTGCTCAACGGGGCATGGTTGAGCTGAGGTGGGGGGGGGGGGGTTATGATGGGGTATATAGAATTCCACCCATCCCTATATAGTTGAAAAAACAGCTCCTCCGGTTCTACATGTCAGAAAATATACATGCACTCCTGCAGGTCCTTATACATATTTTAGAAAAGTCTCCAGATCTAATCACCGGACCTCAACATCTCAATTACAGTTTCCATGTGCTATCTATAATTTCCCTTCACTGTAATTGTTGATGGTCAGTCAGCTACTTAGAGACTCCTAACATAGTAATATACTATATGGCGGCAGATAAAGGTTCATCTAGCCTGCCGAGCAAGGTGGCGAGAGTAGGTGCACCTGCTGCTCTGTGCAGGTTGTCCCTCCCCATGCCTTTATTTAGGGGTGTACCCACCGCTCAGTGCAGGTCACCTCAACTTGTTAATATATCAGAGATAGTTACGTTTATTTTGATTTTATCTTGTTTCTATAAATGGGCCCACTGTGTCTGTCCCATGCCATTTTGAATTCTGTCACTGTATTTGCCCCCACCACTTCCATCGAGAGGGCATTCCAAGCATCCACCACCCTTTAGGTGAAAAAGTATATCCTGACGCTGCCTTTCAGTTTAACCCCTTGCAGCTTCGTGTTATGCCCTCTAGTATTACAGCTTCCCCATCTTTGAAAAAGGTTTGTTTGTTCATTAATACTTCTTAAGTATTTAAAGGTCTGTATCATATTACCCCTGTCCCTCCTCTCCTCTAGAATATTCATATTGAGATCTTGGAGTCTCTTTTCATACATCTTCTGGTGCAGGTTCCAAATCATTTTGGTTGCCTTCCTCTGAACCATTTCCAGTCTTTTTATATCCTTTGTGAGATATGGTCTCCAAAATTGAACACAATATTCCAAGTGAGGCCTCACCAGTGACTTGTACAGTGGCATTAGTACCTCTTCCTTTCTGCTGGTAATTCCTCTCTGTATGCAACCCAGCATCCTTCTGCCTTTGGCCACTGCCTTGTCACAGTTTTGCCACTTTGAGATTCTCAGGAACAATCACTCCAAGGTCCTTCTGGTCTGTGCACACTAACCTATTGCCCCCTATCTTTATTTATTTTATTTATTTATTTATTTAACATTTCTTATATACCGCCTTTCTTGATATCTTATACAATTCTGTTGGATTTCTACATCCCAAGTGTGTGACACTGCACTTCTTCACTGCCAAGCATTAGACCATTCTTCCAGCTTTTGCAGCTCTTTCTTCATGTTATCCAATCCCTCAGGGGAGTCCACACAGTTGCAAATTTTTGTGTCATCTGCAAAAAGACTTTTCCATTCAGTCCTTCAGCAATACCACTCACAAATACATTGAACAGTACCGGCCCCAGGACCAACCCCTGGGGCATGTCACTAATCACCTTCCTTTCATCTGAGTGAGTTCCGTTTACCATCACCTTCTGTTGTCTGTCAATCAACCAATTTCTGATCAAGTTCACCACCTTGGGACCCATCCCAGGCTGGTCAGTTTATTGATAAGCCTCCTATGAGGAACAGTATCAAAGGCTTTGCTGAAATCTAGGTAGATCACATCCATTACATGCCCTTTATCGAGATCTCTGGTCACCCAGTCAAAGAACTCAATCAGATTTGTTTGGCATGATCGTCCTTTGGTAAAACCATGTTACCTCGGATCATGCAACCTATTGATATCGAGAAAGACCACTATTCTCTGTTTCAGGAGCGCCTCCATTACTTTTCCCAACACCAAGATAAGGCTTGCTGGCCTATAGTTAGCCACTTCTTCCCTGTTACCACTTTTGTGAAGAGGTACCAGATTGGCTCTTTTCCAGTCCTGCGGAACTTCTCCTGTCTCCAAGGATCTATTAAAAACATCCTTTAAAGGCCCTGGAAGAACCTCTCTGAGCTCTTTCAGTATTCTGGGATGTATCCCATCTGGTCCCATGGCTTTACCCACTTTCAGTTTTACAAGCTGTTCAAGCACATCATCTTCTGTAAATGGTGTAGTATCTACTCCATTTCCATTTGTATATTTGTCAATCACAGGTTTTCTTTAGTAAAAACAGAACAGAAGTATTTGTTTAGCATTTTTGCTTTTCAATGTCACTTTCCACGAATCCGTTCTCAGCACTTTTGAGTCTGGCAATTTCACCTCTGATTTTCCTCTTCTGCCGAATATACCTGAAAAAGGTTTTATCACCACGCTTGAGATCTTTAGTCCTTTTTTCTTCTATCTTTAATTTTGCTATCCTTATTTCTCTTTTTGTCTCTTTTAGCTTTATCCTGTATTCTTTTCGGTGTTTGTCTGTTTGCAAATATCTGAATTTTGTGAAAGCTATGTTTTTTGCCTTTATTTGTGCAGCCACTCCTTTAGAAAGCCAAATAGGTTTCCTTTTCCTGTTGTTTTTATTTACTTTGCTTTCATATGTATCTGTTGCTCCTTATCTCCAGGAACAAGCAGGAACGAGTCTTCACGTATGGGTACGTCGGTACCGACGGAGTCCGCGCGGGAACGCTTCCCAGCGTCCAATCAGAAAACTTTTGGAAGCATCCCAACACGCCTGCGTGCTGCCTTCCCGCCTTCCCAACTGCCTCTCCTCAGTTTTCATGCACAGCATAGAGATGCCTCCGGCCTTGTCCTCGAGAATCCACTGGTTTCAAAATCCCGGTGGGAGTCTTCGGCCTCCAAAGCCTGTATGGGGTTTCAGGTTGTTCCTGAGGTTCACCCCTCACAGAACATACCTGAGCCATGCACGGTGGTGGCATCTGCTTCGAGCGGTACCGATACCCCGGCATCGGCACTGGTGTTGGATGAAACATTCCTCACCAAGGATCGTCGTCTGGCGTCCTCGGTACCTGCGGGCCCGGTGGGATACGCTCCAGACCGACATTCCAGTATCGGTACCGACACCGATACTAGTACCGATGTCGGTACCCTCCAGACGTGCATCGATAGACTCGCTTCCTTCGATGCCGAGTCTGGAATCGATCTCCAGTCTGGAGGACTGGGTACCGACTCGCCTTGGTACCAACTCCCGTCGGTACCGAAGGCTCGGTTCCGATACTTCCGATCTGCAGCTCTCGGTTCCTCCGATACCGTTAGAGTTGCCACCGGCTGGCCTTCATCCACCGGTATCAGATACGGTACCGAAGTCGGTACCGATATCCACATTACCGTTGCTGTCGGTACCTTCCATGCTTCTCTCGTCAGGCTCGCTTCCCTCGATGCCGAGTTTGGAATCGATCCCTAGCATGGACGACCTGTTACCGACTGTCGCTGGTCCTGATCCACAGTACCAGCGACCACCATCTAGGGATCCCATACTGCACCATTCAGGATCTTCTATTCCTATATACTTAGATATATCCTTCGGTGCCAACGCTAGTTCTTCATCAGATCTAGCCTATCCAAGGGAAGTTCCCTCTGGTGATCCTTCTTTCCAGACTTTCCTCTTGGATATGGCAAAATCACTTGCCATTCCTATTCCTGGACAAGATCCTACACATGGGAATACAGAATACCTCTCTGTTCCTAGCAAAGCAAAGGAGAACATAATGCTTCCTTTGCATCATTCTTTGCAGGATCTCCTTCTACGAATGTGGGAAGCTCCTTTAAAGGTACCCCCACCTTCCAGAGCAACTGATCTTCTATATCAGGTGCCCCCCTCTCCAGGGTTTCAAAAGACTCAACTTCCTCATCATTCCATTGTGGTAGAATCAGCAATGAGGCGAGTGAAGAGTAATAAAAAGCACTCTTCTTGTCCGCCAGGTCGTGAGTCTAAGACACTAGATGCCTTTGGACGTCAAACCTTCCAGACATCCATGCTTTCAGCAAGAATTCTCTCATATATTTTTTATATGGGTCTATCTCTTGAGGAGGTCACAAAGCAATTACATCTTTTGACTCCTTTTCTTCAAGAGCCCAGGTGTACAGACTATTCCTCACTGGTTAGTCATACTCAAAATATCTCTAGGTTTCTTACTCGTGCTACCCTAGACTCCTTTGAGTCTGTTAGCAGGACTTCTGCTATAACTATAGGGGCACGACGTAGAGCCTGGATTCAAGCTTCAGACTTGGACAAATGGGCACAAGAAAGACTGGGAAATACTCCTTGCACTGGAGAAAATCTCTTCAACAAGGAGTCTTTACTCCAGGTTACTCAGTTATCCACTGACTTTCCTTTTTCCAGAGGCTGTTCTATGCCTTCTTCTTTCCCAGTAGGTAGGAAATGTCCTACCAAACTTTCTTCCCCAAGGGGAGAAGGTTTTACCCATCATCTGCCCATCATACAGATGTTCCCAAACAGGGGAAACATCGCCCTAGTCTGAAGAATCCACAACCTCAACAGGGTCAACAAACTCAGCAGTCACAGGGTTTCAAATAGATCATTGTCCCTCTTGGTTGGGGGTTAGGGTGGCAGTCTGCTTCTTTTCACTTGAAGAATCTGCACTAATTTTTATCCTAACCTACCTAGATATCTCTTCATGAGACATATTTTCTCTAACTCTAAGAGTCTTTATGATGATCATGCCCATCATTAACAGATTTTCCTTTTCCTCTTGGAGGAAAGAGAGGTAGCAACTATCAATAGACAGTTGTTTCCCTGTACTGGCATGTATCATCTCATCTGTCCGAGACCTCCTCCATAGTCGGTCTCTTGCAACTCTGTCTTACCTCCCTCTTACTACAACATTTGTTTTGTAAGAGTGGCTCTTTAAACGGGTAAGCCCCTATGGTCCTCTACCTCTTCTACCGGGGGATTCTCCCTTCTGGAGTTGTCGCCCCCCCCCCCCCCTTGTTACCTTAGAGCAGCTCATCAGACAATAGGAAGTCCTATCATGTCTGTGTTTCTTTTTCCCAGTCTAAAAAGGAGCAGGGAAAATAACTTTTCAATGCTGCTCTGGTAGTTGCTGCAGATACAGCAATTCCTAGTGGTTAAGCCACTGGTTTTGTTTCACTACAGAACCAGGGATTCCCCTCCACTAGCAATCCTCTTCGCCTCAGTGCTAAGTCCCAAACAGGTTATCAACCTCGTTTGGGAAACCCTATTATCACAGTCTGGTTGGTTAACTTCTATTCTTCGCCCCCTTGTCCTTGGCAGAATAGCTGGTTACCTGCTGGCTTTTCACAGCCAGTTTTTTCTTCTAACCAACCTGCAGCATGCTCTCTGCATCTCTACAGAGTAGCTTTGCACTATGGGCCCTTGCTAGAGAGCATTAGTATCTTGCCTAGCAGATAACCCCAGATGGTTAGGGGAGGTTCCCCCAGTCATGTTCATGTCTGGGAGGTATTCCCTACCCTTACCATCTCATCTTAAATCTCTTTTGAGGCATACGCCTCAGGCCTTTCATTACGTGAAAAGGAGGGCCAAATCCCTAGCTTGGCCCATATCTCCTTGGGTCTTCTCGTCAGAGGTAAATTTCTTCAATGGCAGCTAGAGGACGCCTAATACCCATCTTGCCCTCATAGGCGGGTCACTAGGATATCTTTCTCCAGAGGCATCCTCTCTCCATTCTCCTTACTGCAATTCTGGAGATACCTGGACTTCCTGTCTGCAGACTGAAGTTATCCTCTGCCATTTTCACGTAGGCCGTCCTGGTTATTCAAGAGCTCAAATTCTGCAGGGAATTCAGACTTCTTCTTGTCAGGGAGACCTCTCCTCTGACTCTGCCAGTCATAACCAGGAAAAGAGGATTCTCTATGTATCTATTCAAACAGGTATCAACCTTCTTGCTGTCAGATAAATCTTTCTCTCTCCCTATATCCCTAGGGGGGATGAGGTTTTATGGACATCTCTGCATCCTTATACCTGGAGACATGTGTCTATATGCCTGCCTATTCATATAGGTATATATAGATATATATATAGATACATATATATACTTATCTATATCTATCGGTGTATCTTCTGCCCATACATATCTCTTATAGTTATATGCCTATATACCCTATATAAGTGTTTATAGATATAATGAGATATATTTTTAAATAGATCTGTATCCATCTACTTATCTATCTGTCTGTCAGGTTCAGATATCCCTACATTCCTATATAAGCCTGACAGATGGGCACTACCTCTATCAGTGCTGTGCCAGCATTCTTAGAGGGCTACAGCTATAACCACTTCCTGTGGTAATTAACAAATTTTTTCCTTACCATAACCTTTCAGGTTAGGCACTCCTGAAGCTCTCCATGTACCATTTTCTTTCCTAATTGACCACATTTAGGAAAGACATTGTGGAGCTTCAGTTACTCTAAAGCTTAGCGCTCCTGAGTCTGTCCTTACTTTCTTATCAGATACAAGGGTCTCCATACCCTTTCTCCCCTACATGGACTGATTCCAACCCCAGTCCAGTTGGGTCAGACTCATTTTTTCTCTTGGTCCAAGTTTTGCACTGTTTTTGGACCAAACCAGCCTAAGCTTTCTTTCATAGTACCTTCTGCATCTCCGCTGAAGCTCTACCTCTTATACTACCCCAGTTTTTCCCCTGGGGCTATTTCTCACCCTGAAGGATTCTGACCTCCACTTGTTTTTGTTCTACTTTATTACCTCTACTTCTCAGTGAGGTACCCCTTGAGCACATTCACTGGCTCTCCTATCAGATCCAGATGTAGCTCAGTGCACTTGTGCAATGCCAACATGGGAGGCCCAGATTACAATATTTCATTACTAAAAGCCCTCGATACAGGGTCTTCCCCTTTGAAGCCCTGTTCTAACCAGCTGTTCCACAGCGCCTTTTCTATATTCAACTCCTACCCTCCATCCCCAGGATGCCTGAGGTCCTAAAGAACAGCATGGCTCGTTCTAGACTTGCCACAGGCTAAGACTCCCTCCGGGCATCTGAGCTTGGGAGTTCCCCATATGTGAAGATTCATTCCTGCTTGTTCCTGGAGATAGCACAGATCTCCAGGAACAAGCAGGAATAAGTCCTCACATATGGGTACGTCGGTACCGACGGAGCCTGCGCGGGAAAGCTCCCCAGCTTCCTAGAATGGAAGCTTTTGGGACCTCCCACTGCACATGCGCACTGCCTTCCCGCCTTCCTGAACAGCTCTCCTCAGTTTCTCTTTTTCCGCGGAGCCAGCAGGTCGTGTATCCTGTCACCGCTGAAGAAATTGTAGTTTTTTGTTTTGTTTCTTTAGACCGCGTACCTGCCTTCCCATACCGATACCGGTATCGCCGGTCTTCCTTTTTCTTTCTTAAAAAAAAAAAAAAAAATTATTTTCTTTTATTATTTTTTCAGCACTTGGTCACTTCAGTTAGGCCTTCAGGCCTACTTTAATTCTCCACATGGAGAAGCCAGCCCCTGGATTTAAGAAGTGTACCAAGTGTACTGCTGTAATATCAGTCACAGACACCCATGAATGGTGTCTTAAATGTTTGGGGCCTGACCACTCCATTCCGGACTGCCCTTCCTGCTCCCAAATGTCTAAGCGTGGGCTGCAGAACCGGGCCAACAAATTCCATGTGCTGTTTGCTTCAGAGAATCCAACATCACAGTCATCCAGGTCATCATCCCCGGATGGATCTCAGGTAACCAAACCTTCTGTGGGCAAGTCCTCAAAGAGCAAATCTCCTTCAAAGCATCGAGAGGCTCTTAGTTTTGAGGACCCTGCCCCAGCCAAACAGCCCCGGCGGGAAGCCCTACCTTCCAAAACGCCAATACAGGGGCTACAGGTTGACATCGATGGCACGGCCTCGACAGATCACCTGTTGGACTGCTCTGGGGTACCGGCCCATACCGGTACCGACATCCAGGCAGCCGTGGCGTCTATGGGCAATACTGTCCAATCCATGCAGCAGGCCGTCATGGCTTTCATTAAAGCTGCAACGCCATCGGTACCGCTTCCAGCGGTTCCGGGCCCGGTTCCGGTATCGTCCGCCATGCCGGAACCCAGGCCTTCCTCTTCTAAACGCAAATCGGTACCGTATGGGCTTTCGCTCCATACCGCTTCCATACCCGGTACGCCCGATGTCGATACCGATCGGTATGCGTATCGTGCGTTGGAGGAAACTAGAGAATACACCGATTCCTCTGAGGATTTTGTCTCCTCTGATGAGTCTGCAGAGCTCTCCCTTGACCTTCCTGAGGAACCTTCTTCTCCAAAAAGGAGAATGTCTCCTCCAGAGGATTTGTCCTTTCAGGACTTTATTTTAGAAATGGCTAAAGGCCTTTCTATCACTACCTCCTCTGAAAGGGAACCAAGGTCAAAAAGATTGGATATTTTAGGATACTCTAAGTCTCCTAAAGAAGCAGTTACTCTGCCTATCCATGAAATCCTTCAGGAACAATTGATGGATTTCTGGGAGAACCCTTTAACTCTGTCTCCTTATTCCCGTAGGTTGGACACCATGTATCGGGTCCCTCCTTCTCCTGGTTTTCAGAAAACTCAATTGCCTCACCACTCCATTGTGGTAAAGTCTGCAATGAAAAAGATCAAGAGTACTAAAAGGCACTCTTCTACACCTCCAGGAAGGGAATGTAAGACACTAGACTCTTTTGGTAGGAAAATCTTCCAGGCTAGTATGCTTATAGCCAGGATTAATTCCGACAGCCTCTATATGGGCATGTTCCTAGGGGAACTTGCCAAGAAAGTACGGCATTTTGCCTCCCTTATCCCTGAGGATAAACAGGAGGACTTCCTTTCTGTTGTGAAACAACTTTTAGATGTTTCTAAGTTCTCCAACAGAGCTGCCTTTGATTCCTTCGAAGGAGCCAGCAGAGCTTCTGGCATTGCTATCGCAGCCAAACGTCTGGCCTGGCTCCAGGCTTCTGATCTGGAACCCTGGGTTCTAGATGGCTTACGGAATCTGCCCTGTACAGGTGAGAACTTATTCGGTGCAGAGTGGCAGGTTAAGGCCACTCAAATGGACGCTGAAAATGCCACCTTAGAGAGACTTTCTAAGTCCACTTCTACTCCCACTAAGAAGAAGTCTTTCAAGAGGCCTTATTATAAGAAGGCCAGATATGCTTCCAATACTGGCCAGCAATCTTCTCAACCTCGTTTTGCGGCTAAACGTCAGCAAACGAAACAAGCAAGAGCAAAGCCTGCAGCAGCTACTGCAGCTCAACAGGCTCCACCCCCTCAGGGGTTTTGACTTGCCCCTAGAGAACTTGCCATTCCTGGTTCTGGACCAACCAGAACCTCTCACCATACCTGGAAGGTTAGCTCACTTTGCTCCCAGATGGGAACAGATCACAACAGAGCAATGGACCCTCTCTATCATCCGAGAGGGTTACAAACTTCATTTCTCCAGCCTTCCTCCTCATCACATGGTGAGACCCTTCAATTCTCCATCTCCTCTCCTAGCCCTGTTGGATCAGGAGATCTCTTCTCTGCTTGCCCAAGGGGCCATAGAAGAGGTTCCTCTTCATCAACAGGGGTCAGGTTTCTACTCCCCCTATTTTCTCATTCCAAAGAAGACAGGGGGATTCAGACCAATCCTAGATCTGAGAGAATTGAACAAATTTCTGTACAAGGAGAAATTCAAAATGCTCTCTTTGGGCATTCTCCTTCCATACCTTCAGAGTCAGGACTGGCTTTGTTCTCTAGACCTGCAGGATGCGTATACACATCTACTCATCCATCCCTCCCACAGAAAATATCTTCGCTTTCTGTTCAGGGGAAGTCATTACCAATACAGAGTACTTCCCTTCGGTCTCGCCTCTGCCCCAAGAATCTTTACCAAATGCATGGCAGTTGTAGCCGCATTTCTCAGAAGCATGGGGATTTTCGTATTCCCATATCTGGACGACTGGCTCATTCGAGCTCCAACTCAGTCGCAGGCCCAGATTTCCCTAGACCGCACAAGGAACCTTCTGCAGTATCTGGGACTGGTGGTAAACCTTCCCAAGTCTCAACTCAGCCCTACTCAGTCTCTAGAATTCATAGGGGCCCGGTTGGACACCACCACTGCAAGAGCCTACCTTCCACTGGTTCGGGGTCAGCGTCTGCTGAGCTTGGCCTCCCAAGCCCAGTCCAGTACTCACTTGACAGCCAGGGAAATGCTACGCCTCCTGGGCCATATGGCCTCCACAGTACATGTGGTGCCCTATGCTCGTCTTCATATGAGAGCAGCTCAATGGACCCTGGCCACCCAGTGGACTCAGGCGTCAGGAGCACTCTCAGACCAAATACAAACCTCAAACCGTCTGTCTTGGTCCCTCCATTGGTGGATATCCACCAAGAATCTGTTGTTGGGGGCTCCCTTTCAGCCCTTGCTACCCCAAGCAACCCTCACAACAGATGCCTCCCAATTGGGGTGGGGAGCCCATCTGCTAACTCTCTCCACTCAGGGCACTTGGTCTCCACAGGAGGCCACCCTTCATATCAACCTCCTGGAACTGCGAGCAATTTACCTTGCCCTCAAGGTCTTCCATACCCTCCTTGCCAACCTCACTGTCCTGGTTCAGACAGACAATCAGGTGGCCATGTTTTACATAAACAAACAAGGAGGAACGGGCTCTCTGTCGCTTTGCAACGAAGCTCTCAGATTATGGGCCTTCGCCAGAGAGCACCAAATTCATCTGCTAGCAGTGTACCTTCCAGGAGTTCAAAACTCTCGAGCAGACAGGCTCAGTCGAGTTCTGCTGCCACACGAGTGGTCCCTACACGTGGACCAGATAACCAGAATCTTTCAGGAATGGGGGACCCCGGACATAGACCTCTTTGCAAGTCCGTGGAATGCCAAACTTCCCCGGTTCTGTTCCAGGACTCCATGTCAGGAAGCTCAGGCCACGGACGCCTTTCTCCTCCATTGGGGTCAGGCGTTCCTATATGCCTTTCCACCCATTCCACTGATTCCCAAGACTCTGTTCAAACTCCAGAGAGATCACGGCTCTATGATCCTCATAGCTCCACGCTGGCCACGCCAAGTGTGGTTCCCTCTGCTTCTACAGCTCTCCCAGGGATCCTCCCTGGACTTAGGAGCTGCACCAGACCTTCTATCTCAGGAGGACGGGACTTTGTGGCACCCAAACCCCAAATCCCTACATCTCCGAGCTTGGTTACTGAAGGCTTAAGTCTTCAAGACTTTAATCTTTCTCAACCTGTGAAAGATATCCTTCATGCCTCTAGGAAACCTTCCACGAGGCGGTCTTATGCTTTCAAATGGAAACGTTTTTCCATTTGGTGTGCTCAGCAGGGCCTTGACCCTCTGGCACTTCCTTTGAATTCCCTCTTAGACTATCTCCTGCATCTTTCCAATGCAGGCCTTAAGACGAATTCTGTAAGAGTCCATTTAAGTGCTATTTCAGCATCCCTGAAACCTGTAAATGGACAACCTATCTCCTCTCATCCTCTTGTTGCAAGATTCATGAGAGGCCTGACCCTCACTAAGCCTCCCATCATACACCCCCCGGTCGCATGGGATTTGAATCTAGTGCTTGGTCAGCTTATGAAGCCACCTTTTGAGCCGTTATTTTCTACCTCCTTGAAATTTCTTTCCTGGAAGGTATTATTCCTAATTGCAGTCACTTCCGCTCGTCGCATCAGCGAACTGCAGGCTCTAGTGGCTAATCCACCTTATACAAGATTTCATCATGACAAGGTGGTCCTTAGGACGAATCCCCACTTTATGCCTAAAGTGGTCTCGCCTTTTCATCTTAATCAAGAGGTATATCTACCTGTATTTTTTCCGGCTCCTCATGCCTCCAGTGCAGAGAGGAACCTTCATACTCTGGATTGTAAAAGAGCTCTAGCCTTTTACCTTAATAGGACTCAGCCACATCGAAAGTCTTCTCAACTTTTCGTGGCTTTTGATCCTTCACATTTGGGACTTCCAGTCTCCAAGCGTACACTTTCCAATTGGATTGCTCAGTGTATTTCCTTTGCTTACCAGAGTAAAAACATTTCTCTGTAAGGCCATGTCACAGCTCACAATGTGAGAGCCATGGCAACTTCTATGGCTCATCTGCACTCTGTTTCCATTGATCAGATCTGTCGAGCCGCTACCTGGGCCTCGGTTCATACCTTCACAGCCCATTACTGTTTGGACAAAGACTCCCGCCGGGATGCCTTGTTTGGCCAGGCTGTCCTCAAACACCTGTTCCATTCTTAGACAACTCCTGCCCACCTTCCCAGGATGGATGCCTGAGATCCATACGAAGATGGCGAACCTTGACAGGGGATCCCACGCATCTAAGCTAGGGAGTCCCCATATGTGAGGACTTATTCCTGCTTGTTCCTGGAGATAGCACAGTTACTTACCTGTAACAGGTGATCTCTGGGAACAGCAGGAATTAGTCCTCACAACCCACCCACCTCCCCTAGGAGTTGTATCTTTTATCTATCTATCTTCCTGTCCTCTCTCTATTGACTCAGCTATAAACTCGAAACTGAGGAGAGCTGTTCAGGAAGGCGGGAAGGCAGTGCGCATGTGCAGTGGGAGGTCCCAAAAGCTTCCATTCTAGGAAGCTGGGGAGCTTTCCCGCGCAGGCTCCGTCGGTACCGACGTACCCATATGTGAGGACTAATTCCTGCTGTTCCCAGAGATCACCTGTTACAGGTAAGTAACTGTGCTTTACTTACCTGTAACAGGTGATCTCTGGGAACAGCAGGAATAAGTCTTCACAACCCACCCACCTCCCCTAGGAGTTGCATTTCTCTATCTCTATCTTCCCCTTCCTTGCTCTCTCTCTCTTTGTCTCAGCTTTAAAACTTCACTGAGGAGAGGAAGGTGGGAAGGCAGCACGCAGGCGTGTTGGGATGCTTCCAAAAGCTTTCTGATTGGATGCTGGGAAGCGTTCCCGCGCGGACTCCGTCGATACCGACGTACCCATATGTGAAGACTTATTCCTGCTGTTCCCAGAGATCACCTGTTACAGGTAAGTAACTGTGCTTTATTGCCTCCTTTAGTTTAGTCCACTGCTTTTCCACTTCCCTTACCTCCTTCCACCCTGACATATTCTCCTTCAGGCACTTGGCCATCTTCCTGAAGTCAATGTTTTTGAAGTCTAGGACTTTGAGCTTGCTATGATTGGACTCTGCATTGGCTTTTATCTCAAACCACACCGTGTTATGATCGCTGTTGCTCACATGGGATCCCACCTGGACGTTCGACACACTTTCTCTGCTGGTGAGTACTAAATCTAGCATTGAACTTTCCCTAGTTAGTTCCATCACCATTTGTCTAAGTAATGCATCTTGGAAGGCATCCACAATTTTTTTACTTCTTTCCAGATTTGCAGAAGGACTACTCCAATCCATATCGGGTAGATTATAATCACCCAATATGATCACTTCCCCCTTCATGGCTACCTTTGCAATATCAATAATCAAGTCCTCTATCGATTACTTTGGTTTGAGTTGGAGGCCTGTAAACTACACCAGCATGGATGCTAGTGCCATCTCCTCTTTCCAACCCAATCCATAGCACTTTGTTTCCCTACGTCCTCTGCATTTCAGCAGCTTTAATATTGCTTTTAACATATAGGACTACTCTTCCTCCTTTTCTACTCTCTCTATCTCTCCTAAATAAATTATAACCAGCTATGGCTATATCCCATTCATGTTACTCGTTAAACCATGTTTCTGTAATGGCCATATTGACCAAGGCCATTTCCACCATTAGGGCTTCCAGATCAGGAACTTTGTTTGCTAGGCTTCGAGCATTTGTGCTCATTGCTTTCCCGCATTTGTTGACTGTTTTGCCTGTATTTTGCATGAATTTTGTTCTACACTCCTCTTCCCATTTGCCATTGATGTGTGGCTGTTTCCAATGTTATGCTTTTGCTGGGGATGACGTCCTGAACTTGTCCTCCTCCATTTGTTACCCCCTTTCCCTAGTTTAAATGCCTGTCCACATACTGCCTGAACTTTTCACTTAGTATCCTTTTTTATGCAACAGAGAGATGTAGTCTATCAGCACAGTATAGTCTCTTGTTGATCCTTTTGTTTCCCCAGCCGCCTATATATATAAATCCTTCTTGTTTGAACCAGGTTTGGAGCCATGTATTAAAGTTGTTTATGTGATGTAGCCTTTCTGCCCCCTACCAAGAGCAGTAGAACATCTGAGAATGCTATAGTGTTAACAATGAGCTTAAGTTTCTCTCCCAAAGTCTGGAAGTCCCTTTGAACATCAGAGGCACTCTTTCTATCCAGGTCATTTGTACCGAAGTGGATGACAATGCCAATTTTGAAATGCTCACTTTCTGTACTAACTGTACCAACAATTTGGTTTGTATTCCTGCTGGCTGAAGAGCCTGGGAGGCATTTGACCAACTTCTCTCCTTTGAACTGTGTTCCCAAGTTGGTGTCTCTGATGATGGAATCTCCAAGTAGTAGTAGTTTTCTGTTTGGTGATTTTTGTATTCATATTTGGTGCATTCTCTCATTTAAGGGCACTTCGGTTTCCATGGATTGGGCACCCTCATTACCAAGGCAGAAAAGGCATTATACAGGGATATCTCTGGATGTAGAAGGTGTCTCCATGTTACAGGTCACAACCTACCAGAGCGAACTGTGATCCATTTGTTCCTGGGCTGTTTGATTCTTTGTGGGAGTGGTGGTGGATTTTGTTCAGCTTGTACTCTAGAAGAGGTGTGTTTAATTGCAGCTAATTCTTCCCTTAGTAGAGTCAATTCTTTATGCATAGCAGCTAACTTGAGACATAAAGGGCAAGCTCTTAGGTTCCAAATGATTCTTCTTAGAATGGAAGAACCACAGTTATTTCATTGAATACACAACATGTTGATTGTTGTTAAGTGCCGTCAAGTCGGAGTCGACTCATGGCGACCCTCTGGATAGCTATCCTAAATTGTGTTCGGTCTTCAGTCAGGTGGCTCATTGTTGACAGACTGTTACCCGTAGCTGCTGTTATTGTATCGATCCATCTCATTGCTGGCCTTCCTCTTTTGTGTTGACCTTCTATCTTGCCAAGCATAATGTCTTTCTCTAATGATCTCTCTCTTCGCATGATGTGTCCAAAGTATGAAAGTCGAAGTCTTGTCATCTGAGCTTCTAAAGAAAGCTTAGGTTTGATCTCCTCTAGTACCGACTGGTTTGTTCTTTGGGCAGTCCATGGTATACACAGTATTCGCCGCCAGCACCATAATTCAAAGGCATCAATTTTCTTCCTGTCTATCTTTTTCACTGTCCAGCTTTCACATCCATATGATGTTATTGAAAATACCATGGCTTGAACAAGTCGAATCTTTGTATGGAGAGAGACATCTCTGCTCTTGAGAATCTTATCTAGGTCTTTCATAGCCATTCTGCCAAGAGCAATGCGTCGTCTGAATATTCTGCAAATGGCGCAAAATGTAGCCGCAAGGGTCATCATGAAAAAAGGCTTTGCTGATCATATCACCCCGGTATTGATTGAGCTCCACTGGCTCCCCATCGCGGCTCGTATAAAATACAAAACACTCACGACCTCTTTCAAGCTCCTACATAACATTGCTCCATCCTTCCTCTCCACCCTGATATGCTCACAACCACCCAACAGAAGCAGAAGAACCTTCAACTCCAACACCCTCCTCATTCCAGCTGATATAAGAACTGTTAAAACCAATACTAGTAATAGAGCATTCTCATACACAGCACCTACACTCTGGAATCATCTGCCGCCAGAGTTACGTGATTGCAAAGACCATAACAGTCTTCAGGAAAAACCTCAAGACTCATCTTTTCCAGAGTCATTATAAATTGATTTAACCCAAGGGCTTTAAGTCCAGGACATATTTATGTACACCTGCTCATTTATGTATAATGTATATATGCATATATGTAATTAGTACCCATATACTAAACAATCCCCCTTGTGTGTTTTGCCTACCCTCTTGATCAACCTGTTCACACCCAAATTTTACTGTGCTGATTGACAGTCCTCCTTATGTTCTCCTTATGTAATCACACCGCTGCTGATCGCTGGAAGTAGCGGTATATAAATGTTTGCTAAATAAATAAATAAATAAAAAAATTTCTTGACTGCTTGTTGCTTCTTTATTGATAGTTGATCCAAGTAGGTTAAAGTTGTTCACAATTTCAATTTCTTCTCCTTCAACGATGACCCTGTTGATTATGCCAGTTGTCATGATCTTTGTCTTCTTTACATTAAGGTGCAGGCCCATTTTGAGACTATGTTCTTTGATTGTGAGAAGCAAATGTTTCAGATCATCTTCACTTTCAGCCAGTAATGTGGTATCATCAGCATAGCGAAGGTTGTTGATGAGTCTTCCACCAATCTTCACACCTCTGTTGTCTTCATACAATCCTGCTTCTCTGATGATTTGTTCTGCATATAAATTAAACAGGTAGGGGGAAAGTATGCAGCCTTGTCTTACACCTTTGCTTATTTTAAACCATTCTGTTTCTCCTTGTTCCGTTCGAACTGTTGCTTCTTGATCAATGTACAGATTGCGCAAGAGAACGATCAGGTGTTCTGGTATACCCATGCTTCTTAATGTGGCCCAGAGTTTCTCATGGTTTACACAGTCAAAAGCCTTGTTGTAGTCGATAAAGCACAAATAGATATCCTTTTGGTATTCTTTAGTCTTTTCAAGGATCCATCTCACATCCGCAATGATGTCTCTCATTCCTCGCCCTTTCCTGAACCCTGCTTGCATTTCAGGGAGTTCTTGTTCCAGGTATAGTTGTAGTCTCTTTTGAATAATCTCAAGTTTGGTTTCATCAGTGCACAGAACATTTTCCCAGAAGGATTGTGGTTTCTTAAGGTGGGTTTGGGCAAAGATCAGGTATGCCTTTTTATGTCTGTTTTTCAGCAGTGGGGCTCTTCTTGACCTTTGCCCATGAAGTCCTCCTTTGTTTAGTGTACAGCGTATGATGCGGGTTGAAACCACCACTCCAGTTTGCTCCAGGTCAGCTTTAAGCTCTTTGGATGTTGTAAGTGCTATTTTTCCAACAGTTCACACTAACCTTTGAAGACTTTGGATTCATTTTTTTCTTCCCACCATGTCCTGGGAGGTTCTTAACAGTTTCATGAACAGAAAACTTCTTAATAACATTGTGAACTGTAGATACAGGAATCCTAAGGTCTTTGAAGATGGCCTTATGCCCCTCTGAAGTTTGATGTTTGATAATAATGGCTTTTCTGATGGTCTCAGGCAGCTCTCTTGCCTTCAACATTGTTAAGACGTAACAGAGAGTGAATGTAGCCATTTTAAACATTAGAGCCATCAGTCATTGGCTGATTCAAGTCATGTAAGTACTGACAGTTGATCACAGGTGTGTCTAATTTTACTGCAATGGGAATGTGGTTCTTCTGTTCAAATTGATTTGAATTGTATATAAGGGTGGTAATAATCATGTCCTGGCAATATCCCAGTTTTTATACTATTTCCTAAAATTTCCTTTTTTAATTGGTCTTGTTTTATTTGATAATTTGTGTCAAATATGTGTGCATATATAGTCTAAAGCTACTTCATTGGCCACTTTTTTTTAGGACATTAAGGGTTGAACTGCAAGGGTGCCAATAATGTTGACCAGAACTGAATGTGATGCTTTTTGAGGAAGAACATTTTGTTGGATAAGTTAATACCTGAATTTAGGATGGGAGAATATGTATTTATTTATATTCTCTTATATACCGCGCTATTCTGCATCAGTGTGGCTTACATTGAATAAACTGAAATTACATTGAACAGGGCATTATAACTTGGAGATAACTATTTTACAGGGAACATGGGCTGTGGAGGGTTAAGTGGCTTGCCCAAGACCACTAGGAACACCTGTGGGACTAGAAACCCCAGTCCTTCCGGCCCAAGGTTGCTTGCCTCTAGTGGGATTTGAACCAACGACCTTCTGGCCTGAAGTACCTTGCCCCAACCATTAGGCCACTCCTCCACTCCAATTCTCTTGCTGTCTTCTGTACTTAATTTGGGGGTTCTTTTAGATCATGAAGTCCCAAACTAACTTTTCTTGGCCAAGTTACAGCTCTAGAACAAGTTTTTGAGAGCATTTTTTGCCATAACCCTCCATTTAGTCTTTATCTGTCCCTCCCTCCCTGCTGCATTTCAGGGATTTCAGCCAGTACATAGTGAGCAGTGTGGCCTCTGTCTCAGTGATTCTTCCCTCTATATCTCTCCATCCCTAGCTTTTCTCCTTTGAGTTCCTCCTCCTCCTTTCCTCTAATGGAAAAGTGGCAGAAGACCCAGCAAAAAGAGAAGCTCACTGCTCTTGGTGATGCTGGACTAAGGATATGTGATGGCGCTCTGCTTCAGAAATGCAGCATCAGAAATGTTTACAAGTTCTTCCAGCTGCTGGGACTGCAGGACCCAGGGTGTGTGCATGTATTCAGGTGCACTGCACTCCAGGACTGCAAGATCAGAGGAAGAGGATGGAGGTGAGAGATGTAAAAGAAGGAGAGGTGGTATAGAGAGAGAAGGGAAAGAAAGAGTGAGAGATAGTAGATTGAAAGGAGAGAGAAAGTAAGAGAAGAGGAGTGGACAAAAAAAGAGGGAAGTAAGAGGAGGGGAATGAGTGAAAGAGAGTGTGCTACATACACCCTCTTAACTTTCTATCTAACCACCTCCCAGGCTTCCAGAGGTCAGATGCTGGATAAACGTGGGGGAGGGGGGATAACGTGAATGGTTATCTGCCTCACCCTTGAGAACCATGCCCTCTATCTCCATTCTTCCTTAGCATTTGAAACCACTGACAAATTAATATGTGGCCCCCCTTCCTCCCACTCCATCTCAGCAAACTTACCTAAGGGGGACCCAACCTCCTGTCTGGCCCTCTCCACACTTTGATATACCTTATGTGGCCCTTCACATTAAAAGTTTGGGGACCTCTGTTTTAGATACTGTCTAAGAAAGAGCAGGTGTGTGCTATAGTATGTGGTAGTAGGTTTCACTAGATATTAGGTAGGGACTAAGATCTTCATTCTATATGCTGGGTTTGTAATATCACAAGTGGTCTTACAGTTGGGGAGGGGGGGCATTTCCAATAGATTAAGAGGTATGTGCTATTTGATCAGAGATGGACAGGGGAGGGACAGATAATGTGAGTGGTGAAATCAGTATGTGGGAGACTGAGGACTAGATGGAGATTGTGTCCTTTTCTAGAACCAAATGCGTTGTTTGGTGATACAAACATCAGTAGTTCTGCTACTGGATTGCTGCAGTGTGATGTAGAAGGACCTATTTGGACTGCTGCTTCGCTGTTTGCAGGTGGCACAGAATGTGACAATTAGGATGATTTAGCAGCACCCTAGGTGGGTATTAGCAGCATCTTTTCTGAAGCAATTACATTGGCTACCAGTAAAATCGCGGATTAATTTCAAATTATTGTGTTTGGCATTTAGATTTTAAGAGGAGAAGGCCCAGAGTATTTAGCAGAGATATTGAGTTGGTATTTGCCAGGGAGGAAACCACAATCAAGCCAGGAGACCTACTTGAATGTGCTGCCTCTGACACTGTTCCAGCGGGAGAGGTGGCAGGCGCAAGCTTTTTCCACTGCTGTCTCAGTGCTTTGCAACGATCTACTTGGGGAGCTGAGCAGGAGATGAGTTATGGGGTATTTCGCCAAAAACCAGATCTTGGCTCATCCCTAAATGAAAAGGGGATTTTTCTGGGGAGGGAAGGAGAAAGGTTTTTATTTCTGCTGTTATAAGGGGGCGTGGTTTTAGGGGTAGTAGGTAGGGAGGGGACTGGTGGAGGTGTGTTTGTTATGATTTTATTGTAAGAGGGTTTGCCAAAATTGCTGTACACTACCTAGATTGTTTCATTAGAGATGAGTAAGTAATATATTTAAACATTTGAATAAATAAATAAATTGTGCTTGGTGTGGCAACTGAAGCCTTTTTTCACCACATCCAATTTTCGTTCTGTGGTGTAGTCATTGCTGTTGACTGGAATTGTTTACCACTTTCTATCTTGATCTTCCCAAAAAGTACTGTACATGTGATGCAATTGATAGGAATGTGGCTGCTCAGTTGATAGCTGTTTGCCAGCAGTTTGATCATATTATATCTGCATTGGCTGATCTGTACTGGAAGGTGAAATTTAAGATGCTTACCTTAATTTTTAGGATTCTTATAACTGATACTAAGGATTGTTTTGAGGAAATATGTTCCTGCTCCCTCTTTGCATTCTTCTGATGGGATTCAATTAGAGATTCTGTAAGACCATTTCAATTGGTAGAGACAGGCTACTGAGCTTACTGATTGCAGGTCTGTCATTATGGAATTCCCTATCTCTGGATCCTTGCTTTGACCTGTAGAAAAGTGGTATAAAAAGTGTTAAATAAATAAATGGGAAACTATTTAAGATATAGGAAAAAGTTGAAATCTTACTTTTTCTTATTTATTTATTTAATGTCTTTTTTTATACTGTGCTCTTTAAAATCAGCGCGGTTTACATTTAACAACTCGTGCAGCGCAGGCAGAGCCCACAACTGGTCTTACAATGAACAGGGGTTTCTAAACAGGACTGAAAGGGTAACTATGTACAGGCAAGCTAGCCGTCACAGGTGACGTGGTCAGCTCACAACTATTTACAGATTTATTTACTTAATGTATACAGATTGACTGGTCTAAGCATGTGCACAATTCCATCTTTTCTGCAAGCCTTTCCCAACTCTGTGCTCTGAGCTGTGTGCTATTTTCAAGTTCAATATTTTTTATGGAAGCAACAACCAAAATACATAGCCCTGATATGTGGGGTTGCTTACACACATCAAGGCATAGGTAAAACAACAATCGATCCATTTTTCAATTTCATCTCTTCCATCTTCCCCAAATCCTACCTATTGCCAACACAAAATCCAAAATAATACCTAAAATAATAACCATACATTGGAATTCCCACCAAGCAAGAAAGTGACACCAAGTCACATGTTTGAACCACATCACCCATTAAGGGGCATGTTTATTAAGCTGTGCTACCCGCTAGAGCAAGGCTCAGCATGTGGTAAGTGCTCCATGCTAAAAATCAACATGGGATTCTGCGCTAAAAATCCTGCAATACAGGTTGGTATGCGAATGGACAGCGACAAGGTGGGTTGGGGGTCCAGAACATGGGAGTTAACAGTGCATCATGTTGATGCAGGCATGATGAGCATGCACTATTATGATTGCTGCCTTTGGCGTGGGTGTACTTAATGGGTGGTGGTAGGTGCACATTAGCAATGTGCCAACATATTGCCGCACATTAGCAATGTGCCAATGGCAGGGGGATGATGCACATGCCTCCTGAAGTTGATATGGGCCTCTACAGTGGTTTCATGGCCTGACCGTATGCTAATGGTGCACTTTTTAATAAACATACCCCTTAGTATTTTACATGAACAAAAAGAGCAAGTGCACTACAGTAGTGGGTTAAGCAGCTTTATTATAGGAGAAAACCACAACGTGTTTCGACTGATGCCTTCTTCAGGGCGTACAAGCCTCTAATGCAAGTAAACAACATTGAAAAATCAATAATTATAAGTAAATAACATTAAAAACTTAATAATTATGTAAATAAAATAAAACAGAACAGATAAAAGAATAGAATCATAATAAATAAACTAAATATAAAATAATCTGTAGGCGTCTATAAATGGACCATAAAATAATTTGTAAGGGTAAGGCTAATATGAGTGTGTCCCAAGGAGTAGTAAAAACTATGCCTAATTTCTAAATGTTAAAAGTGGGCAATTCGAAAGAAAACAATTATTAAACTAATATAACCTGAATATTATAGTGTAAATGACAAGGTAAGCAGCAGAAGAGGGATGAGGAGGAAAGGTGGATTCTATATACAATCTAAGAAACTCACTCGTAGCGCTGCACACACCAGCTAGTGCAGAGTTATTGCTATGCAGCTTCCAGCAAATCCTGTAGTGGAACTGAGAAAAAAACCTTTAAGTCCTAAATAAAACAACTTAAATTTGGCTACAGGAAATCAGCCATAAACAATCAAAATAAAAGTCATCATGACAGTGATTAGTTTACAAATTAGTTTATGGTGCATTTATAGACTCCTACAGATATTTTATATTTAGTTTATTTATTTTGGTTCTATTCTTTTATCTGTTCTGTTTACTTTATTTATATAATTATTACGTTTTTATATGGAAGCTCTTCAAGAGCAACACTTGCAGATAGTAATTTCACTTGCAGATAGTAATTTCAGCTTTTGAAAATTATACTGCAAGATCTATAGAAAGACTCATATCCAGATCCTTACTCCATCGGGCAGCTAACAAATCAAGTTGCTTCCAAGTCCAGATGTGCTATCAGTAATTTCATATAACCTGAGCAGGAGACACTCTTGGTTTTGTTAAAATGAAACAACTCATTGAGTCGCCATCCTTAAACAAATGAGGATTTTCCCCAGCAAACTATCCACATAATGGCAGATGGGTCAATTCATACCTGTCTATTAATAATTGGAAGGAGTCCATTCCTTTGTCACCTCGTGCTTTCAGGTCTAAAATGTGTGAATACCGCTCTGTGTCCATGCACAAAAATGCAAGTAGGCATTCCAGGTGGGAAAGCAGGGTTGCCCATAATTAGGAGAAATCCCAAAACTCTCCAAGGATGACCACACCTCCGGCAAAGCAGCTGTCAAACCGTCTCAACATCATGAAAAGTAAATTAGATTTTACTTGAGAAGGATATGCAGAGGTTTCTGCATTAAAAATATAAGCCATGTGAAGAGTTGCCGACATCTGTGCCAAAAGTCTACTTGGGAGATAATGAGATGTACCATAAAAAACATTGGCAAAGTACCTCATCGTGCAGGTAAGTCTATATAATTGTACAGTATACTATGGACAGCCAATCCACCCTCTTCCCTTTTTGTATTAAGAATGTTTAATGAAAGATGTAGTTGCCTACCTGCCCAAAGGAATTTAGACAACAAATCCTCAAACTTCTGGATATCTTTCCTGCAAAAAAATTACATGCACCTGCTGAGGTGTATAAAGCCAGTGAGGTAACTCAACCATTTTAAATAGATGAAATTTCCCCACCTAGTAAAGAGGGAAGCTCTACCAGAAGAGCAAATGAGTTTCCCTCTGTCGCAATAAAGGCTTAATATTACTAACATAAAGATGTTGAGGGTCTCTATGGAGCTGAATGCTCTTATGCCTAGCACAAAGGAAATGTGATCATCCGGCCATCCAAAATTGTCTCATATACATCCAAGGCCAAAGATTTGGATCTATTAATATGCAATCCTGAAAATATCCCAAATTCCTCAATCACATGCAAGGCACACTCTAGGAATACCTTAGGGGAGATAAGATTAAGAAGTAAATCATTAGCAAAAGCAGATTTAATTTCTCCCTCATCCATTTGCACCCCAGACACCTGAAGGTCAATTCTTAATGCCCGAAATAAAGGTTCCAGCATTAGCAAAAATCCAGATCCTCCATCTTCTCTGTCACTCCACTCACATGTGGTGTCCCACAAGGCTCAGTCTTGGTACCTCTTTTGTTCAACATTTTCCTGGCACCCCTCTCTCTTCTCTTTCAACAGTGTAGCATCACAGTATACTACTACACTGATGACATAATCCTTCTTCACCACACAACTCCCTCTGCCCCTGATCTGGCCCCGTTGAACTCTTGTCTTACTCTCATACACTCTTGGATGTCTACAAGCTTCCTCCTTCTTAATCCCTCTAAGTCAGCCATTATCTGATTCAACTTTGGTGCCCCTGTCCATCATCAGCCCTTTTGCATGCATCTGCGCCTATCCCACTACTCACGTCCCTCCACTATCTTGGGCTTACCTTGGACTCTTTGTTATATTTCAATGAGCAGAATGGAGGAGTAGCCTAGTGGTTAGAGCACTCGCTTGGGAACCAAGAGACCAGGATTCAATTCCCACTAGCACTCTTTGTGGTCTTGGAGAAGTCACTTAACCCTCCATTGCCTCAGAAAAATCCAAGTTATTCATGTCTCTGTTTAACTCGTACATTATCAAGTTTAAGTCAGAATGTAAACCGCTTTGACTGAAATGATAAAGCGGTATATAAATAAATAAATGAGCACCTCTCTACCCTCATCCATCACTTCTTCTATTCCCTATGTTGGGTCCACACAGTTCATCCTTTCCTGTCCCTCTCTTCTCTGACCACACTTCTCCACTCCTTGGTTATCAAAAGACTTGATTATTGCAACATCACTCTGGCAGGTCTCCCGCAGTACTAATTACACAGACTTCAACTACTACAAAACACTGTAGCCCGTATCTTCACCCATGCCTCCTGCTCAGACCACATCACTCTCTACTTATTAACTGCAATTGGCTCTCCATCAAGTACAGAATACAATATAAGATCCACATTCTCGTTCACAGGGCCATTTACATCAGTACTCCACAATATATCTCCAGCCTATCAGTTTCCACGCTCCACACCATCTCCTGTGATCCGTTCATATCAACCATCTATCCCTTCCCTTCTTCTCTCAGGCCCACCTTGAACTCACCTGCAATTCTGCTTTCTTTTTTCTAGGATCCACCCTCTGGAACTCCCTCCCTACCCCACTCCGCTTGAAACTTTCTTTCCAGAAATTTAAAGCCATATTGAAAACTCACCTTTTTCAGGCTGTTTTTGACCTCCTCCTTCTACAAACTTGAATTGGCCACCCTCTTTCATCTCTCCTCTACTTTCCCTCCTCTTTCCATGACTCCTCTTTCCTGTCCTGTCAAATAATGGTGTTCCTTTCCACTCTTTTGTTTCTGCAGCTATGCTTTTTATTGTAAACCGCTCTAATGCATTTGCCTGGACGGTATATCAAACGTGAGAATAAAGAGTAAAGATTACAGCAACTTACAATGTAACATTCAAACATTCAAAGTAGCTGTTCTGCTCCTAACAAATCCTATTTGCTCAGACACAGTCAGATGAGGTAACAGGCCACTCATGTATACACTAAAGGTGAAGCTAAACTTTATTCATCTTGATTTAGTAAGGAAATAGAACAGTAAGATTCTGGATCCACAGGGTCCCTTACCTGCTTAAAGATAACTGTGATAAGGGCAGACCGCATGTCACAGAGAACACTACCAACGTTCAAAACAACATCATACTTTTCCCCAAAGCTGGGACAACCCAAGTTTGCAAAATCTTATAAAATCCTGCACTCTACCCATCTGGGCAAGGTGTCTTATGCAATTTACTCTTTTTCACACTATCCAACTGTTCTCCTATAAAAGTTGGCACCCCTACCCAGACCAAAAAAGCCTGCTCCAATCTATTTTGGGCATCCTCCGACTCATACAGTATATGATGGAAGGATTGTAAAATCAAACTAATGTTAGGGGCACGTTTACTAAAGAATAACACACATTAATAAAATTAACATTCATTAAGTGCCAGTGCACCCATACAAAATAAAAGGGCTGTGAGTACTTAACATAGTTAATTTCATTAACGCGCATTAAAACCTTTAGTAAACATGCCCCTTGGTGTTAATATGGACAACCCCATCTTGAACTTTAGGGGCACCAACAAATTGTGAGCCATTCCATGAATGTACAAACCTCTCTAAAAAAAATGTCCATCCCAGTTCCCAAATCAGAAAAATGTATCTTGTAATATTGAATATTAACCCTGGTTTAGTGATGTAGCAATCTGTTGAGAGAGACTGCTGGAGCATCTCTGTCTTCCTAAGTTAAAACTGCTCTTCCAAGTTATGCATAGTTTAATTCAAATGTCACTTTTTATGAACTACATAAGCAATAATGGCCCCCAGTGCCACTTTTCTTTCCTCCAATAATTTTATAGGTTGGTCTTTATAGGTCACATTATGAGACACACTAATCCCACAAGGTGGCTATATTTGTTTTAAAGTGCTGTCATCTGCCAGATAAGAAGGAACGTGCCAACACCAATGGGAGCTACAATGGGATTCACAGTCCAGCCAAACCATCCTTGTTTTAATTGTTCTCTATAATTTTTAAATTGCTTTGTTTTCTGTTTTAGTGTATTTTATATATTTGTATTGGTTTATGATTTTATGTTATGATTATACGTTTTGTTGAATTTATATGTTTTTAATTTGCATTTTTAGTGATTCTATTCTGCTGAGAATTAACTTTGGTTTGGATTGGTGGATTGTAAGTGATTTTAAATAAAAAAAATATATGGATATGATGTCATAAATGTAAGCCATGTTCCTCAAATAAAAACTTTCTTGACTTCTCAAATCACAGGCCTGACAATTTATGCCATGAGAGCCTAAAGTTTTAATATTTAGACATTTAAGGAAGGATCTTACAGTTATGATTTTTCAAAGTACTAGTATATTGGTCTGAAAGATCATCTGTACCACCTCTTAGATAGGTATCCGTCATCTACTGAAACCACTCTAGTTCTTTTAATAATTAAGGGAACAGTTCAAATCTAATTTTTATTTCATGAAAATTCTGAGATCTACAGGGTATTTAATGGCATTCATAATCAAATGTTGTACCCATAAATGTATGCATTGCAACTTTAAAACTTCTTGATACTGGGTACTACAGGTTTACAGTTCATCATCCAAACCTACATATGCATGCAGCTCCATACATCTACTTCCTCTTACAGACCTGTATAGTATATGAGCTTTGATTTACAAAGTAATGTAGCTGTTGGATGATCAAGGAAAATGTATCTGTTGAATAAATTTGAATGTTTTCTGTATACAGTATGTGTGTGTGAGTATGCAGTATATAATTTACATACAGAGTATATTGTACATACACATAATTGGCTAAACTGTATAAGATCAAACAACAGATTCTGCACACTTTCCCTTGATGGGCCAACACAATATCTATGCATAGAACTGCTGGTGAATGACTCAATGCTTGTTTCATTTCAGTGCTGAAGCAGTTAGAAATCTTCTGATGGTAAGTTTAACTCCTCTGGGAATAATTTGACTATAAACTAAAACATGACCTTCAGCTATTATAACAGTATGACTTACTTACAATTTTATGAAAAGATGACATATTGGAGCAATACTATAATGTTAATATGCCAAAGAGAAATGCAAATATTTTTCTAAATACTGAATTAATTTTTGTTGCAAAATGTACTCTTGGATATTCATTGATCTTCGTTTTATTAAATTCTAAAATACGATATAGAGAAAAATAATTTGAGCACTACTTTGTTCTAATCTAATTGAACTAACAGTGGGCTATAAGATATCAGAGATATGCAAGCAATTATGTTTTTCCATCGTTCAAAACAATATTTTCTATTGATCAGGTGCCCGACAATACCCAGTGAGGCTATGAGGGTCATTTTAGAAGCTCTATTTGTGATTTGGAAATCTGAAAATAGGCATTCAGATGTGCAAATCACAGTGATGTCCCCCTGAGCCATTTTAGAATGCCTGAAGATAGATGCATAGGCATGATCATGTCCAAGTGAACCATGGGCATACCTGGGAGCAAGTCAGGGGCGAGTTAGTAAAGATACACGTGCACACATGATTTCCAACTAGTGCTGCACTTCTGATACTGCCATCGGGGATGTCTATGGCTATACCTGCTCTAGGGCACGGATAGGATTACTAAAGATGCTTATTTCAACAGTGTAAAAGTACAATGAAGAGGGAACTGCCCATTCACTGCCAATACTTTTCACTTCTTCAAAAATACCTGCCAGTTTATACAACACACATTTCTCCAGGCACTCATGCTGCAAAACATTTTGCAAATGGTAGGCTGGGACATGCAAGGGAGAGAAATCCACGGTCTTTTTCTGTGATAGGGCAAAATGCCCCCTGTTCTGTGGTCGTGCATATGCAACACGTTCAAGTTTGTGAAATGCAGAGACTTCCTGTACGTGGCTAGCCCATAATTCTGTGTGTGCCCGGTTTTACAATTATGCAGCAGGCAAGTATCTTTCAGAGTGGAGAAAGACCTATTTTACAAGGCACTTACACGTGGCTGTCATCTCAGCTACCCCTCCTGCTGTATATCAGATGTTTTGACTTACAAGTCCTGATTTGCAACCAGCCATCCTTTCTAAAATGTGACTTCACATGAATATATCTCCATTATCCTTTTTTAGCAATTTCACAAGTATTTTTTATATTTTGTTTACGATTCAATTAGTATTTAGAAATGTTGTAAATTAAAATGTACACTTCTGATATTATGCACTATTGTTTTTTTGGGAGGGTTTTGTTTTGCAGATGTGATTATTTACTTTTATCTTACACCAGATGTAGTCTTTGTGGCCACCAAACCTGATCTTTTTTTCACATTATCCACAGTGTGGTTCTGATTTTATAACAAGATGCCTATGCCAGAATTAGAAAAAGGCAAAAATAGTAAAACTAAACAAATCTCTCTAATACCATTAATAACTCCCTCAAAATTGAAAAGACAAAAAACTGATGAACTTAAAAAAAACAGCCACTGTGTCACAATTTCATCATTTGCTACTCAATGTCACACTCGTGTCTTTTTTGAATTAATTTTTTCTATCAGGCTACTCCTCTGGTCACAACATTTTTCCTATGACACATTATGGAGCATACAGACTCAAAACTGCAACAATTTTGACTCAAGAAAGTCCTTCAATTGTACTTAGCTTCATGCTGTATATAGGTGCTGCTTATGGCCTAACATTGATATTTTGGTGGTCGCCTGCTTCCAGCTTGCAGTCTCCTTTAGACTTCCATAGCAGTGACTACAATGAGCAAAAGATGCCAGTTTTTAAAGGGAAACTCCTCCCTGTGCAGATCACGTGCAGCATATTCCAACTGAAAATCTTTATATCTGTAAAAAAAACAAGCCAATTCAAAATAGAAAAAAGATTTGTGCTGAATGGCAAGACTCGCGCTGTTAAAATGTTCGATTGGACAACACAAAAAAATATATACATGACAATGAAAACTATACCCCCAATGCAATTCAAATCCTCATCTCAGTGTTACCAGCAATAAAACAGCCTGTTGCTTGAATTTAGATGGCAGTAGATCTCAAGTACCCCAGTATGTGTTGCTCGGAATATTCTTCAATTAAGAATAATTAATTCAAAATATTCTTCTGAATTAAGTCCTTGAGAAAATAATTTTTTTAGTTACAAATCATGCTGCCCTAATTTTAAATTCACATCTCCACCACAATCCAGCAGCGGAATTCGATCCAGGATTTCAAAGTGCAAGTCCTCAACAGAATACTGATCTACACAGTGCGCTACCACTAGTGTTTCTTTTTAACTTGATTGACAGTTCTGCACTTCTGCTTGCTGATCTATATCCAAAATTCTCTTATGGTTTTACCTACATAGACTAGATCACAAGGGAAAATAATGAAATAAGCAACCATGGCCATATCCAGTCACCGTCATTAAATATCCAGGTCTGCCGCAGAGCGCAGAAGCTAACTGGGCAATGGCAATATTGAGCTGCTGCCCAGTTAGCTCCCATGGGTAAAGATAGGTCAGCCTTTGCCATGCCTATCTTTACCTGCAGGTCGCTAACCGGGCAGCGGTTCAATATCGCCGCTGCCCGGTTAGCGACAGGCTCCACCAAGGAACGCCTACGACATGCGCTGATACTACACAGCATCGGGGAGTGTAGCAACGTTTCTCCAGAAACAAGCAGGAAGTCACTCCTCACTTGTGGGTGACGTCGGCACCGACGGAGTCCGCATGGAGCAATTCTCCAGCTTTCAAAGAAAGCCTTTGGGATTGCTTTCACGCATGCGTAGTCCTCTTCCCACCCAAGGGTGCCATCTTGCTTAGTCTCCCTTTTTCCGCAGAGCCCTTCGGACACACGTCCTTGTTCCTTGGAAAAAGTGTTTTGCTTTCCAGCCTCTGGCCTACTGTTTTCCGGTTGCACCGGTCCTCTACCTGTCCTCCCCCTTGCTCCTATCTCTTTTGAGCAAAGGGGACATTTTTTTCCCTAATTTTTGTTGTTGGCGGGCTTCGTGCCCTTTGTTCCTCTGGCTGCATGGGTCTTCCACCTCACGGGGGCCCTTTTTGCCCCAATGGCCACCAGTTTAAAAAAATGTGATAGATGCTCCAAGAACATGTCACTTACGGACACCCATGACTGTTGTCTATGGTGTCTTGTAGCCGACCATGATTCAGAGCTCTGTTCTCTTTGCAAGAAAATGTCCTTCAAAGCCCTGCTCAGTCATAAGCAGAAGTCCGAAGACATTTTCTGGAAGGCTGCCTCGGAATCCCCAGTAGCATCCTCTATCATCTCTCCGCCGGTGGGTTCCCCCACCTTGGCTCTGTGTAAATGCCTTTGAATATCTGGTCCTAAATCTTTAGTTCAAATCATTTTTATTCAAACCAGTCAACAATATTCCTAGCATGAGAGGACACTTACTCATGCTGGAAAGTTCAGAACAGTCAAATAGAAAACCAAAAAAATTTTCCCATTTTATACATATAACCCACATCCCCTCCATATCCCCAGAAAGATACCCTTACCCCAACCTGACCCCCCCCCCACCTAACCCTCACCCCCCAATAATCCTCCCTTACCACTATCCAACACCTAGGTGAGTGACCGCCCCCCGCCTGACCACTTCCATTCCTCCACCACTCCCCATTCACTCCACTACCCCCCATTCTTACATACATTGTCAAGACCTCATTCCTGGCCCTGAGGAACAGTGAGAACATATGCACTGCATAACACCAGAAAGGCCTCTTCAGCGTGTCCTTCAGGGCTAAGCTTTCCATGAGCATCAAATTATGCCACAGATATCTCCGTTCCTAATGTGACAGAGCCTCCGTATCCCTCCAATGCTTTAGAACACATTGTTTTGCTACCACACATGCCTTCTGCACCAAGATCCTTGCTGACAACCCCCTCACCCCAACTCTTATAGACCATCCAAGAGGAGCAATCCCAGTGATAGTCACCCCTTGATTAACCAGTCCCCCCAAATACCTAGCCAATCTCTCCCAAAGGGGTTGGATTCTAGGGCAACCCCAAAACATATGTCCCAGATTGGCTATAACCCTGCCACTTCTCTGGCAGTGATACATAACTGCCCAACCTGCCCTGTGAGCCCTCTGAGGAGAAATATACCCCCTATAAATCAGTTTGTGTTAGAGCTCTCACAGCCTGGAGTTTTTAACCAGCTCTGGAATCCAAGTGACTGCCCTTGCCAGCTGATCCACCCCCCCCCCCCCCTCTGATGTACCTAGTCCCAAGTACTAAAACTTTAAAATTAGATCCCCTCCTAAAGACAAACATCAGAGTATCATGAAAAAGTGGATACTTCTGTAAAATGTGCCAGTGTCTTTTTAAGATCTTCTGAACCTGAACAATGTGCAGGTAATAAAGAAGAATACAGTTGAAGTCAGTCATCTGCTTCTTCGATTTAGTTTGCAACAAGAGCTCCTTGTTAACAAACCTAGCTCTTAAAATTGCTGTTCTGACACTCTTGTAGGGATATCTGCAATCAAAAAAGTAGCCTTAAAAATTGGGCAGTTGGCAAATTGCTGCGAAGAAATGGATGAGCACTTGAATAATGGAAAAGTGTATTGTGATCAGTGGGCTTCCTATAGATCAAAAACAAAAAGGCCTGCTTGCCCCAATCAATCTTCAAATCCAAAAAATGTATCACATGTCAATCATGACTAAAAGTAAACTATAAGTTCAGATTGCACTGGTTCAATCACTCAAAAGTTACTACTACTACATTTAATCATTTATATAGCGCTACAAGGTGTATGCAGCGCTGTACAAACATATAGATAATAGGTCATCTGAGCCAGACCAAATCATGAGCACATCATCAAAATATCACCTCTAAATTAAAATATTTTACAACCAAGGCCCTGAGGCAACCTTCCATACCAATTAGCTACACTAAGGGCCATCGTGGGCCCCATCGCTGTACTCTTCACTTGCAGAAAAATAATCAGAGACAAATTGGCAGAAATTGTCCACTAAGGCAAATCTTGTCAGCTATACCAAAACTACTGTAGGTACACAAATAGATATCCTTTTAGTATTCTTTATTCAAGGATCCATCTCACATCTGCGATGAGGTCTCTCGTGCCTCGCCCTTTCCTGAACCCTGCTTGCACTTCAGGTAGTTCTTGTTTCAGGTATGGTTGTAGTCTCTGTTCAATACACAGGTACACTACCAAAAAACTGCCTCCAGTTTTGCAACTGATTCCTATAGATTTTGGGGTGCTGAATCCAGGAAAAATAGCCAAAATGTTCCATCACGTCACGTTTTCTTGCAAAATTAGATTTCTTACCCATATAAGGAATGTTCACATAATTTCTTTTTAGCCGACTGCAGTTTATTTTCTTGGCCCAAAATAGAGGTTGTAATGGTTAACTAACTAGAAACACTCCCTCATGATATTTTAGAGTGTTTTGTATTCATTTTATACATTAACAGGACAATTGGGAGGCGGGGGCTAAATCCAGTACTCGCGCTGGCGCATGTTCTTTCCTGTTCGCCTCGCCTCGTTCGCTCGCTCAAACACGGTGGTTGCGACATGAACGTTCCTGTCAAATTTCAGTTTCTTGCAAGTTCATTATTACCTTTTGTTTGCTCAGTCGTAATCCAGCTTTATTCCGAAGTGGTTCACTACAGTTGTAGTTTGCAGTGCTGTGTATTTGTGATGGCTCACAGAGCCAGAGGTTGCGTCAACTCTCCGGACAGTTTTTGTTTTATTTGTGGGGAATATACCGTGAAAAAGCGGCAGAGGAACATTTCTGCATTTATTAAAAAAGTATATTTCGCCTATTTCGGTTTGAAGTTAGGCGATCAAGACAAACCGTGGGCTCCTCACAAAGTGTGCAAGACATGTGAGGAAGATCTACGCTTATGGATGAAAGGTAAAAAACAAGCATTTCGTTTCGGAATACCTATGATGTGGCGTGAACAAAGAGACCACAGCAGTGACTGCTATTTTTGCTCTTGCATTGTGAAGGGATACAACTTAAAAAATAAGAACGTAATAAGTTACCCCAACCTTCCCTCAGCAATTAGGCCTATGCCTCATAGCAACGAAGTACCTGTGCCTGAACCACCAAAATCTTTGGATCATATTTGTGTGGACGGTTCTGATCATGATGAGACTCATCAGATGGCTTTTCCCAATGAGTCCAGTACTTCCGAGTTTGAAACTGAACCAGATCCGAAACCTGAACTTTTCTCTCAAGCTGAATTGAATGATTTAGTCCGGGATTTAGGACTCCCAAAAGATGCTGCCCAACTGCTAGGTTCTCGGCTTAAACAGAAAAATCTATTGTCACCAGGAACAACTTTTTATTGGTACCGCAACCGCGAGACACAATTTTTGAAGTATTTCAGCAAAGAGGAAGATTTGGTATTTTGCAACGATATATACGGAGTGATGGAAAAGTTTAAACTCAAGTATGATCCTGCTGAATGGCGGCTGTTCATTGATTCGTCAAAAGACAGCATAAAAGGTGTTCTTCTTCATAATGGCAACACATTCGCTTCAGTTCCTATTGCTCACTCTGTTATTCTCCAAGAAAAATACGGGAATTTGGCCCTGATTCTTCAGAAGATTCGTTATGATGAGCATAAGTGGATGATTTGTGGAGACTTTAAAATTATATCCATGCTATTAGGGCAGCAATCCGGTTTCACCAAATATCCCTGCTTCCTTTGCTTGTGGGATAGCCGGGCCCGCGACCTACACTGGGGGAAAAAAGACTGGCCAATTCGGGAGTATTTGAGACCCGGTGAGAAAAATGTTCTTCATGAGAGCTTGGTACCTTGTGATAAAATTCTATTACCACCTCTCCACATTAAGTTGGGTCTCATTAAGCAATTCATCAAGTCCCTTCCAAAAGATGGTGAGTGCTTTCGGTACCTTTGCTCAAAGTTCCCCCGACTTTCTGAAGCAAAGCTAAAGGAAGGAGTGTTTGTTGGCCCTGATATAAGGAAACTCATTTCAGATGGAGCATTCGCTGAAACGATGTCTGAGAAGGAAAAAGAAGCCTGGGATTCCTTCAAGGATGTTGTTCTCAAATTCTTGGGGAACAGGCGGGATGAGAACTATAAGGATATTGTTGCCAGGATGCTCAATGCCTTCAAAGAACAAGGCTGTAACATGAGCCTGAAAGTCCATTTCTTGCACTCCCATGTGAACTACTTTCCCGAAAACCTGGGGGCGTACAGTGAAGAACAAGGTGAAAGGTTTCACCAGGACATCAAGGACGCAGAGAGAAGGTACCAAGGAAGATGGAACACCACTATGATGGCTGATTTCTGCTGGTTGCTGCTGCGGGAAACCCCAGATGAAAAATACGCCAAGCAGTGCACCAAGAGAAGCATTCGGGGGAAGAAGAAACGGGCCCACCAGGAGATTGATTGACCCAAGAATGACTTTAAAATCTAAACTGTGTTGACAAATATCGTGTTTTTACTAAACTTTGAAATAAAAATTTGCTAGTTATTACCACAGTGTCGGATCTCATTTATTAGAATTTTATTTTCACACCATCGGGTGTTTGTCTTCATGTATTGCAATGGTGCGGTTTGCGTTTTCTATTCTTACATACATACCTGTACAACATTTTTTGCACATTTCTTTGCTTTGCTTTGTGTCTAACCTCGCTCTTATATGCTCAATGTTTGTGCACATGTATGTGGCTGTTTTAAATGCAGACAATTTTGCTACCATCACAGTGTGTTTTGTTGACATTACTCTATTCTTATGTGCTGCCTTGTTACAATTTTCTTTATTCTTATTTGAATAACTACTAAACAATTAGTATAAAGAATTCATCCAAGAAACTTTTATCTCGATCGCACTCAATCTGAAACGTTCACCTCAAACTGCTAACCCAATGTAGCAAAAAATCTGTACGTGATGGAGCAAATTGGTTACCAGATTTGGATTCAGCGCACCAAAAAACGTAAAAATCAATCGAAACATTAGAGGCAGTTTAAAAAAAAATTTTTTTAGTGTACCTGTGTAATCTTCAGTAGAATCTTGCTGACATGTGGGATCAGAGCTATTATGCAATAATTTTCACAGTCAGTTGGATCACCTTTCTTAAGTATTGGTATTAACACAGATCTTTTCCAGTCAGTTAGCCATGATGTTGTCTTCCATATTTCTTGACAGAGCCTTGTAAGTATGGTAACAGCTGCATCAGATTGCTGTAATACTTCTATGGGAATGCCATCAATGCCTGGTGCTTTGTTCTTTGATAAGGCTTTCAATGCTGCTTCGACTTCTTTCATCACCAATGGTTCCGGATCATAAGGGTACAGGCTGAAACGGCTGTTGGTCCATTTGATCTTTATCATATAAAAACTCTGTATATTCTTTCCACCTTTTCTTGATCTTTCAGCATCATTCAACATAGAACCTTGAGCATCTTGTAACATTCCAGTTCTTGGCTGGAATTTTTTTTTAATTCTCGTATCTTTAGGAAAGCCAATCTTGTTCTTCCTCTAATAGTTTCTGCTTCTGTTTTCTTGCATGAATCATTTCCTTGTCCTGTCTTGCTGCATGTTGGAAATCTCTGTTGAGTTCTGCGATTGTCTTTCTTTCATCTCTGGTATTAGCTTCTCTGTGTTTCTGGGCAATTTTCAGAGTTTCTTCCGTCATCCATTTTGGTCGTTTTTGCTTTTTCACCTTTTGTAGAGACTTCTCGTTTTCTTCCAACACAACCTTCTTGATGTCATTCCCTAACTCTTCTGGAGCTCTGTCATTTGTATCTAAAGCAGCAAATTGATTTTGCAGGCAGTCTTTAAATTCCAGTGGTATATTCTCAAGGTCATATTTTGCTACATTTATGAGTGGCTTGCTCTTTTTCAACTTTAGCTTGAGTTTTCATACTTAGCAGTTGGTGATCTGTACCACAGTCAGCTCCAGGCTTTGTCTTTGTTGATGCTATAGAACTTTTCTATTGTTGACTTCCACAAATGTAGTCAATTTGATTTTTGTACAATCCATTGAGTGAAGTCCATGTATATAGTCGCCGCTTGTGTTCCTGGAAGAAGGTATTTGAGATGAATCGTTGGTCTTACAGAATTCTATCACTCTTTCTCCAGCTTGATTTCTGTTGCCAAGTCCATATTTTCCAACCACTTTGCCTTCTTCTTTATTGCTACCAGTCACCCATGCCACCAGTCACCCATGGCTATCAGGATATCCTGTTTGCGTGTTCTGTCAATTTCAGCTTGTACTTGTTCATAGAACTCATCAGTTGGTGATCTGTACCACAGTCAGCTCCAGGCTTTGTCTTTGTTGATGCTATAGAGCTTTTCTATTGTTGACTTCCACAAATGTAGTCAATTTGATTTTTGTACAATCCATTGAGTGAAGTCCATGTATATAGTCGCCGCTTGTGTTCCTGGAAGAAGTTCCATTTCAGTCTTGACCACCTCTAACTTCCCTTGGTTCATGCTTCATACGTTCCATGTCCCAATATGTAAGACATCTTTACAGCTTCTGACTCTCATTTCATGCGCATCTACATCAGCAGTCAGACATCCCGAGGGCTTTGATCCAACCACATCATAAATGCTGGCTTTACTCTGAAAAGTCTTCAGCTCCTACCCAGTAGCTAGTTGAGTCCCATATCCAGTCCCAATAGTGTGCAAATGCTGACACATACACTTATACCCACTTCAAAGCAGGTGTGAATGTATCTGTGTACTCTGCATTTTTGCATGTTGTCTATAAAATGCATAAGTACATTGCAACCCCATCCAAACTTGCCCTAGGAACACCTACATGTGGTGTGCTTACTTATATGATGTATACTGTCATGCAATATTTTAAATGCATTTTCTGTTTATAAAAAAATCTTTACACATGAAAAAACCTTTATAAAATTACTCCTTAGATGTGTGCGAGATATAAAGGCCCATTTGAATAGGTCATGGAGAGAAGAATAGAGATGTTCACGTCAGGGTGCGCTCAATTTTCCTGGTATTTTTTAAAAAAGGCTTTGCCAAACATGGATCCTTTTTTAAAATCCCTATATGGATGCTGGCAAATACACTTGTAGGGGCAACAGTGATTTTATCATTAAAGAGGTGTGCAAAAGAGCATGGTCCTGCAAGGCTGTACATGTACAAGCACCAGTAGCTACACGTGCAGATGCCAGTTTTGCAGTCTACACTGTAGTTGCCAGCATTTGCACTACACTGTGTACAGACATCCTCCCTGTGATTTTCCCAACATCATGACTATCCTCCCCCAGGACTGCCCCCCCCCCCCAGCACTTATTGGAAGCTCTTTCTGGTGGTTCAGTGGGGAGAGGAGTGATCCCAAATTGTTCCTGCTGAGACTTGGGATCAAAACTAAGAACTGCTGGGCAAACAGGATTGTAATTATGTTAGATAGATAAACCAATGGTAAACTCTCAATTGTAAATATCCCACTCCTCTCGGTGATGGGTTCCCCCTCCCCCTAATTATTTCACAGTTTATTTAAAGTACTCCCCTTCTCCTTTTCTGTATATTGTCAACCACTTTGTTGAATTTTAAACCACTTTGACCAGGTGAAAGGCAGTATATAAGCACAGCTAAATAAATAAATCGAGTGCTTGACTTCAAAATAGCTATGGTTTCATGGTACTAACACCATTGGTCATGCTGCTAAATCAGGGTTGTTGAATCCTTTTTAAATAGGAGGACCCAGTGACATTTAGGCCCATATTTTTTATTGGTATCTGGCATGGTAGCAGTTAACATGCATTAATGACACTTGCATTAACTGCAAAGTACACTCCCTATCTCTTCCTCTCCCAATTATAGCAAATTTCACACTAAGGGCCCCTTTTACTCAAGTCCGCTATGGATTTGCCATTAATGCACTAATCTCATGCACTTTAATAGAAAAGGCTTCAGGTTAGCTGTCGGGGACATGTTCAGTATATCCCCGGCAACTAATGTGTGAAGCATTTTCCTAACGTGCGCTCCACTAGATCAGATTCACTTACCGATTGCTATAGACGAGTCATTAGGTAAACCCATGTTAGGAGCCATGTTACTGCTTAATGTTCCTGACTGCCTGTAGCCATATGTTAAAAACACTGGTTAACCAGCTAATGGGCTTTAGTAGCAGAGGCCGTAAGTGCCCTGTTACTAACCAGTCGGCATTGGTGTGTTCCGGGGGCAGCACCCAGCAATAACCAAGAAGTGGCAACATTGCAATAACCTCCCAGTTATTGCAAAGTGGCGAACATCAAGCGCAGCAAAGGCTGGCTTAACCTTCACCACTGAAGCCAACTAGGCAGTGGTTGAACATCACCACTGCCCGGTTAGCTTCATGGCAATCCAGATAACCCAGATATTCAATACCGCTCCATGGCAGAAATGCACAGGAGGATAGTCTTTCAATTGAAAGAAGGCTATGGGACATAAGATGAAGGTTATAGGGGACATTTCTCCAGATTACATCTAAGTTTATTTCTTCACGGAAAGTATGGTGTATGAAAGGAATAGCTTCCCAGTAGAGGTGGTAGAGACAAGGACTGTATCTGATTTCAAGAAAGCATGGGACAAACAGAGGATCTCTAAGGGAAAAGAAGGGTTTGAAGAGCTTAATAGCTAGTATGAATGGGCAGATTGGATAAGCCATATGGTCTTTATCTGCCATCATGTTTCTATGTTATAAGGGACTATCAATCTGCAAAAAGTGAGAACTTTTTTTGACAGGAAGATTATCTGGGAGTAGTACAGGGGTATCAACTATGTTCCCTAGGAGCCAGTCAAGATCTTGTCCCTGATTCTGTCTGGGCCTCTGGCTCAGCCTTCTGAACCTTCTGCTGCTGAGGGCGAGAGAGAGAACGCTGCCTGCTTTGGTTGGAATGAGAGGGAGGGGGATAACTCCACTTATTAGAATAATAGGATCTCTACTGCCCTCTGCTGTGGAACCTCTGAGATGATGTGGAGGCCAGATCAAAATTGGGTCTGGAGAGGGTTTTGAGGGTGCCAGTAAGCTGCTTGATTATAGTTGCAGCCTTTTACATCTTATCTCCAAAGAGACATGGTACAGCGAGCTGCTCCTGGACACTAGGTTTTAAGTCTGAAGTCCAAAGCCATGAGAATCTCAAGGCACCAATACTCAGGGAAAGAAGCTTTTGACGCCTTATTGAAAATATTGTGTCTCACTCGGACAATGTATTTTCCACATGACTCACTAGGGAGAAAAATTTGAACGGGTTTCTCTGGAGGGAGAAAGTCCGATAACTTGACCAGATCGCAGATGATGTTCCGCAAGTGCATGCCCATAAAGAGCTCATAGGATGCTATGCAGTATGTCAGTGCAGCATTTGAAAGAACATCCATGCAAAAAAAATCCAACATCTTAGCCTGCCTCCCCAGGGCACCAAGGAGTGGGACTTGGTCAGATTACATGACAGTAGCTGTAGCTTCTCAAATCCGGGAGCCTTTAGACTCTGTACACAGAGTCAACCATCTTACAGACAAGGAGGCACAGAGAAGAGGATATCCCATATTCTCATCTCCAGGAATCCAGGACCGTATCCCCTGCCTTCTTGTCTAACATTGCTGCTTTGATGTCCTGCCACCATCTGAAATTGAACATGGCCAAAACCTACTTCCCCCTTAATTCTTTCTCTGTTTCTGTGGATGATATTCTTCTCCTCCCTGTTTCCTCGGCTCACAATCTGGAGGTAATCTTTGATTCCTCCCTCTCCTTCTCCACTCACATCCAACTGATAGCTAAAACCTGTTATTTCTTTTTCTATAACATCAGTAAAATTCTCCCCTTCCTTTCTGAACACACTATTAAGATTCTTATCTACTGTTTAGTCATATCCTGTCTAGAGTGCAACCTCCTTCCTGTTTGTCTCCTTCTGAATCATCTCTCTTCCTTTCAATCTGTTCAAAATTCAGCTGCGCAGCTAATCTTCCACCAGTCTTGCTTATGTAATGCACTTACTTGAAGCAGGGCCTCATTCACAAGTTAGTTTGTCAGAGATCCAGATTAAGAATTACACCTGTTAAACCTTTACCACACATGTAAAAAGCCATTATTTGCTCTATAAGTTATGTGCTGATGTATGTTTTGTCTTAAATAAGCAGATTGTGATGATGACATATTTCAATATTTAAAGCCACCTATGCCTTGGGCAATGGGTGCCAAACACATAAGTGCTTTCTTTATTTGTACTGCAGAGAACACATACATTCCCATAGAATAGCCAGAATTTATTCAATTTTTATTTGTTTATTTATTTATTTTATTTGTGAGTTTAATACCGCTATTTCTGGTAATCATAGCGGTTTACAATTAAACAACATGTACTTAAAACAGTTTAACAATAAAAAACTAGTGTTATAACATAATATAACTGTGGTAGGCGACGGCCTATGATCCATGCTAATTGAACTAAGCAGACAGGCCTGAGCAGCTTGACCTGTAACTGAAGCCTGTAGTTAGGCCCAGAGGAATGAAAACCCCCCCTGAATGATGACACCATAGAATTGAAACTTAACTCAGTTTAACTGAACATAGCTAAGCAGAAACGAAACTTAGAAAATATAGAAAAACAAGTTTAATTGGTACTGATAAGGTGTGCTATGCTTCTATGGAATTAATTAACTCTGCAAAAAGCAAGGTTACAGTGCCCTGCTTCCCATATGTTTTAACAAGCTAAGCGACCTTGGAGGAGAGATGTAACAAGTTAGAGACACTGACCATTGTAATTGGGACTAGAAGGGGGGCAACCAGGTGCTGAGCCCATTCCAGAGTCCCGATTGGGTAGCCATATCAGTACCGGGACCAATAGATGGGTGAGAGGGGTACTGGGACCAATGAAAAGTTTGCCTATGCTTAGAATGGACAAGAAAGCTATAAAAGTTGTTGTTTTACTAGAAGCCATTGCTCAGCCATTTTGAAATTGCTTATTGCTTGAGCCATGTGCACATTAAACTGGCTTGGATCCTGGCTTGGATCCTGTCTGCTTAGTTCAATTAGCATGGATCATAGGCCGTCGCCTACCACATTCCCCCCTTTGATTATTCTCACCCGCATGTTAATAAGGTGTGAGAATCAAATCACATAATACTAGGTAAAGGTATCACTCTGTGGTATAGGGTAGTAAGTTCACATAGCTAATATCTTTGTAGCTGCCTTATGCTCTACAGTGTTATTAATAGCTGAAGTTATCATTCGCAAGCAAAGTAGCAAGAAACAAGGGAACAACAAGCAGATAGTCAAAGTCCATAGTTTGGCAAGAGTGGGAAAAAGAACTAAAGGATTAGAAGGTTCGGTTGCATCTTTGTTGTGCTGTCGTAAAGCTTCTGATTTAGACAGACCAGCTGTCCATCCTTCGTAGTAGATTGTGGTCCAGTCCAAACAAAACACAAACTGTCAACAATGGGGTGGGCCAATACCCACTCACTAGTAGTATTATGTAAATCAGTCTGATTGTATAGGATAGAATAGTTCAGTTCTTGCGTCTCCCAGGGCCACTGATCTCCCATCTTAGTTCCTCCACAATAGAAACAGTCAGAAGTGTGGAGACTAGATGCTATTGCTCCAGCAAGTTCAAGAAACAAGTTCTGGTGGTGGTATGAGGAATTGCAACGGTGGCTTGCATAGCCTTGTAGAAAGTCAAGATCTAGAACAACTTTTGGATTGGAGAGTATACCAATGCAAGTATAGGGAGACTGATAAATCAAGGTCTGAGTGACCTTCGGTCCAGTTCATGTTGTACTTATACAGGCTGCCCAGGGAGATAAGGCAAAAGTCATTTCAAAGCACTCCAAGGCTGCTGCCAAAATAAAGCAATAATAATAATTCATAATGGGCATAGTCTCTGGAAAATTGGTGGAACTGTCGACTTCCACAACAGATAACAGATGTAGGGTTGATTGTAGATCCTCAAGCTTCTGCCGTACGTAGACCTACCAGCTTTTTGGCAGGAGTAGGGCTGTAGATTCCAAAGTATCACTGTCCTCTGGGATGTCTCAATTTCTTAAAATATCATAGCATAGTCTCTTAGGCTATTATTGCTTCCTTAGAGCAGTTCACTCTTTAGGAGATCAAAACAGTCTTTTCAGAGTATTTAAACACAGTCTCTTAGAAGATTCAATTTCTTAACACAACACAGTCTCTTTCTGATGATTGCAGGTTTTTTCAGATGCGAGGCTTACCTTCAGATAAACAAACAGTCTTGAAATAGTGCAGTTTCTGAGGGACCAATAAGTCTTAGGTCCGTGGTTGTTGTTGTAGGGTGAGGTGCAATGGAGTCTCAGGATGCTATACAGTAGTCCAGTGATCAGGTTCAAGAGCAGCTGCTGGCTTCCCTTGATTATGATGGATCCAAGGTTCAAATTCTGCGACTTTTACTGCAGTTGGAGTTGTTGACAGGATGACGACATAGGGTCCCCTCCAATGCAGGGCTAACAGTATCTTTCTCCACTCTTTGATCCACACCGAGACTCCAGGCTTGAAAGGATGCAGGGGTGCAGGCAAATTGATGAGTAATCGATTTTGTACTCAGGTATGAAGACTCCTGCAAAACAGAACTTAAAACCAATAGTTCATGTCTAATAATTTCAGATCCTATCTGTCTCATATCTCCTTTTATTTCCTATACAATAGGCAGGGGTTGCCCATACAGAATCTCAAAAAGGGAAACTCCTAAAGACTTAGCAGGGGCTAAGTATATCCTAAGAAGGGCTATGGGAAGAACCTGGGGCCACTTCAGGTAAACCTCTTGGCAAAGTTTAGACAACTGAGATTTCAGGGTTCTATTCATACATTCTACTTTTCCTAAATTCTGAGATCTATAGGCAGTATGTATCTATTAATATCAATATCTTGGGGCTATACTTAATGGACTTGCTTCCTAAGGTTATCCACCCTCATTCTTTGTACAGGGCCCCATATGCATGCAAGGTTGTAAGGGTATACTTGAAATCTGGGTACACATTTAGACAGGGCTCTTTTCCTATTGTTAGTGCTCTAGTGAGGACTATCAGTTCAGCTTTCTGTGGTGAAGTTTCTGGGGCCAGGGCTGAGGACTCAACTACCAAATCAGGGGTCATCACTGCATATCTAGCACAACAATGTCCATTGATGATGAAACTGCCTTCAGCCACAAAGAAAGTCTGTTCAGGGTTCTCCAGAGGGACATCAGTCAAATCCAGGTGGCTTGAGAATACAGTGTCCATAATTTCTAAACAGTCATGATCAGGGGATCAAGACTAACTGATAACATAGCAGGATTGAAAGCTTGACTGACCCTTCAGTTGTATCTGGGGTTTTCACACAACATACTCTAATATTTCAACATTCATAGATTTGTTAGCTAGTAATTTCCTTTGTGTTTCATAATGGTTAGAACAGAGTGTGGTACAGTAACTTGAAGATTCTATCTCAAAGTGATTTTTCTTTTAGTTTTTGCTTACTAGGAAGGCTGTAGCTGTAACAGCTTCTCAAATAAGGTCCAAGAGATTGAGTCAACACTCCCAGAACATTTCCTTGCGACTCATGAACATAGAGACTGCAAGGTTTTCTGGACATCGGGTAGACCCAGAACTGGTGATAACATCAGAGCGGTTTTCAAAGATCAAAAGACTGCATTCCTATTCAAGTCCCCATTCCAATGGAGACTTTTTCATTCCTTTGGTAGCTTGATACAATGTGATACAATGGTTTTGCTAGCAGCGCAAAATTGGGGATCCATATACAACAGTACCCTGTGGCACCCAAGAAGGCTCTCACTTGCCTCCTGGTGGTTGGAGTAGGAATACTGCATACAGCTGCTTTGCGTTCTGGTAAGGGTTCCAGGCGTCGAATTCCGCTGGACAACTGGAATCCTAGGTATTTAACTTGTTTGACATAATTATGCTTTGGCTCTTGAGACTTTGTATCCAGCCTCATTAAAAAGGTGCAAGAGTTCACTGGTGGCTGGTGGACATTCACTTTCTGAGTTGGTGGTTATGAGCAAGTTGTCCACATATTGAAGTAGAATTTTTTCTTTCTGGAGTTTCTGGATAACTTGTCAAATCTTTTGCTGAGTGAGGCGAGTTCTTGAATTCTTGAGGTAATCTTGTCCAGATGAGTTGGCCCCGCCTCCTTGTAGTGGGGTCTTGGGCTAAGCGTATGCAGAAAAAAAACATCTTTTTAAGTCCAGAATGATGAAATGTATAGCTTCAGCAGAGATCAGTTCCAAGAGAATATAAGGATTTTGGTACCACTGGTTGTATAGTTTCAGCTGCATCATTCATTCTTCTTAGATCCTGCACTGGGCGGTAATCACCTGTCCCAGGCTTCTTGACTGGCTTGAGGGTGACAATGGCAGGGGCTATGTTCTTCGCTAGGCCAGGTGGATTATCTTCTGCCCATCCTCCAGGTGGGGCTATGAGGTTGGTAAGTGTACAGCTTGTTGCTTTGGATGCAGGTGAATAGAACCGCCATTCTTCTTCTTGGGGACAGTTTGAGTTTCATTTTTTTCTTCCTTCAACAGAGGATATCTGTGCTTGAAGCTTTGCAAGCAGATCTCGGCTCCAAAAATGGAATAGGGCATTCAGGCATATACAGGAACTGGTACATTATTATTATTTTTTTTTTTCTAGTTCACACATGTGGTTCTGCAGAAAAGGCTTTGCGAGAAAAACACAGGGGCTACTGGCTTTAGTATTCTGCTCCTGTATCCCCCATAAAAGTCCATATATTGATCCCCTATTTTTCAGACTGACTCCTGGGGACCCAGGGAAACTGGAGAGTCCGGTCTGGCCTAGTCTTCATCCATGCTGTAGCCCTCTTCGGCTGCCACTCACGCTATAGCTGCTTCACTCTCGTGCTGAAACACTGTGCTTGGTTTATTGTTTTATGACTTTGCAATCAAGTACTCCCTCGGGAGTCAAGATACGGGCATTCACTTCTCTAATGTCCTTCTTTTTCTATAATGGGCGCACTCACACCCAGTTTTCACATCCGCTGCTCCTTCGATTAGGAAAACCTCCACATCATCCAACTAAAATATCTGTTCTCTTTTTCCCATCTTACAATTTTTACATTCTCTGTCCTTCTTCAACAATCCACATACTTTCTGATAAACTTTCATTTAACCATTATGCCCGCAAATTCATCCAGTTCTCTGCAATTTCCGTTCATTAGTTCAATCAAGTCCTAAAACTTCTCAGTGCAGTTTTTTTTTTTTCAGTTCTAAACAAGTCTGGTCAGCTGACTTTCACTTCTAGTCCGGAGGGGGTGGACATTCCCCTGTTGCAGAGGTGGCTAGCAAACTACTTGGGAATCTGTAGTCCCCCCCCCTCTCCTGGATTCTGTTTCTCCTAGCAATGCTCTATCCAGGAGGTTGATTTTTTTTTTTTTTTAAAGGATCCACTTCTCTGCTGTGGGCACATTAGTTCACGCCCACCGGGGGGGGGGGGGTTGACATCATCGGTGGACTGGGCTCCATCCCCCCCTTAAGCACTCTGAACAGAACTACTTACAGAGAGAGAGAGAGAGACGAGACAGGATATCTAGAAATTCTGGGGCAAAATCCTGATTGGGACAGAGACATTTCATAATCTTCAGTAAATCCCTTACTGAAATTCTTGATCATACTTGAAAAGACACTTATTATTTCTGTAAACATAGGGCAGGCAGGAAACACTTAGATTGAGCACATACATCCATTATGCTTCTTATAGAGAGAACTATAGCTATCTGTCAGCATGTCTCTGCAAAAGAAATTATTTTTTTAGTTCAGGAAGCAAATATTTAAAAGACATTCCGGATATTTTTCATAAAATACAGTACACCTTTCCTTTTTTTTTTAAATACAGAAAAACAAATTAATTTATCTTAAAAGCCAATATTGTAAAGGTCAGTGTAGCTAACTGATTTGTTCATTAGTAACCAGCACAGAGGGGAAGCATGCATTCAAATGACTTATACTCATTCATAAAAAGATAAACTTTGTTTTTAAAACTTTTGGTTAAACAGAGCTAGTGAAACCAGAGAAAAAAACTAATTATAAATTCATCACGCTTCGATTAAATGAAGAGACTTTTCAAATCGGGAGTCCCTTTTCATTCCTAGGAGAAATCTCCTGCAGTCTCCAGCAGTCTCTTCAGAACTTTTTTTTTTTTTTTTCTCTGCAGGCTATATGGAAGCCACACCCCTCTGCTCGCGGGGAAACAATTGAACTGTGCTCATAAAAAGAGACTTCTCATTCACATGGACAGAGAGATGCCAGAAAAAAACAATTTAAATCAATGTTAAGTCGTGATCTAATTACTTTGTAGATCAAAGGAAAAAACAAAAACAGTTCTTTATCATTTCCTATTTAAACTGTTTCAGTGCTTACTGAAAATTTGAACATACAGCCGACAGAAATTCCTCTCACTTGGTCCGCAACCCATAAGGGATTAATACAAACTTAATCCTTTTCAGGCTAAACCCAAAAACTATCGGGACCCACAATCCTGACTAAACATTCTTATTAAATGATAAATAAATGATATATATTACATAACCACAGCAGAAGGAACATTATTATTAGAAACCTATTGAATAATACAGGTACAATTGTCCTGAAACAAGCACAAACTAACAGCATTTAGATTTAAGCCTGCACGGGGTTAGAAAAACACTATACATTCTTTCCTTCAGACACGCCCCCTGTCAGCTTTTTCACTGTGCTAAAACCAACTGGGTGAGACCAGCTTTTTGATTTCTAAAAATGACTGTAGGTGTTTTAGGTCTTCATTCTGCTCTATTAATACAATTTCTTAATCAGTGAACTGTCACAAATTACTCAACAGAATAATCTCACATTTATAACAGAAAGGAAACTCGTGGTTTCAACAGAGAACAAAAAACAGATACACAGTAGGACGGACAATACACCAAACGCTTCCTCCGTTTTGCGACCTAGACGCAGTCACCCGGCTAGGAACTGCGCTAGTCCAGAGTCCACTCTGCTTGGTCCGTGCTGCCAGACCTCTCATTCACACTTCATTCACACAATCATGCTAGCAACGTATCTCAGAATGCATTCCTTTCTATCTATTCTGACTAGTCTTTTTCCCAATTACAAAAAGGATGAGGGTTTCACCCGGCGAATTCCCATGCGGGGTTACTCGGCCCTTCCTTGAGAGCTCTCTTACCAATTCCCAATATCTCGAGATTACAAATTCCAAGTTCCACTGGCAGTACTGCTCTTTCTATTTCTGTCTAGACATACCAAAAACCCAGTCCTGTCTGCTCTGACCAGGCTGAATCATGATTCTCTATAACAGCTGTACCTAGCGAATACTCATGCAAGGATTTTCAAACAAAGACTTAAGTCTTACCAAAGTTTTCAAACTGCAGTTCTAACTCATCTGTCTAGACAGGTTTTCAAAACTATACTTACCATATCTGGTTCCCAAGCTTCTGAGTTGGATCCTGGACTCCCCCGGGTCGGAAGTGTTGGCCAGCTGGACTCAGTGCCTGCCGAGGCCAGGCAGAACTCCCTCCGATACAAGAGGATCGGTGGGCCCAGGGAAATTCCCCTGCGTCGGATTGGCATGGTTCCAACTGGACCAAACCTCAAGGCGAATTACGTGGATTTATTCACTTGAACACTATCCACCACTCGCACTTCCAGGCCAACGCACCAAGAATGTAGCAGCAGATAAGCATGCAATAAATAAATCCAGGCGTCTTTTCAAGGATCCAAGCCAGTTTAATGTGCACATGGCTCAAGCAATAAGCAATTTCAAAATGGCTGAGCAATGGCTTCTAGTAAAACAACAACTTTTATAGCTTTCTTGTCCATTCTAAGCATAGGCAAACTTTTCATTGGTCCCAGTACCCCTCTCACCCATCTATTGGTCCCGGTACTGATATGGCTACCCAATCGGGACTCTGGAATGGGCTCAGCACCTGGTTGCCCCCCTTCTAGTCCCAATTACAATGGTCAGTGTCTCTAACTTGTTACATCTCTCCTCCAAGGTCGCTTAGCTTGTTAAAACATATGGGAAGCAGGGCACTGTAACCTTGCTTTTTGCAGAGTTAATTAATTCCATAGAAGCATAGCACACCTTATCAGTACCAATTAAACTTGTTTTTCTATATTTTCTAAGTTTCGTTTCTGCTTAGCTATGTTCAGTTAAACTGAGTTAAGTTTCAATTCTATGGTGTCATCATTCAGGGGGGGGTTTCATTCCTCTGGGCCTAACTACAGGCTTCAGTTACAGGTCAAGCTGCTCAGGCCTGTCTGCTTAGTTCAATTAGCATGGATCATAGGCCGTCGCCTACCACATAACAAGCTTACATATTCAACGGAGTTAATTTATTTACATATTTACATTTTAACAATAACACATTGTTATTAACAATTAACACATGTAAATGTGTTCTAAAATCAACCTGTTTCTGCCCCAAAAGGTAAACGTTTGCACAAACATACGAGCCGATGCAGAAAACTAGCGCAGTGTTTACAAACCCATAATGCCACGTTTAAGCACACTTTTAAGCACGTTTGAATGCAGAAAACAGACATAAACAACAACGGAAAAACTAGTGGTGGTGATTTTTTGGTCCGCTATTGTATAATTACTTTCACTTCACCCTTTGGTAGTAGGTCTTCATGGTGCGTTTTTTTATTTAAATGTAGTGCTCCATCAGGTCAATGCTTCATATTCCTTTATCAGGTTCGGTTTCATATGGATTAGCATATCAGATTGCATTCTCATCCTTTATCTACTTTTTAGATTGATTTTTCTTTTATTATTTATATTTATGAAATTTTAACAGTTTACATAATATAATGAAACAGTTACAATCAAAGAAAAATAAAATATCAAAGAAAACAAAAAGCATAATATTTAAACTAAGTTCTAGCCCACATCTCAGGGAGACTAATCACAACTAAGAAAATAAAAACTAAAGGAAAACAAGGCAAAGGGTCCCCCTAAAATGACAACAACATAGGGGGAAAACCTCAGCCAACAAAGCAGCCGGTAGAGATCTCCCGCTGCCTACCAAAAGCTATCACAGAGATTTACTCGCTTTTTCCTGTTCCACTAACCATTTTTCCAATTAGGATGAGGAGAGAAAAACATATTTATCATAATGCAAAGTAATACAACATTTACAAGGATACTTTAAAAAGTATGTAGCCCCTAAGGCAAGCACTCTAGGTTTCAAAAGCAAGAAATATTTCCTACGTAATTGTGTGGAACGAGAAACATCCGGAAAGATAGCTACCTTGTCCCCACAAAACTGAAACTCCTTCCTTCGAAAGTAACTTTTTAAAATGGCTACCTTATCTTCCTCAGAGGCTAGAGTCACCAGTAATGTGGCCCTAGTAGCTATCACATCATGAGATTCCTCTAAAAAAGCAGTTAAATTGAACTCACCAGTATCTAAAGGAAGATCCTCCTCTCTCCCCACAGAGCCGACTAATTTCTTAGAGGGCAAATAATAGCATTTAGATATAACACAAGAGTCGGCCTGCGGATAGAGAAGGATATCCTTCAGATACTTCCTGAACAATACCAAAGGGGATAGTAAAGAACAGCTGGGAAAATTCAAAAGCCTTAAGTTCTTGCTGCGATGAGCATTCTTTAAATTCTCAAGCTTCTGGTGTAAAATGAAACTCTCCTTAACATGAGTAACCGAAAATTCAGAGAAGGATTTAGCCTGCATTTCCATTTTCACCAGAGCTGAGCTAAGAGCTCCCACTTGAGAATCGAGAGATTGAAATTTTTGTACAGAATCCTTAGTAAATTGACAAAGCTTAGGAACAGTCTCCTCAAGCATTTTTTCAGTGCGGGAAACCACTCGCCAAACATCCGAAAGGGAAACCGTGGCCGCAGAGGAATCAGTGGAAAGCGAAGGGAGAGGTCTCCAGGAAATATCCGTAGGCAACAATTTCAACTGGATAGTATCAGGAGACAAGTCCCCAGATAATTCAAGGAAACCCAGAGGAAGCAGGGGAGTACGCTCAACAGAGCTTAAACTCGGTCCCTCGAGTGAATGATCTGGAGAGACAGTACCTGCGTTGGAGACGTGCGGTGTGGAGACCACATGTTTTTCCATCGCTCCAGCTTGAGAGTCCTCCGCAAGTTGTTTCTTTTTGCGCTTGCCGCCAAGCATTTTCAGCGCTGCGTGGCCACTCCGCCTCCACGTAGGCTCCTAAGGGGCTCACAAGGGGCAGGACAACCCCCTTTGAAGACCCCCCTTAGAAGACGCACCGACAACTAAGCACCGTAGAGCAGCAGCAATATCAAGACCCTCGAGATGACGTCAGCTGTGGCTGGCCACTCAATCGCCAGCCTCGGAGCCGGCTTCCTCCCCCTTGAAGGAACGGGACTGCAGGTGATACGCTCCCGAAGAGAGCAGCAGCAGGGAGACTTTTAAACAAGACCCTCGTGATGACGTCAGCTGGGGCTGGCCGCTCAATCGCCAGCCTCGGAGCTGGCTTCCTCCCCCTCGAAGGAACCGGACTGCAGGTGATACGCTCCCGAAGAGAGCAGCAGCAGGGAGACTTTTAAACAAGACCCTCGAGATGACGTCAGCTGGGGCTGGCCGCTCAATCGCCAGCCTCGGAGCCGGCTTCCTCCCCCTCGAAGGAACCGGACTGCAGGTGATACGCTCCCTACTTTTTAGATTGATAATAGTTTTAACACCCGTCAAAAGTTTTATGTTTTTATTGTTCACAAAATAATGCAGAAGCACAATATGGTTTCCTCTGATGACCCAATGGCTGAGAATTACAGTATACTTTATTAAAAAACGCTATGAACATTTTGTCGTTCTATGGTATGCCTAAGTTTGTCTCACTGTCTAACTCTAATTTACATATTCATTTATTCAAATTCATTCTCAATGTTCACTCAAAAATGTTTGTTTGTTGGTTTTTATTCAGCCCCCCTCTTTTAGATGACTAATGTCCAATTTAGAAATGGTTTAGGATGTAGTTTTTCTAGGCATTTTAATGTTTCTTTTAAGCCCGTTTTTGGGGCCAATATAAGATGAACAGCGCGGATGCTGTCATTTTTTTTTGTACTTTCACTGCTCCAGAGGTTGCAGAAGTGGAAAAAGGGTAAGGTCAGAATTGTTTTACCATTTTTATAAAATCTATGGGCTCTTAACAACACGGGCAGGTTTATGTGATGATTTGGTGATTTAATTTTAGGTTAGCTGAAGAATCATACGGCAGTATTATTTCATTACAAGAGAGAATTTTTTTTATTTTATTTTATATTTAAAGATTTTCCAATACATCAATTGAAACAGGCAAAGGAAAAAATGGGTTACAAACCACAAGAAAAATTCAAAGCACAAATACCCATATAATACAAATATTTATCCCAATAGATAGACCCCATAGAAAAAACCCCAATACGGTTCCAAACTAAGAAACTTCTAAAGTAAGAAAGAGAGAAAACCCCCTCCATCATATGAGCATAGACAATATTCATGGCTGCCAGTACAGGAGTTACCCTTCCGCCCCCCCTGCCTCCCTCGCCTGAAGAAAATTATTCAGTTGCTTGGGCTCGAAAAACAGAAAATGCTTGGTCTGATAAAGCAAATCACATTTACAAGGATACCGCAATTTAAATTGGGCACCCAAGGCAATAGCTCTCTGGCGCAAGGCCAAAAACTCCTTACGCCTCTTCTGAGTATCCCTCGACAAATCAGGAAATATCAAGATTTTAGAGCCCAAAAACTGAGAAAAAGAAATCCTGCGGAAATATAATCTAAGGACAGCGTTGCGGTCAGACTCAAAAGCAAAGCCAACCACCATAGAGAGAGAAAACTGCATGTTACACTGGTATGTTTAAAGAATGGTTGTAGATAATGGTTATGGGCACAGAATTTGGGTTCCTATGCTTAAGAAAATATGCCATATTGGATCACTAATTGATTTCCAGGACCTGTAATATGTCTGCTGTTTCACTTCCGCTCCTTCACTCATAAAAAGAGTGTGTGTTCGCATTCGGTATGGCCCCTATATCCAACCTCCCCCCAGCCTTAAAGTAGGCAGGAGCTTGCCTACGTGCTCCTGCTCTGGTTTGCCATCTTGTAAAATGGCGGCACCTGGCCTCGCACAGTACATCCTGGGATTCACCGGGTGGGGTTAGACTGCCATATAAGGCATAGTCTACCTTATGTGGTAGTCTAACTTCAACTGGTGCATCCCAGGATGCACAGCGTGGGGCCAGGCATTGCCATTTTACAAGAAGGTGGACCAGAGTGGGAGCGCCTAGGCAGCGCTCCCGCCTACTTTAAGGTACGGGAGGGGGGGTTGGGGTTAGATTTAGGGGCCGCTAGACCATCAGGCGATTTTTATTTTATTTTACTTTGGGGTGGGGGGTACACGGGCCACTAGAGTACCAGATTTATTTATTTATTTATTTATTTATTTAATGGTATTTATATACCGCCTTATCCTTCAATCAAAGCGGTCACAACACAAGTGGGGGATACATTTAACACATGGGGATTTTGAGACACATACACTAATACTTACAGGGAACATGGGCAATGGAGGGTTAAGTGGCTTGCCCAAGACCACAAGGAGCATCTGTGGGACTAGAAACCCCAGTCCTTCCGGCCCAAGGTTGCTGTCCAGATGATTTTTATTTTATTTTACTTGGGAGTGGGGGGTTGTATTTAGGATCCGCTAGAGCACTAGGTGTTCTTTAATTTATTTTTCTTGGGGGTGGGGGTTCAGGGGTCGCTAGATCAAATGGTGATTTTTAGTTTATTTTACTTGGGAAGGGGGTACAGAGGCCGCTACACCACAGGTAATTTTTAGTTTATTTTACTTGGAGTGGGGGGTACAGGGGCCGCTAGACCACCAGGTGATTTTTAGTTTATTGTACTTGGGGGTGGGGGGGTATAGGTGCTGCTAGACCACCAGGTAATTACTTTCTATCGGGGCACAGACCCTCGATAGTGTTTTGTTGGCATCAGGGCTTTTCCTGATGCTGCGATCGTCTCCGATGCCGTCAATATACTGTTGGGGGGGTGGAACGGGGCCACTGGGCCACCAGGGATTCTGTTTTTTCGGGCACCGGCTCCCAACAGTATTTTGATGGCACTGGGGGCTTCTCCCGATGCCGCGATCGTCCCCGATGCTATCAAAATACTGTAGGGCTGATATGCAAATTAACCACATGGTGCACAGAGAGCAAGCCAAACCAGCGCAGGCTTCTTTTGCGCATGTATTTGGCTTGCTGTCCCAGTTTAACGCTGCAGTGGCTCATTTGCATGCCCTATTCTTCCTGCATCGCACATTAAAATATGTGCATTTTTGAGGAACATAAAAACTCAATCCAGCATGAGTCCAGTGCCGGCTTTCTTTATCAGCCCCATATAAAGAAAATGGGGACATGCAGAGTAAGGGCCCAGATGCATGCAGGGAGATGGCTAATTTTAGAAATATGCATGTGTGAAAAAAGTATGTCGCCGGGATCATAAGAACATAAGATAAGATATGTCATACTGGTTCAGACCAAGGTCCATCAAGCCCAGTATTCTGTTTCCAACAGTGGCCAATCCAGGTCACATGTACCTAGCAGTTTCCCCAAGAGACACAAGTTCCACAATGCTTGTACTGGGTCAAGCATTGATATCTTCGGTCACTTCTTAATAATGGTTTATGGACCTTTCCTCCAGGAACTTGTCCAAACCTTTTTTAAACCCAGCTACACTAACAGCCTTTACTACATCCTCCGGTAACAAATTCCAGAGTTTGATTACACGTTGAGTGAAAAAATATTTTCTTTTATTAGTCTTAAATAGTTTACCCTGTAGCTTCATTGCATGTCCCCTAGTCTTTCTATATTCTGATAAGGTAAACAATCGATCTACGTTTACCCGTTCCACTCCGTTCATTAATTTATAGACTTCTATCATATCTCCCCTCAGCCATCTCTTTTCCAGGTTAAAGAGCCCTAACCTTTTTAGCCTTTCTTCATAGGAGTATCCTTCCATTCCCTTTACCATTTTGGTGGCTCTTCTCTGTACCTTTTCTAAAATCGGTATATCCTTTTTAAGATACGGCGACCAGAATTGCACACAATATTCAAGGTGCGGTCTCACCATGGAACGATATAGAGGCATTATAATATCTTTTGTTTTATTTTCCATTCCTTTCCTTATGATACCTAGCATTCTATTTGCTCTCTTGGCCGCCGCTGCACACTGGGCCGAGGGTTTTAACATGGTATCCACAATGACGCCTAAATCTATTTCCTGGGTGGTGATTCCTAATGTGGAACCTTGCATCGTGTAACCATAGTTTGGGTTGTTCTTCCCTAGGAGCATAACCTTGCACTTGTCCACATTAAATTTCATCTGCCATTTTGATGCCCAGTCTTCCAATTTATCAAGATCCTCTTGCAATTTTTCACAATCCCTCTTGGGTTTTAACAACTTTAAATAGTTTTGTGTCATCTGCAAATTTGATAACCTCACTCGTTATTCCACTTTCCAGATCATTTATGAATATGTCAAAAAGCAGCGGACCCAGCACAGATCCCTGGGGTACACCACTATTCACCTTTCTCCATTGGGAAAATTGGCCATTTAGCCCTACCCCCTGCTTTCTATCTTTTAACCAGTTCCTGATCCACAATAGTACACTGCCTCCTATCCCATGACTCTTTAGTTTTGCCAAAAGTCTCTGATGAGGGACCTTGTCAGAGGCTTTCTGAAAGTCCAGATACACAATATCAACTGACTCACCTTTGTCCACCTGTTTATTCACTCCTTCAAAAAAACATAACAGATTAGTAAGACAAGATCTTCCTTGTCTAAAGCCATGTTGGCTGTCTCCCATTAGGTTGTGACTATCTACATGCTGAGTAATTTTATTCTTTATGATGGTTTCTACCATTCTTCCCGGTACTGACGTCAGGCTCACCGGTCTGTTGTTTCCCGGATCACCCCTGGAACCCTTTTTAAAAATTGGTGTTACATTGGCGATCCTCCAATCTTCAGGTATTAGAGATGATTTTAATGATAGTTCACAGATTACTGATAGCAGTTCTGCAATCTCATATTTCAGTTCTTTCAACACCCTTGGATGTATACCATCCGGCCCAGGTGATTTGCTACTCCAGTTTATCTAATAGTTGTAAGACATCTTCCCGATGTATCGATATTTCCTTCAATTCTTCCGCACCTTTAAATACCACTTCAGTCATGGGTAACATCCCTACATCTTCCTCAGTAAAGACCGAAGCAAAGAATTCATTCAGTCTCTCCGCTATCGCCTTGTCGCCTCTTAGTGCTCCTTTAACCCCTTTATCATCTAATGGACCAACTGACTCTCTCACAGGTTTTTTGCTACGAATGTACTTGAAAAGGTCTTTATTTCGCGTTTTTGCTTCTGCAGCAAGCTGCTTCTCAAATTCTCTCTTTGCCTGCCTTATCAATGCCTTGCATTTGACTTGCCAGTGCTTGTGCTGTTTCCAGGTTTCGTCGTTTGGCTCTTTTTTCCATATCCTGAAAGATGCTTTTTTGGCAACAGCCGCCTCTCTGACCTCACCTTTAAACCATGCTGGCAGTTTTTTGGACTTCCTTCCACTTTTCTTAAAGCGTGGAATACAGCTGGTCTGGGCTTCCAAGATAGTATTTTTCAACAACACCCAAGCTTGATGTACGTCTTTAACCTTCGCAACTGCTCCTTTTAGTTTTTTCTTAACTGTTTTCCTCATTTTATCATAGTCTCCCTTTCGAAAGTTAAAAGGTAGTACTGTGGATTTCCTTACTATCCCTCCTCCACTAATTAAATCAAAGGTGATCATGCTATGATCACTATTGCCAAGTGGCCCCAACACCCTTATCTCTTGCACTTGATCTCGTGTTCCACTAAGGACTAGGTCTAATATGGCTTCCCCTCTGGTCGGTTCATGAACCAGCTGCTCCAAGAAGCAGTCATTTATTTCATCTAGGAACTTTATCTCCCTAGCATGTCCTGACGTGACACTGACCCAGTCGATACCGGGGTAATTGAAATCACCCATTATTATTACTGCGCTGTAACTTTTGTTAGCTTCCTTGATTTCTTTGAGCATTTCATCATCCATTTGGTCATTCTGGCCAGGTGCTCGATAGTACACCCCCACTGCCATCGCCTTCCCCCTTTTATATGGAATTTCAATCCATATAGATTCTACAGCAGATTTTGTTTCCTGCAAAACTTTAAACCTTTCTGAGTCAATGCCCTCTCTAACATAGAGCGCAACCCCTCCACCAATTTGATCAGCTCTATAATTACGATATAGTTTGTACCCAGGTATCACAGTACCCCACTGGTTGTCCTCCTTCCACCATGTCTCTGATATTCCAATCATATCTAACCTTTCATTTAGTGCTATATATTCTAACTCTCCCATCTTATTCTTTAGACTTCTAGCATTTGCATACAAGCATTTTAGAGAATGTATTTTATTCATGTTAATTTGGCTGTTGTTAGACATGGGTAAATTGGGATCTTTAAGCTCTGTCTGCTCCATACTTGAGGGCATTTGGGCTACTTTACTCTTTTGTGGAACCTCTCTGCTTTTGGTAGTATCCTTCAAGGATACATTCTTCCGAACCTTCCGCTCTTGGGCGACTGTCGGCTTTCCCCTAATATCTAGTTTAAAAGCTGCTCTATCTCCTTTTTAAAGGTTAATGCCAGCAGCCTGGTTCCATCCTGGTTAAGGTGAAGCCCATCCCTTCGGAAGAGCCCCTCCTTTCCCCAGAATGTTCCCCAGTTCCTAACAAATCCAAAACCCTCATCTCTGCACCATTGTCTCATCCACGCATTGAGACTCCGGAGCTCTGCCTGCCTTTTGGGTCCTGCACGTGGAACAGGAAGCATTTCGGAGAATGCTACCCTGGAAGTTCTGGATTTCAACTTCCTACCTAAAAGCCTAAATTTTGCCTCCAGAACCTCCCTACCACATTTTCCTATGTCATTGGTACCGACATGTACCAAGACAGCAGACTCCTCCCCAGCACTATCTAAGACCTTATCTAGGTGGCGCGTGAAGTCCGCTACCTTCGCACCAGGCAGGCATGTTACCAGTCGATCCTCACGTCCACCAGCCACCCAGCTATCTACATGCCTAATGATCGAATCACCAACTATAACGGCTGTCCTAACCCTTCCCTCATGGGCACATGGCCCTGGAGAAACTTCCTCGGTGCGAGAGGGTTTTACATCACCTGGAGGACAGGTCCTAGTTACAGGATCACTTCCTGCCACACCAGGGTGATGCTGTCCTGTCACGTGACCTCTCTCCTCCATGGCAACAGGGGTGCTGCCAGACTGGAGGTGGGACTTCATGACTATATCCCTGTAGGTCTCGTCTATGTACCTCTCTGTCTGTCTTATGTTTTCCAAGTCTGCTGCTTTAGCCTCTAGAGAACGGACTTGTTCCCTGAGAGCAAAGAGCTCCTTGCACCTAGTGCACACGTAAGACCTCTCACCAACTGGGAGAAAATCATACATGTGACACTCAATTCAAAAGACTGGAAAGCCCCCATCCCGCTGCTGGACTGCTGTCTGCATCTTAGTTTTAAGTTTGTGTCTAGATCTTTAAGTTCTTACTTACTAGGGGTTGCTATGGGTATTTATACCAATAAGACTGTACCTAATACGTTTAATATACCTTGTTCACCTGAAGCTTAAATAATCTCAGGTCCTTAGTGTATGACTGATTTGGGTAATGAGCTTCACCTGAAAGCACCTCCTGTCTTTTAAGATGTGTAAGTACCTATAAAGCTATGATTATCCCAGGGGAGGGTGGGTGTGGGGAGGGAGGGAGGGAAATAACACTTATTAAAAGAGGGCTGCTACACAGTACCCTGTCTTGTGCTGCTGAGGTAAGCTAAATTCTGATTTGATTTAAATTATAGCTCTTAGCTGCTGCTAGGCTCTAACTTCTTATGAAATTTAAACTACAAGCTCTCTGCTGGGTACTAAATTTAACCAGAAAGCTCTCTTCTGTGTGTTAAATTTAAACTAAAAGTACTTTGCTGTTACTTGGCCCTGAGTGACTATTAAATTTAAACTACAAGCTCTCTGCTGGGTATGAAATGTAACCAGAAAGCTCTCCTCTGTGTTTTAAATTCAAACTTTAATTGCTGCTACTAGGCCCCAACTGATCCAACAAAAAACAGTGGGTTCACAGATTAAGTAGCTTTAATACAAAGAATTCTTTTTAGAAAATTGCCAGAAGTATATACTCACAGTTGCAGATTTCTCTCCAGAAGTAACAGTCCCCCCCTTTCTAGTCCAGCAACACAGATGTGTCCGCAACAGCATTTCAGAACACATGCGTTTATATTTTACCACATTCACATGCCAACCTGTCTGTTTAGAAATAGAGATGTGCAATGCCAGAGCAGTATTCAAAGAGACATTAATTTTCACCTGCTATCCTTTTATAAGGAGGGAAAATAACTGTGGCAACAAAAGGGAATGCCCCTGTCATTCTTTTTTGTTGTAAATTAGCTGAAATGAGCATGTTTCAAATTCCTGTTTCTACCAAGGATGTTTCCCCAATGGTTTTAAATGTGCAGCGCCGTTCTGAAATTAGAGATACGCATGGATGTTTTTATTGCCACCCTGGACGTGCGTCTGCAGTGCCCATGTACAACATAGATGTGCTTGTGCCGGACGTGTGTAAATTTGGTGATTTTTTCTTTTTGTTTAGATTTTATGAAATTTTACAATCTTATCAAAACACAACTTGAACCGAAAAGGCATACATCCATAAATATAGCAAGAACATCATCGACATTAGAAATAACGTATGGAAAGGCCTATAGCCCACATAAAGACAGGGGGGCAGTGAAGTTACAACGGGCCAAGGAAAGAACCCACTGTATCATATATCAGAAAAAAGAAAAGGAAAAGACAAGATGATTACGGAGGTATTAAGGCTAAGAAACATATCCACAGTTAGATTACCTTTCATCAACCAATGGAGCCGATGCAGAAACTATTATGGAGGTGACCGGCGTTCTGGCACTAATAAATGCAGACAAATCATTAGGATGGAAAAACATATATCTCTGAGAGTTAAACACCATTACACTATTGCATGGAAATCACAAGTAAAAGGTAACTCCTAGGCTTCAAAATAAGAAATTGTCTATGCCTTTTCTGAGTCTCCCTAGCAATATCTGGAAACATTGACACTTTAGACACATAAAAAGAAACAACTCTTTTTAAAATATAATTTTAAAAGCCAGTCCCAGTCCGACACTATCGCACAAGTGTCTAGTAGTGTAGAGACAGTCACAAAATTTGGCTCGGGTGATTTCAGTAGGTCAGATACATTCAAAGTGTCCATATTGTCCACACTAGTAGAACCCGGCCCCTTCTTCCCCACTGGTAGAAAAAGCGTTTTGCATATCAGTGACATCAACTCTTGGGGCACCATCAAAATCTCAGAGAGAGATTTTTTAAAGCGATCAATAGATTTAAAACCAGTAATTACATGAAAGTTTGAGGCCCGACAGCGTTCTCCAAAATTTCTACCTTAGCACGCAAAGCCACATCACCTTTTACTAGAGCTGTTGTGTCTGATACCAGACTCAAATTTTGGACAATTTCTTCTACCTGCAACTTCAAATTATCGGTCACAGTCACATATTTTTTCCACATTTCCAGTCACCTGTGTCAGGCAGAGATCCCGATAGTGTGACAAGAAATAGCATCTGATAAAGTACTTATTGCGTCCCAGGTATTATTCAAAGTGATCTTACTTGGTCAAAACAACTTGAAAGATGCTGATGAAGGTGCAGTCAGGAGACTCCCAGAAACTTCACCAGTGCTAGACCCACTAGTCAACGGCTCCACAGACACCACCAAGCCTCCTGGAGGGTCTCCGGAAGTACCGGAAGCAACTGCTCTGTCCATCACCGATGAGACTTCCCTCTCTCGCAAACCGTCTCTGCCGACTTCTGATTCTGTTGGCTTGCAATCTGGTGGTAGCGGAGCATCAGCTCCGGGAGGTGGGGCAGAGACTGTGCCTCATGGGAGAGAGTAAAATCCAGGTTAGAGGGCAGAGGCGACTCCTCTAGACGTTCTCCCTCATTACCTGCTTGAATCTCCCGCCTCATGGCCTCAGTGACTTCCACGAAATGGTCCATCAGACTGGCAACAACTAGCAAGGGTACCGTGGGGAACACCCTACCCTTGCTCTTTCTCTTTGGCATGGAGCAAGAGGAAACACCACCTCATACAGCCATCTTGAAAGGACACATCCCCCAGCACAATATGGTGCTTTATAAAATGGTTCTTGAGGTGTAGATGTGATTGTCATATCTGAATAGGCATTTTCAGACTTGCAAATCATGAAAAGAGCTTCTAAAATGCCCCCTTTGGAAAATGGTTGTCTAGTAGCATAGCATAGTCTCCTTACACCTTAACAGGTATCACAAGCATCCCAGATCAAGTATGAGTGGATGCCACTACAATCTTTTTCACTATGAATCTGAAACCCAAACCTAAGATTTGACTCTAAATATCGCCATTCATGTATCAAAACTTGTCCATCATAAAAAATTCAAAAGCAATTTGTCGAACCAATCAAAGCTCATAGTAAATATATCCACCTGAGCTATAATTAGTCCGTTTTTTTTATTTCTGAAAATTTAGGGGGGATTTTAGAAGCCCTGTTCATGATTTGCACGTGTAAATATGACAACTCACATCCACATGAGGCATGGTTTAGATGGAGCAACAAGTTCCACGTGTTATCTCCAATCTCATATTGGGTTTGCATGTAGGCAGCGCATTTTCCCCATGTCTATATTTATACCTGCTCATCGGCATATTTAGGTTTTTAGAAAGTGCTTGTTTCATCCTGCCCTTTACAGGAGAGCATAAGGGAGACACTCCTTTTAAACTCCCAATGTTTATTTCCCTCTCTGCATATTACTGTGGTAATCACTGCATACTCTAATTGATGAAGGGCAGTGAGACACCATGTATGCAAAATGGCCAGTATAACACATGCATGTCCCAACATTTACACATGCATGTTCTGAAATACCGGCATGCACATGTGCAAGCCACTGGGGTTCTTTCATCAGTTTTTTGCATGTACATATTCCTAAAATAACATCTGCCATACCACATGGATGCCCCTACACCTGTGTGCTTGGGTTTCCTGGTTTGTTCCAAATGCACATCTAGCATGAGGGTGGAGATATGTCAAATTTATATTGACTTACAGGTGCCTGCCCTCTCCTTTAAAATTGGGGTAGAATTGCAGATGTTTCTACTTGGACATTGCAGCAACTACATAAATGGCCTTTCTAAAATCTGCCTTTTAGTATTTAATCTTTTTATTCATTGTAAGCAGTTAACATATTGTAGACAACATACATTTTGAAACAATATAAGTAGCATATATATCGAAACAATTTAAACAACATACATATTAAACAATGTTAAACAACCATATTCATTCCCACAACGGGGAATATATATATATTTTTACGTTTTAATTCCCCACTCCCTCCCCCCCATTATCCATCACCACCATCCCATACTCCCTCCCAGTCCATACCTTTATCCCCCTCCCCCACTCAGTAATAATCCACAAAAGGATATAATTAATACATTTTAATTTTCCCTTTCACCTTCACCCTTTTGTACTTTCCCCTTTCAATCCACATCCTCCCCACTAATCTATTTTCATTTCTCACCCCTCCCCTTATTTTATCCTAACTAAGCCAATTTAAATTGTTAAAATATCATTCCTAGCCCTTGCTGAAACCCCATCAAGATAAGGAGACCAAACTTTTAAAAATAAGCTCTTCTACGCACATGTTTCCTAGTAGATAATCCTTCCCATAATATCAATTGGTGCAATACGTTTCTCCACTCCCAATATTCTGGACCTTTAGGATCTCTCCAATTCCGAAGTATACAGTGTTTAGCAAGCAGACAACATTTTCTTACCAAGAGTCTATTCCCTGATAAGGAAAGTCCCATAGAATCAGGAACATCAAGTATAGCAAACCCTGGAGTCAAAATTAAAGCTTGCCTCAATATACCACTTAAATAATTTTGAATTTTATTCCAAAATTTCTTCACACATATACAAGTCCAGAACATATGCCCCAAATGTGCCTTTTCCATTCTACACCTTGGGCATTCACTACATTGTGCAAAGCCCCCCCTCCATGCTCTATATGGTGATATGTAAGCACGTACTATTATTTTAAATTGCATTTCACGTAATTTTGCCCCCACTATTTGTCTAGGGATACGCCCAATAGCCTTTTCCCAGGCAAACCTTTCAAGATTAATTCCTAATTCTTCCCCCCATTGCAAACTCAAATGATCAAAATTCTTAACATGAACTAAATTAAATAAAGCCTTATTATATTCTGCTACAGTTATCCTCTCTTTGTCCTTAAACGCAAACCACTCTTCTAATTTCTTAAAATTTTCTGATCTCAAACAAGTTCTCCTATCTGCTATTGAAATCAAATAATATTTTAAATGTAAATATGCATAAAAATGCCCCTGAGACAATCCATAACATCTTTTTAAATCAATAAATGATTTAAGTACACCTTCGTTAATTACTTGATACAACAACTGAAGACCTTTTTTCTCCCATCCTTTAAATAAAATTGACTTTATACTTTGTTGAAAGTCTATATTTCCCTGTAGAGGCAAATAACCTGAAATTTCACTTGGAACACCCAATTTTTCACAAAGCTTCTGCCAACTCCATCGAACCCCCTGAAATAATATATTATTTTTAAATACTTTAGGCAACTTCGCTCTTGATACATGTAACACTGACCGAAGGGAATAAGAAGCAACTAATGCTGATTCAAGATCATAAGGAGTGTAAACTGAAGTACCACCTATCCAATCACGTACATGACGAAGTAAACAACCCATATTATATATTTCTAAACAAGGCAACCCCATACCACCTTGTTGCCATGAACCATATAAACGATCAATTCTAAATCTGGGATGTTTCCCTCTCCAAAAAAATCCCTGCAGTAATCTCTCTAATTTCTGCACATCTTGCTTTAATAGTCGCAATGGAATTATTTGTAAAATATACAAAATTTTTGGAAAAATCATCATTTTATATGCAGCTATCCTACCACCTAATGAAAGAGGCAAAGGAGTCCAAACCTGCAATTTATTTTGTATATCTCGCATCAACGGCCTAACATTCTGCCTATACAAATGGTTTGGATTTTTAGGCAACCAAATTCCTAAATATTTAAATTTATTATTAGCCCATCTTAATGGAAACTCATCACCCCATTTTTCCTGTAACCCCCCATTAACATCCAATGCTTCTGATTTAGTCATATTCAATCTGAAACCAGCAATTTCTCCAAATCGTCTAATCATATCTAGAAGTCTTGTTAAAGATTCACAAGGATTTAACAACATGACTAATAAATCATCCGCAAAAGCAGAAACCTTGAATATACATGACCCAACTTTCACTCCTTGTATACCATCACAAGCATAAATCATTCTCAGCAAAGGATCCAATGAGAGCACAAACAACAATGGTGATAAAGGACAACCTTGTCTGGTTCCACGTGTAATATAAAAATTATTAGTGATATGTCCATTAACTCCTACTACTGCCTTTGGTTTATGCTATAAAGCTCTAATACCTTGTATAAATCCTTCACCAAAGCCATAGACATTTAAAATTTCAAATAAATATTTCCATTCTACTCTATCAAAAGCTTTTTCTGCATCAAAACTTACCAATAAAGAAGGGATATCCATTTTTCTAACCCAGCTCAATACTCCTAAAATTTTTCTTACATTTTTTGAAGGATACCGTTCTCTCACAAATCCGGTCTGACAATCATGTAATAAGATTGGCAGATATACTGCTAACCGATCTGCTAAAATCTTTGCAAACAACTTTAAATCATAATTAATCAATGAAATTGGTCGATATGACTCAACCTCAGTTACATCTTTACCAGGTTTAGGCAAAACCACAATATGAGCAAGATTATTATTAAATTTAAAAACTCCAACATTCATCCACCTATTGAATAAAGTCATTAACACCGGTGTAATCTGAACTTGCAGCAATTTATAATATTCTGCTCTAAGACCATCTAATCCTGGTGCCTTACATCTTGGGGCATTATCAGTTTTACTCTGAATTTCCTCTACTGTTATAGGAGCTTCCAATTTCTTTTTTGAGCCTTTGTAAGATGTGGTAAATGTATTTTTTCCAAAAAAATTTTAATACTTTCTTTAGAAACTTCTTCTCCCTTATATAACTTAGTATAATAACTTACAAAAATTCTCCCTATATCTACACTGTTTTTACATATTACTCCTCCTTCATCTTTCAAAAATGGAACAAATCTGGATCCTTTACTTCGCGCCAAACAACGAGCCAAACGTTTCCCCGATTTATCCCCATATTGATATAAATGATGTTTATAATATAACAGAGATTTTTTGGCTTTTTGTTGCAACAAAGTATTTAAAGTTGCTTGAGTAGCAAGTAACTGCTCTTTGTTGATAATATTAGGTTTATTAGCCAAAAGTCTGAGTTCTCTACAAATTTGCTTCTCCAATCTAAGAATCCTAAAAGCAAGCATTCTTCTCCTTCGGGCTATATATTTATTTTATTTTATTTATTTATTTATTTAACAATTCTTATATACCGCACTATTTGCAATCAGCGCGGTTTACATGTAACAAAAAACATCCGACAAAATGCATATGTCTGGTCATTACATTGAACAGGGAGTGGGATTTAGAGAACAAGTATCAACTATAAACAAAGGTGAACTATTTACATAAGAAGTTCAATGGAAAAAGGCTCCTGTTTGGTGTTTTACATTTTTAGGGATGAACTATATGAGAGTGGCTGGGGTTCAGGGCTGTAAGTGAGGTGTTTGATAAAGAGGAAATGTTTCAGGGCCTTCCTGAACTGGCTCAAGTTGGGGATTGCTCTGATGTGTGGTGGTAGGGTGTTCCATAGACTTGGGGCGCAAATACTGAAGGCTCGGTTGGATGTTGTTTTGGTGTAGTTTGTTGTTTCCTTAGGTATAGATAACATATTGGTCTCTGCAGTTCTTCTTAGTCTGCAGGGGGCGGGGGATTGTATGACGTCAGAGAGAGAGGGGGATGATAGCCCCTTGATAGCTTTGAACGTCATCAGCAAGGTCTTGAAACTGATCCTGGCTTGAATGGGAAGCCAATGCAGCTGTTTCAGGAGCGGTGTGGTGTGTTCTCTCCTTGAGGCTCCGAATAGTATCCGTGCTGCACTGTTCATGGCCATTTGCAGGGGGTTCAAGGTTGCTCGAGGAAGTCCTTGAAGGATGGCATTTGCAAAATCGAAATGAGGAATGATGAGGGCTTGGTAAATGGTGCGGAAATCATCTGGTTCGAGTAATGGGCGTAAGTGTCTGAGGGATCGAATTTTAAAGTATACCGCTCTGACAGTGTTAGCTATGTGTTGCTTCATGTCAAGATGTTGGTCCAACGTTACCCCAAGGTAACGAATAGTTGATTTCACTTGTAGCTCGGCATTGTGTACTTTCAAACAACTGGGTGGAGTGAAGTTAGGGTTTCTCGAGATGAAAAGCACCTCAGTTTTCTTGTGTTGAATTCTTAAATTTTGTGATAGCAGCCAATCGGATATGGTGTTAAAGCATGCAATCAGAGGGGTAAGGTTTGGGCAGTCAAGTGAAATCGGCATGTACAACAGTACGTCGTCGGCGTATAGCATACAGCTCACGTTGAACGATCTGATGATGTTGCAGATGGGTTGAATGTATATGTTGAACATTAAGGATGATATGGAGGATCCTTGAGGCACTCCTTGAGTTTGCGGAAATGGTTCGGATGTGGCCCCGTCTGATCGAACATGTTGCCATCTTCCTGACAGGTAAGATCTGCACCACTCTAGTGCTGATCCGCTGATGCCTTTTTCTCTTAGCCGGTATATGAGAATCTCATGACAAACAGAGTCGAAAGCCGCTGCTATATCTAAAAAGATGAGCGCAAAGCCATGTCGTATGTTGTCAATGCCTGAGATTACAGTGTTGAGGAGAGTTATGAGTAAAGTTTCAACTCCATGTGACTCCCTAAATCCATGTTGAGATGAATCCAGTGGGGCATTGGTGTCGATATGATCTTGGAGTTGCCTGTAGACTGTTTTTTCAATGATTTTTGCAAGCATCGGGATGCTGGATATTGGCCTGTACGACTCTACCTTTAGGGGATCTAGCTTGGCGTTCTTTAATAGAGGTCTAACGGAGGTCTGCTTGAGAGTAGAGGGGAATGACCCAGTGCTAAAGGATAGCTTTATCATGTTGGCTATGATTGGGGCGAAGTCACTGCGCAACTCTTTTATCCAATGTGCTGGGCATGGATCTGTGTGTGCAGTGGTGGTGTTTAGAGCTGAAATGGTGTCTTCGATAATTTTCTTTGAAGGGGTGGAAAAGGAGGTTAGAGAGGTTAGGTACTCTTGTTCGCTGAGGGGGCCAGGTATTACTATCCTGTCAGTCTTGCACATTTTGGACTGCATGAAGGCAGCATAGTCTTGCGGGTTGATGCTGGCCAGTTGCTCGGGGGTAGGTTCTTTGGTAAGAGATTTGACTAGGTTGAAAAGGTCATGTGGTTTATTCAATGACTGTTTCAAGGTGTCTGTGTGGTGTTGCTTCATCTTGTCTGTAATGGCTTTGCGATGTGTGTGCAGGTGTTGGTTGTATGCTGCTTGGTCACTACTGGTGCGTGATTTCCTCCAGCGTTTTTCAAGCCTTCGTAGAAGGGTTAGTGAATCCTTAAGGTCGGGTGTGAACCATGGTGTGGAAGGTCTTTTCTTTGGGGCCTTGTTAGTTGAAGAGCGAATTGCGATTGTGCTGAGACTGTTGTTCCAGGAGGTGATCAACTCCTCTAGGTCTAGGGAAGACTTCTCAAGAAGCTTGTTTGTTTCAGCGAGAATCAGTTCTCTGTTAAAAGGGAGGAAGCTTCTGGTCGTTGGTTTAGAGGTCTTGCTTTCATCCTGTTGGGGTCTTTGTGGCCGCTGGGTAGGCATCTGAAAGGTGATGAGTTTATGGTCTGACCATGGTACTGATGTCAATGATAGCATGATATTTTGTGGTTGGTTCAGAACTGCTTGAGGGGCAAAAATGAGGTCCAGCGTGTTACCTTTTGTGTGAGTCGGTTTCTGCACCAGTTGGGTATACCCCAGAATATCTAGAGCTTCTATGAATGTGGATGCTTGATTGTCCTGTAAGGATGGGAGATTAAAGTCCCCTAAGATCCAATTAGGTTTGTATGGATTCTGCGTGTTGGATGCTATATTTATGATGGTGGACAAGTTATCTGGATCAGCAGTTGGAGCTCTGTAGAGTAAGTTTATAGAACATGTGTTATTGGAGATTGATACGGTTTCCAGGTTTTTAATGCAGTTGGACTCGACCATTTTGAACTGGAGCTCAGTTCTGGTGATTATAACAACTCCACCCCCTCTCTTGTTCTGCCTATGGCTGGTGAAGGCAACAAAGTTGGATGGAAGTAGTTGATTGAGAATGGTGTTGTCTTCAGTAGAGAGCCAGGTCTCAGTGATCATGATGATGTCTAATTTATGGGATGTTATCGTTTCAGTGATTGCCGGCCACTTTTTGCGAAGTGATCGAGCGTTAATGAGTGCGCATTTTAGGGCACAAGGGAAAGAGTTTTTACCTTGCTTGGCCTTTGGGAGGTACTGTAATGGGATGTGCAGTAGGTGGTTACGATGAGAATAGTGAGAGTCATGGGAATTGCGGTAGAAGTCACCTGACCATTTCCTTCCCCCAGTTGAGACTATGGGGATGTGATTATGTGATGTAAGAAGGGCTAGTGAGCTGGGTGGCCAGAATACGAGGAGCAGGAAAAGGCTCAATAGGGATGTAAATGTATGCTCCATTCTAAAGTCTTTTGGGCTAGTTGGTGAGAAAGGAGTTTAAGTTGTGGGAGGGGCTTGGTGTGGTGCTTTAGTAAGAATGGTTCTAATCAAGCTGATAATGTTTCAGTTGCTTTGAAATAGGTGTGAAGATTCTCTCCTAGGTGTGAGGGTTTTGGTAAAGTACAATGTAACAAGTGCAGGTACAATGTAGCAACAATGGTTACAGATATTTGATAACACTCTTACTTGGCTGTTTAAATACAGTGCAGATCTATTTATTGCACTGTTGCATATAAACACTATGTGATCATCAATGTTGCAGTGATAGAGAAATCTGCTATGAATAAGTTATTAATGTTTTATAACATACTAAACCACATAGAATACTGGTGTGGGAGTGGTATGCTATTTAAATATAATATGTGAGTATCCAGTAAATAAACCTGCTGTGATATACTTCAGACTACTCGGTTAAGGTAAACGTTACATTGTTGATACATATTTACTTTGTGTGCTACAGTAGATAATAAACATCCTTGATACAGTGTAAAGTACCTGAGCTGATGTTTCTGGAGCGCAACAACAAATTGTGGATTGTAAAAGGGAGACACAGAGTCCAATCTTAGCGTTCATAGGGACACATGGGATAATAAGTCTCTTTTAGTGAGCTGGTCTTGTCAGCATCTGCCGAGTAGCAATATTTGTGGCTCTGGTGCTGCACTTGCTAATTGTTCGGTAGGTTGCAGGATGTTTCTCGCCTGACGTGCCCCGCCTAAGGGCCACGCCAAAGGGCCCTCTTGCGAGGCCCTCAGGCGCGGGCCCGCAAGACGCGGGCACGCTTGCACGCGGCTGCTTTTTATCCTTGCCGCTGAAGCCTCCCACGGCCCGGATTGGACCGGAGTGTAGGAGCGGGAAGGAAAGCTCACCCCCTGCTCTACCCCGAATGGGGAGCTGATTTAAATGGCTGCTGCAGTGAAGAGGGCTGTCTCGTGCCCGCGGCTGCTTTTATCCTTGCTGCTGAAGCCTCCCACGGCCCGGATTGGACCGGAGTGTAGGAGCGGGAAGGAAAGCTCACCCCCTGCTCTACCCCGAATGGGGAGCTGATTTAAATGGCTGCTGCAGTGAAGAGGGCTGTCTCGTGCCCGCGGCTGCTTTTATCCTTGCCGCTGAAGCCTCCCACGGCCCGGATTGGACCGGAGTGTAGGAGCGGGAAGGAAAGCTCACCCCCTGCTCTACCCCGAATGGGGAGCTGATTTAAATGGCTGCTGCAGTGAAGAGGGCTGTCTCGTGCCCGCGGCTGCTTTTATCCTTGCCGCTGAAGCCTCCCACGGCCCGGATTGGACCGGAGTGTAGGAGCGGGAAGGAAAGCTCACCCCCTGCTCTACCCCGAATGGGGAGCTGATTTAAATGGCTGCTGCAGTGAAGAGGGCTGTCTCGTGCCCGCGGCTGCTTTTATCCTTGCCGCTGAAGCCTCCCACGGCCCGGATTGGACCGGAGTGTAGGAGCGGGAAGGAAAGCTCACCCCCTGCTCTACCCCGAATGGGGAGCTGATTTAAATGGCTGCTGCAGTGAAGAGGGCTGTCTCGTGCCCGCGGCTGCTTTTATCCTTGCCGCTGAAGCCTCCCACGGCCCGGATTGGACCGGAGTGTAGGAGCGGGAAGGAAAGCTCACCCCCTGCTCTACCCCGAATGGGGAGCTGATTTAAATGGCTGCTGCAGTGAAGAGGGCTGTCTCGTGCCCGCGGCTGCTTTTATCCTTGCCGCTGAAGCCTCCCACGGCCCGGATTGGACCGGAGTGTAGGAGCGGGAAGGAAAGCTCACCCCCTGCTCTACCCCGAATGGGGAGCTGATTTAAATGGCTGCTGCAGTGAAGAGGGCTGTCTCGTGCCCGCGGCTGCTTTTATCCTTGCCGCTGAAGCCTCCCACGGCCCGGATTGGACCGGAGTGTAGGAGCGGGAAGGAAAGCTCACCCCCTGCTCTACCCCGAATGGGGAGCTGATTTAAATGGCTGCTGCAGTGAAGAGGGCTGTCTCGTGCCCACGGCTGCTTTTATCCTTGCCGCTGAAGCCTCCCACGGCCCGGATTGGACCGGAGTGTAGGAGCGGGAAGGAAAGCTCACCCCCTGCTCTACCCCGAATGGGGAGCTGATTTAAATGGCTGCTGCATATAAGAAATTATATCCCCTCTCAAAACAGCCTTTGAAGCCTCCCAAAATAACTCTGGGTCATTTTTATGCCTCCTATTACAATACTCATAATCGTTCCATTTAGTTATTAAAAAATCTTTGAAATTAGTATCATAACACAACTCAAGTGGTAAGCGCCAAGGACCTTTACTACTACCAGGCTGGTTTCCTATCCAATCTACCCACACAGGAGCATGTCATTGGTCCATATGAAATTTTAAAATCTGCCTTTTAATGTTTAATCATAAATGAAATCTTAAAAGTCCTGCAGATACAATATTTCATATTCTGACATATAGTGCTGTGTTTTGAACTGTGACAAATTTAACCGTGTCCTGCATCAGGGAGAATAAAACAAAATCATTATTATGCCGCCTGGCTATTTTCCATATTACCCACCTTCATAAATTCAGACAGCCACATTCAATTCAAAATTTTAAACTCTTTCATCAAGAATGGATGCAGACACGCTCTGTTTTTTTTTTTACTTAAGGGCGCTAGCTGAAGGCACGCTGGGAGGAGCATTGCCAACTAGCACAGGGCCTTGACAGCATGGGACAATACTCGTGCTAACTGTGAAACCAGCATTAGGGTCGTGAGTGGGCAGGTTAGAGGAGGAAAGTGGGATTGATGAGCTCAGAGCAATTAGCACTGAGTTCACACTGCACATTATTTGCATTAATCTCACTTCAATAGATGGAGTTAAGTGCACCCATACTAATGGATCCCGCACTAGGGGAAAGTGCTCTGCGTTAACTGCCAGGGAAATGCTTTCCACGCCCCTGACAGTTCACGTAGTGGTGTTGCACCCAGTGCGCCATCGTTTTGGCACTATTGGCATGTAGGTGTGAAACCTTAGTGCCCTTTAGTAAAATGGCCCCTATATGATCATATCAATTCCAGTAAGATCATGGCAATAGAACAGAAGGGCAATAAGAAGGGAGCATATGGAACCAAAGACCAGTTTGTTTATTTATTTGTCTATACTGCTTAGTCAATAAATCAAAACTGTTTACATAAAACCATATAACTTGAACTTTGTTACATAGAACTAGGAACCCAGTACTTCAGATACAATCTACATTAAATTTGAGTGAACAATTCAGGGAGAAGCATCACTTCCTATTATGAATTTATATACAGAAGGTGGGGCAGAACACCAGGACAAGGGGAGGGGTGGGAAACATTTAGGGGCTTGTTTACAAAGCCGCGGTAGTGGTTCATGGTCGTTATCGGAGCCGCAGCCCCATTGATTTCAATGGGGCCACGGCTCCGATAACAACCGCGAACCGCTACCGCGGCTTTGTAAACAAGCCCCTTAGTCTTTGAAGTGGTCTCTGAATAAATGAGTTTTTAATTCCTTGTGAAATGATGAGAGTTCAGTATTGTTTCTAAGTTTTGCGGGAAGAGCATTCTAGAGGTCTGGGGCATACATGGAGAGGTCGGAGTTTCTCTGGGATCCTTATTTTTCTGTAATTGGCATTTGTGGTTTTGTTGATGTGCGATGTGAAGTTTAAATTCTGATCTGGTGTCATGCCCAGGTATTGTACTTCTTGTTTGACCTCCAACTCTGTTATTGACTTTTAGGGTTTTGGGTGGCGTAAATATTTTGCTTTTGACAATGTAGAGTATTTCAGTTTTCTTGAGGTTGATTGAGAGTTTGTGGTTCAATAGCCATTGTGATATTTCATTAAAACAATTTATGATCTTAGTTTGGTTTGAGATGGATGCATTATAGGGTGTGTATAGCATGATGACTTCAGCATATATATGATAGCTTACTTTGGGGGTCATTCCGAACTGTGAATAGCGAGGATGCATGTCTGTATTAGACGTACAACCCCCGCTATTCACAGGGACCTGATTCCGTACCAAAAGCACCCCACATGTACAAGGCCTTTGTGCGGGAACTCTGGACTGGGGCGGGAGGTGGCGGAGCACACAACCCAAACGTACAGGGCTGATTCAGGTCACAACCCTATACGTCCGGCATTGACAGGATGGGTGTGGGATTTATTCCACCTCGGAGGTGGAATAAGTCCTATGTGTAGCGGGGATCAGTGTATATAGAGCCACAGAAGTGGCAGGGCAGCAAGAGGTAAGTCCCCGTTACCCGATCCCAGCCCTGGCTGCCCTCATCAAGGGCTGAGCAGCAGGGAAAGAGGAGCAGGACAGTGTCAGGCATTTTAATGCTCCTGCATAGCATCCCGTGCCATGTCGATGAGATGCCATGGCATCGGGGCTCCAGCAGGAGCATAGGGAGGGCTAGCTGGGGAAATATTTGGATGTTTGGCACAGCAGAATTTGGGCATATCCAGCCCATCTAAAGGCCCGATTCTGCACCTGTGGGAAAGTCTAGCTCCCTTGGGTGCAGAATTGGGTGCAATTCCAGGCTGTACAGGTTTTGCCCGGATGTGCCCTGATCAGAATCGGGCTCTTTGTGTTTTTGGAATATACTGCATATAGATTTATGTATGTGTGGAATAGTGCTGCTGATAATGCCGATCCTTGCGGTACTCCTTGATGATGTTTGTATGGTGTAGATTTCCTTAGTCCTAGTTTCACTTGTTGGTAGCAGTCAGGCAGGTATGAATGGAACTATTTAAGTGGTATGTTTCCAATTCCAATGGATCTAAGGGGTCTGTTTACTAAACGGCGGTAGTGGACTCCCTGCAATATGGGAGCCGCGGCCCCATTGATTTCAATGGGGCCGCAGCTACGATATTGCATGGAGTCCACTACCGCCAGTTAGTAAACAGACCCCTTAGTCTTGCTAGAAGTAGATTATGTGAGATGGAGTCAAATGCTGCTGCTCTAACAAGGAATATTAGTATAAATCCTTGGATAGGTTTAGTTGTACCTTTTGTGATGGTGTCCATAAGTGAGGTTAGTAGTGTTTCAACTCCATGGTGATGTTTAAAGCCATGTTGGTGATTAAGTGGGGCATGGCTATCGAGATGGTTCTGTAATTGTTACAATACTACCTTTTCAATGATTTTTGATATGAACGGCAATGACATCCTGGCCAGCAGCAAGAAAAACAGAAATCTCAGTATAGCATGAATTGACTATAAGAAATTCTTTGATAGTATCCTGCACTCTTAGATAATAAACTGTCTTGAAGTGTATAAAATAAATCTTGGATTGATAGAATACATTAAGTTCATCATGAGAATGTAGCAGACTACATTCTTTTTGAAGTATAAAGATGATCAGTACATCATTCCTAACATCAAGATCCAGTGAGGAATATTTCGGGGAGATTCTCTGTCACCACTTCTGTTTTGTATGATGCTTAATTCAACGAGTACTCTCATCAACTCTTTGAGATACAGATGGGGCCCGATTATGTGCCACGAATAGCGGGGATTTACTCATCAACTCTTTGAGATACAGATTGGGCCCGATTCTGTGCCACGAATAGCGGGGATGGACGGGATGTCCATCCTCGCTATTCGTGCCTTCTACAGCTGCGTCCAACTTCCCTGCTGGTTGTGCAGGGAAGTTGGATGGGGAAGGGGCGGCTTGAGGCGGAGTCTGGGCGGGTGGTGGGTGGTTGCCGTCCCTGGAGTACAGGGCCGATTCTAATGTCAGCCCTGTACATCCAGGGCCAGCGACATGTGCGGGGAAGTTATTCCACCTCCAAGATGGAATAACTTCACTGGACGTATCTTTTATTTGATGCCGGGGCACGGATGGGGCACGGATGGGGCAGGGGGGCCCGGAGGACATTCTCTGCAGCCCGATCCTGGCCTTAGGAGGCTAGATCGAGGTTTGGAATGTGGGGAATAAGCTTTTTCTTCTGGTGGCTAGCATCGCGGCTCTTCAATGGAGCCATGGTGCCGCGGCAACATGACACCATGGCGTCGCGGATCCATTGAAGAGCATTGACTGAGTCAGCCGGGGACAGTCCTGTACATTCAGGCCGGACTGAATCGCAGTTCTGGCCTGCACGTACAGGACTGTTCATGAGTCTGATCCCACGGGGCTGAACATGCCCCGCGGGATCAGAATCACGATCCCCTCTATACGTCCAGCTCAGACCGGACGTACAGAGGAGATCTACATCCAGGACAGAATAAGCTTGATTTAGTCTAAATCCTAAAGAGGGTAAAAACCCAGAGGTAACATCACACCTACTATCTATAGATGACCGGAAGCTCTACAGTTCCAGCGACAACAATTAGCAGATCTATTTTGTTTAGTGAAAAGCTTCTCAGATGACATTGGAATGACTTTTGGCCTTTTCGAGGGCAACTTTCCTTAGAGGAAAATTGGAACTACAATCAAGCAGAAATTACTAAGAGAAAAGATAAGTAAAGCATATTACAGGAGATGAGAATCATTATTGAGAAGTTCTTTAACATCATGGAGTAAGATACAAGCCATCAACCTGCTGGCAATTCCTATACTTTCATACAGCTTTGGGATTGTAGACTGGCCTCTTAAAGAACTTGAAAAACTGGATGTATGAACAAGAAAACTCCTCCATGCCCATCAGATAATTTATAAGAATAAGTGTATGCTGAAAATGTACATCTCTAGACCTGAAGGAGTACTGGGCCTCCTAGAAATTGATTACATATATACAGCCACTATCCTAGGCCTTCATGCCTACCTAATAGCATCATCAGATCCAAATACACAAAAAGTGCTGAAATAAACATCCAGAATCTTTCTCCATCATCAAACTTGGATAAGCGTTCCAATGATTAGAAGGAATAAGTGAGAATCCAAAAGCACGCACAGGGAAAAGAGCAACAGAATTTGCAAAGAATTAGATCAGCAAACAAGAAAAAAAAGAGGCAAATGCACAAATTCAATGGGAAATATAAAGTGTTACTCCAGGAACCCTTGTTGATCAAGAATGGACACATGAATAGTTAAGGAAAGGTGAATTGTAACCGAAGGATGAGAGAGTGATAGTTGCAGTCGAGGACAGCAGATTAAAAATGAGATGGTTTACAGCTAGCATTGAAAAACTGGCAAAACAGACATATGTAGATTCTGTAAAATAGAGCTGGAAACAGTGACTCATCTCATAGCTGGCTGCGAAATTCTGATGGCAGAAAATCTCTATAAAGAAAGAAACAATAAAATAGCACATCTCATCCACTGGAAAACTCTGTAAATACTACTGCATCACTGTGCCAGGAAAGCACTGGGATCATGATCCTAAGAGAATTATGGAGAATGAAGAGGTTATGAAGGAAGCCAGACATAGTAGTAGAGGAGAAGAACACCAGAATGGCATTTGTTACAGAGGTGTCAGTCCCAAGTCACTATTCTGTGAATTATGTTGAGAGAGAGAAAATCTTCGAGTATCAAGAAATGGAGTCAGAGACCAAGAAAATGTGGCGGAAAGATACTGAGCTATTTCTCATTATGTTGTTTGCCACAGGCTTGATTAAGAAGAATTTCTAAGCACACCAAGATAAATTATCCATGCATATTTCATCTTAAAAACTCCAGAAGGATGCTCTCTTTGGCATGATGCAAATACTCTGCCGAGCATTAGCAGTAAATTCGAGGGGCTGGGATCAGATTTCCACGCCTCTGCTAGGCCCTCCAATCTCTCCGTGATAATCACTTGAACATCTCACTAGCCTCTCGAGCCAAATAGATGCTCAGTTTTTTTCTTTGTCGCACCTATCATCTGTAATGCTGTCCCATTTACTCTGTGAATGGAACCATCATACAGGGCCTTTAAAGTAGCACTAAAAATCGGCAGCAGTTTTCAATTTGGTATTTCGAGATAGATCATATCCAGTGTGATGGATTCTTAAATGAGGTGGTACCAGTAATTTGTAGCTTGCAGCTGCAACTTGCATCCTGTGTTTTTTCACATTTTCTCCCTCTTTTCACCTCTTTGTTCATTTTGTAGTTTCTTTTCTATTTCTGTAGGTCACTCAATTTTTTATTTTAAACTGCCTTGCTGTTGTTCAAGAGGCAGTATATGAAAAATCAATAAACCATAACCTCATCCACATATCCTGGCTTAGGAGTGAGGTTCATGACTGTAACGGTATATGCAAAACTAACCTATTTGGAGAAGTCACCCTGGAAGTTATTCTCACCAAAACTTCCATCTGCATGGACAGTTTTTGAATTTGCTCCCTGAGAAAATTCTGGAGACCAAAGATGACTTCCATATGGATTGAAAAGTCGAAATCTGAGAAGACTGCAAAGGAGTACCTCTGTGCCCTGGAGACTGAAAGAGAAACTTCCTTCCTCTGCCATGGGCGATAGTACATATGACTCATCACTCCTTGTGGCCTTGGGCAACTCACTTAACCCTCCATTGCCTCAGAAAAATCCAAGTTATCAATGTCCCTGTTTAATGTACATCAACAAGTTTAAGTTACAATGTAAACCGCTTTGACTGAAATGAAAAAGCAGTATAAAAAAGCCTGTTAAATAAATAAATACAGAATCGCAGGGCTTAAGAGATAAGGAGAAGGCACCGAAGGATAATCTGGAATAATAGAATGGAAGACATTGGTGTGATATACAGATCCTGCTAAATAAATAAATAAATGCATTTAACTGAAGACATCCACAGTATTGCTATAAAAGGAGAAGTGCTACTGAAAGGCGATTTCGACATTTCAGATGTTGATTAGAACATTCCTGCTACAGTGTTGTCTCAAAGTAAGGAGATCCTCGATTCTCTATAGGGAGAACTGTTCTGGCAATTAGTAATGGAACCCATGCAGGAGAGGACCATACCGAACACAGTGCTTATGAAAAGGGAAAGTGTTTCTGATATTACAGCATGTGATCATCTTGCATCCAGTGATCACCGGATGGTGTGTGGTTCAGTATTAGGACAAGGGCAGGGGCAGAGATGGTTCATTTAAAAGCAGGAGTCCTAAACTTTAGCAAAACTAACTCTATCAAGATAAGGGGAATACCTCAAGCAGTCATTAGCTGGATGATATACAGTTGTGGTCAGCATTATTACCACCCTTGCATTTTAGGTATGTTGTCCACAGTATCTTGAGAAATAATTGGAAATATTCCAAATGTTTGTTGTTGTTAGTGCCGTTGAGTCGGTATCGACTCATGGCGAACATTTGGATAGTTCTCCTAAATTGTGTTCAGTCTTCAGTCAGGTGGCTCATTGTTGACAGACTGGGGACCCATAGTTGCTGTTATTGTATCGATCCATCTCATTACTGGCCTTCCTCTTTTGTGTTGACCTTCTATCTTGCCAAGCATGATGTCTTTCTCTAATGATCTATCTCTTCACATGATGTATCCAAGTATGAAAGTCAAAGTCTTGTCATCTGAGCTTCTAAAGAAAGCTTAGGTTTCATTTCCTCTAGTACTGACAGGTTTATTCTTCTGGCAGTCCATGGTTTATGCAGTATTCGCCGCCAGCACCATAATTCAAAGGCATCAATTTTCTTCCTGTCTATCTTTTTCACTGTCCAGCTTTCTCATCCATATGATGTTATTGAAAATACCATGACTTGAACGAATCAAATCTTTGTATGGAGAAAGGCATATCTGCTCTTGAGAATCTTGTCTAGGTCTTTCATAGCCATTCTGCCAAGAGCAATGCGTCGTCGGATTTCTTGATTGCTTGTTGCTTCTTTATTGATAGTTGATCCAAGTAGGTTAAAGTTGTCCACAATTTCAATTTATTTTCCTTCAATGATGAACTTATTGATTTTGCCAGTTGTCATGATCTTTGTCTTCTTTACATTAAGGTGCAGGCCCATTTTAAGACTATGTTCCTTGATCGTGAGAACCAAATGTGTTTCAGATCATCTCCACTTTCAGCCAGTAATATGGTATCATCAGCATAGTGAAGGCTGTTGATGAGTCTTCCACCAATCTTCACACCTCTGTTGTCTTCATGCAGTCCTGCCTTTCTGATGATTTGTTCCGCATATAAATTAGAGGTAGGGGAAAGTATGCAGCCTTGTTGTACACTTTTGCTTATTTTAAACCATTCTGTTTCTCCTTGTTCTGTTCAAACTGTTGCTTCTTGATCAATGTACGGATTGTGCAAGAGAACAATCAGGTGTTCTGGTATACCCATGCTTCTTAACGTGGCCTTGCTGTAGTCAATAAAGCACAAATAGATATCCTTTCGGTATTCTTTAGTCTTATCATCGTGGATGTGAGATGGATCCTTGACGTCTCTCGTTCCTCGCCCTTTCCTGAGCCCTGCTTGCACTTCAGGTAGTTCTTGTTCCAGGTATGGTTGTAGTTTCTGTTCAATAATCTTCAGTAGACTCTTGCTGGCATGTGGGATCAAAGCGATTGTGTGATAGTTTCCACAGTTAGTTGGATCACCTTTCTTAAGAAGTATTGGTATTAACACAGATCTTTTCCAGTCAGTTAGCCATAATGATGTCTTTCAAATTTCTTTGCAGAGCCTTGTAAGTATGGTAACAGCTGCATCAGATTGCTGTAATACTTCTATGGGAATGCCACTGATGCCTGGTTCTTTGTTCTTTGATAAGGCTTTCAATTCTGCTTCGACTTCTTTCATCACCAATGGTTCCGGATCATAAGGTGCAGGTTGAAATGGCTGTTGGTCCACTTGATCTTTATCATATAAAAACTCTGTATATTCTTTCCACCTTTTCTTGATCTCTCAGCATCATTCAACATAGAACCTTGAGCATCTTGTAACATTCCAATTTGAGGCTGGACTTTTTTCTTTAACTCTCGTATCTTTAGGAAAGCTGATCTTCTTCTTCCTCTTATTGGTTCTGCTTCTATTTCCTTGCATGTGTCAGTGTAGTACTTTTTCTTGTCTGTCTTGCTGCACGTTGGAAATCTTTGTTGAGTTTTGCGATTGTCCTTCTTTCTCCTCTGGCTTTAGCTTCTCTGCATTTCTGGGCAATTTTCAGAGTTTCTTCCATCATCCATTTTGAACTTTTTTGCTTTTTCACCTTTTGTAGAGACTTCTCGCTTTCTTCCAAAACAACCTTCTTGATGTCATTCCATAACTCTTCTGGAGCTCTGTCATTTGTATCTAAAGCAGCAAATCGATTTTGCAGGCAGTGGTATATTCTCAAGGTCATATTTTGCTACATTCATGAGTGGCTTGCTTTTTTCAACTTTAACTTGAGTTTGCATACTAGTAGTTGGTGATCTGTATCACAGTCAGCTCCAGGTCTTGTCTTTGTTGAGCTTTTCCATTGTTAACTTCCACAGATGTAGTCAATTTGATTTTTGTACAATCCATTGGGTGAAGTCCATGTGTATAGTCGCCGCTTGTGTTGCTGGAAGAAGGTGTCTGAGATTAATAAATCGTTGGTCTTACGGAATTCTATCAGTCTTTCTCCAGCTTCATTTCTGTTGCCCAAGTCCATATTTTCCAACCATTTTGCCGCCTTCTTTGTTTCCAACTTTTGTGTTCCAGTCTCCCATGGCTATCGGGATATCCTGTTTGCATGTTCTATCAATTTCAGCTTGTACTTGTTTATAAAACTCATCAATTTCATCCTCTTCTGCAGCTGTTGTTGGGGCATATACTTGAATTATAGTTGTGTTGATAGGCATTCCTCGTAGACGAATAGTGATTAAGCGTTCACTGACTGCATTAGACACCTAACAGATCAAAATGTACACATTCCTTTTCATTCTTGACCACCTACAACTTCCCTTGGTTCATGCTTCGTACGTTCCATGTTCCAATATGTAAGACATCTTTACAGCTTCTGACTCTCATTTCATGCGCAGTTACATCAGCAGTCAGACGTCCCGAGAGCTTTGATCCAAACACATCATACATGCTGGCTTTACCCTGAAAAGTCTTTAGCTTCTCCCCAGTAGCTAGTTGAGTGCCTTCCAACCTGGGGGTCTCATCTTCCAACACTATAGTGCAATTTATTTTGTTGTGATTCTCCATTGGGTTTTCATGGCAAACTACAGTAGATTGCCAGGCCTTTCCTCCCCGCAGATTAAGTTTAGTGTTGTTGCCGTTGTCACAGAAATGTGATCCTCCGCCACCAAAAAAACGATGTCTGTGCAACTTAGATGTAGTAATTTCTAAGAAAAAAAACAAAATATGACCTGGACATGATTAATGCCTTCACTAATATTTGGTTGCACAACCCTTGGCAGTGATGACAGCCTCCAAATATTTCTTGTAGCTATCTATAATGTTCGTGCATCTGTCTGCTGGTAGTTTCTCCCACTCTTCAGTTACGATTTGTTCCAGCTCATGTATGTTTTCAGGATTCCTTTTAGCAGTGGCGGATTTCAGCTCTTTCCAAAGGTTCTTGATTGGACTGAGATCAGGACTCATTACTGGCCAGTTTAAAACAGCCCATTCATTCTTTTTTAACTATTCTTTTGTACTTTTGGATGTATGTTTTGGTTCATTGTCCTGCTGGAGGACCCATGACCTTCGACCCAGTCCTAGCTTTCTGACACTAGGTAGCACATTTCGCTCCAAAATACCTTGCGTAATCCTCTGACTTCATGATTCCTTTAATACATTCCAGGCCTCAAGTTCATGAGGCAGTAAAACAGCCCCACAACATTATGGAACCTCCACAATATTTAACTGTAGGAAGGATATTTCTTTTCTCATAAGCTTCATTTCTTCTCCTGTAAATGTGTCACTGGTTTGCATTGCGAAAGAGCTTACATTTGGTTTCATCTATCCACCGAACATTTTCCCAGAAGGATTGTGGTTTCTCAAGGTGGGTTTGGGCAAAGATCAGGCATGCCTTTTTATGACTTTGAGCAGTGGAGTCCTCTTTGGCCTTCGCTCATGAAGTCCTTTGTTTAGTGTGCGGTATATAGTGCATGTTGAAACCACCACACCAGATTGTTCGAGTTCATCCTTAAGCTCTTTAGGTGTTGTACATGCTATTTTTTCCAACAATTTGCACTAACCTTCAAAGACTTCTTGGATTAATTTTCCTCTTCCCACCACATCCTGGGAGGTTCTTCACGGTTCCATGAACAGAAAACTTCTTAATGACATTGCAAACTGTAGAGACAGGAAATCCCAAGATCTTTGGAGATGTCCTTGTTCCCCTTTGAAGGTTGATGTTTGGTGATAATGGCTTTTCTAATGGTCTCAGGCAGCACTCTTGTCTTCACCATTGTGAAAATGGAATAGGGAGTGAACGTGGCCATTTTAAACATTAGAGCAATCATTCATTGGTTGATTCAAGTCATGTCAGTACTGCCAATTGATCACAGGTATGTCTAATTTTACTGTGATGGAAATGTGGTTCTTCTGGTCAAACTGATTTGAATTGTTTATAAGGGTGCCAATAATCATGTCCTATCCTGACCTATAAATCCTAATGTGTTTCCCACAAATTTACTACAACCATTAATAAGAGAAACCCTATTATATCAAATTTTTGTTGGAACGTACACCATGAATATAAATGTATTTCTTCTCGCAGTGCATTGTTCCGTTTTTTTTCTTTTTTAAAAGGGGACGCAACCCCTATAAGTACCAAGGAGACCAAGACCCCTTAGTACACACCGGTATTATTTATTCAAGCTTAACTATTTTTATAATTCAAAGAAAAGTTGCTTAACTGATCAAAGGAAGATCTCCGCTATAGAGAAACAGGTTTTGCTGAAACGAATGTCACTCTTAGGGGAGGCATAACCTTCTCCCGCCGCCGGTCATCTAAAAAAAACCACCGACACTCAACTTCAACCCTTCTTACGCAGTTACTTCCCCCACAGACTTTTCAAAACTTCCAACTTCAAAACGGAAGCAACGAAGTTTGATGAAGAGCCAAGAGGATCTATGGCTTGAAACACAACGTTGGGTTACTAGTTCGTGATACAATCACGGCAAGTTGCTTCTCATGGATATCTTCAGAAAGTTTTGAAAAGTCTGTGGGGGAAGTAACTGCGTGAGAAGGGTTGAAGCTGAGTGTCGGCGGTTTTTTTAGATGACTGGCGGCGGGAGAAGGTTATGCCTCCCCTAAGAGTGACATTCTTTTCAGCAAAACCTGTTTCTCTATAGCGGAGATCTTCCTTTGATCAACTAAGTGACTTTTCTTTGAATTATAAAAATAATTAAGCTTGAATAAATAATACCGGTGTGTACTAAGGTGTCTTGGTCTCCTTAGTACTTGTAGGGGTTGCGTCCCCTTTTACTCGTAAAAAAGAAAAAAATGGAACAATACACTGCGGGAAGAAATACATTTATCTTCATGGTTTACGCTCCAACAAAAATTTGTTATAAAAGGGTTTCTCTTATTAATGGTTGTAATAATCATGTCCTGGCAATGTCCCTGCTCACAGGATTTTGTAAAAGAAGCCCTAAAAGTAAACAAAGCGATGGGGCGAGGTGGTTAGTCTTTGTCTGAATTTCAGGCCCAATATTTTACAATTCTTTATCTTCAGATTTTCTCCTGTGCTTAATGTTTGCCCTCTTATTTTGTTATTGTGATTATGACTCACTCTGTTTTTTAGCATGCAACACGTTGATATTTGGGGCATTACAGCTTATTATATGATTGGTAACTAGAAAAAGTGTAAATAAAAATCCTGTCACATTTGGGAAGAAATATAGAGGAAGTAATGTTTACATGTTGCTATTCACAACTATGCTTGAGACTTTGTAATAATCCTGTGATAGTTTAGAAACTACTCATACTCCTGGGAAAAAGGAGGTTGGAGAAAGAACTGAGAGAAAATAATAGAGGATAGTGAAGGACTGATCTTATTACACTCCCCACATACTCTAGGAAGTAATTTTATAAGAAGCTGCCTAGATTTAGGTGTAAATAATATGTATAAATCTTAAGTATTTTAGTTACATACAGGGGCGGCCCAAGGGGAGTGCGGGGCCATGAGCGGAGACTCGGTGCGGGGCCTCATTTGCATAAGTGGCCTTATTTGCATACATATTTGCATAATGTTACCAAACACTAACTTTTAGTAAACATGTCTCTTAATGAGTGTATGGATAAAGAAAGACTAAAAGATTTCTACATTACTATAATCCAGTGCCAACCGCCAGGCACATTAGGAACTACTACAAACGCTGCCCATTTAGAACCCATAGCAAACCCGCTGTATCCTGACAGCATTACCAGGACTCACAAGCACCAGACCCTACCTATCAAAAGGTAGCACTGCAAATATTAAACCAATACATTTCAGAGAATACTGGGGAAAGAGAACAAGTGGCAATGTCAAATAGGAATTACATAAACAGAATACCTCAGCTCAGTTACACATGCAGAACATAGACCATCACCAAACAAGGAATCGCAATTTAGAAACAGGAAGGCAATAATTAAACTGGGAACCCCAAAAAGCCAAACTTGGAATGTACAACAACACTGTAGAAATAAAACTATAAATCAATTTCCTCTTGTACCAAACAAAGCGCAGACGTTAATGATGCACATTTCCCAGAGCTTTCATATTCCAGTTAATAAATTCAAAATAAAGAGATATTTCTACCTTTTGTGCATTTTTTTTCAGTTGCAATTGCTCCAGCCACTTTCTTCTGGTTTCTTCATGTTTTCTGCTAACTCTCCATCGTCTGCTGTCCATTTGTCCTTTCTTCTCTCTTCTAGTTTTCTTTCCATCCTCTCTCTCTACATCTGCTTTAACATACTAATCTTTCTCCTTTTGCTCTTTCCTCATTCTTCTTTCATCCACACAAATTTTACCCCTCCATCCTCAATCCCCACTTACTCTCCCAATACCCGGCCAATTGTAGATTTTTCATCCCTCCCACACAAAATATTTTTCCCCTCTCCATTTTACTCTCCTAGCCCCATCCCATTCTAATCCTCCCCCAACATCAGCTCCCTTCTAGTTCCAGTCTCACCCAGCATCCATTCCCTTCTAGTCCCTGCATCAGCCCATTTCCAGTCCTAGCCCCCCATCAACCCATTTCCAGTCCTAGCTCCCCCATCCATTTTCAGTCTGAGTCCCTTCATCAGCTCATTTCCAATCCTAGCCCCCCATCAGCCCATTTCTAGTCATTTCCTAGCCCCACCATCAGCCCATGTCAAATCCTAGCTCCCCTCCACTCAGCCCAATTCCAGTCCAAGCCCCCCCATGAGCCTACTTCCTGTTCTAGCCCCTCCATGAGTCCATTTCAATTCAAGCCCCCACCACAGCCCATTTCCAATCTTAGCTCCCCCCAACAGCCCATTTCCAGTCCTATCCTAGCTGCTCCATCAGCCCATTTTCAGTCCTAGCTCCCTTCCCTCACAGCCCATTTCCATTCCAAGCTCCCTCCCCATCAGCTATTTGCAGTTCAAGCCTCCCCGTCCACTCAGTCCATTTCCAGTCATAGCAACCCCCAACCCATTTCCAGTCCTAGCCCCCCATCAACCCATTTTAAGTTTAAGCCCCCCCTATAACCCATTACCAGTCCTAACCCCCCATCAGCCCACTTCCAGTCAGCCCCCCATAGCCCATTGCCAGTCCTAACCCCCCCCATCAGCCCACAGCCCATTACCAGTCCTAACCACATCAGCCCACCTCAAGTCCTAACCCCTCCCCATCAGCCCATTTCCTGTCCTAGCGCCCCCATAGCCCATTAGCAGTCCTAACCCCCCCATAGCCCATTAGCAATCCTAACCCCCATCACCCTATTTCCAGACAGCCCCCATCAGCCCACAGCCCATTACCAGTCTTAACCACCCCCCAGCCCATTTCCAGTCCTAACCCCCCATCACCCCATTTCCAGTCAGCCTCCATCAACCCCAGCCCATTTCCAGTCCTAACACCCCATCACCCCATTTCCAGTCCTAACCCCCCCATCACCCCATTTCCAGACAGCCTCCATCAGCCCCCAGCCCATTACCAGTCTCAACCCCCCCAGCCCATTTCCAGTCCTAACACCCCCCCCAGCCCATTTCCAGTCCTAAACACCCCCCCCAGCCCATTTCCAGTCCTAACACCCCATCACCCCATTTCCAGACAGCCTCCATCAGCCCCCCAGCCCATTACCAGTCTTAACCCCCCCTCCCTTCCCTTCCGGCAAATTAAAAAAAAAAAACCTGGCTCTAGCTGCTGCCGCTGCCGCGTCCGTCGCAGCAGCGGCAGAATGGAGTGTCCCGCGGGGCCCCCTCTCCTCGTTGAGCCCTCTGCAAGGGCTTTCAGATTCGCGAAGGGAGAGTGCTCCCTCGCGTCTCTGTAAAGCCCGCAGGGGCTAATGGGAAATTTCCCATCAGCCCCTCGCGTCTAAAGGGGCAGATGGGAAATTTCCCATTAGCCCCTACGGGCTTTACAGAGACGCGAGGGAGCACTCTCCCTTCGTGAATCTGAAAGCCCTTGCAGAGGGCTCAACGAGGAGAGGGGGCCCCGCGGGACACTCCATTCTGCCGCTGCTGCGACGGACGCGGCAGCGGCAGCAGCCAGAGACAGGTTTTTTTTTTAAATGTAATTTAAAAAAAAAAAGCAGAATGTTCTTTGCGCGGGGCCCCCTGAAATGCGGGGCCCTGTGCAAAAAACATTCTTGCTCAATGGACGGGCCGGCCCTGGTTACATATGCATGTAAGTGACCACTTGTGCTTGTAAATGATTGCATGCACTTGAAGCACTGTTTTATATGTTTGCACACACATTCGCGCAGACTTTCGCTGGGAGCATGCATAGGTGCAGAGTTTGGTTGGAGTATGGACAGGGTACAAAGTTATGCAGGCATTCTACATCCGTTCTAGGGCTGGTTTAAGTGATTGCACCTTAAATGTGCTCTCGTTCTCTGCCACTTATACTCTGTTTTATAAGTCAAGTATGTGCATATGTAACTTTATGAAATATGCATGAAATGTATACTTAAAAGCACATGTAAACCTAGGTGCATCCTAGAAAATTACCTTCATAGAGTATAATGATAGTTGAAAATTAATATGAAATTGACAGTAAAGTATTATGCATTCACTCCATCTGATGGTGGATCCCCTCCTGTTGCCTTCAGATCCTCCACCCCATCTTCTTGGGAAGCTTTCTCAATCCTCACCTAACTCCCTACCAAGGGAAGATGACAGTTTTGTTTCCTAAAATTGAAGAGATTATCCACTGTCCATAACTTGTGAAAGGGCATTCCACTTCTCAGCTGAAACGACTGAAAATGTTTTTACCAATGGATTATTTAGTAAATTATTCTGAGAGAATCTAAGGCATCTTTTAAAGTTCTGCACCTCTTGAGGTGGTATTAAGTGCAACTGTGCTTTTGTCAGCATGAAAGCTAATGTGTAATAGCTGTCATTGCTAGCCACCTCAATCTCTGCCCAAAACCCACTCTGATCCTGCCCCGACTTTTGTTAAGCCAGTGCTGTCCAAAACTTTATCGCATATGACCCCATTTTAAAAACTGAAAATTCATGTGACCCTAGATGATAATGAAATCAGACTGGCAGATCTCCAGCCTCCTTCCCCTCTCCACTCATTTAAAGAAGGCAGCAGCAGCAGTCAGCACAGGGTCCCTTGTGTCAGTGTGTAGTGTGTATCTACAGACCCCAGTACTCAGCAGGGATTTCCAGCCTAACAGGAAGCTTACCCAGGAGGAGGCAAGGGCCTATGAATGTTCACTGGCTCACAGGCCACATACTGACTGGTGACTTCACATAGGTCATAGGTCACAGTGAAAGTCCAGAGAGATGTGGAAATGACCATGTTTCTGTGACCTCATCCACTGATGACATGACCCCATTTGGGGTCCCAACCCTAAGTTTGGGAACCACTGTGTTAAGCACTTAGCCTGGGTTGTTTTTACCACATGGCAGTCATTAGTACAGGCCTGCCTTGACATTTAGCATGTGTTAAAACCAACGTTAAGTGCTTAACACACTTCAGTTAACATACCCCTAACTGTGAACTTCTCCTATTGAGAGAAATTGTGTCCTTAAACTAGGTAGCTAGAATAGCTTGTTCTCCTACAGTTAGATAATTTAATTGTAGCCTTCAACTAGCTAGGGAACATGAACCTTCATGGTCAGATAGTTCCATTCTTTTATTATTCAGTCTTTGTTTCCTGCAGTGCATCTGATTTTCCCAAAATGACGTATCTTCTTTCTGTCCCTGATTGAATTTCAGTTGATTGGTGGTGTAGGCTCAGCTTTACTATCTCACAAATAGTTGCAAATTGCTTCTTTGTTTGAACACACATTATTTTCCTTCCTTTGCAGACCTACTGTCTGTTCCTGCCCATTAATTTGATAAATGTAATTGATTCATCTAGTTAACATGTGCCTGAAATTGCTTTTACAGATTAGATCAGACCTCTTCAGGTTATCCTTGCATCTTTTTATCATGCCAAAGTGCTATTTGTACATATATTTATATAGATAGATGGTGTGGTACCCAAGCCTGGGCCAGAGGCTTACAGCTAGGGCTGCCTTGTCTGTCCTTAAATGAACTGTATTTTCCCTTTGCCACCAGCAATGCTCTCTGGGACTTGTAGTTGAGAAAATTGTATTCAAAAAGACAAACTGTAGTTGTGCAACCGGAGGTTGAGGCAAACAAGAATATTTTTATTATTGTGGATTTCCACACGCATTAAAGTTCTGTACATGAACACAAAAATGGAAAAATGGATAACTTCTCCAGTAACAGAAGAGTAAACAAAAGGAAATTGTACTTGAAGTAAATGCAGCACAAGTCTCTTTAAACACAAGCAGCTGTCTTCATGACAATAAACATAACACAGCCTTATGAGCTCCTTCTAGCAGAAATACCTTCTTTCTTCTACAAACACTTCCTTAGCCTTGCACACAGGAACTTATGCTTCCCTAAGACAAAGAGAGCAATCCATCTGGCAATCTTCTGGGGAAGATTGGGACTCAGGTAATTCTGTCTGCATGGGCTCCGGTACTGCGGTAGGTTTATCTCTACTCCAGGCCTCAGCACTTTCTTCAGGCTTTTTGACTTGTAAGAATTCCCAAAATTCATTCCAGAATTTCTCCTTTTGGTCATAAACATTTACATAAGGAGCGTAAGCTTCTCCTCCCTGAAATGCTTGCTTCAAAGCTTTTACTGAGTTCAAATTAACTTCCCTGCTAATGGTTGGGTCCTGTTTCTTTCCCCAGTGAAACGAATCCACCCACCTTTTGTCAGTTGAAGTTTTCAGCTTAGGATTCTGAATACAGGATAAAGGTACCTGTTCCCACAGGTTTGCAGCCTTTCTCCCAGAACGTTGGCTGGCTTTTGGTTTAGGAACCTTTCCCAGACATGGAGTGTTTCCTTCTCTGCTCTTAGCTTTCAGCAGCTGGAAATCAGCACACTCACGTCTCTCAGGTATCCACGAGCTCCTAGGACCTGGACTCAAACTGGCACCTTCTCTCCCACGGCTGGAACTCTTTGAACCAGATGAACTCCTGGAACTAGCATTCCTGTTCCTCCAAGCTGAACTCAAATGAGAGCTGTGAACTCCCTTCTTCTGTTTGAAGACGGGTTTAAAAACCTGTTTCCTTCCTATCAGAGCTTCCTCTGAGCATGTGTGCTCATAATCAGCAGCTAAACCTGCCTCCTCATTACAGCTAGGGCGTGGCTTGGCTAGGCTTTTTTTCATAGTAGCTTTCCTACCTCTGTGTAGAGCTGAGCTGTCCGTAGTTTTAAAGGTACAAGTGTCTTTTTCTTCTACTTCCACTTTCTCCTGCTCACTCTCCTCACCACAAAAGATACATGCATACATTCATGCATACATAGAAACATGATGACAGAAAAAGACCACATGGCCTATCTAGTCTGTCCTTCCATATCAACAACTACAACAGTCCACTTTTTACCTTTAGAGATCCTCTGTGTTGGTCCCATGCTTTTTTGAATTCAGTTACTGTCCTCATCTCTACCACCAAGCAAAAACAGCACACTGCCACGCGGGAAACCAGCAAACAGTACAAAAACGTAGGCAGGTAGAAAACTCTCACCACCACTTTATTGATCCATACATATTAGGGAGGCCAAACCCGACACAGGCCGTGTTTCGAAAATCCTTCCTCAGGGGTAGGCTCACCTTGTACTAAAAACAAATTAAATAGTTAAAATACAAATGTAAACTCATGAAAAACATATTACATGAATAAAAGAACTGTGAAAACACAATAATAAATAAATTATATGATAAATCCAATAAGAAGAATACATATTAGAAAACAGAATGTAATTGATGATCAAAAAACAGGGAACACAAAGACGTTTATAATTATTACCACGTTCAAAATTTAAATCATCCATTGTTTAAAACCACAACATATCAGTGGTTAGTAGAGCTTCCACCTGGGTCCCGCCTCCAAAAACAGATCCTCTCATTGAAGCTTTTGAAAAAGTCGTGACCCAACAGGTGGAACAAATTCGTGAGAGCGACCGTTTACCTTTTCAGAATTTAACAATCTATGAACGACCGGCCCTTAAAGCATTACAGAAGAACAATAAAATAATCATCAAACCTGCGGATAAGGGAGGTACCGTGGTGATTATGGACAAGTATAAATATTTAGCTGAAATTACTAGACAGCTTAATGATCAAAAATTTTTATCTACGTCTCGATGGTGACCCCACGGAAGCATTAAAATGTACAATAGACAATATAGTTACTAGTGCCTTTGAGACAGGTCATAGCTTCAATTTAACGATGTGTCCTTTTTGATAAATTACTTCGAATGTATGGCAGAGGATCCTAGTATGATGGATTTATATTGGCTACATGTTGCCTGAGCAATCATGTCCAGTTATCGGCCCCTGGGCGATTCTTTTATCTGAAAAATTTTTTAAGAATTGGTTTTTCAATGTCATATCGTCCTTGTTGTGGTTTTAAACAAGGGATGATTTTAATTTTGAACGTGGTAATAATTATAAACGTCTTTGTGTTCCCTGTTTTTTGATCATCAATTACATTCTGTTTTCTAATATGTATTCTTCTTATTGGATTTACAGTAAGGAAGCATGTTTGACTTCTAGTGAAACATTCATTTTCTTTGGTGCATCCTTATGATCCTAAGGTAACAATACCTCTTCACTACTGCTCCTAAATCATCTTCTTTTACTTAGTTTTTGTTCCCCTATGGTCCTCAATCTCTCTTGTTTTTGTCCATATTAAATAGAATCTCTTTGTATGGTTGATTTCATTTGTGCTGAGTTATTGTTGTTTATAACATGTGACTTATTTATTTATTTATTTATTGTTTTAATCAAAACACTGCTCTTTTTTAGTATCTGCATGTTATGGTTTTTAATATACATACATATTGTTTATTTATTATTGTTTTAGAGGGAGCTTTGTTTTAATATATTTATGTTTCACATGTTCATGCTTTTAAATGTTTTAGTATGATATATATCCAAATATGATTTTACATATGAGTTATGCATATCATATAATTTATTTATTATTGTGTTTTCACAGTTCTTTTATTCATGTAATATGTTTTTCATGAGTTTACATTTGTATTTTAACTATTTAATGTGTTTTTAGTAAAAGGAGAGCCTACCCCTGAGGAAGGATTTTCGAAACATGGCCTGTGTCGGGTTTGGCCTCCCTAATATTTATGGATCAGTAAAATGGTGGTGAGAGTTTTCTACCTGCCTACGTTTTTGTACTGTTTGCTCATCTCTACCACCTCCACTGGGAGACTATTCCATGGATCCACTACTCTTTCTGTAAAGAAATATTTCCGCATATCACTCCTGAATCTATCTCCCTTCACCCTCATCCCATGTCCCCTCGTAGCAGAACATGCTTTCAATTGAAAGAGGCTCTCTCCCTGAACATTTATGCCACGGAGGTATTTAAACATCTCAATCATATCACCTCTATCCCGCCTTTCCTCTAAGGTGTACATATTAAGATCCTTAAGTCTGTCCTCATATGCTTTATAATGAAGCCCACTAATCATTTTAGTAGCCACCCTCTGCACCGACTCCATCCTGTTCACATCCTTTTGAAGGTGCGGTCTCCAGAATTGCACACCATACTCCAAATGAGGTCGCACCAAAGACTTATACAGAGGCATTATCACCTCCTTTTTTCTGCTAGCCATTCCTCTCCGTATGCACCCAAGCATCCTTCTAGCTTTTGCCGTCGCCTTTTCTACCTGTTTAGCTACTTCAAAATCATCAGACACAACCACGCCTAGGTCCCGCTCTTCTTTAGTGGACAAAAGTACTTCACCTCCTATACTGTATTGCTCCTTTGGATTGCTGCAGCCCAAATGCATGACCTTACATTTTTTAACATTAAATCCAAGTTGCCAAATTCTAGACCATTCTTCAAGCTTAGCTAGGTCCCTCCTCATGTTATCTACACCTTCCTGGGTGTCTACTCTATTGCAGATTTTGGTATCATCTGCAAAGAGGCAAACCTTACCCAACAGCCCTTCCGCTATATCACTAACAAAGATGTTAAAAAGAATCGGACCAAGGACAGATCCCTGGGGCACCACCACTGGTAACATCCTTCTCCTTAGAGTGAGCTCCATTTACTTGTACTCTTTGTCGCCTCCCACCCAACCAATTTCTAACCCAAGCAGTAACTTTAGGGTCCATCCCTAGGGTGCTCAGTTTGTTTATAAGTCGCCTGTGAGGAACAGTGTCAAAGGCTTTACTGAAATCTAAATACACCACATCTAGAGCTCTCCCTCGGTCCAACTCCCTGGTCACCCAGTCAAAGAAATCAATCAGATTTGTCTGACAAGACCTGCCTCTGGTGAATCCATGCTGCCTCAGACCCTGTAATCCGCTGGACTCCAGAAACCTCACTATTTTCTCTTTCAGCAGCGTTTCCAATAATTTACTCACCACCGAAGTTAAACTAACCGGCCTGTAGTTTTCTACCACATCCTTACTTCCGCTTTTGTGTAAAGGCACCACATGAGCCTCTCTCCAGTCCTTTGGCACCACTCCTGACTCCAACGAGGCATTGAAAAGGTCAGTCAATGGAGTTGCTAGAACGTCTCCAAGTTCCCTCAGTATTCTAGGGTGTATCCCATCCGGTCCCATCGCTTTGTCTACTTTAAGTTGAGCTAGTTTCTCACGTACACAGTCTTCTGAAAATTGTTCAAGATGTCCCTCACTTCTTTTCCTATTTGTGGGTGTTTTCTGAGGTCCTGTTCCTGGTTCTTCATCTGTGAACACAGAACAAAAATATTTGTTAAGCAATTCCGCTTTATCCTTATCAGCTTCTGCATTTTCCTCCCCTGCACCCTTGAGTCTGACAATACCACTTTTGCCCTTCCTCTTCTCACTAATATATCTGAAAAATGTCTTATCCCCCATTTTATTGCATTGGCTATTTCCTCCTCCTTTTGAATCTTTGCCTTCTTGACTACTTTGCTAGCTTCTCTAAGTTTTTCCAAATACAGATGCCTGTCTTCCTCTCTCTGTGATCTGTTGTATTTCATGAAGGCCTCCCTCTTTTTCTTCACTTTTTCAGCTACTTCCTTCGAAAACCATAGCGGTCTCCTTTTCCTTTTACCTTTATTTACCATTTTAACAAAAAGGTTGGTTGCCCTTAAAATACCCCCTTTCAGTTTTGCCCACTGTTTTTCTACATCCCCCAGCTGTTCCCATCCCACTAACGACTCCCTGAGGTATTGGCCCATCTTCGCAAAGTTAGTCTTCCTAAAGTCTAAGATCCTCACCTTGGAATGGATTCTAACAGCCCTAGTCCTAATACTGAACCACACCATCTGGTGATCACTGGATGCATAATGATCTCCCACTACAACATCAGAAACACTTTCACCATTGGTAAGCACCAAGTCCAGTATGGCCCCTTCACGTGTGGGGTCTGTTATCAATTGCCTGAATAGTTCTCCCTATAGAGAATCCAGGATCTCCTTACTTCTAGATGATACTGCAGTAGGAATGTGCCAATCCACATCTGGAATCTTGAAATCTCCTATCAGTAGCACTTCCCCTTTCCTAGCAATGCTGCGTATGTCTTCAATTAACTCTCTGTCCACCTCTTTCTCTTGTGAGGGAGGTCTGTATATCACACCAATTGTGATAAGGAAGCTTATCATAGCTCAGGAAGGAGCTATAGAAAAGGTGAAGTGACTCTGAACAAGCAACCTGTCAGTTCTGGTAGAAATAAGAAAACAGAATTTTCCCATAAAAGACTACCAGTCCCAGAATGCACCAGGTTTCCAACAGCCATTAGAGGAGCTGAAGTGGGGAAACGTGTGTTCAATCAGGAGGGCTATGAGGTAATCCCCAAGCACTCATCTCAGAGGGCAGGGCCTGATTCAGCACAGCTGCGCTGTGCTAAGGTGGAGCACTCATCAAAGCAGAATAAAGGTAGAGTTTATTCTACAGAGAATTATCCTCATCCTCAGTTTCATCTGGGAGATCCTCAGTGTCTTGATCAGCTTGGATATCCTCATCTTGGACAGCTTCATCATCAGGAGGATCATCAGAAGCAGAAGCCAGAGCGGACGGACAGAGAGGGCAAGAAACCCTTTGGAAGAAAGAAGAGAAAAGCATTTGGGAGGTCTAGAGGAGTCCAGAGCAGTACGTATACTGGGAGACATTCAAAAGGCCAGCATACACCATTGGACTGGGGAAAACCAGAGGAGTGGTGCTGCAGGGCTAGGAATCTCCAGACGGTACCTGTGAGGGAGACGGCTGCACGTGGAAGGGACCCTAAGACCCGTGCCAGAAGGTATGTGAAGAGAGATCCAGTGTCCAGGGATCTGGATTGGAAGGCTGGATATAAAAACTGGACTACATACTGGCCAGGCTATTTAGAGAGGAACTCTAACAGCAATGGAAGCTCAGGTATGAACACTGATCTATGCCCTAGCTATAACCTTGAAAGACAGCAGGGAAACGAGTATTCTCCTGAAAGTGCTCCATTGAGAAATTCCTCTGTGCCAATCCCTGATATTGAACCCATGATTGTTGAAGAAGGGGAAGGAGCGGTCTTAGATACAGGCTGTGAATATATGGATTGCTCTCTGTCTAAACTCCTTTGGTAATTTTCTGTTACAAAGTACAGCAACCATCACAAAGAAATACAAACTTGTTCTTTAATCTGCTCAGAAAAGCTCCTGAGTAGGATTTTTAGCCATGCAGTAGAAATTAAGCCAGCTAAGGGGTTTCAGCTGGATAACTGCTAGCAATTGAGCCTTACCTAATTGCTTGTGAGCTCTGAGGGAATCATTTCTGAATCTATGTGTGAAGATATAAGAAGTTAACCTGAAAAGAACAGTTTTTCCCTTCTTTGTGGGTTTTGCTTGTTGTTGGAAACACTGCTAAGAAAATATTAGCTAAAGCCTACAGAAAAGACCAGTTTGTTACCAACCAGGTCTTTATTCTTTTCATTTGATTGCCTGACAAGTTCAACTGTTGTTTTCCTGATTTTGTTTTTCTAAGTTTAACACTGAAAGCAAGTATCCTGTTTTATGTGCTACCAAGCATATCTGTGTTGGGAGAAATAACCCCATAAATAAATATCTTATTGGCTTTACACTCAAGCACAACTAATTATTGTGAGCAGCTGTGTCTGGTGTGAATGGACTGCATTTCCCACAATCCCTTGCAAATCATATTGATATATGCACTTGCCAAGACTGTGAACATTCTCACCCAGGCAGCCGTCTGACACAATGCAAATAGATTTCTCTTTCCCTCTTTCTAGTTTAACCCACAATGCCTCCTCTCTCCCTTTTAAGCTCTGTAATTCCAAAGCTTTAATAGTAGTTTTTACATATAGTGCCACTCCTCCTCCCCTTCTTCCTACCCTGTCCTTTCTGAATAAAGTATAGCCAGGTATAGTTACATCCCAGTCATGGTTTTCTGTGAATCATGTTTCTGTAACTGCCACTAAATCCAAGTCAGCCACTCCCACCAAAGCTTCAACATCAGGGATCTTATTTCCCATGCTACGGGCATTTATACACACTGCTTTCCATATGTTACCCCTGTTACCCATTTCCATAAAGGTATTTAATGTATCACCTACCTGGGGGCTTTCACATACCTGGGGGCTTTCTTCACCTATCCCCAACTAATCTAGTTTAAAGCCCTCTTCAGTAGATTAGCCAGTCTACTACCGAAGATGCATTGACCTTTCTTGGACAGATGGATGCCATCTGTGCTCTGCAACCCTTGGAACAGCATCCCATGGTCTAGGAAACCAAAACGCTCTCGATGACACCATCCATGCAGCCATGCATTCATCTCCAGGATGCGAGCCTCTTTGCCTTGGCCTTTACCCTTAACAGGGAGGATTGAAGAGAACACCACCTGTGCACCTAACTGCTTCACCCTCTGTCCCAGAGCCATGAAGTTACTTTTGATATGTTCCGAGGTATACCTGGCAGTATCATTTGTTCCAACATGGATTAGCAACATTGGGTAATAGTCAGTGGGCTTGATGAGTCTCGACAAACTCTCCGTAACATCTTGGATTTTGGCATCAGGCAGACAGCATACCTCTCTGGACATCAAGTCTGGTCAGCAGATGGATGCCTCAGTACCCCTCAGAAGAGAGTCTCCAACCACCACTACCCTTCGTTTCCTTCTGGTCACTGATTCTGCAACTTTGGGGTACTTGAACTCTGGTTCTTCCCTTTCCAGGGATGCTTTCACCTCCTCCACTTCCAGGACTGCATAATGGTTCTTCAATTCATGGGCTGGAGAAGTTGGATTGGTGATTTTGCAGGCCCTGGTGACTTGTGTCCAACCATCGACATTCTGTTGGCACCCATCTTCTCCTGTGCTGGAGAGCTTGGTTACTGCAAGAAGCATCTCATCAATGTACTTCTCATTGTCTTGAATGCTCCTCAGCCTCACCACCTCCTCTCTGAGTTCCTCCACTTGTTTCCTCTGAGCTTCAGCATGCAGGCACCCTGCACATGGAACTGGTCTTTCAACTGGCATTAGGACCTCTGTCTGGACCGAGGCAGAAGCTGTAACGGGGGCAACAGCTTTAGCAATACGATTTTTCCCAGCCATTGTTCTGTTCGTGGAGCTTAGGTATCTGTTAAAGCAAAAGAGAGAGATCTACCAAGTACCAGCCAGTTTCCCAGCTGTCCTTTCAGAGAAAAAGCAGTTAAATCTCTTTAATTATATTCAAAATGTGCTGGTCCAATTCTCTGTGATGTGTTAAAGGGGGAGGTGCCCTATAAAGCAAGACTGCTCACTAGGGGTGGGTGGGAGTCGGGAGGGAACTAACTCCTGATTAGGCGTTAGCAGTTTCCAAACCTGAGGAGGTTACTAGAGTTCAGCAACCTACTGTGCTCAAGGAAAGTTCCCCTAAAGCACCAAAAAGAAAGTAACCTTGCTTTAAAAAATATACAAAAAACCCTTTTAAGAGCTCCCAGTCAGAGAGCTAGCAATGTAATATAATAAAAACAAACAAACAAACCCTCAAATCCTTACAGTTTGTTGATCTGTAGAGCCCTGGTTAGGAAAGCCTCATCCTATCACATCACTCTCTTGATCCATAACGTCTCAGCAGGGACAGTACAAGGGTTTCTGCCACACTAGGCAGGCCTGGTGAGTGCTATTCTGTTTGCAGCTGGCTCCCAGAGTCGCAGTTGATCTTCAACAATTTGAGTTCAGGCTCTCACTTCCAATGATGGCGAAGAGCCAGCCTGCGGTGGGGGCAGCAGCCCAGTCTTTCAAGGAAGGATGTGCCACTGGACAATTGCTCATGGATCCTTCTGATGACGAATGCCAGTCTCATGGGCTGGGGAACCCATTGCTAAGGCCGAATGTCTGAGGGCCATTAGAACTGCAGGGAAGAGGTATGGTCCATCAACCGCCTTCGGGCATTTGTTAAACATCTGCTGGACATGATTCTGCATACCTTAGTTTCTCTTTCCTATGAAATTGATTGTGTACACCAAGAGACAAGCCTAAAATCATTGAACTTTGCTCTTCCACTCGGCATTATCCCGAATCCCTTTTAGCACACATCCCCCCACTGTATGATCTTACTCTACTTTTGTCTTATGTACCTCCCTCTTTGTCGTCATCCTCCCCTCTCTGGGATCTGTTGGTAGCTACACTGACCAAGGTTTCCACAGCTTATTCTTTTCTCACTTTGGGTGATTATAACTTTCACATACATAATCCCAATAGGCCATGAGACCATTACTTTATTTCACTTATCTGAGACCTGTCATCTCGACAACATATTTTGTTCTTGACTCATGTAGCAGGGCAAACAGTTGATCTCATTATGAGCTCTCCCTCTACTACTACCACGGTGACAACTTTTTCTCTAATACCGTATCCTTGGCTGACCATTTGCTTATGCCTACAATTGTCATGCCCACCCAAATCCTTATCAGCACCATCTTCAGGGTTATGGACAGTCTTGTCTTTAACTTTGTTAATATGTTACTGCATCACTGGATCAAAATGTGCCAACAGCTTTACCAAGCTCAGAAAATTTCCATTGTTTGGAATGTACAGTGTATCATTAAGGCCATGGAAAGCATTATTTTGAGAATCCAAGTGATAAGTAATAGCAAACAGACATTCAAGAACATTCCGCCATCTTTGTCTTTCAGTTTTAATGGCAGATTGATTAACATTGTCAATAGTTATATTGCTAGTTTCTGTTCCAGTTCAGTCCACTGTTGCAAGCAGTCAAAATGTGTCACAGCACGTTCATGTTTCAAGCGTGAAGTTACATGGATCCAATCTGAACATCCACCCTTTATGAGTTGTGTGGGGTTAGAATCATCAGAATGGAATAATGTACAACAGAAGCAAAACATGGTGTTGAGTTTTTTAGAATATACAAGCCAACGGCAGTTGATGGATTCACCATTTGACATCATACGAACATAATATCCTGGCTTGAAACTACGGTTATGCTGGTCCTTTTTAAAGGAATAATCTTTGATCTGAGTGGGACCTCTTACCACAAGAAAGTCACGTAATTTTGAGTCAATAAATTGAGGCCAACATCCTGGATCATCATAATCAGTGACTGGAGCAGCGCTTTCGTAGATTACACTTTTCAAGTTTTGCTCAAGTGCAGAGCTTGTGCTTGGCTCAGTCATCTCCAGTGTACTTTTCTCACTGTGTGTTTGTTTGGTGTGCAATTCTGGTAGCACTTCCAATTCACTATGCTGTACGATATCTGTTGTCTCACTTTCTTTTACATTTTGATTTTTTTTCAATGTATTTTTCCAAAGCTCCTTTCTATGTTTCTAGGAACTCTTGCTCACGTTTTCTTTTTCTTACCTTCTCTGCACTAGAAGGATATTTTCTAAGTCTGTCTCTGTCTCTCATTGTGTGTTTTGTTTACTTTTTCTCTTGCAAAGAGTAAGCCCCAACAAGCTGTAACCAATAAAGATTAATTAAATACAGTAAACTGAATAGAGTTATCCTAATTCACTTTTTTCAATGTAAAATGTCTCCAGCGATGTCTCCATTATTTGCGTATCTGCATGGAAGTTTTCAGACGTTCAATCATGACTAGGGCTTTTAAAATTATCTCCTTAGAGTTAGGAAACTGCCTTATACGAAGGGCATGAAATGCCCTTTTATTTGGAAGAGCTGGACAAATCAACTAATCAACTAAGTCTCATGCATATCACACAGATGCTCATCACCTTTGTAGGAATCCTGCTATTCTAAAACGCCTCACAGCAATAATCCCAGCTGTAATGTAAATATTATATCAGGCCCTATATCAATGATACATCTCCTACTGGTCTGGAAAAACAGAACAAGTTGGACTGCTACAAACTGCATGCCAGCACTGACCTCAAGTGTCGACAAAGCTTTTAGTAAATCTAGAAGTGAGCCCAGAAGTGTGAATTGGTTTTCACCTTACCGCGGGTTAAATTTAGTATTTGTAGAGCACTGCTTGGTAACCAAGCAACCAGGGTTCGATTCCCACTAGCACTCCTTGTGGCCTTGGGCAAGTCACTTGACCCTCCATTGCCTCGGAAGAAAGGCCTGGCAATCTACTTCCGGTGACACTGCTAAGAAAACCCAGGAGCTTCTGGGTCACCAGGAGTCAGGAATGACTCGAAGGCACACATTGCATTGCAGTGAAGTGTATGCTGTTGAGTCAATGCTGACTCCTGGTGACCAAGCCCCTGGGTGTTCTTAGCAGGGTGCAACCAGACGTAGATTGTCAAGCCTTTCTTCCGGAGAGTAAGTGTACAGTAAAATAGCGTGAAATAAAATAAGATATATACAACTACCTTCAAATAAGTAATTATAAAATTACTGAATCTCAGAAGAACACAGTATACAAATGTGACATGTATCAATACTCAAAACTGCAATATCCTTGTAGTGTGTTGCTGGGATGATGGATCTGTCCTTGGTCCAATTCGTTTGATATTACAGAAGGGCTATCGGGTAAGGTTCGCCTCTTTGTGGATGATACAAAAATGTGCAATAGATAAGAGTAGAAACCTGGGAAGCCGTAGATAACATGAGGAGGGTTCTAGCAAAGCTTTAGGAATGGTTGAGAATTTGGCAGTTGAGATTTAATGCTTAAGAATGCAAGGTCATGCATTTGGGGTACAAAATCCAAGAGAGTGGTACAGTATAAGGGGGGCAAAGTGCTGTTGTCCACAAAAGAAGAGTGGGACTTGGGCCCAAGTCTGACTGTTCCTGATGATATTAAGGTGGCTAAATGGGTGCACAGGGAGAGGAATGGCCAGCAGAAAGGGGGAGGGAATAATGCCTCTGGCTAAGTCTTTGATGAGACCTACACTAATTTAGAGTATTGTGTGCAATTCAGGAGACCACATCTTCAAAAGGATATAAACAGATTGGATGTGCAGAGGGTGGCAACCAAAATGATCAGTGGGCTTCATTTTAAGGCATATGGGGGCAGACTTTAAGATCTCAATATGTATACTTTGGAAGAAAGATGGGAGAGGGGAGATATGATAGAGACGTTTAAATACCTCTATGGCATAAATGCACAGGATGAGTCTCTTTCAATTAAAGAAAACTCTGCAACAAGGGGGCATAGAATGAAAGTGAAAGGAGATATATGTGGAAATATTTCTTTATAGAAAGAGTGGTAGATGCATGGAACAGCCTCCCAGTGGAGGTAGCAGAGACCAGGACAGTATCTGAATTCAAGAAATCATGGTACCAACATAACACAGAATATCTCTAAAGAAAAAAAGGTACTATAGTAGTTGATATAGAAGGGCAGAGACTGTAGCATTGAGCATTAGTGCAGGATAGGTCCCCCCACACTAACTGCAATGTGTGTTCCATGTATATTCTCTATCCTAACCCACAACCCACCCATTCTCTAACCCATTGCATGTGGCAAATAGCATGAAGTAATTATTATGTTTATATTTTATCTGGTCCTAAAACTGTTTTGTAATTTAAATTAGTAAGGAGACGATGAGAACCGAGAGCGAGAAAGAAAATTAAACAAAAAACATCACCTGATTTCAGCTTGATAGAATATCTTCTCTGACGTCCAGACCAGCGCCAGAGTCCTTGCCTCTGACTGGGACTGCTGCTGGACTGGTCCCTTTCTTGTCCTAATATATTTTAAAAGTTTCATTTAATAAAAATACCCATTTTCTGGATTTAAGTAGAAAATGTTCTGAGTCATTTCTAAGCAGATTTCTTCATCCTAGAACCTCGCTGAGAATCGCTAGTGGCACTAGCTGCTCATTTTCTATTTAATCAAAATGCTTGAAATCAAAATATCTATTACTTAGTCATATTGTTTAGATTCACATCTAAAATATGGGGACAGACAAAGATCTTAATTTGTATACGTTAGAGGAAAGGCGGGATAGAGAAGATATGATAGAGACATTTAAATACCTCCGTGACATAAATGCACAAGAGGAGAGCCTCTTTCGATTGAAAGCAAGCTCTCCTACAAGGGGATATAGGATGAGGGTGAAAGGGGATAGACTCAGGAGTAATATATGGAAAGAGTGGTATATTTGTGGAATAGTCTCCCAGTGGAGGCAGGAGAGACGTGATTTTGATGACTGTAAATAATAATGTGAGAAATTACATCTGACTAAATTTATGTGCATATATTCAAAATGATTCACTGTAACTCATTGGCTGCCTGGGTTCCTGGCTAGGGTGTGGCAGAGAGGGAGGGAGATAGACCTTTCTTAAGCCCTTGTGGCCAGGCAGGGGAGGGAAGAAGTTAGGCAAATTTTTCCATGGCTCCTTGGGGTCAGGGGGGGAGAAAAAGGGGGAGAGGGAGAAAGGGGGGGGGAGGGAAGAGGAGGAGGAGGGGAAGGGAAGAGGAGGATAGAGAGAGGGGGGAGGGAGGGAGGGAGAGAGGGGAAGGAAAGACTGAGGAAAAGGAATCGACTGCAAACAAATAAAAGATTAAAACATATTGTGACTTAAACATAACCCATTAAGTACTAAATTAATATATCTAAGGAAGGAGGCACAAACCACCAAAGGAAAATAAAATTACAAAATTAAACCCATGTGTTATTATTACCAAACACTATGCTCATGCATAAACTAATAAAAACAGGAACCATTTGATTCAAAATAAATTTTTTTGAGTCAGTGAGGAAAAGATTACCGCCAGCCAGGGCACCTAAGGTTAAAATTATATTATAGACTGCTACTTCTACAGGCAAAAACGACATAATCACATCCTTCAAAACCAGTGCTGTCCCAAAACAGTATGGCGCTTTACTATCTGAAGAATTACACCATAATTAAAAAATTAAATATTAAGATCATAATAATAAATAGATAAAATTAATGATATATCATAAAAAGATAATTAAAAACAAACGATACTCATAAAATAAAACACGAATATGAACATGATACAAAGCAAACACCAGATAAATAATTATTTAAGACATTAAAAACTATGGGGTATGTTTATTAAACTGTCTTAATGTTACCAGCGCTAGTTGCAGCGTTAATGTGAAGCATGCCATATAAGGTAGTGAGCGTTCCGGAGGGAAGGTTGCAAGGAATCGGTATTCTGCGATAGTGGGCGCCGTGGCACGTTAACACGCGTTAACCCTAAGTTCATGCCAGCGCAGTGTTAGAAGCTATAAAGAGGTAGCCTGCTGGTTATTGCAATGACTGTGGAGGCAGAGGTCATGGGTTCAATCCCGCAGTGGTGTTATGTGAGAAGGCTGCCTGAGGCATTTCCTTTTAATTTAAATCAGTGCTGCCAGCAAAAACACCCTCACAGTGCCGTAACCTAAGGTGCCGCATAAGGCGCCCTATAAGGCACTCCATAGGGCACATTATAAAGTGCCCTGTCCGCCAGGGCACCTTATAATGTGCCCTATAGGGCGCCTTATGAGGCACCTTAGGCTATGGTACTGTGAGGGTGTTTTTGCTGCAGCACTGATTTAAATTAAAAGGAAAAGTCTCAGACAGCCTTATTAAATAACACCACTGTGGGATCAAACCCATGACCTCTGCCTCCGCAGTCATTGAAGTAACCAGTGGGCTACATCTCTATAGCATCTAACACACCGCTGGCTGGCTACAGAAAGACTGCAGGTCACCACACAAACTGTCTGCTGTGGTTACCAGGATAGGGTAAACCCACCCGTACCCATGATGCACTGCACATGCAGATCAGCAGCCTACATCTGATCACAAGATGGAGTATGTGCCTCTATAGCACCCCGGCCTGGTAGGGGGAGCTGACCGTGTGTGTTACTGGCACAGAGTAGCTACAGACCATGACATTGTGCAGTTTCTGTGCTCACCCTGAGGGTGAGGTGGGGTGCCCAGCACCAGGTACACAGCACCTGGCTTGACTGAGATAGGCTGTGCTGCAGGTCCCCATTAGTGCCAGTGTGTGATAGGTAGTCTTTGCAGACACACCTAGGATACACCTGTGTCCATCTGTATTTCCCAGTCACGTCTGGCCCTTGTGGACTATGATGCACCAAGAATAGTGCATATCCTATGTGGTTGCCATGGTCACATGTTATGAGAGAAGGGTGGTGTTTGGACACAAAAGCGGATTATGTAGCACCACCCAACCTGCCCTCTGTGGGTCAGGGTGGGGGACAGGATCTCGCATTCTACATCTCTGCAATGATGGCAGTAGAGGGGACCATCAACCCCAGTCCTTCTGGGGAATAGGCACCCTAAAGGGGAGTCAATGCAGATCTGTACATATCGCATAGGGTACTGGCAGACAGGCAGTAGGCCTGGAAAATCTCAGCTGACCCCCACCACTATCTGACATTCACCAGCAGAGGGCACAGTCAGTCTCTACCCACTGCACCCTGCAAGGTGTGCCAGCCATACACATGCTAACTGCAGACAGTCTGCTAGCTAGTACATGTTCCTGGAGGAACTGTGTGCACCCAAAAATGGGATGTAAGCACACACACACACACCAAGCAAGTATGTCAGTGATTGGGCCCCAGAAAATGGAACTCATAGATATCACTTGAGAGAAACACTGTATATCACTATGGGGGAACCTAGCCATGCCGTGGTCACTGCTCAGTCAGGGTGAGAGTGACCTCCCAGCATGACATGCTGTGGCCACCCTGTCCGTGCAGGTGGTGGTCAGGCACTACAATGTCCCAGCCATTGCCCTATGCCCTGTGCAGATGCATCCTGCCCAGACCGCTGTGTCCGGGCCATACCCACAATACCTTGCTCCTCATTATGCACATTGGCAAGCTAACACTGGAGACAGTGCAAGCATTAGGGGCTCAGTAAGGTGTAGGCAGCCACAAAACACTGGGTAGACATACACACACTCCCACACCTATGTCAGCATTGTGCAAAGATAGAGGTGGTTGGCAGCCCTGGCCACCACACCAGTCCTGGGCACTGTGCAGCATTGCTATGGTACTCAGTACTGTTAGAGTCACTCTCCGGGGTGGTAAACACTGTCAGTAACAAAATATGAAACACACTCCACATATATCAAAAGGTTGCTATGATGAATCTCTGTTAACAAATTGTGTTTAATGTAGGATCTGTTATCTGACATTGATCATAGCAACCTTTTGATGTGGAACGTGTTTGCATGTTTAGGATGGCATTGCTAAAGTAAGCAGGTGCTAGTATTGGTAGATGCTGCTCCACGCAGGTCCCAACAGTCTGACTCTCCATGATGCTTTGGATAGTGGAGCCTGTGGGTGTGGGTGTTTGTGCCCCTGTTGGCCTATGCTCTAGGGCAGAGGTTCTCAACTCCGGTCTTTGTGGGCCCAACACAATTCAGGTTTTCATGCTGTCTGGCAGTAGTGGCGGCCTTCCTCAGGAACCAGGGAATTTTCGTCTTCCCCGTACCTGTATGACTGGCTCATCAGGGCCCCATCGCCTCAAGAGGCCCAACGGGCCACAGCTCGCACTATCAACATACTGCAGCATCTAGGTTTTGTCATAAATCAAGCAAAGTCCACTTTGCTCCCTACTCAGAACTTAAGAGTTCATAGGGGCAAGACTAGACACCCTTCAAGTGAAGACTTACCTGCCAGAAGACAGGGCACAGAGGCTTCTGGAGCTAGTACACCAAATCAGCCACAAGTCTCAGATATCAGCAAGGCACTTTCTTCGTCTTCTAGGACACATGGCCTCCACGGTTCATGTGACCCTGAACGCCCATCTCCACATGAGGACAGCTCAGTGGTGCCTCTCGGATCAGTGGACACAGGCCACAGGGCGACTCAGAGACAGGATCAGAGTGTCCAAACGACTACTGAAGTCCTTGACCTGGTGGCTTCAGCCATCCAACCTGCTCAAGGGAGTGCCTTTCCAGCCTACCTCGTACACAAGAGTGCTGATGACAGATGCATCCCTGCTGGGCTGGGGAGCCCATTGCCAGGACTCATGCACTCAAGGGTTGTGGTCTCCTCAAGAGAAGACGCAACAAATCAACCTCTTAGAGCTTTGGGCCATACGCCTAGCTCTTCGAACCTTCTGTCGTGTTCTCTTGCATCAGTCTGTCTTGGTGCAGACAATCAGGTGGCTATGTTCTACGTGAACAAGCAGGGAGGGATGGGGTCCCATATACTGTGCCAGGAGACACTGGACCTCTGCTCCTTTGCAATCTGACAGGGTATGTCTCTCAAAGCAGTTTACCTGCCAGGTCAGGAGAACTTTCTAGCAGACAAACTAAGCAGAGTTCTCCAACCTCACGAGTGGCAGCTGAATCCGGAAGTAGCCCAACAGATCTTCCACTGCTGGGGACATCCGTCCATAGATCTCTTTGCCAGTCCGCAGAATCATCAGTTGCCCAACTTTTGCTCCAGACAGCCACATCCCCAAAGGATGACTGCAGATGCTTTCCTTATCTCCTGGTCCATGGGCCTCCTGTATGCGTTTCCTCCCATGCCTCTGGTGGCCCGAACTCTATTCAAAGTCATTCGAGACAAGGCCTCGGTCATTCTGGTAGCTCCCAGATGGCCAAGACAACCTTGGTTCCCGCTTCTCCTTCAGCTGGCAGTGGAAACCCCACTCCCTCTGGGGATGCAGCCCAACCTCCTGTCCCAGGAGCAGGGCTCTATTTTACATCCCAACCTCAGGTCCCTCAACCTGATGGCATGGCTGCTGAAAGGGTAGTGCTGGCTCCTCTCCTCCTGCCAAAAACGTAGAAGAAGTGTTACTGGCCTCAAGGAAAACCTATGCCTTCAAGTGGCATAGGTTTGAGGTGTGGTGTAACCTGTTCTCTTGTCTTGTACCAGTGGTGTTGCAATACCTGCTTCACCTCTCAGACTTAGGCCTCAAGTCTAACTCTGTCAGGGTCCACCTGAGTGCTTTGTCAGCACACCACTCTCCAGTGGAAGGACAACCTCTTTCAGTTCACCCCTTGGTGTCCAGATTCCTCAGAGGTCTACTCCTACTAAAACCCCCGGTTCGTCCTCTGGCAACCGAGTGGGATTTGAATGTGCAACAGCCTACTCGCCCACCTTTTGAGCCAATGTCCACTTGCCATCTGCGCTTCCTCTCCTGGAAGGTGCTCTTCCTGGTGGCACTCACATCTGCCAGACGAGTGAGTGAACTACAAGCCCTTGTTTCAGAAAGACCGTACACACGGTTTTATAGAAACAGGGTGGTCCTTCGCACCCACCCCAAGTTCCTTCCGAAAGTGGTCTCTCCGTTCCACCTCAACCAGGAGGTGGTTCTTCCTACATTCTTTCCCAGACAGCATGCTAGCTGGGCAGAGGCGGTTCTGCATACCCTTGATTGTAAAAGGGCATTAGCCTTCTACCTGGAGCGTACGCGGGGACATCGAAGGGCTACTCAGCTCTTTGTCTCTTATGACCCCAGTAAGCTGGGGCTACCTGTCTCCAAGCACACATTGTCCAGCTGGGTGGCAGACTGCATTGCCTGGGTGTATAGGGCGGCCAACCTCCCATTGCAGGATCGAGTCATGGCCCACCATGTCAGGGCTAAGGCCGCATCAGTGGCTCACTTCCGCTCTGTTCCACTGGCAGACATTTGCCGGGCCGCCATCTGGTCTTCAAGCCAGACTTTTGCAGCCCATTACTGCTTGAAAAGAGAGTCCCGACGGGACAGTGCTTTCAGCCAGGCGGTACTCTGTAACTTATTTAAGGTTTAGGCAACTCCTACCCACCAGCCTTCTGATGTCAGGCTACCGGGTGTGTTGCATCTCCGCTGAATTCCTATCACAGCTGCTGCGGCTCTTCTAGAGGGAGCCATTTTTCAGCTAGGGGTTCTTGGTAGCCTATAGCTAGGGAGTCCCATATGTGAAGACTGACTTCCTGCTTGTTCCTGGAGAAAGCGTAGTTATTCACCTGTAACAGGTGTTCTCCAGGGACAGCAGGAATCAGTCCTCATGACCCTCCCTCCTCCGCTGGGGTTGCAGTCCTGTTATTGATTTTTATTCATTTTGCCATCTTTTTAGCTATGTCATTTGACTGAGCAAGATGGCACCTTTGGGCGGAAAGGGGACAGCGCATGTGCGATGCAATCCCAAAGGCTTTCTTTGAAAGCTGGCAAATTGCTCCGCACGAAGGCTCTGTCGGCGCCGACGTCACCCATATGTGAGGACTGATTCCTGCTGTCCCTGGAGAACACCTGTTACAGTTGAGTAGCTACACTTTCAAGATAGTTTGGTCAGAATTTTTTATTCTGCATATGCTTCTAAGAAGAGAGGCATAACAATTCTAACAAAAAGGCTACCTTTACTTTATATAACACTGGGGGGAGTGGGGGGATAACCATGGTTGGGTAGTATGGATGAGTTGTGGAAAGAGTGAAAACCATAAAGTATCCATCCTAAACATATATTTCCCCAATAGGGCAAATGGGAATATTTTTCAGAAGTCTTAGTTTGAGAGTAAGGCTAAGCCTGCCAAAGGGATTCAGGTAGATTAAGAAAGATATGAATTGTGTCCTTCACTCTGATGATCGGTCCTTTTTTGGGCAACGCAAAGGGAGAATTGGTGGAGAGGAAACCTCTCAAGTGGAAAACGGAAATTTTTGTGTGGCAGGACATATGGTGTTTGTTTCCTCCAGGGGAGAAGGACTTTATTCACTGTTCTGCTAAAACTCAATCATACTCTCGGTTGCTTATGTTTCTGGTTAAACTAAGAGAGCAGCATAAGAGTAGAGTAGTTCGCAATTCCTCATTGTAGTGAGTGATCATGCAAAGGTTCATATGAAGATTGATCTGGGGTAAGGAAACAGGGGAGAAGATGGAGGGCCACTGTCAAAATGTTACAAGATACAGTAAAAAGGTATAGAACTCCATGAATAACTGGTGGTCTGAATTTATAATGCACAATGATAATGAGGATTTGTCAGCTAGCCTTCTGTGGGAAACAGGGAAGGCATGTATGAGAGGCTTAAGCTGTTGCAGCTATCTTCATGGCTGAAAAAGGCTAGGGAGGCCGAGCTGTACTCGTTACAAGTTTAACATAAAAGAAAACTTAGTAATAATATGGTATATCACAAATTAGTGGAGGTCATGTGTAAGATTGCATCTATTAAACATGTAGAATTCTTTTTACACCTAATTGGAATATTGCACCTAATTGGAATATTGTTGAGTATGGTGGGAGAGCTGGGAAATTACTTGCCTGGCAATTATGGAAAACACAGAGTTCTCGGCTCATTAATGAAGTTTATGATAGAGGAAAGATAATTGGGGAACTGCTTTTCCTTTTACTACTACTACTACCACTGATCATTTGTATAGCGCTACAAGGCATATGCAGTTCTGTACAGACACATGTAAAAGATGGTCCTTTTTAAAGACTTTTATTTGGAACTTTATGCATCTGAGGTTCATAGTGTCCCTAGAGCACTCAACGTCTTTTTGGTATTGCTGGTCTTCTGATGGCGAGTGTTCAGCAGCAGCAGTTGCTCAGTAGTGATATTTCTGTGTCAGAGGTAGAGGCTGCAATCAAGTCTTTGGTGTCTGGGAAGGTAGTATGCACTGATGGTTTTTCAATTGAGTGGTAAAGGGGATGGTGGCTTCTTTGGCCCCAGTATTACAGCAAGTATTTAATGAAGCCTTACTAATGGGCTCCCTCCCTCCGATTATATAAGAGGCTGAAATATCTCTAATCCTTAAAGAGGGGGGAATCTCCTACATAGTACAGGCCTTATTATCCTATCTCATTATTGAATAGTGATGTCAAAATATTTGCGATGATCTTGGCATTTGGATGGGGTGATAGGAGATCCTATTCATCCTAATCAAACTGGATTTATACAGGGTTGGCAAATCTATGATCAATACTATTCTTAATGTCCAGAAAGAAAAGCAGTCCACCTGGTATGTAGTGCTTAATTCTGAGAAAATGCTTCATTATGTAGAATGGGAATACCTGTTTGCGTTATGGATACTTTCAATCTAGGAGATAGTTTCAATCTAGGGCTCTGTATGCCAAACCTGTGGCTCAGGTGGTTGTTTCTCCAGGAACAACCAGGAAGTCAGTCCTCACATATGGGTGATGTCGGTGCCGACAGATCCCACGCAGAGCACTTCCCCAGCTTTCACAGAAAGCCTTTGGGAATGCTACCACGCTTGTGTGGTCCCCTTCCCGCCCAAGGGTGCCATCTTGCTGTTTCCCTGGAAAAATCCTCTAAAAATTATCCTTAAAAGTTGTTTTTTTTCTTGGTTTGCTTACAGGTTCCTCTTCCTGCCTCAAGCTGGCACCGTCCCCGATGCCATCCTCTGTTCTTACCTTCTTTTTTGACGAGGCTTGCCTCAACTGGCGTTGGCGCCCTTTTTTCACCTGGGGGTCGTTGACACCGGCCGGGTCTTTCCCACCATGTCTCCTTGTGGGTTCAAAACGTGTGACCGCTGTGGTCAGGCCATGTCTGTCACAAACACCCATGATTGCTGCTTGCACTGGCTTGGCATGGACCACTACAGTACCACCTGCGACCTTGCCAGGCCAACGATTTGCTCAGGACAAGGTGGTAGAACATGTACTGTAACCGCCTTTTGTGCCCCAGCCGAAGCGTGTAGGGCTTAAGCGACCTGTTATCCTTCTTTGAACAGCTGTCTGACCTTTTCCTGAGGCAAAGCCTTTTGGGAAATGTAGTTTCTTTCAGTGTCCAATGAAGAGTAGTGTGAACTCAAAGTGGTTTTAAGCAAACAGGATTTATTTCCCCTCTGGGCGGATTTCAGCATGGAACAAAGGTAACACAAACCATATACTTCTGGCAAAGGACAAAATAAAAAGTCTCCAACAGAAATAGCTTAACTTCAGCAGTAATAAACATTTGCTTCCCAGCAATTAGAATAAACAGTTCTGTTTCCCACAGCTTTGTACTTTCTCTCTTAACACTTCTGCAGTTCTCTGCACTGCTTAAACTCAACGCAGGGAAAATATCTCATTCGATATTGTAATCGTACAGTCCATCAATTCTTCAGATATGTTGCCTAGCCCTGGCTCTGTTTCCATTAATTCCTCATGGAAGTCAGGCAGAAATGTTTGCAATGGTGCTTCAGAGGCCACGCCCTTCCTCTCTGGCTTAGGCTTTATATCATACTCTTGGCACATGTATTGCTGTAAACAATCATCCTCATTACAGGTATTAAAACCACAGTCCCAACCCTTTGGGTAAGTAAAATCACACTGATTATCAACAGCCTTATTTGAAACCCAGTCTCTGGGCTTACCTCTTCGTCTGCCTGCAAACGGCTTTCTCTGGGCTTTGGAAACAGCTGTTGATTCAAAACCTGATTTGTGAGCTGTGGGTTGCAACTGCCTTCCTGGCTTTTTCCTATCCTTGTAATTCCCAGAATACTGCAAACAGCCTGGCCTGCTTTTGCTGTATTCTTCTCTTGAAAAACACTTTATAAATGGTTCTCCTTCTACCTTTAAACTTGGCTCTGGCTCTGGGCTTTCTCTCCGTTTTAATGAGTGTTCCTCTAGGCTTGCCACGGTCTCTCTCCCACGGTTCTGGGCTGGAACTCTACCGGTAGCTCTGCCTAGGCCTGGAACTCAGACTCCTCCCTGGTCCTCCTCTTGGTCTGTTAGCTGCCCTCTTTGCTGGCCTCTCACCGGAACCCTCGGTTGGCCTTGTAGGTAACCTCCCAGCTGAGCTTGTGTTGGAGCTTCCTGTGTGGCTCCTAGTCGAGACCCTTTTCTTTCTACTGAGGCCTCTTTATGTGTCTGCCCTCTATGGCAATGCCTGACTCCTCCTCCTAGCAGGTGCTCTGATTCAGCTCGTGACTCCTGAGCTAACTGGCAGCAAGGGCGTGTTTCTTTCCCTTGTGTCTGGTTTCCCTGGTAACTACTAGCCATGTGCTTTTGTTTACCATCCAGCACTGCTTCTAATTCCTGCTTTTTGGCTCTTTCTAAAGGGCTGGAGGAATCCACCATGTCACAGTACCCAGACAACTGTGGGGAAAAGGTTTCTACTCAAGTTATTTACTTCTCCCCAAAGAACTGGAGGCCTCAGGCCCATACTAGACCTGCAAAACCTGAACAAGTTTCTGGTGAGGGAAAAAGTCAAGATGCTCTCCCTTGAAAATTGTTGCCCTACCTCCACCAGGGAGACACGCTGTGCTCCTTAGACCTAAAGGTTACATATACCCACATCCTAATCCACCCCTCCCACAGATAGTACCTAAGGTTTGTGGTGGGAGGAGAGCACTATCAGTACAGGGTATTTCCATTCGGCTTGGCATCCTTGCCCAGAGTCATTACAAAGTGCCTGGCGGTCATGGCCGCCTACGTGCACCTACAAGTCTTCGTCTTCCCCTATCTGGATGGCTGGCTCATCAGAGGCAGCACGGCCCGTTAGGCCAGCCAGGCCACAGGGCCAGCCAGGCAGCACGGCCCGTTAGGCCAGCCAGGCCTCCTGCAGCACCTGGGGTTCATCATCAACTACCCCAAATCCCACCTATCTCCAACCCAAAACCTGGAGTTCATAGGCGCCCAGATGGACACGTTACAGGTCAAGGCTTTCCTTCCAAAGGAGAGAGCACTTTGCCTTGTGCAGCTAGCAAGAGAGATACAGACTCGCCGATCAGTACCGGCTCGCCGCCTCCTCCAGTTGCTGGGCCACATGGCCTCAACAGTTCACATCGCACCCCTAGCCCACTTGCACATGCGGGTGGCCCAGTGGTACCTTCGTTCCTAGTGGACCCACAGGCAGGTTATGCAACAGAGTCAGAGTCACCTGGCAACTGGGTGACTCTCTCAACTGGTGGCAGTCCTTATGCCACCTTCAGGAGGGGATGCAATTCCAGGCACCTGCACCACAGATGGTCCTAACAACGGATGCTTCCCTTCTGGATTGGGGAGCACACTGTGGAAACCTCCGAACTCAAGGCAGCTAGTTGCAAGAGGAATCACTCCTGAAGATCAACCTCCTGAAACTCGGGGCCATTTTCCTAGCCCTGCAAATGTTCCACCACCTCCTGTGCAATTGTCCTGTGCTGATCCAGATGGACAACCAGATCGCCATGTTCTATGTGAACAAGCAAGGAGGCACAGGTTCGTACTCCCTCTGTGGGGAAGCGGTGGCTCTCCTCTACTTTGCAGTATGCCACGGAATGTTCCTACCAGCGGTATGCCTTCCAGGTGAGAACAACTGCTTGGCGGATAAGCTCAGCAGAGTCCTCTGCCCACACGAATGGCGTCTGCACCTCAAGGTGCCGCAGCGACTCTTCCACCTCTGGGGCAGGCCCAAAATGGACCTGTTTGCCTCCCCAGACAACACATAGCTGCCCCGCTTCTGCTCACTCCAGCTGCACCCAGAGAGAGTGGCAGCAAATACCTTCCTGATCCTGTGGTCTGAGGGCCTTCTCTGTGCCTTTCCACCAACTCCACTGGTGGCCAAGACCCTTTTTAAAATCCAGAGCAAGTGGGCATCAATGATCCTGATCGCCGCCCCCCCCCCCCCAAATGGGCCTGGCAATCCTGGTTCCCTCTGCTGCTCTCCCTGTTGGTGGCACTCCCGGTCCTGCTGGGTTGGGATCTGGACCTTCTGTCCCAGGAGGAGGGTTCTCTCCTGCACCCCAACCTGGGGTTGTTAGCATTGATGGCGTGGCAGCTGAAAGAGTAGCCTTGGTTCCTTTCAGTCTCCCAGGAGAAGACGAGGAGATCCTGTTGGCCTCCTGAAAACCCTCCACCAGACGGGCATACGCCTTCAAATGGAGGAGATTCTCCATCTGGTGTGGGAAAACCCTTTCTCCTGCCACGTGCAACTAGTGCTATAATATTTACTGCACCTCTCGCATGCCGGCCTAAAGTCTAAACACTTGAGCTCCATAGCGGCTCACCATCACCCTATAAAGGGGAAATCCCGTTCAAACCAGCCCCTGGTTTCCAGGTTCCTCCGGAGCCTCTTAGGGAGGGAACCACTCCAGCAGACCTGGATCAAGCATAGGCAACTGCCTAGGATGCCAAATTTTGGACCCACCAAATACCCAGGGCAAGGGAGGAGCCTGCTCCATTTTGCTTTAAGACTATGTGAATATGCTGCTTGAAACAAGTGCAGCTATGGAACTGTGGATTTTCTCTGGCTCCTCAATTTTTGGGCTCTATCCTTGCCCTCCTCCAGGAATCTGTTGTCTGATCTTGCCTATGGGCGCCAAAATCTTAAATCTGGCCTTGCACATCAGATGTCTTTGTATGCCCACAATACCCTTATCTTTCTTAAAAACCTCAGCAGTCCTTGCCCTCTTTGTCCAGAAGGGATTTGATCTCTCCCTATAGTAAATTTTCCCTGTGCTAGTCTGTCTAACCCTCTCACACTCTCTACTCTCCTTACTTTTTTTTCTCCTTCCCTGTCTTAGGAGTATGTTTACAAAGCAGCGGTAGTGGCCTCTGTGCGATATCGGAGTTGCGGCCCCACTGCTTTGTAAACATATCCCTTACATTTTCTTGTGTTGTATGACTGCTTGACTGTCGCTAGCTGATTTTAATTGAAGTTCCTTTCTGTTTTCCTCCCACTGCTCTGTTTTAATTTGAGGGGTGGTATATAAAATTTTTAGTAACGTGTAAACCATATTGGCAGAGTTCTCTCTCATCTATATCTGACTTTAAGGTGAATCTAGACAAAACAGAGGTAATGCCCCTGGGGATTTGTCCATTTTGTATAACAGACTCCATTTTTAAATATCTTGCGGGGCCTCATTTGCATAAGAGTCCTCATTTATATAAATATTTGCATAATGCTAACATGCACTAACTTTTAGTATAAATGCGTCATCTCCAGGAACAAGCAGGAATGAGTCTTCACATATGGGTATGTCGGTACCGACGGAGCCTGCGCGAGAACGCTCTCCAGCGTCTCAAAGCTTTTGAGAGCATCCCACACGCATGCGCGCTGCCTTCCAGCCCAAATACTTCCCTCACATCAGTCTTTCGTTTTCTGCGGAGCCGACAGGACGTGTCCCTGTCACCGCAGAAAAGTTATCTTTTTTTATTTTTATTTTTTGTGGTTGCGCCTGCCTCCTTCCGACGCCCACCGGTTCCGCCGGTGTTTTTCTTTCTTTTTCTTTTTCTTTGAAAATTTATTTTTTTCCTGAAGAATTTTTTCTCATTTAGTGCCTGACGTCTGGACACTAGGCCTCCACTTTTCCATTATGGAAAGACCAGCCACTACCTTTAAGAAATGTTCAAACTGTGGCGGTACACTTAAGTTTCACACTCAATTTTGGTGTCTGCCTTGTTTAGGTCCTGACCATTGTCCTAAAGTCTGTTTTTCTTGTAGGAATGTAACCAGAAGAGATCTTCAGAACCAAGTACAACTTGGTACCGGATCTACATCTACCATGAGATCACTGGGCAGAATCTCTTCTCCTTTCCACGGTCAGGTAACCAAACAACAGTCTGTTAAGACTAGCCAGTCCTCGAGAGGTAGATCTCTTGCTAAGCATCGAGATGCCCCTGGGCTTGCCCTCGAGGACACTATGTCTCAATCCCGGCGGGAGTCTTCGGGCTCCAAAGCATTAACGGGATCCCAGGTTGCTCTCGAGGTTTTTACCTCCGTAGATGCACCTGGGCCATGCTCGGTGGTCCGGACCGCTTCGAGCGGTACCGATACCTCGGCATGGACTATGGTGTTGGATGAAAAACTCCTTACCGTGGAACGTAGTCGGGCGTATCTCTCAGTTACTTCGGTACCGTTAGAGTCTCCGCAAACCATTCTTCGACCACCGGTATCGGTGTTGATGCCAGTGCGGGTATCCTCTTCGGTGCCAGCACCGGTTCCGGTGTCAGTACGCATACCGACATCGGCGTCACCCCCGGTACCGGATTGGTCATCAATGCAGATGCCGGGACGATATCGGTACTGACGTTGATGACTTCGATGCCTCTTCCAACAGGCTCGCTTCCTTTGATGCCGAGCCTGGAATCGCTATCTAGCCTGGAAGATTCGGTACTGACTCCTCTCGGTATCGACATCGAGGAGTACCGAACGCACCTCGTTCCAGAGGATCCGGTGCGTCATCCTCCCCGGTTTCCTAAGCCCAATGTTGCAGATGCATCTATCGGTACCGTACCTGAATTTGCAACAGGTCCAGTTGTTGCTCCTAATTGCAGAGAATTTCTCTTAGAGGAGAACTCTTTTCAAGCTTTTCTACTTGATATGGCAAGAATACTCGCCATCTCTATACCTGGGAAGGAGTCTATACCAAGGGATTCCGAAATTCTGCATTCCCCCTGGTTTCCAGAAGAGGCAATCATGCTTCCCCTACACCACATCCTACAGGATTTGTTATTTAGAATGTAGAAAACTCCCTTAACGGTATCTCCACATTCCAAAAGGATTGACACTATCTATAAAGTGCCACCTTCTCCAGGGTTTCAAAAGACTCAACTCCCTCATCATTCTATAGTAGTGGAATCAGCAATGAGGCGTGTTAGGAGTGCAAAAAAGCACTCCTCCTATCTGCCAGGTCGTGAGTCTAGAACCTTAGATGCTTTTGGGCGTCAATGCTTCCAAGCATCTATACTTTCAGCAAGAATCATTTCATATATTTTCTATATGGGATTCTCTCTGGAACAGGTTGCCAAAAGTTTGAAACTTTTGTACCCTTTCCTTCAGGAACATAAAAGAGCTGACTATTTATCACTAGTCAATCATGCTCATGATATTTCTACATTTCTTCATCGTGCTTCCCTGGATTCTTTTGAATCTGTTAGCAGATCTTCTGCTATAGCCATAGGGGCACGACGTTTAGCCTGGCTCCAAGCTTCAGGTTTGGACAAATGGGTACAAGAAAAGCTGGGAAATAGTCCTTGTACTGGAGAACCATCTCTTCAACAAGGATTGACTATTTCAAGCTAGTCAGTTAGACACTGATACTGCTACATTAAGGGACTTGTCAAAACTTCCCTCTGTTCCAGCTGATAATGCATCTTCTAAAAAACTTTATTCCTCTAGGGGGAAAAAGTTTTACCCATCTTCTTCCCCTCAGACAGATGTTTCCCAACAAGGGCAACATCCAACCAGGCTAAGACAACAGAAACCTCAGCAGATTCAGCGAACCCAGTAATTACAGGGTTTCTGATTTTTTTCTGCCATTATGAGGTTTTAGAACCTGTAGATATGCCTTTTTATCAAAAGAGCCGTCTAGTTTCACTCTCATCTATGCTGAGACCACACTGAGTTGCCTCTAGGTATGACTCTCTTATTTAAGAGAACTTTACTCTGACAGCTCCAAGAGCTCTTGAGATATTTCAGGCCTACAGGTAATAAGTTTCTACTTCTCTATTTAAAAAAAGAAGGGAAGAACAATCACGAAACTTAACAAGGTGAGTGATAACTTTCACCTTTTTTGACAGTTACCTGCAACACCTTGACTACAGAGGACTCTATCGATAATAACTTACTAAATTGTAAGTTTTTCAACTCTGTATTATTTTTTTCCTTTTAGTTGGGACATCCAGTCTCCAACCTGAATGTTATTCAACTGGAGAGCTTCTTCTGAAGCTATATAAAATTCCTACTCCAGTAAATCTTGTCAATACAGAGTTTTTTCCTGTTGGGGTATTTCTGCACTGGGGTTTTTTACAGGACGCAATCTAGCATTCTGAAAGCCCCTACCAGATTGTCCTCTATACATTTGAGCAGAGTCAGCTCAAAAGGCATCTAAACCCTCCATAATACAAATATGAAGAACCCACCAGGTGGGTTAGATGAGCTTCTTGAACAGATAGCTCACATGGGTTTCGGCTTTTTTTCTACACTGCTTATGTTTTTAGAGCTGACCTCTCAATTACTCCTTAATGACAGCTCATCAGACAGGAATTTAGTTTCATCATTCCTAATAATGTCTGTTAGTCCTTTTCTTAATCTTCATGGGACCTCTTTTCTGCTGTCTTTATGACAGAGGGCTCCACAGCAGTTTTTGAATCCCTCTGTTTAATTGATCATTGCAAGGTAAAAAAAAAAAAAAAAAGCCTATCACTATTTTTACCATCTTCACTTCTGTCCTAACAGAACTGATTGAGTTGCAGACTGGCTACTCAACAGCCAGATCTCACCTAAGCAACCTATAACATGCTCTCTGCAACTCTGCAATGAAGCTCTGCAACTATGGGCCTTTTTCAGAGAGCATAGTAGTCCACCCCTGGTAGGGAACTTCCAGGTGGTCAGACGACCTTGACTGGTAGGCCCCGCTCATTCATGCTCCCACATGGCTGTTTGTTCCTATTTTACTATCTTCCTTAAAAATTTTTTCCTTTAAGGAAAGGGAGCCAGGGCCTAGACGACTTCAAGTTAAGGAATAGCACCACTCCCTAGGTTCCATATCCTTAAAGGAACTTCCACCACAGGGATGCATTCCTAATTATTTCAGTTGATCCTCATCTACTGGAAATTTTTTTCTCACTATCTCATTGAAGTCTACCAGAAACAAAGAATGAATGATACTCATACTGCTCTCATAGAGAGTCAGACAAGGTATTCCCTTACATTGCGTTATTTCTTCCAGCTTCTATCCTGAAGTGATAAAAGGATCCAGATCTTTTATCTTAGGATTAAAGATCTCCTTTGCACTCCTTTGGGTATGTTTCAAGGCCTAGTTCTCTGAGGACTAGTCTTTTAAGACCTAGACCTCTTGTCAAGGGTAAGAAGCACCTTACTGGTTTCCACCAAACCTTGCATAAGATTCTTATACCCTGACTAATAAGTGATTCCCACTAACTATTTGTAAGAAGGTCTTAACCCTTCTTGTTGTTAGATGAGTCTCCTTATACAATCTGACCCTGAAATATTCTAACTGTCCATGTCAGTACTCTCAGCATACCATAAAGTCTTAAATGGACATCCAATTCTTCTGGTAAAGATGGGAAATTCTTTCTTTACCGTAACCTTTTTTTCTATCAAAATCAGGTTACCTTACATCTGAAGCTTTCTAGGTAAGTTGTTAGCCTACGTGCTATCACTTACGCAACACACATTACTGATCTTCAGAAATTGGGGGCTAATCACCCAATACGGTATTCTTGTCTGGATAAAGGGGTTTTAGTAATCCATCTCCTTTTCTGTAAAGGGTTTTTTACCTTTTCATCCAGACTAGTCAGATTTCTCTTTTCTTTTCTTTCCCAAGGTACCATCCTGCTCTAGGGACAGAAATATCTTCAACTGTAGACTATAGAGAAGTTTATCTTCTCTCATGGGTCCCAACTTCTTATAAACTCCCCAGTTTCCTGGGGTTACTCCTAGACAATGATATTTTTCTATCTTTGTCTATATGGCAAATTTCAATTCCCTCTACTCCTCACGGTAAGGGAATTCCATATGAGGACAATGTGATGGTTCTTTACAACAGACCCATGTCTACTTCCCCATATGTGTATTTTGTTTGTGATACTTGGATGACATCCCTTTCCAAGAGTTGGGACTTCCTATTCTTACTAACAGTTATCTTTACACAAGGACATTTTTTTTCTGCATTCCTTGTTTAGTTCAGCTGTCCACAGCACATCATTTTACACTGTTAGCTCAACTCCTACCCTCCATCCCTTGGATGCCTGAGGTCCTTAGGAGGAAGCATGTCCCATCCATTAGTTTTTGCTACATGCTGGGCCTCTCCCAGGCATCTCAGCTTGGGAGTCCCCATATGTGAAGACTCATTCCTACTTGTTCCTGGAGATAGCATAGTTACTCACCTGTAACAGGTGATCTCTGGGAACAGCAGGAATAAGTCTTTACAACCCACCCACCTCCCCTAAGAGTTGCTCTCTCTCTCTCTCTTTATAATTTGTTTACTTCCCTCCTTCGGTCTCAGCTACAAACCCAACTGATGTGAGGGAAGTATTTGGGTGGGAAGGCAGCGCGCATGCGTGTGGGATGCTCTCAAAAGCTTTCTTTTGAGACGCTGGAGAGTGTTCCCGCGCAGGCTCCGTCGGTACCGACGTACCCATATGTGAAGACTTATTCCTGCTGTTCCCAGAGATCACCTGTTACAGGTAAGTAACTGTGCTTTAATGAGTGTCTGGATAAAGAAAGACTAACAGATTTTTACTTTGCTATACTCCAGTGCAAACTGCGAGGCCCATTAGGAAGTACTATAAACACTGTCCATTTACAACCCATAGCAAACCTGCTGTACCAGGACAGCACTACCAGGACTCACAAAGCACCATACTCTACCTATCAAAAGGTAACACTGCAAATGTTGAACCAATACATCTCAGAGAATACCAATACATCTCCTACTGGGGCAAAGAGAACAAGTGGCACTGTCAAACAGAAACTACGTAAACAGAATACCTCAGCTTGGTTACACATGCAGAACATAGACCATCATCAAACAAAGAACAAGGGATCACAATTTAGAAATAAGAAGACAATAATTAAACTGGGAACCCCAAAAGCCAAATTTGGAATGTACAACAGCACTGGAGAAATAAAACTATATACAAAACGCAAAGATGTTAGCGATGCACATTTCCCAGAGCTGACATATTCCAGTTAATAAATTCAAAATAAAAAAGTATTTTTCTACCTTTTGTTGTTTGGGCATTTTATTTTTCAGTTGCAATTGCTCCAGTCACTTTCTTCAGGTTTCTTCGTGTCTTCTGCTAACTCTCCATTCTCTGTTGTCCATTTGTCCATCCTCCTCTCTTCTAGCTTTTTTCCATTCTCTCTCTACATCTGCTTTAACATACTGATCTTTCCTTTTAACATACTGATCTTTCCTTTCCCTTTTGCTCCTTCCTCCATTTCTTTCTTTATTCCTTTTTCATCCACTCAAATTTCACCCTTTCATCCTCAATCCCCACTTACTCTCCCAATACCCAGCCAATCGTAGATTTTAATTCCCCCCCACACAAAATATCTTTTACAGTCTCCATTCTCACCCCCCCAGCCCCATCCCCTTCTAGTCTTTCCCCAACATCAGCTCCCTTCTGGTTCCAGCCCCACCCAACATCTGCTCCCTTCTAGTCCCATTCTCCCATCCCTTCCATCAATCAATTTCCAATCCTAGCTCCCCAATCAGCCATTTCCAGTCCTAGTCCCCCATCAACCCATTTCAAGTCCTAACCCTCCCATAAGCCTATTTCCATTCCACGTCCCCCCAATCATTCCATTTCCAGTCCTATCCTAGCCCCCCATCAGCCCATTTCCAGTCTACGCCCCCCCCCCCAAATCAGCCCATTTCCAGTCCAAGCCTCTCCTCCAGTCAGTCCATTTGCAGTCCTAGCCCCCCTAGTCAGTCCATTTCCAGTGCTATCCTAGCCCCCCCCTGAAGAGCCCTGCGCCTGTCTGATCGTCTTCAGAGGGAGCTGGGGAGGCCCAAACCCAGCTCACCTCTGCGCAGCCACCAGCATGAAAAGCGAAGAGCGGTGTATTCCCTCACGCTAGCAGCTCTGTTCTCGTGAAGCGCGCTGAGTGCCGGGAAAGGTTAAAGGGCATTTCCTGTTTCCCGGGAAAACGCCGCTCTTCTCTCTGGTGGCTGTGCAAAGGGTGAGTCGGGGCTTCAGGCAGGCCTCTCCACCTCCCTCTAAAACCGGCATTTCAAAGCGAACACCATGTGAGAATGAAGTTTCCCAGTGCCCTGTGTGAACAAAATTCTCGCACAGTGGACGGGCCGGCCCTGATTGTAAGGTGATCTTTGGTTTATTAAACAATAACGTGTTAAAAAAACCTGTGTGGGGGTAAATTTATAAACGCTTTTTCACTCACATATGCTAGTAAACGCATGTAAAATGCCTTTTATAAAATTACCCCAGATAAAGAAGTATGTGTGATGATAAAAACATGTACGTGACTCTGCTGTAGGCATATTTGAGGGCAGATCTTGGGAGGAATGTAGGCGGAGTTGCAGTTTATGTGCATTCTTTATAAGTATGTGTGGTCACGTGTATTTTACACACATACCTTAAGGTGTAAATGCATGAGGGCTCATTATAGCCACGAGTTTTGCAGGAGTTTTGCGAGTATTTTATAGAGTCACATAAGTATTTTTATAAAATAGCCCAAGTTAGGCATCCACTTGGCCTCCCAATCTAGATTACGTTTTATAAAATTACTCTCTGGGAGGTAATTTTCTAAGTCATTCTCGCACATATATGACACCTCTTATAAAATATGGACAGGCATAAAAGTTCATGCATTGGCATAAAGGTGTATACTTTTCTGGTAGGCATAGCCAGGAACATAGTCTGGATGGAGCGTGGATAGACTTTGCACCTATGTGCTTAGATGATAAAATACCATAATCTATATGTGTATGCACGTAACATACATATACCTTCTAGCAAGCAGGTGTAAATGTTGTAAGTGATCATGCCTGCATTCAATGCACATTGTCTGCCACATACACTAGTATTTCATAAAGACAGGAAGGCACCTACTTGTCTTTGTAAAATAGTGCCTTTGTAGGCTCCTACCTATTGTGCCTTGTTATAAAATTACCTTCTATATTTGTTAGCATTCCAGTTTGTCCTTGGAAAATAGAAAGTACTAATAAAATCCCACAATAACTCTAAGGTACTTCCAGCTTTCCATTTGAAAACCCAAAACATAATAGGTGGGAAGTAATTGAGAAGCTTTGCCCCTGTATCTTAATTCAGTTGAGATGTTGTGCCCCCTATTTGGCACATTTGTTTGTTTAGGGGGTTATTCTGTGTTACAAATAGCGGGGATGGATGGCCCGATGGGACATCCATCCCCGCTATTTGTGCTGGCTCTTGCCCCCGACTAACTTTACTGCCGGTTGTGCTGGGAAGTTAGACAGAAGCAGGGAATGGGCAGCCCGGGGGTAGAGTCTGGGCCAGCAGTGGGCAGTCGCTGGCCCTGGATGTACAGGGACGATTCCAATGTAAGCCCTGGATGTCCAGGGCCGGCGAAATGTCCAGGGAAGTTATTCCACCTCCGAGGTACCGCATTCATTCAGATTCTAACGCATTCCAGCAGCAACACAGATGTACTTAACACCACCCATTGAGATCATTTACTATGTTGGTATGTTTTTGTTTTCTCTAGAGCCAATATAGCTATTACATTGCTATTCTTACCTTTTTATAAATCAAATGAAATCCTTATTTTTCTTAATATATGTGTTTGGGCAGCTTACATTTTGTGCTATACAATTCATAGGATGAACGGTATAGGTAGATACTAATTATGATATCAGCATGTTCTGTCCTTCAAAATTATTCTTTTATCTTAGGCTACGGACAGGGTTTTACAAAAAAACACCAAAGAAACCAGAGAACAAGCAAAAAAAACCCTGAAAACAACCCCACCAGAAATGGGAAGTTATGTCAGAGGGGGCAAGCTTACTATGGCTTCCTCGCTCTGGCCTTTCATCTCATCTGCCTCTTCTGCTACTTCTTCAGCTCCATCCTTTGCCTCCATTTTTCTGGAGTTGCGGCCATCGCTCTAACCTGCCTGGTATACAAACTCTCGCAAGTCAGTTGTTTTGTGGTGAGGGGCCATCTCATTTAGGCTGGCACCTCTCTCCAGGTTCAGAACCACCCCAGTTAATTAAGCAATGTCTCAGTTTTAGGGGACTTAATTTGCACTTTTCGTGGGTGAACCAGCAGAGCTCCCAACTCAGCCGACCATCTGCTAGGTTGACATCACTTCCTCCTCCTTTAAAACCAAATTTAACGTTCACCATAAAAACAATCATAGCTGGCAATGGAAGGATTATTGGATCAGTGATACTATTTTGGTTAGTAAGCCCCTAGCCCTTTTTCCCACCTTGTTTTTGAGTTATGTGTCATTGTTTAATTGTTTATCTTAATTTCCTCCCTTTAATATGTGTTAAGTTTTCTTATTTCTTTATCTTTGTTAATTTTCCCAGGTGCCTTCATGCCTGTTTTAGGAATATATTTCTTTTTTCTCCCCTTTCTCTTATGTCACAGTCTATACAATATGTTCATTTTCAAATTCAAATAAAAGATGGCAAAAGATGTGAAGTGTGGCGACAAAACATTTTTCAGGTATAGTCGGGAGAGGAGGATAATCAGAGGTGAAATTGCAAGACTCAAGAGTGATGGGAATGGATTTGTGGAAAGTGACATTGAAAAAACGAACATGTTAAACAAATACTTCTGCTCTGTTTTTACTAAAGAAAATTCTGGAGAAGGACTACCTGTGATTGACAAATATACAAATGGGAATGGAGTAGATACCCCACACCAGTCACAGAAGATGATGTGTTAGAATAGTTTGCAAAACTGAAAGTGGACAAGGCCATAGGACCGGATGGAATACATCCCAGGATACTGAAAGAGTTCAGAGGTTCTTCCAGGGCCGTTAAAGAATGTTTTTAATAGATCCTTAGAGACAGGAGACGTTGCACAGGACTGGAGAAGGGCTGATGTGGTACCTTTACACAAAAGTGGTAATAGGGACGAGGTGACAAACTACAGGCCAGTAAGCCTCACCTCTGTGGCGGGAAAATTAATGGAGGTGCTCCTGAAAGAGTGAATAATGGACTTTCTCGAAACCAACAGGTTGCATGACTCAAGACACGATGGTTTTACCAAAGGACGATCTTGCCAAACAAATCTGATTGAGTTCTTTGACTGGGTGACCAGAGAGATAGATCAAGGGCATGCGATGGATGTGATCTACCAAGATTTCAGCAAAGCCTTTGATACTGTTCCTCATAGGAGGCTTATCAATAAACTCAACAGCTTGAGGATGGGTACCAAGGTGGTGAACTGGATTAGAAATTGGTTGATTGACAGATGACAGAAGGTGATGGTAAATGGTACTCACTTGGATGAAAGGAAGGTGATTAGCGGTGTGCCCCAGGGTTCGGTCCTGGGGCCGATACTATTCAATGTATTTGTGAGTGTTATTGCTGGAGGACTGAATGGAAAAGTCTGTCTTTTTGCAGATGACATGAAAATTTGCAACAGAGTGGACTCCCCTGAGGGAGTGGAGAACATGAAGACAGATCTACAAAAGCTGGAAGAATGGTCTAATGCTTGGTAGTTAAGATTTAATGTGAAGAAGTGCAGTGTCATGCACTTTGGAAGAAGAAATCCAAGGGAACTGTATGTGATAGGGGGAGAGAGGTTGGTGTGCAAGGAATAGGAGAAGGACCTTGGAGTGATTGTTTCTGAGGATCTCAAGGTGGCGAAACAGTGTGGCAAGGCAGTAGCAAAAACCAGACAGATGCTGGGTTGCATACAAAGAGGAATTACCAGCAGAAAGGAAGAGGTACTAATGCTACTGTACAAGTTGCTGGAGAGGCCTCACTTGGAATATTGTGTTCCGTTTTGGAGATTGTATCTAGCAAAAGATATAAAATGACTGGAAAGGGTTCAGAGGAAGGCAGCCAAAATAATTTGGAGTCTGCATCAGGAGATGTATGAGAAGAGACTTGAAGACCTAATTATGTACACTCTGGAGGAATGGAGGGACAGGGGAGAAATGTTTCAGACCTTTAAATACTTAGGGGTATGTTTACTAAACCGTCTTAACGTGCGCCCGGTGATAGTGTGCAGGCTGCCATAAAAATAGTGGGCGTTTCAGTCTTAAAGTAGCAAAACAGGATTATTGCACGATAACGCGCGCTGCTGCGCACATTATCTGGCGAAGCGCCGCTAAGCGCGTTAACACGCGGTAATCTTAAGTAGGTGCCTAGACATGCAAACATAGAAACAGAGGTGTAGCACAATGGTTAATACACTGACTGATGATACAGGGGTCATGAGTTCGATCCCCCAATGTGCCTAATGCATAAGGCTGGCTGAGGCATCAGCTTTAACATGTAAGTATTGTTTCTTGAGGCATTTTATTTGTATTTTAATTATTGCTGCCAGCAAACACACCCTCACGTGCCGTAACCTAAGGTGCCGCATAAGGCACTCCATAGGGCACATTATAAAGTGCACTGTCTGCCACGGCACCCTATAATGTCCCCTATAGGGCACCCTATAAGGCGCTCCATAGGACACCTTATAAGTCACCTTATATGGACTGTAACCATAAGGTGCCTCAGAAGGTGCCTTACAGTACTCTGAGGGTGTTTTTGCTGGCAGCACTAATGTACATTAAAAATAGACAATGCTTCGGACAGCCCTATCAAATAACCCAACTGTGGGTTTGAACCCATGACCTCTGGCTCCACAGGAAGTGAAGTAACCAGTGGGCTACAACTCTATAGCTGCTAACAAACACCTGGCTGGCTGCAGAAGGACTGCACGTCACCACACAGTCTGCTGTGATCACCAGGATAGGGTTAACCCACCCGTACCCATGATGCACTGCACATGCAAATCAGCAGTCTACAGATGATCACAAGATGGGGTACGCACCCCCACAGCACCTCGGCCTGGTAGGGGGAACTGACCGTGTGTGTTACTGGCACAGAGTAGCTACACACCGTCACATTGTGCAGGTACTGTGCTCACCCTGAGGGTGAGGTGGGGCGCCCAGCACCAGGTCCTCAGCACCTTCCATGGCAGAAATAGGCCATGCTGCAGGTCCGCAGCAGTGCTAGTGTGTGAGATAGGTAGTTCCTGCAGACACACCTTGGATACATCTGTATTTCTCAGTCAGGTTTTAGCCCTTATGGACCCATAGGCGGATTATGTACCACCACCCAACCCACCCTCTGGGGCTAAGGGTGGGAAACAGGATCTTCCACCAACAGATCCACATTCTATCTCCATGCAATGGTGGCAGTAGACGGGACCATCAACCCCAGTCCTGCTGGGGAACAGACACCCTACAGGGCAGTCAATGCAGCTCTGTACACATCCATAAAGCAATAGCAGACAGACATTAGGCCTGGAAATGCTCAGCTGCGCCCCACCACTATTTGATATTCTCCTGCAGCAAGCCACCAGCCGCTGCACCCTGCAAGGTGTTCCAGCAAGACACATACTAGCTGCAGACAGTCTGCTAGCTAGTCCATAGTGCATGTTCCTGGAGGAGATGCATGCACCCAGAACTGGGATGTCAGCATACACACCAAGCAGATAAGTCAGTGATTGGGCCCCAAAAGGGAATCCATAAATATCACATGAGAGAAATACTATATAGCACTATGGGGGAATCTAGCCATGCCGTGGTCACTGCTCAGTCAGGGTGAGAGTGATCTCCCAGCAGGACATGCTGTGGCCACCCTGTCTGTGCAGGTGGTGGCCGGGCACTACAGTGTCCCAGCCATTGCCCTATGCCCTGTGCAGATGCATCCTGGCCAGACCACCCTGTCCGGGCTATACCCATGGTACCTTGCTCCTCTTTATGCACATTGGCAGACCAATACTGGCAACAGTGCTGGCAGTGTGGGCTGTGGAGGGTGTTTGCAGCCACCACACACTGGATAGACAGACATACACTCCCACACCTATGCCAGCATTGTACAACTATAGAGGTGTTTGGCAGCCCTGGCCACCGCTCCAGTCCTGGGCACAGTGCAGGCATGGCTATGGTATGCAATACTGTTGGGGTCACTCCCCAGGGTGGTAAACACTGTCAGACACAAGACCTGTAGCACACTCCACAGACATCAGAAAGGTTGCCATGATGCAACTCAATCAGAAAATTGTACTTAACTTCGGAATTGCTATCTGCCAGTAATCATAGCAACCTTTTGATAGCTGTGTACCGTATTCCCAGGTTTAGGGTGGCATTGCTAAGGTATGCAAGTGCTAGTATTGGGAGATGCACGCAGGGACCAATGTCCTGCCCTCTGCCACCATGATGACATGCCCTTCTGCTGGTGGTGCTGGTGGTGCGCAGTCTCAGGCCATCCAGTGTGCAGGTAGGTGGCTGCCTATGGTGCGTGTTCTGGGGTAGGGGTGCCTGCATAGACGTACACGCTTCCCCCCCAACACAGCCTGCTAATGTTCTGTGCCCTTGGAGGTAACTGCTGGGTACTATCCCCTGTGACACTGTGATAAACACACTCGTGCCCATGTTGGGCCCTCATCAGTTGCTGTCTGGCTGCTGTACAGTTTCAGCATTCCTAAGTGCCACCTAGACATCTGCCTAGTCCGCACTGTGCCCCAGCTGCACCACAGCATGTGCCGCCTGCAGCCCTCTGTATCCCATTTTCAAGCATCTGTCCAGTTGGCCATTCCGACAGCCCCGCCCTGCTGTTGCCGCACATGTGCACGCCATAGGAAACCTGTCCAATGGAGAGGAAAACCCTGCACAGCGCAATTTCACTGTGGGCTCATTCACCTTGTATGGGGATGGAGCATGGACCCTTCCAGAATTCATATCCTTTTTTTGGTGCTTTCTTGGGAGTGTTTTTTTATGTTTCCCATTGAGATCACTATTGCCCAGCTTGGTTATTTTATTTTTCCATTTTCTTCTGTTCATTTTCACTGTTTATTTGCCCTTTTGTTCCGTGCACATGTATCACACTTATCACTTTTTTGTAGGTTTCCCTGGTTTTGCTGTACATTGCTGACAGAAATGGTTTCTCTTCCCTTTAAATCAGCTCTAACGCCAGGGTTTCACAGGCGTTAGTTTTCAGCCTCGGATTTCACAGCGTTAGTGTGCGGGGAGCCTCTCCCCTCCCACTCTCCACCCATTGACTCCTTCTCTCCGCCCCTGGGGAGCCTTCCTCCGCCCTCCGGGAGCCTTTCTCCGCCTTCAGCGCTTGTTTGCACCGCTACGTGCGTTATCGCGCGCTAAGTTACCTCTGCGCCTGATAAAGCGCCATTATCGCGCGATAAGGTACCTTATCGTGCGATAACATCACAGAGCACACATTAAGACGGTTTAGTAAACATACCCCTTAGAGTATTAATGAACAAACAAACCTCTTCCAAAGACGGAGAAGCTGTAAAACTAGAGGGCATAACATGAAGCTGCAAGGGGGTAAACTGAGAGGCAATGTCAGGAAATACGTTTTCACTGAAAGGGTGGTGGATGCTTGGAATGCCCTCCCAATGGAAGAGGTGGGGGCAAAGACAGTGACGGAATTCATAATGGCATGGGACAGACACTGTGGATCCCTTTATAGCAACAGGATAAAATCAAAATAAACATAAGTATTTTAACAAATAGGGGTGACCTACACAAAGCGGTTGGTACACCCTTGCGGAGGGTTGTCCTGCACGGAGCAGCAGGTGCACCTGCTCTTGCCACCTTGCTTTGCATACTAGATGGATCATACTGGTCTTTATCTGCCGTCATATACTATGTTATTATATGTTTTAATTTTCTTGTAATTATATCATAACTTTCTTTTACTCTTTTTATTTTGTTGTAAATTGCATTGCTACACTTGTGTGAATGTGCTATATCACGTGCACTAAGAAACTAAACATAAAATAATTATTAATGTATCTAACAATTTCTTGACTATTAAATACAATGAGCAGCATTCTGTCCGGGGCGTCGATGCCCCTGTGTGCCCAATTGGAATCGGGCGCACAGGGGCAGACAGGATTCTGATCCTGTGGGGCACATCTAGCCCTGCAGGATCAGAATCACGACTAGGCCTGTACTTGCAGGCCTGGGACCCGATCCTGGTCGGCCTGCATGTACTGGCCTCCACCCAGCTAACTCAGTCAGGGCTCCTGAATGGAGCCATGGCATCCGGTTTGCATGGCACAGTGGTTCCATTCAGGAGCCGCGATCTCTGGCTGGTGACCTGTGCTGCAATTCCCTGCAGCCCGACCTCCATTCTGGCCTCCCAAGGCCAGGGTCGGGCTGCGGGGAATCACCTGCACCCCCTCCGAGCCCTTCCACAGCCCCGGCCAGCCTTCTCTCGCGATCTGGGGAACTTATTCCACTTTAGAGATGGAATAAGTTCCCTATTCAGCCTGCTGGCCCCAGACATACAGGGCCAACATTGGAATCGGGGTCATGGACCTCCTACTGCCCACCCCAACTCCACTCCCTTCCCGCCCCTGTCTAGCCTTCCCATACAGGGAGGTTAGCCTGGGATGCAGAGGGGCCGAATAGCAGGGATGGACATCCAAATGGGACATCCATCCCCGCTATTCACGGCTCGGAATGACCCCCAATATATTTACATGCACATGAATGGCTAAATCATCATTCCTTCTTTATGCTATCAATGCAAAAGTCACAGTCTGCTACCCAGCCCCCAGGAGAACACAATCAATTTCCATTATCCATACTGGACAGCCTTCCACAATTTTATGTAAACAGGTAGCCATTGGATTCTAAAAATCAACAGACTCCATCCATTCAAAATTCCATCATATTGCCCACCGAGAAAATTTTGGTCAAACACTTAGCATCAGGCAGTACTTACCAAGGAGCTCTTTCCCCTCTTAGAATCCAATGCAATCAAACTTGTTCCACCAGGGAATGCACAGGTATGACCAAAGTTGTCCATGCTGAGATTAACAGCTGCTCCCTGGCACTTATAGGTTTTTAAAAAGTACTTGTTTAGGTCAAACCTTTACAGGAGGGAATAAGGGGGTTATCATCCTTAATCCCTTTTTGTGTGTTCCCAGTCCTCCCAATTCTAATTAAATAAAGATGGCCTCTGTAGTTCATTGGCGGAGTTTATACCTATAGGTTGCAAAATGACCCACAGATTATGTGTAAATTCCAGTACACATGCAAATTGTGAGATATCAATGTACACATGTAAATGTTGACACTTACATGTGTAAAATGCTGAAATGTCTCTGTGTAGATTTTTAAAATGGTTCCTCTGGCTCCATGTATCGGCAAATGCCCTGCACTCCTTTACTGCTTTAGTAAAGACCTCAGGTTTGGCAGAGCCTTTTCTAAAATATTATCGGAATTGTGTACATCCTGAACTTGATGTCTCAGTTGTGATCTTCACCTACTATCTAAAATCTTCCCTCACATGTTTGAATTTCTCAGCTAGAGACCCCTGCTGGGCAGCCCTGGCTTTTGCCAAGTTACAGGCCAATGTTGTTTTTCTAAAAATACTACATAATAAAGACTGAATTTGGGCTGTATTTGTTTTATAGCTACAGATTAATCACAGGCAGGAAAATATATTTTCTATAAAACAGCAAAAATGAACATAAATAGTCTGTTAAGCAACTTTAAAAAATACAAATCTAAGCAAAGGCATATGAAGGCACATTTTAATTGGTATAAGGAGATTAGAATGCAGACACTGAGGTTGCCGTGTACACAATTCTGGCATTATGTTAGAAAAGGCTCTGCTGAATGTGTAGTGCACCTGTATTTACCGATACATGGAACTACAAATCTAAACATGGGAAAAATCAACAGGGGAACCTCAGTAAGTTATATTTGTAAGTATTTCCCAGTTTTTCAAATTTCACGTGTTGGTGCCATTATTTACATGTGTATGTTGGCCATTTTGCAGACCTACACATATAGATGCACTAGATTAATTAGAGATGCCACTATCTTTAATTTCAGTTTTGAGGGGGGAAAGATAATAGGGTATTAAGGAGGATAACCCCCATAATCCTTTCTGTAATGGGTTGGCTGAAACGAGCACTTTCTAAAAATCTAAATGTGACATGGAAAAACTGTAAATCCCAACTTGGGCAATTGAAATAGGGAATACGCATGAAGATTTTTGACCCACTCAGGCCCTCTCTAACCATGTCCATGACATGCCTCCTTGCAATTTCTGTATAGTAAGGACATCCATGTGTACATTCCTGACTTTCTAAAATAGCTATATATACGTGGATGCCATTACTACATGTAAATGACTGATTTTCCACGTGGAAACTGCAAATATGGCTTCTTAAATAACTCACAAAATAAAATAATTTTTGAGCAACTAGTATAGAGAGATAGAAGGAAAATTTAGCAGCCCAAACGTTCCAAAAGTAAGCAAACTTATTTGCACTTCAATAGAGATAGTATTACGGTCTGAAACAATATATGTAAAGCTTCTTCTGGTAATCTAGATATTATCTGTCTTAATTTCCAAAGGCTAAAGCAGATCTTCCATTTCCTGGCTGCCATCTCTGTAATCACACTGAAGCTCCGCTCACTTGATCTGATGCCAGAGGTGACGTCTTAGGGTCATTTAAAAGAAAGAGCAGTGTGGCATTTCACGGTCTCGGGATCACTTTTTTTGCCTCTCTGATATTCCATTTACACCTGTGCACCTCTCCCTTTTCAGTGTCAGATCAGGCTTTGTTCCAAATGGCTACAATTCCTATTCACTGGATTTTCCAGTATGGTCGGCTGCACAAACGTTTTGTGACACAACAGCTAAGTAACCTAATCTCTTGTCCGATGGTCTCAATGTCTCTGAATCATCTCCATTCCTGTGTGGCTTCCAACTCCTGGGGTGCTATCTTTCCTGGTCCTATCAGGTCTGCGCTATTAAATTGTAGGTCTCAAACTAAAGCAGCCCTTATTTCAGATCTTATTATTACTCACAGGCTAGACATGTTGTTTCTCACAGAAACATGGCTGGCTACCAGCGAAGAGCCTTTTCTCGTGCGTTTCCTGCCTGTTGTTTTTTTCGTTCTGTCTCTACCTTGGGCCTCTCGGCAGGGTGGGGGAGTGGCAGTGGCAGTGATCTTCAGTAATACTCTCTGTATTCAAGAATGTGTTTCCCAGTCCTTTGGATACTCTGAAGCTCTCCTGCTGCAGTTACTGTAGATGCTGGAATTACAGTTCATTTTTTAATTATGTACTGTCCTCCTCCTCATCCTTCAGCCAGCTGGGATTTAATGCAGTCTTCCCTGGTTGAATTCTTCCTTACTTCTCCACAATTGATTGGCTTAGGTGACTTCACTATTCACTTCGATGACCCTGCTAGGCCTCGTGATAGGACTGTCTGCACTTTCCTCGAGCACCATGACTTTCAACAATATATCTCATTTCCCACACATCAGGCTGGATGTACCCTAGATCTCATTATCTCACGTTGTGATTAAAAAATCACTTTGTCTCATCCATATAGCACAACACTTGCATGGTCCGATCATTTTCTTATCTGTTTTGACTTATTCTTCCCTCCATCATGCGCAAATTGCACACTGGTATCCGCTAAGAAGATGATGCCTGTTCTGCTACATCTGACTCCTGCCACACTTGCATGATTCCCTGCTGCTAACTCACTTTTTCTCTCAGACTTAGCCTATCAGTGGAAGACCAGACAATTGGCTGGAACTCTAGGTTTTCCAATGCCTCTCTACTCACTCACCCTCAGGTGACTTTGTTCTTTCCACCACAGACTTAATCAAACCTGGTTTCAGCTCATGCTTGGCTCTATCAGGGTGGCAGCTTAGAAAGTTCAAGAGGCAATGGCAGAAGTATCCTCGGCCTACCACGTTGAAAACCTTTCAAGCTATGTATTCTTATTATCGTTCTCGGATAATTGCAGCCAAAAAACATTATTTCACCAATGCAATAGCTACCTTTGCCTGCTCTCCTAGACAGTTTTTCTCAGTAGTTTACCAACTGTTCCAGACAAACACTATACCCCCTCATCTCATCAGATTATCTGGCAGACTACTTTTTTAATAAAGTTGAGAACTTTCATCACTAATTCCCAGATCCAGCACCCTTCATTTCTTCCATTGTTCCTCTGTTAGCGGTTCCAATTCATGTTTGGTCCAGCTTTACCTTGATCACTGAATGTACCCTGAAGAAGATTTTTATATCTATTTGAAAAACAGCTTCCACTCTGGATCCTATTCTCTGGATCCTAAGGTCTCTTCAGGATTATTACCAATTGCCCGATTGGTAATCAGCAGTAGTCTCTTGACAGGTCTGGTTCCACCTCCCTGGAAACCAGCCCTGATCTGGCCTTTATTAAAGAAGCTGAATTTGTCAGAACAGGATCCTGCCAGTTACCATCCCATTTCAAACTTACTGTTTCTCTCAAAACTCTCAGAAAGACTCGTCTTTGCTCAGCTTAATAACCAACTGGATCATTCACTTTCATCCACACCAATAAGGTTTTCGTACAAATCACTCTATAAAGACCATTATATAGCCCTTTTGAATGATGTCCATAGTGTACCTGATTCTAATAACATCGCTCTTGTTGTGTTTTTGGATCTCTCTAGTGCATTCAAACTTATTAATCATGATCTTCTGCTATCTCAACTACACTTTATTCGTCTCCATGATAATGTTCTACAGTGGTTTCAGTCTTTTCTGTCTGGGTGTTCTTTTCATGTTATCAACAATCTTTCTCCAGGAACAAGCAGGAAGTCAGTCCTCACATATGGGTGACGTCGGCGCCGACGGAGCCCTCATGTTGAGCAATTCCCCAGCTTTCAAAGAAAGCCTTTGGGATTGCATCGCGCATGCGCGATCCCCTTCCCGCCCAAGGGTGCCATCTTGCTCAGTCTTCTTTTTTCCACAGAGCCCAACGGACGTGGTCCTGTTTTCACCGTGAAAAAAGTAGAAAAGTAGATTTGTTTTTTTCAGCTTCCCGGTTTGACACAGGTTCCCCTTCCCGCCTTCGGCTCGGTACACCGGTATCGAGTCCGGTCATATTTTTCGTTTTTGTCCTTCGTGACTAGCATTTGCGCTTTTTATTTTTCACTGGCAGTCGGTAGTTTGACCTTGCAGGGGCCCTTTTTCCCCCGATGGCTGCCAGCGGGTTTAAAAAGTGTGATCGGTGTAAGAAGTTGATGTCTCTCACCGACACACACGACTGCTGCCTCTGATGGCCTCGGCCCTGACCATGACCCGGTGGAACTGTGGGCCGTGTGGTAAGATGTCTTTGAAATCTTTGAAGAGCAGGCAGCATCAGCGTGACAGGATTTTTCCTGAGTCCGCATCCGCCTGGGCCCGGACCTTGTCAGAAGCCTCGACATCTCGGGAATCGGAGCCCGAGCACCGTCATGGGTCTTCGGAGCGGGGGTCTCCCCAGGCCGCAGAACCCGGACCTCCGCCCCGGGTCCTTGGAGTCAGAGCGGCCGGCTAAACAACCTCGCAAGGAGCAGGAGACATCGGACAAGGTAACTTCTGTTGTCCTCGTGGTCTCTCCTCTGGGAGAGCCAGCGTCGGGTCCGATGACATTGGGACCTGAGCCGGTAGCTGCGGAGCCTTCTGAGCTCAGTCTCAGGTTGGCGGCCCTGGAGAGCAGCATGGCTGCCTTCATGGAGCAGCAACAGGCGCTGATGGCCGGTCTCGCCGGTCCATCCGCCCCGACCACAGGGACCTCGACGTCGAAGTCGACACTGGAGGCCGAGCCGATCCTCGAGTCGATCAGGTCTCGAGTCGATACTCGGCCAAGGTCCCCCTCAACCTCCCGTTCGGGACCGAGGTCATCAACCCCAGTGCCCTCGGCATCGGGGCATTCGGGCTCGAAGCTCTCAAGGCCGGAGCCCATCGAGTCCTCCTTGGAAGACTCGGCATGGGAGACGGAGGAGGAAGACTCCCCAGACACCTACCGAACCCGGTGTATCCCATCGGACTCTCCGGGTTCAGAGCCTTGGAATAGGTCCCCTCGTCAGGGACATGGCCAAGGCTTTGGCATTCTCTGCGGACGCCGAGGAGGAGCCTCGAGCCGAGGAGCTCGATGCCCTCCAGTATGACTTTCCCCCGAAGGAGGCCCTTACTGTACTGGTGCCTCCGATGTTGGAATGGCTGATGCTCCATATGTGGGAGTCCCCGTCCTCAATGCCGGTGCTCAGCAAGTGGGTCGATTCCATCTATCGAGTCCGCAAGAGTCCTGGGTTCCAGAAAGCGCAGCTGCCACACAACTCCATGGTTGTGGAATCGGCCATGCAATGACTGAAAAGCCAAAAGATGCACTCCTTGGTGCCTCCTGGCCGGGAAGCCCGGAACCTGGACGCCCTCAGCAGAAAGCTACCAGGACTCGATGCTGTCATGCCGTGTCCAGACTTATCAGCTGTATATGGGCATGTCTTTGCGGGACCTGGCAAAGGAGATTTCCGGGTTCTCGGCTGGCCTATCTGAGGAACCCTTGCAATGCTTCAAAGCCTTGTCCCTGAGGATCTGAGAGTGCTCGGTTCATGTCTCGAGCAGCTTACGACGGCTTCGAGGCTTCGGCCCGAGTAGCCGTGGCTGGCATCAGTGCATGCCGTCAGGCCTGGCTCATGTCATCGGACCTGGAGCCATGGGTTCAAGACAAGTTGGTCAATGTCCTGTGCCGAGGAGACAACCTCTTCGGCAAGCCCATGACTGAAAAAGCTGCAGAAATCGAATCTGTGTACTTGACCCAGACAAGGTTGTCGAAGAAGATATCTGCACTTTCTCACAAGAAGGAGGCCTCGGGAAAAAGCCCTTTTTTCCAAGGAAGAGTGCGGCTTATGGCTTACAGAAACTACCCCACTTACCAGGTCACCCCAGCTCCCCAACAGGGGCAGCAGGCCAGGGGACAGGGGCATGGCCCACGTAAGCCGAAGACCCCCAAGCCTCCAGCTTCGGCTCCTACCCAGCTGGGAGGGGGTTTTTGACTCCCAGTGCAGAGCTCCTCTCCCACCAGTGGTTTGGCCCTGCACAGGAGGAAGGCTGGCCCGGTACGCACACAGGTGGCCAACCATTACTACTGATGCCTGGGTTTTGAAAGTAGTCCAGCAGGGCTATTTACTTCATTTCAACCAGGTGCCCACCTCCTTTTTCCCAGGAGAGCCTCTCAGGCCCCCTCTTCACAGGAACCTCCTCCTGCAGGAGTTGACAGGTCTGCTAAAGGATCAGGCAGTGGAACCGGTGCCCCACCACCTGCAAGGGCAAGGCTTCTACTACAGATATTTCCTCATACCAAAAAGAAAAGGAGGCCTACGCCCCATCCTGGCCTTGCGGAATCTGAACAAGTTCCTGGTGAGGGAAAAGTTCAAGATGCTTTCCCTTGGGATCCTACTGCCTTACCTCCACCAGGGAGACTGGCTATGCGCCTTAGATTTAAAGGATGCTTATACTCACATCCTCATACACCCAGACCACAGACAATACCTCAGGTTTGTGGTCGGAGGAAACCACTTCCAGTACAAGGTGCTTCCCTTTGGCCTAGCTTTCGCTCCCAGAGTATTTACCAAATGCCTAGCAGTGGTGGCGGCCTTCCTCAGAAGCCAGGGAGTCTTCATCTTTCCATACCTGGACAACTGGCTCATCAGAGGCCAATCGACACAGGAGGCACAGCAGGCCACTGCTCGCACAGTTGCCCTGCTCCAGCACCTAGGGTTTGTGATAAATCACGAAAAGTCCACTTTACTCCCCACTCAGAACTTTGAGTTCATAGGGGCAAGACTGGACACACTTCAGGCAAGGGCGTACCTACCGCTGGACAGGGCGAGGCAGTTGCTGGACTTGGTACAGCAGGTCCAGCACAAACCTCAAGTCTCCGCAAGGGTCTTCCTATGCCTCCTGGGCCACATGGCCTCCACAGTGCATGTGACTCCATATGCTTGATTTCACATGCGCACAGCTCAATGGAACCTCAGAGACCAGTGGACGCAAGCCACTGGCCGCCTCAGAGACAGAGTAGCGATTTCCAAGCTACTGGTGACAGCCTTGCAATGGTGGCTTCATCCCCCCAATTTGCTTCAGGGAGTACCATTCCAACCTCCCTCTCACACCAGAGTGCTGATGACAGATGCCTCCTTGCTGGGCTGGGGTGCCCATTGCCAGGGTTCATGCACTCAGGGTCTGTGGTCCTCGCGAGAGGCCGCACTTCAGATCAATCTTCTAGAGCTTCGAGCCATCCGTCTAGCTCTTCAAGCCTTCTGTCATCTTCTTGCACATCAGTCGGTGCTGATACAGACAGGTAGCGACATCAACAAACGGGGGCATAGGATTTTGCATCCTATGCCAGGAAACTCTGGACCTCTGCTCTTTTGCAGTTGCACATCACATGTCCCTAAGGGCAGTTTATCTGCCCGGTCAGGAGAATCTCCTGGCCGACAAATTGAGCAGGATTCTTCAGCCTCACGAATGGCAACTGAACCGGGATGTAGCCCAGCGGATCTTCAACCGTTGGGGTCTCCCATCCATGGATCTCTTTGCTAGTCCGCAAAACCATCAGTTGCCCCGGTTCTGCTCGAGGCAGCCACATCCACTGAGCGTGGCAGCGGATGCTTTCCTGATCTCGTGGGTGCAGAGGCTTCTCTATGCGTTCCCACCCATGCCCCTGGTAGCACGCACTCTGTTCAAGATTCTTTGGGACAAGGCCTCGGTCATCCTGGTAGCCCCCAGGTGGCCCGGACAGCCTTGGTTCCCTCTTCTCCTTCAACGGGCAGTCGAAACTCCACTCCCACTAGGGGGTGCAGCCCGACCTCTTGACCCAGGAACAGGGTTCCTTGCTACACCCCATTCTCAGTTCCCTCAACTTAATGGCCTGGCTGCTGAGAGGGTAGTACTTGCTCCTCTACTCCTTCCTAAGGAGGTTGAGGAGGTGTTGCTGGCCTCTAGGAGGCAATCTACTAGAAAATCCTATGCGTTCAAGTGGCGTAGATTTGAAGGGTGGTGTGCTCAGAATAAGGAGAACCCGTTCACTTGTCAAGTACCTCAGGTATTGCAGTACTTGCTCCACCTCTCAGAGTTAGGCCTCAAGTCTAACTCTTTCAGGGTCCACTTGAGTGTGCTATCAGCTCACCACTCTCCAGTGGACAGGCAACCTCTTTCAGCTCATCCTTTGATATCCTGATTCCTCAGAGGCCTCCTCCTCTTGAAGCCTCCAATTTGCCCACCGGCTACAGAGTGGGACTTAAATGTGGTCTTGCAGCGGCTTACTTGCCCACCTTTGGAACCAATGTCCACCTGTCCTCTCTGCTTCCTTTCCTGGAAAGCACTCTTTCTAGTGGCGCTCACTTCTGCTTGACGTGTGAGCGAGCTGCAAGCTTTAGTATCAGATAGACCATATACACAGTTTTACAAAAACAGAGTGGTCCTACGTACTCGCCCCAAGTTCCTTCCAAAAGTGGTTTCCTCATTTCACCTTAATCAAGAGGTGGTTCTTCCAACCTTCTTCCCCAGAAGCGGTTCTGCATACCCTGGACTGTAAGAGGGCGCTTGCCTTTTACCTGGAGCGTACGCGGGGACATCAGAGAGCTTCCCAGCTCTTCGTCTCTTATGACCCTAGTAAACTGGTCTCCCTCTCTCCAAGCGCATGTTATCCACCTGGTTGGCAGACTGCATAGCCTGGATGTATAGGGCAGCTGACCTCCAGCTGCTGGGCCGAATCACGGCCCACTCTGTCAGGGTTAAGGCCGCATCAGTGACTAACCACCGTTCTGTTCCATAGGCAGACATCTGCTGGGCCGCAACTTGGTCTTCAAGCCAGACTTTTGCAGCCCACTACTGCCTGGAGAGAGAGTCCTGGTGGGACAGTGTTTTCGGTCAGGCGTTACTCCGTAACCTATTCAAGGTTTAGGCAACTCCTACCCTCAAACCCTTTGGTGTCAGGCTACCGTGGGGGTTGTGTTCTCTGAGAAAAATCCTATCACTGCTGCTGCGGCTCTTCTAGAGGAAGCCATTTTCAGCTATGGGTTCTCGGTAGCCTATAGCTAGGGAGTTCCATATGTGAGGACTGACTTCCTGCTTGTTCCTGGAGAAAGCATAGTTACTCACCTCTAACAGATGTTCTCCAGGGACAGCAGGAATCAATCCTCACGACCCTCCCTCCTCCCCTGGAGTTGCAGTCCTTTGATTAATTTTTTTTATCATTTTTGCCGTCTTTTTAGCTATGTCATCTGACTGAGCAAGATGACACCCTTGGGCGAGAAGGGGACCATGCATGTGCGATGCAATCCCAAAGGCTTTCTTTGAAAGCTGGGGAATTGCTCCGTACGATGGCTCCGTTGGCGCCGACGTCACCCATATCTGAGGACCGATTCCTGCTGTCCCTGGAGAACACCTGTTACAGGTGAGTAACTACACTTTCTTCATTATCCCATCCTCTTGCATGCCGGGTTCCACAGGGATCTGTCCTTGCCTCCATTCTTTTCAACATATTTCTGAGCCCCTTACTCACATTGATACAGAGTATTGACTGCTTATTGCTGCGAGAATTAGATTCAAGCCTCTTACTTTAACCTTCAAAGTCCTCTATATGTAATCTGCTGTCTCCAGACCCTGATAGCCAGACCTAAAAGTGGAAGATTACGACGTTACTGAACCAACAGCCTCCTCTACATCCCTCCTCATAAGGTCGAGTAAACACTCCACCTGTAACCGGGAATTCTCCCTTTTTGCACCCATATTGTGGAACTGCCTACCCCCAGACATAAGAGCATATTCTGACCTGAGCTCATTTCGGAAGAAATTAAAGACCTACCTCTTCCAGGACAGCAATAATGCATGCACAATACCAGAAACTTAAGCTGGTGAGCTGCTTCATAAGCTCGTTCCTGGACACACCCAACAATTCCCTGTTTCCAACTGTTGATCATTCAGTCCCCATATGCCCTATACATAATTATGCCCCACCTCTTGTACATAGTTCCGTTGCCAAGTTTACTATTCCATTTACTGTACAACAGATTCCATGATTTTGCACTGGCTTGTTTTTGTTCTATGTAAACTGCTCTGAATAGTAGAAGAGCAGTATAGAATAAGAGTTAAATAAATAAATACTGTGGTATCAGCATTTGTCTATGCAGATAATATACTCGTGCTTACTTCCACTTATCCTGTTAATCCAAATCTTGTCCCAGTGAACCATAGCCTCACTTTGGTCATGAACTACCTGCACCAGAATTGTCTCCGCCTTAACCGAAGCAAGTCCTCTGCCACCTGGTCACTGGTGGTTTTTCTGCACCAGATATTGCACCAATGTCAAGGGTCATGTCATCTCCCTGATCTCCTCTTTTCGTTATTTGACTGACTAGTGTTATTCTTGCCATAGTTATATCCAGACTTGATTATTGCAATGCCATTTATGCCTGTTTGACTAACGCCGATCTTATGTGCCTTCAGACCATTCAGAATATCACTTTTCATAATCTCTCTCAAGCAAATAGGTTTGATCAAGTAACCCCCCCCTCCCCCCCACCACATATTCACCATGACTGGCTTCCAGTAAAACCCATAACCAGTATAAAATACTCATTCTGACCAGATTGCTCCTGAATACCTATCTGCCTTGATCATCCCCTACTGTCCAGCTCATGCTTTAATGATCTATTCACAGCAATAGACTGTGTCTGCCTGCACCAAACCAGGTGCATTATGACTTGACAAGGCACAGTACCTTTTTCTTTCTGGCACCCCTACTCTGGAATAACCTATCAAGTCAGCTCCAACTCCAACCTACTTTCTCCATTTTTAAGTCTGATTTGAAAACGTATCTTTTCAGGCAAGCTTTCAACCTTCCCATATGGTGACCTAGGTGGTGCCTGGGGCTCGGGGCTCAGGGCTCAGCAGCTGTATGACTATAGAATGAATGTTTCTCTGGGGTATCTCTTGCTGTATGTTGTATTATCTATTCCTTGTCCTATATACAATTGGAGTTCCTTTTTATTTGTTATTTGTATTTTTTATATTGCATTGTAAACCGGGAAAGGTGGTATAGCAAACAAATAAAAATAAGTTGTTTAATGAGCCTCAAAAGTTAAAAATGAGTAAACCACAATTCCAAGTAGTTTCAATTTGGAAGACAACAGTCTCTTCCTACAACAATCTTGGCGCTATTTCTGGGCATAATCAACCCAGTCTACCTACTCACAATTGCTTGCTTTTTATTCACATTTGGACACAATAGATCCGACCATTTTTTGATCATGGAAAATGGCTCATGCATTGATAAATGGGACCAAGAGCACAAATCATCAGCATAAGATTATAGAGGAAGCTTAATCTTCTCTAGCTCCCTACTCAATAAAAACTGAGAAAACTATTAAACAGGATGGGAGAAAGAGGGGAGACTTGCAGTACTCCACATCCCAGCTTCCGAAATTTGGACACCGAATAACCCTTTTACTAAAGGTTTTAACGTGCATTAATGAAGTTAACACATGTGAAGTGCCCAAAGCCCTTTTATTTCCATGGGTGCAATGGCACTTAATGTGCATTAATTTCATTAACGCCTGTTAACCTTTAGTAAAGGAGCCCTTAAGTGAAATGCAATCAAAATGCATCAAAATACATTGCTTACCCTTATCAATGAAATTGTATAAATCCTGCAGTAAGGTAACTAACAGCAGTTCTGTGCTATTCCAACTTCTGAATCCAAATAAGGTTTCTTGAAGAAATCCAAATGTATCTAAATATTCAGTAGGCGGGACTGCAACTACTGATTTTTGCACTTTAGCTAATAATGGAATATTAGCTACTATCTATAGCTAGAAAGCAAATTCAAATCTAAATTCGGCCCCTTGGGTATAGGAGTCAAAATAATATCACCAATATGTTTTGCAAAGATTAAAGAGCCCGATATTCATTGGCGGTGGCTAGCTCAAGTACAGCACCTAGCCGTCGCCACTGAAGACAACCTGGATATTCAATGCCAGGACCATATCCGGCCACCGGCATTGAATATCCGGGTTTGCCGCACAGCTACACACGGTGCAGCAGCTACTGTAAGCGGGCAGCAGTGATATTCAGCCACTGCCTGGTTAGCTTCGGTGACAAAAGTAATGACCGCTTTGCTGTGCCTAACCTTTGCCACAGAGAGTGAACAGGGCAGCGGCTGAATATCACCACTGACTGGTTATTCCTGGAATGCCCCTGGAACGCCCCAATGCTAACCGCTTAGCATCAGGGCGTGTAGTGGCAGTATCCGGGAATATTCAGCAGCACTGATGTGTTGGTGCCGCTGAATATCTCACTTAGAGGCAGTCACACGGTTTACTGGTCTGTAAACTGTGTAACTGCTTTGAAATATTGGGTCCAAAGATAATAGCTACTGTAATACGTCTAGAGGGTTCACTGCAAAGAATGAAGCTGAGCACGGGACACATACACAGTTACTTCTGAAAAACGATTTTTTAATCAATTGTTGAATCTCTCGAGTGGATATTGAGAAAATTCTACCCAGTACAAATAGGACTTAAGATACACGTGTGCCGAGTTCCAGAGAAAGCCAGGTCTTTGGCCCCGTAGCCAAGGACTATCAGGCTAAAAGTTATAAAATAAGTAATAAAAAAAAATGAGAAAATTGCACATGAAGGCTCACGCGCTATGACCCAATAGAGGCCAATATTAATTGAGCTGGATACCAAATTGGTAGAAGGAAATTCATAGGCCAAAGGAAAAACTGTTCTCAGCTATCATACTTTAGTGGAATGGTAACCTTTCTTTTTTTTTCTTTTTTTTTTTTAAGTTTATTTAATGCTTTTACAACTCCACACCACCAACCTTCATCATGACGTTAATAACAAAACAGCCCAAACGTAACCCACAACTCACCCACCCCATCTACCCTCCCCCCGTTCATCCTTCCCCGCCATCCCCCCCCCCCCCCCGTCTCCTTGTGATACGCTGTCTAAACAAAATCTCCGATACTGGAGATACAAGTATTACTAGTACACTTTTACAGGATATCAGTGGTAATAAAATAAAATTACTTAGACAAAGCTGCAAACTCGTCCAAATACCACCATTTATCTCTGACAGGTGGTGCATCATCGCTGGAACCTTCTTGTACCCCCTGCAAGGGTTGTCGACCTCTGAATGACATCAGCTTATCGTACATTTTTTCATGTCTCACATATAGACATAACAGGTTCCACCACAATATGACGTCCAGCTTTGTCGAGTCCTTCCAACATGACATAACCACTTTGATGGCAACAGCTAACATAAAGTTAAACAAAAACACTTTATCCTTTGATAGCTTCAGGGTAATATCATTGGAACGCAAAACAATGGTTCTCCAATACAGCTGTCCATCGAGGTATAATACTTTTTGAACCCTGTCCCATACCTGAACCCAAAATCTCTGAACGTGTGGGCAGCTAAACATCATGTGCTTTAGGGTACCCGGAGCCACCCCGCATGACCAACAGTTGTTACCCACCTTCGAGTCCCACTTAGCCAGCCGCACTGGAGTAATGTACACTCTATGAGTCAAGAAAAACAAAGACTGGGTTATCGCCGCTCCTCTGGATACCCTGGAGACCTGCTCCCAAGTCCTCTCCCACAGGAATTGTGACACAGGCATCTCCATATCCGATTCCCATACTTTCCCCAAACCCGATAGCCATGAGGAAGTCCCATCCCTAAGTGTGGCATAAAAGTTCGAGCTGACCCCTTTCCCAGCAGTCAGGGGCGGCCCAAGGGGGGTGCGGGGCCATGTGCGGAGACTCGGTGCGGGGCCTCATTTGCATAAGTGGCCTTATTTGCATAAATATTTGCATAATGTTACCATACACTAACTTTTAGTAAACATGTCTCTTAATGAGTGTATGGATAAAGAAAGACTAAAAGATTTCTACATTACTATAATCCAGTGCCAACCGCCAGGCACATTAGGAACTACTACAAACGCTGCCCATTTAGAACCCATAGCAAACCCGCTGTATCCTGACAGCATTACCAGGACTCACAAAGCACCAGTCCCTACCTATCAAAAGGAAACACTGCAAATATTAAACCAGTACATTTCAGAGAATACTGGGGAAAGAGAACAAGTGGCAATGTCAAATAGGAATTACATAAACAGAATACCTCAGCTCAGTTACACATGCAGAACATAGACCATCACCAAACAAGGAATCGCAATTTAGAAACAGGAAGGCAATAATTTAAACTGGGAACCCCAAAAGCCAAACTTGGAATGTACAACAACACTGTAGAAATAAAACTATAAATCAATTTCCTCTTGTACCAAACAAAGCGCAGACGTTAATGATGCACATTTCCCAGAACTTTCATATTCCAGTTAATAAATTCAAAATAAAGAGATATATTTCTACCTTTTGTGCATTTTTTTTCAGTTGCAATTGCTCCAGCCACTTTCTTCTGGTTTCTTCATGTTTTCTGCTAACTCTCCATCGTCTGCTGTCCATTTGTGCTTTCTTCTCTCTTCTAGTTTTCTTTCCATCCTCTCTCTCTACATCTGCTTTAACATACTAATCTTTATCCTTTTGCTCTTTCCTCATTCTTATTTCATCCACACAAATTTTACCCCTCCATCCTCAATCCCCACTTACTCTCCCAATACCCGGCCAATTGTAGATTTTTCATCCCTCCCACACAAAATATTTTTCCCCTCTCCATTTTACTCTCCCAGCCCCATCCCATTCTAATCCTCCCCCAACATCAGCTCCCTTCTAGTTCCAGTCTCACCCAGCATCCATTCCCTTCTAGGCCCTGCATCAGCCCATTTCCAGTCCTAGCCCCCCATCAACCCATTTCCAGTCCTAGCTCCCCCATCCATTTTCAGTCTGAGTCCCTTCATCAGCTCATTTCCAATCCTAGCCCCCCCATCAGCCCATTTCTAGTCATTTCCTAGCCCACCATCAGCCCATGTCAAATCCTAGCTCCCCTCCACTCAGCCCAATTCCAGTCCAAGCCCCCCCATGAGCCTACTTCCAGTTCTAGCCCCTCCATGAGTCCATTTCAATTCAAGCCCCCACCACAGCCCATTTCCAATCTTAGCTCCCCCCAACAGCCCATTTCCAGTCCTATCCTAGCTGCTCCATCAGCCCATTTTCAGTTCTAGCTCCCTTCCCTCACAGCCCATTTCCATTCCAAGCTCCCTCCCCATCAGCTATTTGCAGTTCAAGCCTCCCTGTCCACTCAGTCCATTTCCAGTCATAGCAATCCCCCAACCCATTACCAGTCCTAGCCCCCCATCAACCCATTTTCAGTTTAAGCCCCCCCCTATAACCCATTACCAGTCCTAACCCCCCATCAGCCCACTTCCAGTCTTAACCCCATCAGCCCATTTCCAGTCAGCCCCCCATAGCCCATTGCCAGTCCTAACCCCCCCCCATCAGCCCACAGCCCATTACTAGTCCTAACCACATCAGCCCACCTCAAGTCCTAACCCCTCCCCATCAGCCCTTTTCCTGTCCTAGCGCCCCCATAGCCCATTAGCAGTCCTAACCCCCCCCCATAGCCCATTAGCAATCCTAACCCCCATCACCCTATTTCCAGACAGCCCCCATCAGCCCACAGCCCATTACCAGTCTTAACCCCCCCCCAGCCCATTTCCAGTCCTAACCCCCCATCACCCCATTTCCAGTCAGCCTCCATCAACCCCCAGCCCATTACCAGTCTTAACCCCCCCAGCCCATTTCCAGTCAGCCTCCATCAGCCCCAGCCCATTAGCAGTCTTAACCCCCCCCAGCCCATTTCCAGTCCTAACCCCTCCCCAGCCCATTTCCAGTCAGCCTCCATCAGCCCCAGCCCTTTTCCCGTCCTACACCCCCCCCCGCCCATTTCAAGTCAGCCTCCATCAGCCCCAGCCCATTTCCAGTCCTAACCCCCCCCTTGCACATTTCCAGTCCTAACCCCCCCCCCTTGCACATTTCCAGTCCTAACCCCCCCTTGCACATTTCCAGTCCTAACCCCCCATCACCCCATTTCCAGACAGCCTCCATCAGCCCCCCCCCTTCCCTTCCCTTCCCTTCCGGCAAATTTAAAAACAAAAACCTGGCTCTAGCTGCTGCCGCGTCCGTCGCAGCAGCGGCAGAATGGCGTGTCCCGCGGGGCCCCCTCTCCACGTCGAGCCCTCTGCAAGGGCTTTCAGATTCGCGAAGGGAGAGTGCTCCCTCACGTCTCTGTAAAGCCCGCAGGGGCTTATGGGAAATTTCCCATCAGCCCCTCGCGTCTAAAGGGGCTGATGGGAAATTTCCCATTAGCCCCTGCGGGCTTTACAGAGACGCGAGGGAGCACAACTCTCCCTTCGCGAATCTGAAAGCCCTTGCAGAGGGCTCGAAGAGGAGAAGGGGCCCCGCGGGACACGCCATTCTGCCGCTGCTGCGACGGACGCGGCAGCGGCAGCAGCTAGAGCCAGGTTTTTGTTTTTAAATGTAATAAAAAAAAAAGCAGAATGTTCTTTGCGCGGGGCCCCCTGAAACGCGGGGCCCTGTGCAAAAAACATTCTTGCTCAATGGACGGGCCGGCCCTGCCAGCAGTGCAAGCCTCAATTGTACCTAAGAGCTTCCACTCTGGGGATAAGGAGTCCGCAGTAAGCCCTGCCTTCGATAAACAATGTACCAACTGCAACCATTGGAAGTAGCAAGTGCCGGGGAGTTTAAACTCCTGCTGTACCCTCGCAAACGATTTCCACTTGCGCACATCCAGGAGTTGACTTAACGTCCATATGCCACTACCATACCAAGCTTTCCAAGCTACCACCTTATGCCCAATCTTAATGCGGGTATTAAACCAAATCGGCATCTGCAGCGACGGGGGGGAGCCGAGACCCAGCCTCTGTTCCAAGAGCCGGAAGGCTTCCTCCGTACGCCGAACCACCTGGCCAGCCCGAAGCGTGTCCGGCAGTGACATTCCAACCAACAGGGGTACAGGAATTGGTGCAACAATTCGTTCTTCAACCTTCAACCACGTTGGCCACCCTATTGTAGCATCTGAGGAAAGCCATTGCGCTCCTTGTTTAAGCTTAAAGGCTTGGTGATAAGTTTGAAAATCAGGAAGTTGAACTCCTCCGAAACTTTTCTTAGCAATTAATTTCTTGTATGCAATCCTCGGAGGTTTGCCCTGCCACAGAAAAATACTGAGTGCTCTCTCAAGTTTCTTATAAAATTTAACAGGTATAGAGACAGGCAACATCTCCAGTATGTAGTTAATTTTTGGGGCCAATACCATCTTTATAGATTCTACCCTGCCCCACCATGACAGATGTAGGGGTGACCATTGTAAGGTAAATTGCTGCACCATTTCCTGTAGGAGATTGATATTCACCTCCACTGTCTCCTCCAGATCATGACAGTACCGCACCCCTAGGTACTTAATCGCGTCCGACGCCCACACGAAGGGAAAAGGCGCAACCATCGCTTTAAACGTCAAGTTGTTCAAAGGAAACGCGGTAGATTTCGACCAGTTTATCCGATACCCGGATAGTTGAGAGTAATTACCAATCACCCTTAATATAGCTGCTAACGAGGAGGGGTGGGTAAATAACAGCAGGTCATCCGCATATGCAGAGATTTTCACTCGCATATCCCGAATCTCCACTCCCGAAATCTCCTGAGAATGCCGAATCAAAAGGGCCAGAGGTTCTAAGGCAATGTTAAACAATAGCAGGGATAAGGGACAACCTTGCCTCGTGCCCCTCTGAAGGGCAAACGAGGCAGACAAGGTATTATTGACAAAAATGCGGGCCGTAGGGTTGGTATATAACACTTCAACGAGCCGCATAAATTTATGCCCGAATCCGAACCAATGCATGGACTGGTACAAAAATGCCCACTCCAACCGATCAAAAGCCTTCTCGGCGTCTAACGAGAGGCCCACCAAGGGAGACTCAGAACCCTCTGCCAAGGCGAAAATATTCAGCAAAAGCCGAGCATTATCAGACGTCGACCGGCCTGGAACAAATCCACATTGATCCGGGTGGATTAGATCCGGAATGACTTTCACCAATCGCCGCGCCAAAACCGAAGCATACAGTTTGTAATCGGAATTTAATAACGAGATAGGCCGATAATTTTCTACTTTAACAGGGTCCCTACCCGCTTTTTCCAAAACAATAATAATGGCATCATTAAAGGAGCCAATCGTAGGCAACTGCTCATCGAGCCGGGAAAAGTATTCCACCAAATGTGGAATTAACTCCCTTTCAAAGACTTGGTAAAATTCAGACGGAATCCCATCTGGCCCGGTCGACTTCCCCTTAGCCATTGCTTTTAAGGCCTCTTGAATTTCACAAGCAGAGAATCCCTTGTCCAACTCAGAGACTTGGCAAGCGGAGAGGACTGGGTGCGGCACTTCAGCCAGCAAGTTCTGAAAACTCTCTACCGCACATTCTGTTTCAGATTCATACAGGCTTGCATAGAAGGAGCGAAAAGCTTCTGCTATCTCCAAGCTCTTCGTCACCTCTGCCTGAGAGTTCCCCCTAAGAACCGCGATTCTATTTCGTAGGGATCGTGGTTTCAGCATGCTCGCTAACCTGCTGCCTGCCCTATTGCTTTCCACATAATATTTAGCTTGTTGAGACCCTATATCCTGCTCAGCTTCCTCGCCTAAGATAAGATTATACTGGTACCTCAGCCTCTGAAGGCGTAGCAAAATCTCGGGATCCGACCGTGAAATCAACACCCTCTCACCAGCCTTAATTTGGGTATCCAAGGCAGCCAACTTGACCTTCTTTGCTCGCTCTAAGCCAATCGTAAAGCTCGTAACCTTCGCCCGGGTGAAAGCTTTAAAAGCCTCCCACCAGGCCCAGCCCAAGGTGTCTCCCGGTTGATTAGCATCAAAATATTCCCTTATTCCCTCCCGCATAAAAACCTGAAAGGCTTTATCCCCTAGCAGGGATCGACGAAAAAAGAATCTAGTACTCCCCGCCCCGTCTTCCCCCTGCCTCAAGGTAAAGGTAATAGCCGCATGATCCGAGATATGTGTTGCACACATATCCGCTTTAAAGACCATAGGCAGTAAAGTCTTGGAGAGGAGAAAATAATCAATGCGGGAATGGGAGCCATGAGGGAGGGAGAAGAAGGAGTATTCCCGACTTGTGGGATGCTTGACCCGCCAAACATCAGCGAGGCCTGCCCTTTGCATGATAGATAAGACTACCGAAGTAGCTTGATGCCGCCTATGTGCCCGAAATGGAGTACAGTCCAGCAGAGGGTCCAGTACTAAATTTAAATCCCCTCCCACAATAATCTCATAAGGGGCAAGTGAATGTACTTCCTCTGCAATCCTTTGAAAGAAGCTAACATCAACCGAATTGGGGGCGTAAATATTCAATAGAGCCAGTTGTTTTTCTTGGATCTGTAAAACCACTGAAGCCCACCTCCCATCTACGGCAGCGCGAGCCTGTACCACCGTCGGGGTCAAGCTTCTCTTAATCAAAATTGCTACCCCATTTTTCTTATGCACGGCAGCCGAGTGGGACACAAGGAGATATGGGCCAAGCCCTAACTTTCGAGATTCTGAGGAGCTGAGACGAGTTTCCTGCAGTAGGACTACATCGGCATTCTCTTTTTTACAATAGAGCAGGATCTTTTTCCTTTTGATAGGGTTGTTTATGCCCTTCACGTTCAGAGAGAGAAACTTACAGGAAGACATGGGACAGGGTTCGTACAATAAGCACATTCCACTCAAACAGTTTGCAACCCCTTACATTTCCCTTTAATATCATACTGTCACTTCCCAAGAAGCTATACCACAAGGAGACAAAAACTTCCCCTAAAGGGAAAACAAAACTTGGACGACCCAACGCTTACCCAGATACCACCCAACCCGACCCATCACCACCAAACATCAACAAGCCCACAAAACACTCCCTCAGAAACTTAAGTAAAAGACCCTCAGACCTTCCACCCACAGTGATCAGGCACAGGCCCGTAGCACAGAGTCCCACAAACCACCAAATCAGACTACAGCAAGGGCCTCCCCGGATTAAGTCTTACACCAACCTACCACTCCCTACTGCCCAAACATCAGCAGCAGCAGTCCGGGCAAAACGGGGCAGCTCACACAGCTCCAGTCCTCCACCTCAGCGCATAACAGCTGCTTCTTGCTCTTCCACATAGGTCCGCAGCAAATTTGGATCTTCAAAAGTCCGCGTTTGGTTATGTAAAGTAACCCGCAGTTTTGCCAGAGAAAAGAGCCCATATCTGGCCTGTAGTAGTCGTAATCTCGGTCGAAATGCCAGCAACAGTTTCCTTCTTTCCACAGTTGCTTTATGAAAATCCTGATAAAACGCAATATTCTGCCCCTCGAATTTAGTAGAGCCTGCCGCTTTGGCTGCCGCCAGGATTTGTAGGACTTGCGAATGCCTTAAGACGCACATAATAACTGGGCGCGGCTGTTTAACATTGGGGCCTGCAAAAGTAGGAATGCGGTGCGCCCGCTCTATCTCAAAGGGCAGATCGAATTTTAGCTTCAACAACTTTGGGATAGTTACAGCCAGGAACTCTGAGATATTCGTGCCTTCAGCACCCTCTGGCAGCCCAATTATGCGCACATTATTCCGTCTAGTACGGTTATTTAAATCTTCCAGCGTGCGATCCAGAATCTCAATTCTTTTGCGATTGGCCCCCACCTGCTTCAGCCTCTCATCATGCGCTCCCAGCGTGCTCTCCATCTCCCGAAACTTATTCGCCAGTTCCGTGACTTGTTCCTTGATCTCCTTCAACTCTGCGACATCCGCTTGCACTCCGTGTAAGGTTTGCCCGTTGACAGCCACCATCTCCCGGACTGCTCTTATTTCATCCAGCAGTTCCTGCATAATGGCAGGGCCTTCTCGCCCGGTCCCCGCTTTTTGAGGAGAGGGGGGATCCGGTTTAGCCCTCTTAGCTCCCGCATTTAGAGCCGCATGGAAATCCAATTTTGTGGGTTTGCTGGCAGCCATCTCCTACAGCCCTCACCTCGATTTCCAGCCAAACCGAGCAGATTAGCCGAGGGAGTTCAGGATTCTTGGTAGAAAAGGTGGCGAGGAGGAAAGTTAGGCAGCCATCTTAGCCCTTGTTGGCTCCGCCTCCGGAATGGTAACCTTTCTAATGATTATTGATCTGAAGATATATCTGACTCTACCCTGACTCTGAGTGATAAGGAACGTTAGGACTGTATCCCTATTTTGTTAAAGTAATAAGAAACGCTGTACCCCAACCCATCTATCCCTGCTAGACTGTTGGTACCCAACAACTATCTTGTCGGCCTACACTAACTCATCTCTAGGCCAGCTGCCTTGACCTCACCCCACACTGCGCCACTCGAATCCAAAATCCAAGTATTTCTGGCAGACATAAAATGGAGCCTGCTCACACCTTCCTGATTTTGTGCATGTGTATACTAACATCTTCATATAGAACCATCCCACACTCACAATACTGCATTCCTCTACTATATACACCAATCTACCTTCTCCACCCCCCCTCCATTACCCATCCTGCATCAATACAACTTAAATCCTATCACCACCACACAAACACCAAGTAAATTACCCCAACGACACACCCATATCAAAGGGAACAAATCTCAAAAACACCCTAAAACCAAAGCAAAGAACACTATTGGATCTCAAATACAACTCACACGAACCACACACCAAGAACATCACACATGTAACATTATCCTTATTAATGCTAGGTCAATAAGGAATAAAACGCATATTATCCACAACATTCTAACTGACGAACAACCAGATATCCTATGCATAACAGAAACATGGCTCACTGACTCAGACTCTGCAACAATGAACCAAATACAGAAGCCCGGATACCAACTATACAACTGCCCACGCATCAACAGAAGAGGAGGCGGAGTCCTTATAGCAGCCAAAACCAGCCTTCAACTCACAACCACATCTACGGTCACAAATCCAGATCTTGACCTACTTAAAGTCGAGAGCATGGCATTATCCATCTGCCTAATCTATCGACCTCCCTCACCACAGCACGAAACACTAGCCACAGCACTAGAAACCATCACATCCACACAAAGCAAAAAATTCCAGATCATCCTCGGAGATTTGAACCTAGCATCAATTCCTCCGTCCCACACGGACTCCTTCTATGAAGCCATCGACCAATTGGGTTTCCAACAAATAATAAGCAACCCCACACACGATAGAGGAAACATCCTAGATATGATTTTCATACCCAGAAATCCACAACAAAGCAATGAACCACCTATAATAAACATAACTCAAGTACCATGGTCAGACCACCACCAAATCAACTGTAAACTTAAACTACAGTGCCAACCCAAAAACTCAAAGGAGATGAGAATGACCAACCCCATTAGGAAATTCAGCAAACTCAACGAGGAACACCTCATAAGCACCATTGCATCCCACATAAACCTAGAGTCCACAGACCTAGACGAACTAACTAACAGATGGAACACACACATCCAAAATACATCTAACCCAACTCTGAAACACACATCAAACCCACATAAGATCAACTCGGAACCCTGGTACACAGGAACTCTAATAAAATCAAAAAGGGAGCTCCGTAAAATAGAGAGAAAATGGAGACAAACCAAATCCTCCGATCTCAAAACTAAATACATGGCCCATCTCGCAAAATACAAAGACGACGTGAACAATGCAAAAAAATTACATCACACCAACATCCTAAACAAGGCAATCAATCGCCCACGAGAGTTATTTGAACTTGTCAAATCACTAACCAAAACCGACCAAAATGCCAACCTCAACAAATCCATCAAGGTCCAAACACTGGCAAACCACTACGCGACCAAACTGACGGCCCCTGGTCCTCCACCCCCCCCACCAACACCACAAATCAGAAGTGAGAACAACACAACGCAAAACCAGTTATGGGAGCACTTCCACAAAATAGGAACCAAGCAAATCACAGCCATTGTCACAAGCCTGAAAAGCACCACCTCCCCACTAGATCCCTGTCCTGCATACTGGATCAAGGCAGTGAAACAAGACATAGCACCTCACATAGCACACATAGTTAACCTATCCCTACAACAAGGAATCATGCCCTCAGAACTAAAGAAATCAGTCATTAGACCGATCCTAAAAAACACTACACTCAACGGAGAAGACCCAGCCTCCTACCGTCCCATATCAAGTATCTCATTCCTGGCAAAGATCATAGAAAAAACGGTCCTTCTACAACTCCAAGACCATCTGACTGACAGTGCTCCTCTTGATGACCAGCAATATGGCTTCAGACAACATCATGGAGTTGAAACCCTGTTACTAGTTCTACTTAACAACCTCCTAAAGGGCCTTGAAAACAAAAAGAAAATGTACATTCTTGTATTCATTGACATCTCAGCTGCCTTTGATACAGTTAATCATGGGACCCTCATAAATAGGATAAAATCAATAGGAATAACAGGAACCCCACTAAAATGGTTCTCATCCTACATCTCAAATCGAACACAACAGGTTCAATTCAACGGAGAAAAAGCAGAATCTTTCTCACAAACACAGGGAATCCCCCAAGGCTCTGCTCTCTCAGCACTTCTGTTTAACATATATATGCAGCCACTATGCAAAATTTTCTCACGGCACGAAATTAATTACCACATCTATGCCGATGATATCATGCTATACACACAACTAGACACTAAAAACCCAGACTACAACCCACTGGAGACATGTATCGGAGAGATGCAAGACTGGTTACAACAAAGTAGTATGTCAATTAATCACAAAAAAAACGAAGTAATGTATATCTCCAAAGAACCGAATTTTGACCCTCCCACATCAATAACACTATGTAACAACACTTACCAAACAAACAAAGAAATAAAGTATCTAGGAGTCACATTTGACTGTGACCTAAAGATGGAAAAAACACCTCCGAAAGACCAACAGAGCAGTTTTCCACAAGCTTAGAGTGCTCCAACCCATTCGGAATATTATTGATCCCCAAGACTTCAGAACAGTGGCCCAAGCACTCATCATGCCACATTTTGACTACTGCAACGCCATCCTACAAGGTTTACCTAAAAAAACCCTAAACATATTACAAATGGCACAAAATGTAGCTGCCAGGGTCATAATGAAGAAAAATCTAAGTGACCACATCACACCAGTACTAATTCAATTACACTGGCTACCCATAACAGCTCGCACAAAATACAAAATACTAACAACCACCTTCAAAACTCATCCACAACTTAGCACCTTCCTTCCTCAACAACCTAGTAAGATTGCAACCTCCTACCCGAAACAGAAGAACCCACAATTCCAACATCCTTCACACTCCAACAGATATAAGATCTGCCAAAGCTAACACCAGCCACAGGGCTTTCTCATATGCGGCGCCAACACTGTGGAACCAACTCCCACCAGAACTACGAGCTAGCAATGACCTTCTAGACTTCAGAAAGAAACTCAAAACGCACATTTTCCAATCACATTTCAACCTGAACTAAATCCACAGATGGAGCAGCCCCTGACCACTGTGTCCAAGAAGATTATCCTGTATATATGTATTTATGTATATATGTAAATGAACTCCCCCATAGCTAAGAAGTGTTAACTCTGTATGATGTGCTTTTCTGACAATCTGTATGTAAACAAAATTTGTACCTGCCTTGATTCGGCAGTTTCACAATAGTAATCCTACCCGCTTCTGATCGCTGGAAGGAGCGGGCTACAAATGCTTGCTAAATAAATAAATAAAATAAATACCCTTCCAGTCATTTAATGAATTGTCTTTTTCTATAATTGCATTTTGTTCACTTTCATTTAATAATTTTTGCAATTAGAATTATTTTTCTGAGCATTTAGTAGTCTGGTTTCTAAGGTACACTGATGTTAATCGCATTATGAGAAACTAGATCCCTTTCAATAATATGGGGACCTATGTTAAAATAATGTATGTTAACCGTATTTATTTATTTATTTATTTATTTCTCTTATATACCGCGCTCTTAATTCAGTGCGGTTTACATATGAACAAATATAAACACAATGGTACAAGCAGCATTGGTTTTTTTACATAGAACAAGGTACATAAACTTGGTGGAAAACAGGGTAACTATAGACAAAAAACTATATACATGGCTACTATATACATGGTTATTTGGTTAATTAGATGCGAACAAGAATATCTATAATGCCGTGGGTAAGAAATTAATTAAAGAGCAGAATAAAAATGCCAAATATCGTGATAATAAATATGGCATAGTATAATGAGCAGGTAATAAACATCATAATTACCCATTCTCTACCGGGGTCAAGTATGAGTATGAGAACCTTAGCACATCTTAGTAACTAGATCCCTTAGACTTTTATGTTTTTAATGACAAGTATTTCTGACATTCTGATCTCCCTTTTCTACAGAAAAATTCGTAAAGAATTTACCAGAACACAGTTAAAAAGAGCTTCTAGAAGACCTTGTGCACCCATCTTTGTGAAGAGGCAGGTCGAAGCAAACAGTGGACGGCAAGAAATGGATTCTTTAGTTATCATGGAATAAGGATATAGTCAAAAAATAATCTTATTTTAATTTTCAAACATTTAAGCACAAACACATGCATGAAAATTCCTTAGGAGCTAATATAGATAGAAAATTCTACTTCAAAAAATCTGTTTGTAGCTATATAACTATACAAGTTATAAGATACAAAACTCCAAAATATCTCTCTGTAAAACAAAACTGCACCATTACACCATGATATAAAGCTCATTTAAAGACATCTTTTTATGAACTACAAAACCATGCACAATAGATTAGTTTAAATGTCTGAACATATGATATGTTGCTATGGCTGTCAAATCTTTTAGCATACCTGCATTTTACATATTGTATTCTTATTATTGAATATACTCAGTATTTTACACTCTTTACATTTCTACATACAGTTGTATTGTAAATGTTTATTAGATATGAGCTTTGTTTTTGTTGCCTTTCTTTTCGAAAAACTGCCTTGTAAAAAATCTGGTGTTATCTACAGTTGCACTTCTATCAAGATGAAAGACCTTAAGACAGTACTGTTAGATCTAAAAGATTGCCAAAATTAGTGTTTTGTTGTTATTTTATAGGTAATTAAAGGGCATTGAACATATGTTTTAAGTTTATATTTTTATGGAAGGTAAGAAATATAAACTTTTGTTTTTGGGATTGCACTCTCCAGGATTGTGAAAATACAGTAAAGAAATTTTTATTATCTTGAGACCTGCGGTGAGGATCATGACCTGATTCAGCAGGTTATAAATGGTTGAATTAAAAAAAGAGCCAGAAGTGAACTGAGATGAAGGAATATGGACTAGTCATATCTATCTTTAAAGCCTAACTTCTTGATCTATTATTTGTCTTTATTCCTACAAGATGGGCAGAAGCCTATTGAATTGCAGTTCTATAGGGTCTGTCTACTAAAGAGCATTAGCCTTTTGTGGCTAACGCAGGGCCATAGCTGAAAAAGGCCCGTGGTATCTGCAGAGGACATTCCCCCTACAGATACTGTGGAGGAGAAGCTGGCTTTGTGGGAGACAGCTTCGCTGATGCAGTTATCACCACCCATTCAGATAATGGTAGCTGTATCCGCAATCCTGCAATTGGGAGCAGCTATTGCGTGAGACACTCGCCCACGGTAGCTGGGCCCTGCAGACTAGTTCATATCCTGCCCACTCTCTGTGCTGATCCTGCCTTTGCCAGCAATTATTATGGAAAGTGCAGATATTGCAGAACTCCACTGCCATGTCTGCACTTTCCCAGTGTTAGTTGCTACCGCTCGGTAGTATTTCCACGTTAGCTCCACAGTAGCAGTTAATGTAGTTTAGTAGACAGACCTCTATGAGTGAAGATCAGTCTATACCAGAGAAGATGAAACAAGAAAATTGCCAAGTTTGTGAAAATATTGCCAGAAATATGCAAATACTTGAGTGTAAAGTATGGCCTGGCTTTAGATGTCGCCTGTCGAATCAAATTTAAAAAATATTTTTACAGTCATGTTTGTCTTCTAAAAACATGGGGGTATATTCAAAGGCATTTACATGGTTTGTGGACCTCGTGCGGTTTGGGGGTGGCATTGAAGGTCACCTGGACAGTGGCGATATTCAGCCACTGCCCAGTTACCCTAACTTTAACCAATTTTGCAATCCGTCCAGTGGTTGAATGTCGCCGCTGACTGGATTACAAGATCGCAACCCAAAAATTCAAGGCCGAGATAATGGCATTGAATATCTGGGGCAAAGTTAAAGCAGTGATGGCCAGCCGCTTTAACTGTGCTGTTCGCCACCTCTGAAATCCCCACCTCCATGGTTTTCAGATTTTAAGTATAAGACCATGCCTGAAAAGATGTTTGGTGTGTGTAAATAGATTTGTTTTTATTTTATTTTGTAACTGTACAAATATTCACATTAAGTAAAGCAATCTTAATGCCTATGGAACTTCATGCTAAATTAATACAGTGTGCTGTCAGCCCCTTTTGGATGCTTCTATTCCTTTGTAGAGAAATTAGCTTTGCCAATTTAAAATTTCTTAAAAATAAAGTAAACTGTGTTCATCATTTTTTAAGATTGTGGTGCTTGATTTTTATGGATCTGTATCGGTCTCTTAATGTTTGTGAAAAATAAAAACATTTATGTGTATTTTTATCAAAAACCATTTTTGAAATAGACATTGATCAAGTGAAATAAGTTTTGAAAATAAGCTATAAGAAAGGAATGAATGTGACTAGATTGTATAGCTCATTATAAATAAAACAAAAATAACCTTTTCTGGGAACATGTGACTCCCATTTTTAATAATGGATAACTGTTTCCTCAGATAGAAATGTATTAAAAGTTCTTAACTGGTCTAGTACCTACTGTGTTATTCTTCCAGTTTTCAGCAAACACTTTTTAATATTGTGGCATCATTAGTATCTACAGTGTGAATTACTTCTGTCTTTTCCTGTACCTTATTGGGAGACCTTTCTACCTACAGGCAACAAGCAGGAATAATTACTATATTTTGTGGCCATTATTACTTATAAACCTACAAAATTTCAAAAACTCCCAATAACTCTCACATCAAACAGTGAAACACAGAAAGAGTTATGATGTATCCAAACTAACCTGAAGGAACAATTAGGGGTATGATTACGAAACTGCGGTAACGTTACAGACCGCGCATTAGGTAATGTTAACGATCGTTAGGTAACGTTAACGTGCGGTATGTAACATTAACGTGCGTTAACGTTACCTAACGATCATTAACGTTCCTGGCCGCGGTAAACACCGCAGAGGGTGGAGAGAGGGCAGAGAGAAGGGGTCAGTGGGAGGGGAGTGAGCGGGGAGAGGCTCCCTGCAAACTAACGCGCTGAACTGAAGGGCTGAATCCTACCGCGAATGAAAACCTGCTGTTAGATGCACATTTGCAGGAGAGAGAAGCCATTTAAGTGTCAGCAATGTACAGCATAGACAGGGAGCCCAAGAAATGTGATAGTAGTGCTCCATTTCCAGCAACAGCATAGTGCCCAAGTATGAAAGGCCACTATGGCAATGGTGCAAGTGGGGCATACGGGGCTGCAGGTGGGACATGTAGCGAGGGCAGCTGGGGCACAGGGTGGACTAGGCAGGCGCCTAGGTGGCACATAGGAACATAGAAACCGGAAATCAGCATGACAGCAGCTGACAAAGACCACACACAATCCACCTACATCTACCTGGTCCACCCGAGCTAACAGTCGCCAGGGCACTGACCTAGTATCCCCCCAGCCAACCCTCTCCCAAGCGGAAGGGACATACTATTGGTAGGCAGTGATGGGGGGGATGTGAGGATGCTCATGTATGCCCCCTGCCCCAGACCCCCGCTCCCTAGGCGACTACCTACCCACACAATGGATGGCCTGGGACTGCGCACTACCAGCACTGACAGCATATGGTCATGTCAGCATGGCAAGGGGTGTGTGCCCATGCTGGAGGGGGCAGTGGCACCTGCCTGCAGTGGACCTAGGCCATGCCCTGTACCAGTACGTGATGTGCAGTACAACATAAAAGGTCTGGCTGAGGAAAAGTACAGGTAGCCCCAGGGACTACCATGCATCTGTGGCAACGGTGTGGTGCAATACACCCAGCCAGTGAGTCCAGAAGCAGAGGGTCACAGGTTCAAGTCTCAGCTGTGGTTCCTGCAGAGCATGTCCCTATATTTTACCCTACAATGCAGATACAACAGCAACATGTGCAAAGCCCAAAGCAGCGGCGAACAGGGGTACAAACACCCACACACACAGGCTCCACAATCCAAAGATGCATGGAGAGTCAGGCTGTTGGCCCCAACATTGAGCTGCAGTTATCACCAGAGCACTACTACTACCTACTGCACAGTTTAGCAATGTCGGCACTGTGATCAGGACCAGTGTGGCGGGCAGGGTTGCCAACCACCCCTATCTTTGCACAATGCTGCAATAGGAGTGTGTGTATGTCTATCCATTCTTTTGTGGCTGCCCATCCCTCTCTGGGCCCAAGATGTCCTACTGTTACCAGTGATAGCCTAAATATGTGCATAATGAGGAGCAAGGTGTTGTGGGTATGGCCCGGACAGGGCGGATTGGCCAGGATGCATCTTCACAGGGTGTGGGGCAATGTCTGGGACACTGTAGTGCCCAACCACCGCCTGCATGGACAGGGTGGCCACAGCATGTCATGCTGGGAGGGCACTCACTCTAACTGAGCAGTGACCATCGCATGTCTAGGTTCCCACATAGCGCTCTACACTACCTGCCTTCAGTGATACTTTTGTGTTCCCAGGGCTGGGGCCCCAATCACTGAGATGGCTGCTTGGTGCACGTAATTCCTCTGTGAGCATGCACTATGGACTGGCTAGTGGACTGTGCAGTTAGACTGTGCATGTTTCGAACACCTTTAAGGTGCAGTCTGACTGTGCTGTATGCTGGTGACTGGCAGACATTGGTGTGAGGCAGTTGGTAGTTTCAAGAATAGATGATCCCCTGAAGAAACATTCTATGTGAAACGCTTGGGCGCCTTAGATACACGGCATTGGGATTCAAATCTTAGCCGCTAGCATCAGCATACCATAGCCACTCAACACGACGATTGATTTTTCTGATGGCACTTGAAGCTAAGTACATAATATGATGATTGTTGTTTTGAAAGGCATTTAATGCTGAGGATTGGAAGCACGTATATCTTTTCAATCAACATCATATCAATGGATACTTTTGGAGAATGAAATGCCAACATGAAGTTTTTAAGCATCTGAGTCAGAAAACTTGTCAAAGTTTCATCATAATAATATTTCTATGCGTCGGAGTAGAGTGGGCTTGGTTTTGATCACATATAGAATATTTTGAATTTTACAATAATCTTAAGAAAATTTGGATGAAAATATTTAATAATAATGAAAAGGATGATAATTGTCAGAGTGTACATAAGACAAGGTCATTGATGTGAACAGCAGCGTTAATAAGGGTGGTGAATATAAATGAACCCCTTTTTTACAAATAGCTGCGCAAGTTTCAACTGAGACCTCAGTACACAATTACAATAAGTCCTACTAGTTTCAAGAGGTGAATATTCGAGTATACAAATATTTTTCACACTCCAGTAGGAATTGCTCAATTAAATAGACCACTTGTTTGTGGGTCAGTGTCACGGCAGGACATGCTAGGGAGATAACGTTTTTAGATGAAATAAATGATTGCTTCTTGGAGCAGCTGGTTCATGAACTGACCAGAGGGGAAGCCATTTTGGACCTATTCCTTAGTGGAACACCAGATCTGGTGCAAGAGATAAGGGTGTTGGGGACCACTTGGCAATAGTGATCATGGCATGATTGCGTTTGATTTAATTAATGGAGTAGGGATGGTAAGGAAATCCACAGTACTAGCTTTTAACGTTAGAAAGGGAGACTATGATAAAATGGGGAAAATAGTTAAAAACAACTAAAAGGAGCAGTTGCAAAGGTTAAAGACTTACATCAAGCTTGAGTGTTGTTTAAAAATACTATCTTGGAAGCCCAGACCAGCTGTATTCCACGCTTTAAGAAAAGTGGAAGGAATTCCAAAAAAACTGCCAGCATGGTTTAAAGGTGAGGTCAGAGAGGCTGTTGTTGCCAAAAATGGCATCTTTCAGGAAATGGAAAAAAGAGCCAAATGATGAAAACTGGAAACTGCACAAGCACTGGCAAGTTAAATGCAAGGCATTGATAAGGCAGGCAAAGAAACAATTCGAGAAGAAGCTTGCTGTGGAAGCAAAAAAACATGTAATAAAGACTTTTTCAAGTACATTCGTAGCAAAAATCCTGTGAGAGAGTCATTAGGACTTTTAGATGATAGAGGGGTAAAGGGGGCACTAAGAGGGGACAAAGCCATAGCAGAGAGACCGAATGAATTCTTTGCTTCGGTCTTTACTGACAAAGATGTAGGGATGTTACCCATGACTGAAGTGGTATTTGAAGGTGATACTGCGGAAGAATTGAAAGAAATATTTTAAGGTTTTTGGGATATCCCTAATGAATATGTATGAGCCCCTCTACTACCTCCATTGCAAAGCTATAGAGTGTGGTTCTGTTGGTGGCAGATCCTTTCCCCCACCCTGACTGAGAGAGGGCAGGTTGGGTGGTGCTACATAATCCGCATGTAGGTCCAGACACCCCCCTGCTCTTATAACAAGTGATGATGGCAACCACACAGGATATACACTATTCTGGGTGCATCATAGTCCACAAGGGCTAGACGTGACTGGGGAAAACGGACACAGGTGTATCCTAGGTGTGTCCGCTCCCACAAAGAATCAAACGCCCCAGGAACAAATGGATCACAGTGGGTTCTGGTAGATTGCGACCTGTAACACAAAGACATCAAGAGATATCCCTGCACAATGCCTTCTCTGCCTTGGCTAATGAGGATGCCCAATTCAAAGAACCTGAAGGGCCTTTAAATGAGTCAGACAATGCCCAATCCCCTGCTAAAGCACTAAATATGAAGAAAACCTCACCAAACAGAAAACTACTACTACTTGGAGATTCCATCATCAGAGGCACCAACTTGGGAACACAGTTCAAAGGAGAGAAGATAGTCATGTGCCTACCAGGCTCTTCAGCCAGCAGGAATACAAACCAAGTTGTTGAATTACTTAGTGCAAAAAGTGAACATTCCAAACTTGATGTTATTATCCACCTAGGCACAAACGACCTGGCTAGGAACAGTGCCTCTACAGCCCAAATGCACTTCCAATCTCTGGGGGAGAAACTCAAGCACGTTGTTAACACTGTTGCATTCTCAGAGGTTCTACCTGTTCTTGGTAAGGGGACAAAAAGACTGCATCGCATTAACAGCTTTAATACATGGCTCCAGACCTGGTGCAGAAAAGAAGGATTCGGATTTATTGGCAACTGGGACAACAGATGGACCAACAAGAGACTATACTGTGCTGATGGACTACATCTCTCTTCCACAGGGAAAAGAATCCTAAGTGAAAAATTCAGGCAGTATGTGGACATGCATTTAAACTAGGAAAAGGGGGTGACGGATGTGGAAGGTCAACATCTGCATGCCACCCCCAACAAAAGCAGAACAACATCAGAAACAGCCACACTTTTAAACCACACATCAAAAATATGTGGGAGGAAGTGGGCAGAACAAAATCAATGCAAAATACACACAAGCCAGGAAAGTGCTGGAAAGCAATGAGCACAAATGCTCGAAGCTTAGCCAACAAAATTCCAGACCTGGAAGCCCTAATGGTGGAAACGGACTTGGACATTGTGGCCATTACAGAAACATGGTTTAATGAATCGCATGATTGGGATATAGCCATAGCTGGCTATAATCTATTCAGGAGGGACCGAGAAAATGGAAAAGGAGGAGGAGTAGCCTTGTATGTCAAAAGCAATATTAAAGCTACTGAAATGCAGGGGACATGGGGAAAAGAAGAAGCACTCTGGATTGCGTTGGAGAGAGGAGATGGCACTGTCATCCATATTGCTGTAGTCTATAGACCTCCGACTCAAATTGAAGAGAGAGACAATGAATTGATTATAGATATTGCCAAGATAGCATCAAAAGGGGAAGCAATCATATTGGGTGACTTTAATCTACCTGATGTGGATTGGATTACTCCTTCTGCACATCTGGAAAGAAGCAAAAGAATTGTGGATGCTCTCCAAGATGCATTATTTAGACAAATGGTGATGGAACCAACCAGGGAAAGCTCAACGCTGGATGTAGTGCTCACCAACGGTGATAGTGTGTCAAATGTCTGCGTGAGTGCCCCTGTGAGCAACAGCGACCATCACACAGTGTGGTTTGAAATAAAAGCCATGGTACAGGCCAATCATAGCAAGCTCAGAGTCCTAAACTTCAAATACACTAACTTCAATCAAATGGCAGAGTACGTAAAGGAGGAGATGACGGGGTGGGAAGAGATAAAGGAAGTGGAATTGCAATGGGCTAAACTAAAGGAGGCAATGAAAGGAGCAACAGATAAATATGTAAGAAAAGTAAATAAAAGCAAGAGGAGAAGGAAACCTATTTGGTTTTCCAAAGAGGTGGCTGCTCATATAAAGGCAAAAAACACAACTTTTGCAAAATTCAAAAGCTTGCAGACAGAAGAACACAGAAATGAATACAGGATCAAACTCAAAGAGACAAAAAGAGAAATAAGGATAGCAAAATCAAAGGCAGAGGAAAAGATGGCTAAAGATGTTAAGGGTGGCAACAAAAATTTCTTCAGGTATATTCGGGAAAGGAAAAAGATCAGAGTTGGAATTGCAGGACTCAGAAGTGCTGGGAAAGGACTCGTGGAAAGTGACACTGAAAAAGCAAAATTGCTAAACAATTACTTCTGCTCTGTGTTTACTAAAGAAGATCCTGGGGATGGACCAGCTGTGACTCCCAAATATAAAAATGGGAATGAAGTAGATACCACACCATTCATAGCAGAAGAGGTGTTAGAACAACTTGCTAAACTGAAAGTGGACAAAGCCATGGGACCAGATGGGATACATCCAGGATACTGAAAGAGCTCAGAGAGGTTCTTGCAGGACCGTTAAAGGATGTCTTCAACAGATCCTTGGAAACAGGAGAGGTTCCTCAGGACTGGAGAATGGCTGATGTCGTACCTCTACACAAAAGTGGTGACAGGGAAGAAGTGTCAAACTACAGACCCGTGAGCCTTACCTCGGTGGCAGGAAAAGTAATGGAGGCACTCCTGAAAGAGCGAATAGTGAACTTTCTGAAAACCAACAGCTTGCAAGACCCGAGGCAACATGGTTTTACCGAAGGACGATCTTGCCAAACAAATCTGACCGAGTTCTTTGACTGCGTGACCAGGGAACTAGATCAGGGGCATGCAATGGATGTCATCTACCTGGATTTCAGCAAAGCCTTTGATACTGTTCCTCATAGGAGGCTTGTCAACAAACTCAGTAGCTTGGGGATGGGTCCCAAGATGGTAAACTGGATTAGAAATTGGCTTACTGACAGACGACAGAAGGTGATTGTACATGGAGCTCACTCGGATGAGAGGAAGGTGATTAGCGGGGTGCCCCAGGGTTCAGTCCTGGGCCCGGCACTGTTCAATGTATTTGTGAGTGATATTGCTGAAGGACTGAATGGAAAAGTCTGTCTTTTTGCAGACGACACAAAAATTTGCAACAGAGTGGACTCCCCCGAGGGAGTGGTTAACATGAAGAAAGATCTACAAAAGCTGGAAGACTGGTCTAAAGCTTGGCAACTACGATTTAATGCAAAAAAGTGCAGTGTCATGCACTTGGGTAGCAGAAATCCAAGAGAAATGTACGCGATAGGGGGAGAAAGGTTGGTATGCACAGTTCAGGAAAAAGACCTTGGTGTGATTATCTCTGCTGATCTCAAGGTAGCAAAACAGTGCGACAAGGCAGTGGCAAAAGCCAGGAGGATGTTGGGCTGCATACAAAGAGGGATTACCAGCAGAAAAGAAGAGGTACTTATGCCACTGTATAGGTCACTGGTGAGGCCTCACTTGGAATACTGTGTTCAGTTTTGGAGACCATATCTTGCAAAGGATGTAAAAAGACTGGAGACTGTTCAGAGGAAGGCGACCAAAATGATTTGGAGCCTGCGTCAGAAGCCTTATGAGAAGAGACTTGAAGACCTAAATATGTATACTTTGGAGGAAAGGAGGCACAGGGGAGATATGATTCAGACCTTTAAATACTTAAAGAGAAATGATGAACAAACAAACCTCTTCCAAAGACGGGGAACCTGTAAAACTAGAGGGCATAACATGAAACTGCAAGGGGGTAAATTGAAAGGCAATGTCAGGAAATATTTTTTCACTGAAAGGGTGGTGGATGCTTGGAATGCCCTCCCGATGGAAGTGGTAGGGGCGAACACGGTGATGGAATTCAAAAAGGCATGGGACAAACACAGAGGATCCCTTTACAGAAATAGGAAAAAAAACAAAATAAAAACGGTACCATCTGACTTCTGAACCATATAACGTCTCAACAAATAGGGGTGTCCTACATGGAGTGGTGGGTTTACCCCTGAACAAGGATATGGGGAGGGGTGGCCTGCGCGGAGCGACAGGTGCACCTACTCTTGCCATCTTGCTGGGCAGACTGGATGGACCATGCTGGTCTTTATCTGCCGTCAACTACTATGTTACTATGTATGTTACTATGTCTGCAAAGACTACCTGCCACACACTGGCACTGACGAGGACCTGCAGCACAGCCTATCTCAGCCGAACAGGGTGCTGTAGATCTGGTGCTGGGTGCCCCATCTCACCCTCAGGGTGAGCACAGGACCCACACAATGTCACGGTCTGTAGCTACTCTTTGCCAGTAACACACACAGTCAGTTCCCCCTACCAGGCTGAGGTGCTGTGGAGATGCATACTCCATCCTGTGATCAGATGTAGACTGCTGATCTGCATGTGCAGTGCATCATGGGTACTGGTGGGTTTACCCTGTCCCGGTAACCACAGCAGACAGTTTGTGCGGTGACCTGCAGTCTTTCTGTAGCCTGCCAGCGCTGTGACAAAGGCTATAGAGGTGTAGTCCACTGATTAATACAATGATTGCTGAAGCAGAGGTCATGAGTTCAATCCTGCAGTGGTGTTATTTAATAAGGCTGTCTGAGGCATTTGCTTTTACTTCCTGTAACAGCCAGACATCTCTACAATCTGTGTTGCCAGCCATATAAACACCCTCACCTCGGTGCCATAACCTATAGGGCGCATTATAAAGTGCCTTGTCAGCCAGGGCGCTGTATAAGGCGCCCTATAGAGCACATTATAAAGTGCGCACTCCACCAAGGCACTGTATAAGGCACATTATAAGGTACCTTGGCAGATAGGGCACTTTATACTGTGCCCTATGGGGCGCCTTATGAGGCACCTTAGGTTACGGCACTGAGGTGAGGGTGTTTTTGCTTCCAGCACAGATTGTAGAGATGTGTCTGAGTGTAACAGGCAGGAAAAGGGATTGCCTTGAACAGCCTTATTAGATGAGACCTCTGAGGAATTGAACCTATGACTTCTGGCTCAGTAGTCATTGTATTAACCAGTGGGCTACACCTCTATAGCTTCTAACACAGCACTGGCATGAACTTAAGGTTACCACGTGTTACTCGGTCATTGCTACTTCAACGCCGGTACGCCCACTTCCTTATATGGCATTGGTCACGTTAACCTGCACCTAGCACCGGTAACATTAGGACGGTTTAGTAAACATACCCCAAAGTCTTTCAGTATGTGCACTTTTCAAAAGTCCTGCCAGCCCAACTATTAGGAAAATTAGGTGGATGCCAGGCGAAGGGGGGGCAAGAAGCAGCAAAGAGCCGACCATTCAAAGCTAAACAGTAGATTGTGACAGCCAGGGGGTATAGAACTTAAGGACTGCCTAGGACGCCAACACCTTCAAATAACCCTGGTCAGAGAGGGCGAGACCAGCATGACTTTGCTCAAAGTTCCCAGTTTGCCGTTTCTTTGGCTTGGTTTTAATGAGTTGCAGCCACCAAAGCAACAGAGCATTCTCTGATTCTGTTCCTTGTGGATGCCTTGTAACTGTGGGGCCCAGAGCAGTTGCCCTATTTGCCCCCCTCTAACACTGGCCTTGACTGGACAAAATATTGGTCGGGCTCTGCCACCGATGCTGTTTTCCTAGTCTTGCCTTATTTTAGTTTGCAAAATTTAGGTTCATTAAAATTTTTTGTAGATGTCATGCATAACATGTGTTTGCCCTTTTTAGGATCTCCTGTGGCATGAGTTAGACCATCGAGCATTGTAGATACTTGACCAACTCAGTGCAGTCCCAGTGGTTCGTCATGGTAAGAGGGGTAGTAATGTGCTTCTAGGCCCAAAGTGATCTAATTCACAGTCACTCTAATTAAAGTTTGCACACGCACATTTGTTGTTCCAAATCAATAAAGAAAAATTTACTATAGCAAAAGTCTAAAGTGGTAGGAACCAACAAAATCCTTTTCCAGAAATACAGTCTCAATAATACGCATCCCAGCAAAGATATAAAATACAGATTAGTTATGAAAATTCCAACTGTCCCTTCAACCTTCCTTTTGTGTAAGGCTTTCTGAGAATCACACATAGGAGCCTTTTAGAACAGATTCTCTCTTGTACCTGTGCTAGAGGCGCTCAAGACTGATTCCACTCTCCTTTCTTTAAGATGGGTACCATCTAAGGGCTGCAGGAACGGAATTCTCCTCCACAGTCGCAGAATATAGCTTCACAGCTGTAAATTTCCAATACGCTACAGAAAAACCTAGTGAGGATTTACCCTTGGGGGAATTCTGTGCAACTGCGCAATGCGCAAATTGTGCAGAATTCCCCACCTATGCAGAATTCTGCACAGGCACTGGCATCGGCAGACAATGAGGCAGGATCGGGGGCACAGGCATTAAGAGCACCCAATCCTGCCTCACTGTTAGCAGCAACACAGTCGACAGAGCATTTTGGTTTGCTCCCATGGCTGTGCTAGCTTCTGAAGCCTGCACCATGCTCTTTCAAAAGGTCAACAAAAGTGCTTCCTGTTGACCTTTTGCAAAGCATGGTGCTAACATCAGAAGCTAGTACAGTCGTGGAAGCAAACCAAAATGCTTTCGCAGCTGTGTTACTGTGATCAGCAAAGAGAAGGGTTGCTGGTGAGTCGAGGGTGGGAAGGCTGGGGGCAGAAGAAGGGTTGCTGGTGAGTCAGTGGGTATGGCTGGGATAGGAGATGGGTTGCTGGAGGGTCAGGGCTGGCTGAAGGCAGGAGAAGGTCTGCTGGTGAGTCGGGGCTGGCTGGGGGCAGGAGAAGGGCAGCTGGTCAGTTGGACTGGGGGCAGGAGAAGGACTGATAGTTGGGGAGCTGGGGGTGGGAGAAGGGCTGCTAGTGAGTCAGGGGGTATGACTGGGGCAGGAGAAGGGCTTCTGGTGAGTCAGGAGGCTGGCTGGGAGCTGGAGAAGGGCTGCTGTTTTTTTTGGGGCTGGGGGCAGGAGACGGGATGCTGTTGTTCTGGGGGTGGCTGGGGGCAGAAGAAGGGCTGTTAGTGAGTCAAGGAGTGTTACTGGGGGCAGGATCAGGTCTTCTGGTGAGTCAGGAGGCTGGCTGTGAGCAGTAGAAGGGCAGCTGGTGAGTTGGGGGGCTGGGGTAGGAGAAGGGCTGCTGGTATTTTGGGGAACAGGGGGGCAAGGATTGATTGGGGACAGAATGGTGATTGGAGCAAGAGAGCTAAGGAGGAAAAAGGCATGGGAAATTTCAGGTTTAAAGCAGATGTTAAGCTTTATGATGGGGGAATTCTGTACAAAAATTTACTAATAAAGCATGAAGATTTTTGCAGAATTTTAAAATACTGCACACAGAATTTTACATTTTTTACCTCAGGTGTAAGGACTGAGCATTTCTTCTCTTTGTGAGAAAGAAGGAGAAACTCTCCCATTCATAAATTTACTAGAAAAATGGAGAAACAGGTCCACTATGTGCCCAATTCAGTAAAGCGAATAGCGGGGCTGTATGTTCCAGTGGGATGTGCAGCTCTTTTAGCCGCCTGGCCCGTATTCTGCAAAGCGATCTCCCCGCATGCACACAGCCTCAGTGTCAAGAAATCTGGATGGGGTTAGAGAGTGGGCAGAGCGGAGGTGGTACAGGCACCCAGACATACAGATACGATTCAGGTCACGGTCGTGTATGTCTACCAGCTGCTATCAAGACTTGGGGTTTATACCATCATAGAGGAGTTATAAGCCCCGGTTGCTGCCTTGGGCAGCCCACACAACTGCACCATATGGCCAGCAGAGGGGCAAGTGAGTCCCTATCACTCAATCTGGACCCTAGCTGCCCCTGCCGAGGGTTTGGCAGTAGGGAAAAAAGAGTTGGCACTACAGCAGGCTGGCCATGTCGCAGGGAGGACATCTCCCACAGGGATGCAGGGGCATGCCTGGTCATCTCAGTGCCTGATCCTGCACCAGTGGGAACGTCTAGCTCCGGTGCAGAATTGGGTACTAACAAGGCTGTTCTATTTGGGGGTGTCCAGACAGCCCGGACATGCCCTTTATGGGATTTGGCCGCACGTGTACATTAAAAGACAAGTAGCCTTCCTACTAACACAATACTACCCCTCAAAAACTTTCCTTATTTAATATAATTATATTACCTTTTTTTCTCCATCTTTATGGGGTATTTCAAAGCAAATAACAACAAGCCTGAATAATATTACAATAAATATATTTACAAATATATGGATTATAACTATAGAGATAACATGGATGTTGCTGTATAGGCAGCAGCACCATCCAGTGTCCCTACTAAGTTACTACAATTAAAGAGCCTACCATTTTCCATAAGATTGGAGATTCTTGCTGCCAAAAATATGTTGGAAGGAGACACCTCTTGGAGGGAAAATCCAACTTCATATATAAACTACTCCCAATGACAGAATTCTGTCCTTGGCACCCAGCCATTGTACATGAGGAGGAAGTAAGGTGCCTGCCTTTTGGGCAGGTGCCTTTGGCACATAGCTCTCATACCATTATGAGTAAGCAACAGGCTCAGAGCAGCAGCGTAGGAGAAGAGAGCAGAGGGTTGATGTCTGTGCAAAACATGCCAGTGCCCCACTATCTCAGAAGGACAGTAGCTCTGCCTGTGTTAAAAAGGAGAAAGGTTCCAGAAACTGTACTAACAATTCAGCCTTCCAGTGCATCAGAGCCAAGAGCCCTGCAGAGCAGTTTTGGGGCTCTGCATCTACAGAAGCCACCAGCTCTTAGGAAGAAAGGAATCCACCAGTGAATCATACACCAGTGAGACCAAATCCAGGAGTAAGTCCAGCACTGAGTCAGGGACACATCTGCATCACTATCAGCTTTAGGTACGCTGGGAAAGAGTACTAGAGACAAAAGAGAGTGGTTGCCACTCAGGGATAACAGAGCTGCAGAAGTGGTGAAGAATGGAGTAACTGTTCAGTTTAAGATAAAGAATTGAAGGGAGTGTGGTAACGTAGCAAACAGAGGAGAAAAGGAGTAATCTTCCTGTAACTGCTTCCCAATAGGAAGAAATGCCAGATACTTGCTGTCTTATAGGACACTATACACCAGTGAAAGCTTATCCCAAGCTTGACACAGTACTTGGAAAGGTACTGTCGTGTGAGCGTGAGGCCCAAATAAATGCTTGATGCAGAACTCAGAGACTTTGTGGACTAGAGCTCGAAACGCATTACTGTGTCACACCTGGAATAAGATTTCAATGGTGTGTAGTGCCCTATAAGACTTCAAGTATCCACCTCTTCTTCGCATTGGGATAAAGATTAGTCAATGTGGAAAAAAGCTAAGTATCACTATTTTGTGTTTGACACAATATATTGTGTTTTTGCATTCACAGGTTTGTTTTTTTAACCTTTCTTTAGAATAAAAGGAAGTTTTGTGTCTTGAGAGGTTTTTCCCTCCCTTAGTGAACCGTCCGACATTTATCCATGTCGTTTTGGTGAACTGTTTAAAGAACTGCTCTTGTTTTAGTCTGAGCCTATTTGTTTGTTGGATGATACTACAGTGGTTCGGGACTTATCTGCTTTAGTATTTAGAGTAATAATTTAATGGCACAATATTGCATTTGATTTATTTTGGTGATGTCAGTAAATGGTCCCTTTATACTGGATATGGCCTTGTTCATCTTAATTATTATGGGCCCGATTTTTTAAGGCATTTACATGGGTAGCTGCCCTAGTTACACGTGTAAATGCTTTAACAGGAATTTTCAAAGGCACCTACACAGGTAGTACCTTCGAAAATCCTCTCGTTTGTCCCTTATGCGCCCTGATGCTATACGGTTAGTATCGAGGCATGTCGGGGGCGTTCCAGGGAAGAGCAGGAGCAGAGATTTTCGATGCTACCTGGTTAGCCCTCAGCGCCTTAAAAATAGGCGAGAGTTTTCCTTGCCTATCTTTGAGGCGTGGGGCTAACCATGTAGCATCAAAAATCGCTGCTACCCGCTTAGCCTCGGCAGCTGCCGGTATGTCCAGCCAATCCGGATCTTCACTTCCATTGCCACGAAAGTGAAAATCTGGGTTAAGGGGTTTGGTGGGCAGGCTATGTGCAACATGGCGCACAACCTGCCTAATTGAAGATTGTGCCCTATATTTCGAACTTTAGGTGTTAAATTTAACTTGGATAATTTTTCCCTGGCTTGGAACCCAGCATATTCATCTCTTTCCATGTGGACTAGGAGTTGGATCTTGAAGTCCTTCATCTCTGGGTCTTTCTCTTCCCTTTTCATCTCCTCTTTGAATTATTTTGGCACTGGGGCCAGGTTCTGTGTCTCTGCACTACCTGCCAAGCTATGGTACACAGCTTCCATGTGGTAAGTGTCTGCCCCGTCTGCTAAATACAGGGCAGTGGCTGGGCATGCCCCAGTGTTTACCGCAAAGGGAGGCATGGTTATTAAGGGGCATGCCAGTAATGTGCGTTTGAGCCATGAAACAAGTGCAGAGGCTCATACAAACTTTAGGAGGCGCGTGTTTCCATTCCCCTGCCATAGCATGTTGCTAGTGTACAGGACCATGCTAAACAGCATATGGGTGCACTTAATGCCACCCACTCTAACAGCAACATTCATGGTTAGTGCATGTCCAAAACTCCCACCCTAACCATGATGCACCGTCAATGCCCATATTTGTCCTCTGACCCGCCCAGTCCCCATCCAATCAGGTACTACCTAGTTAGTGCAGGAGTTTTAGTGTGGGGCCCCTAAGCTGTCTGTTAACATGGCACGCTTACCACATGGCAAACCTCGCATTAGCACTTAACCCCCAGTATTTGCACTTTCCATACCTTTTTTACAGTTAAGGTGTGGTAAGTGCAAACATTTACTGTACTTTAGTATAAAGAACCCTATAATACTGTCATTTACATGTGTAGATGACACATAATGTTAGGTGGTTACTTACAAAAAATACCCTCTAAAAGTCTAGATGTGCAGGGGTCTTCTTCCAGCCCTGATGTGACTTCTAGGCCTGAAAAATAAGAGAGTTCCTCAGTAATTTATGTCATTGTGCCAGGTGTGAAAGAGAATCTTACCAAGTGAATATTAAAGTATTCTCGTAGAGTTTACAGTAAGAAAAGGAGCAGACCCCATAAGATTGAACTGCATGGGAACTGTTTTTTTTTAAAGTGAAACCATGCTGTTTTCGGGAAGATTTAAGGTGTTTTTTGATGATGAACTTTGACTTTCAACTCCCCTCCCCAATGCTGGGGTGTCAGTCACCAGCATCAACAGGATGTGCACAGTGCTTTCTGCATAAAATCGCAGTGAAAATGGCGCGGAGTGCTCTAAAACTGTGCATCTGGTGTCATGTGGTGGGCACTGTTTGGGTGTTTGACTGGTTTTCATATTTTTTGCCATTTTGGGTTTTTTTAGGGTGTTTTTTTATGTTTCTGTTCTTTAACACCTTTGCCCAGTGTATAGTAATTTTAAAGTGATAAGCACATCTTGTTTTGTTGGGAGGCTTGTACTATTCAGCTACTGCATTGCTCTTCATATAATTGCTAGGTTAATGTCTTTGGTTTTCCTAGTTTGGTTACACTATTGTGGTTAGTGGTCCTATTACATTCGGTACTCGTTTTAAGAGAGGTTTCGGCACTTTGAGGTAAATTCTTTTGTTTCTGTTTCTTTTCACCATTTTGAGTATTTGTGCTGTCACCTATAGTATGAGTAAAGGGGAAAGGTGTCTTTTTGCATCACAAAATATCTTTTCCTAATTGTTTTCTTTTCTTTCCTTTTTTGGTGTCTTTTGTTCGTCTTCTTGTTCTCCTTTCCTTTTTGTTTTTGAGTTTTTGTTCTGTTTTTCATTTTCATTTTGGTTTTCTGTATTTTTTGGCTCCCAGGCCATCTTTCAATTGGTCTGGTGTCTAGAAGAACTGTATGTCGGCTCCTTTCATCAAAACATGTCGGGTTCTGATAAATGATTCAAACACATTGGCACCGCCACTCACTACTTGCAGATAGGACAGCTGAGCTTTTGGAATGTTGTTTTAGAACTGTATGTATAAAGACCATTTGTCATTTTTCCTTTGCTGATCCAGTATTCCTCTGCTTTGTACTGTGTCTGGGATAGAAAATTTTTCATGTGGGTGTTATCTCCTTCTAATAAGCCACTCACTTTTCCTCGTTTCAGGCTGACAAGCTTGAATTGGGGGAAATCTTCTTTTTAGCCTGTTATAAATATTGAATCCTTCAAGACCTTGAATTTGAGCAATAAAAATCATCCATTGATGGTTATTCCCTGGATACCTGCCATAAATTATATATGCATACACCTCTTGCTCTCTTTCTCATAGATTAACTGTATTTGACAGCGTCTGTAAATATGTGTTTCTAAGACTCTTTTCCTCAGTGGCAAGGAAAATTTAGATGACGCTTTCCGATGCTGTAAACAACTGATATCAGCCCTGGCAGCTTTGCTGAATATTTCATAAGTTAAAGAGATTGCTGGAAGAGCAGGAAATCTGTGCTTGGTGCTGACATAATTTCACGCTCTTTCCATCCTTTTCAATATGCCCCTGCCTGATATCCTTCAGTATCACGGCTTTACATGCTGACCATCATCTGATAAAATAAATCTGAAGGGAAGTTACAGCATGTTGAACAAATCTGTGAAATAGTTTCTAGAGGATTTTCTCTATGGAGAAAAAAGTGGACGTCATATCATTCCTGCTATTCACAGACAAACTTTCCCTAGTTACCATCACAGTGAAGTTCTGCCTGTGCCTATGGGGAAAACCCATCTCTTGATAGTAGTACACATGCAATTATGTACCTCATTTCCAAGTAGAAATGGGAGAAACCATAGCCTTCGTTGGCTTTCTACTCTATTCTGGACCTTGTCAGGAATGTTACTGAGGGTCTGATGAAGTGGCCGGAGAAGCGCATTTTTTAGTTTAACTCATAGGTGCTTGGAATGTTGAAAATGCCTAAGAAGATGCAGAAGGTACAGGACAAAAATTCAGAGATTTCAGCAAAATATATTCTGAAAATAGAAACTGTGGTGCTATACTGTAAATGCACAGAGAGCTGATTTCATCTGCAGGAAGAATACCTTTATGCATCTGGACATTCTAAGGTAGACACGCAATTATTCTATTCAGTGTTACTAGCCATGGGATGCAATGCAACGTACAAATCCAAATGCAATTGCTGACAAGTTGAAAAGTGTACATATGCAATGTGACAGAATGGTTTGTTACCCCCATCGGCAGAATCAGGTATGTGGTGGATATGTGTGTGTGTCTGTGTCATGGGGAATGTCAAGGGGTGCATGCATGTATGTGTGTCATGGAGAGTGTCAGGGTTACACATTCGTGTGTGTGATGAGTTGGGTCAGTGGTGCATGCACATGTATGTGTCATGTGGAATATCAGGATGCATGAACATACATTGGAATGTGTGTGTATGTCAAGTGTCAGGACTTCATCTACGTGTATGTTTCATGAGGAGGGTCAGGGGTGTGCACATGTGTGTGTATCATGGGGAGTGCAAAGGGTATGTGTGCATATGTGTGTGTCGTGAGAAATGTCAGGGGTGCATTCACATATGTTTGTCTGTGTTTTTGTCATGGTAGTGTTGGGGAGCTGTGTGTTTCATGAGAAGTATCAGGAATGTGTGCATGTGTGTGTTATGGGGAGTGCCAGGGTATGTGCATGTGTGTTATGGGGAGTGCTGGGGGTGTGTGCACATGTGTGTGTTATGGGGAGTGCCAGGGTATGTGCATGTGTGTTATGGGGAGTGCTTGGGGTGTGTGCACATGTGTGTGTTATGGGGAGTGCCAGGGTATGTGCATGTGTGTTATGGGGAGTGTCAGGAGTGTATGCATTTGTGTGTTATGGGGAGTGCCAGGGTATGTGCATGTGTGTTATGGGGAGTGCCAGGGTATGTGCATGTGTGTTATGGGGAGTGCTGGGGGTGTGTGCACATGTGTTTGTTATGGGGAGTGCCAGGGTATGTGCATGTGTGTTATGGGGAGTGCTGGGGGTGGGTGCACATGAGTGTGTTATGGGGAGTGCTGGGGGTGTGTGCACATGTGTGTGTTATGGGGAGTGCCAGGATATATGCATGTGTGTTATGGGGAGTGCTGGGGGTGTGTGCACATGTGTGTGTTATGGGGAGTGCCAGGGTATGTGCATGTGTGTTATGGGGAGTGCTGAGGGTGTGTGCACATGTGTGTGTTATGGGGAATGCCAGGGTATATGCATGTGTGTTATGGGGAGTGCTGGGGGTGTGTGCACACGTGTGTGTTATGGGGAGTGCCAGGGTATGTGCATGTGTGTTATGGGGAGTGCCAGGGTATGTACATGTGTGTTATGGGGAGTGCTGGGTGTGTGTGCACATGTGTGTGTTATGGGGAGTGCTGGGGGGGTGTGCACATACAGTGCCTTGTGAAAGTTTTCAATCCTTTGGTTTTTGTCCTGTTTTGTCGCATTACATATAACCTGGTTTGAAAATGGAGGTTCATTTGGATGTTAGGTAATGGACCTAACAATATAGTCCAAATTGGTGAAGTGAAATGACAATAAAATACCTTATATATATAAAAATAACAAGTAAAAACTGAAAAGTTGTGCATATGCATTTATCCCTTTTCTGCATATGTATTCATCCCTTTTGCTATGAAACCCCTAAATAAGATCAGGTCCAACCAATTAACCTCAGAAGTCACATAATTGGTTGATTAGGGCTCACCTGTGTACAATCCGTATCACATGATCTGTCACATGATGCCTGCATAAATATACCTGTTCTGAAAGATCCCTAACTCTGCAACACCACTAAGAAAGTAACATGAAGACCAAGGAGCACTCCAAACAGGTCAGAGACAAAGTTGTAGAGAAGTATAGATCAGGGATGCGTTATAAAAAAATATCCCAAATTCTGAATATCCTACAGAGCACCATTAAATCCATTATAACAAAATAGAAAGATATGGCATCAACCTGACAAAAGAAGTCTGCCCACCAAAACTCTCAGACCGGGCAAGGAGGGCATTAATCAGAGATGCTACAAAGACACCAAGGATAACACTGAAGGAGCTACAAAGATCCACTGCAAAGATGGGTTATCTGTCCATAGGACCACTTTAAGCCATACACTCCACAGAGCGGGGCTTTATGGAAGAGTGACCAGAAAAAAGCCTTTGCTTTAAGAAATAAATAAGAAAACACATTTGGAGTTTGCACAACAGCATGTGGTGGCGAACCCCCCCCCCCCCCAATACATGGAAGAAGGTTCTCTGATCCGATGAGACAAAAACGCCATGTGTGGCGCAAACCCAACACTTTCCATGATGCTGGTGGCAGCATCATGCTGTGGGGATGTTTTTCATTGGCAGGGATCAGGATTGAAGGAATGATGGATGGCACTAAATACAGGGCAATTCTTGAGGAAAACATATTTCAGTCTGCCAGAGATATGAGACTGGGATGAAGGTTCACCTTCCAGCAGGACAATGACCCTAAACATACTGCTAAAGCTGGTTTAAAGGGAAACATTTAAATGTCTTGGAATGGCCTAGTCAAAGCCCAGATTTCAATCTAATTGAGAAGCTGTGGCATTACTTGACGTTTGCTGTATACCAATGCAACCCATCTAACTTGAAGGAGTTTGAGCAGTTTTGCCTTAAGGAATGGGTGAAAATCCCAGTGGCTAGATGTGATAGGCTAATAGAGACATAACCCAAGAGACTTGCAGCTGTAATTGCAGCAAAAGGTGGCTTTACGACATATTGACTTTGGGGGGTGAATATCTATGCACACTCCTGCTTTCAGGGGTTTTTTTTGTCTTAATTATTGTTTGTGTTACAATAAAGGACCTTCAAAGTCATAGGCATGTTGTGTATATCATATGGTGCTAACCCCCAAAACTCCGTTTTAATTCCAGGTTTAATGCGACAAAACCGGACAAACACAGAGGGTATGAATACTTTTGCAATGCACTGTATCTCTGGCATGGAGAGTATCAGGGATTGTGGGCACCTATGTATGTGTGTCATGGGGAGTGTGTGTACATATGCATGTGCATTATGGGGCATGTCGGGGGGGTTCATGAACATAAGTTTGAGTTATGTTTGTGTTATGAGCAGTGTCCGAGGGTGTGTGTGTCATGAAAAGTGTCAGGTATGTGTGTGTGCACATCGTGGGGTGTGTTAGTGCATATGTGTGTGTGTGTATGTTTCATGTGCAGTGTTGGGGTTCATGTGAGGTGCCTATGTGTGTGTCATGGGGATTGTTGTGGGTGCGTGTGTGATGAAGAGTGTTGGAGTGGTGGGGGGGGTACATGGGTGTCTGAGTGGCCTGTGTTTGTGCACACGTGTCTTGTGGCTATGTACATGTATGTGTATCAGGAACTGTGTGTGCATATATGTGTTAGTGTGTTTGGTGGGGGGTGTCTATGTGTGCGTATGTTGGAGCAGTTGGTATATCATTATCTTTATTTGATTTTTGATATATCACTCTCACTCTTGCAACAGAGCGATTTACAAAGAAACAATCGGGCTACTACAGAAAATCATAAAAAGGAAAGGAATGCCAATTATAATAGGAAAGAGAGAGAGAGACAGATTAAGCCAGAAAAGTATTAGGTAAGGAGGATGTGGGAGAGGCTGCTGGGTTGGGGAGGGAGGGGACACATAATAGATGAAGACGGGTCAGGGAGGAGCGAGGTCAAAAGCAGTGCAGAAGAGGTGAGTTTTCAGGAGAGCTTCGAGTCTGGGGAATGAGGGCGCTAGGAGGAGGTCCACAGGAAGGAAGTTCTGAAGGAGAGGGCCAATGAAGAAGAAAGGGGAATGACGGGTGGACTCCAGGGTGAAACAAGGTAAAGACAGGCGGTTGGAATGAATGAAACGGAGCGAACGGTAGGAAGCATGAAAGCGGATCAAATCAGAAAGATATTGTGCAGTGTGTGTGTGAATAGCTTTATAGACCAAGATAAATATCTTAAACTGTATCCGGTACTTGATGGGAAGCCAATGAAGGTGTATGAGGAGTGGAGTGATGTGATCATGACATTTGGAGTGGGTAAAAATCCGGGCAGCGCAGTGTTCTGCAAAAGCTGTAATCTATGAAGTTGATATTGGGGGAGGCCGGAGAGGGTAACATTATGTGTGTGTGTGTGTGTGTGTGTGTATGTCTGCACTTTCTTCTGTCCTACTACACCAATTACTTGTTCCTCCCGCTCTCTTGCACTATTTCCCCTTCCTATCCATAACTGCTCCCTCATGCACTTTCCCTCTTTTCCCTCTGCCCACCGATGCACTCCCCTCCGCTGTTATCCAACCTTGCACGGTCTTAGGCCTTGCATCACCTCTCTCCTTTCTGTTCTCCCTTAATGCACTCACCATCTCTTTTCCTTCTCACCCATAACCTTATCTCTTCCCTTACGCTCCACCCCTCTTCATCTATCCTCTACTAGAATAGCCCCTCCCCTTATGCTCTGTCCCTTCCTTTCCTTCTAACCCAGCCCCTTCCTTTAAGCCTCATCCCCTCAACTGCCCCTTCCCTTAGGCTTTACCTGTTCTTTTGGTGCTGCTCTCCTCCTCTTCAGGATGCAGCCCTGCTCTTCGAGCTGGCAGGACCCAAGGCCTCCTGCCAAACTTTTCAGGCCGTAGCACTGCTCTTCATGCCACTGGGATCATGACTCTTGTTGGCTCTTCATCCTGTTGGTTTGGGCAGGCAGAGGGAGGGGAGAAGCTTATGCATACACAAACATACGTACAAACAGACAAAAATCCAGCCAGCTTGACCCTTGACAATAGGCACTACACTTACGTGAAAGGCGCCTAAAAAGGCTGTGGTGACAGAGCACTGGAAGGTTGCTCCAGTTATAGAAAGAGAAGAGCTGAACTAGGAAAATTTATGTTCTGCAGAAGTATAGGTGTCAGAATGGGGTGGGCCACACAGGCCCTGGCCCCACCACAATTTTGCCCACCAGCCATGAGATGGGATCCCCATGTAAAGAAACTTGCATCAGGGCCACAATCGCGCCCTTCCCCTCCTTTTCTGCTTGTGGAGATCCTATCTCCTGTGGGCAGGAGAGAGAAAGGCAGCTATGATTTATTGATTTATTTAACAGGTTTTCTATACTGCCTTTTCCTTCAATCAAAGCGGTTTACATGGCATATATAAACAGAGTACACAGCAAACAGGGGGAAGTAGAGAGAAAATTATTTACAGAAATGGGTATAACCGGTTTACAAGGCATATATATAAGTAGCTTATTTACAGAAATGGGTATAAGTGGTTTACAAGGCATATATAAGCAGAGTACACAGCTAACAGGGGGGGGGACATGTAGGGGAGAGTAGAGAGAAAATTATTTACAGAAATGGGTATAAGTGGTTTACAAGGCATATATAAGTAGAGTTCATAGCAAATGGTAGGGAGAGGGAGGCATGTGGGGGGGCACAGCGAGTAACTTATTTACAGAATTGGTATATGTGGCATGCCTGTAGGGGACTTAGGAAGCAACTTATTTACAAAGTAAGTATATACATTTCGAGTCACTGGAGGATTCAGCTAGAAGGAGGAGGGTATTCAGATGGATCTTGTTCAAGGGTAAATGCTGTGCATGAGGTGGTAGGTCCAAAATGGCCTATGTAGAGTAGGGATTTTAATTTCTATCTGAAGTCTTTGATATCAGTAGTAGCTCTTAAGTCGTTAGGAAGGGTGTTCCAAAGGGATGGTGCTGCAAGGGATAATTCTCTTGAAGATATAGCCTTTGTGGTTTGGGGGTAGGATCTGGGCGTTTGGATGGTGTCCAGTCTGTTGCGTCTTCTTGGCCTGAAGCTTGTGTCAGGGCAGTTAAGCCCTCAAGACCGCCGGCGTATATCTTATGCTTGATTTTGAATATGTTCAGGGTAGTTTTGAATCAGATGCGGGAAGTGATCAGGAGCCAGTGCAGTTATTTCAGTTTTGTAATGATGTGATTGTGCCTTGTTGAGCCAGTGATTATGATCGCGGCAAAGATTCCTTCTGTCTGCCTGCGGGGATCCAATCTCCCATGGGCAGACAGAAGGGAGTCTTTGGGGTGCCCCTGGTTGGTAGTTTGTGAATCAGCTTACTTTTCAGCTGCCTTACAACCAGGTTTACAGCAGCAGCATGCCAATCAGAAGGTTGGGGTGCTCGGGAGCCCCCAATTATGGAAGTTAAGGGGTTGAAGCACCTCAGGATTTTGGGGGACTTTGAAGAATGTGTCTGGAGTCCCATATCTACCCTTTCTTTAGAAGAGGACAGGAAGTTTGGTGAAGATGAAGGAAGAGGTCTCTCTTCTGGGGACCCTCTCACCTGAGGAAGGGGAGCTCTCCCATTTTGAAGGAAATCAGTCAAGAACTGCTGGTGTCACTTATCTCCCAAGCTTCCTCCTCCCTTCACATGACAGCAATAGTGACCAAGGAGGCATCAGATGAAGAACTTATCTTCAAGGGCTGCTTAACCGTCTAAGGAGTGGAGGAGTGGCCTAGTGGTTGGGGCAAGGTACTTCAGGCCGGAAGGTCGGGGGTTCAAATCCCACTAGAGGACAGCAACCTTGGGCCGGAAGGACTGGGGTTTCTAGTCCCACAGGTGCTCCTTGTGGTCTTGGGCAAGCCACTTAACCCTCCATAGCCCATGTTCCCTGTAAAATAGTTATCTCCAAGTTATAATGCCCTGTTCAATGTAACTTCAGTTTGTTCAATGTAAACCGCACTGATGCAGAATAGCGCGGTATATAAGAGAATGTAAATAAATAAATAAATAAAAATAAATAAATTCCACCTTCATAAGGCACCCAGAAGGCAAGCTTTCATGGAATAGAAAGTTCGTGAAGATTGCTGAAAGGGAGCAGAGTCATGGGGATGCTCTCTCTGCTTCCATAGGAGGAGATTGATTTGGAGCTCCTTGGGGTGACTCCGCCAATGCCGTTGATACTGCCAACAGTCCTTCCACCTTGAGCATCTCCTCATCTCATCTGGTGGACTGACTTTCTCTGGGCAAGCTCTTAGAAACATAGAAACATAGAAATATGATGACAGAAAAAGACCACATGGCCTATCTAGTCTGTCCTTCCATAACAACTACAACAGTCCCCTTCTTACCTTTAGAGATCCTCTGTGTTTGTCCCATGCTTTTTTGAATTCAGTTACTGTCCTCATCTCTACCACCTCCACTGGGAGACTATTCCACGGATCCACAACTCTTTCCGTAAAGAAATATTTCCGCATATCACTCCTGAATCTATCTCCCTTCACCCTCATCCCATGTCCCCTCGTAGCAGAACTTGCTTTCAATTGAAAGAGGCTCTCTCCCTGAACATTTATGCCACGGAGGTATTTAAACATCTCAATCATATCACCTCTATCCCACCTTTCTTCTAAGGTGTACATATTAAGATCCTTCAGTCTGTCCTCATATGCTTTATAATGAAGACCACTAATCATTTTAGTAGCCACCCTCTGCACCGACTCCATCCTGTTCACATCCTTTTGAAGGTGCGGTCTCGAGAATTGCACACTATACTCCAAATGAGGTCGCACCAAAGACTTATACAGAGGCATTATCACCTCCTTTTTTCTGCTAGCCATTCCTCTCCGTATGCACCCAAACATCCTTCTAGCTTTTGCTGTCGCCTTTTCTACCTGTTTAGCTACTTTAAGATCATCAGACACAACCATGCCTAGGTCCCACTCTTCTTTAGTGGACAAAAGTACTTCACCCCCTATACTATATTGCTCCCTTGGATTGCTGCAGCCCAAATGCATGACCTTACATTTTTTAACATTAAATCCCAGCTGCCAAATTCTAGACCATTCTTTAAGCTTAGCTAGATCCCTCCTCATGTTATGTACCCCTTCCTGAGTGTCTACTCTATTGCAGATTTTGGTATCATCCGCAAAGATGCAAACCTTACCTGAAAGCCCTTCCGCTATATCACTAACAAAGAGGTTAAAAAGAATCGGACCAAGGACAGATCCCTGGGGCATACCACTGATAACATCCTTCTCCTCAGAGTGAGCTCCATTTACTTGTACTCTTTGTCGCCTCCCACCCAACCAATTTCTAACCCAAGCAGTAACTTTAGGGTCCATCCCTAGGGTGCTCAGTTTGTTTACAAGTCGCCTGTGAGGAACAGTGTCAAAGGCTTTACTGAAATCTAAAAATACCACATCTAGGGCTCTCCCTTGGTCCAACTCCCTGGTCACCCAGTCAAAGAAATCAATCAGATTTGTCTGACAAGACCTGCCTCTGGTGAATCCATGCTGCCTCGGACCCTGTAATCTGATGGACTCCAGAAACCTCACTATTTTCTCTTTCAGCAGCGTTTCCAATAATTTACTCACCACCGAAGTTAAACTAACCGGCCTGTAGTTTTCAACCACATCCTTACTTCCGCTTTTGTGTAAAGGCACCACATGAGCCTCTCTCCAGTCCTTTGGCACCACTCCCGACTCCAACGAGGCATTGAAAAGGTCAGTCAGTGTAGCTGCTAGAACGTCCCCAAGTTCCCTCAGTATTCTCGGGTGTATCCCATCCGGTCCCATCGCTTTGTCTACTTTAAGTTGAGATAGTTTCTCACGAACACAGTCTTTTGAAAATTGTTCAAGATGTCCTTTGCTTCTGTTCATATTTGTGGGTGTTTTCTGAGGTCCTGCTCCTGGTTCTTCATCTGTGAACACAGAACAAAAATATTTGTTAAGCAATTCCGCTTTATCCTTATCAGCTTCTACATATTCCTCCCCTGCACCCTTGAGTCTGACAATACCACTCTTGCCCTTCCTCTTCTCACTAATATATCTGAAAAATGTCTTATCCCCCCATTTTATTGCATTGGCTATTTCCTCCTCCTTTTGAATCTTTGCCTTCTTGACTTAACATAAGAACATAAGAACATAAGATATGCCATACTGGGTCAGACCAAGGTCCATCAAGCCCAGTATTCTGTTTCCAACAGTGGCCAATCTAGGTCATATGTACCTAGCAGTTTCCCCAAGGGACACAGGTTCCACAGTGCTTGTATTGGTTCAAGAATTGATATCCTGGGTCCCTTCTTTATAATGGTTTATGGACCTTTCCTCCAGGAACTTTCCAAACCTTTTTTAAACCCAGCTACGCTAACAGCCTTTACTACATCCTCCGGTAACAAATTCCAGAGTTTGATTACACATTGAGTGAAAAAATATTTTCTTTTATTAGTCTTAAATAGTTTACCCTGTAGCTTCATTGCATGTCCCCTAGTCTTTCTATATTCTGATAAGGTAAACAATCGATCTACGTTTACCCGTTCCACTCCGTTCATTAATTTATAGACTTCTATCATATCTCCCCTCAGCCGTCTCTTTTCCAGGTTAAAAAGCCCTAACCTTTTTAGCCTTTCTTCATAGGAGTATCCTTCCATCCCCTTTACCATTTTGGTGGCTCTTCTCTGAACCTTTTCTAAAATCGCTATATCCTTTTTAAGATACGGCGACCAGAATTGCACACAATATTCAAGGTGCGGTCTCACCATGGAACGATATAGAGGCATTATAATATCTTTTGTTTTATTTTCCATTCCTTTCCTTATCATACCTAGCATTCTATTTGCTCTCTTGGCCGCCGCTGCACACTGGGCCGAGGGTTTTAACATGGTATCCACAATGATGCCTAAATCTTTTTCCTGGGTGGTGGTTCCTAATGTGGAACCTGGCATCGTGTAACCAACTACTTTGCTAGCTTCTCTAAGTTTTTCCAAATACAGATGCCTGTCTTCCTCTCTCTGTGATCTGTTGTATTTCATGAAGGCCTCCCTCTTTTTCTTCACTTTTTCAGCTTCTTCTTTCGAAAAACCATAGCGGTCTCCTTTTCCTTTTACCTTTATTTACCATTTTAACAAAAAGGTTGGTTACCTTGTGATGTATACTATTCCCGTAATTGGGGCTGGTGTCCAGTGGCCCCCTCTTCTCATCTACCAGGTCCCCTTTCTCATATCCTCTCCAATCTTATCCCTTGCACTCAGTCAACCCTGCCCACCCCACTGGGTCCTTTAACACTTCCTCTCATCTCCTTCTCTACCTAGCTCTTACCAATTGCAGCTCTCTGCACTCCAAAACGCTCCTGGTTCATGATCTAATTACTCAATACTCTCTCGACATTATTTTCGCAACAGAGACATGGCTGAAGGAGGGAGACTATCCCCTCCTCTGCCGATGCCTCGCTCCTGGTTATTCAGTTGTTGCCACCCCTTGGCTAGGGCACTCAGGGGGTGGGGTTGCTGTCTTCTTTTGTTCCTCCCTGCCTCTGCACACATCTCTTCCCTCCGTTATCCAGAATCTCTCCTCCTCTGTTTACAGGCTTCCCCTACAATTCACTTCCTTCTCATTTATGCTCCACCTGCTGTCTATCCCCACCTCTGGGATGCTCCCCTTCTTACCATTTCAGAGAACTCCCTCCAGTTTCCCACCTACTAATCTTGGGGGACTTTAATATCCATTTCCAATCCCTAACCTTCTCCCATGACTGCACCTTTATCATTTATCTTAATGACCTCACTCTATCACAATACATTCTCTCTCCCACACATGTTGCTGGCCACACTCTTGACCTCCTTATGACTCCTTCTAACTCTCCTCTATTCCCATCCTCCATTTCTACCATCCTCTTACCTTGAACAGATCATTTCTGCATTACCCTTTTTATGCAGATAGCCCTACATAATACCATTGTGTGTCCTTTTGCCTCAGCTCCTATTCACCTCTCTCGGTGCATTACTCCTGCTACTTTGGAACACTTCCCCTCGTCCACCCAGCTCTTTCCTGCAGACTTTTCCACTCTCTCCTCAGATAAGGAGGTTTCCACCTGGAACACCTCTCTAACCACAGCTCTTGATCTTCTGGCTCCCTTACGTCTGCTTTCCCTTCTTGCCTCCCCCCATCACCCCCGGTACCATCCTGGCCTTCGTCTACACCACACTTACCTCCATTGCTCTGAACACCTTTCACACAAACGCCACACCCCAACGCCTTTTCTCATTTCCAGTACTGCCACCAACATTACCATTCCCTTATGCGTGATGCCAAACAATCTTACTACTCCAATCTTATCTCCTCCCCCTCCATCTCCTCCCACCAGCTTTATTTGGTCCTAAGATCCCTTTCCTCTACCCCATCTTCCCACTCTTCAGCTTCCCCCTCACCTTCCAGTCCCTTGGAAATTGTTCTCCTTCTTCTCCAACAAAATTCAGTTAATCCAATCCTCTTTCTCTACTTGTCCTCCTCCCCTCCCCTCCCCTTCTTCCCCTCTTCCCTCTCCTTACGCTTCCTATCTTATATCTGGTCAACTTTTCAACCCATCTCTGTTGCTGAACTAACATAGTTCCTCTCCAACTTGAACAAAACTACCTGTCGCACTGACCCCATTCCCTATGCTTGGCTACCGGAATCCTCTCTCTCTCTTCTCCCTTCTATTTTCATTATGTTAAGTACTAGCCTTTCTTCTGGGACTTTCCCTGCCCCATGGAACCACACCCTGGTTCGTCCCCTTCTCAGAAGCCCTCCCTTGACCCTGTCGACCACGCTCACTGTCATCCTATGTCTAATCTCCTTTTCCTCTATAAGATCCTCGAAAAAGTGGTTTTCTTCCAATCTTCTTGTATCTGCCATCTATTCATTTTCCTCATCCCCGTCAATCTGGTTTCTGCTGGTGTACTACTATGCTGACAATATCATTCTTCACCATACTAGCTCTATCACCCCTGATCTTGCCCCGCTGAACACCTCTGAGGTGGTATAAGCAGCACGACCCAGCAGGCCCAGCAGGCCGTCCCTGCTCCGCCTCCAGCCGGCTCTCTCTGTCTTGAAGGACAGGACATATGGGGAGAGCCAGTGGGCGAATAGAGTTTAGGCGGGACGTGCAGCCCCGCAACCCCCATTTTAGAATGAGGGCCTTGACACAGAAATGGAGTGCTGATCTGTATTTTCTTTATCTAAGTTACAACAATTGAAACAGCAATGTGCTGATTTTGAAACTGCTTGTGCTCTGAATGCCATAACTCATACAGAGTCAGAGCTTAATGCCTTACTTTTAATAGCAGAAAAGTGTAGTGACCAGCCCCTGTGGAGCCGGGATGGCCATGATTTTGGAATAGACTCGGAGGGGTTCTCAACCCTGTCCTCGGGACCCACCTAGCCAGTCGGGTTTTCAGGATAACCACAATGAATATGCATGGGAGACATTTGCATATAATGGAGGCAGTGTATGCAAATCTCTCTCATACATATTCATTGTGGTTATCCTGAAAACCCAACTGGCTAGGTGGGTCCCGAGGACAAGGTTGAGAACCCCTGGAATAGAGCAAGATCCCTTGCAGCCACGCAGGCAACCTAGGCGTAGCAAGCATAGGGAAGACCTGGCCCGGATCCCCAAAGAGAAGGCCCACACCAATCACATTCCTGTTAGGAGGGAACAAATCCAATCCGCTCATCCATCTTGAGATTCCACTCTGGATGAGTTTCCCTGGCTCACCAGGAACTACTCCTTAGATCAGGGGTACTCAAATCCAGTTCTGGAGGGCCACAAACCAGTCAGATTTTTGGGATATCCCTAATGAATATGCATGAGATACATTCAAATACAATGGAGACCGTGCATGCAAATATATCTCATGCATATTCATTAGGGATATCCCGAAAACCTGACTGGTTTGCGGCCCTCCAGGACTGGATTTGAGTACCTCTGCCTTAGATCCAGAAAGAGGCAGAGAGGGGGAAGGCTCAGTTAGTTTGGGCCTAGAAAGCCTCCCACAATTTCCAAGCAAGGGGGACATTTACCCTGACCAGGAGGAAGAGGCATGGAAACTCAGCTCTGTGAAGACATGGAGAATCCTGAACCCATGGACATACAAGTGATCAAACACTAAAAGTTCTAGCCCTGGGTCAGGTTCTTCTAGAGCAGAGTTCCCAACTCCAGTCCTGGAAGGCCAAACACCATTCAGGTTTTCAGGCTATCCCTAATGAATTTGCATGAGATACATTTGAATACAATGGGGGCAGTGCATGCAAATGCATCTCATGCATATTTATTAGGGACAACCTGAAAACCTGAATGGTGTTTGGCCCTCCAGGACTGGAGTTGGGAATCTCTGGGAATCTAAATGAACCTGAAGGGAGGAAGGATGGGGCAGCTGCACAGCTGAGCTTTATAGTACATTCCATGAAAGACTTAGGGGTCTGTTTACTAAACATTCCTAATGTGCGGGGCCGCGGTAGTGTGCCTGTGCCATATAAGGAGTGGGCGGTTCAGGCAGAGAAAAGAAAAAAAACGGGAGTAAGCGATCGCACATTTGCGCGGGGCGCTATTGTGCGCCGTGCATAATAGTGCGTGGGAAGGCTAAGTGACGCCCTGATATGCACACACAAAGGAGCAGAGCCATAGTACAATGGTTAAAACACTGACTGTGGGTGCAGCTGCCATGGGTTCAATTCCCCATTGTGCACAACAAAAAGGGCTGGCTGAGGCATTAACTGTAATGGGTAAAAGTGCTTTAGGAGGCATATTAATTTTGGGCGGCATAAGGCGGTGCACCGTTAATTTTGGGCGGCATAAGGCGGTGCGCAGATGCCCAAGCATAGGAACAGAGCCACAGCACAATGGTTAAGACACTGACCAATGGTGCAGAGATCAGGGGTTCAATCCCCCACAGTGCCCAATAAAGAAGGCTCACTGAGGCAGTGTGTATTATGGGGATGAGTGCTGTAGGGGGCAATCTATTTTTATTTCAGTTATCACTACTAGCAAACGCACTCACAAAGCGTGTTAACATAAGGCGGCCCATAAGGCACATGTTAAAGTTCACTGTCCGCCAAGGCACCCTTGAATGTCCCCTATAGGGCACCATATATGTTGCGTCACAGGATAATGTATAGTGCACCTTATATGGACGGCAACCATAAGGTGCCCTATAGGGTGCCCTATAAAGCACCCTCAGAGGCACCTTATGGGTACAGTACACTGAGGGTGTGTTTGATGGCAGCAACATATGTACATTAAATCTAAAAAAAGCTTTGGACAACCCTATCAAATAACCCCACTGTGGGCTCGAACCCATTACCGCTGGCTCCACAGGCAGTGAAGTAACCATTGGGCTACAGCTATATAGCTGCCAGCAAGCCCCTGGCTGGCTGCAGAGAGCCTGCATGTCACCACACAGACAGTCTGCTGTGGGAACCAGGATAGGGTTAGGCCACCCATACCCATGATGCACTGCACATGCAAATCAGCTGTCCACAGATGAACACAAGATGGGGAATGCACCCCAACAGCTCCCCGGCCTGGTAGGGGGACGTGTCCGTGTGCACCCACACAGCACCTTGGCCTGGTAGGAGGTACTGACCGGGTGTTTAATTTGCACAGAGTAGCTACACACAGTCACACTGTGCAGGAACTGTGCTCACCCTGAGTGTGCGATGAGGCGCCCTGGACCAGGTCCACAGCACCCTCCATGGCTGAGAGAGGCCATGGCAGAGCTCCAAAACAGTCGTAATCTGTGAGATAGGTAGTTTCTGCAGGAACACCTTGGATATCTCTGTCTGTCTCAGTCAGGGGGAACCCCACGGACCCCTAGGTGGGCCATGTACCACCAACCAACCACCACCCCCCCCCCCCCGAGGGTGGCAAACAGGCAGGGTCTCCTATCAACAGATCCCCATCCCCCCCCCCCCCGTGCAATGATGGCAGTAGAGTGGACCATCAACCCCAGTCCTGTTGGGGAACAGACACCCTACAGGGCAGTCCAAGCAGCCCCACACCCACCCAGACCACAATATCAGACAGACAGTAGGCCTGGATATGCTAAGATGCACCCCACCACTATCTGATATTACCCTGCATCAAGCCATCAGCCACTGCAAGGCACTCCAGCAGGGCACATACCAGCTGTGAACAGTCTGCTGGTTAGTCTCACTGGAAATGCATGCACCCACAACTGGGATGGCAGCACACACAAGCAGATACATCAGTGACTAGGCCCCAACAGGTGACCCATATATATCACATGAGGGAAGTGCTATGAAGCACTATGGGGGTGCCTAGCCATGCTGCCATCACTGCACAGTCAGGGTGGAGTGAAAGCCCAGCAGCACATACAGAGGTCACCCTGTCTGTGGAGGTGGTGGACGGCCACTACAATGTCCCTGCCAGTGCCCTATGCCCTGTGCAGATGCATCCTGGCCAGCCCACCCTGTCTGAGCTATACCCATGGTACCTTGCTGCTCATTATGCACATCATCAGGCCAAAACTGTGGACAGTGTTTGCAGCCAACACACACTGTATAGACAGACACACACTCCCACATGTATGCCAGCATTGTGCTACTATAGAGGGGTTCAGAATCCTTGCCCACCACACCAGTCCTGGGCACAGTACAGGCATGGGTATGGTATGCAATACCGTTGGGGGTCCCTCCCTAG